>OY728161.1:543107695-545607695 GCA_963277665.1 Viscum album | reverse complement strand
GGAGAGATAAGCACACAACATTGAAAATTTTCAGTCAACATAATTTAATCTTTTCTATGTTGGATATACCCCTAACATGGATTCCATAATAATTTTTTTTTCATTAATACAAATGATTATAATGAAACCGGTTCTGCAATCCATTAATCATTCCTCCAGTTGACCCTGGTTCTACACCCTTGTGAAAAAATATTCTTCCTCTGTTGTTTATATACCACAACCATCATAATTTTATCCTATTACTACTTGAATATTTTTCCCATATATATGGTTCTCTTTAGAAACTATTTACACCCTCATCTACAAGCTCTTCCTTATTATTTTTTGTGACGGTGTAAAAAATCATTCTTTTTCAGATAGTCTTATACTATAATCTTGTTAGATCACCTTTTCTTGTTTAAAATATCATTAATGACTTCAATATATCTCTAAAAAAAATTATGGGATAGAAATTTTCTCTTTATCTTTATGGATGTAAAAAACACAAATATCAACATTTCTAGACGTTTTTTTTAATTATTGGTCAAAAAATATCATCCAGTAATAATAATTTAGGTATTTATTATCTGGGACCATCAGTTCATTTTACCTCTATCCGGTACTCCTTATGTCTTGTGTAGCTCTACCTAATACCCAGTAGTCTATTGATCCTCTATCCAATTATAATTTCTTTGATTCACCTTTGTCCTATTATCATTCTCCATATAGTACTCCATGAGTATGATACTTCTCTATTTAGATAAATTCCATCCAATTATAATATTCTTGAACTATTTATAATCTAGGATTGAAAATCAGGATGTTATGTCTCAAAAAAAATATCACTCTACAAAAGCAGTAACTATAACATTTTACAATAACTCTACTTCCCTTAATATACTCAAACGTATTCTACAAAACTGGGAATAAGTGGAGGCTCTAAATTTTAAATTCATGATCAACTAATGATTCATTTGATCTCATTAAAAGCCTAAAAAAGTTATAATTAATATAATTGATAATAATTTCCTCAAATATTATCATGAAAATATATTCCATATTCCTCATGTATCAGATATTTTAGGAGGAATTGAAATTAGACCTCAACATCGCCAAAATCAGTGACATTATAATGCCTTTGGAAATATACATAGGACATAATATGATATAAAAACATATATATATGATATTATCAGTCCAATAGACTCGAATTTAAATATTTTTTATATCCCACATTTCATTATCTGGTGACTCTGAAAATCATTTTTGGATTCTCCATCTAGTGATTTTAAGAACTCCTCCAAATGATATGTATGAATCTGATGAGGCTTCATCTAGATCACCTCAATTATATTGTATGACGAAATCAAGTTTATTGATTACCAACATGGTGTGTATTCCATTTTATGTGATCAGATTTCCCCCTCTCATGCTCTGTGTAGGTTTCCACGATTCGATAATCTCACAAAAGTCTATCTGATGGATCTTGTATAATCCCAGATTTCATGGACATATTACCCAATTTAAATTATTATTTCAATCTATTGATTAGGGTTAATTATGTTTTTAATAGTAGTATCATGGACCTTAGGGTTTTCATGTTGGTTCTGAATTGGGATGAGAGGAAAAATGAGCCAATCTGTTCAAGGTGAAAAGGTTATGAATACTGTGCTAAATTCGCATAAAATCATGAAGCCATGGATGAAGGCTTTGTGCACGGGTTTTCAATCTATGTGGAGCTTCCTTGGTAATAGTGTGACCCAAATTTATTGGATAGTGGAATTCTCATTGTTTAATCATGGTATTTCAAACCATGTGGGTAAACCCTGGAACCTAGAAAATAGTGTAAAATTTACCAAAATGCCATTATGTGATTTTGAACCATCTCCTGATTTTTACCTCTCATTACCAATTGAAACATTGTGACAAATAAGACATCCCAAGAGCTTCCTATGGTCAATATAATTCATATCTTGGACATTTTTAATGTTGTAGATTGTGGATCAATGTGTCGGTTAATGATAATCCCCCCACTGGCTTCTCTTTTTAGGTAAGGGTTTTCACCCCTCATTTCACTCCATCCAATGATGAAAAACCATTCTATTGTGTTTATATCTTGTTTTATGCTTCAAAGGTGGTTTAATCATGAACTAATTCCAGTATTAATAGGTAATACCCCAACATATTTTTGGTAGGTGGTTTAAATGTTATATCCCATATTTTCATTGTAGATTTTTTGTTTGTTTGTCCTTGTACTTAGCCACATCTTTGTTATGCTCTAGGTATAATTGATACGTTTTGGAATAAGGGGAATATATATCCTGAATGGAAACCCTCCGTGTCCCCATTGAAATAATCGATTCCAATTTTACCGATTTAAGGCCACCCATGGGGTGCATCGATATTTTACGGACCTAGAAGTTAGAAAAGTAAGTGCTACGTAATTTTGAGATAATGTAGATCCCTTGTTAAGTATGTGGATATGTTTAATAATAGTTAAAATGTAATATTAGTCACATGTGTGAGTTAGTAGAATATTGAGAGGATTGAATAAAATGTAAAATTGTTTTATATATGATAATTTCTAAATACACATAGTTATCATGGCTTGAGAATGAGAATTATGAAAATGTGCTATGTAATGAAAAAGGAAATTGTGTTATTCGTTTATTACACTATATTCTTTCCCATGATGATTATTATGTATTATTATTATTATATTTATTATTTACTATTTGTTTCGATATGGTTTTCTGTGGTGAAAAGATGAATATGCATGTGCACATTGCATTGTGGTGGGATAATGGACTGAGGCTCCTCTCATGGTTCGGGTTGGACTGATGCTCTAACCTAATCAACATATGTATTATTTGGGGAGTCATAGTAATTCTCTATGCCTCAAATGGTTTTATATGTTGGAATAACTCATATCTAGGATCCAAGGAAAGTATTTTTTACCTTATAATGTTGATCCCTAGTATGATATAGACTTGACTTATTCCCCTTTGTAGTATGCTAAATGTCATGAACCCAATGTGAATGATTTAAATAGATAACCTATAGATTTTTAATTTATTATGAACTAGTTAAGAAAAAGTTTCATATAATTAATTTGGAACCATGATTAATAATATCATCGTAAGGATAGTTAACTAGTGGCCCTTGGATTGTTTTATTAAACTGTCATTAATTAATACATGCATTAAATAGATTCTAGACTAGATATTTCATATAGAACATGGGTGGTGGCCTAGTGAGTGGTACTCACACCCTACTCGGGTCGCCATCAGGTACTGTAGAATATTTCATGGTTGCAATTTAGGATAAATTAAAGGATGTCGTTCTTGATAAGTGAGTCATATTTTGGGGATATGCGTAGAGGAGGATACAGAATTGTTGTTAGGAATATTTTAGGGATTCCACATTTTTTATAAATTTTTGGTTTTGTTCACATGCATCTAGAGCATGACCTGACATTTTTACTATTTTCCCAGTTTGGGAGAAGGTTTTAATCAAGTTTATGTATTGAATTAGGTATATTCTAATAATTTGTAATATTTCTAATGTGGAATAATATGAATATACTGTATAGTCACACCATGCAGCTTTTATACCCTCACATATAGTCGACAACCTCTGGAATATGGGGTTGTGTATTTGAGGCCATGTGGAGTCCAGGCTCTGAGGACTTGTTAGTGGTACATTGTCCAAGAATGTTAAAAAATTGTATCTTATCCACTATTTTCTATGATTTAATAATTAGGAATTGTAGATATGAGGTTATGGAGGTGTAGCGACATGGTAATGAGCTCGTTCTTGGGAGTAGCTAACTAGTATTTTAGTGAAAGTCAATATCACCCAGGTTGGAAATTTTGATTCTTCTTGGATTTTCTTACATTTTATGATATTTCACCATCGGAGGATGCACTAATTTTGTAATGTGATACTCATATGATATTTTAAACATGACCAGAATTGAATGTGGTTGTGAATTCATCATTATTCTATCTACCTATATATATAAGTTACATGCATCATTGTGGGAAAACACACATGATGAATGTGTGGAACATAGAGATTAGGAAACATTTTATTGAATGAAAATGAAAACTTTTTTTAGTGATAGGCTGAAAATTGTAAATATTATTTCAGGAGTTATTCTCTATGAAGGGTGTTATGTGAATTAAAATTTTATTTAAGATAGTTTTAAAATTAGAATAGTTTCAAAATATATTATAGGTATTTCTCGTAACTATGTGAGTTAATTTACCATGTTAACCATAGTAAATGGACGATATTTTCGAGGGTAGTGTTTCTTGAATGATAAGTCCAGTTTGGGTGGTGTAAGAGAATTTTTTTCTATAGATAGTAATGGGACTTCCCATATATTTTTTTAAATGTTCTCTAGTATATGTTCCAATCTTTCTGTTTGGAATGGAAGGGGAAGGCCACCATGAAAATGTGTGACAATTGTTCTATAGGAACACATTGTCTAGAATGATACCCATTAGTGGTGAAAGTGGATATAGTGATTCATGGTAATAAAGATGATTAGTTCTCTAATAAAATCACTCATTTTATATAGATGATGGAATGAGACTCAGGGTTGGTTGAACCGAGTATGTTCGAGTTTACCAGACCCTCTAATCATTACAAGTTAGGGTTTTCCTGAGTAAGATGAGTTATCAATATATTATATCCAAATAATTATTTATCATCTAAATATTCTTTCAAATAAGTGAGTTAAGTTAGAGTCCTACAAGACGATGGGTCAAGAAAATCATTGGTGGGTTATTGTAGTTCAAACTGAATAGTTAGAGGGAAAGTTGGGGAAAATATTTCAAGAATTTTTTTGGAACATTACTGTCTAGAAATAATGAAGTTTGATAAAAATGTGGAGATCGTGAGAATAACTCATGGGGTTATGTTAGTGATGGATATTACAGTACGGTTCATAGACTTGCAATGTTTTGTTCCCACTTTAGTGGGAGTTGAGGAAGTTATTGAATGGTGCATTTAAGATAGACTTTTACCTAATAATTAGTTCAAGGAAAATATATCTTGGTTGAAGAGGTTTATAGAGGGGATGGATTCAGCCCTTATCTTAGAGGGAATTCTCATGGAGGTATCCAGATGCTGAAATTTGGTTCTTGTTGGGAGAACTACTGGAATAACTTCTGAAAGTAGAAAGCGTCATTTTGATAATTTCCTCCAAGTTAGAGGTGATATGTATAACTAGAAAAAGGAATCACAATATAATGTTACTGATCGAGATTTTTGATACTAGTGTCGTAGGCCATGTCATTTGTGAAGTTTGTGTTCCCAACCACTAGTTGAGTTTAGAGCATATAACATTTTGGGCTATATGCAGTGGTTTGGAAGGAACATGCGACGGTTGTAAAATGAAGGAGGACAGAGACTAGTGAAATGTAGAGGAATGTATTCAGTTACCCCGTATTATATAGGCAGTAAGAGTTCCATGAGACACACTGAAAGGGGTGATGGATTTGGTACCCCAAGGAGAGATCATCATCTATAACACGGTAGAGCCTGGATGGGTTCTCAGGCCAATCCCTAGGATAGAGTGACAGTACAATTTCATACAATTTAGTAACCTTTAGGTGGAAAGGATGGTCCACTTACTATTTGATGTATGATTTTTATAGCTTCCATAGACACTACTGATCTATTTGATACAGGTTACACACACTCTATTACCTAAGCATGTTTCGTAGTTGTGTTGGGCTAAGAAATGGATCGATCATGCAGGGATATGTACCTTAACACTCCCTTGGGTTGATAGATGAGGATATCAGTTATTGTAATGTTTGTTTACAAGTTGTGGAAATCATTTCCATTGTAATCAATATGTCTTTTGAGATGTATAGTTTTGACGTGATTCTAGTAATGGACTTGTTGGTGTTGTCTCCAGACTATATTGACTATTACCAAGGTTGGGTAATGATCACATCTCTAGATGGATATACTTACAGAAATCATTTTTATTGAAATGTTCAAGAGATTCATACATGTCTAATTTTCCATTAATTGAGATAAATCACAGTCCAAGATGCATGCCTTATTCATGATTATGGGAGGGTGGAACGACATGTCATTCCTCTCATGGTGGATTTGTTTCAAGATGTGTTTCCTGTTTATTTCTCAAGACATACACCTGAGAGGGATGTTGACTTTATGATCATGTTTCTAATAGGGACATGACTCTTTTTAGTTACACCATATCAAATGGAACCAAGAGAATTCCAGTAATTTATGTTTTAGGTAGATGAGTTGGATAAAAATGGTTTCATCCATCATAGTACATGACTATTGGATTCAGTAGTGCAATTTTCATTGAATGTCGATGGTTCGTTGTGGTTATGTTTAGATTATAGTATTTTAAATCCAATGAAGGTTATGAAATGATACTGAATTCCTAGAATAGATGACCTATTTTGCCGATTGAGGGGTTCCTTAGTGTTCTTCAATATAGATTTGTAATAGGGATACCAAATGTTAAGGGTTATACTTTCGGACGTTTCAATAATACATTTTTGGAGCATGTAAGAGTTGTATTAGATTAGGGATATGATTTTACTGTTGACCAATTCACCGTCTATGTTTATTGAATTAATTAATATCATATTTTATCCCTATCTGGATTAGTTTGTAGTTTCCAATTTTTAAGACTCATATGCATACTCACAAACTCTTAATGATCATTCCAATCATCATGAAAACATTTTGAGCTCACTAAGTGCACTTAGGATTTATTCCGTGATATAAATAAGTTAATTCAAGATTTATAATGAGAATTTCTTGGCACATTTCATTTATATGTCCAGTGTGTTGGTGGATCTGGAGAATGTTCAAGCTGGTGTTTCTAGGGAGTTACCCAAGAATGTTTCTGATTATTCCAATTTCATGGGACTATCCAGTCATCATCAATGGTTAATTAGGTATTTAACTCAATTGAAAGATCCACTATATATATTAACTTATAAGGGTGTTATGTTTGAGTGGTTAGAGCCATATGCGACTTCTTTTCACGTGTTTATGAAGTAGTCAACTACCTCACCAATTTTTATTTTTCCCAAACCTGGTAAGAGGTATACTTCTTTCTTTGAGGTGGTCGGTGTCAGGCGTACTACTATTATAATGTATAATGATTAGGTAGTAGCTTCTGATTCGATGAAATTGAGTCCCCAAGAATGAATTTCCACTACCAATGATCGTGAGTTAGATTGGTGGTTTATTTTGTAAAATGTTGGAGGCATTACCTATTGGGAGAATGGATCACATTGTATATGAATAATAAAAGTTTTATGTATATATTTTATGAGTGGAATTTGAATCATCGGTTGTGAATGTGGGTCTATGACCTACAATCATATGATTTTGAGTTGGTTTAAAACTAGAGAATGTGAATATTGTTTTACATGCTTTGATATGGAATTCTCAAAATGGGGTTGTTCAAGAATCCATATCAAAGATGAAAATGATGGACTTGTTTATTGATATTCAACTGGAGGAACAAGTTGAATATGCAAAAATGACCATTGTGTTGATAGTAGTAGAATCTGTGATTTTGAGTTGGGATAAAGAGGGTCAACAAGTTGATAAAGATTTTTGGGCAATGAGGGAATGTCTAAACAGTAGGGAGTCACTTTCAAGTTGGTTTTTTGGTACTAATGGAACTGTTCATGTACAGGGTTGTGTTGTGGTACTGATAGGTGTGTGAGAAGAGTTGATTATTTAGTTCTACACATCAAATTTAGAATTAAATCTATGTTTTACAGATATGTATTGTGATCTTCATCGGCATTATTGGGGGCTAGGAATAAATATACAGGATTGAGTTTTTTTAACATGATTCATTTACTATAAGCAGGTGAACGCTGAGTATTAGAACCCACATGGGATGTTACAACCATTCCTTATTTTAGAGTGAAAAATATAATGACGTAACTATGGGGTGGGTATTCCATGTATACCTCATATGAATTATGCAATATATGTGGTTGTGGATAAGCTAACTAATGTATCACATTTAAGTCTAATCTATGGAACATAAATAGTCGGTCAGTTGGGATAGTGGTATGTTCGATAGATAGTTCAGTGTCATGTTGTCTTTAGAACAATAGTTTTGAAGAATGATACACATTTTACATATATCATATAGAAGAGGATATAGAAAGAACATGGTAATTAGGTGTTTCTGTATAGGACATGTCACCCAGAGATGTATGGGTAGTCTGAGTGTATATTCCATGTATCAGAGGTCATATTGGGAGCATGTGTTCATGATTTTAGTGGGTCAAAGGAAATGAACATTTTACTTTTTTATTTTTATAAAAAAATAGGTTTCATGATATGATTCAAATTGAGTCTTCTGAGGAACTCTATGAGATATTGTTTAGATCTATGTTGTGTTTTCTAGAAGCTGGGGAGTCTAAGTAGTTATGGTGGAATCTCATATATGAGTTGTCAACTAATTTTTGATTGATTCAAAAGCATATGTCAACCGCTCAGTGTAAGATGAACTAATTTTCATATCGACATCATATACCACATGAGTTTATGGTTGGAGGTAATGTGTTTTTTCTGTCTTCTCCATGTTAGGGATACAGACAAATTCGGAAGAAGGAAAATATTACACCCAGTTATTTGTGGTCATTTATAATATTGGAGAGGATCAGACCTGTGTTTTTTATATGATCTTCCAATAGGATGTAGTGGGATTCATGATGTTTTTTTGTTTTTGACACTTTAGCAACATTACCCTAATCCATCGAATTTGATCTATTTTGAATGTTCTGATGTTGAGGCTAATGTTTTCTTTGAGGAGCATCTGGTTTGTACTGTGGACCATAGTGAGAATGTTTTTCCATGAAATACTTGACCATAATTTTCAATTTAATGGAAACATGAGATTGTACATGGAGAAACAATGGAGAGATATTCATATATTCAGGAAATGTGGGAAAATCTATATTCTTCAATAACTTGATGATTCTCAAGAAGATCAGCTTAAGGACATTCCATTGTATAGTGTGGAGGTTGTTAAATCTGAGATATCATGGAGGTATTACCCTATTTAATGTTAAATTAATTTTTTTTTGTTAATGATGTTTTTTAGGGGGTCTAAGGGACGTCGAGGTAGTATTGGGGGTCTGGAATACAGAAGAGAGGAATATCAGGCTAATCTATATAAGGAACATGATTGGTGTATAGTTAACAAAATGGTATGTAATTCCCAGAAAACTATGTAACATTGGACATATGACATGTGAATGGATAGTCAATTAGTGTAGAGCTTCCTAGGTAACTATTCAACCAAACATCATTTGATTGTGGCTTTTACAAGAGTTTTCAACCCCTACGGGTAAACAATGTGACCCCGTAATGTTGGGAAAATTTAAAAAATTCCATTATCTGATTTTAAAACCCCAAAACAATTTCACCCCTATCCTCCTCCATTAATTCCTATTTATGGAAAAATTTTCCAAAGATCTTCCATGTGTGATTATCCTTCACCACTAGGTCATTTGGAGTGCCGTCGATTGTAGATTGAATCTCCATGTAAGGCTAATCCCCCATTGTGCTTCTCTTTTTGGTTTAGGGGTTGAATCCCTCCTTTTTTTAAATGAGAAGCTAAAAAATTAATATTTTCTAGTGAGATCATGGTTGAGGCCTAATAGGGTGGTTTCATTGGGAAATATCACCATGTTTAGGGGGGCGTCGACTAATATATTTTATGTCTGGGTATACGAGATTTATCCTATAGTTTCACTGTATATTTTTGGATGTCTAGCCATGTTCTTTGTCCCTTATTGTTTTTCTCGTCATACCATTAGTACAATTTGGAATAATGGGGTTCTAAATGGTGAATGGAAACCCTCCTAGTCCACATGGGATTCATCAAGGATGATTTTACCCATTTATGTCCACCCATGGTGTGAACTATTATTTTCTAGGGAATGAAGATAGATAAGTATGTTCTAAGTCATTGTGTGATAATTTTTATCCCTAGTTGAGTATGTGGATTTGATAAACAACTGTGAAAATGTAATATTGGTCAAAATTATAAGTTTTTAATGGCATAATATGATTTATTAATAACTGAAATTTGTTGATATAAAAGACTTACTGAATACACTTAGAGATCTAGGCTTGAGAAAGTCAATCAAGAAAAAATGGGTTATGTAATGTAAATGAAAAAAATGTGTTAATGGGTTATAACATAATATTAAATCCCATGTTGAATATTATCGATTATGGTTGTTATGAATATTTATTTTTCTTGGTTTTTATATTGTTGTGTTTTGTGAATGGATGAATAAAATTGTGAACACATCTTGGTGGTAGGATAAAGGACTAAGGCTCCTCCCATGGGTCGGTTTGTACTGATTCTCAAACCCCAACTAGTGATGCAAAGAATGGGGAGTCAGACTAATTCACTATTCCCCCAATGGTTTCATTCAATGGAATAACATGGATAAAATCTGTATGGATGTTATTGTTATTACTTTATTATTCCAATCCATAATGAGATGATGTAAATACCCTTTGTTAAACATATATGTATGATGTAAATAACTAAAAAATTGAATTCTTGTTGATTATAAAATATTAATGAAGAATACACACATAATTAATTTGGACCCTTTTTTAATAATAACAATATATGGATTGTTAAGTATTGGACCCTAATTTTATTATTCAATATTCATTAATTTATAAATTCATTCTCTATCTACTAGTCTATATATTTTGTAGACACCGTTCACGGGGGTCTACTTAGTTGTACTCACACCCTGATTGGGTCGTTGTCAGATTCCCAAGTATTTTTCTTGGATGTAGTTCAGGAAAATTCAAGCGGCTCATGATTTTGAAGTGAGTCATATTTGGTGGATATTAGTGTGGCTGGTTCTTGCCATGGAGTCAAAATCGTTATACAGATTCCATTTTTTGACATTATTTTAGGTTATAATCACATAGAACTGTAGAGTTATACGGAATTTTTACTATTTTTTGTGGGGTTTTCCATATTTGGTTGTTGGTTTTATAAAGGATCAATTATTTTATTATAATTTTTTGACTATTTTATATGATTCCTACTGTACCTTACTCTAACCAAGAGGGTATTGTCTCCCCATGTGACTTTTAGACCCCAGCTGCTAGTTCACATTCTCTGGAATATGAGGGGCGTGCATTAGGTTATGTGATGACCCAACTCAGAGAACTAGTTAGAGACACTCTGGTAGGGGATGTTATAGATTCAGAAATCTTTACTGTATATGGTACAAATTCTAAGATATTATTCTATACAATAATATCAATCCACTAAAGGTAGTCTGATATAAATCATAGTTATCTTACTGGGTATCTTTAGTGATTTCTTATGTCTTGTACACCATTATATTCTTCTATATCATGTACTACATCATACAGTTGAATCTCCTAGACATCAGCAAATAAAATTTACACAGTATTTCTCTATATGTTAACATCAGTCTACATAACTCTATTTTACTCAAATTCAACCATTGAACACAATCAACAAGAATCATGAATATATTCAAAATATTAGGTTCTTTTAGGATTTATAATGAATCATATAACTCAAAATGAATCTGTAAAATAACTAATATCTCTTCTATCAAATTTCCGTAATATAATTCTACTACAAAATCCTATTAAAATATTGACAAAAAATGAAACCAATAAACATTAGAAGAATCATATCCCCATTGGGGTTTGTTGTCAATATTGGGAGAAATCATCGATGTCTATATGTGTTCTCAATTCTTTCTCCCCCATATGTCTGTGAATCTTCATTATCCCCCCTTACTAGAAATAATGAGAAAAGGGAAGCATATGGGTTATGACGACTCATCTTATTATATATCAATAACATGATAAATTTCTTTGAGATATGAAAAAATTCAAATGATTTTATTAAAAAAACAGCTTTTACTTTTAATAACCATTGACAATGTTGGGGAAATCAACGTATAAGTAATTTTTTATTTTTAATTGATATATTATTTCAATGGATATTATTTGATGAAATTATTTCCAAAATTTTATTCTGAAAAATTTATTTTTGATAAAATATGATAATGATTAGTATATAAAACAAACAACCATATTAATAAATACATTAAAACATTTCCATATTATAACACACAACATCCACTATATTTCTATTTTCTAAACAATCATCACTCCTCACTGATGATCATTTTAGATAAAAATAAGGAATGTGTGATGGTCATACCTCAACATTATATTTTCTACCACCAAAGGGTAGAAAAACATATTTTATCATAGTGATAATAATATTAGATAATGGGAATTTTTTCAGTATATAATACCACTACAATTTGTTTTACATATACACTCTCTTTTTCTCATTTAATTATCTACAAGTTAGTACAAATATACAAGAATATTTTCAATAAGGTGGATTTTCAAGATTTATTAAATGTAACATTCATAATGATAGAATTCTCTCAGTGTCAAATTTTTTTATTATTAATTTACTTATAAATGGATGTGGATTCTCCCTTGTGATTATCAATAATATATTTTTAACATATATATTATCATGAGCTGATTCTTCAAATGAAACTGTCATTTTCTATGCAGTTTCCACAATAACATCATTATCTTGAGTTTTTTGTATCATTTTCATGATTTCCTCCTAGGAAGGTAATAGAGTAATATTTTTCATAGTTCCATTACCATAATTATTATACATCATATATTTTTATTAATCGTTAATCAATCATCTGTAAAAAATAAATCATCTACATTATTCTCACCATAAAAGCATTTCACTTATATTTTTATTCAGAAATATTTTTTTATATCTATATCTTTTTATATTTTGTTAATTGTTTTGGACATGTAAATATGTACTATTTTTTCACTGCAAAACATTATGGAGGTTATAAAATTCCTCACTAAAAACAAGAGTTTTTTCACCATATGAACTTCTCTCCCTTTGTCTCTCCATTCGTTCTTAAAATGTTTTTTCTTAACTGGATATCATAGCTCCCCAGAATTCATAAAACTTTTCATGTGGAGTCATATTGTACCAAAAACAATAGTATCATTTACAAAATGTTTCCCAACCCAATTAATGACCTATGAATCGAGTTATTTTAGAATAATGATTTTTTCAATCTCATGTTATTTTCTAGTGGTCTATTGAAAAATAATTTTACTGTTTTTCTGGGTAAATCAACGTGAAGTATTCTAGTAATTCATTGTAGTAGAATATTCTTCACTAATAGTCATAGTCAGAACTATTAAATTATTAATTTTTTATACTATAGTATTATTAATGGAAAATTTATATTGTCATATATTTTGAATAAAATTATTCTACCTCTATGGACACTTCTTTTTACCATCTTTAGTATGTTAATATTTACCATAAACATATTTAGTCATTTCTTCCCTAATATTCTTTAAATATATTTTTATAACAGAATAACATATTGGGCCTCAAATAGCTCTTCTTTATTCTCATACAATAATCCTCAATATCAATTTCCATATTCTAAAATTCATCTAACTTCAATACCTTCTTCTCACATTACTAAAAATATATTAATTCTTCTTTATTAAGAGTTCCCTATCCAGATAGTGTATCATTATGATTGTAGACGCCGGAAAAGTCCGTTGTTCCCAAATGAAGCTCCGGATGCGGAAAGCGAAGTGATATTTGGAGTCAGAGGCACGTTCCGGAGGGCCCGGAGGACTTGCGCAAAATTTCAGAGGCTCGCGCGCAAAGTTGAGTTGCGGCACGCAATCCTCCCGGGATGCGCGCAATGCGCTGGGCCGGCGCGCTATTTTGCGCGCCCGTGGCCTGCGCGGCTCCCTTGCGCGCCGGGTCCTGATTCCGCGCCCGCGAAGAGAATTCCGCGCCCGCGACCGGATTCCGCGCTCGGGTTGCCTATAAATATAAGGCGACCCTCGACGTTTTGAAGGTTGCCAGAATCCGAAGCGTCGCTCGTTCGCGCAATCCAACCCCTTCCGCGCGCAATGCCGATCTTCAGGTAACCTCCTTTCTTTCGCACAATAGAGCCTTGGGGTTCGCCTTCGTGCGCAATCCCCTAGGCTCCTTTCCTTTGAATAAACCTTAACCCGAAGGCCTTTGCGCGCAAAAGAAGCCTCTTGCGCGCAATTGCCCCCGGGTGCGCGCAATCCAGCCCGATTGCGCGCACCCCCCATTTTCAAAGTGGCCATTCGTTAGAGAATGAGCCGTTGCCCCCGCGCGCTACCCGAAGCCCGGTGCGCGCAATCTCAGTCATCCGCGCGCGAAGCGCTGGCCCAATTGCGCGCCAGCCCTCCATTTTGCGCGCCGACCCGCGGTATTGCGCGCAAAGCTCCTCTTTTGCGCGCAATCCGCCAGGGTCGCCCCCCTTGACCCCCTGAGGGTACCCGCCTACGTGGCGCCTGATGATCTTCATCCTGGGTGCCCGCACCGTGCGTTGTCTTCCCGTGCGGCCCTCCAGGCTTGCGCGAAGTGACACGGACCTATGTCCAGCATGACGTTAAACTGCACATACGTCCAGCATGACGTTAAACTGCATATTCGTCCTGCATGACGTTAAACTGCACATACGTCCAGCATGACGTTAAACTGCACATACGTCCAGCATGACGTTAAACTGCACATACGTCCAGCATGACGTTAAACTGCATATTCGTCCTGCATGACGTTAAACTGCACATTTGTCCAACATGACGTTAAACTGTACCTCGTCCGCGCGACAAGACGTTAAACTGCCAAGAATCTACGTCCAAGCTGCACGACGCTAAACTGCCTAGCCCACCTCGTCCGCGCCGCAAGATGTTAAAATGACAAGCACCTTCGTCCTCAACACACAACGTTAAACTGTACTTCGTCCGGCAAGACGTTAAATCGTCCGCCTCGTCCTCAACACACGACGTTAAACTGTACTTCGTCTGGAAAGATGCTAAACCGTCCGCATCATCCGATCCCATGCCCTGTACGCAGGGTCTCCCCCAGTTTGGATGTGGCCCCCACCCGCTCGTCTCTGCAGGGATGTCGGGATTGTCCCCCTTTAGGGACGATTTAATGGGAGCGGCTTTTCCCTACGGGGGCAGGGTATTATAAACCCCTAGTTTCTTGTGGGGGGCTGCACATGTGTATCTCCATTGCGCCTCCCCACTGCCGAAGCCAGTAGAGGGTGTGACTGGGATCGAGGTGTCTCCTACTTTCAGTCCAAGTCCCTCCCAACTGAGTTTCGCCGCATCCGGGCTGCCCCAAGTTCGTAAGTCCTGACAGAATGAACTACATGGACTTTGATCCCTGTCTTCTAAACAGGGTACGTAGGAAGCCTCCTTGAGGTCCAAGCCCGCCACCTGGTCATCCCGGTCGTATTTACGTCGGTTCGTCCATCAGTGGACCCCTCCAGGGTTCACGCTTGCGTCGATTCACCTATGAATCCGCCCCTGTGGGAGACTGCCCGTGTGTATCTCCACTGTGCCTCCCCACAGCCCCTTTTTCCATTTCTCCTTTTAACGTCCAGCATGACGTGAAACTGTGATTCACCCGGCCGTTCCATCCCCCTCTGTGCGAGGTGGTTCGGTTCAATCCTCAGCCCGGCGACCTCGACCTCTTCGTGAGTCGGCTTGCCGACGTCCAGCATGACGTTAAACTGTATACCCGAACTACGTTGACTTTGATCCGTTCTAACGCGCGGTACGTAGGAAGCCCCTACGGGGTCCAAGCTCTTCACTCCATCATTCATCCTGATCCTTACCCGGGCCGCCACGTCCCGGTGGGGTCATGCCACTTCACTTCACTCCACATTACTTGGGAAGCCGCCCATGTGCTGGCCCCAGCGTCGGAGGTTCCCCGCAAGGGGTTCTGTCATCTGATCCACTTTTCGTGTTGATCAGTCCGATGTCGTCCCCGCTGGACGTTAAACTCGCGGCATACCCCGTGTTAATCATGGGAAGCTGAGGAAAACCTCAGGTGACAAAGTTCCCCGCACCTAGTACGGGATGCCTCAGGCCATCATGCCTTCGAGAAGCCCTATTAGGGACGGAAGACAGACGTGCAGAGCCGCAGTGTTACGACACGCCCCCAGCACCCAGAGCCACCCGGCCTTCTCACCGCAGGTTTCTGCCCCGACCAGACTCCTTGGAGCATCCGGGCGGAAGCAGCGTAATTAACCGGTGTCCATGAAGATATGGCGCTGGGAACGAGATTCACGAACATTCTTAAGTCTATGAGGGAGACCCGGATTAGGCGACGAGTTCCGAGGAGACGTCCAAGGAAGGAGGAGCCGACATCCCATCGTCCCGGTTTCGATCAAGGAGCAGACGCCCCTGAATAAGGGACGAATGCCGCCCGCCCTTGGAAAGCGGGACTGCGGGACCACAATCCGCGCGCCTATCCCCTCGGGTTGACGGGTGCACGCGCAAACGCGTCCTGGAGGTACAGCGTAACCCGACGCACATCCGCACCGAAACAGAAAAATGGTGAACCCGACGTGAATCTCTTCTCCTCGATACGAAGACCGATGGCTTTCAGAGGTGTTGGAAGACCGGCATGTTGCCCGGACAAGCATTCAGTCTTACCCGCCAGGGGCTGGGGAAGGGACATCGGGCACTCCGTCTCGCAACGTCGAGGTCCTGGGTTCCCCCCACGGAAGGCGTCGTGGCGCTAATGGTTGGTTTTCGATTCCTTTTTCCTGTCAGTGTTAATGGGTCCTTCTCCCTGCTTTCAGAAATCAGGTCGCCCAATCCAGTGCCTGATCGCCACCCGCCCACTGGCGCAGGGATAGGGGAAACACCGACGCGGCTACTCCGCGCGGTCCTGCCCGTTCCACAGTCGTCCCAGCAGCCGCAATTGCGGGACAACCACGCCCTCTCTCCCCCTCGGAGGTCATCCAGAGAAAGGTGATCAACACCCTGGTGCGGAGATATGAGGAAGAGGGAGTCATCCCCACTAGGGAAATGGCTCGCCTAGACCTTGAGGAGGCTGCACCTCACCACCACCGCCGCCCCCGAGGGCCGCGCAGGGAGGCACTGCTACCTACCTCAACGTCCAACCGCTTCGGGAGCTTATCCCCGGAGCGCTCTGACAGTTCCCTTCCTTATGCGGATGAGGTGGAAGATGCCCGGGATCACCCTATCCGGGATTCACTCCAGGGATCTACGGTAAGGACTCCCGCCAGGCCACGGCGACACCGCCGCCAGGCCTCTCAAGTCGAAGAGCGGGCTCTCCACCTGCCCGCGCCGCTCATCCCGACTCGTCTGTCCCGATGCCAACGTCGGGCACGAGCGGAAGAGGATGCCCACCTTGGGGCCCTAGCAACAGCGACCGCATTGGCCCAAGCCACTATTGGCTCCAGTCGCCAGGCCTCTGCGCATCCTGAGCAGGGGAACTCCTATGCCCGACCTGGATCGAGGCCCCGACCGCCCCAAAGGCAGGTTGGGTCGACTCTTCCAGTTGCTGGTACAGGCAGTAGCCACCGCGGACCACCTCGCGGTAGCGCTATTCACCAGCAGGATCTACTCCGTGTGGCCGATCCAGGAGGCATGGGTCATCCCACCTTCCGATCCCGGCCCGGAGGCCTGCCCAGAACCATCTCTCCCCGCGTCCCCTTTGATATCTGTCCCGGTGCCCCTCGCACCTTGGTTTCCAGTCCTCTTGGCCCCAGCACCAGTGCGGCCGGAGGACGCCAGGACAGAGATCAGCCCTGCCCCGAAGAACCACCCAGGGGCAGGAAGGCAAGGCGTCGACGCCGAGGGAGGAATGTTACGGAATTCCGGACAGAGATCCGACCGGTTTGCTTCTCTGATTCAGAGGCGGAGTAAGATTCGGCGACAGAGCCCTTTCCCCAATCCCGCCAGTCAAGGGCAGGGGTAGGAATGCGGCACGTCAGCCTCGTGCTCCCCGAGAGTGAAATCGATGTGATCCCCGCTTCTCTCCGAAGGTATATCCGGAGTAACGAGGGCCTGGTAGACCCTCAAGGATCAAGCTTGCGATTGGTACCGGCCCCTCCGGAAGTGCCTTCCGTCTCGATCGGAGAAGCCGGAGACTTTTTCTGGGGACCGACGGTCGAACCACGATCTGGTGCACCCTCGGTGAGCACCGATGCTACGGCAGGATGTTCGCTCGCCGGACCGTCCTATCGTGATGTGGTAGCCAGGGCACCGCCACCCTCAGAGGGCGGCCCGGGATATGGAGGCCAATCGGCCTGTTCGCCGTATTCACCGCCGGCCAGCCCGTCAGCCCGGCGGCCCGCCTCGGCACCACTACCAGTTCCCCGTCCGTTCCCAGCCATTGAAGAGGACCAAGGAGATCTGGGTCCCATGTTTGAGTCGTGGAGCTTCTGGACCGTCCTTGCAGAGGGCCACTTCCCTGAGAAGTTTTGGCCAGTCACAGGACTGGGCTTTGATGCACCCGAATCGCTCACCCCGGATGAGTTCGAATGTTTCCGCCGAACTCTTCGGGAGACTCGCTCCTGTCTTCACCGCCTACAAATGCCATACCCCGGGAGTCAAGCGCACCTGGAGGGTATTGGTGAGCAGTTCCGTCAAATTGACCTGGCCATGCTCCCCGCAGTTCGGCACCCCTGGTCATTTGAGCACCACGAGGCCCTCCAACAACGATGCGTTGAGTGTTTTCAAGTACTCCGCAATGTTATCGAGGAAGCCACTCCCCACGTGTATATCCGTGGATGGGGGCAGTACGCTGCCCTACGCTTCAGTGTGATTCGCCGACAGCCCGATTCGCTGGGTGGCCCTGAGGGTATATCCCCGGGGACAGAAATGGTCAATATGGCTGACCTGTCGAGAGAGGGGAACGACTTGGAACTTCTCGACGGGGGATTCCCCCCGAAGACAAGCCGTCGTCAGATCCATCGGTGAGAGTTACTCGTCATCAGAGGAACCTCCTGGGGCTCCCCGCACCCACTGAAGCACTGACGTTGAGCCGAAACGTCAGCAAAGGTAAAGAGCACAGCGAGGCTATAAAGCCCGCCGACCCGTCTGCCTCCATGCAGAGGGCAGAGGAGGATCCCGAGAAGGCTACGCTACGTCAGCAGCTCGCCGAACAGAAGAGGCTGGTTGACCAGCTCCTCGCCGAGCGCGCTGCAGAACGGCGGCCTGACTACGGTGATCCCAGGCCAGGACAGCAGGGACCGGAACAACCACCCCTCGATGAGACTCTCCCGGGCAACCGTGATTACACCGTGTTCGCCGACAGGAGAGAGGCCATTGCCTACGGCAAGAGGGCGCGGTATGTTTCGCCACACCCTCCCGAGCGGCGTGACTACCTGAGAGACCCCGCTCGGATTCCTCCCGCTGCCCCAAGGGGCGCTCCGCCCGCCATCCCACGAGCTTCCGAGTTCGATGACCCGGTCGACGACCCGATTGAAGGGCCATGCAATGCGCTCGTGGTTAGAGATCCTCGCCAGGACTGGAACCCATGTCCGGACGATCCGATGGCGGCACTCATTGCCCGCTTGGAAGCCTTGGAGACTCGGCAGGTGGCGATCCCACCGGACGGCAAGCCCTACCCAGCATGGGTGGATGACATGCCGGCGCCTCCGGGATTCGAGAATCCCACTTTTTCCCCCTTCAACGGGACTGGAGATCCACCACAGCATTTGGCCCACTTCAACTCGAGGTGCGGGCCTATGTTGGGGACTCCGGCGCAGCAAGAGGCCGCTATGCTTCGCTGCTTTGTTCAGACACTGGAAGGGCCAGCATTTGTCTGGTACAGCCAGCTCCCCGTCGGATCGGTAACCAGCTGGGAGGACCTCCGCAGACAGTTCCTCTACCAGTTCAGTTCCACGACCCGGAAGACAAGTATCGCAGACCTCTTCAAGTGCAAGCAGATGCCTGATGAGCGAGTCGCGGACTTCGTCGCCCGATGGAAGGGTCTCACGTATTCCCTTGACATGCCATTGACTCAGGAGCAGTTGCTGACAATGTGCGTCAGGAACGTCAAGACCGAGCTGGTCCCTTCCCTGATCACTCAGAATTACCCCGGAGGGTTCAGAGACTTCTCAGACAAAGCTCAATGTCTTGAGGAAGCCCTGCAACAGGCCAGCCAGGCACACTCGCTGCCTCCTATGATTCCTGCAAGGAGAGTCAGTAGGGCTGAGCCCGCTGCTGTTGCCCAGATAGAGGCCCCCAGGCCGTTGGAGCTGCTGCCGGCGAGGCCAGCTCCACAGCCTCACAGGAATCCGCCTCCACGGGCTCAGTTCCCGGCCCAGCAGCGGCAGCCCCAGAACCGGCCGGCCCCTCCGCGTAATGTACCGCCACAACCCAGGCGAGATAATCAGGGTCCACCTCCCTGGCCGGCCCCTCCAGCCCCTCGTCAAGACCACGCTCCCAGGGGCCCGCGACACCTGACTTACTCATTTCACGAGGATCAGGTCCCCGGTTACTTCCGGAGCGCCCTGGAGCAGAGGATTGTGCGACTGCCTGTGTGTTGGAGGCCAGAGGAGGCACATCTTACGAATAACCCCCGCTACTGCCCCAACCATCGGGCCCTGGGGCACACCATCCAGCAGTGCTATGTGTTTAAGGATTGGCTCCAAGACCAGATTAACAACAATGTAATCAGGTTGGGCCCAGCTCCAGCACAAGTGGCGAGCGTGTTCGTGGGATCAGATGACGATAGTGGCAACGAGGACGAATGGCAGCTGGTCTCCGACTGCGGATCCCAGAAGTACAATAACTGGATGGCCCGCAAGACGACCATTCGCGTCCATGGAATCATCCGTGCACGCTTGAATCAGCCTGAGCCCCCAGAATCTGCGGGTGCTGCTTCGGCATCGTCGTCCCAGCCTGCCTCTTCCAAGAGGAGCAAACGGCGGCAGCGTAAGAAGGAAGAGCGCGCCCCGCCAGTTCCGCCACTATCCCGCACTCTCGGAGATTTCATGCCCCCGGAGATTGGGGTCCCTCCTCGGATCTGCCCGGTGATGGATGATTCATCCGATGACGGTGTTGGGTACGCTTCGGTTAATACCGTCGAGCTGGTAAATCCCTTTTCGGTTCCCGACGTTGAAGAACACCAGGTGGACCTCCCTAGTGTCCCCGGTCGTCGCCACCGTCGGAAGAACCGCAATAGCAGGAGTCGCCGGGGCACAGCCGTTGGTACCTCCAGCCAGGCCGTGCACACCACTGAGACTAGGCAGCAGGCTCAAAACCGAGCTCAGCATGCGCAGCCCCCCCATCCGGGGATGACGGATTCGCCTCCGCCACTGTTCGTGGTGTGGGACCAGGCAGAACCGCCTCAGCCGCGTCGCGATCAGCTCCGCCCTGCCACGAGTCCATCCCGGCCTCCTGACCCCAGTACGGTGACCATTTCCCGGACTGCGACCAGTGAACAGCGAGATGCGCCAAGTACCATTCGGCCGCCGATCCAACCAGCAAGGCCCGTCATGCCGCCAACCGCAGAGCAACCTCCTGCAACCAGGGGCTCGCGCTTGGCCAAAAAGTATGATGTCCTGAAGCACTTGGCCGACATCCCAGCAAGGCTCTCCATCCTTGAGGCTCTGCGCATGCCATCTGAAATGCGCGAGGCACTCGCTGAAGCCCTGAAGAGCCCCCTCCAGTTTGAGACAGAGGTTGCGGCTGCAGAGGCCTTTCACGCCGAAATGATCGAGGACGCCGAATGTCAGGCAGTTATCTCGTTCTCTGGTAAGGATGAAGACCCTCCTATACAGGGACACATTCGTCCGCTGTATGTCACTGGCCAGTTCAATGGCCTTGAAGTTCGGCGCTGTCTTGTCGACATGGGATCCGGGATTAACCTGATTCCAACTCGGACGCTCCGGAGATTGGGGTTGTCTGAGGATGACTTGATTCCCTCCGACCTCAGGATCCAGGGGTACGACCGCACCGAGCAAACCCCGGTCGGCAAGATACGTTTGAAGACCCAGTTCGGTGACTTGGTTGCCAACACCGAATTCATGGTAGTCTCTCAGGACACTGCGTATAACGCATTGATGGACAGGCCATGGCTTCACCTTCACGCGGCGGTTCCCTCATCATACCACCAATGCCTCAGATACTCCCTTAATTGTCGAGTAGGTGTGCTTCTAGGAGATGCCTCTCCTTTTGCCTCGTGTGAAGCCCGCTATCTGGACGCGGACTATTACAAGAGCAAGGATAAGCAGATCCTGGCAGGTGAGGTTGAGCCTGTCGCTGTTGCAAGTGATCCCTGGGCAAGTCTGGATGACGCTTACGTCCTCCCGATTCACCGGTTGGACGTCGCCATGGTCTCGACGGTCCGCGAGTCTCCTGATGAGATGGCCGCGACCACCCGCGCCAGCACCAGTGGCCCAGCAGGATCTGGTAGCCCCAATGCAGTTTCCAACGCAGTCTCTCCCGTGGACGATCCCTCCCCGAGTGGAGAGGATATGGAAGACGCACCCCCAACCTTTGAGGAGTGCGTCCCCGCCACGGTCGATGAGTTAATACAGGTGAACCTTGGAACCGAGGTCGATCCAAGACCCACATTGGTTAGTGCCGCCATGCCCTCTGAGGAGCGGCAGCAGTACGTGGACTTTCTCAGGCTGCATCGTGATGTGTTCGCTTGGAGCTATGACGAGATGCTGGGGCTAGATCCTCAGGTAGCCGTCCACCGCCTTGGTCTCCCGGTGAACCATCGCGGGTTCAAGCAGCCTCCCAGGAAGATGCACCCATCCCACGGTGCCATGGTTGAGGCCGAAGTTGACAAGCTTATCAAAGCCAACTTCGTGAGGGAAGTTCAGTACCCCAAATGGCTGGCCAACATTGTGCCGGTCAGGAAGAAGAACGGGCAGATTAGAGTCTGCATCGACTTCCGCGATCTCAACCGCCACTGTCCGAAGGATGATTTTCCCCTTCCAGTGACAGAGCTGTTGATTGATGCCACGGCAGGGTTCCAAGCCCTCTCCTTCATGGATGGATACTCCGGATACAACCAAATTCGGATGGCCCCTGAGGATGAGGATTTCACTGCCTTCAGGGCCCCCCAAGGTACCTTTTGCTACCGGGTCATGCCCATCGGCCTGTAGAATGCAGGTGCCACCTATCAACGGGCGATGCACCACATATTCAAGCCAATCCTCGGCACACTGGTGGAATGCTACGTCGACGACTTGGTTGTCAAATCGTGCCAGCGTCAGGACCATCTCAAAGATCTTGAGAAAGTGTTCAGCTTCCTCCGGTCTCGCTGCCTGAAGATGAACCCGTTGAAGTGTGCCTTTGGGGTCACCTCCGGAAAGTTCCTTGGATTTGTGGTAAGGTACCGGGGTATTGAGATCGACCCAGAGAAAATCAGGGCGATTAGCCAGATGCCTCCCCCAGGTACCATCCGAGAACTGCAAGGGTTCCAAGGCCACTTAGCCTATATACGCCGATTCATCGCGAATCTGGCCGGAAAGTGTAAGCCCTTTTCTCGGCTCATGAAGAAAGGTGCCACATATGTATGGGATAAAGAGTGTCAGGCCGCTTTCGAGGAAATCAAACAGTATCTGCTTCAACCTCCGGTTCTGATGCCGCCTGTATCCGGAAAGCTGCTGGTCCTCTATGTGACCGCCCTGGAACGGTCCCTGGGTGCCCTTCTCGCCCAGAAGAACAACGAGGGAACGAAGAATAGCCTCTATTACCTCAGTCTCATGCTCCTCGATGCGGAAGTTAGGTATTCCCCCATCGAGAAGAGCTGCCTGGCGCTCGTATTTGGCGTACAGAAATTACGGCACTACTTGCAGCACCATGAGGTACAGTTGGTTTCTCGGGTAGACCCGTTGAAATATATCCTGAGCCGGCCTATGTTGACTGGCCGCCTATCGCGGTGGGCTGTGATTCTCCAGCAGTTCGACATCAGGTATGTGTCTCAGAAGGCCATCAAAGGGCAAGCATTGGCAGACTTTCTGGCAGCTCACCCGACCTCCGCGGATCAGCCGCTGGATCTAGGCTTTCCTGATGAGACCATTCTCTCGGTTGATCGAGCCGATCCATGCTGGCAGATGCACTTTGACGGTGCCTCCCGGAGCCCCACCGGTAGAAGACTCGATAATCCTAAGCTCAACAGAGTGGGCTTGGGCATCGTCTTCATTACCCCGGAGCGAGCCGTGCTGCCATACTCGTTCCTGTTGTCAGAGGGTTGTACCAACAATGAGGCGGAATACCATGCCCTCATCACCGGCCTCGAGTTGGCTCTCGAGATCGACGTGCCCCGTCTGTGTGTGAAAGGGGACTCCGAGCTGGTCGTTAAGCAGATCAATGGCGACTACGTTGTCAGGAAGCCAGAACTTGTGCCATTGTTGGAGTGCACCCTCCTTCTGATGGCCCGGTTCCCTTCTCGGCCGGAAATTGTCCATGTTCCCCGGTCGTAGAACGGTCGAGCAGATGCTTTGGCCAGCCTTGCTGCGTCACTTGCGGAGCCTGAACAGGACAACCTGATCGTCCGCGTGACGCGCCGCAGGCTCATCGCTCATGTTATCCCGGAAGAAGATCGCGGCCCGTTGGTAGGTAGTCTCACCACGGTTTCCCCTATGCCCGGAGCCCCGAGTACCCCAGATATGACAGTCGGATCAGCCCCTGATTGGAGGACGCCTTTGGTTGAGTACATCCAACATGGCATTCTTCCATCGGATCGGGCCGAGCGCGAGCGAGTTCGACGCCGCGCATCGCAGTTTGTCCTCCAGAGCAGTCCCGGCCTGGAGCAGATCCTCTACAAACGCGGATTTGATGGTGTTCTCCTCCATTGCCTTCAGGGAGTTGAGATACCACGAGTCATGCAAGAGGTTCATGCTGGTTCATGTGGCGCCCACCAGACTGGGCCGAAGCTGTCCCACCAGATTCGGAGGTTGGGATACTTCTGGCCCTCTATGATCCATGACTGCATCGAATATGCCAGAAGGTGCCATGCGTGCCAGGTTCATGCGAACTTTGTGCATCGGCCGCCGGAGCCACTCCATACCACAAGGTATTCCTGGCCCTTTGCAGTCTGGGGACCGGACGTTGTGGGACCTTACCCGCCAGCAACAGCTCGCCAGTGCCGGTTCATTCTGACCGCCACGGACTTCTTCTCCAAATGGGCAGAAGCGATTCCGCTCAGAGAGGTCAAATCCTGTTCGATCGCTGACTTCGTGACCTCCAACATCATCTATCGATTTGGAGTGCCTCACACTATCCTCACGGATAACGGAACCAATTTCCGAGCAGCCGAGTTGAAGAAGTTGTACGCCAAGTATAACAATCGCTCGAACCATACATCTCGCTATCATGCGCAGGCGAATGGACAGATCGAGGCGTTTAACAAAACCCTTTCTAACATTCTGCAAAATATGGTTGGTCAGAACAAGAAGAGTTGGCCGGACAAGCTCCCCAACGCCCTCTGGGCTTATCGTACGACGACTCGCAATTCCACCCAGATGACCCCTTATTCCCTGGTGTATGGAGCTGAGGCCGTCCTGCCCATCGAGATCCAGTTGCCGTCCTTGCGCACTGCGGTCTACGACCAGCAAGCGCCAGACAGAGTTGCTGAAGCCCGTCTAGTCGAGTTGGAAGCACTGGATGAGAATAGACTTCGCGCTTCGCACAACTTGGAGAGGCATCAAAGCAGAATGGCTCGAGCTTTCAATAAGAAGGTTCGCCTCCGCTCCTTCCTGCAGGGTGATCTAGTGCTAGCCCTAAAAGCGCCGATGATCCCCGGCAGGAAGCCGCCCAAGTTGGAGCCCAAGTGGGAGGGACCTTTTGTTGTCCACAAGGTCTATCCCAATAGCGCGTACTCCCTAGCGACTATGGATGGTGAGCGTGTCACTCCTCCCACCAACGCTAGGTTCCTCAAGCAGTACTTTGTCTGAGTGTGCCCACGTCCTGCACGACGTTAAACTGCATTCGTCCGAGCTACAAGACGTTAAACTGTTCGGCATTCGTCCACGCTGCAAGACGATAAACTGCCAAGTGCCACGTCCTGCACGACGTTAAACTGCATTCGTCCAGGCTACAAGACGCTAAACTGTTCAGCATTCGTCCGCGCTGCAAGACGTTAAACTGCCAAGTGCTTCGTCCTTCATGACGCTAAACTACACTACGTCCGAGCTACAAGACGTTAAACTGTTCAGCATTCGTCCTGCATGACGTTAAACTGCCCCTCAAGAACTACGTGCGGCTTGATTCCCATCCTTATGGGATACGTAGGACCGCCTGAACATTCATGTTTCAGGCCCAGCCCCATCCTTCGGGAATTTCCATCCCATCCCGGGCCCTTGGTCCAGTTGCCTCTGGGTATGTGGCGTATGGTGTGAGCGCGGGGGATTATGTCCTCATTCACGTCGGTTTTCTCGCCACGTTGTACGCCCCCCCCCCCCCACGTTTGGGGATGCCTTCTGCTCCCCCTTTCTTTTTCTCTCATCGGCCTGCATGACGTTAAACTGCCTCTCAAGAACTACGTGCGGCTTGATTCCCATCCGTATGGGATACGTAGGACCGCCTGGACATTCATGTTTCAGGACCAGCCCCATTTCCCGGGAATCACTATCCCGCGTTGGGCCTTTGGCCCAAGTTCTCCTCCTTTTTGTGCGAGGCGTATCGCGTGAGCGGGGGATTATGTCCTCATTCACGTCGGTCTACTGGCCGCGCCGTACGCCTCCCCCGTGTGTGGGACTACCTCACACCCCTCATCGTCCTGCATGACGTTAAACTGCCTCTCCAGAACTACGTATGGCTTGATTCCCATCCGTACGGGATACGTAGGACCGCCTGGACGCTTGTGTTTCAGGTCCAGCCCCGTCTCTTGGTTGATCACGGGGATCTGCCATCTTTTGGTTGCTCTCAGGGTGAGTCCTCCGACCCTTTCCGGAGATCCGTTAACATGTTTTGGGTACTTCGGTCTATGACTTGTAGTGTCAGATTCAATCCCGACAAGTCCTGTGTTGCTTGTCAGGCCTCGCGCTTCCTCTTGTTCGAGCCTTCACTCAAAGGGATCCTCGTTAGCGGTTTGGGTACGATGCCTCAGTGCTCTCCTACCGCTCCGGGTCGATTTACCGGCGAGTCCTGGGCCGCAAATCGATATGAATCCTGTGATTGAGCGGTTGATGCTCGTTTGCTTGCCCCGTCTTAGGCTGACGCGATCGGATGTTGTGTTGCGAATATGGTCAGCAACGTCCTTGATCGCCATGTCGGATCTTTCAGGCTCTGAACATTGGTTGCGCAGTCCTCATCACACTCCGCCTTTATGCGTTGTAGTGGAATCTCGACACTCTCTTCATACTGACCTCCAGTACACCTCTACACGTTAGGCAGACCAACCAGGGTAATGATGTCGTTCGAGGCTCCCATGATCTGAGAACCAGGGATATATGCGGATATCCTCCCTAAGGGCCATGCGTAGCTAGACCCTCGTCCCCATAAGGAGGAGGGAGTCGCCCAAACAATCGCGTTCTGGGCCCAGTATATCTGGAGGCTAGCATCTCTGCCCCTCGGGTGATGGACATACGCAGACCCCTATCCCAAGACTCTTCTCCTGGAATCGTGCGTGACCACAGGGCTGGGTATGTTCCCACCTCCGCCGTGTCCGCTGTACCGCAATAAGCGGATTCCTCCATGGTCCTAACCACATCACATTAAACTGTGTTGTCTGGTCCCACCACACGACCGTAAACTGTGATCGTGTTGGCCGCCCGACGAGAAACGGCACTGCATCGTGACGTCCTCCTCAGGGGACACTCATGTTGGGCGCTGGTTAATGACCACGCCGTTCATCAATGCCTTCCATGGCTTGATTATTGTGGAGACGCCAGAGATTTCTCAATCACAGGCATGTCGCCGCACAAAAAACCATCCATCTTTAAGGACAAACAAGAAATATCAAATGCCGCTCCTTCTGTGTGCGAGAGTCAGACCCGCACTCTTCCCCGCGCTGGTGCCTGATTGTGTTGCGCCGCACTTCAAGAACTACGTGCGGCTTGATTCCCATCCTTATGGGATACGTAGGAACGCCCGGATGTTTGAAACTTCGGGTCCAGCCCCCCACCTCTTAGAGATTCCCCCTTCTCTGGGGAATCCGTCGCCTTCAGGTCACCCTCAAGGCGTGTTCCCCGACCCCTTGCAGTGGTCCACCGGTGTCAAGAGTACTCTGGTTTATTGCCAGGAGGGTCAGGATCCGCTTGGTCAGGTTTCCTCCACTTTTCAGGCTTCGTGCTCCCTTTCATTCGGACCCATCGTCTACGCCCTGGGTGGAGCCCCCTTGAATGGTTCGGACACAATGCCTCAGTGCTCTCCCACCGACTCGGGCTGGTACCCCCAATGGCCTCGGGCAGCAAATCGATATGAATCCTGCGATTGAGCGGTCGATGCTCGTTTGCTGCCTCATTCCACCAACGGTTAGTGCAATATTGATGCTGATTTTCCGCCACGGTCGGCAGTACTCCCATATCGTTACTCCGGTGCCCCCAGTCCTTGAGTGAATGGCCGCATGATTCACATTTTCCACCTCCCATTCTGGCCAGGCGAAACCTCGACACTCTTGACACTATCCCTCAGTGCATCTTCACATATCCAGGGGATGTGACCACGATGTGGCGTGCTTTGAGGTCATTATGGTCCGAGCTCTAAGACCTTAAACTAAGATCACTCATTATGGTCCGAGCTCTAAGACCTTAAACTAAGATCTCTCATTATGGTCCGAGCTCTAAGACCTTAAACTAAGATCTCCCCTTATGGTCCGAGCTCTAAGACCTTAAACTAAGATCTCTCATTATGGTCCGAGCTCTAATACCTTAAACTAAGATCCCCCATTATGGTCTGAGCTCTAAGACCTTAAACTAAGATCTCTCCCTATGGTCCGAGCTCTAAGACCTTAAACTAAGATACGCCCTTATGGTCCGAGCTCTACGACCCTAAACTAAATCTCCCCTAAACGGGATTCTACGTCCTGCATGACGTTAAACTTCACTTTCAGAACTACGTGTGGCTTGATCTCCAGCCTGATGGAGTACGTAGGAACGCCCGGGCATCTTAACTCGGGTCCAGCCTTAGGGATCGTTAAGTCCCGCCCCTCCTCGTCGCCGGCCGTCTGGCCTGGCTTCTGGTAGAGTGGTGCAGTTGTGATATTCTCCCCGATTCAGCTCGGGATGCCCCATTGCAATGGTGGGAAGCGACGGTTTCCTTGTCAAAGAGGTGCTGTCTGAGAATTGGGGTGACTCACGGCCAGATTAGTGCATCCGCCTAATACGCTTTCCCCACGGTGGCGCAATTTTGAGAGAGATTAATTCTGTCCGAACAAATCGTCACTTCGCCCCACGCTTCGCATGCCCTGTTGATCTGGATTTCCACCCTTGTGTCTGAAGGAACCCCAAAGCGGTATTCATGATGACATGTGGTCCGCCTCCTGCAATATGAATGATGGCCTTTTTCGGTCCTTCTATTGCAGTTGTTATGGTCGATCCACTGTCCGCCTACCGTCTTGGGCATTTCCTGGAAGGCCGACCGTTGTGGATGCCCGGATTCGGGACACGCGATTCACCCTTTCTCATTTCCCTATGTTCGGATAAAATCTCATTGCCCCTAGCGTTGCCCCGCTCGTGTGTTGGAACAAGTTGGGGGGGGTGATACATTGATTAGGTCTAAGGTCTCCTTTCCTAGGAATGACCTCCCTCTTTTCTCCAGAAATCCAGGCCCAATCATGGATGCCTGATGCTTGGTTAACACTCCCGCAAGACAACGAATTGTGGTTGAGCATGTTAAGCCAAAAGATGCAGATAAATGTATTGATTCATACAAATGGATCAATGTAGCGGAAGCAAATGTTTTGGGAATGGAAAAACAAAGCCCTTAGGGATTAGCGTGCTGGATGAGTCTTTCTAATGTCGCTACCCTTTGGCTGGTGGCCTCCAGGGGTGCTTCTCGCTCTCTGCGTGCCCTCTCTTCGTCGGCGGTCGCAGCACGCAGTTCGTCGATTCTGGCCTGTGCACGCTCCCGCTCGACCTGAATTGTGACCATCTGTTGGCCTGCCTCCGTCAGCTGTACCTGGGCGTCAACCAGCTGGGCTTCTAGTTGCTCCACAAGCTCGGTACACGTTGCGACGAAGGCCTCCTTCTCTGCCGCCTGCCCTTCGAGGCGCCGGACTTCCTGCTCCGCCGCGAGGAGCGCCCGCGTGCTCTCCGACATGTCCCGACATTGTGTGACGTCGGCACGCCGGCAGCTCTCGCGCATCTTTTCGGCCATGAAATCACGGACCGTTAGATGGAGGCGTTGAGCATCAGCTCCCCCGGCACACAGGAAGCGCAACCAGGTTTGAAGTGATCCCATGCGCCCCAGCCACTCTGACGGGTCTCGCTTGAGGAAGCGCTGGATGCACTTCCACCCCCTACGGCGCATTATCCGGCTCTCCTCGGCCGCCTCCGCGTCTGAGTCGTCCATCTCCTCGGGGTCGGCAGGCCGGTAGGCAGGGAAGGCAGCCAGCAGGTCCGCTGCAGGGTCCGCCCCTGGGAGGTCCTCACGAGGGATAGGTTCCCCAACATCCGGGCGACCTTCTTCTCTCTCCCCAGCGGCGCTGACACCCTCGTCAGCCCCCAACCTCTCTCCGATGTCAGCACCGCCGACGTCCGTAGCCCCTTGATCAGCAGTTGGTGGGGCCGGCTCGGTTTGGGAAGTCTGTTCCGGAGCAGGCGGCATGTCTGCCACCGGTCCACTCGTGGATGGCCCAGGTTCGGCAACCCGACGAGCCTCCAGTGTTGAGATCACTGCGAAGGGCATGCCATGGTTAGTCACGGATCGTCAACGGCAAGCACCAGCAGTAAAGTAGGGAGACTTACGGGAGTTCAGAGCGTCATCTTCGGCTATCTCGGTCGCCGCAGGAACAGTTGCAGCAGGGGACCCCTTAGCGCTTGTCAGTTCAATGATGGGTGTCTGGCCCCCGCCTTGTCCTGCTGGCGCCTCTCCTACTCCCGCTGAGGACGCCTGACCAACATCCGTGTGCTCCTGAGAAAGATGGAGAAATGGGTTAGAAGCTGCATAAGAGAATGGATGAAGCAGATTGAGTAGGGATAGAAGCGGACCTCGAGGAGCTCAGTGACATCAACGTTGTCAGAGCCGGCCACCTCGCCGCTCTCTCGTGGGCTCCCCTGATGGGATCTTCCCTCGGAGCCTTCATCCTCCCCCATTTCCTCCTCTTCCTCGGAGTCGCTGCCACTTTCAACTTCTTCCGGCGGCATCTGTTCTGGAGCGGGCTCTAGACCGAGCATCACCTTCACCAGAAGGGATGGCTCCGCACGCTGACCACGTTGGCGCGCGTAATCGTCCATGGCCGTCAGATATGCATACTGCCGGTTGAAGTCCACTCTGTCGGCAATCTGGAGGCGCCCGACCTCTGGCAGATAGATTCCTTCTCTGAGTATCTTTCGCCAGATGGCGTCGGTCCCCAGTGACTGCCGCAGGGTCATCCAGGCCGACCACAGCGCCGGGAAGACCGCATCATGGGAAGGTTCGAGCAGACGTCTCACCTGCTTCCCGGGCCGCTCGTCGACCACCGCACGTGCCCCCTCTCTGGGCGCTGAGGTCGTGGAGGCAGCTCGCGATGTGCCCGCCGCCGAGGTCCCTGCCCGCGTCGGCTCCGCTGCTTGGCGCGCCTCCGTTCTCCCCCATGTGGCGGCGCCTCGCCTCCTTCCTTGACGCCCGGTCTCCGCACGGGTAACTTCGAGCCGCCGAACTGGCTTCCGCAGAAGCCCCTCGGGGTACGCGATGGCCCAGTGTTCGGCGTACTCGGTTGCCAAGCCTGCGTCAACCTCGGTAGGAGGGAGAGTGATGACGTCGCCAGAGCCGAAAGCTGCAAACATCAGCCACATCTGGCGAAGGACGCAAGGGTTCGTCTCCTCCCGGACAGCAGTGAATACCCTCTTCGGCATTCGCTGAAGGCACCCGAACTGCCTGGCGAATCGGGATGGCACGTAAGGCTCGCAGATCACCTTCCCGTCGATCCGAGCCACGAGCACCCCACCCCGCATGTTCAGGAAGTATTCATGCTGCTCCAGCGGATCCTGCCCATTGTCGATCATCTGGCCGACGGGAGTGGGGAACAGACTGAAGTTGAAATTGGCATGATTGCCAATCCGAATCCTCACGCCCTCCTCACTTAGGGTCATCGGAGCGACCCCCGCGATGTTCAGCAGGGAGGGTCGCAGGCCGTTGCCCGGAGGAATGATGGCGTTCGGAAACGTGTACCCACCGAGGTGAGCAGCCACCCAGCCGTGGAAGAACTGAAAGGGCCCACAGATCCTTCGTGGCGACCCCCCTCGTGAGATGCGTCCCAGGATGGCATACAGCCTCGCCAGCACTGGGACCCCGAGGTTGTATCTTTTGTTGGCGGCCATAGCGCCCGCCATCGCCAGTGTCGCCGGGCGAACGCCCATTCTCGCGTCCCGCACTGGCAGGAGCCACCCACTTAGAAAGGCGGCCAGGAACGCCGCGTACCGGACATTTGGGTCCCGGGCCTCGATGACGCGGTACCCCCATGAGCGGTAGTCGCCCGTCTCCAGGACCCGCCAGTACGACCCGTTCCGGCTCCTCTGAGCTGCGGTCGGGCACCGCTTTCCCCTGCCTGGCATCTTGACCGCTGGGTCATGCTCCAAGAACTGGCCGAACCACTCCTTGTAGGCTATGTCCTTCTGGAAGTCCTTGATCCCAAGCCGCTGCGTAGCCAGGTCAAGGAGATGCCATGTCAGGATGGGAGTCCGCGACCTGTCTTCCCAGATGTTCTTCGGGGGCAGGAACTCATCGTATTGGTAGCCCTCCAGCGGGATACCTCCGATGCAGTGGATGTCCCAGAGACCGATGCCGACCTCCCCATGGTGAAGATGGAAGGTGTTGGTATCCGGAGACCAGCGGGTGAACAGCTCCGGCCCGAGCTCGGACTACTGGTAGAAGTGGAACTGCGACGTCCACACCGCCTCAAACAGGCCGATGTACCGCAGCTCCTCTGCGAAGTGATCGCAAGTGTGGCGTACCCAGAACGCCCAGGCCCACTCACTGGTGAAATTGCCCCCAGACCGCAAGTCCCAGTCCTTCAGCCAGCCCTTGGTGTCGTCAGTGACACTCTGGCGATATGTGCTCGAGTAGAGGGCTGGAGAATTCTCCGCAGTAGGCTCACCCCCGTCAATGGTTCGCGTCCTCGGGTTCAGGACATAGACGTCCAAGTGCCTGGTCTCCCTGGCAGGATGCCCATTGTTGGTGATGTTATAGCGGAGAAGCTCGTCCTCCCGAGTCACCCAGGTCCGTGGTGCATCAACCTCGAACCCTGGCACCGAAACCTCATCTAGGATGCCGAAGTTCCAGAGCAGCAGGTTGTCCGACAGAGGATATGTCTTCTGGGCCGGCGTCAGCAAGTCGAACAGGGATTGATTGTTGGAAACAATCTCCTTGGCTCCGTAAACCTCCTCGTTCGTCGCCATCTCAGCCCTGCGAGTGGCGGCATCCCCCTCATTTCCTCTGTGCGCGGCCATCTCAGAAGTTTCGGGAGTCGTGCGGGATAAGGGATGAAGCGTGCGGGATCGGACGAGGCTGGTAGAGAAGTTTGAAGGTTGGCACGCAATCCAAGTGGACGGCGCGCAATTGGGAAGACTGTCGCGAAAAGTTCTGGGTTTTCGCGCAAAGGCAGGCGAAATCCGGATGGTTTTGCGCGCCGATCGGGCGAATTTCGCGACCGGAGAAGGCAATTTCGCGCACGAGAGCTTTGAAGCTTATCGCGCGGAAGGCCTGTGTACGGAACGCGGAACCCCGGGCCCCTATTTATAGACGAGGTCGGGATTCCGTGCCGCGCGGAACGCTCGATTGCGCGACCGCGGCGGCGAATTATGCGCCCGACGCCCCTTTTTGCGCGCCTAAGTCCCGCGCAGCCCAGGACTTCGGCATTCCGGTGTCTCCCTCGGAACTCGATCGTTGCGACCTCTCGCCGATCAAATTCCGAGGGGGGGCTTTTGTAGACGCTGGAAAAGTCCGTTGTTCCCAAACGAAGCTCCGGATGCGGAAAGCGAAGTGATATTTGGAGTCAGAGGCACGTTCCGGAGGGCCCGGAGGACTTGCGTGAAATTTCAGAGGCTCGCGCGCAAAGTTGAGTTGCGGCGCGCAATCCTCCCAGGATGCGCGCAATGCGCTGGGCCGGCGCGCTATTTTGCGCGCCCGTGGCCTGCGCGGCTCCCTTGCGCGCCGGGTCCTGATTCCGCGCCCGTGAAGAGAATTCCGCGCCCGCGACCGGATTCCGCGCCCGAGGTTGCCTATAAATATAAGGCGACCCCCGACGTTTTGAAGGTTTCCAGAATCCGAAGCGTCGCTCGTTCGCGCAATCCAACCCCTTCCGCGCGCAATGCCGATCTTCAGGTAACCTCCTTTCTTTCGCGCAATAGAGCCTTGGGGTTCGCCTTCGCGCGCAATCCCCTTGGCTCCTTTCCTTTGAATAAACCTTAACCCGAAGGCCTTTGCGCGCAAAAGAAGCCTCTTGCGCGCAATTGCCCCCGGGTCCGCGCAATCCAGCCCGATTGCGCGCACCCCCCATTTTCAAAGTGGCCATTCGTTAGAGAATGAGCCGTTGCCCCCGCGCGCTACCCGAAGCCCGGTGCGCGCAATCTCAGTCATCCGCACGCGAAGCGCTGGCCCAATTGCGCGCCAGCCCGCCATTTTGCGCGCCGACCCGCGGTATTGCGCGCAAAGCTTCTCTTTTGCGCGCAATCCGCTAGGGTCGCCCCCCCTTGACCCCCTGAGGGTACCCGCCTACGTGGCGCCCGATGATCCTCATCCTGGGTGCCCGCACCGTGCGTTGTCTTCCCGTGCGGCCCTCCAGGCTTGCGCGAAGTGACACGGACCTAGTCCAGCATGACGTTAAACTGCACATACGTCCAGCATGACGTTAAACTGCATATTCGTCCTGCATGACGTTAAACTGCACATATGTCCAGCATGACGTTAAACTGCACATATGTCCAGCATGACGTTAAACTGCACATACGTCCAGCATGATGTTAAACTGCATATTCGTTCTGCATGACGTTAAACTGCACATTCGTCCAACATGACGTTAAACTGTACCTCGTCCGCGCGGAAAGACGTTAAACTGCCAAGCATCTACGTCCAAGATGCACGACGCTAAACTGCCTAGCCCACCTCGTCCGCGCCGCAAGACATTAAACTGCCAATCACCTTCGTCCTCAACACACGACGTTAAACTGTACTTCGTCCGGCAAGACGTTAAACCGTCCGCCTCGTCCTCAACACACGACGTTAAACTGTACTTCATCTGGCAAGACACAAAACCGTCCGCATCATCCGATCCCGTGCCCTGTACGCAGGGTCTCCCCCAGTTTGGATGTGGCCCCCACCCGCTCGTCTCTGCAGGGATGTCGGGATTGTCCCCCTTTAGGGATGATTTAATGGGAGCGGCTTTTCCCTACGGGGGAAGGGTATTATAAACCGCTAGTTTCTTGTGGGGGGCTGCACATGTGTATCTCCATTGCGCCTCCCCACTGCCGAAGCCAGTAGAGGGTGTGACTGGGATCGAGGTGTCTCCTACTTTCGGTCCAAGTCCCTTCCAACTGAGTTTCGCCGCATCCGGGCTGCCCCAAGTGCGTAAGTCCTGACAGAATGAACTACGTGGACTTTGATCCCTGTCTTCTAAACAGGGTACGTAGGAAGCCTCCTTGAGGTCCAAGCCCGCCACCTGGTCGTCCCGGTCGTATTTACGTCGGTTCGTCCATCAGTGGACCCCTCCAGGGTTCACGCTTGCGTCGATTCACCTATGAATCCGCCCCTGTGGGAGACTGCCCGTGTGTATCTCCACTGTGCCTCCCCACATCCCCTTTTTCCATTTCTCCTTTTATCGTCCAGCATGACGTGAAACTGTGATCCACCCGGCCGTTCCATCCCCCTCTGTGCGAGGTGGTTCGGTTCAATCCTCCGCCCGGCGGCCTCGACCTCTTCGTGAGTCGGCTTGCCAACGTCCAACATGACGTTAAACTGTATACCCGAACTACGTTGACTTTGATCCGTGCTAACGCGCGGTACGTAGGAAGCCCCTACGGGGTCCAAGCTCTTCACTCCATCATTCATCCTGATCCTTACCCGGGCCGCCACGTCCCGGTGGGGTCATGCCACTTCACTTCACTCCACGTTACTTGGGAAGCCGCCCATGCGCTGGCCCCAGCGTCGGAGGTTCCCCGCAAGGGGTTCTGTCATCTGATCCACTTTTCGTGTTGATCAGTCCGATGTCGTCCCCGCTGGACGTTAAACTCGCGGCATACCCCGTGTTAAACACCGGAAGCTGAGGAAAACCTCAGGTGACACAGTTCCCCGCACCCAGTACGGGATGCCTCAGGCCATCATGCCTTCGAGAAGCCCTATTAGGGACGGAAGACAGACGTGCAGAGCCGCAGTGTTACGACACGCCCCCAGCACCCAGAGCCACCCGGCCTTCTCACCGCAGGTTGCTGCCCCGACCAGACTCCTTGGAGCGTCCGGGCGGAAGCAGCGTAATTAACCGGTGTCCATGAAGATATGGCGCCGGGAACGAGATTCACGAACATTCTTATGTCTATGAGGGAGACCCGGATTAGGCGATGAGTTCCGAGGAGACGTCCAAGGAAGGAGGAGCCGACATCCCATCATCCCGGTTTCGATCAAGGAGCAGACGCCCCTGAATAAGGGACGAATGCCGCCCGCCCTTGGAAAGAGGGACTGCGGGACCACAAGCCGCGCGCCTATCCCCTGGGGTTGACGGGTGCACGCGCAAACGCGTCCTGGCGGAACAGCGTAACCCGACGCACATCCGCACCGAAACAATGATCCTTTAACATCTTTTCATGATTTTATAGATTTACATCATGTAATATTATTTCATTATAGTGTGTCATTTACTTATTTATACATATATTTTTTTCAAATATTATCTTTATACCATCATTCTTCAAATTTTTCTTCTCATTCACTAGATCATAAATGTTTTCAAGAGATATTTACAGGATAATAAGAAACATTTACAGAAATTTTTTCATTTTATCATAATCAGGAGTGTTTGATGAATCACTTAATATTTTAATATTTTATGAAAAATAATATTCATCATCATATTCATTAATAGATTATAAATCATCCTTCACTCTTCTTCTCAAAAAAATCTTCTAACTAGAAAAACAATTCCTTTTTTTCTTCTAATAATATTTTTATAAAAAAAATTCTTTTTCATCTGATATAGATTTATAAATATTAATATTTTTATAGTTACCAGTAAAGTATATATTGTTATTGTATATTCATCACATAACATATTATTTACATATTCCATTCCAATTTCCTACTCTCTATCTCTTAGAGAGTTGAGAACTTTTTTTTGAAATCCTCTTCATCCTCCACAAAATTAAAAAAATTGATTGTTCTAATATGTATTATTATGTTAAATTTCTCATTAACATTTATTCAAATGTTCTTTATTAATAATAATTATTTTTAAAAAATGTTTATTCATTAATTTAAAATGCCACAAAAATATTATGATGTTCAACTAAAGATATTTCCTATTTAATCTATAGATATAAATCCTTAGGATCCATTATTTCTAGAAATTTTCTCATTTTCTTCTGTATAATAGTAGAATCTTCCATTTTCTCACCAAAACCTATGATATTCTTCTAAATAACTTTTTCCCCGGTCACTTAATCATCAATGTTTTCATCATCAACATTATTTATAACTTCATATCCTTAACTATATTATTGCAACATAAACTCCTTTACATTGAAATTTCATTCAGAACTACTTCAAAAATAGTAAAATATATCATTAGTATTTATAAAACCCATTATATTTATATAAAATTTATCAATGAGAGATGTCAAAATGTAATATTTAATTATTCCATCAGCATCCATATTACCATCATTAATAGCTGTCATACAAAAAACATTTATAAATGGTAATCCCACTATTGTAACCTCTCTAACCTCAATTAAAAATATAGAAGGTAGATTTACAACATATTCCTGTATATATGATTATTGCTTTATAGAAAATGGGAACACCCTTATTTTTAAATGAATATATTTTATCCATCCTCAGAAGATAGTTGCACCATTAAAGGGAAACACTGACTTTAATAATAATTATATTTCTTATATAAGTATAAGATAATTGTATGGGGGTGAATTAATGTAGACTATATTTTATGAATTACTATCATTACTCACCAAATTAACTTGTTAGAGTTCTCAATACAATCAATTATATCTCATAACCTCTCATTTAATATAGTAATTATATATAATGACTGATCCAAATATTAAATTTACAAGGTTCAGTCAATGCAAGATACTCTATTCCATACTACTTATACCCCCAAATTATATTATACAGTTAAAAAATCTACATGATTAATATGGAATAATAACTAATTAGTTCTATACCCATGTAACCATTTCTCTTATTGAACCATGTTCTACCCCCAACAACCAAATCATTTTCCATAGTAGGTCACACCCCTAACTTTCCTTTTGTTCAAATATTCTTTCTCAATTAGTAATACAATCCATCTTTGTTCCTCTCCAATAACATGTTATTCCCACCAAATATAATCTCTTTAATAGTTATTGTTGCTCTAGTTTCAAAATATCTTCTTCATTATATGGCCTTTCACAATAAGAAATATGGATCACGTATTATTATGTACAAATGCTTTATGATTTTAAATAGATGTCAAAAACTGTGATTGTATTGAAACTTAATCTAGAAATTTAAGGATTTGGATATTCCCCAATATAAACATTTAATTTATTTTTCTGTAATTATTCCTCAGTAAAAGTCTATCCAGTAATATTCCATTTGGTATATATTGTCTGGTATCATCATTTCATTTCACCTATATCCAAAACCCATAATTTTTAATAGATGTCTATAAGATTCACATTAGTCCTATAAACCAGTATCATATTCGCTTCATTAGAATGCACCATAGAATTAATATCAAGCTCCATTTATTTGGAATTAATTTTTTAGGGTGGATCTCTTCTAGACCACATACGTCTTGTTCTCCTCTTATTTAACCAAGTATTATCATGATCGGTAATTCACCTAATGCAATATAAAAAACATTAAAATTTTTATATATTTCATTAGTAGTAGTAACCCAAAAAATTAAATATGATTTCTTTTTCTATATTATTACTTCTTCTAAAAAACTATGAAGAATCGTGTGATCTAGTTTTTAATTTTTGTTCATATAAATTTTTTTTGACCACCACAAAATCTCTTGAATAAGTGAGTTTCAAAACTCTTCTTATGAAAATCCTTAAATAAGAAAATTTATGTTCTCTTAAATAATCCTAAAATTTATACAAGTTATATATATATGTGTGTCTGTAGAAATTATAACTCAATATTTACAAAATGGGAGACTGTAAAATGTTTTTGTAAGGATCCTGAAGCCTTTATCTAGTGTAAATAAATTCTATTTATAATGATTTCTATCTGATTGATTGAAATATTTATGTCTAGTACAAACACCCTTACACTATCTAATGAAATATATTATCTTCGTATTTTTGATTATCCATTGATATATTTAATAACTTATTATTCAAGTAACACTTCATTAGATGATACTCTTTATGTAATCCCTCAATCCGATATCCTTTATCCAATTATCTTATATATAGAGATTACCAATATGAGTTATTAGCCTTCTAATGGAATATATTTTCTATATTTGGTTCTCTACACATGATTCATGAATCGAATAAACATAAAAAATTTCATCTGGTGGATTCATGAAGTATTACATTATCTAATAAATATACTATGCCTTTCTTGCATCGAATCATCTCTGTCAGCTAAACTCAGTCTATTGTGGTTCACAATAATATGTCTGGTGATCATTATATATTTTCTCCATCTAGTAATACATAAAAATTTCTTCTATAAGGTAATAATTAATACAACCATAACTCTATGAATTCTTATATTGAACTTTGAAAAATCAGTCTCTATCTGTTAAGATCCTTCTAGATAACTCATGTTTGTAAAAAATCATCATTTGAATTAGCTCATCTAGAATAATCAATAATTTAGTGATGTTTAGTAATTTACAAAGAGGATAAGCATCTTCATAAATCATTATTTTTTATCAAAAATAAGTATCTAATGATCCCTATATATTTTCTTAGATATTTTACTTAAAATACTTATTGACATGATGAAAAAAGATACATCAAAAACTCTTTGGAAAAACACTTTTTATCGCCCAATATCATTGGGAATAAAGTTTTTTTATATCATAATTATAATTTGGAGTGTTATTTCCGTATCGAAGTATCTCTTCCAGAATTTTAAAAAAATAGTATAAATTTGGTCAATCTACCCATTTCATGTTTTCATGGTAATTATTCTCAAAACTACTTTTAGAACTATAAATATAATTCATCCAATGAATATTGGTTTCTCAATATCCCTATACCATTATCCACTACTTACAATTTCTAATTATTTCACCACATACAACCTAAATTATTTCATTACGGATATCCTCTATCTTATGATGAATATCATTATTTTAATTAGATCCTAATCAATATATTATTTCACTAGGAAATATCCTATATGTATAATTATTATTAAAATATAGGAAAATCAAATGTTATTTTTTTGTTGTGTCCTTAACATTATCATATTAAAATGTTTCAAAAATCTGTATAAAATCATATTTGATTTCAATATTTTTTTATCAAACCTTGATAAATGGATAACTACTTTCTCACAATCATAATTGGTTCTCCATTAATTTATCTAATTACAATTCATAAATTAAATAAAAAAATAATAGAAATTATAAATATATTAAAACATATAACAATTTAATCTTATTTAAATATAAATAAATATAAAACATATAATCATATAAATATTTAAACATGCATAAATTTGAATAAAATAATTTACAACTAAAAAAAATTTGAAACATTCAAATAATTTATAACTAAATAATATTACAATTAAAAAATAACTTATAATAAACAATTTATGTCCCCCTTTTTAGGTGATTCCGTACCTCAAATATTCTAGTATATTATATCCATTTTATTTATAACCCCCTATTCTTACTATTTGACTTATTTTAGTTCAGAACAAATTCCTCAACACCCCCCCTTATTGATACATAGTACACCTATTTGGAATATTAATATGGTGATTTTTATCTCAATATCACTCATTTTTGTTATATATCATCCTCTTGATATTTATTCATAACAATTTTCTATGTACTTTACCATGAGATTATATTATTCACTTTTACATTTAATATTATTTATTTATCTTCAATATATTCATTAATACGTTACAAATTATGATGTTTGTAAGGGATTTATCCTAACCTCCCCCCATTTATGAGAATCTATAAGATTATTCCTCTTTTAGAGAAATATTATATAGTTTTAATATGAATAAAAAAACTCTATCAATTATATAAATTTTGTAAATTTAAATGTCATTTTATAGTTTTCAATTATTTAATTCATAAAACACATGTCTATAGATAATTAAATTTTATTTCATATCTATAAATATAATCTTAAATTTTTTAATATTCTATTATAATATTATTTTATATTTTTCATTGATTTTAGTAGATTTATTTTTCTAATTTTTTAAATTCTTTTACATTTATTTGTAAAATATTTTATATACTATGGAAATACAAAAGTGATTTCTTCTAAACATTATTATAATTTCATATCATTCTTATAATGATTCCTTTCTTGTTAATAAATTTTTATTATATTATATAATCATTTTTCATAAGTAAAATATCATTTTCATGGGAAAATATTATTATTTTATCATCCTTTCCTAAAAATGATGCTTTCGTTGTGATTATTTCAGTATTTCATATTCAATATAAGATCATATTCATAAACCTTTTACAATTACATGTCTTCCTATGATTATTTTTCTATATATTTTAACAGTCATTTATATTTCACTATTTTAATATTATTTATGTTTAATTACCTCTTATTAAATAAATTTCATAAAAACATAATAAAATTGATACAATTTTTATATTCCTATTTATCTATTATATTATATAAATATTATCACATCAAGTTTATTGATATATCACTGTGTATATAAATTTTTATTATCATTTCCTAAAATCTCATTTCTATAGATACCATTACAATATCTTTATATTGTTATTATCCAATTAATAAGTATAAATATGTAATTTTTTCGTTTATATTTTTATAAATATCAATGTAATTTTGACATGCCAAATTTTGTAATTATATAATTATATATAAACAAAAAATAAATTTCAAATATATAATTTTCTAATGAATGAACATTAATATATAAAAACTTTTATAACTAATGACATTTATATGTCAAAATATTTTTTGAAAATAATTTATAAATGAAAAAAATAATTTTTTTATAATATAAGATTATAGATAAAAGTTATTTATTAAAAAATTATAGCCACAATAATATTAATAATATAATTTATAATTCTAAAAACATTAACTATGTAATTTAATAACTTTTAAAAATAAAAATCATAAACCTATTTCCAAAAAATATATATTCATGCAGATGATCCACATCCAAGAGAGCCAAATCACAAATACATGACCTGTATAATCTAACCATTTAAAGAGAAGCATGACTAAAAATAGATATAAAATTATGAAAATGATGGAACATTAATAATATAATTGAAATTCATATGTTGTGTTTATAAATCGATTGATGGAATCTAAACCCCAACAATGAAAAAACAAAAAAACCAATAGAAAAAAGGCAACTTGAAAACATCTTTATGGAATTAAAATAAAAATATTTAATCTCAAATGAATATGGTAAATGTTTTTAATAGAAAAAAATTAGGGGGTTGGAAGTCATTGTTTTTCGGGGTTCTATAAGTTTATTGAACATGAATAGATTGTTGTCAAATAATTCCTTTTTTTAAAAATTTATTAATATTAGTGATCAAATAACCAATGTAAAAAATAGTTTTTAATGTATTTCATGTGATTACGGACCTAAAAAATTTAATTTATTACATTAGATATGTGAAAATAAACATTAAAACAATATATTTAATGTCAAATATCATATAATAGATGAAAATGTGAAATTGATTGGATTTGAATATGGGTTATTAGAAAATATGCATATTGTTGGTGATTTTGACCTCGATTATGAGATAAGCAACATCAAAGACCCAATGGAAAATATACTATTAATATCAGTGTTCGATAACAAGGTTATTATACAGAGTGATTTATCATGTAAATCTTGTCCATGAGATAAATTATTTATAAGAACATTAAATCTAAAAATCAATACACAATACACTATGATTTTGGAAGGATTCATGGTGATATATGTGTATGAATTCATCCACCACGTATTCCATATATATATAATGATAATTATTGATAAATTAATGGTGTCATGTGTGTTTTTTATCAACTCAAAACATATCATTTTTATTATTACTTTGCCAAAAAAAGGATAAGTATACAATTACCATATTATTCAATAATTCAATTTCATATTGAAAATTATTATGAATATTCATTACATTCATTTTATTATTATATATAGTGGACTGGAATAAATATGGAAAATTCTTTAGCTCATGTTCACACATAAATTTGTTTTCCTAAATTATTTATAATGAAGTTACAACTTATTACCATAATAATTATCAAGAAGAATAAATTACTTATTTAGATATGGAGACATGTGACTTTCTAAGTGGAAAACCCAATTTAATTTAGGGATACAATATATTAGGAATATTCCCTTATACAAAAATCTAATATCCGTGATTTTTTTTGACATTTAATAATATATTTTTTGTGTTGTACATGTCCTTATAGTACATAACCATTGAAAAAGTTATAACCCCAATAAATATTGGGTATTCATATTGGATTTGAATCCCAATTTTTTAATATGTATCATGATAAAATGATCAAATTTATATTCATAACTCAATTTTATGATTTTAATTTACATGAAAAAAATTTCCCAACACTAAAAGTGGAAAATCATTTTTCATCAAAAGAAATATCTTGGAAAAAAACATTACAATGAATTCTTGGTCCTCATACTAATATTAGTGAACAAGAATGTAAAACAGTTGTTAATTTTAGAAATTTATTATTTTATATTCTTAATACATTAAATGGTTTAACATGAGATACAGAATCAAATCTATTGATTTCATATGTATCAGTAAGAATAGATATCCCTAATGTACAATTTGATGTTGATACAAATAGTGATTCCAATCCATACTTGAATCTAGTGAAATAACATGGTAATAAAGATAATAAATAATCATCAAATAATTAAAATTATCTTGATCATATAATTCCCTAAGAAATCAATATTCCAAAAAAACATGATTATGATAGATAGGAAATTTCAATAAATTTATCATAAATTTGAATATGTTATAAAAAAATTGATAACATTTTTGATCCAAAACTTTCATTAAATATGTTACATGAAATTATTTAGGTGGTTCAAGAACATGAATTTTTTAGAGAATATAAAAATTGACCATATTAGGATTAGTGGAAATTTGTGACCCCATATAGAATTTGGCTCACTTACAAAAAGGGTGGTTTTGGTTAATTATGAAAAATACTAAAGGAATTATACTCATTGGTTATAAATATGTATTTTATATAATCATTAACAAATATAAGGATTTCCAGTCATATAAAGTATAAACAATTTTTTAAGATAATCACATACACAAAATGTCCATTTTTATGAATTGTAAACTCGTGCAATGGATTTGATAACTTTTTGATATATCGGATTTTTTTTTGAACAAGAGTATCAATAATTTTTAATATTATATGTTTTGAATACATATCATTAAGGTAATATTGATAATGATACTTTTATAAAAATCATAAATGATATGAAAATTAATAAAACTATTATAGATCTCATGATATTTATCTTTTTATGATGAAATAATCCTTAAATGGACTAAATAAATAAGGAAATATGTGATATGAATATTTGGGTGAAAATGTAATGAAAGAATCATACAAAAATGATTCAATTTTCCTATGTGTCTTTATTAAGTGTATTGGGACTGAATTTTTAATCATTGTAGTAAACACTATTGATTTTATAATTTTTTAAATTCATAAATAAAATTCCATAGTATAAAAATATTTAAAAATTGAATTTGAAATTAAATACATTATCAAGATAATTTTTTTCTATGGATAACACATTGAATATCTTAAAGGTGGATTTTTTATTAATCATGATATACTGAAAAGTTCCAATAATGGTTCCAAATGGATAATTCACCTCATTTATATACTCCAATGATTTTACAATTAGTTTATTAAGCTACAAATCCAATTAATGAATTCATGGATAATGAATATATGAATGATCCAGAAGTGCCATATATGAGAAAAATTAGAGAAATAACAAACATCAATATCATATATGGTTATCTATATCATTTTTGTGAATTTATTGGAAAGGTATAGAACATATCATAAATTTTATCCTTGAAATAAGACTAAATAAATATTAATATACATTCAAGGATTTATAGAATGGTGTTTTTTATTAAAAATGCTGTAAACAGAAATTAGTTTGTTATATTAATGTAGGATACTTTCCTAATATATATAAATAATGATATATAGAAATATATTTATTTATATCTAGTGTAACATTTCATTCTTACTTATTTTAATAAACCAATTATATGACTTCCTTTAGTTATAATTAATTTATTCAATTTAATGAATAAATTAATGATTTTTTTTATTCTAGTTATTTATCATATTGGAGTTAATTTTTGGTTGGATGTAAATAATAATATTACCAGTATATTATATAAATATAAATATGCATTCATAAAAAATAAAAGGATTCCGGATAGAATAAAACACATCTTACCAAAATTATTTTTTACTCATTATCATTAATAGAATGGTGATATTGATATATATTAAATAAAGATTAATTATAATATTATATATTTACTCTCTATGTCATTTCCAACTACAAAATTTGATAAAATGATTAATAAATTTGGTATTAGATGGCTAAAAATTTAGTCATGACTCTTTGATATAGAGTTGGTAACACTATAAATATTATACCATCATCTGGGATTTCCCACATGGTTTTCTAGATATGGTTTTTAATGATGTATCACAAAATTTAAATAAATTATTTATTATTTACACGTTATTACATCAATTTTATTTATGTGATGATTATCGGATAATCCATACAATTATGAGATATGTGAGGGATTATTTTAAATTTTTACTTATTTTGTGTGTATTTGACAAGTATAAATTTATGAAGAGACCCAATTTCCAAAAACCTTCATAGTGGACAATTATTTGGTTTCTCAAGCCTTTTAAATTCTAATTATTTTTATGATTATTTTGTTATTAATATCAAATGCTGGATTAAATCTTGTATAATACATATATAATAACATGTACATTTAACATCCCCAAATTTCATGATGTATAAAAATATTTCCACATAAATATATATTGAGGAAATTTATTGTTATAATTTTAAATAATTAGAGAAGAAACCTTTATATATTAATCCCTCATAAAATAAGGTACTTGATTCCCCTTTTTAAAAAAAATTGGATTCATAAATTTTAACTCATGATTTAGTTTGAACACTTTCTCTACATTTAAGAAAAATAAACATAATTTTTTTTCATTTTTTCAATAGGGATTAATCATCTGAAATTAATATAATTAAATGTTTGAAAATTTCAAACGATAAAAACAAATCTCATTATGGTATATAAAAGTAAAAAATCTTTAATTTTCTAGTGAATATATAACACCTATGAAAATGTTTACGTTTTTTACATAATAAACATTGAGTTAAAAATAAAACATTATTATTGAAATAAACATTTTCAAAAAAAAATTTATTAAAAATTTCCGTATAAATTATAATGGATAAGTCATATATCATAATGGTTTCACTGAAAAAATACAAAACTCACCATAAAAATAAAATTTTCACCCAAATAATTTTTGTACGATTCAATTACATTATAAGCTATTTATCTTATGATATAAAATCCTTGAAAATTTTCATTAAAAACAATCAATAACTGAAACATGAAATATATCAATCAAAAATGTAAATAATAAATTTTATAATAATAACGTATCATGATCATCGGCTAGATAATGTCTGACGTTACAGCCTTACAAACAATTCCTCATTCCGTGAAATCATAAATAAATAAGCGACAAATGATAAACACCCATGATTATTGATCTAGTGTTTTATACTAACGAATCAAGGGATATAAATAGCTCCACCCTTTACATACTAAGTCCAATTAATTATAGGAAATTAATTAATAATATGATAGTGTATACATACTACAAAAACATACATTCTGAAAAACATTCATGTGAAATATCAAATATTTTCCCTTGTCAATAGATTGAACAACATAATAATAAGACATCCGTAGGAATAAGGTGGATAGTGTCATTATATTACATCACTAATTAATTATAACAATACTTAACTGAGTTTTATATAGATGAAAAATCTCTTATACAAAGACATTAGAACTTCACATTAAATTTAGTAGGAAAGAACCTTTTATTTTAAAAAATATGTTTAAACACAAAATTCCAAAAATAAAGGGGAAATTATTTTCATTAAAATATATGTAAATATATAGGTTAATATTAAATATAAATAAAACATATTATATAGGGATAAAGCTGTAATACATGAAATGTAAAAAAAATTCTTTTTGTAATTTTGCAAAAAGTAAAAAATAACCCATATGTTAAATGATTATTTTTTAAAAAACATTGTAATTAAAATAAAATGTACTTGAAAATGAAATTTAGTAATATTTTAAGTATAAATTTTATTTTTTGTTATAAATTAAATAATAATATTAAGAAAGTGGGAAATAGTTTAAACCCTTTTATAAAATGATTTAAATAAAAAAATCAATTACCACTAAAGTGACTTTTTAAATAAAATATCCTTAACAGAGGGAACCTAAAAATGATTTTAAACCACATTAATTTCATTAAATGAGTCTTTTATGATATCCATATGTCATTTTATACACCAAAATATTAAATCATGTGAAGAAAATGGCATAAGTCTCAAGGAAAAGAAATTGAGATGAAAAATCCCTAACCTTGAGTCCTGAAATGTTTTATACGATTTCTAACTCCGGAATAATGAAATTATATTATTTTCAGTCATTATTATTATTTTTAATTTTAATTAAAATATAATTATTTCGTTTATTTCATTTATTACCACGACTTATTTAGGTACTAAATGAGTATGTTTCCATTGGATGTTGTCAGGAAGTTTAGTTCAATTTCACAAAAACAAATTCGGTAGGTTAAACAAGGTCAAATGGTTCACATTTCAATCATATAAATATAATAATCATTAAATAATTAACAATTTTATACATTAAATAATATTTTGGAACTATCAACTGATGGAATACATTTAAAACTAATCACATCTCTTAGTGGATGTGGTAGTCCACCGAAATGAGTGAACGATGTTATCATTTTGTAACAGATGAATGGTTAAGATGGGAAGTAATGTAGTTGTATTATACAATCATAATTATATTTTTAATTTAATATATATTCATTTCATTTATAATAAATCTTTCCCATTTTATGTTAATTAATAATGATACACATCCCTTCATGGTTATTGTATCAAGCATGTACATATTAGTGCTATTTTCATTCCCCATTAAATGAAAAAGGAGATAAAAAATGGTGTTACATGAAAACAATAAATTATTATTATATGGATAATAATTATGTTTATCATATCACCATGGTTTTAGAATATTTTATGTATTTAATAGAATAAATAAACAAGAAAACAGGTGGTTACGAGTTGTTAATCTTATTTTAAAAACCACATTTGGATTATACCTTAATCCATATAGATTGGAATTTTGGGGAGACTAAAATACCAATTAAATGGGGAGGAAGGATTCTAATGGATTTTGGAAGATATTTTTCAATGTAATTATATCAATATATTTTCATAATAAAGGATATGAGGATCCCTTTTATAAGTGAGGTTGTTGGAAATCATGAAAACACATGATATTATAATATATAACATGTTTATAACACATATAAAATTAAATAAAAGTTATACTGGATAAAATATAAGAAGTAAAAATTGAAAATAAAATATTCAAATTAAATTTACTCATGTATATGTCATATTTTAAACCTTATATCTTAGGTTAACCCCATAATTTACCCTTTTATCATTAACTAAGGTAATAATTTTTTGAATCTCTATGGCCCATGATAGTAATTTTATAATTTCACTAAGGAAAAGAAATGAAAAAATAATCAAATCATTGATTATTTAATATATAATTTTTTTATTATATATTTTAATGATTTTTTAATGAATTAAAAATAATATTTATATATTAAATATCATTTAAATGCATTTTCAGGACTATTCATATATGATGACGTTAAAGTCATAAATATAATAATTTAATATGAATATTACCACTTTCAACATACCTAATAATTATTATTTTTTCATTAAATATATGTATCACCATATTTCACCCATAGAACATCACTTTAATTCTTTTAGAAAAATATATTTGATTTATTTATTACCCTCTCAAATGTCTCATAGACATTACATATGTGTTGAATGTAATTATATGAAATCTAAATAAAAATAAATAAATTACGATTTAAAATATAGATTGTTACTCATAAATTTTTTCATATATTTCATTTATTATATGTATATATATTTAATGTTTAATGATATTATGATAACATACTAATTGAGAGATAATGACATTTTTAATTATCATTTACTTAAAATAACATATAGTGTATAATCAAAGGAAAGTGGAACATATATTCATAATTTTTTTATTTATGATTATTTTGGTATAAATATACTCATAATAAGAAATATAATTATTGTTTGGATTGATTTGTGTACATTATCCCATATTTTATACCCTGTTTTTCTAATTTTACCGTTTTCCATGGAATTAAAATTTTATGATGGTTACTATTCATTATAAGTAAAAAGTTAACTAGAAGTTTTTAGACAAATTCAATATGATGATTTAAAATATAAAATTTAATTTATAGGATTTAGTATTTATAAGTGGTACAGATTTATTTTAATGTGAATGTTAGAAACACAACATAAATAGTATTTATTAAAATAATCATTTTATATATAAAAATAATTTATAGGAAATCAATTATATTGTTGATTATAATGGAATTAAATGTATTATTTTTATTAATATAAATATCCTCTGACTTAAATAAATAAAATGAAAAAAATTTCATATAAATTAATTTGATTACAGATAATTAAATTCAAGTTTTTGAAAAATAAAAATTTTTCTAAATTAAAAAAAAATCCTTTTCAAAATAAACCCAAAACATTATATTAAGATTATTTTGAAAATATAATTTCAAAAATTATTTTTATTTCTTAAAATTTAATTTTTAAAACATTATGAAATTATTCATAATATTAGGATGCATTCGAAAATCAATTTATTTTTTAATAAACACTAATTTATGAAGAATACATTGAATTTTAATCCATTAATTATCTACAAACTACCATTAAATAAATGTTAAATTATTTAATAAACTATAATATATATAAATTTAATTAAAATCATTCATCAATATTTATTAAATTAATATTGTCTAAAAAACATTACATAAAAAATCAACCTTTTGAAAACTAACACAATTATTCTTATATGATTTTACATTTAATTGAGTTCATATTTACTAAGAATTGATTTAAATTTTTAATAAGTAATAATTTAATAAATATATTTCATAATGATTTTAATCTTGTTAAAATCGTCTAATAAATTGTATAGGTTAAAATATTCATAATTTAATAATATTATTATAATTGTATTTCATTGTTCCATTTAATCTCGGTATTGCGTGGTGTACAAACAATCAAAAAATGTATTATTTTTAAATTAAAATCCCAAGGGGTTACATTCTCCCCCTAAAATAAATTAAATCCCTATAATTATAATTTGATTCTTTAAAAATAAATTTATCATTAAATTTTAATTAGAACAGATATAGATATTACCATGAACATTAATTTCTAGGTCAATACTATGAAACAATAAATTAATATACCTCTATAAGGATCATATGTTCATATGAGTTTTTAAATTAATACGTTTATATATTAATGTTACATTTTGGAATAAGACTCACTTGATATGAAAAAATATATTACCATCCATATATATATTTTACAATAATAAAAAGACATGATTTATTTCATGTTTAGATGTTGATTATCATCCTTAAATTTTGATTCAATAAATTTCCTCTTCTACCTCAACTCGTTCTCTATATAAAAAATATTCATGATTAATTTTTCGTTCCTAGTGTTTAAAATCAAATTATAATGGATTATATGGTTCATTCAAATATAAAAAGATAAGTATCATATTTAATCCACTAATAATATCAATGAAATGGTTGTGCAAGCTAAGATAATATCCAATTTGATTAAATATATATTATATCCAATGTCACAAAAATAAATCCCAAATTGAAAACTAAATCATTCTTTAAAAATATATAAAACAGTTCAAAAAATGTTAGAACAAAATTGGAACCCCAATTCAGAATGATTTTATTACATATTCTTCTTAAGATCCACTTAATATTTTTTCTATATAATATCATTCCATGAAAAGGAAGAAAATAAAAATTCAATATTCCTTAATAATATATGAACCATATTTGTATAATATTTCCCACAAATAACATTAATCCTCATAAATCCAATGTAAAATATTAGATGATTTCCAAATTTAAATTAATATTTATTCCTCATATGAAATCATGTCATGTCTAATAATATTTTATTTACCTTAATCATATAATTTTACTTATAGAAATCAATTCAGTAAAAAACACTAATATTATAGTCACTAAATCAATTATCAACCACATAGTTATCTATTTGATAAATGATATATTCCGAAAATGTAATTTCCCTTTTAGTCATATTAATAATATTTATCTTAACATTAAAGACCATATTAACCCAAAAGGATATCTTTATATTAAACTTATTTTCACAAAATATATATTGATTATATTTGAAATAAACTTCTCACCAAATAACATGTTATCAATAAAATTTCCATAAACCTAAAACTTTTATTAAACCCCAAAAAATTTCATCATGTAATGGCTCGGGTTGTTGGAGGTCCATTAATTAGTAAAAATCTGATTTTGAGGTATTCTTGGTGGTCTAGGAGGCCTCCCAACTTCTCGGTGAAGTTTGACTCATGGTAGGCCTACCGGTAGCCATAGCCTACCAGTTGTAGGCCTACCGATTGCTCGTCCTATTGGTAGCTCGATCTACCAGTACTCGCAGCCTACCGGTAGCTCAGCCTACCAGTAACTCAGCCTATCGGTAGCTCGATCTACCGGTAGTCGTAGCCTATCTGTAGCTCAGCCTACTGCTATCTTAGCCTACCAGTAGCTCAATCTACCGATAGCCGCAGCCTACCAGTAACTCGGCTAACGGGGAGACCTAGCCTATCCCCCACGGGTTAGCCAGTATCGCATCCTTTTTGGGAAAATTGAGTTTGAAACCATATTTTGACCCCATTAAACCTGTTTTAAACCCCATTAATGCCAATTTATGGCATTTGATTAAGTGAGGTACCCTGTTGTGCATCGGTTTAAACCACCCCTCAAGCAGGGACCCTTTAATAACGTGTGGGGTCGCGTGGTCAACCCATGAACCCACTCCTTACGCTGTAACACATTATTATCTCAGTACCTCAACTGTCCCCAGCCTTTATAAACTAAATGGTCCTCCATGGGTTTATTTTTCTCGATCACCCTGCGATCAATTCGTCTGCTCGTCCTTGAGTTCCTTAGGTCACACACCTACAATTTGCGCACCTCCTGTTCCTCGCGCGTCAAGAGAAGCTTTGATTGTTGATCAATCAGGAAGGGGTTTCATCTTCGTCTCGCCTTTTTGAGTATATTTTTGGGTGGGTACGCTAATGCTTATGTATAATTGGATGATCCAAACATAAATGAAGATAATAAACAGATTCAAAAGAATGAAGGGGAGGGGTGTGATCTATGATGCTTCTTTTTTTTCCCCTCCTTCAGGATTAGTGATTTCTGAATTATGCGGGAATACACTAATTGAAAATCATGGTTGTTGGTGGTCCTTCTCTGTACACTAATAAACACTTACTTATTGTGTTGGTCGTGTAATGGAAATTGGTTAATTACTTATATTCACTTAAATAAATTGAAATCACCAGGATCAAACCTTATCTGTGATCACCCCGGTTAAAGTACACAGAAGAATTGGAATCACGGAGTGTGTTAAATCTTTTAAATATGAAAATACCGGCATATGCCTACTTTGTATTGGTGGTATTGGTTTGATTGTTTTTCATTCACGGGCCAATTGCTATGTGATGTGGGAGCGGATGGGATTCCTTTTTGTGAGGATTTCGCTAGTCGTGAATTCTTGAGGTCGTGTGGTTACTTAGTTTATATCACGAATTGGGGTGGTATCCTTTATTGTTGAGAAACCGTTTGACTCATGGATTTTGGGAATACGGGGCTGCTCCTTGGGATTTACTTTGGTTCTAGTACATTGAGGGATCTCCCTTATCCATTTGTTGTTGTGGCTTTTCAAGAGAACCGGGTGTGAATGCTTAAATTGCAGTTGATTTTAACTTTTTCTCTTGGTTGTGCTTATGCTGTTAGTTGACCAGTAGTGCAGAACTTATTTAAATATTATTACTGAACATGAAAGAAAGAATGGTACATGGGTATTTGGTTTGGTGTGAGTTGTAACTCGGGCATGGGTGTTGTTCTCTTCTCTTATGAATGAATTTTATGGATATTGTTCTTTAGGATGGCTGAAGAAAAACCTATATGTGGTGAGTGCTTGTTACCTATACATATACTTGCAGTTCTGTGTTTCTTATTCGCGCCCCACCCAAGTTGATAAAATAGTGATGAACACCGTCGTTTCATGGGGGAGGGTGTTTTTCCCAACACTTCTATTAGTGGCAGGTTATTAGCTCATTTCTTCTCCCTTTACTAGATAGCCCATGTATCATCTGGCAGGCTGTGATGGCCTGAAGACGATTATTATCCCATGAATCTTTGGGCATGTTTGTGTGGTGGATATCCCATGTGTGTGCGGGCAGGTGTTTTCACAAGTATATTTGGGATGAGGCCCATGTGTCTTCGGGGTGTGGGAGTGGTTGTTCTGGCCTAGGTGTTTACAGGAGTGGTTTCATGTGACAGTTGTGTCCTAGGTGTCTGCGGGCAGGGTTTGGAAGTGGGACTGCGATGATGTTGTGGCCCAGGTGTGTGCGGGTGGGGATTGGCAGTGGGACTGCGATAAGAATGGCAGGATGGGTTTGATGCATAGGATGTATTCAATAACTAGTGGGAAAGTGGCGCGGGGTACCCAAATATCGATGTGCTATTACTATACATTACTTGACATGTGTTATTTAGGGAATGTTCCCTAGGTGAGGCTTGGGTGGTTAGTTTCCTTGTTAGGTGCTTTATTATTATTTTTCTCACAGGGCATTAGTATGCCTCCCCACTTGTGCATGAGAGTCTTTGGGTTTTCCCTACTAAGAATAGTTGTATGCTCACGCCACGTATATAAAAACATTTTTCAGGCTTCGAGGAGGAATTCAGAGATCATGTTGGATCATACTAGCTCAGACTTTGTGATGGATCTTCATAGTTTATTTTGTTATTTCTTTTTATATTTTCACTTTTTTAGTCTCCTTATACATACTTTTTTTTACTTTTGTAACATGCATGGGAAGGGTTCTTGGCTTTACATTTACTTTTAGTTTGGTGTTGTGGTATTTACTATCTTATCTCTGGGTCCTATTAACAGAAAAAGAGAAATTCCTTCCATATAGTGTGTGATTATATACCATTGGCACTAGTCGCCACTCCGGGACCTATTGAAGGCAGGTCTCGAGGGTCATTATCTCTCCTTCAACTTAAAGAAAGAATGGCCTGGAAATCTGCTAACCTTTCACTCCTTTTGGTGAAGGCGGGTCGTGACAGAATGGTATCAGAGCTGGGTTGAGAGATAGGATGGAATCTAGAGTTAGGCATGGTGAGGATTGCATGAGATGGTAGGGAAACAGTGTTGGTTGACCTTGGTACGTGAATCAGGCTTTGGAAGACCAGCTAGGACACTAGATTTTAGGGACCACCGTGATTCGATGCAAGGACTCTGGACCTACAGAACGACATAGTGAGGCCACGATGATTTCAGGATAGAGACCCATGTCAATGTATATGCATCATAATTAATTGAGTTCTCATGTTTAATGGGTGTTTTGATAACTTGAAACAAATGAGAAGTTTAAGAGGTTTTAAGAACAATATTCTACACTACTTGGGCATAGGCATTACTTGTTTACCTTGCAGCAATGACACCTAGGAGACTACCATGAGTTGTACGAGCGATCGAGGCCTAGGAGGTCGACCTGGCTGATCGACAGAGGGATGACCGAGAGGGGGAAGACGATCAGTTGTAGAGGACGCTTTGAGCCTTCCAGCGACAAACCCTTGAGAAGTACGAGGGCATAACCTCTGACATGAAGACGAATGGTTGGTTGGAGGAGTTGGTGATAGCATTCAGATTTATCCAGGCTCCGACCGAGTACTGGGTTCCTCTGGCCGTCAGCCAGATGCGGGGAGCAGCACGTCAGTGGTGGACGCTCTACCTGGGGGAGAGGAGAGAGGCTGAGGTGGAATTGGCTGATTTCGAGAAGGATTTCTGGGCGAAATTCCTATCTTCTATGATGATGGAAGGGAAGAGGCAAGAGATACTCTCCCTCCAACAGGGGAGTATGTAGGTAAGGGAGTTGGGGATCAAGTTCAAGGACCTCCTCCACATCGCCCCGAACCTCTTTCCAGATGAGGAGTATAGGGAGATACGTTTAGAGGAGGTTCTCCAACCCTCCCTCCAGTACGCTATTACACCCTTCACCTTTCCAACATACATGGAGGTATAGAAGAAGGCCGATGTGGTAGAGAGAATTCATGCTCTAGGAGGTGTGTCATGAGAGGGGATCCAGCTGGGATCATTGAAGGGAAAGGATGTCAGCACCAGACCTCCTGCATCAGGACCCTCTCGGTTCAGACCAGAAAGGATCAGACCGCAAGACATCGAGTTTCGGTCCCCCGGTCCTTTCCATTTCACTTCTGGCATAGGACCAAGGTGATTCGCCTGTGGGAGCCATGGACATCTTTGGAATTTGTGCCCGGACTGAGTTCAGTATGACAGTGGCAGACATGCCCAACGCCCACCTTAGCACCATCTTCCAGCCAGGCCCTTCCAGTAGCAGCAATAGGGGCAGCGAGCTCCCGCTCCTCCAAGGGTACACCTTGAGGGGGAGGTCGACCTCAGGGTGCTCCTCTGGGACCCCGAACAGGTCGTGGTCAGGGAGGAAGCCAACAGCTGAGGGGAAGAGGAGCTGGGCCTGGATAGTTTCACGCCACAGAGGCAATAGTTCCAGCTGGACCGGAGGTTGTTTGAGGTACGATCTGTTTGTTCAGTACCCTTTCTTACACCTTGTTTGATACCGGAGCAACACACTCCTTTGTTGCACCCGGTCTGGCCCATGCTCTGGGCCTTCATGCCTCGAGGATTCTAGTTCCCCTGGTATAGAGAAAAATAGTTGGAGTTCAGACTGACATGTTATATGTTTCCCGAGAATGTAGACTGATGATATGACCGCATTAGTCGATAAGGGTTTTACTACTACTATAGATACAACCATATGATATCATTCTATGCATAGACTGGTTGTCCTCTGTGGCTTCCTTCAACTAATTCTTTTGTGGAAGGGTTGTGTTCTCAGACTTGCAGCCCGGTGCTCATCCGATTTCGATGGCTCCTTACCAGATGGCACCTTCAGAGCTACGGGAGTTACGGATTCAGATCGACGATCTAATGATGTGTGGTTATGTTCGACCAAGTGTGTCACAGATGGGTGCTCCAGTCTTGTTTACAAAGAAGGCATATGGTGCTCTATGGTTGTTCATAGACTATAGGAGGCTGAATAAGGTATTGATCAATAATATCTACCATCTTCTAAGAATAGACGATATCTTTGACTAGCTGGAAGGGGCATGATGGTTCTCGAAGATTGAACTATGTTCTGGATATCACCAGTTGAGGGTGTAGGAGGGCGACATCTCAAAGATGGAATTCAGGTGCAGATATGGGCACTTAGAGTTTGTGTTCATGCCCTTCGGCATTACGAACGCCCCATCTGTTTTCATGGGGCTTATGAACTCTGTAATCTTGGAGTACCTAGATCGGTTTGTAGTTGTGTTCATCGACGACATCCTGATCTATTAACGATCCGAGGAGGACAACGTGGAACACCTGAGGACTGTTTTGGAGGTCCTCCGAGAGCACCATTTCTATGGGATGATGTCAAAATGCATGTTCTGGTCATGAGAAGTGCACTTCCTTGGGCACTTATTGTCCAATATGGGGGTAGCGGTTGGCCCATCAAAGGTTGAGGCAGTTGTTTCTTTGGCAGCACACAAGAATGTGGAAGAGTTCTGTAGCTTCCTCTGGCTGCCAGTTTACTATAGAAGGTTCTTACCCAACTTCTCCCGAGTTGCAGCGCCTTTGAAAACCTTGAACAAGAAGGACCAAGTTTTCATGTGGAGAGAGCAGTGCGAGACAACCATCAGCTATCGTAAGGATAAGTTGGTTAGTGCCCCAGTGTTGAGACTACCAGAAGAAGGGGTGGTGTATGATGTGTTCTATGATGCTTCTGGGCAAGGCCTCGGATGTATGTTGATGCATCAACAAGGGGTGATCTCTTATGAGTATAGGCTGCTATTCCCTCATTAGCGTAATTCCTCCACCCACGATCTGGAACTTGAAGTGGTAATGTTACCACTGAAGTTATGGTGACATTACCTCATTGATGAATGATTTGTGGTCTTCATAGATCAGAAAATGTTGAGGTATGTCTTCTCCCAGTGGGACCTAAACTTGCGATAATAGAGGTTGATGGAGTTCCTCTAGGATTACAACATCGAGATTTCGAACACTTCTGGGAATGGGTATGTAGTGGCCACTACATTGAGTAAGGGGTCGCAGAAGGATGCGGTCCGAGAGTCAGCAGATGCCTGGAAGGCAATGGAGGAGTTGGTTGACTTGCACCTGGATGTGAAGATGGATAGTGGTAGAGGATTTTTGTATCAGAGTATTCTGCAGTCTTCTTTATTTCAAAAAGTTGTGGAGTCTCAGTGGGGAGACACAGAGTGCGATGTGAGGTGTGACCGACTTGACCATAGAAATGATCCGGAATGATGGACGGTGGATGGTCAGAACCAGATTATTTTCCGAGGAAAGTTGTTTGTTTCAGAGGCGGTGTGCAGCCAGGTTCTTAGTTAGTTTCACAACTCACCCCTAGAAGTACACCCTGTAATTTACAAGATGTACAAGGGTCGGAAGAGACAGTTTTGGTGGCCCAAAGTTAAGCAATCAGTGGCAGAGTTTTTGGCCAAGTGCCTATTTTTCAGCTGTTAACGGATGAACACAATGTTCCAGGAGTCCTGCTACTGTCTTGAGATGTCCCTGAGAGGAATTCGGAGGACAAATCGATGGATTTTGTCATGGGAATACCCAATGTTCAGGGGGGGTACGATGCTATGTGGGTATTAGTGGACCGGTTGACGAAATCGGCACACTTTCTGGTGATTAAGGAGTCGCGTGTGGTGGATGCTTTGGAACAAAGGTACATGGATGAGGTGGTGCGGTTTCATGGAGTTCCAAGTTCCATAGTCTCGGATAGGGATTCAAAGTTTACCTCATGAGTCTTGAGATGATTGAAGAATTCTTTTGAAACCCAACTACCTCTTAGCACTGCTTTCCATCCCTAGAAAGATGGACAGACAGAGCACACCATCCAAACCATGGAGGATATGCTGCATTCATGTGTTATGGACTCTGGGGGATCGTGGGTGCGACATTTGCCTATGGTATAGTTTTCATACAATAATATATATCTCTCTACCATTGATATGTCTCCATTTGAAGCCTTGTACGAGAGTCCATGACACTCAACTATGTGTTGGACCGATGTCGGAGAAATGTGCAACCTTGGCTCGGAGGTGGTACGGAGTACAACAGAGAAGGTTCATTTTATACAAGAAATGATTTAGGCGGCCAATGACCGATATTAGTCGTATGCTGATAGCAGGAGAAGGCCCTTGGATTTTGAGGTCGGAGACCACGTGTTCTTCAAGGTCTCCCCTCGGCATGGACAACATAGGTTTGGTAAGTGGAGTATGCTTTCTCCCAGCTTCATCGGAACCTTCGAAGTGTTGCTGCAGGTTGGCAAAGTATCTTATCAGCTAGCTTTACCGCCACCTCTACTGATGATACATGACATCTTACATGTGTCCTAGCTCCTTCGGTATCTGCACGACGATTCACACATCCTTGGCTGGGGAGAGCTAGACATCGAGGATAACGTGACATTTGTAGAAAGACCAGTGATGATTGAGGATCATGAGGAGAAGGTGCTTCATGGGTGAACCATTCCCTTGGTTCGTATGTTATGGAGACATGGTGGGCTTGAGGAGAGTACATGGGAGAGGGAATCATAGATGCGTGCCTAGTACCCAGAGTTGTTTTGAGTTTTGTACTGTTCTATTTATACTTGTTTCGGTGGAGCACTTTATGTTTGGCTATGAAATATGTTGTGTTATTTTGAATGTGTGTTGAAAGTCCTAGTTATAGGGATGGGAGGACCCGAACCTTAATCAAGATGCATTAAGGTGGATGCGATTAAACCTGTGCGGGCGATTGAGTTCCACCCAAAGCGGATAGTATCTTGACATGGGGAAGAGCCTCCCCAACCCACATGATTGGGATGTTTGACATGGTATGCTGCTTGGTTCTTGAGAGGGAGGTTTTTATAGTCAACAATGGTGTTCACTCCTTATAGTGATCTTTCGAGGTGGTTGTTCGGACCCTCTCATTCCGTGTGGGTTGTTTTGATTCTTGAGGGTGATAAATGTTTTAGCGGTGTCTGATGTAATGGAAAGGGTTATTGGATGTCCATTACTTAGTAAAAATCTGATGTTTCAGGTATTCTAGGTGGTTTGGGAGGCATCCCAACTTCTCGGTGAAGTTTGAACCACGGTAGGACTACCAGTAGCCTTAACCTACCAGTAGCAGGCCTACCGGTAGCTCGACCTACATGTAGCTTGGTCTATCGGTAGTCGCAGTCTACCGATAGATCGGCCTAATAGTAGCTCAGACTAACGATAGCTCGGACTACTGGTATCCGAAGCCTACCAGTAGCTCGGCCTACCGGTAGCTCAGCCTATCGGTAGCTCAGTTTACCAGTAGCACCGGCCTACCAGTATCTCAGCTAACCGGTAGACCTAGCCTAACCCCCACAGGTTAGCCAATATCGCCTCCATTTTGGGAAAATTGAGTTTTAAACCATATTTTGACCCTTTATGCCTGTTTTAACTCCCATTTACCCAATTAATGGCGTTTGATTAAGTGAGGTACCCTGGTGTGCTTCGGTTTAAACCAGCCCTCAAGCGGGGACCCTTTAATGACGTGTGGGGCCGCATGGTCAACCCACGACCCCGCTCCTTACGCGGTTTCATGTTAATATCTCTATATCTCAACCATCCATGGCCTTTAAAAACTAAAGGGTCCTCCCTGGGTTTCTTTTTCTCGATCACCCTGTGATCAATTTGTCTGCTCGTCCTTGAGTTCTCAAGGCCGCACCCCTACAATTTGCGCACCCCCTATTCCCATAAATGACGAAATTCATTAAATTGGGTTATTTTTATATATTTATTATTACTATGATTGGTTTTTTTCTTATTTAATTTTATTTATGAAATCCATTTGTTTTATATAGATTTTGTTAGAGTGATGTTTATGTAACTCATTTTATTTCATGCGTTATGCTATGGTAAATATTTTTATGTTTTTGATGCCCAAATAATAATGATTTCATTATAAGTTGGACAAGGATTATATCTCCCTCCAATGAATAGGGTATATATTTATATCATATGAGATAGCTATGAATGGAATGGAATGTAAATCCAGTTCAGTAATATAGTGTGGAACATTTAGTACTTCTGGTTCAATAATGGACTTTTTTCAACAACAGTGGTCTTGGAATTGAGACTTGGTTAATATGTAAATGATTTTATAGGAATATGTATATAACACAATTCCATGATTTTTCCAAAGATAATTTATCATGGATCATATTCAATTTTGATATATTCCTTACGAACTATCATTATCTATTTCCAGACTCGCAATTTTGATATTCAATATTTATGATCATGTTGTTACATTGTTATGATTTTGTTTTGTTAGAAGTTCTTCATGGTTAACCTTCATGGGAATTTGATCTCTCCCTTTTTATATTTTCTTTTCCCCAGAATATAGATAAATATTTTTGTTGGGGAATCTAATGGGGAAGATCTTTATTGGATATGTTAATGATCTTTCACCATGTTAGATGATGGTGGTCCATGTTTCAAAAGACACTAAACTAATATGATTTTAGGAATATATTTGTGTATTTAATGAAGTATTCCAAAAAATTAATATAATTTCCATGTACATAAATCTTGGTTTATTACACGTATCCTATTGGAAAAGTGATCTTGCATCCTATGTACATGAAATTGCTGAATTTAGACCATCTTTTTCTTGAACTGAGTAAACGAAAATCTTCTTGTGTTGGTGAAATGTAATTATATTTGTGTCCCATTTGAACATGTTCTTTAGGTGAAATTCCGCGTGACTAGACCTTGTGTTAGGAGGATGTTTTTGGATCCTGTATTGATCCATTTTACATTTTTTTGGGAACTCAACTATATATGTAACATTTAAACTTTTGTATGGTTCCTTTTTTATTCTTTTTTATGGATGATTATTATATTGTAATATGATGATTTTGAGTATTATTATCAGAATATCATTCGTAAATACGTTTTTTGATGCTGAATATAGCTACTATATACATCATATTTATATCTATTCCAATTATTTAATAAATATAAATTTATCAAATGTCGGAAATAATAAATCAATATGATAAAGTGGTCTGAATGTTTGAGTGGACCCCACCTCAAAAAATGTGGAATAACACAGTCTAAATACCTTCAAGTTAGTATATTAAAACATGAATTGAAATATAATTCAAATTAGTGAAATAAAATTTAAAATAATGGAGATATTACTTCATTAAAGTGGCCAATGGATGCTATAATTTGAGAATGATTTTGAAAAGAGTTAGCTGAAATAAATTTTCATAATTCATGGGACATATCATTTTATACACATGGAGGATGAATGTAAAATTATTCGTTGAAATGAGAAATATATTTTTGAATAATGTTACTGAATACCACTCTTTCATATTAGAAAATTAATTATTTCTACAATGTAAAATATTTTTTAGAAAAGATTATGGTGCCAAAAATTAACTCTTTATTCCTATAAAAATGCATCACCTCTAATCCTCAAAATTTTTGGAAATATTTTTGGAAATTTCCTATTAAATGTAATAGTATTATGAATTTTTAATATATATTACTCTTCTTATTCATCTCAATAACATATTTTCTTCTTTTTTTCCTCCATGTTCTTCTACATAGTGATATATTATACTCTTGATCATGAGTAACTATCTCAAGGAAGTTCCTCGGGTATCAATACACTTTTTAACCCGAGTCATTGAAAAATAATGTTTATATTTTCTTATTTTTTTATTGTTAGGTCCATGTGGTCTTATCGGTTAAGGGGCCTTTGTGTGTCCACTTTCCACCTTAGGATTAACATTCTCTTCTGTAGTATTTTTCATCGATTAAGGAGGTGGATGCATGGTCTCTTGAAATTTGATTAGTGCAATATCTAAAAACAATAATAAGTAGAGGAGTATTTTGAGGAATTCAATAGAGTGTGTTCATTATGTACATTTGAAACTAATATATAGAGATGATGAATGTTCAATATAGGTGTTCTCCATTTAGGATATCCTTTTAGATTATTAAAAATTTGTCTACATATATTCGATTTTCATTATATATATCTATATTATTTATTTAATATTTATTAAAAAATTCATTATATTATTGTGTTTTATATTAGTTAAATCATAAATAGTAACAATAGAAATATTATGTTGTGTGAGCTGGCTCAATGAGATCGATCATTGGTGTGGACTATATTAAATTCCTAGATAAATACAATAATGGATGTGGATTCATAAAAAATCCTTTCACATCAACATGGTTATATTTACTAGTAATAAAAACTCATTTATAATCTATTTTGAAAAAAAATGATCAAACAATTCATCAAAAAAACAGGAAAAAATATCACTAAATATTTTGTTATAATTTTTTCAAATGACTATATCATTGATTCATTCAAAATTTACCCATAGATTAATTATAAAATTAACAACTAACTATTTTCCATGGATGATAGAGTATGTATTGTTATTAGTAAGTGATTATATTTTGGAAAAATAAAATTGGGGAAATGGTTTTCTTGGTACTCATTGCTGGCCTGAGGGAGGACATAAACAAATTATTTTTTGAAGTGATGGCCTGGGAGAAAACATACATTTCCAACTATAATTAAAAATTTTATCAAGTGTCCAATGTCAATAAAGATTACCTATTAGTCATCCCTGTTTTTTGAACGAAACCCTTGATGTTGATACCCAATTCTTGTACCATCAACAATCCAATCATCTAAAATATGAAGTCAATGAGTACCATAATGAGTTTGAGTGGGTAGATGAAGATGAGTACGTCCCTACTGAGATTTCAGTTGGTGATCAAAATGATATGGATAAATTATAGATTGATAATGAGGCAAAAAATAATCCCCCAAGAAAATAAAAATTATTATTTCTATTACTATTATGTGTAACTCTATACATAGCAGTGGAAAATAAGAAGTAATATGTAAAATCCAAACTACATAATTCCATCCACTAAGACTCCCTTATAATAAGAACTTGTCACTGAATAAGTGATTGAATAAGAACCAACTTGAAGATATATGACTATCATAAAATCTATATTTTACGACTTCATTAAATATGATTACAATATAAATCATTATGATTTTGATTTTTTATATTTGGTTAATCCTTTTGTTTACATATTTGAAGATGAATAAACTAGAACGATAGAAATTGATGAACATGTGAATCACTAATGTTGATGAAAATTTATTTTTGAAATCCCTTGAAGAAATAAAATTATTTTATCTTAATGAAATCAAGTGTAAAGACACAGATATTGAAAGGAAGAATATTTTTGGTAAATAAAATTTAATTTGTTTTCATGTAAAAATACCTTCATACATTACCTTTTATTATTCAATTCATCAAGCCCATATTGATCTAGATGTATACAATGAAGGGGATTTTTCACAATTAACGACAAGAAGGCGGATGATTCTTATTTCATCCTACCCCCCCCCCCAATGTAAGAAATAGATATTTATAATGGGGTATGATCTGGTTTACTCTATCCAAGGATCATTCCTCACTATAAAGGAGTAGTTGGAATCTTTGAAAAACTACATTTAGTGGTTCAAGTATATGAAACATCATCCACCATATGACTATTGATAATAGATTGTATGTCCATATGGAGGTAGGAAAAAATATTTCCCACTTAGGGGATTATACAAATAATTATCCCTTTTAAATTCATTCTAGGATTTAGATTTCAATTTTATTATTTGGATTAGTCTTGCATGTAGTCCACTCGACGTATCATTTTATGATTAAATTACATGATCATTGTTCAAAATTAAGTAATTTTATTTTATTGGTTCATGATTGAACATGAAATTCCAATCAAATTGAAGGAAGAAGAAAAATATTAAAGGTTATTAAATTTATCATTTACTTTTTATACATTAAAATCATTTCATTTTTTTCATCTAATAACATGTTTTGAGTATTAAATTGGAAATACCATCCGACACTGGAATTATTTATTTATTGACACCTCTATGATATATGAGTTTCTAAAAAAATACATTTATTCAATGTTTTATATTTAAATCATATTGTGATTGAAAGAGTAAAATAGATAATTGGTTTATTTAAATTAAAATGTATAAAAAAATGATGACTCGTGATTTGAGGTAATTAATTAAATCTTGAAAATGATGTTTCCCATATATTCTTCATCCTTTGAATTTTAAAAAATCATGTGATTTTATTTGTTATTATCAACCATACCTTGATAGATTACCAAAAATAATATGTCTCGTTGTTGAGAATATTTCTAGACCAAGCACTTCATATTTCATACATTTGAAGAAACTATTATACTTAAAATACCAACATTACATATATCATTATTTAGACCACAGAAAACATGAATGATGTTTATTATAATGATATATGTTTCAATCCATATTAATACATTCCAAATCTATTATATTTATTTTCAGGATCTTATAAAATTGAAGTGTGGGGGTGAAGGAAGTCATGGTGGATTGGATGAAATGAATTCTATAGAAAAAATTTCGGGGGTTATTATTGTATGAATAAATAAAAGTTTATTATTCATTCATTTTAACTCCCCAAACTACAAATTTCAATATTGGTGTATTATTATATTACATTGGCATGATTACAAGAAATCAAATCCGGAAGGATATACCAGTTTAGCTAGGTTGAAAAAAGTATTACATACATGAACCATATATTACAATTCATAACAAAAAATTAAACATTGAAAATAATTTTGGAATTCCTTTATTATCGTAGATTAAACCTTCATATCTTTCATAATACATGTCATAGCATAATGGGAAAACGAAACATAAGAAAAGGGTGATATCAAATGTTCAGTTAGGATAAATAATACAATGGAAGCTATCAAAAATAAGAATAAACATTTATAGAAAGGTATATAATGAATAGAAAAAGATTTTAAACACAATTCTAAGAATAATATCAAAATAATAAATCAAATGTTTATATATTAATATTAACATGGATATTCTAATTGTCTAATAATCACATGTAATGCCAATAAGTAATCTCATAATGAGGGAATTAAAAAAGTTGGAAATCATAAACATATCATCAATGCCTCGTCCAAGACACTATACATAAATGGTAAAAACCCAAACTAGGTTGTCTCATGAGACCAAATTTGAATCTAAGAAATGTAGCATGCCCCTCCCATAACTTCCTTTTTTCCAATGCATTCCTCCTATGAAAGGGGTGAAACATAACCAATATAACCATTCATATAAAAACTAGCATATGAAATTTCAATAAATTTACCATAACCCATAAATGGTTTCAATATTCACATCCATATTCAAAAATATCAAAAACCCTTAAATACAATTTGATATATTTTATCAAAACATATAAAATTCAATTAAGCATAAAATTCACAATGGATGCTGACACAGATTAAAATAATATAATAATAAAAATTAAAAACGTATTGAAGTAAATACCACAATATATAGAAATTATTTTAAATGGGTTACGAAATTAAAAAAACATTTTCATTGAAAAGAATCATTTAATATTGTAATTATATTTTGTTCATGATGTATAATTTAAAAACAATACTTTCCTTCAATATTATCTTGAAAAGACCATAAAGTATAATTCCCTCTATACATATACAAAAACACATGTATAGTGGATTAAAACAAATTATTAACAAGTAATAGAATAAGTATAATATTTATTATATCATATATGATTAATTTATGGATTTATATTACAAGTTTATTAATAATTCCATGTTAATGTAACCATTCATATAATAACATCTTTGCTTACCATAAGTGTTTTAACATGTAATTCTTGATCATATTATATAGATAATGATTTAGTGAAATCCATAATGTAAAAAATTATTTATATATAAAATATATTTAGTTTATAAATATTTCTATATAAGATATGAAATGGAATAAACCATTAATGGAGATAGTAGGTCAGAGGTATGCTTGAACGTTGTTTCTATTTTCTTATCATATTTAATGGAATGGATGTGATATATATGTGTGTTCGTGTGTGTTTGTGTATATTATTACTGTAAAATATTATTTATTATATATTTAATTATCTATTTTATACATTGTTATAATCACTATTTTATTGTTAATGTGGAGAATCAATCTAATCGAATCATTGACATAGAAGGATGAATGTACGCACAAGCGAAAATATCAATCTCTTAGTGGTAAAGTGCCAAGGAATTTGATGGTATATTAATTATAATGAGTCAATATAACTTAATATTTAATATTGATATCTATCATATTATTCATTATACCCATCCAAAGGTATTTGTGATAAAAAACAAATTACACCACAATGTGGCAATAGTAAGCCTCATGTACACGCTAATGGTGATGGGTTTTTTATAGGATAGATAAATAGTTTTCCCATAATCATAACAAAATATTAACATATAGATTATAGTAGAGTTTTTATTTTAGTATGTACAAAATTTAGGAATAGTATTTTTAAGAATAAATGAACTTAATTGAATTTGTAGAATAATTACCACTCATTTGGTGGTCTTCATTTGGATATCCTCTTCATGACACAATGGTTGGTATTTTTAGAATACCAGGGCCTCCAAAACATATCCAAAAATATTGGTAGGATAAATTTTAAGTGGTTGTTCATGTTATAATAATCAATGTGTTGTTAGTATGTAATGGTGGAGGTACCCATTTGTAATTGAGGTGATGGGTACTTCATAAAACTATCATAATATTAAATTAATTTAAATTCACTTATCATTTCAATTGGATCAAAAGATATTTATTTCTATTATAAGTGGATTATGGGCTGTGAACATACCAAAAATTAAAATTATAATATTTATATGTCAAAATATTTACCATATTTTTTGAATTATCCCTTAGTTAAACCCTTTACCCCGAAAAATTAGATTTTTACTCTTTAAGGATAATACAGTTACTATAAAACGCCTAACGAATCCAAAATAGATCATTGAAGACATATTTAACCTTAAAATAGTAAATTGGCCACATTTATGGTTTTTATATATTTTAGATCATTTAATAAAATGTTATATAATTTAATCAATGATTTATGTCAATATTGATACTATTCATTTATTTGTTTTTTTAATATATGATAACCACATGATAACATCAAAAAAAGTCAAATAAATACATATGTTGACTATAAAATTATTTTTTTAAATTTACACACTCAAATTTAATTTATTTTAATATTTTTTATATCATTTATTTGATTCATCTATTATTTAAATAATTACTGCATCGTCCTTATATAACCATTAAATTTAATTATTTTAAAATTATTAATTAATAATAAATTAGCACGAAGTAGATATAAATTTTAAATATGAAATGAATATTTATAGTCTAATATAACAATTATATAACCCTATATTAAAAAGTGTATAGTTATTAAAATTTTAGCATGAAATTTTAAACTAATCTTAAAAAATATATAACAAATTTTTTTACTCTCACTTAAGTGGCATAAAAAGGTTATAATTTTAGCCTATGGTTTATCTTTGATGAAATAGACTTATAAAATGAATTTAGGAAAGATATTTGGGTAATTTTATAGTAATATAATATTATTATTACCTTTACTTACCTATTTTACGCTTAACCATGGTAAATAACAATTTACTGAATGTACTATTTATAATATTCAAAAATCATACTGATTAAAAACATATATATCCATGTTTCTAAATTCAATTTATAGAAGTGGATATATTAAATTTAAATAATATCCTATAGATGTGGTGAGAAAGTTGGTTTTTAAAGAAATATTTAAAAGTTCAATATGTATTTCATCTAATATTAATGTGAAATTTATTTCAATGACAAACATTTGATAAAATGATAAAAGCATGATAAAATTATATTATAAAACAAGTAAAAAATATATTTATCAATGAAAATAATTTTGATGAAAAAATAATCATTTCATTAAAATTTTATTAATTTTACTTTTCATCAAAACAATTCAATTATCAAAAAATTCCAAATAATCATCAAATGCATATTTTTTTCCCTGTATTAAAATGAAAAGTTTATCAATTCAAATTATATGTATAGAAGTGTTGAAAATTGGATTTAAAATTGTTTCTCCATTAAAAGGTGCAAAAACTGCATTATGATAATTATTTTATATTATTGGGTAAAATTGGATTCACTATTATATTATTCCTTTAAAAAGAATTGACGAATTTAAAAAATATTCATTAAATATATAATATATTAATTTCATAATTTGGTAACTATTATTCATTACCTCTGATGTAACAGTTAGTTTAAAATAATCATTCTAAGATAACGATATTTTATTTAATATCATTTTTTGTTAAAACATGGTGTTTTGTGAAACATAACATATAAAAGAGATTAAATTTAAATACATATATGTAATGAAATATTGTTGTGTTTTATTCTACCATCAAATAAATTTCCTTATCATAATTTAATCACAAGATCAAAAATTATGTGTTTGAATTCTCAAAATATCATTGATGAAATCCCATATTGGAAAAAAGTATAAATGTGACCTTTAATTTAAAATAAAGGAAGGGAAGTATGATGATTACTGGAGATAATAAATATTGGGGTACCATGTAGTAAAACAATAACATGTATGACAAATCTGACCATCACGTTCTTATTGATTGTTATAGTGAATAGTGTCAAGAGATAGTTAACAATCACAAATCTGTAAATCTGTGAGATCTATGGGACCATTTAATTCATTGGAAAATAAGCTACATAGATAATAATTTTTTTTCAATATATTTCCCAAACAGTTAAATAATTCACTTACTTCATAGACTATGAACATAAGGAATCTAGAGTACTTAACAACTTCAGTTTAATCCTTTAATCAATTTCTACCCCACACTCAAATTTTTCTCCAAACGATGAGTATTTATGATGAATGTTCGATTCCTAAAGCACTTTTATAAATCAAAATATCCATGATTCAGTTCCTTTAGAATTTTAAATGTTATAAAAACCAAAATGGACATCAAAATGTTTTCAACTTGATAAATAAAACATTAACCCCATGAAATAATATAATATGTTTAGCAGAATCCATTCTATCATCAAGACCCATCAAAAATTGTTTTGTTCAAATTCACAATAAAAAAATTTATATGGAAGGTCACTAAATTTCCCATATCAACATAACATCAAATTTTCCCCAGAAAACATAACATTGAACCTTTTTTAACATAAAAAATATATGATTTCCTTTACCACCATAAAACATTAATGAAAACATACATGCTTCCAAATCCATTAATAAGAAGTATTTTAGGGCAATATTTTCATATCGCATAATTATTATAAAAATAATATAATTACATTATTCATGAATCCAAAACTATAAATAAATTCATTAATCAACATTCAATATAGTTTCATCATAAGATTGACCATGGTACCTTTTCTTTTTTTGAGTAATATTCCCTTTATGTTTGGAAAATTCATTTGCATAGTGAACCATCTCATTATTGTGGAAAAATTTCACAATGAAATATTTTTTCCTTCCCATGCAATCATGATCATGGTGACCTTTCTCTCCATAGTTGTAACAAAATGACATTCACTTCTGAAAGGTATCTGGGTGTTTCTTCCCACAGTCATCGCATGTGGGAATATTTTTCATTCCCTTTTACCATTATATACAAATTTATCTATCATTACATTTTTCATTTTATTTCCCTTAATGTAGTAATAAATAGATAATTATTTCGCTGTCTTGATAGCACATAAAACAACATCACTATGATAAGAATGTTTGATTGGTCAATCCCTTTATGAGTAATGTCTTTAATCCATAAAATAAACAATCAATCATACATCATGGGTTACCTATCTAGTTCAAAGAATGCCCGGATATCGCAAAAAAATTATTTTCATATTATTAATGTTCTAAACTTCCATTTACCTTAGACTCAGAAATTTCCTCTCTATAATGGAATGTTATTCATGAGGGAAATATTTTTAAAATAAATTATCTTTGAAATCTTTCCATTCCATGCTTGAAATTTATTCCTATCCATTATTATTTTGAATAAATGATAACCATTGATCCACATGTCTAAAAATATGATAAATTGCAAGGCAAATTTCACTCTTCTATTACATTCCAAAGAGATAAAGATTTTTTCTGAGGAACATATCAATTTCACATCCTCAAATGAATTTGTAGTCCCATTGATTGATGGATTTTGTTGTATCTTGTTATTGTCTGATATTACTCCTCCACGTCGTGGATTAGGAAACTCCAAAAAAGTATGTTTATTTTTCACAACATTTATAACCTGTAGTAGTATATTTATAATTTATTCAGCATCAGTAGAAGTTCAAGCTCAAACCTCATTATATTATAGTGGAGGGAAATCCATACGTGGAATACATGCAATTCTCTAATTTCCATTCCATCCACTAGGTTCAATTTCAAAATAATGGAATACACTATATTAGATCATAACATCATGAAACATAATTTATAATAACGAATCTAGGGAATCACAAAACCTTAATTGATAATTTAGGTATAACTAAACACTAAATAATAAATGTGGGTTCTTAAGAGAAATATATATTTTTAAATCCTTCATAATTGTTTGTATTAAAAATTTGAACTATCCTAAGCATATCCCTTAGGAGTGATCAACCTGGTGTGAAATAAATCCAATTTTTATGTACTAGGTTACACCAAGTTAGGCCTGACTGGCCTTGTCAGATTTGATACCCCCGAGAATATCTTTTCTAGAACCACGATTACATGTAGTTTCTATAAATTGATGTATTGATAGGAAGAACCACATAATCTCTATATTCCCAAAATTTTAGGATGTTTTTATATTCTTATCATCAATGTCTATATTATGGTTATGTTCTCTAAACCATTTTTTCTTAATATAGTTTCAACTAATTCTATTAAACTTCCCTTGATACTATCTATAATTCCACAACCCAAAAATCAAATATCCAAAGCATTATTTTATTACATTGTCATGATTTCAAGAAATCAAATCCCAAATGACTCATCACTCTAGCAGTCCTGGAAAATAGATTACATACAATAACCTTACATTAGAATTAATAAAATGAAATACAACATAGATAAATCATGGGTAACACCATTGGTGTCCTAGATTATCCCTTAATATCAATCACAATACACAAATTGGCATCCTAGGAAAAGAAAACATAAGAAAGTGGTGAGATAAAATTCTTAGTAAGGGTAAATAATATAGTGAGAGATATCAAAAATAATAATAATAATTATATGAAAAGAATATATTTGAAACACAAGAATTTTAAAAATAATATTGATCATAATATGGATTGAATATTTCAAAAAACTCCAAAGAAACATTCACATGGATAATCTAACAGTAAAATAATCATATTTAATATCAATAATAGATATCATAATGAGGGAACACTTCTTGATAATCATTGTTAAGATACCTTCAATGTTTTGGCCATGACATCATACATAAATGGGAAGAATTCCAAAGTAGTTTATTTCATTCGAACTACCGATGCGTTGAGGTGTTATAACAGGCCGCAACCATTAATTACTAATTCCAATGCATTCATCGTATGAAAATGGTGAATCATAACAAAAAAACATTCATATGGAAACTATAATATAAATTGTTAATACATTAATGAGAAAACATGAATAGTATAAAATTACCACATCTATAATAAAACATATTATTATCACTTAAATATAATATTATATATTTTTTCATAATAAATCTACTTTAATTATGCATTAAATATTACAAAGAAAGTTTATATTGATGAAAATAATCTAATAAAATCAATTAAAAATCCTTGAGTGAAAAAACCACTCTATAATAATATTATTTTAAAAGGGGTGAAATTTTTTGAAAGATTAAACATTTATGGGAAAAATATTTTGTAATATCGCAATTGATGTTTTGATCATGATATATAAGATAAAATAAATAACATTCCTACTATATTTTCCCAAGATTTTTAAAAATTACCCCATTTAGAAAATGATATAATCATTCCACTAAAAACATTTTATAAAAATTGAAAATTGGGTAAAATGACTTTAAATAATTGTATAAGAATAATAATAATATTTCAAAATACATTTTTAATAAAATTGGACATGGATGATAAATATATCCTAGTAAAATCTTTTTTTTAAACAATCCCATATACAAATGATATTGGGAAATTAACCCTTACCTAATGACCAATTCCCAATGTACGTTTCAAAAATTCTATTTAGTGGTATTAAAAATACAATGATAGTTTTAAAACATCATAAAAATATATATTATATCATATATCATTAATTTTGGACTTTAAATTACAAGTTTATTAAAAATTCTAGGTTTAAACAACGTTTTAGGTAATAACTATGTTTTTTATCATATTTTTTGACTTGATATTCTTGATAATATAACATAGAAAACCATTTAGAAACATAAATATTTTAAAACATGATTTATATATCATATATATTTGGTATATAAACATATATAAATGATATTAATTGTAATAAACCATTCATGGAGATGGTAGGTCGTATGTAACCCGGAATATTGTTATTTTTCTTATCGTTCTAAATGGAATGAAGTAAATGACATGTATGTATATATATAAATATATATTAATCTAGTATAGTTATTAATTCATATATTAATATGTATTACATATATTAATTTTAATAATCATTTCTGAATGGTTAACATGGAGAATGATTCTCATTGTGTCGTGGAGACTGTAGGTCATACGTATGAATGATCTATAATATCATTCCATTAATGGAAATGTGGAAATGAATTTTATGGTAAATAATTTATTGAAAATTAATTTCATGTCATATTTTTTATTTATACCTTTATATTAATCATTATAACCATGAAAATAATGTGCTGATGAAAAAAAATTAGAGCACAGTTTGTAGATGGTATATCGTACAGACGCACACATGGTGATATTTTTTTCATAGGATGGATAGAAATAGGATTTTTTCCATATAATCATTATAAAATCTCATAATATATATTATACTGGAGTTATAAATTTATTATGAAAACAACATAGGAATAGAAATTAGTCAAACAGATGAACATAAATGACTTAGTAAAATAGTTACCACTTATTCGGTGGTCTTCAATTGGATCTCTTCTTTGGGACACTAGGGTTAGGACTTTTATAATACTAGGACTTCAAGAAGATCACTATGAATAATGGTTAGAGAAATGTGCAGGGTTTGGCCAATATAGAAGGATCAATGTGGTGTGGCTTAGTGAGGGAGTTGATACCCTTTTATAATAGAGGTGAGAGACACTTTATTGAACTCTTATAATATTAAATTAATATCAATTTATTTTCGATTTCAAATAGATCCCAATGGATTTATTTGAAATATAAGAAGAGTATGGGGTTAAAACCACTCATAAAACTTTTTAGGCATATTTATGTCACAATATTAATCTTTTTTTTAGCATTAACCCATAGTTAAACACATTAAATAGTATACTGAAAAGTAATATTTTTACTCTTTAGGGTAAATATAGTCTCTAGGAAATTCCAAAAGAACCAAAAATGGACCATTTATGACATATTTTACTTTATTATAGTTATTATAATTAATTTTGATATTTATTTATTTTATATCATTTAAAAAAATATTATTTATTTTAAAGAATCATTTATGTCAATTTTGATAAAATTCATTGTTATTTTTTAAATAACCTACCAACACGATGACATTGAACCAAAACATCAAATAAATACCTAATATTTCAATTTTACTAGAAAATTAATGTATAACATTACCTATTAAAAATTTATTTATTATTATATTTATAATACCATTTATTTGATTCTTCCACTGTCTAACTAATTACATCATCATAATTATATCACAATTTAAGTTAATTATTTTATAAAGAAAATTTCAATAAATTATCATGATGTAGATATAAATTTTATATATCAAATGAAAATTATATTCTGATTTTTCTTTTTTTATAAACATATATTAAAAATTGTATATTTATTAAATATATGAGTATGCCAATTTTAACATCTCTTTAAATAAGATATAATAAATTTTATAACATCACCCATATAGCTTATAGAGGTTATAATTTCATCCCAATGATTATTTTGGTCTAAACCAACTTACCAAATGAAAATGGGGCATGTTTTTGTTTAATTTTATAATTTTATAATATTATTTTTACTATTAATTACCAGAGTTAACATTAACTGTGGTAAATAAAGTATTTCTAAATTTACTATTCATAATAAAAAAATAAGATGATCCTATTAGAATAAAAATATAATAATGATTAAAACCATGTAAATCTGTGATTCTAAAATCAAATCATAGAAGTGGGTAAATTAAATTTAATGACAACTTAATGGATGTGGTGAGAAAGTGTGTTTTTAATGAAATGTTCAAAAGTTCAATAATTTTGTATATCTAATTTTAATGTGAAATTGATTTCAATGACCTAAATTGTATTAAATGATATAAAATCATAATTTTATATTTTAAAACCAATAAAAAATATTTTTTAACACTATAAATTATTTTTATGAAAAATATATTTCTCAATTATAATTTAGTATTTTTCTCTATTCATAAAAACATTAAACTTATTAAAAAATTTATTTATATTAAAACAAAGTAATTTCAGATATCCTATATTGAAAATAATAGTTTTATTTAGTCAAATAAAATTTATAAATGTGACTAAAATTAGATTTAATATAGGTTTTCCATTAAAAGGTGATATAACCTCCTTTAGAAAATTATTGTCCTGTAAAGCATAAAACTGGATTCATGATTATATTATTTATATATAAAAAATTGTTCGAATTATAAATATGACAAAAATATTTAATTTAAAAATTTTATAACTTGAATAATACTTTTAATTCTTTATGATGTCACAACTATGTTATAATAGTCTTGAAAAAATTATGATATTTAAAATTATATAATTATTCATATTGAATTGGTGTTGTGTGTGACATAATATATCTAATAGATTAAATTTAAAATGATACAGACAATAAAATTTTATTGTTTTTCATTCATTATACATCATTGTTTTCCCCTATTGAATTAATAAAGGAAAATAAAAAAAAGGAACTGAAAATGAGAAAAATGGCTTTAGATTTGGGAAATCAAAAATCACCATTACTAGACCTATGGCTTTTATCATCTTACACCCATATCATTCATCTTTCAAAATAATAAAACCTCATGGTTGATCAATATAAAATATCTCATCAGGATACCCATTCTGAAAATAAGACATTAAATCTATATAGAAATTATTGTATCTTCTTTGGGCAGTAATATATAGATAGATAATGATTGTTTCTAACCATATAATTGGATAAATATTCTAATCAAATTCATTTTCTTTAATCAATGAGTAAAAATTGCACAATAATATTTCTATTTTTCTTATCACATCACCATATTCATTCATCTAATTTTGAATAACCCACTTTTCACTAATAACATTATTGTTATCTATATTGGATATGAGTTCTCACATATCATTATTCTCTATCTGATCCAACTATTCAATAAAGGCCAAAACCCATTACATATGCTCAAAATCATCATCCTTAATATAAAAATCTACATTTAATATAGGGAAGTATGTGAAATATTATTTAATGTTCTTATTGTTTTATCCATTTTTTGTGGATTAACGATACATTTTTTAAATTTTACATTTATCCTCAAACTAGGATGAGATTTTCTAGTATCATCCTCATCCTTGGAAACAATTTATTCTGAATCTAATTTTTGAGTAGGATTACAATTTTTGGTATCCTTGTCATAATTCTTTAAAAAATATCTTATCATGATCATCTTCCTTATCATCATGGATATTTTTAGCATCTTACAGAACATTTTAAATAACATTGACATAAAAATATCAACAATTTTCACGTTTCATTGTTAAAACATCCATACGATTATTCTTATAGAGCATACTTGAGAAAAATTCCATCCTCATCAATCTACTCTTGCTTTCACTAGTGTACACCTTTCATCTTTATAATGCAAGGATTCCAAAAAACACTTAGGAATTTCATGATTGGTATTTTTCATAATAAATTTGATATGCAGTCATATATGAACATTTCATGTAGAAATGTAGGTTTTGAATATCAAAAATAGTTTTCATGCATTTCATCAAATATTATTAAGAGACACTGTGTTCAAGTAAAATAGTTCACCCAATTTCCACATAACTTCAATATTTTATTTCGTTAATAGTATTTTGTTGAGGAGTGTATGATGTAAAAATCTCATGTTTAATTCCATTATTTTCAATATTATTTTCATATTATTAATATACTTATTCTCCTCCAATATATGTTCCCATCGCCTTTACTAAATACTCACATTCCTTCTCAACATTCCCCCTAGAATTTTTAAACATTTTCATAGCCTCTGACTTATGATTCATATACATAACAAAATTAATGTGAGTTAATTTTTCAATGAATGTAATGATGTACTTAACTCCATTGGTTGATTCTTTTCCAAGAAGAACATAGATATTGGAATGGATAAGTTTGAGGGGTATTTTTAAACTAATGTAATCTTTCTTATACCAAAAATTGGTTACCATTTATTTTATAGAAATAGTTATTCACCAATATCTTCTTCATGACGTAATATTTGTATATTAGATACTCTATCAAAATGAAAACATTCCCATGTTTTTTTCAAACAAATGTCCCAAAAAATTATTCCACAACTTATTCTCTTCTGCCAATAATATGTTACAATTATTTTGAACATCACACATATGAAATAATATTATTCTTTCATTTTAATGTTGTAAAAATAATTGTGTATTCATCAAATTTTACAAAAAACCTATCTTTTATAAAGATAACATTTTTTCATTCACCATAATGTTTTCAAACATATATTAGGTTGTGTTTCATACCATCAAAAAAAAATTCATTCTTAGATTTCTAGTTCTATTTCACAATGATTAATGATCCAACACAATAAATTATGAGAGATTCATCATTTACAAATGTCACCATTCCATTATATTAGTATTTCACACTAATGAAAAATTTTAAATCTCATTTCATATCAAAATAACACCCACAATCCAAAATATAGTGTTGTTCTCCAATAGAATCTTTCCGTGGAGATTCAACAACTAGATTTTTTTATTTAACTTTATATCTCTTCACATATGGATTCGATGGATTGTTACCAAAATTTTTTTGTGCTGGTAATAAAACAATACATCATTTTTTGAAGGTGTACAGGATGTTCAAGCCATTAACAAATTGTATACAGGGGATGGAACATATTCCATAATTTTATAATATAATTCTCTAACTTCTTCAAAACAACCTTATAAGAATTGTATTTAACATCCTTCTTAGAAATATTTCATTGAGGGGATTTAATCCACCTCCAAAATTCTCCTTCTATATCATGTGGAATATTGGTAACTTTATTTATTAAATGAAAAAATAATTATTTTTTGTCTAAATCCTCAATAATAACATTAATATATATAGAATTAATATTTTCCTCTGATGCTTCCATAATTACCGGAGTGGTGAGTATCTATCATAAAAACATTTTTACCATTCTTATAAGAACATTTATAATCAACAACCCATAGGATATATTCCAAAACATTTTTATTCAATATAATATTTTTTTCATCCATATAAGAACTAGATGTAATAAAAACTTTTTCACACTCAAAATGTTTAGAAACTTCTATCTTTTCTATATTGTTAATTTTGGCCACATACATAAATTTTCCATCTATCTTATTCTCATGAACAATTTAATCTTTTTTTTCAACCATTGATGTTAATTTTTAATCCCTATCATATATACACTTTCTATATCATTCACTAACATTAGATATAGTATTATTGATACTAGTAACTGATTTTCAGATGTATAATTTATATGTTTGAGAATTTACAACTCATATTTTTTCCATTAATTTAACATAGATATGATCATTAAGATTGTTTTATTTGTAAATGGATTTCCTGTAATGATATATATCATTCAGTAGTTTCACATTAACATTAGGAATAATTTCTTGATTTTTTGTGGAAGAGTCATAAATTTTCAACTTCATGACAACATTCTCAGGCCTCCCAATCATTCTCATACATTCTTTTTGTTCTTCATTAAAATGAAATTATAGATGAGGTTGTTTTTCTTTATAACTTATGCTTATGAATTAATCATTTTTAATCATTGGACTAAAATAATTTTCATCGGTATATTTTGAAGACATTTTGGATTCAACATCAATATCATCTTTTTTATGATCATTTGACAAAAAATATTTATTCTTTTCAATTTGGATAGCTTTTTATCTTTCCCAATTGAATATAATTTATCTTAATCACCTTGTTTGTTCCATGACCATCGTGGCCTTATATCTTCTTCATAATTATCCTATCATTTATTTCATTAAGGAATATAAATGGATCAATATTCAATGAATATCAAGGGAAGACTTCCATTATACATTCATGAACCGTTTAAAACATTTTTAGAAAATAATAATATGATTTCACTATGTTTTTTCCATATGTAATTTTTAGAGTCTGATATAGCAACATCATCTTTCTCAAGAACTTTTGAGTGACATTTCATGATCAGCTTTGTTTTTCCATTTCATAGATTTATCCCTTCTCATATCATAATTTATTATTATATGCTATAAATTAAGAAAAGACAATGTTTTAGGACTTATTACTTTAAATGAAGAAACTACTCCATCGAACATGTCATGAATAATTATTAATATCTTCTTACCAATGAGTGATTCATCCAGAATCACGTGAAGACATCTGATAATATTAACAATTCCATTTACCATTGTAATTATGTCACCAATAGATTTCAATTCACCTATATTGAGGTCTTAATACTTCAATATATATATTCTAATCTTCTGATTTTAATATTATTATTGACATCATATATGTTTTTCATCTTATAAAAGAATCCATTAGCAGTGGAAACACCCTTCAATCTTAATAATTTGTTTTAAAATGGTGATGATAGTAAACAATTATTAATCCATTAACCGTTAATAATATTAATCATTTCAATAGATGTAATAGGAACATTATCATGAATATGAGGATATTCATATGTCATGATTTAAGAACATAATATCCAAGAGATATAAGATAAGGCAACATTCAGTCATTCCATGTATCATGTATGATAATTCATACCATTGTATACTTGAATCCCTTTATTTTCCACAGAATTCATATTCTCCATCAAGACTTCTCTTCAAAAAAATATCAAAGATTAAATAAATGGATCCTTTTATATAATTTCAATTTTGATTTATCTGCAAGGATATGAGTATACCAAATAGGGGGAGGGGGAATTAGTGATGTATTTCATGTTATTTTTTCCTTAATTGTGAATCAATATTCTCCTCCTATTAATTATTTAACCCCATACTGAGTAAAATTAAACGCACTTCCATAAGAACACAATAACATACAAGTTTCAATACTCAGAAATCATATAAATATCCATGGTATGGAATTGAAGTAATCCAATACCAAAAAATCAAGTAATCAATAAATTTTTTTTTCAGAATAAAACATGTATGGTATGCCCTTACACTTTTGTTGCACTATGTTCAAAATAACAATGCTTGTGCATCATGTAGAATGAAATGATGTTGTAAAATTTAATTAACAATAATTATATGTTTCTTCTCGATCAAAACACACAAATATAATCATCAAAAACCATTTTACACTTCCTTACCAAGCTGTTGGAAATAAAGTCCATGACCATCCAAAAGATACACTGTCTGATTCTGTAGTATGATTATTTAGTATGATTTCTAAATAAAAATTCAAAATAAAATAAGAATACCACTAAAAACAATCATGAATTACTTCTTCTTTAGTGCTGAACTCGTTTTCCAAATACTGGGATCTAATTGTAGAATCCTAGAATTCGATTTAGTATCTCTTCTATTCATTATTTTATTCAGAAGACTTCCTATGGAAAGAATGATATCTAAATATTTTCCCTCAAAATTTTTTACTGCTCCTCCTTATACCATAACAAATAAATCTATTTAAGAATGTAAAAAATTACCTCCACAATTTATAGGAATCCCAAAAGTGGTTTAGGTTGAATATTAAAAATCAATGCCACTCAAAAAAATCACGAAACAATAAATTTACCTGATTTTTAGAATAATCTTATACTTATTTATTTTATCTAAAAACTTCCTAAAAATTCTAAAATCTTATAATGACTCTATCTTGCTTCAAATAACCTTAACAAAAATTATGATATTCCTTATTATGATGAATAAATATGTAAAATAACATATTATTCAATATGATGATCCTAACCAGTTGAAAAAAGAAAAAAAATTTCATTATTCTTCATATTACAATGGAGAACACAATTTTATCTCCTTATAACTCTTCAAGAAAGCTTATAGAATCCCGTAAAACAACACTTCCATAATACTGTAAAAATGATTATTCTTCTTATGTTCTCAAAACTAATAATCCTTTATCTGATAAAGTTAATCAGTGTTAATCTTCACTCGATGAATTGGTCTCTACATCACTCATTCAAACAGTGTCATCTATAGTCTTATATTATTGATTTCATAAATAAATACTAGAGTAATTATTTATCATGAACTAATTGGAAAACGCTTAAAAATATATTATCATGGTGAAATTGGTTGAAAACATTTTGTTTATCATTCTCTGTATTTCATTTACCTCTTTTTCATTACATTGGTCCTAAAAATTCCCAAAAAGATAAATATTATTTTGCTTTATTTTTTCTTTCATAAATTCATATAACGATCGGATTTTGGATTACTCAGATGATTAGTGGAACACTACATCTGATAGATATATTTTAATAGAATATTATATCTACTTAAAATTTTAATACTAATAGTGTACAATAAACCAACTACTTATTTCTCCAAAGAGATAAATATTTTGGATTATTAGTCTTACTGTAAACTAGAATATTCATGTTGTCGCATTTCTAACAAACCTTCCCATCCTTCAAACAATTTTGTGTCTCGTGATCTCACACTAATAAACTGAGTTCAAAACTATTTGGCTTCATAAACATAATTTTTCTCAATCATCATCATGAAATAATTACTTCGTTCATGACATTGTTATGTTGAATATTGGAATAGCATTTTTTTGACATATAATGGAAATTATTGTAACTTCCCCTCCTCCAGCACCTTCATTCATTCCAACCAACTGAAAATATGATTTGAAGCACATTCTATCACATTATCTATAATAATGATTTCTTAACAAGATTTATAGATTACATATGATTTGTGAGAAAACAATGACCAGAAAATAATTTTTATATTTTCATCCGAACCATTCAAAATGTGATCCTCTCTACGATCAGATATTATTTTATGAGACGCACGGTGGATCCAATGATCCCTTTCTCCATTAAACCTTCATCTATATCTATATTACATTCTAAATCATTTTGAGTCCTATTGAATGAATATTATTGTGAATCTAATTGTCAACATATTAAAATTGAATTTATTTCTTTTCTTCTTTGACAATTCTTTGATAAAATTTTTTATCGATGACATCAAACGGAAAAAAATTAATTAATACATCTTTAAGCTTAAAAAACATTCAACCAACATTTTCCACATATTAAGGCAAAATACATTGTGAAATTCTATCCTATGACTATGAATATGACCATGACAAAATAGATTATTACCCTTCGGTAGGGGGATCATTAAATGATGGAAAATTCAAACAATATTAATGAGCTAGTTAAATGTACTACTAATTTGATATATAATGATCAGTTGACATATAGATGATTTGAAATGGGGATGTTGATATATAAATGATCTAAAGTATTCTTGATTAAATTGAATACCAATACATAATAGTTCGATCAGGCCTTAATGGTTGAAATCAACTAGGTAGGTATATTGGTTCTAACAGGGTTTATTCAGATTCTTAGACAATGTGTTTTCAGCTCATCGAAAAATACGAGGAACTATTGGAGTAAGTCGGAAGGGTGGTTGTGGCTCTGGATATCCACCTCCAACAACATCATCAATAGCTGTAGTTGCATGAACTATTATGTGATTTCCCTAATGATGGCTCGAGCACATGTGACAAACATGATCTATCCCAACTAGGGAATTCCACCTTTTTGGATTCCCGGTCCATCTATAATGGGTATTTAGATAATTTTCTTCTTCACAACGTTGTGCATGGTTTATCTCTCTTAGAAGAACTACAACTCAATATGAAGATTGAAGGAAAATGGATTCATTCCTTGATGGAAATGGATGGATGGACTGATATTATTATGGGATGATTATTCATAATTAGAAGCCATGTTTTTGAATACATCCATTGGATCATGCATATATAATGATGTTTCAGGATTTGGATAAGGTATCACTAGAATCAATTATAGGCCTTGTAATAGTCCGAGGTACATTTCATTGTCAATAATCTATAGTAAATTTTATGTTTGTTATAGGTTCTTCAAACACATTAAAATATGCTATCCTTATGGATTTACTAAATCTCTTGACTGAGATTAGGGATTATGAAATGTAGTATATTACAACACATATATATTGGAATGATCATGGTTTTAAATGCCCATCATATATTGTCTCATTGTCTATAGTTGTGATAAAATGGGATTTTCATGTCTTGGAGATGAATCATTTTTACATGATCAATGGGTATGTTTGGATGGCATTATTTAAGGCCCACATTGACGGATACTATCTACATGTGGCCATTACAACCCTATATGGGATAAATAATTATTTATAGGGAGAATGGGACTAATGGTTTTAATGAATAGGTCCTACATTTATAGTTTTAGGTAGACATTATTTTAGAGGTACCCACCTCTATATATAATATAATGGGGATATGTACATAGATTCAGTTTCCTCCCACGGTTAATGAGTTTATTCATGTTTTTATAGATTATTTCATGGGATTACAACTGAAACGGGACATAGAGTTCAGCATTTCATTGGTTTTATGGACACATCTGATATCCCTTTCATCATATCATATGTCCCTAGTGGGGTTGAGGAATTTAAATATTTAACTAGATTATTTGGTGTCCAAAGGATTCACAGGTTTGAGTGACCCTTGATGGGAAACTCTGTTACTTTTGGTTAATAAATATGGTAGATACCTTTGGTTATCTATAGACTCATTGAAGTTGAATCAATTAAATGTCAAGATTAAATACTCATTTCCAATTATTGATGATCTCATTGACCAGATCAGTGTAAAAATACGACTCTCATTGATTAATCATCAATCAGTGTTTCACCATGTCAGGGTGAGAGATACTGATGTTCTGAAGACCACATTTTGATGTATTTACGACCATTTTGAATACCTAGTAATTCCATTTGGATTATCAAGTGATCATATGGTATTAAAGGATCATATCAACTGAGTGTTCTGTAGATACATCAACTCATTCTTCATTGTGTTTTTTGGATGACATTATTGTTTAATCCTAATTATAAGAGTAGAATGGATCCATCTTGAGGATCACTAAGGTAATATTGGGGATAATCACTTGTTTTATAAATTTATTGAATGAAATTTATGTATTCCTCTGGTCATGTTTCTAGTTTATGTGATATTGAATCATGGTGTTTCTCTTGGTCCAATGAAAGTAAGAGGAGTGATGCCATGGGAATACCACAAGATTATTTTTGAAATTAAAAGATTTTTGGTCCTAGAAGGGAACTAAATTTGGTTCACTATATAAATATCATGACTCGACTAACTTATGATAGATCATAACAAAAATTTTCAAAGGATTTATTAGATCATGGAATGTTAATCATCTTTCCAAGAGCTCAGTCAATGGTTGACATATATACTTGTCTTGATCGTACATGAGGTAATTCATGGTCACGTGGTCTATTGTAATGTATGAGGAATGGGTTTAGCATCTGTGATTATTCAAGGTGACCATGTGTTGGATTATGGATCTTCCCATCTCTTGTTATAGGATTGAAATTTCCCAACCTATGACCTCAAGCTTGTAGTTGTGATGAAGTAAATAAATTCTATGAACTAATATCTTTTTTGGGAATGGTTTATAGTCTACTCAGATTATAAAACTCAAAGATTTATATTTTCTGAAAAATATTTGATCTTGTGATAATGATTTTTGATAAATTATCTACAAGGGTTCTACATCAATATCATCTAGACTCCTTGTAATGTGATTTCAGTTGTTGATTCCCTAGGACCGATTTAATTTCATCATGCTCTGAAGTAGTCCAGCGTTGAGTAAAACCATTTGGGAATTTTTTCCTGGATGAACCTAAAATCGAAACGGGATAAAGGTGTATTGTTTTGGATAACATGAAGTTCAATACTTATCATATAGATATATTCATTGAATATCTTCCAAATAATCTATTTTTTCATTGTTCTATAAATTTTTAATATGGTGGGGAGGTAACTAGTTAATTGTCCTTGTAACCCAAAGGAGTTATTTTCTTCAATGTATGTTTTGTGGTATCAGTGTCTATGAGGATGGTGATAATGAAATATTGTCACTATACATAGTGGCCTGTCCATCATAGTGCCACCATGATTTATTAACATGCTCATCATTGATTTTAGTGGTCAGACCTGACAGCTAACATCACAGACTTTATTTCATAATATTATAGCTATCTAAAATTCCAAATGAACATCAAAGGCCCCCATGCTCCTCATCATCCTCTACCTATTCATACATGGATGTGGGATGAGGTACCCATAGATTTTATCATTAGGTTACACCATACACATTGTATAAGTACTTTTATTTGGTGTTCAAGGATCATTTTACCAAATATAGTCTCTATATTCATATTTAGGACACCACAAATTTGGATGATCTAGAAAAGTTGTATGTTCATTAGATCGTGAGGTTGCATGTTCTATTCAATTATTTTAATTCTCATAAGGAACCCTAATTCACCTATTATTATTGGGAAGGGAACCAAAATTAAATGGGGTCATAGATTAATCATAGTATTACATATCATCCCTAGAGAGATGTCCAGATATAGCTGAAAACTCAGATTTTGGAATACATGCTTCATGCCATCGAGTTAGATTTTAATAGTTCAAGGGATAAGTATCTGGGGTTGGTGGAATTTTTCTATAATAAAAATTAGTTTTTCTTGATCAGTATGGCTCCATTTGAAGTTCTATATGGTTCTCCATTACCTTCCCCTCTTTGATGGATAGAAGTTGGTGAGACATCATTAGTGGAATGTAGAATCATTCAAGAAATGACATGTAAGAATCGATTGATCAGGTAGTGTTGGATGAAACCCAAGATTTGTTAAAAATCTTATGGAAATAATTGATGTTGGACCAAGGAGTTATCAATTTATGAATTGGTTTTTCTATAGGTGATAACTTTTTGGGACCATCATATTTTTGGGATGCAAGGGAATCATACTTGTGTACTGATCTTTTTGGGTTATCTTTTGTTATTGACTGGTATTATAATTCTTTTATATGATGATGAATAATATGATGAGAAAATCATCCACAAATGAGTTAATTAATTCATATAAACTAATTTCTATCCCATCGATATTGGGATCACCCTTAGGGAAATGCCAAGAGTCGGGTCGAGTTTTGGTTGAAATGGAAGCCTATGCCAGTTCATGACATTGGATCCACAGCCTATAACACATGATGATGTGGTGAAAAATAAAATAGATGCTACATAAGATATTCATATTCCATAGTGTAAAAATTGATAGTAATGACATGGACACAATGAATATATATCAGGTTGTGGAATGTATAAGATTCCATGATAGCGATCCAAACCAGAGTGATATATTTACCATTCATAAATACCATTTTTCTAACTATATTATTTGTTATCTCCCACAAGTCCAACACAACATAAAATAAGAAATCTATACGGGGAATTAACCTTGTGATCACTGCTCTAAAAGTGTTCATCCCTCTCCATCCTGCCACATAGGAGGGTCGTTTTTCTAGTTATATTATTAATATAATTAATAATTATTAATATTATAGTAAATATTAGTAATCTTATTTCTAATTATAAAATTAATAATTAACAGTACAATGAATAATTATTATTTACATTATTTTATAAGATATTATTATTAATTATTTTAATAAATACTGTTTCAAAAAATATAAAATAATTTATAGTAATTAATTATATATTTTTTGATAATAATAAATACTATAATTAGTTAATAATAATTATTTTATATATTAATATATTTCAATTAATTATATATTCAATTATTATTAATATATATGTTAATATTTGTTAATATATTGTATAATATATTAATATATTAATAATTAAAAAAATATTAACTAATATCATTAATTAATCAAATAAATAATTAATATTATATGATATAATTAATAAAAATTATATATTATATTATAAATTTTTTATCAATTACTACTTATAATTATTATATTAATAATGTATAATTATCTTAAATATATTAGTTAATTATGTGTTATTTATTATATAATTTATTAATAAATTAGTAATTAATTATTATAATTTTAGTTATATATATATATATATAACATTTGTGAAGAACGAATTTCACTTAAAGGCATGTAAAAATCATTCATTTGCAACTGAGAATGTAGAAGCATGAATGAGGATCACCCTTAACAAGACCCATTTTTTGTAATAATGATAACATAATAACTAAAATGTGGTTGAACATTTAGTGGACATGTTATTTGATACAAAAATGACCATATCCAAACTCTATAAATCATACCTAAAAAAATCTTCACTCGAGTCAAGCTACCCAGAATGTAGGGGCTGGTGGCCCACCCTAATATCCCGAAAGAACGCATAAATTTATTGGAAAACATGTAGAATGACATATTAAATACCCATAACATTTACTTTTATCGTCACAACTGGACCAATTAGTAATTGAAATGATTCTAATATATTTATATGATGTCAATAGTAATATCATAATTTTATAAAAAATATTATAATGGAAAATTTAAAAAATATATTATTATTATGTACATTTAGATTATTGGACCGATAAATGAAACTCATGGATTAGTCTAGAAAACTAGACCCTGTCCAACTAGTTGGGTAAGCCCAAGTCCAGTCCTTGGCTGAGTTATGATACTATCCAGGTCACCCCTAATATTGTCTTCTAGCCCCATGATATAAGTGATATCCCTAACCCGGTCAGTTTTTAAACCCCATCCTAAGGTCATATAGTGTATTATGGATTCATTTGAAAAAATATATATTATTCACATTATTATAAATTATTATTATTATTATTATTATTATTTTACACAATGAAATCAATATTGGCTATCCTCGTTTTCATTTTTACTCTTGAATCTACTCATAATGGGATTTCATATTTAATTTGTAGCCTCATCTTATAATTCACATGATTTATTAGAATTTAAAAAGTAAGGTACCCTAAAGTATTAATTTCATGGTTTACATGTGAGCCACCTCATGTGTTGTCTTATCGATAATAGTGGGATTGTAATAATATCAATTATGTGTATGAAGTGGTGGATATATTTGGACCATCATATGGTGATGTGTGCAGTAAGAATAGGTTGTATAATGTCTTATATCAAACATTTTATTATTAAAATGCTATTAATTTTTTTGTAAAAAATAACCATAGACTCATATCATCAATCACCACCTCATTATATATATATTTATAGATATAGAAATATATTAATGTAATAATATGTTTAATTATTTTTAAAGCATTACTATAATGTTAATATATAAACATTTATTAATTAATTATTATATTTTTAGACATTATATATTAATGATTGTTAATATAATAAAATCAGAGTAAAAAACATGAATAGTAAAATATATTTAACATTATATAATTTCAGAACCAATTTTGTAAATTTATTTTATAAATTATATTAATGTTTATGTAATAATATTTATACTTTTAAATTGATAATAATATGTTCATTTTTTGTAATATAATTATATGAAGATATAATTAATGTCATTATATATAAATATAGTACATGTATGCATAAATGTATATATATATATATATGTATGAATATAAAACATTAAATATTTATTGGTATATTCTAATATATGTAAAAACATGAATCTAAATATTATAATAGTTAAATACATACTAATACACAGAATCATTGATATGTTATAGCTATATGAATATACAAACATTCATAAGACATTATCAATATAGATATCATGGAAAATATATGCCCTATGAACCTTTCATTGGAGGTTATCCATGTGAATCACCCATTGGATATTTTCAATACAAATGTCTTAAATAATTTAGAAGAAATAATCAATCATATAGGTTTTGAATATCACACAACCTGGGAAAAAATCCAATCAGGAATGATTGACCACGTAATTATCCCACACATACAAACATCACTGGATGCCAAATTGTGGGAAACACAATTTCAATCCTTCACTATTAAAGAAAATGAGTAGGATGATAAATGAAAAATAAGGGATTTAATTCTTCTGAAGAGTGGGTCGAAGGGATAAAGTCCATCATTAATGTATTATAAAGAATGTATAATGATATGACTATATGATTCTATAATAGTGGACCTTTTTCATCTCTAAAGAGAAAATTCAATCCCAAAAATAATATATTCATATTCAACCACCTTTGAAAACTACATAAAAATAAAATTTCATTGGAAAAATGATAAAATGGATCTAATATTATCCTATAGGACCAACCAACAATAAAACAACCAGTAATCATTAATGGGGGCATCAATATAGATATTCAATACATTTATCGAGTAGGTGATCCAAATTCAGGAATTCCAAGAAGATAATGTTGCAATCCTATTTCATTTAGAAGGATTCCAACTATCTATATAGAATTTAGTAGATTGGACTTGTGAGGTGATGGGATGTTTTTTACCATTGAAGATAAGTTCATTTTTAAAATTCCAAATTTTCTAATCCCAGACAAATTGATTTCAAACAATCTCCAAAAACGGTGATGAAATCAAATTGTCAAGAGATGATGGTAGCTTGAGTAAAGGATCTAGAGAACCTCCAACGCTCGCATTATATGTCTTCCAGACAACCCTAGCCCCAAAAAATTCAGTATTCTCATAAGTGGAGGGCTCCTAATCCACATGGAATACCATACATACATGTTCAACAATGGAGTGATGAATAGATATGAATTATTTAATTGGTAGAATTATTGTGCACAAATTTCATTAAAAAGGGGCCATTAGATGGAAACAAGTGACTCAAAAGATTTTATATAATTGATAGGTCTATTGTGCACAAATTCCATTAAAAAGGGGCCATTAGTTGGAAACAAGTGACCCAAAAGATTTTATAGAATTGATAGGTCCCATACTGAGAGATATCGCAGGCTAGAATAAAACCAGTCTTAACAATGTAAACCCAAAAATCTATTAAATACCAAAAATATAACTTAGAATATGAGAGTTATCACATGGGATGCATATAATAATGTTTATATCCCTCTCATTATTCATTTAATTAAAATTATTCATACAAAATCAAATCCCATCACCTAAAATAAAGCATGAACCTTCACATTCTCCTTCCCCACAACAACATGATAGGTCACCAATGACCCACTGAAGTCTGAAAGCCCAGAATTCATCCAAATATTCAATTTATCGAAATTTCCAATTCTCCAATATAGGACCATATTTAGATGATCACAAGAATCCCATACGAATATTCCATATAGATATATATAATTATATGTATAAAAAATCATACATATTTTATTTATAATTTAAATATAAAAATTGGGATTTTTTCTATGAATCATCCATTGGATATTGACCCAGTGAATAATTGTCATGTCAATATCTTAATGTAGAATTTCTCTATGAGTATCCTAGATAGATTCATATAATTATATGTATATACTAACATACATAAAAAATGTAAATACAAATATCTTAGTTAATATTTCTCCAGTAAATCATTCATTTGAGGCTAGCCATATGTGTCTATTATTTGTGATAGGCCCTATGAATCTCCCATTGGTTATTTTCCTTAAAAATATCCCATATTACATTAATATATATTAATATTTTCGTGCATCAAAATAAAAAATGATATATACCAACAGAAATAGAATGAAATACTATATATCTTTTGGTAAAATTTGTAGTTTTTACAAATATTAATTTTTGATGATATTAATTTAATGTACCAAAAAATTGATTATACCAAATAATATATCTATTAAGAATAGTTTTTCAGTACTAGCAATTATTTTTCAAGCATTTAAATCTATTATTTTATTTTGTCAATAGAAACATTTTTCACCTAGACATGAATACATTATTATGAATTGTTATTACTAATAAATCATTTGTCATTATAATAATATACTACAATAAACTATTAAATTTTTTCATTATTATCCATATAAAAAAACTATTTTTATGTTATTATGATGAAAAATAAAAAAGAAAAAAATTCCCTCAATGGGTTGAGTGCTTCATCCCAAGGAATCCTAGGGTTCTAGGATTCCTATGGTTTTCAAGGAACATCGGTGAATCACCAGTGTCGCTACATATATTGTATGGAGTGACAAAACCTCCTTCTATCATGGTATCTTTGTTTATTTTCTTGTGAAGTGTCTTAATGGAGTCAGATTTGATAAACTAATGGATACTCATATCTCTGATGGACAATGAGAGGGTAAAGGTTTAGCCTAAAAGGACCAGGATGTGTTTATTATTCATCAAATTTTACTCATGATCATTGAAATATCTGTGTTCAATAAAACATTTAATATGGGAACCCTAAAGAACATGCTACAAAATTATTGGCATCTAGAAGCTGGTGTATCCAAAAGAGAAGTTAGAACAGGAAATTTGATCGTTTAATTATTTCACCGAAATGGTATATAGAATGTTCTCAAGGGATGTGCATTTTCCTTTACAACCAACACATTCTATTGAATAAATAAAGAGATCAAGAGGATACGAATATTAACATTCCATCCCAGACCCCATTTTATATAATACATAAATGAATTCCATTTTCAGTAGAACATAATGTGTTATGCATGAAAGAAGTTGTCATAAAAGAGAATTTATGGAATTTAACTAATAAAATCCTATTATTTAGGGACTAATATTATAGATTATGGTATTGGTTGATGTTGAGAAAGCACTTGTGAGGGGATTATTTCTGATGATAGAGGAATTAAAAATGTGTATAAATTCAAAATTTAAAAAATACAAACCTATTTATTTTATTTGGATGACACGGAAAGAAATTTAAATATTGTTTTTCAAATATGGATGAAGAAATACAAATAATTATGTAGTATGGTCTTTGTCTCTATGAAAAATTTTCAAATTCATCCTTTAGATCTAAATTTGAAATGTAATCAGATCAAGATAGACATAGAAAATAAAATTCGTCAATCAATCCAAGCATAATCAAATTAATATCATCATATTGGGGCCTCCTGATTTTTCTTCAAATAAATGAGAGGACCTATGAGATGATAAAGGGATATACCATAATCTAATATTATGTTCTTAAATCATTTTTACATGGCATGATGACCAGGGAAATATCTTATAGATAGGGTCTCTCACCATGCCTTATTCATGTATATGTGCAAGGAATGATGAAACCATCATCCAACCTAATGAAAATCTACATAGAAACACCAGATATGAATTCTCCTACAATACATGATTCACTCATGTATCCTATCATATAAGAGGTAGTTCATATCGATTACTTTATAGGAGGTCAAAAAATTAGTGGTTGTGGAAGAGGGATGTTAGAGAGGATAATTTTAATGGAATGAATGTGGGATAGAATAATGAGGTTAAAAGTAGTACATATGGTCCTATGGTTTATGAGATATTATTTAAAAGGTGGCTTGTGGCAAGTTTTGGAACATACATTGAATTCTCATAGGCAGAAGCTGGATTGAGCTAACCCTAGAAGTCCCTATAAAAAAACTATATTAGAGTTATCGTGGCTTTGGAAACCCATAAATTGTGAAAAATCTCCATCATTGTGGTATAAAATGTATTCGTGATATGGTTTTATTCAAAACCATACTATAAAACAATGACATTAATGGTATCTCAAAAATGGGTTCACTGTATATTTCATAATTTCATGGAAAGCCTGTGAAAGTTGTCTTGGCCTCTATTAGAGGGAGGAAGTGGATTCTAGTGTTAAATAATTCACTTTTAATCGCATTGGTGTATCCATCCATTAACCATGTGAAATGGCATGATATTTTGTTAGATTTTATGGATGGCCCACCTAGAGGGTTAAATGGAATCCCTATAAGTTACTGAATACCCCCATGAGAACCAATATAGACCACTCCATATTATATGTACATTATTAAACTTTTATTCTAAAATTGGAAAAATTAGGGGCAAGTTGGTCTCATGAATCTATGTGGGAATATCAATATGAAACACAGATGGTTGTACTTTCCAATTTTTAATATTCTAGAATCATTTTTACGTTGTTTATTTTTCAATTATGAAAACATTTTCATTGTAGAGAAGTTGAAATGATCTTTATGGTCAGACAATTGGAATATTATTTTCTATTTTTTCAATGTTTTTCAACTCGGTCCTACCACATCAGACCTATCATGACTTGACAGAATCCCTAGCCCATGGAAAAACTACCCCAATCCCACCTCCATTGTCCAGGGGATAGAAGAAAGAACAGAATAAAATATACTAAATGGGTGGTATTTTCTTAATTACATATACATAAACCAAAATATATCATGAAGAAAAATTTTAGAGGATGAAAATTAAAAGTTGAAAGAAAACTAGGGAATCATCCATCCATGTAAAACCTCTTGACGTTACATGTTTAAGGTACTCTAAACTGAAATGAAAAGAATAAAAATACATGGCCAACTAGAAAAAAAAGAGAAATATAAAACATTGAGATAAAATTGGAATAGTAAACAATGACATTTCCCATATCAATATCTCAAAGATCTAGCCACTATATGCATTCTAGGGTATTAGGTATCCATAAGATCTTCTAATGCCATTTCCAACCATTTATTTATCTGTATAAGATATGACACGTGTCAGAAAAACCCAAGCAATGGGGATAATATACCTACATAGTATGACACTGTTGAAGATGATGGGGGTATTAAGAGATAAAATATGAATATAAAGACTATATTTAGTACCCAAGATGCACGATATAGTGAAATATAAAAGTTCAACTCAAACAAAGAGGGAGTTAACATCGTCCAAACATCGGGGGATAATCCCAATGTGTAGATGAAACCAAGTGTCATGTGTTTTCTACCTATTGTATGAGAGTTTACATATCCAACCATGACATGCTAAACACTGAAATTACAATCTTACTCTCCACGTCCTTTCAACCCATGGAAGTAGAGTAACCTAATACAATGGATTGTATACATACATATATATATATATACTCTCAGTAAAAATTAACCCATATGAGATACAAACGGGATCTCCATCTCACCTATCAGCCTAGGAAAAAGTGTATCAAATGGTTCCAAAGGTCCATCAGTGATTCCCAACATCTCATGTGTCTTCTCAAAAGATGACATATATTTTCTACACATCTTTGTCACTGTGTCGCCCAATTTATGGACCCTAATCACTAGGTATTTGACCCATGAACTCATACAAAAAAGATGGTTACACATAGTGGTAGAGGACCCATGCCCAAACAAACTATAGGTTTCAACTATAGATGTAGGTAGATGACCCATGACCACATCGTATGGAGGGTTCTACTCAAGATGTTACTGAGGAACCATGCCCAACCATGCTGGAGGGTTCTATGTAGAAGATATTTAGAGGAACCATAACTTGTGCAAATAAGGGCCCCCACTCTGATTGTCAATGGATGATCCATTCCCTACCTAGTTGTTGTGTTCCACTATTCTGTCAGAGGTCCCTTTCCTAATCATCCCAGAGGGTACCACAATACACATCGTTTACCCATTCCCAACCAAACCGTAGGGTTCTTATTGGATGTCAGTAGAGGATATATTCCATATCCCAATAGGTGGGTTTCTTCTATATGATTCTGTAGAGGAATCATGCCTAGTCTAGCATGAGGGTTGCACTATATAAGTCATCAATGAAACATTATCATCCCATCAAGAAGGTTTCACTCGGGATGCCTTTGGTTATCCTCAAGGATCACCACCATCATTGAGCATCATCTATCCCATCATATTTCCCATAACATTCTACATCATATCTCAAAATACAAAACATAGGCCACTATCATATTATATGCTGATAAAAAACATAGGATAGACTACTCACAATCCAAATTTAGTGTTAAAAAAGATATGAAGATACTTTAAGTATCATCAAAAGCATCCAAGGGTTACACGAAAAATGAGGGGACCCATACGACGTGTGGTCCAACTCCTTCTTCCAATCTGGTCCCTGGAGGTCGTAGGATTTACAACCATGTATATGTATAAGATGCGGGTGGGATATAAATGGTGTACCCATTCCAATCATGGTCTTGAACATGTGGTATGTCCTTGTCTATGTATATGTGTTATTTCCATGTTAATTTCCCAATGTTCATGTACTTTAGTGCATGATATGCCTCTTCAAATGTGGGTTCACCCGTGTGTTCTGGTCATGCATGTATACTCAATCACATTTCATATATCTGTATGTGTACTCTTCCACATGGTTAATCGACACAAGGAAGGTGGTACAAGGAATTTAGTATGGCTACACATCCTTCCATCAGTATAAAATCTCAAAAAAATCCTCCATAGCCATGGATCCACATGTGGTGTGTTCATCATGGTACATGGAGTGTATTCGGGGTTTTGACAGTTTTCTATATTTCATTCCATGCACTAAATAATGCCATTACCCATTGATTCCAGATTCGATTGTACATGAAAATAGTGGATTTAGATGTGGATCATAGTTTTATATCATTGTTCAATAGAAATTGTATTATGTCAATCCTCAACGATATGCCGCGTGTTCCATGCACAAATGAACCTTCCTCGATTGATGATCTGTCCTTCAGCCACCAAAAATATCACCCACAACCTATATACATCACCGATCTAACCTTGTTCTGTAGATTTGTTCCTAATTAGTGAATCCATCATGATTATGGTTGTTCGATCGGGCTCAGTACATCTCGAAAATGTCGTACCGAGATAATGGGTTCCTGCTAGTGACGAATGGAATGAAATGTGAAATAAAGGTACCTATTTTTTAAGTGATCCTTTCCATGTTGTCATGGAAATTGATAAACAAATGGGGGTATCCAGGGTCAGAAAATATCTATTAATAAAATTATTTGGAACTCAGTCACATGGTTAAGAAAAAAATTGTAATAAATCAATACAAGGGATTTAATTTCTCAGTCAAAATAATCATAAAGTGAATAAAACACAATTTCAAGTTTCCCACCACGAGATTGGTTTTTTCTTTGTTAAAGAATGAACTCAAAAATTATCAAATTCATTGCATTCATTGTTCCCTGATCTTCTCTAATCCAATTCTAGATCGTTGTCCAATGTGATTCTATAATGTAAGGAGGGGACAACTCTATGGAAGCCTCCCATGTTCTATAAATATAACCTTGGAGGATTCACAATGAAATTTTTCTTATATAAATTAATTTAGTTTAAAAAATTAATTATTTAATTTAATTTATTTATTTATCCATTGAACATACAACCAATGGGAGAGATATTTGAATAAATCACATCTCTATATATTATAGCTATATTATGCTAAAAAGGAGTTCTTTACTCAATCATCGTATCATATTTTTTATCTTATCTTTGGTTTAAGTGTTATCCTATTTTTATTATGAAACTACATGAAATAAAAAACCATATTTAATTTTTATTAAATATAATTTGGGAACACCATCCATAGAATTTCATTCCATTTCAGAATCTTGATTTGTAAATATTTATAATAATATTTCAATGTATTACAATGAAAAAAATTGGTCTCTACATTATTCCCTCCTTAAGTCATTTCATCCATGAAAGACAGAACTAATCGAATAACATAGTATAATAATCATTTACATAGATATATCACTCCTAGGAGCTCTCCTACACGTTATCATGCTACAAAAACACATGAACCAAGGGGGTCATTCATCTAGACATTGTCCATTCATGTCGATCCCTTATCACCACTAAGTTCTCCACAAATTTTGAACCATCCTCAATGTTCAAATCTTCCTAGTTGATGACACGCAAGGGGTCATGAACGTATCTACTCAGATGCAACATGTAGAAGATGTCATTCACAACTCTATATTTGGGGGTTGGTATAGTTGGTTAGTATCATTGAAAACCCTCTACACGATCTAGAATGGTATGATGAACCTCAGGGATAACATCCCTCCCCATATGAATCTCGACAATCCTTATCATGATGAGACTATGAGGAAAATTTGGTCTCCATGATTCAATACAACAGTATATAATTTCAATATTTCTAAGATTTTTGCATGCTTTGGGCCATCCTCATCTACTCACAGATGACTTTTACATTCTTGGTCATCACCTGAACCATCTATCGGCCCATAAGAGATGTCTCACCAATACTTATCCAGCATTATGGGGACATGTAGGGCCTCCCAAATGGATCCTAAAAAGGTTCCATGTCAATGGTGAAGTGGTAGCTATTTTGGTATGAAACCCCTACAAAGGTAATGTGATCCTCCCAGCTTCATCATATGTTTAAAATGAAATCCCAGAGCATGACCTCCAACACCTAGATAGTTCTATTCTATTACACTTCGTTCTAGGGGTGAAAGGTAGTAGTCATCCTTATTTGGGTCCTAAATATTATCTAACAGACATATCCACAATCGTTAGGTAAACCTCAAAGAATGACCAGATAAAATAATTGAGGGAATCCCACGAAGTAAAACGATATCCAATATGTAAAAAAATCAAAAACTCTCCATAAAACACTACTCCTTGATAGTAATGAAGTGTGAAGACATCATGATTTGTTAAAATATTACCCAGATGGAATCGTTTATCTTCCCAATTCATGGAATTATTTTCAGAAAGTACATGGATATGTCTCCCCACATCCACTCTGAGATTTCAAGGGGATTCAATAATCCTGATGGAACATAGTTCTTAGCCTTCAACATCAGGCATGTCATGCATCTAGAGAGTAACTCATATATGATCCATATCATGTTAGAACAGAAATATTTCCACATATGGTCTCTATATATATTCCATACTACATGATTTATATATAGTGTAAAATTTTGGAACTCCCACATCATGACTAGAACCACTTTCTGTTCCTTGAAAAGGATGGCTTCATTCCACCATTCAAAATATCCATCTGTTGAAACACCCAATGATATCTAATCACACTGGTCCTCAAAATCAATGTATTGTATCTATAACTCCCTCACATGATAAATAAGAATGGGATTCAACAACATCTGCTAAAAAAGGTTATGCCCTCCTTCTCCACCAGGGCCAGCTACAAGGAATCTAACAACTATGAAGCCTCATTCACCACGAAAGCACATGACATGAAATTAATGTATTATTCTATAATGTTGTTATTTCATAGAGTATATAATATATAGAATTCAATGTCTCGTTGGAATTCCAACCAATGTCAATGTATCATGTTCATGTATCTATGAGTGAAGATGTACCAGATATTTTGATAGTCTGAGTAAACCCCCCCCCCAATAATTCCCAAGGATGTAGTGCCTCTACATCCTCTGGGTAAATACTACCACTTCAATTATTTATTCCTGAGTCACATAGTTTTTCTCTTGTACTCTCAACTATATCAACATGAACATAATAAATACATGTTTCTTCATAAACACTTAGATGAGCCCAACCACTAAGGAATTTCAATACAATACATACTCCATGACCTCCTATGGTAGTATAAATATAAGATAATATGTTGGACTCATACTCAACTCCTTAACGGAACCTTATCAGTACTCCCACTTGTTAAACGATCACCCTTTCCGCATTAGGTACGTCAAAGCGGCTGCAATTTTGTAAAAGTCTTCAACAAACCAATGGTTGTACCCTGTCAAGAAAATTTATCCATGGACCACTAATATTCCCTTATGTGTCTCCCAAAAAATAACTACATCAATATTCCAATGGTCTATGGATAAACCATGATAAAAAATTACATTCCCAATAATGTGAACCACATTAATCCGGAAATATCACTTAGAGAGTGTCCTATAATGTAGCTTCTCTAGAAGTAAATCTAGAACAATCCTCAAGTTATCTTCATCATCCTATGATTAAATGTAGATGAGTATGTTGTATATGGATATTAAAAAAGTAGTTCCCATTATGGTTGAAATATATGTTTCATCAACTCAACAAAATCGATGGGGGAAATTTTCACACCAAAGGAAATCACTAGGAGCTTATAGTATCTGTAGTGATATAGGAATTCCAGATTTGGAATGTCATCCTCGGGAACCCTCAACTGGAGGTAGTCGGTCAGAGGAATAATCATCAAGAACCATAATACACTATTTTTCTAGTCACAGAGAATGTTAGTCCCGAACATGTGGTCCTTGTTCTTTATCACGTCATGGTTCAAGTGATGCTAATCCATGAAAGTCCTAATGATCATGTGTGACTTTATCATGAAAAAAACTGGAGATTATCAAGGGGCACATTGGGCTTGATGAAACCATTATCCTGATATTCATCCCACTTAAATTAAATATCTTTGATCTTAGTAGGGCCCATCTGTTATTCCGCTTAAGAAACCAGAGTTTTTTGAGGATGAAATTCAATGCAAAAAAAGTGTCTCCCTCCTAAATGGTAATATTGAAATATTTTATGAGACGATGTCCATATAATCATCTATAACTAAATAAATCAATAATTTAAAACATCCTACAACACCAAAAACTATTCTATCTAACAGATGGGTGGTGGTATGCAACCTCCTAATCATATAACCCAACAGTCGTACCAATTATTAATGTCATTAAAAATGGATAATCTTTTACCATCAGTGTGATGACATCTGACTTTTTGACGTTGAAAGAAAATATAGGCTCGTACCATGTATAAACAATCCCTACCAAAAAATAGACCATATGGTTCCATCATTATGACCAAAATATACCACATGATCCTATTTCCACCAAGAGATAGCTTGAACTTTTCACATATAAAAGACGCTGAAGAAGAATTCCCTATAGGATCCTCAAGATGAATTTATTGGGTTATAACCTTACCTGGGAGATTTTTCACATAGAATAGGAGTATAGATATGAAATATTGAATGGATCATTCTTTTAATATTAATAAATCAATTTTATCAAAAACCCAGATCATTCCATTAATCATCTCATACATTCTGGGGTCATAAGCCCCCAGGGCATGCATCTAGTCACGACACCGTCCTATAGATCCCTGAGGCTATAATTAGATGACTAGTGGGGGTGGTAGAATTATATAATATCTTAATTAACCTCCCCCTACTCCTCCTCATCCTCTTCTTGCTCTAGATCCTGGTGTTCCACCCTGACCTACCCAGGGAGGTCCCTGGTAACTGTACTGCCTCTTCCATGGTGGTCTGTCAAATATCTATTTACACTCCACAAAATGTTTGGTGGGTAGTCATGCTCTATGTGACCACACCCATAATAATAATTGAAATGAACCACTTCAGGTTTACCTGGAGATCTGCATTGTCCTTATACCTCATGACCATTAACCTGAGTGTGATCTCAAAATGATATCATACGTCATGATCCTATGAACTGGAACATTGTAGTTGTTATAAATGACTCAGATCTATGATTCCCACTACCAACTCCAACTATCTAGAATCCCTTCAATAGAAATATCCTTATCATAGTGCCAACTCAAGCACCCAATCTTCAGTGGGGATGCACAAGGGGACCACACTATCATGAATCTATTTGTGGAGTCTCATTTCAAACATCTATTCATAGATGTAACAATCATGGATCATGTAAAGGGAGTACTGTGTAAGTTATATGAACCTCATTGTGTAATTTACCACTATTATCCATCTAGTTTTTTTTAACCATAAGCTCATGGATCCAAACTGATCACACATAGGAGGGTTAGTATTCCTCACATAATTGTTGCCGGAAGTCAGGACATGAGAGCGTCAGATAATTATTTCACAGTGTAATAATGATCCAAAATATAACAGTTGCTATCTGGAAAGGTATTATTGTGATTGAAACCACTGGATCCGTCATTGTACAGATGATCCTGAAGACATGATCCCCCAACTCTAGCCAATAATCTTCTGATTGAGAATCTAGCTCACCATGGAACAACATTGGTCTCTAGACCTGGAACACATAGAGAATGATAATATTATGCATATCCATATCCAAGTATGATTGTAAAATCCACTTGTTGACTATTGGTTGTTCTTCTACCTTCCCACATAGAGGAAGAATCTCATGGGATGGACCCAAATATGATCACTCATTGCTCATCTGATCATCATCCAAATCTGGGACGGGTATCCTAGCTAGCTGACATCGTGGAGGCACCATAAGTTTATATAGATGTTACATGGATAGATGAGCATAAAATAAATAAAAAATTTGTCTTTAACTGAAGATGTGAATTAAAAAACTAAATCTTATATGATGCATGTGCCATTGATCTATTCTAAAAATGTCTCATTATTGTGATTCAAAAAGCAGGTACTCGAGGTCCTATTGAATATATAAATCAGCTATAAATATCATCACAGTATTCTCTATCTGGAGATCGGCCCTCAATAATGTTTTGAACTATTACACTAAATATCATCAAAATCCTCATAAGGGTACAATTAAAAAATGTCATTACAATGAAGGAACATCTCTGAATCCAATATTTCACACTGACCCAAGATGGGGCCCATGCCTCAACTACCCTGAGCCCACCTCAATAGTCCATGGGTGGGAAAAAGAATTAAAATACATATACTAAATGTGATTACATTCTCTATGTAACTTTACACACACAAACAACCATATCTATAAAAAATTAAAATAACACGAAAAATAAAAGATGCAAAACACTCAGGAATTAACCATGCATTTAAAACCTATTGAAATTATAAGAGTATGATTTTGTAAAATGAAATGTAAAGAAGAATAATGAACACAAAAAATGAAATGTGTCTCAACTTGAAAAAACTAGAAAATAAAATCTCCAATAGATCGTATATCCTCATCTCCAAGATGTGACCACTGTGCGGGGTCTTATGTACCAGGTATCCATAATCTCTTCTAAAGGCACCGCCACCCTGACCATCATATACATAAGACATGACACTTGCAGAAAAATCAAATTTATGGGTGAGCATATACATACCTAGTAATATTCTTACAATGTCGGAGGGGTACCCGTAAGATATATAACAGGAATTGAATGATGGTAGATAGTTCAAAAGTTACAAGATACAGTGAATGAGAATTTCTCAACCCAAACCAAGAGAGAAGTAACCTCGTAAAAAATCAATGGGATTGAAATGGTGATATATGAAATAATATATATGTGTTTTAAACATAAATCATGGGATTATACTAATCCATTTAAAATAATATAAAAAAATAATGCATGTAGCCTACCCCGCATTTCTTAAAAACCCATTAAATGAGAGTAACCAAATCTGATGTTATGGATACAAATGTGTGTGTGTATATATGCCTAGTCAAAAGAATCCCAAAAAAAGAGAAAGAGGATATCCGTCACACCGATAATCCCATGAATATAAGTCACAAATTTATTCCAAAATACCATCAACAGTGGCCATTATCTCATATGACTACTCTGATGTAACCGTTAAAGTCCTTACATGCCTCCCCATTGGGTCACATACTCGAGGGGCTACAATTTATATGTAGAGAACCCATGATCTATTAAAATAGGAGGGTTCCACTCTGTGGAATATGATCCATGGCTGGCCTTTCTAGAGGTATCCAATCAAGAAGTCAATAAAGGACCCATTCCCATCCCATCTAGAGGGTTCCACTGTAGAAGTCACAAAGGAACCATTCCCATCCTAGATGGAGGGTTTCACTAGAGAAGTATTAAGAGGACCCATTCCCTAATCCTATAAGAGGGTTCAACTCTAATATTCACTAAAGGAACCATGTCCTACCTAGTAGGAGGTTTTCACTCTGGTGGTAAGGGACCCATTCCCAACCCATCTAGAGGGTTCCACTGTAGTCATTGATGACCCATTATCATCCCATCTATAGCATTCAACACATAAGATAGTTCATAAAACATGACCTATGAAAATAGGTTGGTTCCACTCAATGTGTATGTATATGACCCATTACAAGATTGTCTAGAGGTTTTCACTCTAGATTTTATTAGGTCCCATGACCTACCTAGCTGAAGGCTTCCACTGTGGATGCTGCTAATGATCTTACATGATCCCGACCATCATTAAGAGTCACCTAACCAAGAGTCATGCTGAAAAACATCAACATAGTATCTCAAAATATACATCAAAGGGAACCATCACATTTTTCATAGAAAATTACAAAGTATATGGTACCCATGGGAAATTATCTGATTCCAACTGAAGGAGATACAAAATTTTAATGTTTCCTTAAAAGCATATAATAGGTACCCAACATGTGCGGGGACCCACATATTGTGTCGTCCCACACCTTCACCTACCTATTTCCCTTGAGGAATAAGAATCTCTAGAAATATAAGAATACATGGAATTTGGGGGATATACAAGGAATTCCCATGAACCTCGAGGCAATGCCTGTTTTCTATAGAAATGTTCATGTTTCCAAAATATGTCTGTGTACTTTTCTCCATGTAATTATACATTACTATAAAACATTCCTCTTCACATGAGGTGACCCCCATGTTTTTTGGCCATTCTCTTGCACTCGGTCACATGGTTTATACCTTATTGTGTGCTCCACCACATGACAAATTCAAATGGGAAATGTGGTATAGAGTGTGTATGATGGATAAAAACCAATCAATCCCTATAAAATCATAATCCCATAACTGTCACAACGAAGGGTCAACACGTCGTGTGTTCTTCATGGTATAGGGATTGTAGTCGGGTTTTTCACATTTTTCTATATTTTCTTCCATACGTTGAGTCCAGACACTCCCCTTCAATTATGAATTTTATTGCACCTGAAAATAGTGGATTTGGCAGTTGAATGTAGTTATCGTCTATCATTCTCTAGAAATCGAATTCCAAAGAACCTTGGAGATATATTTCACATTCTGCAGAACCAATAACATTTCTCTCTATATGGTCCATCCTTTCATCATTGAAAAATTCATAAATATCCTATAAAATTCTCCAAAATAATATTGGTCCATAATTCTATTCCTTATTCATTAATACATCGTGATTCTGGGTTTCCAATCAGGCTCGATAATGCCCAACAATGTCGAACCAAGACAATGAAGTCTGAATGATGATGAACCCAATGAAAAGGGGAATCAATGAATTATAACATGTCTAAAAATCACTTCTAATCATTCTATTCCAACTTTATAGAATGGTGATATCCAGGGATAGAAAACTATTATTAATAAATTTAATCAGTACTTGGGCACATGCTCTTGACATAATTGGAATAGATGAATATAATTGATTGGTCTAATAAACTATTTTAATAAAAATGGAATAAAATTTTGATGATTCATACCTGGATTTTTTTATCATTAATCATATAATAATTCAATCGACAATGATATAAAGAAGTCATTGCGTTTATTGCTCCCTTATCGACTCTGATCTAGTGTTTTGTCATCATCCTTGGTGATTGTAGAGTGGAAGGAGGGGAATAAGATCTAGAATCCTCACCATGTTTATTTTTATGAACCTACAGTATTACCCATGTTAGTATTCTTATAAAATTTATTTTAAGATAATAAAATTAATTAATTAATTAATCTAATAATAATACCACCAGCAAGTGAGATATTTGAACATCAAGAACAAAACTATTTTTTGTCACACCTAATGTATACAATAAATTATGAACACAAGTATGTTATATAAATTTTTATTTGAAATTATGTTTTAGAGTCATATAAATTTATTTATGAAAATGTGGATAAAAAATATAAAATTTATTAAATACTTTTATAGAATTAATTTTGTACACACCGGGCCTCTGAAACTCACACCATCTCGACACCTAGCTATATAAATACGAATTGATGTGCTTAGATTTTTTAAAGTGAAGAAATTTACTATCAATAAAATCAATTTACTATTATCATTGAATCCTATATTAATTCCATGAAACCATTTCATGAATGAATATTCAGATTCAAGATCTTTTTTATGAAGGATACAAAGTGAAAATTTGTGATAATATATTATTGGAAGGTGGGGGATCCTGATATCAAACGAAATTTCCATCTTGTAGTTTCCACGTTGAAATTGAGTGATCTCAAATTTAATATAAATATTATTATGTGTGAGTTTTCTGAATGAAATCTAAATGAGTTATAATTTATCCACCTTTATGATTATGCTCTATCTATTATCTCAAGACTCTAAGTATACATGAATGTTGCACTAAAAATTAAATATTCGTGTCTATACATTCCAAATAATTCCATACCAATGTGGGAAACTCCATTACATTATATTTCAATCATAAGGACTTCAAAATTTTGCACATGATCTCTTTCATTTGTCTCAATAATTTTTAAAGAACCTATATTGGATTGAAGAGGAATCCATGAGCTTATCTTGTGTTATTCTTAAAATATTTTAACAATTTTGTGGTGGTGTTCCCTCATTTATTTTTATATTGATACTTGTATGAGACCACTGGTTTTGGAAATTTTGAATCACCAGGTAACTTGTGATTTCACTTATTGTGATATTTTGGTGGCACTGAAACAAATAAACTCAACCGAATATTTTATAAATGATGATTTTTATGATTTTTTTATTATAAAATATTTGAATATTATTTTTCCATATATTTCAATTCTTATTAATTTCAGTTGGTTGAAAAATCCAATCATTCTTCATTTAATGATACTATTAAAAAACTCATTATGAATACTAAATACCCTTCTATGGTCTCAGAATCTAGGCCTATCGGTTAATGTAATGATACCTAGAAAATAGTTTAAAGAAATGTTGGTTAACCATATATGGCCATGGATATCATACAATATTTATAAAAACCAATTTTATTTCATCCCTTGGGGACTCATCTCAGATAATTTCATCATTTCCCAATATTTTTTTTAGTCCATAAAATTTATATGTTTTTCTAAATAACGTATCATGGCTTGGAAGTGGGATATTAATAAACAGTATGTTATAGTGGAATAGAATTTTCTATCGTTTTTATATGTAAACTGGTATTTTCTTATAAATTTATTGAATTCATCGTGAAATGCGTCTACATTGTCTTTTTTAGAATTAAATTCAATGGTGGTCACAATTAATGGTTTTCCCCTAATAGGGGTCTTCCTTGGGGTGTCATTATCATCCCTTTCCTATTTATTTTTGTGGATGATGTTTCTTCCATGTTAATTTCTATGGATGATAGGTTCCATCTATTGCATGGGTGATGTTTCATTGAAGATAACACCTATTTTCCACCAAATTTTTAAGATGATAGTTTAATTTTTTTTGAGAGCTTCATGTGTGGATGTTATTACAATAAACCAAATATTCCATAGGTATCAAATGAAATCTAGGTAGCAGGTTTACATTTCCATGTATGAGATCTCCAATATTTATGGAGTTCTTATATTTAATAATTATTATATCTACATTTATTCTAGAATTCAGGTGGTTGAAAAAAATATCAGGTTTCCACTATTTTTGGTTGTTCAAAAAGAGTTATTTTCGGGTATCTTGGATAATGTTGTGAAAAGAATTCAAGTGTGGTCTGGTAAACGAGTTTCTAAATAGTGAATGGAAAAGATCATCAAGGCCATGGTCAGGCCTATCTCTACCTATGATCTATCTCCTTTCAAATTACATAGATTTTTATTGAACAAATGAATGCGAGATTAGAAAATCTCAATTGGGGCGATAATAATGGAAAGACGATAACCCTATAGATGGTGTGAAACAATATTTCCCATAATAAGCCTACTGTGGGTATGGGGATTCAATGTCTATGAATTTTTAATGATTCCATTCCTTCTATTCTATGATGGAAGCTTCAAGTTCACCTTGAGTCTCTTTTTGGGTCATTTATTAAAATAATATTAATTCAAAAATATGTGTGTGGAAGCATGGACCATGACCTAACTTGTTTGGTTATGATTGTGGAGTTTTTATGATCTTCTCAATAAAGGCCTCAATTAGATGTTATTTGATGTAGCGTGTTTAGATATATGGATATACCATTGGATGATGGATAATAGTGGCTCCTTGTTAACATAACTAATTATTGAGGGTATGGAAAATGAGATGGTGAAATATTCATTTGATGTGGATGGTAGAGTATAGTGTACTAAAAATTTTATTGAATGTTTTAAAGAAATAGATAGAAATATTATTTTGAGTATTCTAGGTACAATGATTTGGGAAATGACATTTCACAAACCTATCCAAATACACTGATATCCTCATACCAAAGCTGGAACTGACATATCTCAATGTGAATTCCTTACCCCCATAGGTTATAGACTAGCACCTGTCATCATACATGATAATAGAGTAAAATAATTTCCACAAAATAGAAGAATATAAATGCTAAAATCTAGTTTTATCAGCACTCTAATAAGAGATAGTACTAAAAACAAAATCAGAATAACCAAACCCAAAGTACTAGATAATCAAATTTCTAAACATATATTAATATAAAACTCAAAAATTCCATTATATAGGTGGATAAAATATCTAACAGTCACCTCCATCACACCAAGCCATAAAATCTTGAGCATCCACCTCCTCCAAGAGGCACATTCCCTTTTTTAGGTCCTAGTATAATAAAATCTACAATCACCCGAATGAAATACTATGGGGTGATCTATAAATACTAGTAGGTACTCACCATGTTTTTCATAATAAATACAACAAATATTTACCATTAATTCTATCAATTTACTTAATAATGGTAAAGAAATTTCATTATCATATTTTCAAAAATAAGATGCTTTCATTTAAAAATGATGGATGATATTTCAAAAAAATTATCAAAAAGGATTAACTGATAAATTTATATAAAAATTGTAAATAATTTTTTTTTTCAGGAATAAAACAGAAAACAATTTCAATGGAATGTATTATCAATCCAAAAAATCATATCAATGAAATAAAATTGTACAGAACACCTGCAATAAGTATGTTTATCAGGTAATTGTATCCTCAATAATATTATAGTGATCACATATCCTATTATATGTGAACTCACAAAAAACCAAACAGAAAAGGGGAACCATGAGAGGGAGTTTGTATGAAAATAGGGGTACCCATTAGGGGAAATAAACCCATTGTTAATTTATTAATAATTATCATTATAAAACCATTTATTCAGAGACAATATTCTTGTCATTCCTTTCCTAGTTAACCCAACCTACCCAGGCTTACATTTTCATCAACAATATATCACGTAATAAAATTGGTAATTAATCATTTCAAAACATTTAAAATCTAATTCCAAAATTTCAATTTCCAATACACCTTTTTATTTTAAAAAAATAATATATTTTATTAATGACATTACATTACAAATCATTATTGGATTTAATCATTTTTTCTAACAAACAACATCAAATAATTTCTTCTGAAATTATTTCTAAAATCAAGAATTCATATTCCATTATTTCATTCCGAAATTTAAATTACATTAATTTTTTTATCCATTTCAATATCCCTTTCAAGTGAAGAATTATGTCATAAAAATTACATGTTTTCAAATTAATAAAAAACTCAATTAAATATAATATATAAATTAAATGTTTCAATTGTAGGGAAAAGAATTGCAGAACCACCAATAATTAATCAAAGATCAACAATTTTCACTCAAGACATGATCCACTAACGATGAACGAAGGATTCAAAGATATGGAAATAAATCCTAGAATCAAGATCCCATCAATGATAGTTTTGATCGACAAAAAATTCATGATCAAATACACACTATGGAAAAGTGAAATAAGGATAAGGGGAAATTAATCCAGAGGAGATCCACATACCATGGATAGAGAAGAAATTCCACATATAGTATGAATCATCAATTGAAGATGTTGTAGTTGCTAAAATCAATTTTAGGGATCATTATTTTCCAAAGAAATAAGGTTATTCCTAATTATGGGTGATATTACAGTTAAATAGGTGTTTGGGAAATGAAAAATTAACTTTTGGATTAAATATAACCCTTGAAAACTATTTCTTGCAGAGGTCCAAATGGTTTGAAAAACCCAGCGCCCATATCATGCAACCTATTTTAGAGTTCATAGTTTATCATTAAGTGGTGGCATGGTTTTTCAAATCGTGAACTAGCCATCCAGACCATTGATGTCTAGGGTTTCATAGTGTGCATGGGTGGGGTGCATGGTTTTGGAAAACTATTCTCCAATCGTTCACATAAAAAACATCCTCCAAATGTTTTATAAATATAACTTGAATCAACCTGACATGAACCCCAACTGATGGATGATGAATATAATGGTTGAGGAGTACATGAAAACAGGTAATGTAATGTTACAACCTCCCCACCCCCATAAAAATATAATGTCCCAATAAATTCTATCATGAAAATTCCATATGTCAAAGATAGGGAAACTATTATCTCATATGTTCCTCTATCTCCCATGTATCATTTGAATCATAATTATGATTCCATAGCACAAACAATAATGGTATCAACCTCCCATGAAATAACTTTTTCTCAGAATCAACATTCATAAAAGGATGCTTAATCATGGGTAAATCAATATTCTCATCAAGATCCTCCTATCTCATGACATGAGATTGGTCAAAACGATACTCATAAAGGTGTGATAAATGAATCACACTAATTATCGGCATCAAATAATTTAGAAATTATAATATTTAACCAAATTTTTCCACCATCTCATCAATTTAAAAAGGAACCAAAAAATAATGAGAAATAATTCCTTTATTCCCATGTCATCGATGACCTAAACGAGGTGAAACAGTCAAAAGATCCTAGTTACCAACTAAAATCTCCAATGTTATATGATTTTGACTAGTATAATATTTTTTTAGCTTTATAACATCCACATTATTTGATGAATCAACTGAATCATTTCTATCATCTCCTGGAAAAATATTTGTCATACCAAAGAACATTCATCAATCTCCAACCCACGTAGCCTATATTAACAATTCCTAACATACACGGAATCGAATGAAACATTTTTATCATGGAATGATGACTACTTTTATAAAAAAACCTAATTAGAACAAAATTGTCATTCCAATATCAACCAAAATTGATGATGTACAAACGATTCATTTCTATAATAATTTGTATATGCCTCTCTACTGGGCCATCCACCTATGGATGGTATTGCATAGTAAAAATAACATGTGATTCCATCACCTCTTGAAGGACTTTCTAAAAATGTGGATGAAAATGAGGATCTATATCAGAGACTATAGTAGGTGGAACTCCATGAAAATGAAACACCACTTTCAAATAGAGAATTTATAATTGTTTAACATTGGTTTTATCTATAATGGGTATAATGTGAGCATATTTACTCATCATATCAATAAAAACCATACTAAATGTTTTGTTCTAGGGTCACAAAGAGACCTTATGAAAAATTCCAATTAAATCTCGTGCGAGAGCCAAGTCATCTCTTGAAAGGGTTGTAGAAAACCCATAAGACTATGTTTCTATTACATAACCATTTGTAATGTATAAAAACGTGAATCAAAATCATCAATGTCTCATTTCATATGTATCCTCCATAATCATCCATGCAAGTTAAAAAAAAATTTGGTTCTTGGGTTCATATCACATTGGGAATTATTGAAATTCCATATAGTAACATTTTAAAGAGAAAAGGAAATACGTAAAGGTCCTAAAAATATATGACACTGACAAAATATTCCATCTGTTCTGAGAACATCACTTCATATTTCAAGGAATTGTACTTTTAATGTTTTTCATTGAGTCTGTGATCTCTCAGCATTTATAGAACATTTCATAGATGACACACATTATCCTCTTCGGACATAGAGTAAACCATGATGTCGTCTATAGAGACCACCATGAACATATTAAGATATTAATGTAATATAATATTCATAAAATTATGGTTGACTTTAGGATCATTGGTTATACTAAATTGAATTACAAGATACTCAAAATGTTCATACCTACTCAAAAATAGTTGTTTTTTGAATTTTAGATTCCTTAATTATTAAATGTTGATAAACAGATCGAATATAATTCTTCGAGAACCCCATATCCCTATTTGAATGGTAAAATATATCTTAAAACAATGGAAATGGATAATTTTCTTATACCATAACCTGGTTGAGATTCAGGTATTAAACACATAGATGAATTGTTACATAATCATTCGAAGAAAAGATAATATTTTCAGCCCATGAAAAAAAAACAGGTGTATAAATCCTTTCTCTAATAAATCATCCAAATGGGTCTTCAAAATTTTTATTTTAGTAGTTTCAATATGATAAGATGGTTTTGAAATTGGTTGATTACATGGAAAAAAAAACATAAAACTCCACCTATATTTCTAGTGGAGAAATGGAGAAATCATAAGAAAAAAATAAAGAAAATTAATAATAACTCAAAGTAGGCCTATGAAAAAATATTAACACTTGATATCAATATAAGACACTAAAATTACTTTCCCCAACTCTAGATAATATGTAATGTATCTACTCGACCTCAGGTCCCATTCTCCCTAAAAAGTACCGCACACCCCAACAAGAGCAGCAAAGGAGACATGTCAAAGATAGAAGTCAATTTATGCCGTATTATCAATCAGTCAATCCATTTTAAAAATGTAATTAAGTGGATTCATGTAGAGAACTAGAAATTCCAAGACAATATCAATATCGGATAAAGAGATGATACAAGCCGGACAATCCTGACCCTTCCATCTCTTTGTTATGTGTGGTGTAGTAAAATCCACCACATAAGTTAAAAGACCCATAAGAAGATGTATAATGTTTACAATATGATTCAATATAAAAAAATAATATTCACCAGTATCAAATTATTCCATCAGTAAATATGATTCTATAGTGATGGTACCTCTTACGGTAACTGACCAGTATATTTACCTCTAGAGAATCTTTTACTATTTGAAGAAACTATGTTATGGATTCTTGTGAATTGACAACCTATGTTTATGAATAATATGATTTCAATGCATTAATTTTAGGTGATGATGAACCTGTCCTACCGTGCATAGTATAAAATAAATTGAATAATTATAGTATGTCACCTATGAGACCACAAGAACAGTAGATCATTACTCCTCATTGAAACAACTTCTCAAATACCTAAACATTTCACATCGGAATCATGTAAAAGGGAATCTGTCACACACTTCATGACGTCTATAAGAAAAACACTAACAATAAAAATGATGAGACTCATCATGATTCTTTTTCCCTTTAAAGGAACCCATATACCATGCAATAAGTGAAAACTAACCTCTAAAAACACTCACTAACTAACCAAGTCATGTTAAACAATAAAAGGCCCATACATCACATCAACATAATAAGTATGAATCATTAAGAAAACCTAATAATGAATATTAGGTTGAAGACCCATATCGACCCATTGAGTATTTATCATCTCATTCAATACAATCTAATGTGAAAATTTCATATGTCCTGAAATGTAATTTATGTAATCCATCATGGTCCAGTCAGCTTGTCGAGGTTTAAAAACCTCATTGACATTTCCAGCACCATAGACTCTGTATAGTACTGATCTACGAAAAAAAGACTAATGTCCTTCCACTATAATGAATCAAAATTCTTTTCTATTACCATCAAGTCAATCAATCTCATTCTAGGTCACTTCATCATGATGTTTCCATGTTTTACCTTATTCTAATCAAGAATTTCAATGTAATTAAATTAATGGTATGACGTTATTAACCAATATTAAACATATTGATGGTAATTTTAGCTTTGGAATGTTGGTGGATTATAGTGAAGTAACTATTGATATTGTTTTTTAGATTCACCCTTTTGAGGATAAGTAGTTGAATATTGAACGAGAAGGGGTCAGTTCTTTTCGCAGAGGTTCAAAGACACACAAAATAATCAAAACTAGATTCTTGTCCATAGGAAGAACCTATCACTATAATTCACCAGCATATTCCTATTTGGTATGACTATCATATCATCTTATAACCATGATCCTACAAAAAAAATATAAAATATCATTGAAGACATAAAAATATTAGACATATCATTATCTCAAACAATGGATATAAGAATATTAATCTCATCATATGAGATTTGAATATTTTAATTTCAACACACCCAAATAAATAGCTGGAAAATATCATAATTTGATCAGTTTATTCCCCAAGATGTCCTTCCCAAACCACCTATGTATACATATGGATCTTTATGATGACATTAGTCTAGGAACATTCTTGTAACCATAAACCATGTCATGAAAAGACATCCCATACTGCATACTGACATCACTGAAAGATGCTAAACAAGGCTATAGTACCACATTATCATGGTCCATCCTAGAATCCCTTGTACCTTGATACTTGATCCTACACTGACATAGCCCTATGGGTGTTTACTATCGCTAAATGTTGGAGACTAGCAGCTAGAATCAATCATAATTAAAGGGTGAATGAATTTTCCACAAAATAATGGAAGATAAAAGTTACAAGTTAGTATTATTAATACTCAAAAAGAAGAAAGTAAAAATAACCAAGTAGGTATAAAAAATAAAAAGTAGTTAATAATAAATTTAATCCACATCTATTATGATAAATATAAAACATACCATGCAATAGGTGGAAAACATCTCCAATAGTCACCATTATTACTCGAAGCCAAATGATCAATAACATCTATATCCCCTAAAAAATCATTCCATTTTCTCGGACCTAGAATAAAAAAATATATAAATTCCCAAAGGAAAAGGTAGAGTGTGATATATAAATCCTATTAGGGTTTTACCAATTTATCCATTTTCAATACTATAAAAATATATCATTAAATCAATCAATTTAAATAAAACAGATAATGGAATTTCTTTTTTATATATTCAATAAAAAAATAATTCATATCAAAATGATATAAAATATTTAAAAAAACAAATTCAAACATGATTAAATAAACATTTTATATAAATAATTTAGCATGAATAAAATAGTTCAATAATTAAATGTCATGTACAATAAACTCAAAAAAACAAATTAGAAATGAATGTAACATTTTCAAAATCCCCCTGGAAGATCACATTAATATGTAAAAGGACACTCACTCGTCTCATAATGATGATTAAACTAGTCCATTTTTCACACAATAATACACTGAGAAAAGGGGAACCCGTCAGTGGTAGCCTACACCCAAATAGGGGAACCCATTAATGGTTGTTAGACCAAATATTTTTTTAATAGTATCCACTTTCAATAAATTTCTACGGATGTAAGGTCAATGAATTCTTATCCTAGTATCCACTATCTAAATACGATAATTAATAATCAATCAATAAATAAAATTGGAAATTATTCATTTCAAATAATTTCAAATATAATTTCTGTATTTCAGTTTCCAACATTCCTTTTTATTTTCAAAACCAAATCATACGGTTTCAAAATTTCATTACATTTTACAAAAATCATTAAATTATAGTGTTTTATCTAGAACAACATCAGATCATTTCCATCAAAATTACATTCAATATAAATCCATTATTTTTCAAAAATACATCCCACAATTTCAATTCCATTGAATTTGTGGTTTTTGATCAATTTTGAAATTCATTTATAATTAGGATTCATATCATTACAATTATTTTTATTAAATAAATTAAAAAATAAATTAAATTTAATCATGAAATTCATGGTTTCAATTGTGGGGAAATTAATTATAGGACCATCTAACTTCAATCAAACATCAATAATTGTCACTCAATATAGTATCTTTCAATAGATAATGAAGGCATCAGATATCTAGAAATCATACCACGAATCATGATCTCATGAAATATAGAATAGATCCATAAAAAATTATATAATAATCGCGATGGATTATATATACATGTATTGGGATATATAAAACGGTAGGATATATACATATAGAAGAGGGATTAATTATCCACAAAGGATTTGATTCATTAATGGAAGGGGCTGGAGGATCCAAAATCACATTTAGGGAGCCTACACAACACTGGAAATCGAGTAAGGTCTGAATATGGGTTATAGTAATCATAAACGATGTTTAATAATTAAAAAAATTAAATTTTCAGTTAAATAAAAACCCACACGCACAATTATTTGGAGAGGGACTCACTTTTGGACAAATCATGCACCCAAACAGTGTACCCATATTCTATGGTGATTGATTTATCCTACATGGGTTCATGGTTTTTAAAACCATTCCCCAAATATGAAAAACCTCACTATCCATGGTTGTTCTATTTTCACTTGGGGAAAATTATTTGGGAGTACCATTCGCCGATCTTACACAACATAGAATGCCTCTAAAAAATTTCGAATTTCACCTGAAACAACAAGAGAAAACCCCTAAATAAATAAAGATTAAAATAAGGATAAAGTAGCGCATGCATACAAGTAACATGATGTTACATTATTTATGTATTTTTATAGTAGTTATTAATATGCTTACCCAATGAAATTTGGTTACTCTCTGGTGATGGAAAAATTTGAGTTAAATTCAGTGGTCACCTGGAATGGCATAGAATATCTGTATCCCTCCAAACTCATGACATTTATAGTGTAAATAATTATCATGTAACCTCTCTAGTAAAGGGATCCACATGGTTCACCATGATTATGATGATCCATTATGACCTATCTTCAATTATATGTCAAAATTCAAATTTCACGTCATTTTTGAGTTACTGTGTTCCATGGATGTTTAGAATTCATGGAATTAAATGAATGATTATCTTCAACAGTTGAAGCCTTGATTTTCAGTGATATTTGAGAACCAAAATATTACCCTCCTCATAGGTTCTATAAAAATATATTGAACCATGTCCAGAATGATTTGGATCCATAGAAATTATTATTTCTTTAATCATATGTCCTTGCTATTATCCTTCTGGTTTGATCAACCAATCTCCAGGCTTACAAGATGGGGTCACAATGATGACTAGATCAACAACATTTACATATATAATTATTAAAATACATGGAATCCTTCCACAAATGGTATATTTAAGATTAATGTGGACATAATTGATATTGGTGGATCCTCTATGGGTATCAATTTCTTCATCTGGAACCGCATCAAATCAATATTCACTTCATTCCAAAAATCCATTTTTATTAGGTCATCTCCACTGGTGGCTGAAACACATTCAATTATTTCTTGTGTAGAGTTATCAATTTATATAGGATTGAGTTTTATTATCTTAGAGGCCAACATACATAACATTCCCAATTCCATTTGTTCCTAGATAATAACCATCAACCATTTAGTTTGTCTGTTGGGTGGATCTACTCTTTATGGCACCATTTTTCATTATCCCCTTTCTCCTTTTTCAAAAGATATGAAAATAAAGTTAAACATCTTTTGATGTCCCATGTGCTCTTTAGTGAGTTACATGTATAAATACATGATTTATCTATTTGGTTTAATACCCATGTATTGGATGATTATAGATATTCCATCTAATAAGTATTCTCCTTTAAAAAAAATCAATTTATCATTTTTTACATGTTATGTTAAAATATTTGATTTTATATAGTAATTTAATTTTTACATGTACATTTATTTTAAATGAAAATATAATCAACATAAATCCAATAAATTTTAATTGTGAAATTAGAAGAAAAAAAATAAAAAACAATTAAGAAATATTATTTTATAAACAATTATATATACATTAAAATGTATATTTTAAATTATTGAAAAAACTAATAATGTTTATAAAAATTTATTTAATTTTTTATTATATTTGAAATATTATAAAATAATTTTATGTATTAAACGATATTTTTTATTTAATTAAGTTTTTTATTTTTAAAATGAAAAATCATTATATAAATTACAAATGAAATCAATTTTTTTTAAAGGTAGGATGAGTCCCCTTCTAACTTGAAATTTCAATATATAAATGGGATTATTTCAAGTGTCTAGTTTCATTTTTCATCTTTAGGCTTAATCGTGTATGTAATTTCCCGTATTTGAATTAGTAGATGGGTTTTCCCTCCATATAATAAATCTAAAATGCCAATGATCAATCAACATTTTTTATCTATGACTCTAATGATTGTGGAAACAATGATGACTCATTTGGAAGTGAGAACTCCAAACTCTCAAGAGATATTCAAAAAAAACATCACTGAAAACATCATTGACTCCATGGAGTTTTTTGACAACAATGATTCCACTGAACGTAGTGTCCTATTTTCCCCAAGCCTCCTCCTATTAAAATAAACTATTTATCTTCAAAAATCATCAATTTATGTATCAGTGAATAATAAAATTTACAATTCAACAAAACTAAATGTTCTCTTATTATAATTTATTATATAATACACCTCTCTCATTTGATGTTTTCCATAATGATTTTATATCTTTTTTTTCAATTATAAAATTATATATTTCATAGACACTACATCCAATTATAATAGAGGAAAGAAACTATTTTATTATTTTATTGATGAATCTTCCATTGAAAATTCTAGTAGTGGTCCCATTAAATCCTCCATTGGATATATAATTTTAATTTCTACTATAGAATCCACTGAAATAGTCACTATAATTTCTTTTTTTGTATTTATTTTACATTAAAATCACTCTAGAACATGCAGTGGCGATTCCATGGGAACTTTTATGGGAAATTCCATTGGAACATTCAGTGGAATTAATAGTATTATTCTAAGATCAATACCTTATGTTTTTACTGAAACCTGTATCTTCATTTTTAGAATCATCAAAAAATATTGTTTCCTATTGTAGTGTAATTGTTTTCTGATAGAGTTGGGAAATGTTTTATTTTCCCCCACACGAAATTCCAATGCATATTCAACTAAATATTACAGTGGATCATCCACTAGAATATCTGCTGGAGGTTCCATTGAATGTACCACTAGAGGCTCCACTAGGTCATCTATTGTAACATCTATTGGATTTCCCAATACACCATCCACTGGATATTAAATTGTATCTTCTATTTTAAAATCCAATTTAACTCCCACTAAAACATCCATTCATGTTCTATCTAGTTATAGTTAATGTTTAAACCTCAAATTTCATCTGTGGAATACCAAAAAAAATAAATTTTTCTATATTTTAGTGAACATTATATATGATTAGCAAAGGTATTTTATTTTGTTATTTTCTCCACTAGTTCTACTAGAATGTCTAGTTGAGAAAACCCTGTAACATCTAATGGATATTCAAATAGAACAACTAGTATACCTTCAAGTGGGACTTCCACTGAAACAACCACTATATGTTCCAATGGAACTTACAATATTATTCTACCTTAAGTTATGAATGAATAATATATTATAATTTGTGTAATCAGTAATTTTTTTTATATTTCACATAATGTGTTATAGGATTTAGTAGGCGTTGTTTTATCTTCTTTCTCTATTTGAAATTCTGGTGGATCTTCCACTAGAAATAATAATTATTATTCCAAAGGAACATCTAGTGGAGTGTCCAATGGACCGTACCCTAGAAACTACACTATGGGTTCTATTGGAAAAAAAATAGAACATCTAATCATGATCTTCATAATTACAGTTAAAATATATATTAATTTTAAAACTATTATATAATTTATGGAATCCAAATAAAACATTTTTTCTATATTAATGTGATATTTTTACAAGATTTAATAATGAATTTGGTTATTTTAATTTTTCAATAGAAACTCAAGTGGTTAATACACTATTTCTTCTAGTTGATCTTTTAGTGATTCTTTTATTGAAACATCCGTTGGATGTTCTTTTGGAAATCCCCCTAGAACATCCAGTCATGTTATAGATAATTACATTGCATTGATATGTTTGGTTGAAACCAATACTATAATTTGTAGCATCCTAGAAAACAATGTTTTCTATATTAATGTGATATTTTTTACATGATTCATAAGGTAACTTGGTTATGATTTTCCCCTCTTGAATATCTATTGGATCATCAAGTGGAACATCAAGTGGATCTTCCACTAGATAATTCAATGGTTGTTATGTTGGAAATCTGACCGTAACTTCTTTTCTTATTCCAAATAATTATAGTGAGAAGATAACCTATGATAAAATATATACTATAATTTGTGGAATACAAAAATAAAAATGAGTTCTAAATTGTAATGAAATTTTTGTAAGATTCAATAGGGAAATTTTGTTCTATTGATTCCCCACTGGAACATCATGTTGGGATTCCACTAGAACATCTATTGGCACCTCTCATGCATATCCCTACAAAACATATAGTTGATGTTTTTTCACATGTAAATGTTTTATTTTTTGTGATAACATATGATTATTGATTTTTTTCAATATCTAAAACACTTTATGATTTTGTTTGATTACATGTTTCATTTTATTTTAATTTCTATTTATATTTTATTTTAAATTTAGTTATATAAATCATAATTTAATAATTCCTACTTCATATTAATGATAAAATTGATATATCCATTTTTTTGTATATTTATTGTTATTGTCACTCTATATAGATAATTTATTCATATAAATATCATTATTTTGTTAGTAATTATAAAAAATCATTTATAGTTTTCAAAAAAATCAATGAAGTAGCTAATATAGTTTAATGAATATCAACAGTCTCTAGTTTTAAAACGATACTTTATTTAATTTACTTCATCATCTATAGATATCATATTTGCAAAAAAATTAATTTTATAAAAACAATATGTTCATCTAGATTTGAATATATTTCAATGAACATTGAAAAGGTTATTTATATGGTCATTAAATTATCTGATATTCTGCAATGTTGTTTCACAATAATAGTTTTTCTGTAATGTTGTTTATTATAATTTTAATGATTTTCGGATTAGAATAAGTAGGATTTAATATATTATTGTTTCATTTTTAGTATAGTAATATTTTAAAAAAATAGGTTTATTTGACAAAGTGATGGATCTTTTGTAATGTGCCTTTAAAAATTAATTGTAATTTGTTATGATATTTTGTCACTTTTTTTTCTAACTGTATTGTTAAATAACACTACATTCAAAAAAGTGAAATGTATTGTTCAGAAAACATAATTTCTAAATAGGGCAATGTATGGTTCAAAAACCTTACTTTCAAAACATTGAAAAATATTGTTCACAAACCCTACATTAAAAATAGTGAAATGTATGGTTCGTCAACCCTATATTTGTAATGTACCCTACCTTCATGTAACCTAATTTTTGTACCAAAATTATTTTCTGCTACTTTGTGTTATTATGCTTAACATATATCTGCTACATATAAAAATGGATAGAATTTAAGGATTATTATTGAATATAATTTTAGGATATTGGTGAAATATATAATGTGAATGATTTAAAAAAAATTTCTGCGTCTTTTTCTAATAAAATTGATCGTCACAATATAATTTAAATTCAAATATTTGTATATAAATTATGATTGTCCTTCTAGTTTTCAAGAACTATTTGACTATTTTTAATGAGTTTTGATTTGATTTAAACAAGATATTCAAAATCTCTTATTTCTATTATTATTTTGGTGAAACTATTAGAAGTGTTATTAAAAATATTTTAAATTATTTTATTTATGATTAATTTTACATCAATAAAGGGGAATCATTGTTGTGATTTTTGGGGAGATATTTATGAAATCTCTTGACTCAATTTATTTTTAATTATCGATGGATGAAGACCTGCTACAACTGAAGAATATATATTATATATATGTTAAATAATAAAAAATATATAAAATTTCACAAAAAACTTCACAGGATAAAAACATTGACATGTTGTAAACCATTTCAACCTTCCATACAATCCAATTCTCAAGAACCAATGCCAGTGATTTCATTGTTTATCTTCTCTTGTATGTTTTTTTGAGTCTGTAATAGAATTCCCCATCTATCACGGATGATTTCAATTTATCATTTTTATTATTTTACACAAAAAATAAATATTTGGTATTATTTTTCCTCAGGTTGTGAGTCATAGATTATGAAATCTATATATTATTGTTTGGAATCCATGTATCTAATGCCCAGACTATTTGTGTTGTGACTCCCAGTGTCTAATGTCTTGTTTTATGGGTTGTGACTCCCGGAACAAATGCCAGCATCATAGTTATCCCTCTACTAGAAAATTATTTTACAAATAGGATATGATCCCCACCTTCAATATAATTTCTAGTGATCACATATCTCTTCCTGTGTAGGTACATATAAGAGTAGAGTAGATCGAATTTTGGCCAAACTACTTTAAAAAATTTCCTTGTGTTATGTACTTTTCCCATAGTAAATAACCTAAGTAATTAACTTTGATAATCATTTAAATTCATTCATTCAATGACCAAAAAATATTATTTTGTTTATTCACAACCCTATATGAGATCTTCTATAACTCTATTGGGTCATTACAATTGTATCAGATCCTTATCCTTTAAATAATTAATTAGATCGATTATAATATTTTATGATTCATTTCATTCTCTAAAAAAATTACTTTGGAATAGTCCAATACCTCTAAATAGACTTCTTATATATTTAATTTTTCTAAAATATTTATATTCCTCAAATTTTAGGAACACTATCTTATATGATATCAGGATTGAACTCGATTTATACATGGATTCCTTAAAAGGCACCACCCTTCAATGGAAATAATTATCGCTAATAGAGATCCTGAATGGAGGCATACCTCAAACTGTTCTGCATGTATCACTAGTCTATCATATCAAAATCGTATACACTACCTAATGTTTTCCTAGATAATCATACTAGAAATGATGATAGAATGTATGTTTTAAATTACAGAATAATTAATATTTTATTATTTGTAATTAAATAATTGTTTTGAGTCATGTGTATTCTTCTTAGATAGCTCATGAAATATGGAATATTCAACAAGTTACTCACCATGGCTCTGAATATCTAATCTAAACCAAACATGGAATGTTTCTAGTTGAGTATCAATACATTAATATTGGTAATGATTAAAAAATAAACTAAATATTACAGATATTAACATACTTTTAGAATGGAATGATTTCATTTGGAGTTGATCTGGAAATCCCATTAATTTTTTAAATAATCCAATCAGAATATCTAATGAAATGGAATGAAAATAATGGTTCCATTTATGAAAGAAATAATTTCATATATTACACACTTGGTGAATTTATTGTATTGCTGTTACAATATGAACTGGAACTAAATATCATAACCGGTGAGGAGACAGCATAATGAAAATGTTTCAATTTAAATTGTGTTATTGTTGTTTTTACTGAATCTTATCATTCTAATCTACAGGAGATTGAAAAAGAATAAACATTTCATATTATGATGGGAGTTTATGAAATATTGAAAAATATTGTCTTCAAGAACTGGTTTACAAGAAACCCACAAAAAGTTAAATAGAAGGGAGTTAAGAAAGGTGGAAAAAAAATTTGTACATCATATGTAACTTTTAATGAATATATAATGCAAGGACAAGTCCAAAATGATTTTCCTAAACTAATGAATAAATAAAAATTACACAAATATAGAATGAAATGAATTGAAATCAAGTTAGAGTTCTATATAAGAATTTGATTCCATTGAATGATCTAGAAATTCAAAATAATCTACTAACATAGGCATATTGGAATCACTGTATATGTTTAGTAATTCTAGATTTTATTTTGGATGTTCTAATTATGATTATGATTCTAATAATTTGAATATTTTTGAATTACATGAATAAAGTGAAATTTTATGAAATTTTATTTCCAAAGGTACTAAATTATATATTTATAATAAAGAATAACAAAGTGAATTTTATTCAAAAACTAATATAATTTTGTCATATAATGATAAATTAAGAAATATTGATTATAATTCTCATTCATAAGTTTTTAAAAAATTGTATCATATTAACAATTTTAAGTAATTTTGATAAAGGAATATAAATGTATTAAAAATGTTTATCTTATTTTATTTAATGTTGTGAATAATATCATGAGATGATCTCATTGAGTAAGACAGATAAAAATAATGATGATTTTATATATGACATGAGATTACCCTAATGTATAAAACTCATTTTTAGGTGAAAAGTCTAATAAAAAAGCTGATACTTATTCTAAATAAAAAAATGACATGGATGTCTCGAGAATGTGTTATGGTACATGGAATGTGGATTCTCTATTCATATGACTGGAAACCCAACAAATTTTATCTCTTAAAACACATGTGAAGGAGGCACCGTTATATTTGAATACAATTCCAAAGGCAAATTAAAAGGTTTTTGTAAACATGAAATTTCAAAATCTACCTTTATTTATAAATTTTTATATGATGAAGTTCTAAAACCTAATTCAGTTATTATATCACAATTATGTGATGATGGAATATAATTTATCATTAAAAATGATAAATGGTTCCTTTTTTATGATGATTCTATAATTTTTATAATAATCAAAAATAAAATTATTATATTTTTGAAACAGGTGGGGCGAATCTGGATAGATATTAAAAAACCAAGGAATACTTTTTTCTCAAGTATACTCTCACGAAAAAGATATAGAATATGAAGATTCATATTCTCCAATTTTTAGGTTAGAGGAAATTAGAATATTGTTGTACATTTCTTTATTTCAAGGGATTAAATTATATAAAATTGATGTCAAAATTTCTTTCATAAATGGGTTTATAATTGAATTATTTTATGTTTCATTAACCCCATTATTTCAAATGTGAAAAAATTCATTACCATGTTTTTAAATTACCTAATTTTTTGTATGGTCTTAAAAAAAACCTCATGCATGGTATGAAATGATTTATTTGTTCTTATTATATAATGATTTCAATAAAGGCATTGTTGATAATAAAACATTGATTAAAAGAGAATGTGATGATATATGAATTCTACAAATCTATGTTGATGAAATAGTTTTTTTCACAAGTGATTTACACAACAATAATTTTTTAACATTGATGTTTTATGATTTAAACATGTTTTTAATGGGAGAATTAAATTTCATTCTTAGATTTAATATTTATCATATTAAAGAAATAATTTTTCTTAATTAATAGTTGTATACTAAAGTGTATGTTAAAAGACATGGTCTTGATTCCTATTAATCCATGAAAACCCTTATGGGTACTAATTCTAAATTAGATATTGATTTTTTGGTTTATCTATTTTTATTAATTTTTGTTATGGAATGGTAGGTAGCATCCAATACTAAATAGCATCTTGACCAAATATCTAGTTTAGTGTTTTTTATGTTCTATATTTCATTAATATTCTAAAAAAAGTAATTTTAAATATGTAAAAAATATATTTTAAAATATTAATGGAATTGTTAATTTATCATTAATTTATCAAAAATATAATTGTTTCAATTTAACATCATTTTTGTAATATGATTTTGGAGGTTGTATATATTTTAGAAAATTAACATCTGGTATGTGTCATTTTTTAGGATAATGTTTAATTACCAAGTCATTTATGAAAAAACTATGTGTTGCTTTATCTGCAATATAAGTTGAGTATATCTCTACTAATATTAGTAGTGCTAATGTTTTATGGATTATGATATCCTTTTGAGATTTTGGTGTTTATCTTGAAAAACATCCTATTTATTATGAAAACACATTAAAAAAATTATTTTGAAAAACCCCATAGAACCTTTTAGATCAAAGAATATTAATCTTATATTTCATATTATCTGAGATCATGTGAAAAAATGGTGATATCATTTTATAATTTTTTCCTTATTTTAATAATATATAATATATTTTTACAAATCCATTATACATCGACCATTTTAAAAATTTTAAATTTGATCTTGCTATGATATAATTTTAACTTAATTTGTTTAGGGGGAGTATTATTGTTTATTTTCCAATTTTTATTTACAACAGGTGGGGCGAAAAAAATTAAATTGTTTAAATGTTTTTGTTTTTCAATTAAACTAAATGGGGGATATTTTTTGTGCTTTTACTTTTTTTAATTTTTTTGATAACATATGATTATACATTTTTTATCAATATCAAAAACCATTTATGGTTTGTTTATTTCATGTGAAATTATTTAGTTCTCTCTATATTTAAATTATTACATTAGTTATACCAATCATTATTTAATAATTAATACATCTTGTGATATATAAAATGTATACCACCATTTTAGTAAATTGTGACGAAGTTTTATTCTTTTTTAATCATGTTTTAATTTAAGCTCGAACATGATTTCTATCTTTAGTCTCAATTAATTATTTCTGTATAAAATATATTATAATTATCCTCTATATTTTGGTGATTTATTGATCCAACTATTTGGTATTTGTTTTATTATTATCAGGTTGCTTAGATAAAAATTTCATATATATTTTATTAGTTTATAAGGAAGTCCAAAAATTCATTTGTAGTTCACAAAAAAAGGAAGTTGTTGCTACAGTGTTATGAAACTATATAGTTTGCAGTTTAAAGAGGTTACATTATTTCATTTTCATCACGTTCTATGGATATTTTATTGACATAAAACATATTTTTATAGAATTCGAATTTGTTTATATTGATTTCATTAGTTTACATCATAGTCTAAAAGGTATTTTTTATGGTCATTAAATTATCTGATGTTTTGTAATGTTTTTTGACGATACAATTTTTCCAGATTATCATTGCATAAGATTTTGGATAATTTCACAAGTAGTAGATATTAGTTTTATTCTATTCTGGATTCGATGTAATTATAATATGACTTTCTACAAAAGAAACTTTTAAGCTAATGGTGTAATCATCTATAAAGATCATTTAAAAATTCATATAATTTTGATAAATTGTGTTGCCCTATTTTTTTAAATGTATTGTTTGACAACCATAATTTCATTCCAATGTAAAGTATGATTAGAAAACCCAACGTTCAAAATATTGAATTGTATGGTTCAACAATAGTACATTCAAAATAGTTCAATTTTTTGTTCGACCACCCTTCTATCAAAATAGTACAGTGTTTGGTTCGACAACAGTACTTTCAAAATAGTTAAAAGTGTGTTTTGGAGAACCAATAATATGAAAAGTGAAAATTATGTTTTGACAACCCAACTTTTTGTAATATACCATACATTTTTGTACACTAATTTCATGTTCCCAATATTTTGTACCCAATATTCATGTACACTACTTTTTTATTACCTTCATTAGTGTACCATACATTCATGTAACCTAATTTCATTTACTACACTTTCTTGTAGACTATATTCTTGTACCACTACTTTTGTGTACTCTAAATTCATGTACCCTTCATTTACAGACATAATTTTTGTACCCTACTTTTATAATGCCACATTGTGATTTTATTCATAACAATGATATTATTAATATATATACAGATCACATTTAATGATTTTTCTACTGCATAGATTCACAATAAATATAAGGATTCTGATCAATGATATTTTGAAAATTTTTAAGGGAAATATAAAGAGAAGAATTAATAAATAATTTCATTTTCTATTTCCAATATTTTTTGTGTCATAGGATAATTTAAATTCAAATAATTTACAATACATTTGGATTGTGCTACATGTTTTAGTAACTATTTTGACTATGATTAATGAGGTTTGAATGGATTAAAACAACACTTTTAAAATAATTCAACACTATTTTTATTTTTGAGATATTAATCAATGAATTATTAAGTTATTTTTGTTATCATTTATTATAAAGGAATAATGATGCCACAGTGCTGGGATTATTGTGGTGATATTTAAGAAATCCCTTGTAACAATTTATTTGAGATATTATAAGGAAGAAATGATATTAAGAAGTGTAAATATAAATTATATATATATATATATTTCAATTTCCTGTTAAATAATATATAACAATAAATACCAACATCATTGGATACCATATTTGACATGTTGTGGACCTCATTAACCTTACATACAATCGAATATCAATACGATAATAATATTTATTACCTAGAAATTATCTTAAGTTCCAGATTACTTCTACATAGACTACAACTGCCTTGATGAGACATGTTATTTAAAATATCAAGAACTATTACCAGTTCTCTCATTTTATAACTTCTATTTTATGTTCTATAACGCTATTTCATATCACTCACACATATATTATATTTTTTAATTTATTATTTTACTCATAAAACCATTATTTTATCATCTTCTTCCTCAGGTTATGACTCCAATAATTAAAATACAAGATCCATGGGTTGTGACTCCTTGTATCTAAGGACATGACTAATTGTGTTATGTCTCCCTATTTCTAAAGTTAGTTTGTATGGATTGTAACTCCTCATACAAATACTTGTGTACTGGTTATCCATCAACTAAAGAATTATTCTATAATTCAGTTATGAATCCACATCAAAGATATTTTTTAATTCAAACATATCTCTCACTGAGTAGATAGGTATAAGAGTGAAGTAGTACCACATGTGAGCAAAATTCAATAAAAAATATTCTTATGTTATTTAATTTTGTAACTACTAATTATCCTTAATAATTAATTTTGACAATTAATTTAATGAATTTATATATTTAAATAAAAAAATTAATCTCATCTATTAACCCCACTCTAGAAAATAAGCCCAATCCCCATTGGGACCTAATAAAGGTTCTACTAAAACACCCACTGGAACATCCAATATTCATCTAGATATTTACCATGAAAAGTAGCCTTCATTGGAAACATATAATTTAATATTTTGAAACCCCAATAGAAAACATGAAATCTATATGGTAATGATTATTTTGAAAGACTAATTACGTAATTTGGTTAGGTTATTTCCTTGCTAGTTCTACTAGAACTTCTAGTAGAGGTTCCACTTGAAAATCTATTGGAACTTTTATGGGAGCATCCTATCATATTATACCTTAATTTACCACTAAAAACTATACTATAATTTAGGGTTTACCACAAAAATAACATTTTTTATATATTTAAATTAAATTTTTATAGGAGGTTGTATGAAATTTGATTATTTTCCATCCCCACTGGTTCCACTGTAAATTCCAGTGGAGCATCCATTTAAAATTCCAATGGTTATTCCAATCTTATTCAATCTTATGTTATCAATAAAAATATATTGTAATATTTGGAATGCACAAAAAAATTCAATATTTCATTGAAATTTATACAGGATTCAGTAGGTGATTGTATTTTCTGTTCAATAAATTTTTTATGTTATTTTATTTTCAACAATATTTGTTACATTATATTTCTAGTTGTGCCCCTCAGGTCATTTATAACATCATTATGGAGTGTTATAAATGAAATCATGCCATATATGAAATATATTCATATAATGGCAATATAAAAAAGTAAAATTTTGAAATGATTGATTGTTTTCTCTAAAATATTGTATCAAGATTAGACTGTAAAAATTATGACATCTTTTTTTAATTTTTTCAAGATAACTATGATTCAACGAAAAAGTATTTTTGAATTTTCTGATTGGAATGATAAATATATGAAGGTGATATCCAAAGGATATTCAGGATAAATGAATTTTTAATATTAGTGGAAGACTTCTATTTTTCAACCCAAGATAGAAACTTTTATATATATAAATATTTCCAAAAAATGTGCGATTTTTTACACAAAAAAAAATGTAACTTATTTGGAAGCAGTAATGTGAAATGAACCTGAATATCTTATTGACACAGTATCACTCATGTCCATGTACGGTTGTGATACTATGTTTATATCTACTATGGGTTCATACTTGTGTTGGGGAATATTTCAAATATGTGGATAGATTGATAAGCATGAGTACACTAAAGTGGTCTCCTACAATCTACCAGCAATCAATGAATTATAGTATATTAGTTCACATGTAAGAGTAAATGATTATGATAGATATTATCTTATTACATGTACGAATTAAAATATATTTTCACTTTTATATAGATTGAGTCTTCATAACATTATTATTTTTATAGTCATAACATTTTGAAGAATGCATGATACTAAAATAAATCAACAAGATGAAAATATTCATTTAAAAAAAATTAAGCTTTTCATATTTCAAAAATATTTTTATGAAACAAAAGTGTCATAAATATGGATCTAGAGGGGGTAATTATACGAATTATGTTTGTAAATTAATCATTTTATAAATCATTGTTACGTATAAAATAAAAATATTAGAGATGTATTAACTTGAGGAACCTGCTGCAATTATTTGGGTATGAATAATAATTACATCCTTCAATTAATGATTTTCTCATCCCCTGGTTTTGTAAAAAGAAAATTATTAGGGATGAGGGAACATAAAGATGGTGTTTTATCTAGTTGGGTAATTGTTCCAATTAGTCTTCAATTAATGATATTATCAACCCATGGTTATGTAAAAATAATAATAATAGATTTGGATAAATATGAAGAAGGTGATGAAACTATAGTGGTAAGTCTACCAATTACCATATACAATAAATTATTTTATGATGCCATGTTAATGTAAAATAAAAAATAATACAGATGCTGAAACATGAATAAGGTCTAAAGGAAACATCATCTACTATAAAATGTCTTGATCCAGAGTAGTAAAAGGAGGATGAAAAGTAAAAAATAGATAGTCGTGAAGAATAAAATTCCACATTGAATAGAAAACTAGAGATCAACTAATAATACAGAAGGTAAAGATATTAAAAAATTAATAAATTGAAGATATTGATATGTCAAAACCCCAAGAAAGAGGCATGAAAAATAAAATCATTCATTTCGAGATCGGAAATGATAACTACAATAATGGAGCTAAATCAGAAAGCAGGTCCTAGTGAAACAAGGATCCATGAGGAGAAAACAATCATGGATGAACCTATTGAAAATAAACACCAACCCCTAATTGTATCCAAGAATAAAATAAAGAATCAAATACCGTCCAAATTAAATCATTTGAAATTTGCAATCAAGAACAAGAAAATAAATTAAACGAATTTTGATTTAGAAAATGTTTATGAAACAAGAAAGTAGATAACAAGAACAAAAACGTAAAAATAAAACCAAGTAGAAGATCTATCTAAGCTTAAAAAACCTATTGACATAGCTAGTATTTCATAGAATCTTGAAAATAGAAGTTATATTATATTATTGAATGTTATACCAAAATGTTTTAGGAAGAATCAAAAATTCTAAAAAAATACTGTGATCACTTCATGAAGATTATAGATTTTAATTCATATCTGGATGTTCCCTAAATTTTAAATTTTCTATTAATGTACCCATTAATGAACATTATCTTCATCATTTAATTATATAACATTAAAACCAGTGTACAGTCTAGGTACAACCAAAATCATGTAATGGGGTTCTAACGTAATGAGTCTCGAGGACATCTCATTAAACCAAATCAACACCATTGGGGGGAAGGGAACCGAAGGTAGAAAAATAGGTAACCAACTTGTCATGAGTATCATTTTTTCAAATTGAGGTCCAAATAATTATTTACATCAAAGTATGTAAAAAATACACTTTATTATTGATGACAATTTTTTACTTTCATATGATATATGATACTAACCATGGAATGAGGTTGATTTAACATAAGGAAAATGAATGATTTTGGAGTCAGTTTCAACAACTTCAAGATCAATATTGTTTTGTTTGCAATAGAAAATTCCTTCTTGCATCTCCCTTTCTTAGCTCTGAATAAATTCACCACCACCAAAGAAATAAATAATATATATAATTACAAAACCCCTATAATCAGAAATAATTCCTCTTTCCCACATTTTCCATGTGCTTCAATATCCTTATAGGTTTATCTTAAGCCTTGGACGTTGATAATTAAATCTAATACACTAACTATACTGGTCCCAAATAGACTTTTTTATGAGAGATCATGTATTCCTTAAAAACCGTAACGATGGGGATTCAATAAAATTATTTTTTAGTTGGCTATAACTGGTGAGTAACCATTATATTTTTTTAACAAGGTCCACCTACGAGAAGCAAAACCCATTGTACTGTGCTTTGTTCCCATCCAAGCAGATGCACCAACATCCCACTACTATAGTAAATACACTCACTTTATTTTCATTATTGATTTTCATTGGCCCTTGAAACTATAGATTAATTAAATATCAACCCAATGTCACATGGGAATAGAAACTATTGAAATCAATAATGTCATACCAGACATCTTTCTATCATTCCAAATCAAAAAAAATTTTACTCGATGATTCACCTCTATGTTTTTTCCAACAAAAACTGATTTAAATAAGACAAATACTTGTTTACTGAACCCATTCATCCATGGGAATAGAATTATTTGAAATACACTATATGATAAATTTGAGTTTTGGAAGATTTTATTTTATTTAGAGTAAATACCCCTAATTTTGATGCCTAGTATTGATAGAAATGTGACAATTGTAGTCTTTAACAAAGAGAATTTCAAATGTAGAACCTGTTAACACTCATCTATCTAGTTCATAATAAATCATGATGTGGTCAAATAATTTGAGATAGTCAATTTTTGAGGAAACTTGGGTGAAACTAGGGTACTCCATAGCTTTCCGCAATGACATGTCTTGCATCAGATATCCTAGGATGAAAAGTGTTGTCCAACCCAATTGTCATGCTAAAAATTCATATCAACAATACACACAATCCACCAGTTGTGCCCTTATAAAAATAAGATATTATTACGGATTGTTCTCTATAATGAGGATGATATACTATTATAAGAACTGATAATTTTTTCATAATTTTTATCCATGAGCCACCACTATAGTGTTTTACCTTAGAGCACTTCTCAATCAAACAATTCATTCCTTCTAGGCATCTCTCTAGATATAATTTTGAAATTGATTTCACCCTCTTTCACTATTATCTCCATCCATTCCCATGACTCCCAATGACCTCTCCCATCAATGTGAGTTTCCAAAATGAAATGGGCCAATTTTTTCTTTATATTCAATATTACATTGATTGAAAGATAGAGAGTTCAAAAATGTTCATTGGAATTGAGGTATGGAAACTGTTAACCAGGGTGATTATTTTTTCCAAGGACAAAAATAGATTTTTTAATATACTAATACATTCAACGAATCTATCAACCTCATTACATATGTAGTGGATTCGATTCATGCTTAGGGATATTAGTATTCCAATATAGTTTATCGGAAAAATGTTACCTTTGTATGCATAGGTTTCATTACAAAGAGATAACCCATCTATCTGGGATCCTCTTGATGTATACAAGCTAAGTTTTTCTAAATTCACCACATTATCACTCAATTGGATGTATTCCCTCAATATTTTATTAATTACACTAATTTAATGCTTACTATAATTCCGGAAAATGATTGTTTCATCAGCATACATAAAGTGGGTGATTCATTATTATTGGGACAATAGTTATAAGGAATTATTTGGACTTCCCAAATATTGGTTCATATTACATTTTAAATTTTATTATAAAATAATATTCATCTAGTATCACATTATCAAATATTTCTCGATGATATCAGGTAATATATGTGTATGTGTAAATAATAAAAAACAAGTGTGAAATATGGAAGACAACTGGAATATTACTAGATAAATCAGCAATTATTAAATGTTCATCCATGATGAGTATATAATTCTTGAAATTAAATATGTATAAAATGTGACAATTAATATATGGTCTATCTAAATCAATATTTATAGGGAATAATTTCTATAATAAATAAAAATTTTACACAAATGATGGAAGATAACGAGTTAGAGAATCGTTGTAGTTGAAGGAAAATCTTGTTGTCCACATTATCACGGTAAATCTACAATTGGAATTGAACGTTTTTAATATCAATAGAAATTTTTTCTGCCACTAAAACATTATAAATCCATGGTTGGTTGGTGGTAGAAATTATATTTATGATAAATATGCATTATTAATGGTATACATTCTCCACATTGACATGAAATCTATTTTAATATAAACTAACATAATTAAATTTATATAACTTGTCGAAAGCATTTACCAAAAAAATAATAAATAAATGGATCCTTGATTACATTTTCAAGACTAATACAATGTTTATAGTATGATATAGTTCTCAAAAAGGTGATGAAACCATCGACTATTTATCAATAGTTTGCTATCTTGTGGGGATGTTGGAAATAGATCGGTCATATAAGAAGAACCTAACATAAGAATAAGTGGATTCCTTTCGACTGAATATGTAACATTTATTCTTTTTTAGCCCTAATAAAACCTTGTACGAAACATAATTTGGAAGAAATATTTCTCTTTCGATTCAGTGCCTCCAATGTCGATATAAATAAATAAAAAACAATATTCTATGGGTGTGACAAGAAACCAAGATTGAACATGTCCTCGGGGTCTTGGTTTGTTTCAAAACATTTGTATAGTATTACCTTTTCATGATCATAAAATGGAATTAAAAAAGGATATAATATAATAAAAGTTGTGTCAAATAACCAACTATATTCATAACCATTTAAAATAGAACATCTTTTCTTGTTTTTCATTCACTTTTCAAAGATCACTATAACATGAAATCTATATGGTCTCAAGTAATAATCTGGTTATTTTATAAATTAATATAGTATTTTCAAGTGTAATAATTCACATATATTACATATATATTCAAATTACAATTTCATGAAATGTTTTTCCAATCCATTGGAATTTAAGATATCTAATAAATTTTTCTCAAATAATAATGTGTCTGCTTTAAAATTACCAAAATGGATTCCCAGTATAAATGATTCAATGTATTAGTATAAAAATTCATATATACCACATCTCTTTACAATATGAAGTTTCATAAAATTGTGTACCAATATAATAAAATTTCATCTAAACTATAATTTCTTCAATGGATTCATATCAAAATTATCATATCATACATCAGAAAAAAATAAATATCATTATAAAATAATGTCCCAATAAAGTACAATTAAAACTATCTTATTAATGATTCAGTGGATTCATTAAAATTTAATAGAACTTTTTAATTGTGAGTATGCATCACAATACAACCCAAAAACAACATTTATTTAATGTTTTATCTAGTTGGTTTCTTCAAATTATATGGTAGTCTACCAATAAGGATGAACATTCAAATTGGTTTTGTGGTATTCTTAATAAAGAATTAAAACAATTACATAACATATATAAAAGAATTATATTGTTAAAAAAATATCATTTAATGGTGTTTTTGGGGCTACAACAACAAAATCTGATTTTTTTATATTCAATTCCCTATGTTAAAACAATTAATATGAGATACAAAATTAACATTAGAATAATTCTCTTAAAAAATATTCATCATAAAATGAAATCATATTTTAATTATAGCGCATAACATGTTCATATATTTATTCAATGGTGTTGACATTCAGCCAAAATTTTTGAAAATTATTTACATACTATCACCCAATTTCTTCATTTGTTTCCTTAAAAAATAGGCCATTTTAGCAGTGTTTCAATACTATCCTTAACAACACCTCCATCCATTGATGTACTTATGATAGTCAAATCTTGGGAAAAAATACTAAAATTTGATATTTCAATGTCATAACATGCAAAAATTTAACATGATAAAATGATTATGTTCATTATCATATGTTCAACTTCATTATAATTTTTTTCATTAACGAAATATATTTCAGATTTTACATCAAACAAATTATTATTTAAACACTAGAATATTTCTAGTTGATTAGTTACAAATCCCAAAAATCTATTTTCATGTATTGATATCTCATAAATGTTATATTAAAATTTATTTAAATTGAAAAAATATACCCCACAAACTCAAATTCTTGACAAGAAAATTGAACAACATCATGGGAAGCTTGATGTGATACATTGAATTGATCTTAAGTACCTAGAATTCTAATAACATACATAAGTTGAACATTGTATTCAATATTTCATAACATAAAATAAAACATACACTAATCATTTGATATTCATGTTGAAATTAATTAAATAACTTCGGAGAATATCTAGAAGTAACATGGAACATCGATGCATGGTAACAGTAATGATTGCAAGGAAACTTTAACCAAATCTCAAATTCAGCCTTTGTTTCTTGATAGTGATTATTATATGAAAATATCTCAAACTATATAAATAAATTGAAAATGTAACACCACATAAATATCAAATACATTATGTTATGATAATAATATATTTAAATTATGTGTTTTGTGAAATAATAATACTTACAAATAATTATATTTCAAATTTAGTTTTAATTAATGTTCCAAAAACACTATTTAAAGTATTATTTTGGGTGGAAGAATATATTAATATGAAAGTATTTATTTTATTATTTTTATTACAATTTTTTTATCAATAGATAATTTAATTAAATATATATATATATCTAATTAATATTATAATTGTTATGATAAATACTAAATTATGTTACAAATATATTCACTATTAATACGATTCCCCAATATTTTATGTTATATTAATTCCTAAATAATTTCAATTCTTTATATAACATATATTCACAAAACATTAAGTCTATAAGAAAAAACACTTTGTTTTTGTTATAACATAGCTGTTAAAATTAATGTCTTCACATCTCTGAATGGAATTTTGAAAAATTATTATAGACGGTTGCAATTAGTATGATATTTACGGTCTGATAGGACCAAATTAATTGTTACTGAATAGTAACATACCCTTATGAATATTAATGATACACTTATGAATAGAACTATTCTCTTATAAATAGTAATATGAACCTTATGAATGGTAACCTCACCCAACTAAGTAAAAACAAATTATAGGCACCTTATAAAGGAGAGTTAATATTTAATGAATTAATAATTATTTGTTGGTATTTTTGTGACCAATAATTATTTAAATAAAATTTGAATTTAATAAATATATTTAAAGTAAAATTTATTTTCATAAACGGTAGTCCTAAAAAATAATTTTTTTCCTATGATTTGTGGATAATTTTATGAAAACTCATTTAATTTTTAAAAGTATTATAAATTCAGTTTTATATATGAAATATGCCATTTTCAAGTAAATAATTATTTTATTTAAAATTTTATATAAAAAAATAAGAATATTATTTAGATAAAATAGTTCCCATTTTTTAATTATAGACATTGAAAAAAAATTATGGGGAAATTTTAAGATTTTTTAAAATACATGAATTGTTTGTGAATGGTAAAATATGATAATTTACGATAAATGCTACATGCATGATTTATTTATTCATAGGTGATGTTTGCATTATTTAAAAATAATTTGGTTCAAACAATCATGAATATATTACTATTTTGTGTCATAATAAACATGGATTTTTCTTGAAATGAGAAAAATAATAAAATAATGAATAAGATATTAAAAAATCACCCCTCTTCCACTATAAAAACAACATGTCACTCCATCTTCTCCTTACTACTCGATGACTTTATTATCCACAATTTTCTACCCAAATAAAATTATCTAGCCTCTCCCCACATCCATGATCTCGTGTTCTTACTAAAATACCAGAACCCCTTACCTTAAGGAGGTTCTCAATGAAGATATTTCAATAACTAAAATCTCATTACATTTCTTCTAATTTAATTTCATGTTACATTATTTTCTTACCATTTCATTGCCTCCTCTATCTAAAAGATAAAGATAAACCATGTATCATATATATATATATATATTAATTATATCATGTTAATTTAATAACTATAATCAATCTCCTTACTCACTCTCTTTTATTATAAAAACAAAATTATCATCCAGGAGGTGTTGATTTTCAACCGTTGTGACGATGGACTTTATATCGTCAATTTATTCTTCAAAGATGGTCGTGAAACAATTTTTATGATAGAACCATATTATAAGATATGTACTATATATTATATAGTGATTATTTAACCCTCATATATACATTATATTAAATATTATAACAAACTAGTTAGTCGTAATAAAAAAAATTAAAAATCTAAACGATTATCATTAATTGTATTATCTAATGATTCATCCTCATACCATGTATCCAAATGATATTTTTATCGATTTAAATTTTTTTATTATCATCAATAATATATAAATACAATTTCATATAATTGTATCCATTCCATATAAACTTCTATATTAATATAAAGGTATAGCGATCATGAAAACCAAGGGAAAGACCACACCAGAGTGATAAAATTGTCTCTTATAAACATTAAAATATCCATAAATTATTATATTAAATTTATAATAAATAAAATAAATATTTATAACATTAATAATGAAATAATTATTGGATTTAATTTTATTATCCAAGAATTTTATGATCACGTGCAGATCACATTCAATCATAATTTATGAGGTTTCTCATCTCACTTTTTTTGTGATATTTCAACATTTACTACTTATTTTTGTATGTGGATTATGTGTTTTGAACGTTGATAAATGATACAATTAATATATTTATATTCATGGTATTAAAATATTAATTCTATTTTTATTAATTTTCAGACATATGATTTGATTGACTATAATGCAGTAATTGGTTTCTCATCTCACTTTTATTTTCATGAGATTTCCATTATTTCAAAAAATTTCATGTGTATGGTGTATGTATACTAAACATTGTTGTAACATATCATATATCTTATTATTTTAATGTTATGTAATTTATCATTTGATAATTATTAATATGGGGCATATGAATCTATTTATTGCAAATTGGTATGGGATTCTACCTCAACACCCGTTTTTCCTTGTGGTTACTCTCTTCCTACATTTAATAAAATGTAATTATTATTTATTTTGGTGTAATTATTTTATATTCTATGTATATTTTAATAACTCATATATCTATTTCATATAATCCTTATTTTATTTGGATACACATGTTATAAAAAGGTTCTCTTCTCAATTCATCCAGATAAACAATCCTAAATCAAGTGAACTTCTCTAATTCTTACCTATTTTCTTGTGCACTCCATAATATTTTTTAAACTAGAATTATTTTTAAAAAAAAATCTAACGAAAAACTATAATGGTTAATTGTTTTATTTTTGAAAACAAGTATTCCTTTTATATTTAAAAGTATTTAAAATATTTTATAGACCACAGTAAAATGTTTTCATTTTAAAAAATAATAAAAATAATTTTTAAATGATTTCATTTTAGTAGAACATAATTTCTTCATAAAATATATTTACACTGTCCATAACTTTTCATTATGTGATATACATGTATAATGTCTCAATTTTTTATGAATATAAATAATATTCCCAAAAAATTTTGATTTTTCATTTAAAAAATGGATTTTTATCATCATACATATACTTCTGTGGGATATATGACATGATCCCCACTTCTTCCATGTCAATGTTTTATGTAATACCCATTGATATATCATATAGTGATTCTTTGTATTCTAATTATATTCTATGGGATTATTATATGAATGTTTCACTGTGGTTTGGGATAATTTTTAATATGTAATGAATATAACCTAAATATATTTTCAATTATATCATTTAAAAGTATCTTCCTCTTTGTAATAATAATTTTTTGAATATTGTACATTAATGAGTTTTGTGTCTTATGATATCATCTATCATATTTTTTTAGGGTTTTTTTGAGGTTCATGGAATGAATGGGCATTGAGTTGTAGAAGTCAGTCTTGATGACAATGGCGGAAGGCACATGACTGCACAAGACTAATTGCGAGAAATTGGGGGCCCAATGATAATGGAGTAGAATAAGAGAATGAATGAGGACTTAAATGTAATAATCATGGAATTCCAAGTTGAGGGCCAACACCCTTGGGATGGTGAATAATCTATCCATATAATTACATTAATTAAGTCCCAAACATTATTTTAAAAATCCAACCCAAGTGGTGCAATAAATTTTCAATCCCATCCCACCATGGAATCATCATTGTCAAATGGTGGTGGGATACATGTCATTTATTTTCCAACATATTGTGATATATTTTACCTAATGTAATGGTAAGGGTCGAAAGTTATCAAAATCATCGGTTAGGATTTTTGAATATGGAAAACTAGGCATTACAATAATGCAAAATTCCACCCCATGTGTAATAATAATTTAATGTTCCATTTCATATAAAAAGTTGTCCACATGTACTCGTGAGAGATCATGAATTAAGGGAATTTTATCATGGTGAGATTTTCTGGTAACCATAGAGTTATTGATGAATTATTTACTTAAAAATTGATTGGTCCTCCTTTGTGGCATATTTTTTCTAGATTTATCTTAGAAAAGTAATATTTGGTTTCTACATTGACTATTATACCAATTCATTCTCATTTTCACTATCTGCGCACCAACCACCATGTTTTCATATTTGATCTAGGTGATCAACTTGTGAATATTGTACGAGGTTCCTAAGACACTAACTAGTGGTTTTTTCATCTTGTATTATTTTGTATCAGAGCCCACAAGAATAAAATAAGGTTCTTTATTTCATATCCTTTCATTAATAGTCATTCCTCTTCAAATCACGCCAACATCGATTCGGGTTCATTTTCTTCATCAGCTACACACACCATTTATTAATCATTTTGGATGTATATCATGTCATTTTTGTAGTTTAGATGCTAATTTTTCATCTCTATCAGGAATCCTTGAAATAAAAGCTATATATCTTGAAAAAAATTGAGTTCAAATTTTGAAAGGAATTATGAAATTTTAAAACCATGAAACTCACACATTATTTCCATTTGATGTGACAAATTATTACATCTCCTACATTAAAATTTTAATTAAACTTCTTTTTTTGGCTACATTTATAAAATACAGCACAAAAAAAAATTTAATAATAAATATAAAATTCTCAATTAAAAATTATGACATTTTTAATTTGACATCCCATTTTCATTAATCATCATTTATTTTATTCCCATTCCCACATTGTTCATCTTGAGTCAATTTTTATTTTAATCATTCAATTCTACTTCTATATATTCACATTTCAATAGTCCATTCGATTTATTGAAATTGGGTAAGAATTATATAGGATGAATGTTGAGTGGTAAAAGGCAAGAGTGCTACAAATTGATAAAAAGTTTTATTAGGGTGAAACAAGAGAGAAAAATTATTTTTTATTTTAAACACATGAGGGAGTGTGTGGGTTCCATTTTCTAGTATCATCAAATTTTCTCACAGTATTCTTAAATGGAAGAGGCAAGTAACACCAATGAAGAGAAATTATGTTGTTCATGAGGGAAAAACACGAACAATTAAAAATTTTGAATGTGAGGATGGATGAATTGATACCCCTTTCAATTCTAGAGCACCACCAAGGAGTAATGTCATTGAAGAAGAGTTTGAGTTGATGGATTTTTATGTGCCTCCAATTAAGATAAATCAACCATGGTTGAGGAAAGCCAATGATCATGAAAGAATAAAGTGGAGGATCTCCTTATTTCAACGAATGAATGACCCTGAAACCTATGTGGAGTGGGAAAGAAAGGTCGAACATGTTTTTGTTTGTCACACATATTCAAATGAATAAAGTGAATTAGTCATATGTGGAGCTCACCGACTATGCTAGTATTTTGTGGGACCCACTACAACTTATTTTATAAGGAGGTGGAGAATGTATCATAAAAACATGGGAGGAGATGAAATGAGTAATGCGTAAGAGGTTCATTTCTATGAAAAATTATTGTTATTTGTTCTTCAATATGAAGGGTTTGAAACAAGGGTCCATGACTGTTGAGGAGTATCACAATGATATAGAGATCATCATGATTTGAGATAATATTTTTTAGGAGAGATATGACACCATGGAATGGTTTTTGAATGGCCTAAACCATGACTTTCTAGACATAGTGGACAAGCACTATTACATTGACATGGAGGATCTACTACACATGGATACCAATGTGGAGAGGCAAGTAAAGGCATGTAGGATTCACCCTACATCCTATGGTATGGATTAAAAATATTCTACCATGTTCATGGATTCTAAACAACAAGATAATGTAAGGGAATAGAAAACAGATTCCAAATTGGGGACCAAACCAAAACCATTTTGTAGGAATTGAAATGTAAAATTATTGGTAATGTAGTTTCCAAATCATGAGATATCAAATGTTTTAAATATCAAGGATTTGTAATAATTTCCTCACAATTAAAATTCAAGAGGAAAATGATTTTTTTGGATTATGAAGATGTTATTAGTGCTATCTCAGGTTTAAATTTAATCCCACCACTTGAGGATGATTCTAATGTGGAAGTAGAAATCCCTATACATGGATAAATGCTTCAGGAAAGGCATGGATTAAGTTCATAACCCAAAGTATTACATGATTTAGATAAAGAGATAATATATTTAATTCTATATTCTTCTTAAAATATAATGTATGTGGTATGAGTATTCATGGGGTAGTTGTACAAACGTATAATTTTGTTCGATAGTTGATAAATTTGGATTATCTATGATTATACATCCTAGGGATTATAGACATAAATTGTTAAATAATAATGGGTATTACAAAGTGACTAAGTAGCACAACATCCATTTTCTATTGGGAATCATACAGATGAGGTGTTATGTGATGTTATTCCAATGAATTATAGTCACATTTTTTAGAGAGACCACGAATATTTGATATAAGTGTCACACATTATGGATGCACCAACTTCTATTATTTTTAGTTCAATATGAGGACGATTATTCATACACAATTGATGCCTTTGGAAGCTTATGAATAATAGGTAAGGATTGAGATAGATTGTGAGAAGATAAATACATAAAAGAGTTAGAAAATATAGATAATGAGAAGAGTCGAAATCAAAGAGTTAAAAAATGTGTTGAGTGAAATAAAAAAATTAGGGAAATACAAGTGTTTAAAAAAATAGTGATTGTAAGAGTGAAAAAACTAGTTTTGAGGGAAGTGTGACCTTATTTTCTATAAAAATTGAGATAGAGAGTATTAGATAAGATAGAAACTATTGTAAATCTATAAAAGGGATAATGGTTTAACATGATAATTCCTAACCCTTCAATTCCTTCTAGTTTTATATTCTTTTGAATGAATTTAGTGAAGTGATTTTGGAGGAAATTCCCAATTTCGTACCTCCCTTGAGGTGTATCAAGCACCACCTCGACATTCTCCAAGCATAAACTCTTTCCAAATGACTGGATCATCAGCTAACATGGAGGAAACATGTGAAATCCAATGACATGTTGAATAATTGCTATATAAGGGAATCTTTCGAGAGATCATCAGTCTGTGTGAGGTACTGGTAATTCTTGTCACAAAAAAATATGGTATTTAGATAATATATTATTATTGTCAAGCTATCAAAAATTTTACTGTAAAGTATCATTATCTCATTCAATGTTTCGGTGATATTCTTGATGATCACCTTCATGAATGATTGTTTACTAAAATTTTCCTATGCTATGGAAATGATCAAATTATAATGAAAGAGGGATTTGAATGGAAAACAACATTTAAAACTATTTTTTGGATTGTATGAATGTCATGTTATGCCTTTGAAATAACTAATTCCAATAATACATTCTAGTACATAATGAATCACGTTTTTTCTATTCATTTGGATATTTGTTGTTCTATATTTTGATGAAATAATTTTTAATCTAGGAGTCAGATTGAACATAATGAACATTTGAAACATGTTTTCAAGACTCTTATGAAAAATAGTTTGTTCCAAAACATGGAAAATGAACATTTATTAAATTAGATTAGTTTGCTATTTTTTGGTAGAATATAATGACATGAGGGTTGATTAAGATTTGGTGTATCCAATTCGGGATTGTCCAACACCAAAGAATGCTAATGATATGAGGAGCATCCACGGACTTTTTTGGTTTTACTGATGGTTTGTGAGGGACTTTTCGACCATTACATTACCAATTAATAAGTTGTTCTTGAAAGGGGCGAGCAAAATATGGGGAAAATATCATGTATATTCCTTCTCCATGCTCAATGTTATGTTGACCAATGAACATCTCGTAATTATTCCTGACTCTTATAATGTTTTTTAGGTTTAGTGTGAGCATCTAGAATTGTAATTAAGTCTTTTTTAATAAAATACTTTACTCCTATTTGCATAGTTTATTGGGAAGCATAATGGGGATGCATTGAATTACTCTAACTATTACCAAGAACTGTATGCCTCTGAAATAACATTAAAAAATAGGGAATATAACATGAAGCAATGGGAATTTTTTATTTATTGAGGTCATGAAAGATTAAAATTTATTAATTTACTAGGAATGTATAATAAGAAACATAAAATATGGATTGAATTTTTTGAATCCTTTAATAACATCCTTAAGAATAAAAAAGGAATATAAAATTATGTCTCTAATGATTTTCCTAGTAGATACTATCATATTACCTCTATGGATGATAAAATACATTATTTCAAAATGTTGAAAAGAAGGTATGTGAATGATGTGGAATTTTTTAGAAAATATGAATTTTGTGTGAAAATCATTGGAAAAGTGATTTTATAAAATATGATGGATTTATTTTTAATAAAAATAAATCGTGTCTTCCATCTTGTTCCATGCATGAGTTTCTTGTTATATAAACTCATGGTGGTGGATTAATGGACAATTTTGGGGTGGAGAAAACATTGTCCTTATTGGGTGAACAATTTTATTAGACTCTCATGCATATGGACATGGTTAGTGTAGGAGGAAATTGTAATGTTTTTACACATTAAAAATAAAAATATCATACACATGTCTTTTACACCCCATTTTCCATTGATTCTCATCCTTTTGTTGACATTTCAACGGATTCTGTGGTAGGTTTTCCAAGATCACAATCGGGAAAGGATAGAATCTTTGTGGCTGGGAAAACGATTACTAAAATGGATTCTTTTATGTCTGGTTATAAAAAAAATGATGACAATCATATGGTATATTTTATTAGGGAAGTTGTTAGGATTCATGGCTCACCCAAGAAATTTGTGAGCGATAGAGATTTCAAATTCCTTAATCACTTATAGATGAAATTATGGAATAAACATGGAACCAAAGATTTTTTGTCCACCACTGCACAACCACAAATAGATGGAAAACAGAAGTGGAAAATATAAAACATTCCACATTGTTTAATTCCATCCATAGAATAAAATCGACTCATTGTGAAATATGCTTTCCTCACATTGAATTTATTTATATTCATGTTGTTCACTCCACCACTAATGCTTTACTATTTGATGTTAGGTATGGTTTTTACCCATTAAATACACTTGATATTTTACTTTTTCTTACTATTCAATTTTTGAATCTTGAAGGTGAGAAAAAAGAAATTTATGCGCCTAAGTTTAATTTAATGGTAAGGGACAATATTGATCATAATAATGAACAAGTTGTGAAGCAACCCATCAAAGGGTGGAGAGAAATTGTGTTTCAACCTGAAAATTGGTTGTGGGTATGCTTGATGAAGGATAGCTTTCGGGACAAGAAGAAATAAAAACAATATCCATGAGGATATGTTGCTTTCCTAGAAATAGATAAGATCAATGATAATTCCTACAAGATTGTGTAAACTGATAGGTATGGGAATGTTAGTTCCACCTTTAATGTTACTGATCTTTCTACGATTGAATTTTCATATTTGAGGATAAATACTTTTGATGGGGGAGGATGTGATGAGTATAATATAACAAATGGGAAGTAAGTGGTAAATGGAATTCTTTATGAGGATGGTAGAAGTAACATTAATACACCAGAACTGATGTGAGAAATTGGTGGCCTAATGACAAGGGAGCATACTAAGAGAATGAAGGAGGCCTTAAATGGGTTAATCATGAAATTCCAAGAGGAAGCCCAACACCCTTGCCTGGCTGAATAATATGGTACTATAATTACATTAATTAATTCCCTGAAATTCTTTTAAAAATCCAAAACAGGTTGTGATATGAATTTTTAATCCCATAACACCATGTAATCCTCAATGTGAAAATACAGCGGGCTACATTTCCATATATTTTCAAAATGGTTTGATACTTATTTTATAAATTAATTGTCTAGTGATAAAGTTGTCAAAATCATACATTATGATTTGTTTTCATGGAAAACATGGCATTAGACTAATATAAATATCCACCCTAGGTGTAATTATAATTCCATGTTTCGTTGCCTATAAATATCACCCATGTACTCTTGAGACATCATGAATTATGGAAATGTAATTATGGTGAGTTTTGGATGAAACCATTGTGTTCTTGATAAATTAATAACTTATCAATGTATTGGTCCTAAATTGTGGTGTATTGTGCCTAGGGTTATTAAGGAAAACATTTCTCTGGGTTCTAATATGACCATTTCCCCCAAATGAATTAAAATTTTCTCTATCCACACAACACCTTAAATTGTTTTTTGCGGCAATACTGGTGCTCAACACCTAAATATTATACATTATTACTATAATAAACCAATATTGTTTTAAAGGAACTTCAATTCTTATTAATATGTCATAATCACAGGAAATAACAATGTAATTAACTACTATGTTCTATATGACTCTTAAAACATATGTTTGTCCCTTCGATGATGTGAATTTAAAAAATTAGACATACAGAGTTGTGCTCAATAAGTTATTTAGAGTCCAATAAGAAAAAAACAATTTTTATTGAATAGTAGCCTACCCATATGAATAGTTACAAAACCTAAAGAATAGTGATACAACCTATTAAATATAATCGTTTCTTATGATACTATATAAATAATATTTTATTGTATGTATGATATAACAAAGCATTAAAATAAGTAAACAACCGTTTAAAAAAAAATTAGAATAAATTATAATTTTAATTAATTATTAAATTATTAATATTCATAAATTTATATTTGAATTTTTTTTTTCATTTTTTGGTTCTACATGTCGAAAAATATTTGTGCGAAATAATTGGTATTTTTCTGAAATACATGAATTTGTTATGAATACTGAAATATGGTAAAATACCGTATATGAAAATTATCAGTTAAATACACTATTCAAGAAATCACAAGTGATGAAATCCCATTTTTTTATAAATCACATTATAAAATTACTATTCTTGGTCATGGAATACTAATTATTTTTTTGTGTTGAGATGATATAATAAATTAATGAATACTGTATTAATAAATTCCCTCTATCATCCACTATAAAAACCCCCTCTCACACCCCCTTCCATTAACTCATCTAAAGACTTGTGCCTATTCCAAATTATGTACAAATAATTTACCACCCTCCTCCCCCATGAATAACAAGCCTTGGTCTCATAAAAAATCCAAAACCTCTTTTTATTGAGGTTCTCACGAATGTTTGGTTCAAGAGGTAAATTCCTCTTTTCAATTCTTTGCCTTTCCATTCAAGTTCATTTGTTTTATTTTTCTATTACCTCTCCTTATAGAAATTGTTTTTGACTCCAGTAACATATATAAAATATAATGTTTTCATGATAGTGGAATAAGTTATCATCATCACCCCCTTTTACCTTTTTTTATAATAGTAGCAAGAACACCATCCATGATATGTCCATTTTCCACATTCAAGGGCGATGGACTTTAAATTTCTATTATCATTTAAAATTATGGTCTTGAAACCATTCTTGTTATGGATGAACCTAATTATTATATAACCAATTTATGATTTAGTAATACCTCTATAGAAATGGTATTATTTTATAATGAAAAATGTGTTCGTTGTAATCAAAACCTATAAATTAACCGAAACCATAATCATTAAAGTTATATATAATAATTATTCCTCATTCCATGCAACCAACTTATATAAATTACCAAAAAAACTAATTTATCATCATAAATAATAATTAATTTCAATTCATGATATTTAAATCCATTCTACATACTCAAAAACAAGTGAACTGAAGATGAAAATAAAGAAAATGAACACTCTAAAGCGACGAAATTCAATACAATAATTATCAATAAAACATAAATGAACTAACCAGAATTATGATAATCTAAATACATGTGTAATAGGTTCTTAAATATTTTCTTAATATGTATAATTTTATATTCCATGAGCTTTAGTTTGATATAGGAACATGTTCGAAGTTAAGGTAAGGGTTTTTTCACAGAAACCTCATTTTTAATTCGGGTTATTTTCATTGATTAATTACCTCAATGAAAATATTATGTATTCTTATTTACTACCAATAAAATATGTTTTGGTATTATATATATGTACACCAACCATAATCCTTCCTTATTTTATGAATAGTAATATGCTTTAAAAGGAACATTCAAAAATGATTTCAAAATACAAACCTGATTCAAGGGAATATCTCAACATCTTACCTATTTTAAAGGGTAATATATAATTTAATTTTGAATACCATTATATTTATAAAATAAAAAATTTTATTATGAAAATAATAACTTACTTCACTTCGGGTTTCATTCAAATATTTTTTCAAAAGAACTCTTCTTTTCAAATAAATGATTATTTATCTCATGATTGCTAAATGATTTTATAAGATTATTATCATATGATTCAACACTCTTGTTGTTTCATATGAATTATTGGGTTTAATCATTAATGAAATCATCTACCATATTTGAATTAATGGTTTATGAAAAACTCTATTGAGGATGAACTATCCTAAATCCATTCACAATATTACTTGGAATGGATAGTGTTTTACGGTTAATGATTGGGGAAAGTTAGTTACAATTCATTTGATAGTTTCAATATGAATGTATATGTTGATTATTTTTATCCCCAATATTCTGCGGAATGCATTAGAATTATTATGTGATGGTTGGGGCCCTCTATTTCCCCTCGATGCATCGGTGGGTCTCATTAGACAAACTATGGTCTTGGAATGTGGCCTTGAAAAAATGATATTTATGGTCCCAGCACATGGCTTGGATGGTGTTGTAATGATGTCTAGCATATTCAATTCCCTCATTATGATTCTTGTGTTTTAATTTCATGTGGTTATTCCCTAGTAGAATTTCCATGATTATTTTTTATTATGGAATTATTTACTCAGCTCATATTTCAGTCATAATGTGTTCAAGTTCATTATTAAAGGAATGTGTTTTCAATTATTCACCATATCATATGTTTATGATATCTTCTAATTTATTTCTTAATCTAAATGATCATTTTAGCTCACCCTTTTCTTATGTTTTATTATTCTCAGGTCATGAAGAAGTAAATTAGGAATGACATGCAAACATAATCTAGGAGACATGATGTTGATAGTGGAATAATATAGTGTCATTTTTTACTTTCCATATTTAAAGTTGAACTTATGAATATATATTTTTTCCATTAATACTAAACAACATGGTCTTTCGGGATTGGTATTCCGTGTATTTATTCCATAGAAATCAAATAATACACTGACTTCAGGCAACTATGGTCGGGTCCTTACAGTTGGTATCAAAGGAAGTTTAGTACAAAACATGGAATCTAGATTTAAAAACGTAGATTAGGTAGAGTCCCTAAGATAGTCCATGTGGATAAACATAAAATAATGTCATGGTATTTTGGTAAGGGATAGATTATGTGGGTCATACAAGAAATACATCCCTATCTAAATACGATTAGGTAGAGGTGGATCTGGCACAAATATACCTAGGAGTGAAAGATCTGATAAGGAGTTTGGTGCTTTACCCAAGGTATCCTGGTATCAAAAATGGTCCTTGATAAACTCTTGGATATGATATTCTCAGGGGATTTTCTTAGGATAATTAATTTAACATTACAAGCAATACTGATGGATTTAAATGTAAATTTTTCCTCATAGATACAATGTTTATCATTAAGACGTTATATATGAGTAGAATTTAAATTTATGGATAGTTTTTTTCTACATTGGGATTCTAAATTATGATTGATTTCCTAATATATTTTATTCAATTATATAGATATAGATCCTAGTGGAAGGAATGGAAACCTCATGAATGCATGTGTCCCCCTTAAGGTTTTTTCTCCGACGGACGATAATGATGTTGGCTCTAGTGGTGTGACTGGTGGTGAGAGAATCATTACAATACTAGAAAAAATTACTCAGGTAAAGAATAATAACATTAACTGTATGGAGCATCCGGATCCAGCACATGGAAGAGCCATGGTAGATCACATTATGTGACAACATCTTCCATCATTTAATGGGAATACAAACCCATTTGTAGAAGAGTAGTGGATATGTTCCCTTGAAAATATATTTCTCGCTTTGGGAAATAATGAAAGAGGGAAGGTCTTCATGGCAGTATATCATCTATCATGAGATGTGGATCAGTAGTAGTCATTACTCCAAAAAAATAATGAGGAAGAAGAGATAGAATATATTGAATAGAGGGATTTTGAAGAAATATTCTATGAAAAATATTTACCTTGAGAGTAACAAGTAGATATGGAGAGACAATTCTTAAATATGAGGCATAAGGAGGAAGAAAATGTTTCCAAGTATGAAGAAAACTTCACATTGTTATAAAGACATGGTGTGGAATATATACGAGATCCAAGGAGCAGAAATGATCGATTCGTTGATGGCATAAATCCATTCATCCAGTGGGAAGTGGTCTCCCAATGTTTTTCATCATATGAGGATATAGCTTCATGTTCTATCGTGAAAGAAAAGTAATCTCTAAGTCTTATGACTTAAAGTGAAATCAAGAGAATAAGAGGGATACTGAAAGCTATGGGAATGGAATCAAGGAAATAGGGAAGAAGAAAAGAGTTGAATTTCCACCCATTGATAATTTTTGAAAGAAACACCTTGGAGGCTCCTTAAAGGGAAGAAGAGTATTCTACAAATGTGTACAGAAAGGCCATCTTCCTGGTGATTGTATAGGAAATAAGGAGGATAATGAAGATTAATGCTATAACTGTCTGGAGATAGGGCTCTATGCTATTGATTGTCCAATGTGTCAAGGAAACATGCCATAGAAAATTCCAAGGGAGTAGGGAAAATATTATGCGATCACAACTACTGATATTGATGTTCCTAATGATGTGGTGGTAGGTACATTAATCGTTTCCTCAAATTTTTACAATACATTATTTGATTCTGGATCATCAAATTCCTTTATATCTTCCCTATTTTCAATAAAAATTTGATATGTCCAATTTAATTTAATAAAGGAGTAATCATTCAAAACTCCATGTGGATGAATCATGGCAATAAATGCATGTCAATTAGCCCCCCTCGTGGCACATAAACGTGCTTTAGTTTCTAACCGTATCATCCTACCAGGGGTTGACTATGATAATATTCTTGGTAGGAATTGGATATCAATTTATGATGTGAATATCTATTACAAGAGGAACGAACTTACAAAATTTGAGAATGGTGTCGAATCCCTTATCATTAGAGAAAAAGCCTCTCCATTGGATTCTAATCTAGATCCACCCCCATTATCTTAACTAAATTCAATTATTGAGGAGGAATTAAATGAAATAACTAGGGTTGAGAAAAAGAATGTTCAAATAGAATATGTACCTATTTTTCAAGAGTATGTTGATGTCTTTATATAGGATTTACCAGACATCCTCTAAATATTGAAATTGATTTTTCCATTGACGTAGTTACTTGTTCAAGGCACATATCAAAGACCCCTTATTGAATCGCCACTGTGGAGTTAGTGGATCTAATGAATCAACTAGAGGAATTGAGGGATAAAGGATTTATTTGACCAAGTGTTTATCTATAGAGAGCCTCTCTCCTCTTTGTCAAGAAGAAAGATAGATCCATGAGATTGTGCATAGAATACAGGGAAATCAATGTTATTACAATAAAGAATAAATATATTATGCCACATATTGATGGTTTATTTGATCAACATCATGGAGCCTAATATTTTTTGACAATTGATCTATGATTTGGATATCATCAGATTCTTGTGAGAAAAGAAGACATTCAAAAAACAGCATTTCGAACCAGGTATGGGAAATATGAGTTTATAGTAATTATTTTTGTACTAACTAATTCACCATCTGTTTTCACGGATCTCATGAACAGGTTATTCATGGAATATATTGATGACATTATAGTGGTGTTTATTGATGATATCCTATTATACTATAAAATCCATAAAGTTCCTGAAAATCACATGCACAATATTCTGAAGACCCTTAGAGGAATTAAATTATATGGGATGTTTAACAAGATTGATTTTCTACTCCAACCTATTTTCTTTTCTAGGCCACACTGTCTCTAAGGATGTAATATCTGTAGATCCTATGCAGACAAAGGCTGTGCAAGAATGGAATAGTCCAATGAACATATCTAAGGTACGTAGTTTTATTGGTTTTGTAGGTTATTATCGGTGTTTCATTCAGAACATCACCCATTTAGCCATCCCAATAACCATGTTCACATGAAAAGGAGTTACGTTAGTATGTACAATGTAATTTGATGACTTTTTTGATGAATTGAAGAGGTGGTTTTTGAATTCATTGTTCATAACCCTACAATCAAGAAATAATGGGTTTTTGATCTATAGTGATGAATCAAAGAAAGGAATTGGTTGTGTCCTTATGTAGAATGATCGAGTGATTGCCTATGCATATATGAAGAAAAAATTAATGAACAAAACTATCCAACTCATGATCATGAGTATGAAGTGATAATTGTTGATATGACGCTTTGGAGACATTACCTCTATAGAGAAACATGTGAGTTATATACAGATCATAATAGTTTGAATTATATATAATCACTGAATGAAATTAACATGAGCCAAATGAGGTGGATTGAGTAACTCAAAGACTATGATTTCACAATATACTACCATAATGGGAAATCAAATAAAGTATTAGATTCTTTTAGTAGAAAGGACCATTGAATTCTGAAGAAGATGAGAGTTGAAAGGGATCCAATGTTCATGGATCTAGTAAATATGGATATGTGAATTATCAGGGAAGGTATCACATCCCGACATTTTCAAACGGTTTCCCGACCTTCTTTATTGGAGAGGATAAAAATTTCTCACCCTGATGATGAGGATTTTCAAAAGAAAATTAAAGCTATAAATTATGGGAAATTGACTAACATCGGATATGTTGGTAAAATTTAGAAATTTGGGAAGAGGATTTGTGTTCTCTCAATTCATAAGAAAATGTGAGAACTATTTGAAGATTCTCATAGCTCTTATTTCTGTATAAATCTTGGTACCACAACGATGTATCAAGATCTATGAGAGAACTATTGTTGGGAAAATATGAAAAGTGAGATTGCTGAATATAAATCAATGTTCCTGGTATGTCAACAAGTGAAGGCTAATAGGCAAAACACTAAAGGGATGATAAAACCACTACCCATACCATCGTGTAAGTGGGATAACATTACCATGGAATTTGTAACTGTAAATCCAAGAACATCTAGAGGAATCAATGCTATATGGTTCATTGTGGATTGTTTTACAAAGACACATCACTTTATTGCGATCCGAGAGGACTTCTCATTGGATGAACATTGACGAATTTGAATCAATGAGGTGGTAAGGATACATGGTGTACCACCCTCTATTATATCCAAATGTGATCCTAGATTCACATTGAAGTTATGGAAAATTCTCCATAATGCTTTAAGCACTGATCTGAACTTTAGTACGACCTATTATCCTCAAATGGATGGCTAATATGAGAGGACTATTCAGACACTTGAAGACATGTTGAGAGCATGTTCTATGGAATTAAAATTAGGGCATGGCCAACATCTTCTGTTGTTTGTATTATCTTACAACAACAGTTCCCACTCAAGCTTCCGAATGGCACCATATGAAGTCCATTATGGGAAAAGGTGTAGAACATTGTTGTGCTGGGATGAATTCGGTGAGAGAAAACTTCTAGGAAAAGAATTGGTTGAAAATTTTCGGAGAATGTGAAAGCCATTTAGGAAAATATCAAGGCAGCACAAAGTCAAACAAAGAGTTATACAGATAACAGCCGATGTGACCTTGAGTTCAATGTTGATGACCTGGTAATTCGATGCATATCTCCATTGAAAAAGGTCATGAGGTTTTGGAAAAAGAAAATCTATGTCCCAGGTATTTTGGTCCCTTTTTTATGCTTGATCGAGTCGGAGCTGTGGCCGATCATTTGGGACTTCCACCTACCTTGTCGAAAGTACATGATTTCATTCATGTATCCATCTTAAGGAAGTATATACCGGACCCTTCACATGTACACTCTTCAGACATGGAACAGTTAGAGGACGATCTTTCATATGAGGAGGAGCCAATAGAAATATTGGATCGTATAGACAACGTTCTACGCAACAAGACTACTCATCATGTAAAGGTACTATGGTGAACCATAATTACTAAAATGAAACAAGTGAATTGGAGTAATCGATTAAAGAAAACGTACCCCCATATGTTCTTGTCCTAGATTCTAAAATGAAAATTAGAGGTGAAATTTTTATAAGTAGGGGATATTGTAACGAACCATTATTTTTAAAAGAAAATTTCTTTCTTATAAATATGTCATAATAACATGAAATCATGACTTAATTAACTACTAGGTGCACTGGGACCCTTAAAACATATGATTGTAACTTTTGTGATGTGAATTTCAAAAATCTGACATACACAGTTCTGATCTGTATGTTATTTAAAGATCAATAAGAAAAACATAATTTTTGTTCATTAGTAACCTACCCATATGAATAGTGATATACCATAATGAATTTAAACCTTACTTATGATAGTATATAAATAATATTCAAGTGCTAGTACGATATATCTATGCTTTAATATTAGTAAACAAATGATTTAAAACTATTTTTATTAGAATAAATTATGATGTTAATTAAATATTAAATTAATTATATTAATAAATTTATTTTGGAAAAATGGACTTCATTTTTTAATTATAGGGGTTGAAAAATGGTTGGGGTAAATATTTGGTATTTTTCTGAAATACATGAATTTATTATGAATAGTGAAATAACGTAAAATACCGTATATGAAAATTATCAGTTAACTACACTATTCATGACCTCGCAAGTAATGTAAGCCCACATTTCTCGAACTCAAATCATTATATAACTATTCTAGGTTATGGAATACTCATTATTCACTGTTTTGCGGAGATATAATAAATTAAATAATTTTAAATTAAGAAATTCCCCTACTCCACTATAAAAACCCCCTCTCACTCCCCCTTACATTCACTCATCCAATGCCTTGTTCCTTCCCCAAATTCTATCCAAATACATTCCCAAACTCCTCCCCCAATTCCATAAATCCTTGGACTCATAAAAAGACAAAAACATCTCTTTAATTATTTTATCAAGGAAGTTTGGTTCTAGAGGTAAATTCCGCTTTTCAATTCATTGTCTTTCCTTTCATGTTCATTTGTTTTCATTTTCTATTACACATGATTTTCCAAATTTTCTGATGACTCCTATACCTTATATGTACTAAAATTTTGTCATGATAGTGTAATAATTTACCATCATCTCCCCCTTGTTACCATATATAATACTAGTATCAAGAACACCATTCGAGATGTGTCAATGTTCCCCATTCAAGGATGATCGACTTTCGATTTCTATTATCATTATCAATTATTGTCATGAAACAATACTTTTAATGGATGAAAAAGATTATTACATATCTAGTTTATGATTCTGAAATCCTTTTTACAAATTTTATTAATTTATAAAGAAAAATGAGTTCTTTGTAATCAAAACCCACAAAATAACCGAAACAATTATCATTAAAGTTATATATAATAATTCATCCTATTTCCATGTAACCAAGTTATATAAATTACCAATAACACCTATTTATGTTAATAAATAATATATAATTTCAATTCTAGTTATTTACATCCATCCCGCATACTTAAAAACATGTTAACTGAAGATAAAAATAAAGAAAATGAACACACTGAAGCGACGGAATTCAATACAATAACTTATCAATAAGAACATTAATGAACTAACCAGAATTATGATAAAAAAACATGTATAATGGGTTATTAAGAATGTTATTAATAATTATAATTTCATATTTCAGAGCATATGTTCGAGAGAGGAACACGTTCGGAGTGAAGGTAAGGGTTTTTCTACCCGAACATCCATTTTCATTCAGGTTACATTCATTGTCTAATTACCTAAATGAAAGTATTATGAATTCTTATGTACTACTGAAAAATTATGTTTGGGTATAATATATATGTACACCAACAATAATCCTTCCTAATTTTATGTATAGTTATATGTTTTAAAAGTATCCATCAAAATTAATTTCAAAATACAAACCCAATTCAATGGAATATCTCAACATCATATCAATTTTCTAGGGTAATCTCTAATATATTTTTGGAAACAATTATATTTATAAAACAATTCATTTTATGAGGAAAATAATATCTTACTTGAATTCTGGTTTTATACTAATATTTTTCCTAAATAATGATTCTTTTCAAATAAATGAGTATTTATCCCCAAATTTCTAAATGACTTTATAAGAGTATTTTCATTTGATTCAATAGTTGTGCCGTTTCTTATGTATTATTGGGTAGAATCATTTATGAATTCATCTACCATATTATATTTTAATGTTTTTGACTAACTCTATTATAGATGAAAAATCCTAAAAACATTCACCATATTACTCATAATGGTTAGTGATTTATGTTTAATGATTGGGGAATGTTATTTACATTTCATATGATAGTTTCAATATGAATATATATAGTGTTTCTGTTTATCCTCACTCATATGAGGAATGCATTGGACTTATTATGTGATAGGTGGGGCCCTCTATAGCCCCTTAATTCATTAGTAGGTCTCATGATAAAAACTATGGTCTTGGAACGAGGCCTTGACAAAATGATTATTTATGGTTCTTGCATGAGGCCCAGACGCTATGGTTATGATATCCGACATATGAGCTTCCCCCATTATGATGATAGTATTTGAAGTTCATGTCATTATTCTACTATTAGAATACCCATGATTATGTTTTATTATGGAATTATTTACTCAGCTCATATTTCATCCATAATTTCTTTATGTTCATTAATAAAGGCATGTGTTTTCAATTATTCACCATGTCCTCTGTTTATGCTATCTTCCACTTTATTTCTTACTCTTACTGAGCAATTTTGGTCACCCAATTATTATGATTCATTTTTTCTCAGGACCTAAAGAATTAAATTATGAATGACATGCCAGAATTATATAGGAGACATGTTGTTCCTAGTGGAACAATTTTGTGTCATTTTTATTTTACATATGAAAAGAGGAACTTATGCATGTTTCTGGTTTCAAATAATACTAAACTACTTGGACATTTGGGATTATTATTATTTGTATGTATGCCAACGTAATAAAATAAGGCACCAATTCTAGGAAACTCGGGTCAAGTCCCTACAGTTCCTAGGAAACATCCTATTTGGTATTGCATCATGTATAAATTTGATGATCTTTTAGACTATATATTTGATAATTTGATACCCTTCATGGGTTATTTTCAATGTATTCAAAATTCCTATTCAATTTTTTCAATAAAAAATTTTATGTTGTTTAGCTGTCACCCTTTTCATATGAGGGGTGTCTAAGAAATAATAATTTAATGGTGGGTCATGCTATATCCCATAATTACATCGATATGTCTAATGAGACGAACTATTTTTGGGTTGGACCCGTTTATGTATGGTCATCGATTGATTGAATGACAGAATGGTTGTGATGTTTTTCATTATGCTATTCCTCAATATGAGACTTGTATTTGATATTCCATGTGATTATTAGACTATTATAATTTCCATTGTAATTTTTTAATATGGAATTATTTATTCATATTTTATTCCTTCCAAATTATGAAAATGTATATTTATTCTTAAATGAATGTTGATTTAGTTGTTGATCATGCCTAGTGTTTATGATTAAGAAAAATTCTTGTGAATTACATACCGTTAATGATAATCTGAGCTCCAGCCTTTTTTATGTTTCTTTTACAGTATTATGAAGAAGAAAATTCTGAATAATCTTTCATGATCATATCTTTTTTAATTTTATACTGTATCATATTATATTATCATTTCCCAATATATTTTGGGTATCATGAATGTAATATCTTCTTCCAAGCCTACTAAATAGATAGTTCCTCCGAGATATGATTCCTTTTAATCATGATAATGTAGTAAAATAATTTTTTGGCTCATTGAATCAGGGGTCATGGTATTATAGTTTTCATAAATTGAAGTCTAGCAGAATCCTCATAAAGTAGATTATAAAAATTTAGATTAGAGATCATAAATCTATGAATTACATTGAGGATAAGTATAAATGAACACCTTATATTTATGATAAGGTTTAAATTATAGAGAGATTTATTGAAAATATATCCATGTCTATATATTATAAGTGGGTGTGGTTCTATCCAGATGTACCTAGGAGTAATAAATTTGACAATGAATTCTGATCCTGTCTCAGGGTAACTTGTTACATGTCAACGGGCCTTACTGTGCACCTGGTTTGATACTCTTGAAGGGTATGCTTTAGATAATTCCCATCTAAATTTCAAACCATTATTATGGAATTTTATATTAAATTAAAATGAATTCCTATGTTAATCTTAATGTGTTTTAGATTGAAAATAAGTTTTCATGATATTCTCTAGATGATTATACGTTATTATCAATGTCACAAATATTAATCTTACTATCCATTATGGTTTTAGTAAATGGGTGGATTCCAAAGTATATATGTTAACCATGAAAATTATGGACAAGGTGGTGGCAATGATCAATGAAATGTTATGTTGATAGGAGTGAAAGATATGATGTTCATGCATAATTTGTTTCCCAAAACACCATTACCAATGTATACCATAACAAACTCTAGAATCCACCAAATAAGAGAAGGATGGTGTTCTCTAAGATCACTGGTGGTGGAGACCATTTAGAAAAGAAAGATCAAATTTCATCATACAGGAAATATAGAAGGATACACCCATGAATGTGTCTCAAAAGAATGGATAAAATATTTATTTGTGGGATTGAATGAAATAACTTAAATAATAACAATTAAATAACAAAATGTATGATGGTAGGTAAAAAAATTGATCCAATGAATCTATTTTCCATTATATTCCTTAAATGTAAAGGACCTCTATATTACCCGAGTCAATTCAATATTCTAATGGACAACCTCGAATCCATGGAAGGCCCTATGTGGAAATAAATGTATGATGTATTTATGTATAGAGGTTGTATTGAAAATCGTAGTTGGAATAATATATAGCTGCTGAACATATTTTTTGGATTTCTACCATATATAATAGAAGATGTTCTATGGTTTTATTAAAATGACAACCTACATGTTAGGTGGAAATACATCACATCCGAAAAGAGTATAGGGTTTCAACCCATAACTGAATGGCGAGATGGGTGCAATGTCTGCCACTAGCCTTCATGATGTTATTGTTATCAATTATTTTTTTAGATAAACCATATAATGAATAAATTTTATTTTTATTTAAGTGTATTTGGATCAAATATATAACATTTGGATTGGAAAATGAGTTTTTGTTTAAGTGATAAATGTTATTTTGGAAGTCATTCAAAATTTTAAAAATCCTATAAGACATGGGTAAATATAATATTTTGAGGAATAAATGTTGAATTGTATTTTGAAGTCAAATATGATTTTATTTTGTACATATGGTAATCAATGTTATTTATGGAAATGGCTATTAAAACATGGAGATTATGGGATCAGGGAAATTTTATTTTATTTCTATATGATATTATGAGGTATCGATGTAATTGGGATGACTATATGAAAAAGTAATTTTGATTTTGGGGTCATAGTTTTGGATAATTTTTTTGGAGAGTGATTGTTAGTTGTAATGATATCTATACTGAACATTGAGTTTAACATTTGAATTTTAGATATTGATGTGTTTTTCAACATATAAAGGATTATTATTTTTAAGGAATTATATTATCTTATAATACAATTTATTATTTGGATAATAAATATTTATAAATTCACGATATCTATTATCTATATATATTGACTTGAATTCAATAGGCGTAAAGAAAATTCATCTTGAACATTAATTTATACTTATTAGGAATAAAATTAAAATAGATCTATGCACAACCAATGTGTTCTATTATTATCATGACATGGAAATTAATAAAATAATTTTAATTCCTCAAGTGATTTTTAGTATATTAAAGGAATCCCTCAATTCGGGGAAAAATGTTTTTTTATCAAAAATGTTATCTTTGATGTTTTCAATATAATAAATCAATTATATTTTAACTAATCATAATATTTACCGTTTTGTGTTGATTAAAATTTCATTGACATGGTTATGTAGAACTCTCAAAAATAACATTATGGTTCTATTATTCTCTCATGTCCAAATTTTCACATCACACTAATTTCATCCTATTAGACTTCATAGTTATGTGTTGAACTTTTCATTTCCCTCTCCCAATTCTTTAAAAATAATTTTATTAACCCAATTTGCATTTTGGGTTTCCCATAAGATAATTTTCAAATATCAAGGTTTAACATTAGATGTGTAATAGAAAATCTTGAAGGCTCAATTATGTTTAGGGGAGAATAATGTAAGACCCTATTAATTTGTCTTATAATTTAAAATATATTAAATTATGAAATATAATAATTTTAAATTATGTTTGTTCAATTAGTATTATTACATATAAATAATTAAATTTAAAATTTCTAGATTTCAAAATAATATTAATATAATGTTCCAAAAAATACTATTATATAATATTTTATTGTGTAAAAGAATATTTTAACATGAATATATTAATTTGATTATTTTGGTTACAAAATTTATTTTTATCAATAGATTATATAAATTAAATATTTTAATAACAATATATATTTATTATTATTATTAATTTGATAAATAGTAAATTATGTTATGAATATATTCTCTATTAATATGACACCACATGATTTTATGGTCTATTTCTTAGAAAATAATTTGAATTAATTAGATTTATGATATATACAAAACACTTAGTCTCTGCAAAAAAAACATTGTTTTACATATAACCTAGAATTGCAACATCATTTTCCACATCTCTGATTTAAATTTCTAAAAAAACATAAAAAGTTGCAATTAGTAGGATATTTAGAGTCTCATTGGATCAACATAATTTTTGGTGAATAGTAACTTACCCTTATGAAGAGTAATGTACCCTTATGTATAGTAAAATAACCCTTATGAATTGGAACCTCACTCATTTAAGTATAAATAAAATTTACTCACCTTATAAGTGACAGTGAATATTGTAGAAATTAATCATTATTTCATGGTATTTTTTGAGTAAAAATAATCTAAATTTAACATTAAATTAATAAATTGGTTTTAAAAAAAATATTCCAAAAAAAATACTTTTTTGTCCATTGATTTTAGGATAATTTTAGGAGAGATCAAATAATTTTTGAATGTATTATAAAATCAGTTTTAAATTAAAAATATGTATTTTTCAAATAAATGATGATTTTATAAAAAAAAAATCAAACATTTAAAAAAATATTTTGATAAAATACATTACATTTTTTAATTACACACATTAAATTATATTTATTTTTATTTTTTGATATTTTTATATAATATTGTTTTTGAACAGTAAAAATGATAATTTACCATAAAATATAAATACATTATTTAATGACTCATAAGTGATATATGGATGATGTGAGAACATTTGGTATGTACTAAAAAAACTTATTACTATTTTTTGAAACAATAATGAAAACTATATCTTTTCTTGATAGAAGTATTAATATAATGAATAAGATATTAAAAAAATCAACCCTCTCCTCCACTATAAAAACCTCCCTTCACTCCCTCTTCTTATCACTATTCTATGACATGAAACATCTAAAATTTCTACCTAAATACATATCACTGGTCTCTCCCCACATCTATGAGCTCTTGGTCATTCAAAAATACAAAAAAACAACCCTTAAACAGGTTCTGAAGGAGGATATTTCTATCAGTAATACTGCCATCCATTTTATTTTAATTTCATTTCATGTCCTTTTATTTTATTATATTATCATCACCTCAAATTAAAAACTAATCATGAACACTACAGTATCATTTATGTACATAAATATAATCATTTTAATGAAATAAAAAACATCAATCTCCTAAGTCTCTCTCCCTCTAATTTTAAAAATTAAATCATCGTCCGGGAGGTGACGATTTACAACTTTTGTGGATGACTAGCATTCATTCTTCAATTTCTTCTTTAAGTATTGACACGAAACAATTTTAATTTTAGAAATAGATTATAAAATATTCGTTATATTATATTTTTTTATTTTGTAATCATAATATATTAATGATATTAAACAATAGAATGAAACAAATTCATTGTAATAAAAAATCACCATTAAAAACGATTATCATTAAATTTCATATCAAATGATTCATCCTCATAACATTTAAAAAAATTATATATATATATATATATCCATTTAAAATTATATATGATCATTAATAATATATAAATTCATATATTTAAAATTATATCCAATCCAAATGAACATCTATATGTATATAAAAGTATACCGATCATGAAAACAAAGGAAACGAACGATCCCGAGGCATGAAATTGATTCTTATATCTCATCAACAATGACATAATTGAACATAATAAAATTTAAATAAATAAACTAATTATTGAAAAGGTTTTTACATATTTAATTAATTAGTGTATTGAATTATATTATCATGGATGTTAAGATCATGTGAAGAACACAATTTTACATAAGGTATGGGGTTTCTCATTTCACTATTGATTCTGTGAGATTTACAGTATTCTCCACTTATTTCTTGAATTTTTTGTATGTGTACTGAAACATGATATATTATATCATTAGTATATTTATCATCATGTAATTAGGGGATTAATTTGTTTGTTTATAAAATTTTGGACATATTATACCATTGATTACAATGTGGTAAGTGTTTTATCATATCACTTTTGATTTCACGATATTTACATTATTCACCAATATATCATGTCTATGATGTATGTATAATGACCATTGATGTATAATATCATAAATATTGTAAATTTAAACGTATTAAATGTATCATTGTATGATAATTAATATCTGGTCATATCATCTTATTGATTTCAATGTGGTAAGGGATTCTACCAGATTAACCATTTTATCATTAGGGCACTATTTCATTAATTTTACTCAAATGCATGGATTCATTATTTTTGTATATTTATTATAAATTATATTTAAATGTTCTAAAATCACTTATATAGATCATTTAACCCTTTTTTGTGGGGATATACATGTTTTGAAAGGGTTCCCTTCCCAATTCTTCTCGATAACCAAGCCCAATTCAAGTGAACTTCTCAAATTATTACTCATTTTCAAGACCACTATATACTCTGTTTAAATTCACCATTATTTTTATTAAATCACCCATTTTATAATGAAATACTATATTGGTTATGTTATTTGTTTATGAAAATTAATATTCCTTTTTCATTTAAAATCTATTTAATATTTCCCTTTAATCATATTAAAATGATTTATTTCTAATGTTTCCTAAAAACTTTTTTTACATGATTTCAATTTTGAGGGACCTCAGTTATGCCTCAAAAATATTATTAATTTACATAAATTTTCTATTATTCCATATATATGTTTATAATATTATTTTAATTTAGATACAAGTAATATTACAAAAATAACTTTTCATTCCAACGTAAATGCCGATTTTCCTCCTCTTACCTTTGCTTTTGCAAGATATATGACTCGATAACCAGATAATTTTTATCTATGGTGTATGTACATATGTTTTATATTTCAATAATGATTATCCTTATTATCAATATATTGTAAGTGAGTATGATTTGAATTATGCAAATTGGTATGGGACACAATGGAATTATTAAATAATATATACTCAAGAAATTTTCTATGGTCTCATTTAAAAGTATTTTCATCTATGTCGAAATACTATGTTAAATCTTATAATTCACGAATTTTTATGTCTTATTATGTCATATACCATATTTTTTTGATGTTTTGATGATCATTTTGATTTTGGAGGTGCTAATTTTATACCATTCATGGGTTATTGTTAATGTATGTGAATTTCATATGCTATTTTTACAATATGAATGTCTATATTGTATATGTATTTATATTTTCATATGTTTAATTTATTGGAATTACTAAATTATGGAAGGGCCTTCTTTTGAAAATTGAGGCATAGGTAGGTCTCATAATAAAAACAAGTTTGGTTTTTACCCATTTATGTATGGTCTTGTCCTGAGGCCTTGATAGTACGGTTATGATGTCTGGCCTTATCTTTCCTTTAATTATGAGACCAATATTTGATATTCCATGTTACTATTTAACTAGTGGAATATCCATGTTTATGTTTTGTTATAGAGTTATTTATTCATATTCTATTCCTACCATATTATTTTATACAATATTTATTTATAAAGGCATGTGTTGTTAGTTCATCACCATTCTTAGTTTTTATATTCACGATTTGTTCTGATTTATTACTTACCCTTATTAAGCATCTGATCTTACCCCTTTATTATGTTTACTTTCTACTGATTATGTAGAATAAAAATTTTAATAAACATTCATGGTTGAATTTATTGACATATTAAATTGTATCATATTATATTATCATCAACGAATGTATTATGGGTACAATGAATGTAATATGTTGTTCCTAGAATGAAAAAACTAATGAGTCCTATAGGATTTCATTCCATTTAATCATGAAAATGTAATAAAATAATGTGTCTACTCATGGAATCTAGCGTAGTGGAGTTTTAGAAAACACATATCTTGTGAGGAAAATAATCATTAATAAAACAATCATTAAAATTCCTTTAATTTAGTGTTAGGAATACCCAAATACATTGAATATTTCAAAAATCAACACACACAATTTTAATGATATAACAATACATCATCTAATAAATGAATAGAATTTAAGGTAACTTTAAGTGATGCACTGGTAAATTTTCTTAGAACCACCATGAAAAATAAATCATTGTTTCATCATATAATAATATATCACCAAGAAACTACAATCACTCGAGGATGATTGAATTCCATAAAAACACTTATGAGTATATACTCTTTATTTTCACTAAAAGTGGTGTAAAAACAACAACATATCTAAATAACTCACAATCTATCTTCCTTTTTGGATTCACCTTGTAAATATTAGTAGTTTTCCTAATAAATTCAAATAGAATAGTATAGATGAATGATGGATTCCCATGAAAATGACTTTCCATGTACTCTAACATGAAACATGAATCCCCATGAACTAATTAATATTTCAAATTAGACTTTAAAATTTTCATCTGATCAACACATCAATACCCATGAGAATATATCCCCACTACAATAGTTGTCCCCAACGGTTAGGAACCATGCATTGAGGTTTTTCATCTTTAATATGTCCTTATTATCTACATGCATAAATTTATTATGTCATGATTGATTTAACCTTTATCTTTTTAATAGAGCATTTATAGCGTACACAAAATCCATTTACTCCCCTATTTTTATCATAGAATTATTTCACATCATCATGTGATTTAAACATCATCCCTATTGTTAGTTTAATAGATGATAAAGAAAAATAACATCATTATCATTGAAACAACCTGAAACATGAAAACATAAGTTCATGATATGTACATAGACACAAAATAATCATAACTATCTTTTTTAAATCATTATGTGGAAATGTAAAAGGATAATCTATTGAAATTTGAACTTCAAAATAGTGTAAATGTTCTGAGAAAATTATCTAAAAATATATTGTGGAAGTGACGGCAGAATTTCTACAATATAATCAGTTTTTAAACTTATAAAACTAAATTTAATTAATTATAATTATATTAAATTAATTTATAAAAACATTTTAGAAAATTTTTTATATAAATATTTAAATAAAAACATTAGGAAATTTTAAACTATATATCTTTAAATATAAATAAAATTTATGTATTTAAGATAATAAGAAATTAAAAATATAAATAAATTTCTAAATATAATCATAACTAAATTTATAAGATATATTGAATATGTTTTTCTATAAAATATCACATTTATGTTCAAAAATTCAAACAACAATTTATATATATATAACTAAATTTAAATAAATATAATTTTATTAAGTGAATTTATAAAAAAAATTATTACATTTGTTACATAATTTGGATAAAGAAAATAATTATGAAATGTATATGGTATATGATTGAATATGGATGGTAAAATTATATATTTACAAAAATAAGTATTTTCATATATAAATAAATTTGTAGATATATAAATAAAACTGAATTTATGAGATATATTGAATAATGTTTTTACAATATATCAAGTAAAATATCATGTAAAAATTCCAAAATACTGCCAACTATGTAATGTTATAAATCTAAAATAAAAATATATAATTTTTTAAAATAAATTTTCAAAAACATAATATGGAATTTGTTAAATAAGATTAATAAAAATAATAAAATGTAAATGTAAAAACTATATTTGTAAAAATATATCTAAAAGTTATATATTAATTAATATAAATTATTAAAAATATATTTATATTTATACATATAAAAATAAAATATTATTAATAAGATATATTCTAATTTTTTTTTACAAAAAAATCCACTAGATATTCTAGAGAAATTTTATGTAGATGTTGTAGTGGAAGCTCGAGAGGATGTTATAGTTTAATTTTGGATGGATGATTCCGAGGAAGTTTTAATCGTTGTTTCAGTGGAAGTTCTAGTTGACCATATAGGCCATGTTATTGTGGAACTTCCTGGACATGTTCTAGTGGAACTTCCAGTGAAATTTTTGATGGAAGACACCACTAAGACATTTACAGTAAGATTCAAGATCAATTTCATCATTTATTTTAGTAAATAGTTCGCATAATTTGATACCTTCAGTAAAATTCAACATAATGTATTGATAAAAGATATAATAATTTTTAAAAGTAAATATAACATTAAAAATTTTCAAATTTAATCTGTAATACCATCATTCATGGACAATATATAGATAATCAAAAAATAAAAGTCAAAATGAAATATAACAAAGAATACTACCCCCACCAAGGTGAAACATGGAAAAAATTGCAAGTACCATCAAACGTGCTTTCTCAAGACTCTAGTGAAACCTCATTCTACAAAAAAATGGTGAAAACCCAAAAAATGGCCTCTACACATGATACTACACCCTGATGTCTCCATCAAAATTGGAATCCAGTAAGAACTATTGTGAAACCTAGTGACCATGCCATGTCAAACCACATATTTCACTGATAAAAATGAATTTTAAATAATATTACATGAAAAGATGAATCTTCTATCCAATGACTCTGAAAAAACTAGCATCCACCATCTGGTATGATTCAGACTATGCTATAATATGGTGTCCTTGACCCACAAAACCAGAAGAAAATGGAGGATTCTGTAAAATCCACCATTATTGAGCGCCCCATTTTTCATGCCACATTTATGATGAGAGGGAAATTTCTTCTAGTAAAGAAACGCAATAGTGCCATGAGTAAGGATGTGTAGAAATAATGTTTCCCCATTTTACTATCCTGTAATATAAGGAATAGGATATAATAAATCGTGAACTTCAATTGGGGTCCCATACTCTATTCAGAGCATCCACATCTCATTGGATGTCATTTACCACCTGAGATTCCCCATGTTATTCATTGGATGTCGCTACACCAAATCACTACCACCATTATGGTCACTGGTCTCATTGGAGGCCACTTCCCGCTTGCCTCTACATCTCACCACTAGAATCGGTCGCACTACCTCCACTTCCCTGCATCTCTCTAGCATAGAGATCAGCACTGATGACCCAAGAATGCACTCAATCATTCATCCTAGAAATCATCTTCCATCACTAAACCATGTAATTATACAAACATATTTATTTATCATCCTTCAAATCTATTTGGGATCATTATATATTTATATCAAACCCTTGGAACTTTTCCATCTCCATGTAAATCCATTATGATCACAATTTTCATGGGACTTTCATAACCCTATCAAAGTTTTCAAGTTGCAGTCCAATCGGTAATATTTATAATTATTTGTATAATCGTTAAACATTGTATTTCTCAATTTACTCCTTTGGAATGCTTTATGTAATTTTTTCTCTGTATCCAAGCCAACACATATATTATTCACTGGTAGTAGAATCCCGTATTTAAATCATCATACAAGGGTCATCTATATTTTTCACACATCTAAGATCATAAGTAATCCTTCAACCATTTTTTGTATATTACCAACCTACTTGCATCGATTTATATTGCATCTTTTAGGCCTACATATTTCATTTATTTTGTATTCATCTTTTAATTGATTTGTATGCCCATTTCACCAAATTTAAACCCAATTCATTATGTAATATATATACATAAAATATATATTCCACTTTATCCATCCATGGTAACATGATTATATATTTCTTGTATGTGTATATGTATATATATATCGTTTATATGTATATATATTCATGTGTGTGTGTGCTTTATGTGTATCATTGATTCTTACATATAGGGTAAGAGATACTCCCATTGTCTGCATATGAGAAGAGGATAATAGTTATTAAGAGGGGATGAAACAATATATGGTAAAGGATCCTATTGGACCATTTTATGTTACTCCATGACATGATTATGTTTTTTTACCTATGATTGGTTTAGAAACATTTACCCTAATTAGAATCTACAATTAATTTTGTATGAAAGAGTTTTTTTCATATGATCCCATCCCATTTTTACTCTTTCATTAGGATATTAATCTAGTTGTGTTAAACTCATAATAATCTTGAATTTTATTCACATCTATTTGGCTAATATTTTTTTATGAAATTTTTAAAATTTTTTATAGAGACATAAAATATAATTTGGTTGTTTTTAACAAAAAAATTTGATTGAGATGTTTTGGGGTTTTACGTAGTGAAAATGATTTTTCATGTTAATTTTTTCTAATAGTTCTTATGATTAAGAACAAAATTGTAATATAAATTATTTCACACAAAAATTAAATAAACATAATAAAATGTTTGGATTAAGATATTGAACACCCATGATAGTCATGTTATACTCATTGAACTATTTATAAAACATTTTAACATGAGATATTTCTAGTTGAAAGCAAGTTTCCTCCTAAAATATGTTCACCAAATATGAGACACTCCAATTGCATACATGAACTCTAGATAATTTGAATAAGCAGATGAACCCAATAGAAATATTCCCTTTAAAATTGAAACGATTTACAATACCTATCATATGTTTTCATTATTTGAACATTAATAATTTATCAAGAGAACATATATGTGAGGAATCTACAATATACTATTTTATCTGAAAATGATACAATGAATAAATATTTCTTAGTTAATAGTTTTTTTAACCCTTGTTATTCATAATTTTGACCAGAATACTAAAATTATCATCATTACATTTGATTCAAGGAATATCACACCCATTTTATTCAATAAATGGGGTTATGGAAAAGTTTCCAATTATCACAGATATCATTATGATGTAAATGATGGTTCTCTATTTTAATAAATCAAAAATAGTATCTATGTAACATTCACTAAAATATATTTTCTATAATAATTATCATAGATTTCAATTAATTATGTGTTTATCATTCAATAAAATTCATTAACAATTTATAAATCATTAACTATATTTGTTTTATTCATTCATTATATGTAAAAGATTATATTACATTAATTATTTGTATCATATTACAATTCATTAATTATATATGTTCCATTCAATCATGATCTGTAAAAGATTTCAATTAAATCATTATCTATATCATTTCAAAATTAATTTATTATTATTTTATCGTTCATTATAATTAATTCATTATAATACACTAAAAAATATCTCAAATCTCTATAATAGATAATTATCATAATCTATGTCATAGATTATCTATTTAATATCTATGAAAATTTATCATTTTAATATTTATATGTGTAAAATATCAATATTTGAAATCTCTAAAATGGATTCCATGTGTAATCTATGTAACATATTATATGTTTATAATTTATTGAAATTCATAAAAAGATTAAAATTCACCACTAGATTATTTATTTTTGTAATCTATCTAGTCACTTTAAAATATTCTTATCTATTATTTTAATTTTTTTTAATATGTGTAATATATCAATATATGTATCCATAAGTACCACGAAGAAGATCAAAGGATAAATGTGGTATATTAGTTGTTATAATGGATTTTTACCAAGAAAAGTTGTGGGATGGGTTCATGATTGTTTAATATAATAGGGGATGGAGTTTTAGAAATTTGAACATATAGGCTAGGTGACATCCATTCAATATTGCTGGTCATGACTAATCTGAGGATTGGAGTTCACCTAGTTCATTGTTTCATTGGATCATTTATGGGGAAATTAATAATAGGACTGGTGGAATACATGGAGAGGACTTGTTATGGTTCCCATTTGAATTTGATTTTAAGATTCCAGAGAAGCAGGAAGATCCTAGGTGGTGACTGCGTGATGATTCAAGGTTTTTTTTGTTATTTCTCTTATCTATAAAAAACTAGTAGATCAATTTTTGATAGCTATTACCACTTGGGGCATCCATATTAATATTTCTCTAATTTTTCTAATTTTAGTCCTTTTATTCTTTATCTTATGTGTGGTTCATGTATCAATATGTTTATGGGGGGAAGGATGTTACTGACCTATCCATTATTGGAAGAGTTTAAGTGTAGTGGCATGTCGAATCAGCATGTTGAGATAAACATGGGGTGCATTACCGGAGGTTGTGGCTTTATTAGATTAGTAATTTTCGACCTCCCACACCACTGTAGATACATCGTTCATTCCACCATCTAGAATATCAATGATGAAAGAGAGACCAAGTAACTGTGATGCCTATAATGAGCAGATTATCATCTTCATAACTTCCAGATCGATGTCCAACACTAAAACAAAGTCTCCGGCAACATTTATTGTACCATCATCATATACCACCATTAATCACATGGAATCAATGACTTTATTCCATATTCCAATGATATTTTGGAGCCATAAATTCTATGAAGGAAAGATTTTCTAAATGTTTTTGGTACTAGAAATTTAACTTTCATGAAATTGGGACACGGGGTGTGGTAGTGACAACATCGACTTCTTCCATCATAGAAAAATATAATTGTCCATTAAATGTAATGATTTGTTTGTATTTATGGATATATGATGAATAAATCAATCATTAGGGTCTATGGTATATCATTTCTTGGACACTAGACAAAACCACATCATAGAAATTTTTCAAGGGTGATGTCTTGGCTTTCTTTGTTCAATCCAAGAACATTCATGGGTCGTATTCTGTCACCAATATTGATTGAAATCATTATAATGATTCTTTTCATTCAATGAGTAATTGGGTTGTACAAAATTTCAACTAAATTTAATATTTGACATGTGCAACATAGGTCCAATATTATTTGATTCATTTTATTACTTAATTACACTGTATCAATATTTGTATGATTCAATATGTTTTTAATATATCAAAATATTATTTAATATATTTATGCTTTATATGAAATATATATATTCTTAATATGTGAAATATCCAATAGAATATTATCTATAATGTAATATTAGTGAAAAATGTCATGATAAGTGTATCATTTATTTCAGATCCTACAAGGTGTCTCTTGTTATTATATTTATTAGTTCTTTGACTGGAGGACGTGACATTGGACAATATGTTTTTATGACTATTCTTGGTGCATTGGTTCAACATCTAGTCTAATGTGAGGTAATTATAGGTTATCATTGTTGTCGTACGATTTGTGACATAGTTTTTTTAATAATCTAAAAAATGAAATTTTACAGATCATGATAATTTATACGTAATATTTTAACTACTATTAATCATGTCAATAAATATTTAAAAATGAATAACTTAGGTCACATTGTATAATGAATTTTAATAAGTCAAATGATTATAGATATTTAGGTTTCAATATACTTTCAAGTGTTTTTTCACAAAGTCCCTTACACCGATTGGTTTATGGAGTCACTACTAGATGAATCACTGATCAAATAAGACATCGATGCATGAGTCACCGATTGAACAAACATCACACCAATAGTTCAAAGGAAATGTCGATGAATGAGTAACTAATGGGAGACACACCAATATTGAAATGGACTTACGAATAAACAATTCACTGATAGGAAATTCACTGGTAGTTCAAAGAATTTGCAGATTAATTATTCACTAATGGGAGACACACAGATATTTCAGAATGAGTCACTGACAATGACTCACCAATGCCCGGACAGACCAATAGAACCAAATACTTAGTGATTCCCAGATTCACTTATACCAAGGGAATGCAATCACCAATACAGAGAGTCACTGATACTGAGTGACTGATGTCAATGAATCACCAATAATTATATCTCCCCGATAGTCAAAAAATATTTTTAATTTATTAATTCAAATTTATATCTAACGATCATATTTAGAAAATTAACGTTTTTGACATTATTTAATGTTTTCTATAGGGTATTTAGGAAACAATATTAGGTACATGATTGTGAGGAGATCATTATTCTTTATAGAATTCAAAAAATAAAAAAAATAACAAGCTGGAACATTAAAGTGATGAGGGGAAAAGTGTAGGTGTGTAGAGGAAAAGAAAAACGTGAAAACTCCTACAACCCACGAGAACACTTCTAAAAAACAAAGGAAATAAAAAGGGAGAATATATAGCGAGATTAACAAGACACAAAAAACCTAATGAGCTAACCTAAAGATCTTACCAAAAAGAATATGAGAATTTCACACTCTTGGAATCCCTACCACAGATACTACAATACTCTATTATGGATGAAAATTCAAGAGGAGGACTCTAACATCAATCCCACTACATGAAATGGGTCTATATCTTCATTGCATAACACATTGAAACTCTTAAATCATTCTCTACATCCTTAGATCTTTTGTGGTATTTTATTTACATTTTTTAAAAGTGTGTGTATCAGTATGTAACAGACACGCTGACTCCAGTGCATAACTAGATGATACTTGATATTCTCAAACCATCATTTTACATATCCTTTTATATCCCACGTAGAACATTGGAAGAGGTCAATTGTGACCTGTTGTTTGTTTTACCATGAAATTTGTGGTAGAGGTCAAGTGTTACCTAGATAGGGTTGTATACTATTGTGAACCCTTATCTAGGGTATGGATCAAAACTTGTTTATTAATATGAACTTCTTAGTGTAAGGTGATAAACATTTGTAACGGAATAAGACATCGATTGAGACTGATCCTATTGTTTATATTATATGTGCTTTTACCCTTTAGTTTTAACCTATTTTAATACATATTTCATAAATTAAAATTAATCTCTAATAGTTATTTAAAAAAGTTTTTATAACAGTTTTGAACTAGTAGATTAGATTAAAAAGATATATCAATCTTTAGATTAGTATATATGAGAACTAAACAACATTTTGAGAAATTATAAGAGCATTCAGGATTCCTATAAATCAAAACAAACTAACTTAAATTATTTTTTTAATTAGGGATTATTTTTAAGTACACAATTTATAAGAGAAATTTTTATTGATACTAAATTAACCCCCCACACTCTTGAGTACTCCACTCGGGCCAAAATTAGGTATCATAGGTTAATTAAAAATTTCAGTTTTCAATTCTTTTTAATACATTACAACTGCCAAATTTGTTTTACTTAGAAGATCATAGAATTTATTATAATACTAAGCATTTATCTCTTTAAAATCGTGTTATAAAATTTTAATTATGATAATAGGATTGATGGTTATTCAACCAATATACAACAATTCATTACTGGAAATAATTATACGCAATGGAAAACTAAAATTAAAATGCACTTTGAGAGTGTTGGTGTTGAAATATGGAATCAATATTATATGAGTACATGATTCCTGATACTGCTAGAACTACTTGGGATGACCAAAATAATACTGATTATAACTTGAATTGCAATGCTTTGAATTTCTCATACTATTATTTTGGAGATGAGTAATTTAAAATAAGTTCTTCAATTAAAGAACCAATTAAATTTTGGATTCACTCTCTATTTCAAATGAATGAAATTATTGTGCTAAAAAATGTGACTGAACACATATAAAATTAAAGATGATAATTTTATGATGAATCCTGATGAGCATATTTTTTACATATATCTCATATTTAATGAATTAATTAACTATATGATTTATATGAGAAGAGATGTTACTTCTGAATAAAAAATTATGAGGATTCCCATATGCTTACCTAAATGATGTGGAGGAACCACTGTCACTATTAGAGAATCACGTGAGATTAGAAAATTACCTATCAAATAACTCATTGCAAAAATGATGATATATGAAGAAGAGATAAAAGTCACCAAATAAGAGAATGATTAACTGAAGATAATGTATTTAGCCTTCAATATTATTCCCTATATGAATAAGGATAATGATAATGTGGTAGCCTCTATTGAACTCTCCAGCAATGATGACTCAACATCTGTTATTGATGAATTGATGGATCATCCGACCATAAAATTCACGATATTATAGTGAAAGAATATTTTCTTTAAGAATGTATATTATTAAGGATGATATGAAAATAAGGGAAGAAAAAAATGGACTGGAAAATAAATGAAAATTCAAAGGATATTGTCTGCTGTGAATGCAAGAGGATATGACATGTCAATGATCACTTTCCAAAGTTAAAATAAAAAAAGTAGTATGAAAACAAATATAATAAGTATAAGAAATAAATGAAATCCTCCTAGAGTGTCTGTGAGGATATCTCTAGTGAATCAGCATCATCTCTAGATGAGAAAGATGACATAAAAAATATGTGTTTTTTGAAAAACACGTGTGAGGTAACTTTAGACTCCCCTGCACACAATTCATATTATACTGTAAATGAATGTTAGTCTAATAATATGAAAAATTATTTAGTCATTTAATATTGTTTCATGTATGAAGATACTTGTAAAGAACTAAAAGAAATGTTTTTTTATTAAGAAACAACATGATCATACTATAACTATTAAGTCTGAACATACTACTGAAAACGAACAAAATGATCAACATCTCAAAGAAAACAATGAATTAAACATGTCTAATGAGAAATTAAAGAATGATGAAGAAATTTTTTTCAATAGAAGAATACTTTAAAAAAAATTCTAGGTAAAATAGACAGATCCTAATTACACTTCTAGTATTGGATATCAGCCAAGAGAAGGAAATTTATCTAAATCATATTTAATGATTAAATCTAGAAAATCTACTTATTTGGACAAAAATAACTATTTGAGGAAAGTTATATTTCTAAAAAATGATTTATTTCATTGATTTTTTCTAGAAAAAACAAATTTTATTTTTCAAATGCTTTATATAATACATATAGGAAACCCATAAGACATATGTTGGTTCCTAAATCGTGTATTTATTATGTTTCTAGTCCCAGAATGATATTGGTACAAAAATAATTTCATGGACGAATTGTTGTTTGGGTAAATTGACTATAATATTTCTATAGAATACATAGGTACTTGTACAGTTAATATTAAAGGATACTGATAAGATTTGAATCAATCATCAAAAATCTCATCAATATTGATGGAGGACATGTCAAATTTATTGAAATGGTAAATGAATATTCAAAGGCATAGGCTAGATTGGTAACCATAACTCGGTTTCAATTTTCAATGTACATTATGTTGATGGATTAAAATATAAATTTCATAGAATATCTCATATTTGTTATAATGGATTTAATGTTATATTAAAAAAGGATTCATTCTATGTTTTTTATGCATAAAATAATATGGTATTTACTGATCGTAGAAAAGATAATGTCTATGATATAAACATAGACACACTAGTGTCACATAATGTATCCTTCCAATGTGACATTCATAAAGAGTATACACTCAGTAATAGAAGTCTAGGATGTTTCAATGTACACTGCCTTCGAGAATTATCTGGAAAAAATTTTGTTAAAGACCTTCAAAAACTAGAGTTTCCATACAATAGATTGGGAAATCCTTGTCAAAAATTAAAGAAACTTGAAATCTATTACAAAAAAATATAGAATTCACAACATATCAACCTCTTGAGATGGTTCACATGGACATGATTGGTCAATCTTTTGTTTAAATTATAAATGGAAGGAACTAGGTTTTGGTTCTTGTAGATGACTTTTTTAGGTATACATGCTTCTTTTTCTTAGCTCACAAAAGTGAACATTGATTTCATTTTACCATGTATATTAGGACTGTACAAAATTTTAGTGGACCTAAAATTACATCCTTATGAAGTGACCATAGAATGGATTTTGAAAAACTAGTCTTTGAATATTTTTTCTCACAAAATGAATATAATCATAACTTCTCTGCCCCTAAGACACCTCAACAAATGGTGTAATATGTTGAAATAGGGACCTATAGTAAATTTCATGAAAAGTGATCAATTAATATTACCTACCAATTTAATTTTGAACTAAATATATTAATACATATTGTTATATTATATATAATTTCTTAATAAGACATATCATTAAGAAAATTCATTATGAGTTGTGTAATAATAAGAAACCGAAGGAAATTTATTTAAATTGTTTGGATGCAAGGTTTATATTAATAACATTAAAGTTAATCTAGATAAATTTGCCTCCAAAATTGATGAAGGAATATTTCTTTGAAATTCATCATCATAAAATGCTTATAGAGTTCTAAATGTGACAAGGAAACAATACATGTCATGTTTTATGAAATAGATCCAAAATAACCATAGACCTCACTTGGGAATATTATAAAGGGTATGTCAAATCTAGACATTAATGCTAAAACATTTGACAATCCTATAATGGAATCTGTTAAAACATCTCATTCTATAAATTCTCCATAATCTAGCCATAACGAACCAGAACCAAGTGATGAACCTGAAATAACATTACCTACTTTTACTAGAACAATCTGGACCCTTAAACCAATCATTATGATTTTGTAGTTGTAGATTTAGACAGAAGAAAACAAACTAGTTATTATTTTAGAAATTTAGTAGAACATCAAGCATTTTGTATCAATGATTATATTTGGGTGATGGGTATACAATAAGAGATTAATCTGTTTGAGGGAAATAATTTCTGTAAGACTGTTGATAGACCAATGGAAAACTTTTCTATTGGAATTAAATGGGCGTTATGTTATAAAATAGATTATGTTGTAAATATAGATAAATTCAAAGATATACTGGTTTCACAAGGATATTACTAAGTATAGGTAATTGACTATGGAGAGACAATTGCAGCTCTAGCTAATATTGAAGACATTAAAATATTAATTTTCTATCCAGCACACATGGATTTCAAAATTTATCAAATGGATGTCAAAATTTCATTACTAAATGGCTATATAATTGATTATGTTTTTGTTGAACAACCTCTATGTTTTAAAAATCCACATTTTCAAAATCTTCTTTTTAGAATATATAAATCGGTTTATGGTTTGAAAAAATAACCAAGAGCATGGTATGATAGGTTTTGTAACATTCTTATTTCTAAAGTTTTTACAAAAGTAGTTCCAGATACTACATTGTTTATACAATGAATTTCTAATGATGTATTACCAGCTCAAATTTAATTTGATGATATTATTTTTTGATTTCTTAAAAATTCATTATGAAATGATTTTTCAAAAATGATGCATTATGTTTTTGAAATGAGTGTTATGGGGGTACATAAATATTTTCTTATTTATAAAATATTTCAAAACAAAGATGTTATAATTATAAATCAAATTAAATATAATAATGATACTTTTAAAATATATGGCTTTCATGACATCAATATTAGTGAAACACCAATAGTTTTCACTTGTATGTTGGAACATAGTGAAAATTGGAAATCTGTCCATCAATCTACATAGAGAAAAATGATTGGGAGTTTTCATTACATAACGTCTAGTACACTATACATCATGTTTAGTCTGTGTATCTATGTATGATTTAAGGAAAACCAAAAAGTTTCTTATTTAAATGATGTTAAAAGAGTTTTCAAATACCTTAAATATCCATCTAACTTAGGACTTTTCTACCCAATAAGATTGCATTTTGATTTGGTCAATATTTCAATGCTTCCATTGGTGGATGTAAATAATGTAGAAATATCACATAGGGAACATATAAATATTTTTTAAAATACTTTAATTTCATGCTGTAGTAAAAAGAAAATTTTCGTTGCATTATCAACGGTTGAATTACAGTACATTACTACTAGTAGTTTCTCTGGACAAATTTTAGGGATGAAACAAACATTATTAGACTATCGATATCAATTCAGACATATCCATATTAATTGTGACAATTATAATGCGATTAACATTTATAAGAATACAATTTCTCATTGAAAAACAAAATATATTGATATAAGAAATCATTTTTTCAAATATCGCTATCAAATCGGAGATATACCTATTGAGTTTATTATGAATGAGAATCAACTTGTGGAAATTTTCACCAAACCCTTAAACTCTCCAAGAATGTGATACATAATATATGAAATAGGTATGATATATATATAAGGATTATCTAACCTTATCCAATTATAAAAAATTATGTAATGGTGAAAGAGATTAGTAAACCCGATCAAGTGAAAGTGATAAGGTGAAACTGAATGGTAGAACTGATCATGTGAAACTGATCAGGTGAAACTAGTCAATAAAATGGATCATGTTATACTGATCAGTAAAAAAATCACGTAAACTGATCTGTGAAATTGATCAGGTGAAATGGAATAGTGAAACTGATCAGCGAAACTAATTAGTGAAACTGATCATGTGAAACTATTTATGTGAGACATTTTGCATGAATGTGAACTGATTAAGAAAACCCATTGAGATCGATAATTTTAATATGAAACCTACAATTATAGGGACATTTTATTTAATAAGACTGTGTATTTTTTATGTAAAACAACATAGTTTCATTATTTTGTTTTACATTTATTCTATTTTTAAATTTTGAATTCCCTAAATGGAATAATTAATTCAATCCACTATTTTACTATTCACTACCCTCACATTACCATCAAACAATCGAAAACCAATCACTATAGTGGAGAATAATGTTTTTAGGATAGTTCTATGATGCTATGATTTGGGAAGACGTGTAGTGACTGCAAAGATGGAAGTATCTGTTGAGTGGATTTTTTTATCATGTTTCTCATACTGAGAGTTTTGGAGTCACAATGGTGGATCCCCTAGATTTAATATAATGAGATATTGTTATATCCTCAGCTGATACATCAATTAATTCTCAATATAAATGTTTCTTTATATTCTTTTGTGGTGGATTGGATGAATTCAGTAGAAAAGGTAAGGAAATTTATTTTTCTACAAAGGTGTGGGAAGAATTTTTGGAGATGCCACATGAGGGGATTTATGTAGACTATGAGGGTAATATTTCCCCATCCTCATATTTTTTTCATATTAAATTACTTTTAAATAATTGAAATAGAATATGAATTCAAGGAGTTTCACAACTACAGAGATAGAAGGAGAGGCCAAACTACATATCAATTTCATTCAAAATCAAATCATCCTAAGGAAGGATGATTTTTCTTCTATGTAGTATTAGGATGTTTACATAATTTATATTTTGATGAATGGGTTGAATGTGAATTTGTGAAGGTTCTTTTTGTTACATATTTCTGATATGATCAAACCATCTAAGACTAAAACCTATTTATACTATCCATGGAGGATCTCAGTAATGTTGATGTGGTTAGAATGTGTCGTTGATGAAGATGAGGTGATCACTTCCTGTAGTAGATTTTTCCAGCAAAATTATATCTACAATAGGATGAAAAACATTTGGATCCTAAGGAAGATATTTTTGGTAGTAGATAAGGAAAATCAATATGAGTATTACAATCCTATAGATCATCCTGTCAGACTATGTGATCAAACTGATCCAAGTTGTAAACATGATGATCAAGTGGTTTATTCAGATGAAGAGGGAGTTGAAACTGAGGTACCGTGACAAGAGGGGTCTCCTATAGATTATAGGAGTGACATACATATATTTGAAATCCCTATAGACATGTTGTATGGACCATCTAGTCCACCGTTCGAGTTACCTTCTCGAAAACCAGTGTTGGGTGATGATGCTAATGAAGAGACTGAAGTCTATAGAGTTGAAGAATATGTATGAAAAATATATGGTGATGATGATGATGATGATGTTGAGAAAAATTTTGGTTATTATACTAGTGACTCACTAAAAAAAGGACAATAATATGTTAGTTCTAGTGGATAATTTGTAAATACAGATTATGATGATATTGACAGATAGGATGTTGCTGATCCATTTATAAAAGATGTTGTTGATCCTGATGATGGTGCTCCATGATTCATTGAAGAGCTTAATTATAGCATGTATGGATGATAAGAAGAAGTGGTTGAGTATCAGATTTCACCAATGCCTTATATTGAAGAAGATCGTCAACTGGTGCAATATGCTGGAGTGGCTGGATTTCAAGTAGAACCTCAAGTTCATTGAGTACGAGTGCCTCAAAAATATGATCTTGCTCGATCTCATGATGAAGACGATGATGAAGTAAATTTTGAAGATGAACCCCAAGGTATAATAGTAAAATTGACACTATGAATCCTAGAGAATGGACTTATTTACGAGATAGAATAGAAATCCAAGTTATATCTTATTTGTGTAGGATTATGAATCTAATAAGAAGATGGAAGATCCTTCTCCTTTTAAACTGCAAGCTGAATTGGAAAAGATTTCACCAACTTCACATTTAGTATGTAATTCAAATGAGCTACCTATACAGACGATACCTAGTGAGTATGTCACAATTGTTGATCCTGAGCAAATCAATGAAGATTCATGTGAGTCAGTAAGAGCCTCTATTGGAGTCAAAAATGAATCATATACTTCTCTGAGTATTTTGGAGTCTAATGCTACTATGATCTTATGAATGGCGATTCTTGAGAATAATCCTAAAATAATCAATACAACCAAGACTGTTATTGGAAATAACAGAATGCTGATGGAGGAAGTCAAGAGAATGCATAATTAATAGAAATATCTATTCAGTGATTTCAATAACATACATGGTGGTGTTATGATAGTTATTATGAACCTGGTTACACATCTACTGATTCAATATTTGATGATGTTAAAGAAGGATCCTGGAAAGATGATTTCTAGTGTCCCATTAACAAAAGTTCTAGACCTGTTGTTGCTGATATGGATTCCCTTAGGACTATGGTGACAGAAGATATCAATAGTATTTAGAGTGACCTTGATAAATAAATTTTTTTCCTAAGTACACATGAACACTGACTTTTTTTATAATATATGTAGATAGTGTAAAAATTAAGAATCTACTTCTCATTATGAGATTAGAGAAAATGTGGAAGAGCAGTTCTCAGAAATGTACCTCAAGTATAATCTCATTATCCCCGTTATGTACTTAGCTATGAATCTGAAAATCCATTCAGTGATGAATGACTACAAATTGAGAGTGGGTCTGTTAGAGGATATTACACCAACTATGGAGAAGTTCATGGAGAAAAAGGAATACTTTGAAAAGGAAATTTTTTATGGTGATAAAATCATAAATGATTTTAAAATGATTTTGACCCCCTATATGCATCTGCAATAAGAATCTATAGTGGTTCTTAAAGAAGCTTCTATTAGACCTAGTTCTATCCACCTACTTATATGAGAGTTTCTCAATCCAAATCTCATATTTCTCTAGTGATTCCAAGGAATCCTTATAGTCATGTTCTATATGAATGGAGTCCATGAAAAACATCTAGTGTTCCTAAATTTTTTACCTTACCCAGTTATACCATTTGATCATTCATTACCAAAACCACAACACCACCTATTAAACTTACAATTGACCATTCAGACAAAGGTAATTCCCATAAAAAGCCCATCCCTTATGATTTGGATGATTTTTTAATAGGCCTTTGTACAATTATTTTTTATGAGTGTATTTTTTTTATTAGTACTCTTTTTTACCATAATGAATATATATTTCACTTCCATATGTTTCATGTATATTTGAGTTATGTTTCATTATTATTTTTGTTACTTGTTTATCTTTTTTTTAATACCAAATGGGGGAGACAATATATGGATGATATATATTCTTAATCTCATGGGGAGAACTCTACCACAGGAAAGATGGAATATAATCAATAGATTATATATATATATATATATATATTACACCTCTTATACGAGTCACTCGAACTGCACAATTACAACAAACTAAGGGGTGTATGAAAAGGCTCTAATATAAGTCTTTTAAATGGAACTATCTATATATGTCCTCAGATGCAGTAATTGAGGGGATATAAAAGGAAATACATTATAGTTATATTTTGAACTCACATTGACTGTTGATATGTTGAGTCAAGTATTTTTTATAACTTAACATCTTGTATACTTCATTAATGCCATGATTTGTGATATAAAAAATGTAGAGATTTGTGGACTGTGTGCGGGATTGTTTTTTCATAATCACAACCATTCCAAATTACAAATCATTATAATTTAGAAGTTATATTAGAACTATTGTTAATAATTTCGATAAATATTTATAAATGGTTAAATTATGTCCCATAATAAAATACATTTAAATAAGTCAACAAATTTTGGATTTGTAATTTCTAATATACTTTCATATGAATATTTACATAGTCCCTAACAATGATTAGTTCAATTAGTTATCAATGGATGAATCACTGATAGAAGAAGACACTGATGTGGGACTCACCGATAGAACAAATTTCACACTAATAGTTCAAAGGACATACCGATTAACTATTAACCAATAGGAGATGAACCAAACGTTCAATGAACATTCTTATGAATGAGTCATTGATGGGTGAAAAACTGATAGTACAATGGACATACATATGATAGATTCACTAATGGTAACCACATATATTTTTCAAAATGAGTCATCGTTGATGACTCAGTGATGTTTGGATATACCGATTCTACTAATGACTCACTGATGCCCAAAGTCACCTATACAGATTGAACAGACTCAACAATAAATAGAGTTGACGATGCTGGAATTCCAATTCCAATGACTCACTGATATTCACAAAAAATATTTTATTTTATTAATTAAAAAAATCTAATCGTCATATTAAGATAAATTCATGTTTCTGACATTATTTAATGGTGTATATAGGATATTCAAGAGACATTACGAGGTACCTGCACATGGAGAGAAAATTATGCATGTTTCACATCAAAGTCTACAATATTTACAAGCTGGGTAATAAAAGAGATGTGGAAAAAAGTATAGAAGTGTAGAAATAAAAGAAAATCATGTAAACTCTTGAATACCTTGAGAACACTTACGAATACCCATGAACAAAAAAGTATGAACATATGGGAAGATCAAAAAGACAAGATAAAAATACTGAGCTAACATTAACATATTACCAACATGAAGCTAAACAATTCACACTTCAGGATGCCATACCACAGAGACTATGATAGTATCTTTTGAAGAAAACATCCAAATGATGACTCAGACTTCAATCCCACTACATCAAACGAGTTCAAAACTTCACTACATAACTCTAAAAGTCTTATAAGTATTTATCTACATCCTTAGATTTGTTGGGTTCCTTTATATACATTTCTAAGATGTGCGTGTATCTATTTGGGACAAACACTCTGAATCCTGTGAAAAAATGGATGATACTTGATATCCTCAAACTCTCACTATACATATCCTTTTATATGCCCCGTAGAACTGTGGAAGAGGTTATCTATGACATGTTTTATTTTTTCATGTGAACGTTGTTGTATTGGTGAATAGTTATCTTGATATCCATGTATGGTATTGTGATACTTGATCAAGGGTGTGTATCAATAAAAAATTTAATTTAAACATCATTGTGGCTGATGATCTCCATGTATAGGGGAATAAATCTCATCATGTGAGTGAACCTCTTGTTTATATCTGATGGTTTTTAACCCTTTACATTTAATCTGTTATATCACATATATCATAAAACTAAATTAAACAATGATATTTAGTTTATCAAGTGTTTTTAATAGTTTTCAACCAATATATTTGTTTCAAACTTTATGTTAATATTTATATTAATATTGGTAAGAACTAATCAATATTTTGAGAAATTAATTGAATATTCAAGAAAATAATAAATTCACTAAAAACTAGCATAAATTATTTGTTTTAATTAGTGGATTATTATAATTAAAAAATTTATAATAGAAATTTTCATAGATAAAATATTCACCCCCCTCTTGAGTACTCTACTCAGACCAACAATTGTCATTGTGGCCTTTTCATGACTATGTTGATAAAATACATGTGTTGATCCCATCACCAGTTTCAATCAAGGACCTGACAGATAATATATGAAACAAATTATGGATGGAGTTTCATGGAGTTTCATGTAACTTATATAGAATTTTTACAATGCTTAATCAATATTGTAACATGATTTGTGAAGCATTAAGAATATTCATAGTGTTTTAACATGTTTTTATGTTGTGATTTAAAATTGCATTTTTAATGATAGTTTTTAGAGTTTAATGTAACCTAATTATAGAATTATTATATAATAATTGTATTATATATAATTATATTAATAAATAAATTATCGAAATATCCTCACATAATATTTTAATTTAAAAATAATTGATAAATAGATATTAATTCTCGGTGTTACTTATAGTATTTGATAATATTATCTCGATAATTTTTTATGTGTCTATTGATAATATTTTTGATCAACATAAATATTATATATTTATATTATTATAAATAAAATGTAGCTATTTTATCTATCTTTACAACATTTTTCAATAATGCTTTTAGCAATAATGTAGTGACATGGACACACTAAAACAAATATTAGCATTGGTGTATGTGTATGTTGTTTATCACCATTATGGGTTTGTAAAGGATGTATTAGTGACAACTAATGGAGGACTCTAATTATAGAATAAAAAGGCTAGATTTCACCCACCTCCAATATTTTATTTTCTATGATTTCACAACAAAACCCTCTCATCGCACCCATTGTTACCCTGCTTCCTCTGGCCACCCCTAACACTCCTAGATGAACACTCAACTCCCCCCCAACATTACAACCATTAATCATATCCCTCCCCTAACAACCTCATTCTACCACTTTACATCCCTCCATGTACCATACTCCCTCCTACCATTGTGCATCCTCTATGATATACGTGAATGGATTTTTCTTACTCCCCATCTCCCCATGGGTTTTTTTATGTCGACAAAATCAAATAACACTTGAATGTGGGTGTTTTGATGGATAACATTTATGGATGTTGTAGGTGGTCAATTATTGGCCATACAGATGGAGAAACTGTGACTACCAATAACAGTCTTAAGGTGTCCTCTAATGGTCTTTAGACGTCGCTTTTGGTGGTCTCAAAAATCTAGTATTATAGTAGTTAATTACTTGTTTTTAAAATTATTAGCCTATAAAAAATGGTACATTTACCAAAAAATATGTTTCATCCATGATTTAATTGGAGGTATTTTTATTTATTTATTCATTATATTTATTCATTAGATTCCCTATGAGTTTCTGTTGAAATGTGAAGATTTTGGTCTTGACACCTGGTTGTGAACAGTTAATGGAAACAGTGCACCATCCTCCAGGTAAGAATGCGGCCAGTTTCCTCCTCAACAGAGGACACCACATAGTTGACGCATGGTTTGGAAAACTATATAGGATAAACATTTACATGTTCCACATGGACTATGAGGGACACACAATTTATGCATATCTTGGAAAACCATTCAAGAAAACCAAACAACCTATTCAGGTCATCATAACGAGAAAAATTTCATTCATTCAGTATTCAGATTGACCAATAAAACAAATCTAATCTAAAATGTACGGGAGTTTTAGCCATGGGAACTTCTTAAAAAACCATCCTGGATCCTTCAAGCATAAATATGGGGTTGGTTTTGTTGTGTATTAGTTAAATATTCATTAGGAATGTCACTTTTTTGGATTCATTCTTTATTTAAGTTTTCTCATCCTCCCTCCTTGGGTTATTCTCTTTTAGTGGGTAGTTTGACCTAGTGAGAGTTCTATTGTCTTTGTAAATATACACAGTTTTTTTATCTAGACTTTAAAGGTTCATACTAAGGCATGGTTATAGTTTTCCACATGTTTTCAGATGTATATATTCATGGGATAGGATGTCCCCTGAGTTTCCATTATTAAATGTTTATTAAATGATTTATTGGTTGATTAAATGTGTTATATGGGTTATGTGTGTGGTGATAAATATGTTTTGAAAATATTTTGACATGAATATGTTATGAATGTTGGTTATCTATTGAAATTTTTTTATGTTTCATGTGTACCTTATTGCAGACTTTCGTAGAGTGTTCCATGACTGTGTGAATGGTGGAAAATGTCTTTTCAAAGGTATTTTAAAGTGAGAATGTGTTGAATGTGGGGTATTCCAATGAAAATTGATTTTTTTTCATGTTTGATTATTAATGTACACCATAAAATTTTTATGTGAATTTTTAATGTGATTTGAGACTTTTTATAAAGTGGATTTGATGTGTTGGAATTTTAATGGAGCTCTTCCCTCGGAAATGGTTAGATTTCATGTGTGCGCTTCATGTAATATATTCAAATGCGATTATTGAATTGTTCAAATTCCAGAAAATGTGTTTTTAAATGTTTTTATTGTGCATGGGAAATGAAAGTGGTGTTGATTATCAATAAATGGTGGTTTATTGTGGGATTTAATATCTGGTTAAATATTAATTCAATAAAATGGTGCATTCCTTGTTTGCTCGTGATTATTTTCAACAGTGTGTGGATGTGACAATTTATGTGGAATGAAAAATGGAAATTTGAGTAGGAATGGAATCACAGGGTTCTTGGATAGAGAAATAGAACCAATATGCTAGTTGAATCAGTAGTATCAATTCTTGGAATCTTATAGCAGACTTGATTCTACAACAACAACTGGACTCTTGATATGATCAAAGACCACTGGACATTGGGATGGGATCCCCTCTAGTGGATCATGTATGAAAGAAACGTTGGTTTTGGATTATTTTACAGAGACCACTAGACATTGGGATGCATTCCCCTCTAGTTGCTCTAGCATGAGAGCATTCTTTGTTATTATTTGAGGATTTTTATCACAATAGAGCAAGGCTTATTGGGTCCCATTCTGGATAGTTACCGATAGCAATTATCCATGGTACATTCTTGTGACCAGATAATTTTTGGTTGATATAGTACTATGATTTGGCTCACACCCTACATACACTTTTTGGTATATGAAGACATTGGTAGGAATGACCCAAGTAAAGGGAATATGTCAGATGGTAGTGATAGTGGATTAGCTAGTACTATTCAAATTCATGTTGGTGTTAGTTGTGGTGGTTTAATGGGGATGACCCTCTTATTTCATGGAGGTTTTTGGGATGGTTTTTTCCATTCCATTTAGGTATTATTTGATTTTGTTAAAAGTTATAAACCATGAATCTGAATGATGTTGTATCACGTTTGATTATTGTTAATGCTTATGTGATATTTTATTTTCATGGGATGTCTATTATTATATACATTGGTGAAAGTGTTCCCAATGTGTATTGTTTATACCTAGTCACTAGATACATACTTTTGTAGATCGGTAATTAATGTTGGCCCATGACATAGATCAGGTTGTGTGTTTGGTTGTATGAAACTCCAGCAGGGATTGTGACAAAATGGTGTAGTGCATGTTTCTAAATTTTTGTGTAAATTTATTTGGGATGAGTCTGGATAGACCAGTTCTAACACTATTGCGGCATGAGGTTCTAATCACATGTAGGGTTTCTATCCCCCAAAACTCATGACAAGACTCAAGTTGAAATGATATTCTAGGAATTTGGGTTAAATTCTCCTATAGGTGATACGTATAGGATGCAAACTATATATACCCATCAGGTGAGGGTAAAGTGGATTGGGATTGTTGATGGTGCTCTATCTTTTTTGTAAAATTATTTTTTCTAGTGATAATTTTCAAGAAGTTGTTTTGATGTATTTTTTAATGGGTTTTTCTTTATTTATTACTTTTTTTAGAAATATGCATCCATTTATTATTCTTGTTCTGTCACGAGAAGAGTCCTAATAGAGTTATTCCTCACCAATCAATGAGAGTTTAGTGGAATAAATAGTTTGAGATGTTGAAGATTTGTGTGAAGGAGTAGGTTCTAATCCAGATCAAGTGAGAGATGTTGATCCAGTACCTATAGACAAAAATGATTATGATTTATTAAAGAACAATCCTATTTCATAAAAGGTCAGCACATAACCCCACGAATTAGTGGAGTGACTTGAAAAGATAGGGAAAATATTAATGTTTCAAAACCCTCTTGAGGAATTCCAGGTGAAGTGTAAATTTATAATGTTTGAAGGTCCCAGTATGATGTGGTGGGAGTCAGTGGTTCAAGATGGAAATACCAAGTAGATGGGTTGGATATATTTTAAGGTCATCTTAAAAAATAATTATTGTCTGATGATTTTGTCCATAATCATGTCCCATGAGTTTTTGGAACTCAAAAATGGATACCAGACCATGGTGAGGTATGCTAAACACATTAAAGAGTTAGTTTTATTATCAGTTTATGTCATTTCCAATGTGTCGCTAATGTAACTAATGTCTAGGATAGGGTTACAGTTAGATATCTAATCCCATGACTTTTTTTCAATATGAAAACCAATGTGGTAGTGGTTGATTTGCTATGATGTTGGAAATTGATTGTAGAGGCATGTATGGTTTCATTGGAGCAATGTCAGCTATGGGTAGTAGTATTTCATATTAGAAAAGGAGTAACCATAATGAGTAGGATAAAATGGGAGTTGGTAGTTCTTGTCATCTCTCCCTACTCTCTTCATCCATGGCATAGTGTTCTACAACGATCGTGTACCATTAGTTTGGGATGGAAAGAAACATGTGATCTACGTATTCATCTACACTGACAACATACCACTGGTGTAGAACTATATTGAACATGCATTGATTTTTAGAGATGGAAAACCCATATGAGAGTGGTGCATGATCTTTAGATTTTAAATGGATTCCAGCATGATCAGAACAATCCAGTATAGTGGGCTCTTGATTTTGATCTCATGGTGGTAAGGCTATATCTTTATCATATAAGATTTAGTTCAGGGAAAAGCCACATGTCATTGATCGTTCTCAAGATCTAATTACGATGAGAGAACTTCTTTATATAGAATGAGTGCTAGTGGAATCAGATTTCTGTCCTGTGATTATTCGAGGTACGATTCTTATTGAATCATATTTGATAGTTGAATTTTATTGACACATGTTGTTTTGATTATATTATTTTTTACCATATTTTTGTTTTAAATCTTCCAAATAATCATACTTCTTATGTGAACATGGGTATACTTCTTGGTAAGATGCGAAACAAGGGGTTTAGGTGTACATCTTGTGAACATACAGTGTTATAGGTTGATTAGGAATGGAATTTCATCATTTTGGTGATTTACCACCTCGACATAATCCTCATTATTGATTGGATGATGAATTTTTAGGCACACGACGTCAATTATCAATGGTGGGTGTGTATTTTGGCACTTGATGGGTCCACCCATGTTTTTTTTGGTGAATGGGATCATTTATAAAGATGTATTCGACTACAACCTATGGGTTTGGTAAAAATCTATTATCAGTTCACTTTGCTCATGTTGTAGGATAATCGTACTGGTCTTAAAGATTTATTAACACCTGTAGTGGATGTGTTCTCAGAGGTATATTCAGATAATTTCCGAGGTTTTTCCCCCAAGCGGGATTGGTGTTTCTCCTTTGATTAGAATGTGAGAAAACAACTGATATATCGTACCTTATAAAATATTCCCCCTTCCACTGATTTAAGATAATTGATGGTGTCTTTTATGATTTAAAAAATAGATGATTAATTTTCTTGAGTGTCTAACATTGGGCCTCCAGTATTATATTTTTTATGAAGGCTACTGGATTGATCCAGTTTTGTTTCAATTAATGAAATTTGAATAAATGGAATATTATAAATAAGTACCATTTTCCCAATATTGCTTATATTTTATATTAGATTATACAGGTGAGGTGGTTCTTTACGATCGATCTAAGTTGTTGGTATCACCAAGTCAGGGTTAAAGAGTTAGATTATCAGAAAAGATATTGTTGATGTAGGTAAGACCATTTTGAGTATTTTATCATTCCTTTCGGATTGACAACTACTCTAGCGGTATTTATGGAACTCGTGAATATGATTTTCCATCTATATCTTGACTTGTTTTTTTGTTGTATTTGTGGATGACATCCTGTCTATTTTGGGACTCAGGAAGTTCATATCGACATCTGAGGTTTGTTCTAGTCATTCATCATTATTATCATCTCTATGCGATTTTTTCACAATGCACATTATAGATTATGGAGGTGATGTGCCAAGGTCTTCTTTTCTCAAAATGACGGGTTTCAGTTTATCCTTTGATAGTTATTTATCTGATGTCATTGGAGAAGCTAAAGAATTTTTTTGAGATCAGGATCTTTTGGGTTTGGTAGGGTATTAGAGGATGTTTTTTTGATATTTCTGTCACAATTAATTGTCCATGAAAACTCTTACCCAGAACGGGGTATAGTTTGAATTGATCCCATAGTGTAAAGAATCCATTTAAGATATAATTTGGTGGTTTACCACAAACCCTATTTTGATTTTTTGGTGTATGGAAAGGGATATGTGGTTTATTGTGATGCCTTGGGTATTAGTATAAGGTGTTTGTTGATTCGGGATGATCAAGTAGTGGAATATGGTGTTCACGAACGTTTATCACATTAATATAATTACCCAACCCATGACATAGAGTTTTAGGTGATGATATATTCCTTAATGATGAGGAATCATTATATTTTTTGGGGATAAGTTTGTGGTCTATTCTGATCATATGATATTGGCCTACACTTTCACCTAGAATGATCTGAATTTGAGGTTTCTTCCTTGGGTTGAGTTACATCATGGTTTAAATTATGATATCATATACACCCAAGGAATATCTAATGTGGTTGAAGAGGTATTAATAAAACAAATATTTGTGTACGTGTTGAAAGAGTTCATTGATTAGTAGACATTGATCTGAATTTTTTCTCATATGAACCTAAAGACCAAGGAACATAGTTGATGTTTGTTCATTGCAAGTGTTCAACACACACCTTACCTTTTGGAGTAGATTCGGCAACACCAGTCGAGTAATGAGATTTTATCTCATTCAATGCAGTTTCAAAACGGTGGGGAGGATTCTTGTGAGTGGTCATTATCTCATTTGGTATTTTTTCTCTTCAAGATTCACATTGTGGTACCGTTGTGGTTACGGATGGTGGTGATGTTGGAAAGCCACCACTCATCGTGGGTCATTAATCCCGGTACCACCAAGATGTTCTATGATGTGCATTATTAATCATAGTTTCTTGGTATGAGGTGTTACATATATTTCATTTCATTATGGTGTTATAAATGTTAGTAGGTTAAATCCCAACACCAAAGTCCCTCTGGTTTTATTCCGATGCTACCCATTCCTACCTTGAAGTTGGATGAGATCTCTAGGGATTTCATTGTTTTCTTACCTAATAAACTGTTGGGGTGGAATGATCTTTGGGTGGTGATTGACTGCCTGAACAAATAACCCCATTTCACACTGATTAGGGATTCATCCAAGGTGTATGAGTTGAGTTTCATGTATGTATGATAGATGGTGTGGCTTCCTGGCATTCAGTTAATGATTATTTCATATAGGGACCCTAGATTTACAACATGGTTTTATGAAGAACTACAGAAGATGATGGTATCATAGTTTATGTTGTGCATGACATACAACTATAAAATTGATAGTTAAAAAGAGTGGGTGATTTGGATCATGAAATCCATACTACAAAATTTCTGTTAGATTTTGGAGGATTACGGGATGTCAAATTGGTGTTAGTAAATTTGATATATAGTAGTTACAAGTAATCTCATTGAATTTACCATTTTTAGATTCTTTATGGTCATAATGGTTGGTCACTTATCTTTGGGAAGAGATGTGTGTGACATCATTGTTGGGATGATCCTTTGGAGGAAACATCTCAATATGTTATGTTAAACAGGAAGTGGATTATGATGGTGTAGATTCTACGTATGTATTATTATAATTAGAGTAATATATATTTGGAATTTTTGGTTAGAGACAGGGTGTTTCTGAATGTGTCCTCTCACTTGGGTCACTATCATCTTAGTATGTAAGCGAAGCTAACACTGAGGTATGTTGGACCATTTGAGATTACCGAGACAGTTGGTAAGGTAGACTATCAGTAGGATTTTCCATATCAGTTGACATCAATTCATGATGTGTTCTATGTATCATAGTTGAAAACATACACACTAAAAAAATCTCATGTGTTGAATTCGAAAGAATTGGAGTTATAGCCTGATTTGTCATTGTTTTAGCATCAAGTGCAGAATATGGATTCCCAAGAGAAAGGGATTAGTGGGAAGTCCATTACATTGGTAAAAGTTCGTTTGCATCATGGTAGTGATGAGGATGATACATGTGAGAATAATTCTTATTTGGAGTAAGAGTATATGTTTTTTCTGATCAATCATTCGAGTGAATTTTTGAAGGTGGAATGTTTTCATAGTGGAGATATTATTCACATCTGTGATTTTATGGTGAGGTATTATTTTTTTATTTTTAGTCTTATATTTTTTCTTTATATTTCCCATGATTTTTACATAATAATTGGATATATTGATCTTCCCAAAAGGTGGCGCACTATTAACATACAGTTAAGGGAAACTATGAACCATCCTCTAGGTAATTTTGTGGTTGGATTCCTCCTAGATTGATGGGACCTCATGTTTGATGTGTAGTTTAAAAAAACATTCGAGCAAGTAGTGAGGAATATTTACCATAAATAGTGATGGATGCAAGGTTTTCAAATGGTTTGGAATATTGGGTGGGGAAACTCTGTGACTTGTTCTCTTGGTCATTAAAATGTGGAAATTTACATTCATTCTATCTTCATATTTAACACTAAAATACATCTAATATGATGCCTATGGGATTTTAAAAATACTGAGATTACTCCAAACCATGATGGAGCATTTTAGAATCAATAATTGGGTGTTTTTGGTGTGGATTTATCCCGAAATCATCAAATAAGTCTCTTTTCCTTTGGTTTATTCCTTCTTCTAGGGTTTCTCTACTTCCCTCTTTGGGTTATTCATTTCTAGTGTAGTTTTTAACCTAGTGAGAGTTCCAACTTGTGTTTTTGGGGGGAATATTGATATATGTTGTTTGATAATTTATTTATAGGATGTTTTTGAGGTGTGGTTGTGGGTTTTCATTGGTTTGAGAACGTTTTTGAGTTTCAGGATGGTGTTTTTATTCTTTTACATTATTATATGTTTTTAATTTTAATTCATGGACATTTAATGGTTTTCTATGGATTGGGTCTGTGGTCAAAATATTTATTTCAATTTTTTTGATATCAATATATAGTGTATGTTGGTTTTCTAAACAGAATTGGTTATGTTTCATGTATAACTTATTATATAGTTTTTTTAAAATGGTACAAGATTTTTTGAAATGTGGTAAATGTGTTTTCAAAGGGATTTGAAGGATAGAATGTTTTCAAAGTTGGGTTTTCGAAATAAAATTCTCGTTTTCATGTTGGATTGTTATTGTGAACTTTAACTGTGGTTTGTGATTTAAAAAAGTTATGTAAAACATGTAATAAAGTGGATTTGGTGTGTGAAAGAAGTTGAAAGGGTCATTTCCCAGGATAATGGTTTGATTTCATGTGTGTAGTTCTTACTGTGTTTTAAAATAGACATTTTGAACTGGGAAAATAGTGCTAAATGTGTTTCCAAATGGTTTTTATGCATGTAAGAAAATAAATTGGTTTTATTTTAAAAAAAATTGTGGTTCTAATGTGGGATTTGATCAATAGTTATATTTGAATTGTGAAAATAGTGACTTCCTTTTTGTGTTTATGTTTATTAGACGGTGTGTGTATGTGATGATTTATTTGAAATGTGAAATGGATATTTCATAACAAAAGGAATCTTGAGTATCTTGTTGGAAAAACTAGAACACGCATGTTTGTATACATAGTAGTGGAAATGGACAAATTCTTTCAGTTGGGTTTCCGCTACAACACTAACTAAACATGTGATAGGATCGAATACCACAAGACCATGGGATGGGATCCCTTAGAGTGGCTAGGGAAGCGAACACTCTTTGTTTTTTCTTATTTTATGGCGACCACTATACATTGGGATGTGTTCCCCTATAGATTATCATGCATTGGAATGCTATTGGTTATGGTTAGAGTATATTGATAACCAAGGAATTAGAATTATAGGGTCCCATTTGTCCTAGTTACCAGAAGGGAATTACCATGGTTACCTCTTCTGACATTATAATTTAATGTGATGCTTATGTGATATGGTGATAACTATCAGTATATTATAGACCATGTTTACATTGTGGTTTTAAATCATGTGTCTTTTGATTAATGTATTCCATAAAATTGTTTTCATGAAAAAAATAAATGATATGTTCCTTGAATATTCTTTACAAATGTTTTTGAAAATATGCATGTTTATTTATCTTTTAATGATATAGCATCAAATAATTTTTTTGGGTGATATCCTACTGGTATTTGAATAACAACCTATATATAACATTTTTTGTGTATAGACATTATTATGTATGACCCAAGTAAAGGAAGGATGTTTATTGGTGGTGATGGTGGATCCTGTTTCTAGTTTTCCACTTATTAGAGGTGTTGGTGGTGGTGGATCGTGTGTCATCACACTCTTTTAGCATTCCGGTTTTTTTGAATGTTTATTTTCTCATTTCATTACAGTATTATTTGTTATTGGTTAAAATAGCAAACCTAGAATATGAAAGTTTGTTGTATATCAATAGTTATGGTTATTGGTTATGTGATGTTTTATTCTCATGGGTTGTTTATTGTTATATACCTGGGTGAAATCATTCTTATAGAATACTGTTGATACTCAAACACTAGTTTCCAGTCCCTGTGGATTAGGAATGGCCTTCAAGTCATTTTATATATCAGGTCAGCTATGAGGTTGGATGTCACTTTGGCGTGGTTCATGAAATGAAATGTCAATTTTGGAAAGAGATAAATATTTTGTTCTATTTTTTTAAACATGTATTTATATTTAAATATAATTGTTTTCATATTTATATTTGTAATACAACAATATTTTTTTGTGTTTATGTACTTGTATTAAAATTTAATAAAAATAATTTATAGTGGTATATAACTATATATATGTATGTATGCATGCATGCATGCTTGTACTATAATCTATAAATAATTACAACAATTATATTTTCATATTATTTTGATCGTATATATTTACTTATATTAATATAGATTTAAATATTTATTCTCTTATGTACCTACACATAATGATATGTATTTAAATATGTATGTATATGAATATATGAATTTTAATGTGTAGATCTATGTATGTTCTTATATATAAATATTTTATTAGGTGTGTGTGTTCCTTGGTTTTTATATGTGTTCAAGATGAATGATTTTTATAGATATATAAAAATATATTTTTTAATGATATTTTAATACATATACATACATACATCTAAATAATATTATATGTACATACATAAACATTGATATAAATATACAGTCATATAAACATATTCTTGTAATTTTTTTAAATTATAAATTTGTATAAAAATATTAAGAAATAAATATTTATAAGTGTATTTTCTGTATACACCACACATAATAATAATTTTTTACCTTTTTTGTACATATGCATGTTTATACATATTTTTATATGTATTTATATTTCAATATGTCTGTAAAAATCAAATTACCATATATGCATATACGTATAGAGGTAGGTACTGCAATTATATATATATATATATATATATATATATATATTTTATAATAATGTTTGCATGTAGATATAATAATATAAAAATGATTTTATGTAAGTATATGTAAATAAACTTATAAATATTTATATTTTTATATACATATATTTATGTATGTATGTATGAATATATATATATATATATATATATTTCTATATGTGTTATTGTATATAAGAGTGTTCATATAAATAAAAATATTTATATGTGTATATAAATATATTTATATGTCTATTTGTACATATCCATGTGTGTTATTTTATTTGAAAATAATAACATTAATTATATATTTATTTAATAGAAATAATAAATATTTACGCTTTCAATTAATATAGATTTATGTATGTATGTGTATCTTCTCTTATTTAATAATATGCATTAATGATTATATGAATTTATATCACTATATTAACTTGCATGTATCAATGTACCTATGGGTTTATAAATATATATATTAATATTGATTTTTGTATGTATGCATATATTTAACACATATATATACGTATGTATGTAAATAGAAAATATTTTTTTAATATATATATATATGTGTTTCAATGATCAATAATTCATATATATATATATATATATTATATATTTATACATATTTACACTCTATGAGAGTGATTATGAATGAATACATTATATATATACTCATTGATTTATTAATGTGTGTTAGCATGTGATCAATAATTTGTTGATATATTTATTGATATGATTGTATAGATAATCAATTACTACATAAAATTTATAGAAAAATTACATAATAAATTTTATACATACAATTTATAAAATACGTATAATTAATAAAATATTTATGTGTATATACATATGTTTATTTTATATATGTATGCAATTATATATATATATACATGTAAATAATTATATATGTATTTATATACGTTAATAAATATATATATACCCATATAATCATTACAATTTTAAAAAAATTATCGGTCTATAATTTTGTAATGTCTTTTGTATTTATAAAAAATAAACAGAGTAAATTTAAATTTACTGTGAAAACCTATAAAGATATATGAAACATAAATTCAAAATAATGTATCAAATATGGGTCTGGAATTATTCTCATTGATGATCCGATCACATTGGTCTTGACAGATTGAAATTCTAAAACCATTTTAGTATATTGTAATAGATCCAAGATTATTAGTGGAAATAATTTAATGGATGAGAGATGATAATAATTTTGATTTTCTATGAGCCATGATCTTAAGGGAGGTTTAGATATTGCAATATAATTATTAAGAGACTCAATTTTATAGTTAGTAAATGATGGGATGTGGAATAGTCATTGTAACGACCTAAAAAACGCACTTATTTTATTTAGGGATCACATTCCTTCTAATAAGTTTTTATTTTGTTATACAACAAAAGCAAATCCAATTAATTCGGACCCAAATTTTAGTTATTAAAAATTATATAATTATTATAAAAAATTAATTTTTATGGAATAATTATTATTTTAATAAAATAGTATGATTACTAAAATTCATTAAAATTTAAATTAAAAAATAATTTTACTTTTTTTATGATAGAAATTTCACTATTTAATTTCACTATTCATTTTCTAACCACTATTATTTTTAATAAAAAATGATTTGTATTTTTAAAAGTTAAATATCTCAAACTTATTGAATCATTATCATTAAATAAACATCATTTTTGAATTCCAAATGTAAAAAATTAACCTACGATTCTTTATTAGAGTTTCATTAAGGAGTTTCAATTTGATGAATAGTATTTAATGAATAGTGTTTTTTGATGAATACTAAAAAAAATTTATTGTTAAAAAACATTTTCTGTGAAATGATTTTCCAGAATATAACAATCATGGTTTTAATCATGGTGAAAATAGTAGTTTAATTAGACCGAGATAATAATTTTTTGTATAGTAATTTTACCCTTTGGAATAATAATTTTTCTCTTATGAATAGTAATTTTTCCAAAAAAAAATATAAACATTACCCATGAATGTATAAATACCATTCAGACATCTAAAAATTGAAAAAATTATCATAGTATAAGTATTCATATTTCTCTAGGACATAAATATTTTATTTACAATTTTATGATTAATTTAATAAATTTAAATGGAAATTTATTTTCATGAAATGTAATCATATATTGTTACAACATTGTCCTATTATTGTAAGATAATTTTATGGGACCTTGATTTCCTTTTTACGGTGATAGAAAAACAAGTTATAGTTTTAGAGTTGTTTTTATGGAATAAATAATCATTTTGTTTAAATACAAAATTAAAAATATTAGGAAAATTTTATTTATAAAATGGATTTTTTTTCTAAATTCTTAGCATCAAAATTAGTTAGGGTGAATTTATGAGATTTCTTTAAAATGTTTTGTTTTTCAGTAAATAGTTAAAATACAGTTTTGATTTCATATGTGATTAATGACATCGTTAATGATGTAATAATTATTTAATATTTATGGTCTACTTTTGAATAGTAATATATATTATGAGGCATCCCAAGTGGCCAATACCATGGGAAAATACCATCAATATGCTCATGGTTTTTCAAATACCATGATGATTTTTCCTCAGAAAGTAATAAAATATTTCTTCACTTTTTCTATAAATATCAATCCATTACCTTTTTCATTTAATTACAAAATCCTACTCCATGAAGCTATGTTCATTATAAACTTACATGGAGTCCTCCCAGGGATCCTTAATTCCCCCCATGATCACAAACATCAATCTTTCGAAGTATCTCTTCAAGGGAATATAACCTTTCACCCACCTCTTTCAGTCATGATTTCCTTTTTATTATGTATTCTAGCTTCCATCTTATATTATGGGGGTCAGTTCTTATATATCCTTATTATTGTACATTTCATGTCCAAATGATGATCGACCATTTTCTCTCTTATAAAACTATTTTTTCTTCATTATAATCGACATCGTTAGGCTCTGGGATTTTCGTAAAAGAAATCGCATTTTCTCATTCCTTTCAAGTTTCATTTTCATGTGGTACGTCATTCAAATGTCCACACAATGATCCTATTTATTTTTATTATGTAACTCAAATTTAAAATGTTTCTTTTCTGTATGGGTTACCCTCATACCCTATTTTTTTATTATATTCTAAATCCATTTTATATAACCGTTATGCTGTAGAAATTTTGCATCAAAATTTCTCTCTCTATCTCCAATGAAATTATTTTGTTTTATTTATAAGAATACCAAGACTTATTTAGTTTCTATTTCTGTTCATAAATAAAGAAATCTGATATATTTGATTCGAAATTAAATACATAAAATCCTCACTCCAATTCCATGGGTTATAATTTACATAATGATCTTATTTTTAAGCACTTTTAAAACATCTTGATTTTGAAATGAAACCCATTTTTTTTATTCTCTATGGTTTATTTATAAAATGTTTTATTATGATATACGTGGATCACATGAAAATAAATACTTATATGGGGGTGCCCTGATACCTATCCAATTCTTTGGGTACAAAATTATTCTGTAGAGATGAGAAGTTTCATGATTCCTCAATGAATAACCTTGGTAAAATTTTTATGATACCTTGGGGATGATACATGGTTATATGATAATTAATATCTAATGGAAATGATTTATCCACATATTAATTTCATGATTAATTTTCTTTCTATTGTGATATTTTCTTCTTCAATTCCTCATGTCGTTATGATATTAATCATTTTTTTACTGATATCGCCCCAGATCACATGTGAACTATTCCTCTCGTTTCCCTTACTGGGCCTTCTTCTCACCTTTTCCTTTGATATAAGTCTCTAGGAAATGAGGTGAAGTAATTACACAAATGATGAACTTCTGATGAAGCCTTACTAGTGGATTAGATGAATTTTTATTTTTTTCATTAATTTTGTTCCTGATTTCCATGACACTATACATTAAATATCTTCTGACTGTAAAATGTAATGAAACGTTATGTAATAAAATGGTGGGATTCCATAGTTGGTATCAAGTGATAGTATAGTTATTTGTGGATATTAGGATATTACCACTTTATGAAAATCCCTATAGAAAAGTTTAAATATAGGTAAACATCGTTTTATTTTGGTGAAATTTTATGTAAGTGATTTCCAAACAAGTTAATCCTTGTCTGAATACAAACTAGTGGATATGGCTCTAACAAAGAGGTCCTAGGAGATAAAACTCTGAAAAAGTGTTTTGGGCTTGACCTGGGGTATCCTATTATAAAAAAATAGGCCTTTCTGCACTCATGGTTTGACACTCCTTGGGGATATGTTCTGTTATTCAAAAGATTTTTATGAATCATTATGATGGATTTATTGAAATTATAATTCTTATTAAAAAAAATATTTTATATAAGACATGATATTAAATTATAATTATATGTTTTATAAAAGTAATATATTTTTAATAATAGAAAATTGCGAGCACATGATTTTTTTATTGGGGGACGAATATAAAGACAGAGAAAATGTACTTCGTTTATTTACGGATCTCTTTCCTGCAAAAAAGCTTTAATTATGATTTACAGTAAAATCACATCAAATTACTTCACACACAAACTATAGTTTCCAAAATTGATATAATTTTTATAAAATATTAATTTATATGGAATAATGATTATTTTAATTTAATAGTATGATTAACACATCCCTTTTTAAATTTAAATGATAAAATAATTTTACCTTTTTATGTCATAAATTTCATTATGACGTTTCACTATACATTTTCGATCCCATATTATTTTTAATAACTAAGGATTTGTATATTTAAAGGATAAATTTGTCTTACTAAGATAATTATTATGGTTATATAAACATCATATTTGAATTCCAAATGACAAAATTAAACTACGCTAAATTTTTAGAATTTTTCTATGAATTGTCAATTTCATGAACTGAATTTAATGAATGGGGTTTTTTATGAATAGTAAAAACATTTTATTTTTAAATAGATTTTTCTATGAAATTATTTTTAAAAGTCTCACAAAAATGGTTGTAATCATGGTGAAAAATGAAGTTCAATAAGATTAAAATAATTGTTTCTGTGAATATTAACATTACCATTTCGAATAATACTTTTACCTTTATAAATATTAATACATATTAATGAATATTTAGTTTTCCATAAAAATACAATCTTCTCCCATGAATGCTAAAATACTATTTAGAAATCCTAAAAGTTAAAAAATGATCGTTGTATAAGAATTGTAATTTTTATTTTTCATAAATATTTTGATTGACATCTTATGATTAATTCAATTATTTAAAATGGAAATTTATTTTCATATAATGTAAATGGAAATTTTCACTTTATTGTCGTATGGTTATACACTAATTTTATGGGACCATGATTTCTTTTTAAATGTGTTACAAGAAGTGTTATAGTTTTAGAGTTGTATTTTTAACAAATAATGATTTTACTTAAAATTTATAAAAAAAATATTTATAACTTTTTTTATAAATGGGGTTCTTTTTTGAATTTAGGGCATCTATATTATGTTGGGGTGAGTTTATGATATTTTTAAAAAATGTTCCGTTTTTCAGTTAAATGTAAAAATATAGTTTTGAGTTTCTGTGTGATTAATGACATCATTAATGATATAATAATGACTTATTATTCCTGGTCAACATTTGAATCGTAAGTTATTTTAGGATATGTCTCATGTGGAAAATACCATGTTAAAATACCACGAGCAAGCCCATGGGTTTTCATATACCACCGATGAGGTGTCCCATAGAAATTATTAAAATATTCCCTCACTTTTGTTATAAATACCACGATATTTACCAATTTTGTTCATTCCAAAATCCTCCTCCATTATGATAATGTCTTTTAACCTCCCATGGAGTCCTCACATGGTTCCCTCAAGCCCCCCGAGATCCCAACCATCCAGTTTTCGAAGTCACTCTTCAACGTAAGGGAACCTTTCACAATAATATTTTAGTCCTGATTTAATTTAGGTTGTGTGTTCTAGTTTCCATAATAATATGTGGGGTTATATTCTTGAATATCTTTATTTCTTTCCATTTCATGTCAAATTCACGATAGTCCCTTTATTCTCTCATCACCTTATTTTTTCTGAATTATAAGATATTAGGCTACCTATTTTTCGTAAAAGAAATCATATTTCTCTTTCAATTAATGTTTCTTTTTTATGTGGTATGTCATTAAAATGTCCACACAATGATATTATTTATTTTTATTTTTTACCTATACTGTAAAATGATTCATTTATTAATGGGATACCTGTTTCCCATCGTTTTTATTATTTTCTAGAACCATGTTACATAACTGTTATGCTACAGAACTTTCGTCACTGAAGATCAATTTCATTAAATCCAAAAATTGTCTTATTTTATTTATATGAATACCAAATATAATTCATTTCTATGTGTGTTCATAAAAAAATTAATGTTTTATTCTAGAAATGAAATACAAGTAACCATCTCTCCCTTTCCATGGTTTATAAATTACATAATGATCTTTTTTTTAAGTACCTTTAAAGAGTCATGATTTTGAAATGTAACATATTTATTTTATTCTCTATGGGTATTTATGAAATTTTTGATTATGATATATGTGGATAACATGAAAATAAAGATATACTAATGGTTATACTTAATTTTTCTCAAATTAATATGGTAATTAATTAATCTCTATATAGACAAGTGTCACAAAACCTTGTTGCATAATCTTGATTATTTTTATGATACTTTGTGGATGATACTTGGTGATATTTTCGTGATTGTATAAATGAAATGTTATATCAACATATTCATGTTATTATTCATGTTCTTTTTATTATGATATTCTTATTCTTCCATTTATCATGCCATTAGGATTTTTATAATTTTTTATGGGTGTCTCGCAGTATCACATGTCAATTGTTTCACTTGTTTTCAATATTGGGCCTTGAGCTCACCCATTCCTTTGATGTATGTCTCCAGGTAATGACATGCAGTAATTATACATAGGATTAACTTATGTTGAAGACTTACAAGTGGATTAGAATAATGTTTTATGTTATCATGTATTTTGTTCTTGATATCCAAGACATTAGGCATTAAATATCCTCCGATTGTAAAATGTAATGAAATGTTATGTAATAAAAAGGTGGGATTCCATAATCATCATAATAATTGTACACCCTATATGGTGAGTTAAATTTGAGCCTAAAATTGTGACAGATGGGTTTAGAAAATCAGATTGTTTTTCAATTATTAGTCTTCCGAAAACACCCCCATTATATGCAATGTGTCACAATAATCCTCTATCAACCCTAATACAATTTATCTCTTAGCAATTTATTATTTTTCCATAATAAATATTTGATCGACTATATTTTTCTTAAATGGTATCATAATTTCATTGTTTCAAAACCAATGTGGTTGTTACATCGATGCAAATATTTCAAGACCAATATATGATGCAATTTTTTTGTATTTTAAAATATTCATTTATAGGTGCTGATTTGTAATGTTAATTTACACTATATTTTTATAAATTTGTAATCATTATTTTCTAATAAAAACAAAATGCATTAAAAAGATTACATATAAATATTTTTTTAAAATATATTATCTATACATTAATATATGTATATTTATTTATTCATGTATAAAATTATATATATATATAATTACATACATACATATAATACTACAATTATTTACATATATATATATATATATGAAACAATATGTATGTACATTCATGCAACCATGAAAATATAAATGTATTTACAAAAACAATTATTTTCATTACATATAAAAATAAATATATACATATATACATATATCACACTTACATACATATAACACAATAACATAGGTATATATAAAAATAAATATATATATTATTAAATAGATATATCAAATTAAAATATCTATATATACATAAATATATATATAATAATACATACAAAAAAATTAGAATAAATTTTAGAAAGTGTTTTTATAAACATTTTATAATAAATAATTTTTTTATACCAACATATCTAGAATTATATATATAAAAATATAAATCATGAAAACACACAAATATATAAATATATTACTATATATGTATATATATATTTTATTTGTACATAATTACATACACACATAAATACATTTTGGAAAAAATTATACACATAATATATATATATATATAATAAAAATCAATGTATGTTTACATATATATATATATATATTTATATATGTTTGTGTTAAAAATATGTCTAGATACATACATCAATATATATATATATATAATATAAATTCATAGATACATGCATACATGATAATTAATATACTCATATACATGCATATATTTTTAGATGGTTCAGTAGTCGATCAAAAGCCCAGTACTAAAAATTTATTAGATGAAAGTAAATGAAAAACAACAACACAGATCATGTGGCACCAAAAAACACTACCTCACACAAAAGTGGTAGACAATGCCACCCAAAAATTAACTGGGGAAAAAACTCCAGACACATAAAGGATATGAAGACCTCCAAAAGTGCATACCCTATTGACCCAAAGTAAATGGATCATAACCCCATAAAAGAATATGATACACACCAATATAGACCATATACATATAAATCACAACACCCCACAATAACCATGGACCTACCATTCCATGACCATAATTAGTGGATGTCATCAATGATATCCCAATCCATGTCTGCATCATGACCACGTTCCATTGATCCCTGAAGAATTTTCTTGCACCAAGAACTAGTATGTATTCCAACATGTTCATTGTTAGCCTGCATCCCAACATCTTCAACTTCACAAGTCCATAACTACCCTCAAACCGAGGTCATACAGAAACCCTTAGAAACATGGACATCAACTTATGTCACTCATTAACAACCCCAACCTATTCTGTACACCGTCTGCGATAACTGAATGTCACTCGGATCATGAGAACCATCCTACTCTTGAATTGATTCTTCTTCAATAGAGTGAAATCTACCACTAAAATAAGAATATCAAGGATCCTGGTTGCTATACAGAAAATCCACTGCTGACCAATGTGTTCTCCAACCATCTGATCCCCAAACCAGTTACTGACCACGAACTAAAAGCCTCACCCCTATCACCACCATTTTAGAGACGACCTCCATACAACATTCCATATATCACCCATCATTGACCTCAGTCGTCGGCCAAGATCTGCCCACAGCCTCACCCACAAATATTTTCGTCGGTGCTTCATATTGGACCTCACCAACTGTTTGCCACTACAACAAAGTAGGCGTAACCACAAACAGCCTAGTCATGAAACAACACCCCTTCAGAAAACAGATGGTTCCACCAGGTTCCCTCAACAGAGTTCTATGAATCTTCATCCCTAGCACGGGCATACCAAAAATTTTAATCCCACCATCCTCACAGTTGAGAATAGCCTTTGTCAAAAATACATCAGATTTCAGACAGATTTCAGCCAAATTACATCCATCAAACCTCTTATCTTAAATTACTCTTAGTAACTTGACCATGTTGAGTTAAAAACAAATGGGAGGCATCTCCCTAAGCCCAACAACTTCGATAGAGGATAGATCATCCTTGTGGGTGCCCTGTTTATAGTGATCCTCAAATTGATCAACGAAATATGATATAGAGAGATATTGTCCTCTAATGAGACATTCCATCTCCCCTACATGAATATATAATGAATTACATATATTAAAATATGAGGAAAAAACACATAATTTTATATATGTATAAATATTAGTATATACATGCAGGAATATATATTATTTTAATTATGTACATATATATAAGTATATGCATGATCTTATATAAATGAATACATATACATAGATATATACTAGTGTATACAATCACATATATATAAATATACATATATATATATGTACACCCTTTCTTGCAAGCATGTGGGTACCATATTTCAGTGGACATTTCTACTATGAATCTCTCATTGGAGATTCCTCCTAGGAATCTCTCATATTACATTAATATATCTAAACTCTTTTTTATATGTATATATTAATTTATATATGTAAATATGGTTGTAGGTATATGTATGAATATATAATCATATTTACATGTATATATGTACACATATTAAAACATGATGAAAAATATTTGTAGTTGTATATGAAGCTATATATATGTATGTATGCATGAATCCATATACATATATCTATAAATAATTACAGTAATTATATTTTCATATAATTTAAATAATATATATTTATACTTATATTAGTATAGATTTATATATTTATACACGAATTTACTTGTACTTAATGAAATGAATTTAATTATGCATGTATATAGCTATTATAATTAGTATGTATAGATGAATGTATTACATTATATATAAATATATTAATATGTATGTATGGATGTATGCATGCATGCATGCTTGCATTAATGTATGTATGTATGTATGTATGAATGTATAAATTCATTTGTTTTATATATAATTCTGATCAATAATGTATATAGTTATATACAAATACAAGTATTTATAACAATACATTAACACATCCACATACATGATTCTAAATATTCTTCTATGTACATACACCACATTGATATAAACTTCCACACATATAATTTTTTTTGTATAATTCATTAAAATTACTCTACTATATAAATATATGAAACTATATATATTTTTATGTGTATTTTAATGTGTCTATGTAAAAATTTACACAAATATATGTTAATATAAGAACATAAATGTATATTATTGAAATTATATAAAAAGTTAATTAGTGTAATTAATTTCAGTTATATGTTCTTACATTCAATCTCATAGATAGACAAAGGCATATAAAAAACTAATATTTATAGGTATATTTTAATTCATGTGCACATATGCATCTAAATAATTTCACAAATACATACATGTTTATACAAAAATTCATACATGCATGTAAATATCATTATATATATACATACAAACTTGCAACAATGTGTACATCTTAATGAAATTATTTAAAAATTTACAAATGTATACACATAATATTAGATAAATTCATACACACATATATATATGTGGAAACAAACACATACAAAAACACGCACGTCCATGTAAATATAAGTACCCACAGGAAAGAAAATTTATTAAAGCAATTATTTAAAATTTAATATATATATAATATTTTAAAAATCTACTAGTGTAGATTTCCCAGTGTTGATAGGCACTGATAATCTCCAATAAGCGATATACCAGTGCATATGGGAACTCAGAATATCTCATTGGAGATTTCTAAGTGCATTTTTTAGTATGAATATCCCATGGGATATTTTACATACATAAAAATAGAAATACATATAAATATAAATACCAACATGCATGCATATATATATATTAATGTGATTATTTAAAATTTCATATATAAATATATGAATGTAAAAATATCCCAGTAGAGATTTACCTGTGCCGATGGGCAGTGTGAATCTTCCCTGGGAGATTTCCCATTTCATATCTATATTATCAATCTCTTATGAGATATTTCACATGGGATATTTTTAGTATGAAAATCCAATCCAATATTTCTATTTCGAGATCTTCATATTGTTTTATAAATGTTTGGATGCATGCATGTACATGCATTTCTACGTATCTATGTAGATGTATAGTCGTAAATACTTACATTAATAAATTTGGATACAAGTAGATAATTACATTAATATTTTTATATATACCTATTTATATGTATTCATGAATACATGTACTTATCACTACAACAAATATGGAACTTTTCAACGTGAAAAATGTCCTTTAACAGCGCTAAAAAGCATTGTTAATCACAACGATGATAATGGTAGTGTCCCCTTTATCAGTACTAAAAAATAACTAAGAAAGTGGATCTTTTATCTTTACCAAAGAAACACTGATAATGACCACATTTATGAGTGCTAAAAATTGCATTGATAAAGGCCTATTTTCAGGCATGTGTTTCTAATAGAACAACTCATCCAAAAGCAATAACCAAAAATTTCCTTATAATTCTATACAATGCTATATATATTTAACTGAAATCATGAATAAAAATATGTCCACCCATGGGATATACCAAAAAACACTTATATTTACATTTTAGTCAAATGTTTTTATATTATTACATTTAAAATTGTTCAACAGACTTCCAAAACATTAATATTTCATCTTTTAATGCTCGTGATATCCTCTAAAAAATGATCACCCATGGTATCAGTTAATGAAGAAATTATCTCAGCCTGAGAAAAATATTCCACCAATATAAGGAATCAAATATTATATTAGTAATTCTTTTGAAAAATAAATTAAACATTAATATGGATTAACACATCAATTGAAAGTAAATATTTCATAAAAATGACACATTTGGAGTTATACCTGTCATACGATGAATCCTATTGAGGTGGGGTAGATTCCAACACCTTAAGAATTAGTTATGGATAATTTTTCTAAAATATAAAACCAATTCAAATGTGTTTTCTCAGATTTGATTAATTCACTTATTCTTTTGCAATAATTAATTTCAAATTTAAATATAGACACATTTGGTGTTATAACGGCCACACCATGCATCGTATTGAGGTTCAGTTGATTCTTGCATATTAAAAATTATTGATGTATCATTGTTATAGAGCATCAAAATAATCGGAATGCATGTTCTTTGTTTTGAGAATGTGATTTTTTTTACTAAAATTTCATTTAAAGAATTAAACACATATTTTGAGTCAAAGTAGATACATCGTTCATTAGATTGAAATAAAACTACATCATACACATCGAAAATTACTTCTGAATCTATATACTAATTTTTTAAGTCAACTAATGATAATTTTCTTGGTTTTTAGTGAGTTACAAATTTTGAACATAGATGTCGATTTTAATCTAATAATAGATAGTTTTTGTTTTACCGATTGCACAATGCATCAGATTGAAGTTCGATTGTCATGCAAATGTCACAAATGTCTCATGTATCATTTTCCTTATGTATCAAAATATTCTCAATGCATTTTCTCAGTTTTTAGTATGTCACTTATTTTTTTACTTAATTTAATTTCATTTCAAAATGAAATGAGGAACTTCCAGTTATACTGGAAACACCATGCATTTTATTTAGGTGATGTTGTTTTATAAAATTCACAAATGACTCAGGGGTATTTTTCTTGAAATATCAAAACTATCCGAATGTTTTTTCTTAGTTTTCATTATGTCACATGTTGTTTTTATCTTAATTAGTGCCACTTTAAAATAAAAATAGATACTTTGAGTTATATCGGGCACAACTTGCATTGTCTTGAAGTTATATTGATTCACACACATCAAAAATGACATATATATCATTTTACTATAGAATAAAAACTATCTGAATATGTTTGTTAAGTTTTCAGTATGATAGTTTTTTCTTTTTAATAAAAGGATATTTTTAACTAGAATCACATATTATGAGTCACAATAATTGCATCATGCATCTGTTTGATGTGATACTTCATTATACAAGTAACAAATGTATTATAAATCATTATCCTAAATTTTCATGGCAATTAGAGTGTTTTTATAGGTTTTATTGAGTGAAACATTTTGAAATAAAATTTCAATTTTAAACTAATAACATTCAATTTTAGTTATACTGATCAGTCCATGCATCATATTGATATGTGTACGACTCCTGCAAAAAAAATCATGGATCGTTATCGATAAGAATAAAAACAATATCATTCATATTGTTTTTAGTAGGTCACTTGTTCTTTCATCTCACTTTAATTTCAATTTAATATAAAAATACATATTTAAAGTCATACTAGACACACCTTGAATCAAGTTGAGGCATGGTTGATCTATTCAAATCAAAAAATTACTCATGGATCATTCTCCAAAAATATAAAAATAATAAGAATGAATATTATAAATTTTTAGTATCTCACTTGTTATTTTTAATAAAAGGAATGTAAATTTTAAATATATTGACACACATCAAGTGAAACTGGTCACATATTTTTTTTCTCATTTTGAGTAGTTTACTTTCTCTGATACCAACTATATTGAAGAAAAAATTATTTCATATATATCACTTCTTATTAGGTTAATATTATTTACGTAACATAATGATACATTCCAGAATATTTTAGTTCTAGTGCTATTGGAAGTATGAAAACAAATATAATTGGTTCATAAGAGTCTCATGTTACGATATTATCTACTATAATCCTTCTTAAAAATAACCTTAATAAAACCATTCCTAATAACCTATGGATATGAAAAATAAGAATGGGCGATCGTATATTCCCAATAAATGCATAAAAGGGAGATATCAATGTTCAAATAAGGATAACACATGCATAAATATGTTATATGGTGTTATTAACATTATAAACTCATATCCTTCATATCATTGATATGAACCATGTGTCCTGGAACAATGCATGGTACTTTAGAAGACCTAAATATTAATGTATCAAAGAATATAATAAACATAAAAAATACACTATGGGTCGTACCAATAATAATATTTTTTAGATTGAGTTTTGGTTGATTAAGTTGTGGCTGATTGCTACATTATTTAGGAACTTGATCATTATAGAGATTTTGGGAAGCCATACTTCTCAATAATTAACTAATAATTCAAACATTTCATTCAACATGTTCTCTATTTTATCATTTGTTGATAAGAATTTAAATGTAAACAATTACATCCCAAAAAATATATAAAAAATTAATCATTTGATAAAAATGTCATGTAAATTAACTTAAAAATACTAGATAAAATGATGAAAAAATTAATTTGTTAAATACAGAGTAAAAATTAAATGTAATACATACATTACCAGTTTACTTGTTTTCATTATACTAGTTATATACTCGATGTCCAATCAATCACAAGAATTTGTATAGTTAAAAAACAATCTTTTCTCGAACAAAGGAATCCACCAATATATGAAAATAATTTTGATGTGAGTAATTATAAAAATATGTAAATAAAAAATAAATATTAAACCATCCACTTATTATATTGAAGTCACGTATTCATGTTATTTGTGCACATTCCTCAATCATGTATGCTTATCATTCATTAATGAGTACATTTATAACATCTTGTGAATATATGTCTTATGAACAGTCATATTAGTGATGGAAAAATATAATTACACAAAAGATTAATACATATTTTAAATTAAATAATAATTATCTTTGAAAGTACATCTCCTGTAATTCTATTTTCTTCATGAAATATGATATCTATCATAAATTTAGAAACATAATAATGACAATCATTTCCATTAGTTTGATTCGGACACTGAAGAATAATTGAGTAGAATAATTGGTTTGTTTTGAAATGTGTTTGGATAGTGACATATTATTATATATACCCAAATACATGTCCAGTAATAGTACATTCCCTCTTTCCGATCCTCATCCCCTATCCTCGTTCATTTTTTTCACGATAATGATGATCCACCATATAAATAAAGAATATTTATTTGAATATAATATAAATTATCTAACATTATGTTTAGTTCAAAAATATTGGATGTAGTGCATTAAAAATTGAAAATTTCCATCATATGTGGTTGGTTTATTGGATATCCATGCATTGAATCCTTTAAAATAAATCATTGCTGAATCCAAATTTAATACTATGATCATACAATGAAAACTAAAAACCAAAAAAAAAAGAATAATAAGATAATGACATTGAAATATATTTATTATGATTAAATTTTATAAGTTTTCCCTTTCGTCATTGGTATTAAATAGAATCTGTCATCTGAAATTTTTCATTCAAATTATATGATTGTACCTGCAAATATTTCACCTTATTTTTAATTTTTTTTGTTTGTTCTGAAGAGAAGATGTGAGGAATAAGAAGTCCAAATATTCATTCATGTGAAAATCCTATTAATTATTTTTCATATATACACCATCCAAAAATAGGAAATTTTAGTAGTCATAATTAACATAGTACATCATCTTTGGGAAAATCAAATCCTGAAAACATACAAAATATATAAATTTATAACTGAGCCACCCATCCATTCATAGTCATGTATTTCAATTAAACTCTTAACACTAATTCATTCTTGATATTTCTATTCGTACATAATTTCATTAAAATCAACTATGTGATTATGACCATTTGTCAACATTTTATCCACATGAACCATTAATGGTAGTAAATGTTGATATATAATGTTTGGGAAAATTGTGAGTTTAGTAAATCTCGTTTGTCGGTTGGTCTATCATTTATATGGTTATGAGCTCCTCTTTCATTTCATCCACTTCTTTATGTCCATTTGTAATACCATTCCTCAACAAATACATTTTTTTCATTAATTATTTATGTTTTATCATGAAAAGTAAAATGGAAACAAATACCTCCTTGTCGACATATATTATTAAAAGATGTTATTGCCATGTGACAAAAGATCCAACATCCGACCATATAAATATCATTTTAATGAATTGGAATGGGTATCTCTATTCAGGGATCATGGTCTATGCTGATCCACACTCAATCAGGACCTACTAGAAGTGGTTTTATATATAACATGTAGTTTAGTTTATTGAATATTGTATCCCTCACAATATGGAGATGTGTGTGTGTTGGTAGGTATAAATCATAGTCAATATCACCATGCAGAATGTCATTAAAAAAAATTTATCAATGTATTTAGGATTCTAATTTCACTGAAACATTTATTAGAATATTGATTACTTATATTAGGATATATTTTTTTGGGGAATGGCTAGCCCCAAAGCTGATGGGGGTGGGGCGGGATCTCCCCATGGTAGTGGTTATTTAGTTTCACCTTCTCATTTCCTCTCCTCCATTAATTATTCTGTCAAATATCAATACCATTTGAATTTTATCTCAAGGGTATATATTATTTCTCTCATGTATCTTATTAATTCACATTGACCATCCTCTAGTTTTCCCAATCAAAATTTGATTGGGGTGTCACCCTGAAACATGCATCTCTAACGTGACCATAATTTTTTGGATGCATCAAGGACACCAGAAGATTGTGTATATCTGGAATAAGTGTTGTTGAATCCTATTAATATTTCATATATAAAATATAAGAAAAGGATTGATTATTTTTATATAATAGTGTTTTATAGAAAAAAAATTAATATTTTATACTTACAAACATTTCCCACACTATTTGTGTGTTTTCATCTATTAGAATCCCATATTTATTTGCACAACCCACATTCCATAGCACCTGTAATGGTATGGAAGTGACATTTTATTTCGAGTCATCAATCTGAATATAAAAAATGAACATTATTATTGTGTTGTTACATGTCACATAAAAGTATAACGGTATATTTAGAATACATACAAATTCTAATTCAAGTGAATCATACCCCATCCATACTATACAATAGGTGTATACTAGTTTTTCCAATCATTATTTATTTCCATGACTCAGTTGTTGTTTCGTAAAAAATTATTATTCAATATGATGAATACACCTATTGTAATCCTACATATTACAATCAACAATGTACCTGAAATGATTCATGTACACTGTGGCTAGAAAACATGTCCCACACATCATGGTTATCTGTTTTCCATAGATAACTGGTGGATGTGTGTTTATATTCCCTTCAGTATATATAAGATGATGCCTGGAAAGAGTTATGTCAATTCCTCTCTAGATCTATCCATTATGTATTAATATAACCCTCTTTTGGGATTCATCTAATATCAATAGACCCTGTAATGGATGATGAAGAGTAATTCAATGATTCATTGATTTATGTTTTTAGTAAAATAATGAAATTTCATCATGATGTTACTGTAAACTCTTCACATAGTAGTGTCCTCAACTAGGGAACAACATTGTTCCATGAATCAACATCAATCGACATACATTTGTTGAGTGACTATTCCAATATAACTATTGACAATGGAAATGTTGGTATTTCATAAAAACCCCACACATTCCATCCCACATTTAATTTCATTCATTTGATAGTCACCATAATGATTTTTTCTAACACCATCAAACAATGTAGTTACTGTTTATTCTGTGATGTTGGTCCTTCACCACCTACCACATCACTTGATTCAACATCATTAATATGTTACTCTATATCGATATCATCAGAATGTGTATATGGTCATTATACCTCAGCACATGGAGCAATAGTAGGTTGAGAAAAGTGTCGTTCCTTGGGAATGGGATCACTATCATGTAGAGAAGGTCATTATTATGTTCTATGAGCAGTTGAAGGTTGAGTGAAATGTTTTTCCTCAACATTGGAAGCACCATCACATATATAATTCATTATATACAGCAGTGGTTAATTATTAAATTTATAGGACATAAATAAACTATCCAACAGATAATAACATGACGTAACATGAAGTATATTACAAAAAATATAAATTGATTATTGAAAACACTTTTTTATGTCTAAAGGGATTATAACCCTCTATCGAAAATCCAAATACAGTCCATGATTTCTCCTCTATCATTTGAAATTTTGTCTACATTGGGACCACTATGAAAAAATCACGACCCAACGCTCGGGGCCCATGCCGTGACTACCCCATGACCGGGCCAGTGGCTGGCGACTGGAAACAAAGTCATAAATACCCATACTAGGAAGGAATTATGTTTATAACTGTAACCAAACACAATAGAGTAAAACTTGAAACAAAAACTAAGTAAAAAATGCATAGAAAAGAGAGTTTTGGAATATAAAAAGGGGTCGTAGATACAAGGGAAACTGTAAAGTACGGGTACAACTGAAAAAGGGAAAAATAGCTGAATGGTGAAATAATCTCACGGATCATCCACCACAGGTACTACCAGATGGGTTGGTACAGATAGCCTCCTCAACACTCCACATCTGTCAGAATCCACCATGTAATGTCTCGTCATAAGGTCTACCTCCAGGTACTGTCCAGTCCTAGCGCTCTTAGCCTCCGTCAACGATGTCTATCATCTGAATCCTACACAACAAGGTGCAGGAATAGCCCCTGTATGAGTGAGTATAATGATACATAGTAGGGTCCTTGAGATTCTCAAGGTCTCACAAAACCCAAAAAGGATAAACAAACAAGATATGAAATTGACAGAGAACCCCACTTATGTATATGCACATACATATACCTAATTAATCAAGTAATCCATCTCGTTCACGAGGAAACACAATAGTTGCTGACTCAGCTCACACATTTATACAACATTTGTAGAGTGATAGAGACAATAATATGTAGTAACTGATTCATCTAAGCTGTCAGACCCAAACAGGATCCAGGACTAGCAGTTGGAACTTTCAAACCCACATAGGATCCAGGAAAATGTGTTGGGGCTGTCGGACCCACATCAGATCCAAGACAAGCTATGTTTTCAGACCCACATAGAATCTCAAACAAGCTATTCTATCAGAACCACACATGATCCAAGAATAGACAACAGAACGGTCGGAACCACACAGGATCCAGGAACATCTATTCGGTCGATCCCACACAGGATCTAGGAACAGTCGTCAGAGCGCAGCCATCCGTAGGGTTTCCAGAAAGAACGCTTCATTCTGGATGGCTCTTATCTTCATGCCAAGTTTCGATACATTAACTGCCACATCATCCCATGATGATGTATCTCTATGTTTCATCTCATCAAAATAAGGACAACGGGATAGACGGTGCGTCAATCGGACGCCCGGTCTAAGAGATATTGACATCTATGTTCCAAGGGCCCGGTTGGATTTTGGTTCAATTGAACACTAATGTACCCTAACTATGTCCAAAACTCAAGTGGGGTATGTCAAAAGGACCGTCTCTGTCCAATAATTCCCTCGCCGTAGATGGTTTATCAATCGGAAACTCGTAGACCATGTTAAGGGAAAAAAGGTGAAACATGCCACAAATGGGTCTGGGTCCGGTCTGGCCCACTCGGGCCAACCTGGTCCTTGGGTCTATCCCTACCCATTGGACCAACCCGGCCCGAGGGGGTAGCCCGGTCTGTGGGGGTAGCCCGACCCATGTGGGCAGCCCAGCCCGCGCTGGGTCCGGCCCGACGGACCGACAACTCGTGGGGTGCGTATAAGCCACGTCAAGGGGGGGGAGGCATGCACCCCCTAGATTCGCAAATGGCAATGTCATTCGGGTGGGAGCCAAACCAAAACCAGGCGGCACTTGTCCAGATCATAAGGGACCAAGAGGGGTCCCTATCCTCCTGGTTGGTGGAGCGGCCAGCCGCTCCCACTCCCCCAGCGGACGGTCCAGCCGACCACCCTTGCTCCTCCATCGCGGCCTGCCCAAGCTGTGGAATCCTCCACTACACGTCACGACGGCGCTGGCCCCTCCGGCGGCCTGGTGGACACCTGTGTGCACTGTCACGGTCGGGGGTCGTGGCTCCTTCCTTCGCATGGTGCGATGGCACCGCACCTTTCTCGCGGCCCGGCGACCTTGCACCTCAATTTTCCATCGTGGTCGGCCTATTGTTGGCCACCGTTTCTCCGCAGCATTTCACACTTCTGGTGTCGCCGTTGCGCTACCGTCGTCATCAACAGGAGAGTTAAAATGGAGGATGGTCATGCCATTTTTGTGCAGCCCACACCATCCGCGTTATGGTGTAAAAAATCGGCTAATTATAACCCAAGTTTGAATGACGTAGAATGGAAACACATTCAAACTCAAAACCCCTACCTCGTATCGACTATCTTTTAAGAATTAGCGGGAAAAGAATTTTGATTCTATGTTGTCGAGAAAAATGAAACCTATGGTGGCATTGTCAGAGTGCTTCAAGGATGGCACTCCCTCCTATTCCCCTGCTGAAGATCATCCTTCATTGGCGGTAGAAGCATTCTTCGTTGGAGAGTTATTTTTCTCCCATGCTCCCAAGTTCAAACAAAATGATATATCCCAACCATATAAAATATTATGATGACATATTTAATTGTTGGAATTGAATTCAAAAGGGTTTAAATTAATTAATTAATTGTTTTCAATTATTTATCTGAGAGGGTTGGGACCACAAGGGGGGAGTTACAATGGGTTACCAGCCCAGGTGGTTCCCACCACATTTTACAAGAAGAGGAGTTAGACCACGGGTGGGCCCCCCCACCATAACCTTTCAAGGGCGGTTATGGTGTGGTATCCCCCACCTCTAACCTCCTCTGGGAGGTTTTAACCACCATGGAAAAAATTAAAGTCACTAAATTATTTTTATTTAATTTGAACCATAAAACCCCCCAAAAAAACTTTTATTCCCAACCATCTGTCGTCGCGGTGAAAGTCTTCTTTTGCGAATACTGGCACTGCGAGTTCAACAGTGCCCTTGGTTTTCAATTCCGAGCACTGGTTCAAAATTTATAAAAACCCGCTCATATTTTTACTGAACATAACCGAACAAAACATCATAAATTGATTCCTGGAACACCGGGCCTCGGAATTATGTGTCGTTAGTTTTCAGGGACTCAAAAAATTCCTCTGTATTTTTAAAAAATACATGGAATTTTTTGGTCTTTACATTCTACCCACCTCAGTGCTTTACATCCTTGTAAGATACAACTCGAACAATGGTCACAAATAGTGGTATTGAGCCCACATCTGGGCCTCCTACTCCTATGTGCTCTCCTGGAGGTTCATGTACTACTAGAGAATGCACACCAGAGGTATCAACCTTCCATGTAGGACATGTTCCTGTCGATCCTCAATCTCCACTGAAACCTCTGTAAAAGTCACCCCATCACCGACGTCCAACTCCTCATGGTCGATGATGTGTGAAGGGTCATGCACGTATCTCCTCAGCTGAGATACATGAAAGACGTCAGGCACCCGGTGCAACTGAGGTGGAAGAGACAGGATGTAAGCCACCTCGCCTACTCTGCTGAGGAACAGGAAAGGTCCGACGAACCATGGAGATAACATGCCGACTCAGCCAAATGTCTGTAAACCACATCTAGGTGGGACCCGTAGAAAGATTTTGTCGCCATCCCTGAACTCTAGAGGTCTCCATCTCCTGTCAGCATACAAATTTTGTCTTTTCTGTGCAGTCTTCATTTTCTCCTGGATGATCTGCACCTTGTTTTTAGTAGCTCGTACAATCTCTAGACCGACTTGTCCTGACTCCCCAAGGTCTGTCCTGCACAGTGGCAACCTAGATGGTCGACCATACAATGCCTCAAAAGGTGTCATCCTAATGGTGGAGTGATAGCTATTGTTATAGGAAAACCCCACAAAAGGTAAGTGATCCTCCCAGTTACGACCGATGTTGATTAAAAAATCATGTAGAATGTTCCCGAGGGTCTAAATATTCCTCGCATTCTGGGCATCCATATGTCGTTGGAAGGAAGTTCTCAGATTAAGCTATGTCCCGAACGTTTCCATCAACCCTTCCATAGCTGTGATATAAAACTTGTTCCACGATCAGAGACAATTAAAGAAGGTACTCCATGAAGCCACACAATCTCATACACAATGAGGCGTCCCAAGATCTCTACTGATCCCTTCTCTCTGGTCAGTAGGAAATAGAACGACTTTGTTAGTCATTAAATGATCTCCCAAATCGAGTCGTTACTCCTGGATGTACGTTGAAGCTGTCACAAAATCCCTAGATATCCCATCCCACTTCCACTATGGGCCCTCTAAGGGATGAACCAAGCATGCTGGTACCTTGATCTCCTCCTTCACTTGTTGAAAAATAAGACATCGTGAGACAAACTCCACTACTACCTTCTTCATACCTGGCCACCAGTGCTGTCATCAAAGGTCCTGGTACATCTTCGCCACTCATGGATGTACCGCTAGAGGGGACATGTTGAACACCCTCAACAATTCCTCTTGAAGTGACACTGGCACAATAGTTATTCCTCTAAAGAGGATGACATGCTCCCCACCTTCCAAAAATCCATCATGTGCCAACCCTATGGATATATAAGCACCTCATGTCTCCGAGTCAGTGTCAACGTGCTGTGATTCCATGACTCACTGAAGGAGTGGGGGAGTTACTGTAAGAGACTATAGAAGGGATTATCTGTCTCTATAAAAAAGGATATCTTTATAGTAGCTAACTGCTCTGTCTCCTCTCCTAGAAGGTGTATACCAGACCACATGCTGAGTGCATCTACTACAACATTCCCCTTACTATGAGTATAGACTATCTCAATGTCATAGTTCTGGAGGATCTCAATCCAACATCGGTGTCTCAGGTTTAGGTCCTTCTGAGTGAATATATACCTGAGACTCTTGTGATCATAGTACATGTTAAAACGTTCTCCCATCAGATAGTTTCACCACATCTTCATGGAGAAAATCACAACTACTAACTCCATGTTATGAGTAGCATAGTTCTGGTCATGCGGTCTCAGCTGCCGAAAAACATAAACAATCATTGCTCGCTCCCTCATTATGAATCAACCGAGTTTTGTCCCTAATGTGTCAAAGCAGACTACATACCCCACAACATCCTCTGGAAGCCTAAATATAGGGGCACTAGTCATCCTCTACCACAACTTTTGAATGCTCTGTTGGCATCTCTCCGACCACATGAAGGGTTTCCCCTTATTTGTAAAGGTTGATAGTGGTGATGGAACTGTAGAGAAGTCTGGTACGAACCTCCATTAGTATCAAGCCAATCCCAGGAAACTATGTACCTCTATCAAACTCATGGGTTTCTCCTAAGAATGTACCACATCAATCATCGTTTCATCTACTTCAACTCTATCCTCTGAGATGACGTGTCCCAATAAGTGAACCTCTCGAATCCAAAACTGGCACTTCAAGAGCTTACAATAAAGCTGGTGCTCTCGTAGTGTGTCCAGTACTACTTGAAAATGGTAGGCATGCTCCCCATCAGTAGTCTAGTATATCATAATGTCATCGATGAAGACTACGATGAAGAGATAGAGGTATGGATGGATGATCTTATTCATGAGTTCCATTAACACTACTACAGCATTGGTTACACAGAATGGCATATCCATGAACTCGTAGTGGGCATACCAACACCTGAAGGCCTTCTTCTTCACATCCGCGTCTCGAACTCTGAGCTGGTGATAGCATGATTTGTGGTATATATTATAGAACCACTTTTCTCCCTTATGCTAATCAAAGTGGTCGTCAATCCTCAGGAGTGGGTAATTGTAATTCACAGTCACATGGTTCAGGAGACGGTTGTCGACACAAAGCCTCATGCTTTTGTCTGCCTTATAGGTGAACAAAATCAAGAATGCCCAAGGAGAAACACTGGGCCGGATGAATCTCTTCCCTTGCATGTCCTCTAGTTGTACCTGAAGCTCATGAATTACACAAGGATCCATCTGATATGCTGGTATAGATATCAGTGTTGTCCCAGGGTACAAGTCAATATAGAATTCCACCTCTCTTCGAAGAGGTAATAATGGAACATTGTTAGGGAAAACATTCGTGTACCAGACCACCACTGTAGGATAGCATGGAATGTCCACATCAACTACTCTGAGGGTATGGTAGGCCAACTAATTAGTGATCGGATTCACCCTCCTCCGAGTAAGTCCATCCTACAATGCAGAGGCTACCTTCGTTATCGTGAAGGTGAACCTAATCCCATTTGTGCGGACACACCGCACATTGAACCTAATACAGTCAATCTATGCATGGACTGTAGATTACCAGTCCATACCAAAGATGACGTCGTAAGGACTCAATGCTGGTACGAGGAGATCCCAGCCGAAGCTCTAACCTCCTAGAGTAAGCTCACACTACCGGAACCAGTGCGTAATCGTCGTGTGTGCTCCCATCGGAGTCTCTAGTCATAAAGATCGAGACAACAGAAACATCAGAATCTTCGTGCACTGAATGTGGTAAGTGGCAATGAAAGAGTGATTGGCACATGTGTCTATAAGAACTGTAGCTATGATGGAGAAGACATAGATCGTAGCTCGAATCATCTTCATAGAGCCATAGTCATATGCCTCATCTTCCTCGAGCTGAGCTCTACCCTATCGACCTACTCCCTACGGTAGGGGTGGACCTCCTGATGGTGGTGGTGATAACACCTCAAATCGTCGCCCACTACCAGCTGATCCACTAGTGCCTCTACCATGTCTGCCTACTCCCTGTGGACTGCCATGATCGAATCTATGCCTCTTTATGGGAGGTCCCTCAACTGTCTGATGATCGTTAGTATTGTGGGTCAGATAGTCAAGAGCCATGTGACCCTCCCCGTCACATGTGAAAAACTGCATGATCCTCACATGGCTGGATTTGTCTCGTGTGCCCCGCACAACCAAACCCATGTCCCGAGTTCACCCACCGGATGGTATGGTCTTCTTGGACATCTACGACATCTGTCTGATGCCTACTATAGAATAATCCTCTATGTGATGCCTGGTGGTGGGTCTTGCTGATGGTGAATGCTCAGAAAAGAAATGTTGTACTAGTAGGGCTCTCTCTAACACCCCCTCCTGTGTCGGGATGCTGATTGATATCATCGACGCACTGATCTCTCATATGAACCTCACTGAGTACTGTCCCGCTGACATGCTACCATGCTGTAGATGCATTAGATCCTGGATCCACACCACACAAAGGGTGGCTAAGACAACTTATTCCCAAAAAAGGATCTCAAAGTCAGCCTAGAGTAGTGTTTCCTCGTCATGCCCCTACAACATCATGATCCACCATCATACTAATTCTTACTGAAGGAGACTCATGACAAGGATCACCATGAAGTCTTCTAGTTTCCCTTCTATCCTGAAGACTCTCACCATAGCCTCCAACTAATCCTTAGCTACCTGCAAGTCCGTCTCTCCCCTGATCTTGGGCGGCCTCTAGTGCTGGAACTCATGCAACGTGCTCAAGAGGTGTGCACTCTCTTCTGATAGGTATGGTGGTATTGGTTGCCCAATGATAAGTGGTACCATTGGTGCCTCCGCTGTAATGGGGCCCTACACCGAGGCCTCATTTCTCGGTGGGCTACCATCCAGTACAACTCTCGGAACCCTAGTTGACTGTTTTCTTGGAGGCATCCTAAAAATAAACCGGTTCACCACGTTCAATATGATATAACAAGTGTGCTGAATTATAGGGATTACAAAGAATGCTCTTAAACACAAACACAATCACTGTTTATTTTTCACTAAGTCAGAAATCAGTAGGCAGGGAGATCGTGTATGGATAAGTCAGCCGCCGCACAAACACAGGACTCCCTAGATTGAAAATCACCCTCAATACACTTAAAACTATTTCATCATAAAAAAGATTAGAGTCCTATGTTATGTTGTAGAACTGACACATATGATACCAATTTTTCATGATATGACCCTCAGGGCCCGTGTCGTGACTACCCCGGACCTCCCTTCCATAGGTTAGGGGCTGGCCATTAGCACCAAAGGCATAAATCCCCAAATTGAGATGGGTTGGTATAGATAGCCTCCTCAGCCCTCCATGTCCATTAGAATCCTCCGAGTACCGTCTTGTCATAAGGTCTATCTCCGGGTAATGTCCAGTCCTTGCGCTCTCAGCCTCCATCAGCAATATTCGTCATCTACATACAACACAACGAGTTGCCGGCATATCCCGTGTAGGGGTGATTATAAAGATACTCAGTAGGGTCCCCGAGACTCTTAAGGTCTCACAAAAAACAAAAAGGATAATCCAAAAATTTATGAAATTGACAGATAACCCAACTTAGGTATATGCCCATACATATACCTAAGTTATTAAGTAATCCATCTGGTACACGAGGAAACAAAAGAGTTGATGACTCAGCTCACACAGGTATACAACTTTTGTAGAGTGATAGAGATGATCAGATGTAGTCACTGATTCATCTAAGCTGTCAGACCCACACATGATCCAGGACTAGCAGTTCGAACTATCGGAAGCACACATGATCTAGGAACAGTAGTTGGAGATGTCAGACCCACACAGGATCCAAGACCAGCTAAGCTGTTGGACCCCCATAGTATCTAGTACCAGTTATTCGGTCAGACACACACAGGATCCAGGAAAAAATCATAACTATCAGACCCACACAGGATCCAGGAATAGTCGTTAGAACTGTCTGTCTGACACAGGATCAAGGAAAAGTTGTCAGAGTGCAGCCAGCAGTAGGGTTTCCATAAAGTATGTTTGATTCTGGGAGGGTCCTCTTCCCAAACCAAGTGTACATAAATAAACTACCACGTTGTCCCAAGTTGATGTTTCCCGAAGATATATCTCTTCAAAAGAAATACAACGTGAAAGATGGTACGTCAATCAGACGCACGATCTGAGAGTTATTGACATTTCCATTCTGAGGGCCCAGTTGGATTTTTGTTCAATCCAACCATACCGTCCTCTAAATGAGTCCTAAACTCAAGTGGGTTAATCGAAAATATCCTTCAATCTCCAATAATTTTGTCACCGCAGAGGGTTCGTCAATCGGAAACTCATAGCCCATGTTATGGGAGAAAAGGTGAAACAGGCCAGAAACGGGTTCGGGTCGGTCCGACTAGGTCAGACCGACCCGACTCAAGGGGGCGGCATGGCCCACGCTGGGTCCGGCCCGGCGGCCTAGTAGCTAGGTGGTTTGCGGGGTCCACTTAAGCCATGGCTAGGGTGAGGCATGCACCCCCTCGATTTCTAAAAGGAAATGTCATTTGGGTGGGAGCCAAACCGGTGCCAGGTGGCGCCTGTCCAAATCACGCGGGATGTAGTGGGGTCCCACTCCCCATGGAAGGATGAGCGGCCAGACGCTCCTGCTCCACCGGATGCTGGTCCAGATGGCCTCTTTTTCTCCACCATCATGACATGCCATGGTCGCGACTTCCTCCTCTACATGGCGCGATGTCGTCGTGCCCTTCAGGAGACCTAGTGGCCCTGCACCGTCGGTTTCCTTCATGATCGGCCCATCACTGACCACCATTGCTCTGCCGTGATTCACACTTCCAGCGGTGCCTTTACGCCGCCGCTGTCGTCAAAAGGAATGGAAAATAGAGGGGTTTGGTCCATGTTCATGCAACCCCCACCCTCCTCATTATGGTGATAAAATTGCCTTATCATAAGACAAGTTTGAATGATGTAGAATGGAAACATATTCAAACTCAAATCCCATACCTCGTATCAAAAATTGTTGACGAAGTCGTGGCAAGAGAATGTTGATTCGATGTTGTCAGGAAAGAATTAGTTGAAGATGGTGTCGTCAGCGTTCTCCAAGGATAGCTCTCCCTCCTATTCCCCAGTTAAGGATCGTCCTTCATCGGTGGAAGAAGCGTTCTTCATTCGTTGTTGAAGCGTTCTTCGTTGGAGAGTTCTTTTTCTCCCATACTCCCAAGACCTAACAAAAAGATAAATGCCATCAACACGAAAGTTTATGATGTCTTATTTAATTGTTGGAATAGAATTCAAAAGGGATTAAATTAATTAATTGAATGTGTTCAAATGTTTAATTGAGAGTGTTGGAACTATAAGTGGGGAGTCCCAAGGGTTTACAATCCCGGGTGGTCCCCACCACATTTTAAAAGAATTCAAGTTAGACCTCGGTTGGGCCCCACAACCATAACACCTCATGGGAGGTTACGGTGTGGTGGCCCTCACCTCTAAGCTCCTATTGGAGTTTTTAACCACCATGAATAAAAATAAAGTCACTACATTATTGGTATTTAATTTTAAACTTAAAAAACCAAAAAATAGATTTTATTCTCAACCATCTGCCATCGAGGTGAAAGTTTTCATAAGAGAATACCGGCACTGCGAGTTCAACGGTGCCCTCAGTTTTCAATTCCGAGCACCGGTTCAAAAGATATAAAAACCCACTGATACGTTAACTGAATGTACCCAATCAGAACATTAGAAATTGATTCTAGGAACACCAGGCCTCAGAATTTCATGCCATCAGTTTTTGCGGGCTCATAAAATTCCCATGTATTTAAAAACATTCCACAACATTTTCAGGTCTTTATAGAAATGATTGTGTTTCCCCAATAAATTAATCATCTTCTGTTGAATTTTCATCTCATCCATCATTGGTTATTGTCGACAATAGAGATATTGACCAATTTTGGATTACACGATCTCCAATATAATATACATCTACTCCATCTGATTCCATTATAAATGGTTCAACTTTGTACCCTTACTTATTGAAATAAACTTTAACAACTCCCAAGTTAACTATTTTAACAACCACTCCTGTTATAAACCCGCTTGCATTGAAAATTCAGCACTTGTAATGTTGTATAATCCAACTCCCATATATTTCTGATGATTCCAATGTATGAAATATGCTTGTAAATTGGATTTATGTCCTTACTATATGAAACATGTATCACATCATCCACAGTGTAACTCCACTATTATGCATGGTATTGTATTTATCAACCTAATTTTTATAGAAAATATAACCATTTATTACATAAATATTTTAATATAATACCTACACACTTGGTCCTTTAGCTATTCATAGAATTGTTTCTGAAATTGAATCTATATTTTTCAGATGACCCCTTATAAATATGGTCCTGAAAACATCCTATTTTTTTTGTTTATTTGTATTTGATATCCATATTTAAATCATTGATGGATTCAGTTGAATAAGAATTTATTTGTGTGTTTAGACATAAAGGATAACCTCCAAAATATTCTGAAAAACATTAAGGTGGTCTTACTCTCCATATGTATCATTAACTATGAAAACATCACTTTCAATAATTACATCACCCTAAATCCACCCTATGTGGCATGATTTCAGTGGACGAATTTTTTCCACACCATATATGTATTCAGTACAAAATTCAATAGCTTCCTCCGGAATATATCACTCCATAATTCAACCCTATTTATTAATTCGATTTTTGAAACTTCCTTTCAAAGTCATTATATACCTTTTAATGACGTACATTTATCTATATTGTTCATGAACACATTTATGATTCTCTATCACCAATTGAACCATCAAATGAACCATCATATTAAATAATGTTGGAAGAAAGATCATTTCCAATTCACCTAATATGACTAAAATTACTAATTCCATAGTCGGTAATTTCACAAGTTCTATAAATTTCTTGCATATAGAATTGAACAAAAAATAGAGAATGGTTAATGTATGATTGATAGTCACGGGAAAAATGCAATGAAAATATATTTTCATTAGATATTGCATCACAACATTCCAGTCATGTGGTTTTAGACCATTTAACATTAAACTGGTTATTGTCATGATGTTCTTGATATAGGATAAACACCCCTCTATAACCATTACTACATTAATGATGTTTTAAAATTATATATCACCATCTTGGAAATAGTATATGTTGTTGGAGGATGAAAGGATCATTTTTTAACTCTTCAATGGTTCCATCTCTTTAAGTATTCCCATGTCAACCATGTCCATTTTAGCCTTAATTACATAATTTTATTTTCTATGTGAATTTAGAAACATGATGATGAAACTATCAACTTTTTTTCAGCATGCATAAAATCAAGAAATTCTTTGATTTACATAAAATTATTGAATGGTAATTGAAAAAAACAGATCACTTTTTCAAACTGGGTTTTATAATTCTTTTCCATTATAGTTCCCAAAAGCAGTGTCAACATCTTTTTCATTCTCAAATTGTTAATCACTTGTTAGTGGAGGCGGTGGTATAAATTATTGTAAACATTCTTCGAATGATATCGTTAATGACCTATACTTATTTCATCTGGATTGAAATATTTGATGTCCTTGAAATAAGATTTCGATGAATGTTTTAGTCAAATTGACGGTGTAGTTTGTTCATTGATGGGACACCATTGAGTTCCTTTCTAGATTTATCCTGAAAATGTCTATAATAAGGATAGTCATTTATTATCCCATACAACATGTTTATCAAAATGAAATTTTTGATTTCTATATTCATCACACAATGTAACACTTGAATACTACAATAATTTCAAATCCTTGATCAATGGAGCAAAATAAACATGAATATCATTAATTGGTTGTTTTGTTAATTATATAATAATATATAACATGATTTATTATCATTTCATGAATATCCACGGTTGAATGATATAATTTACCTACAAAACCACCATCTACTATGAGTGTTTCTTTGAAAACCAAAAGGATTCACTCAATCTATAAATAACGCATGTCGATGGTTTCTCATCTAATTTCAAAATTGTGGTTACTCATGATCAATTCTCTTCCACTAAGAATATTCTATTGGGTGAAACACTTTCACATATTTATTTCTTTTGTATATTTTCAACATAAATTCCAATGTAGTCTTCTCACTTACATATGGGTTCCTAATCCTTGGAATGGTTTGAAAGCACCATAAAACATTCCTAGGACCATATTCATATTTTTTATATCGAGAAGCCCCACACATTGAAAATTCTCAATGTGATTTTTTGTTTTTTGTTATACAATAAAATCATTCCCGAATTCATGAATTCTTTTGGAGATCATAACCATTGAGTATATCATTAATTTTGCATCATTTGTTTGGATTGAGACCTCATTATCTTATGGGAGCATGTCATTCAAGAGATAATGTATCTATGTAAAACCAGAGTTACTCCCACGGTTTCCTTATTTCAAATTATACATATTTAGTATGTATAAAAATGTTGTATATTTAGTGAAACCATCATTCAATGATAACATTGAACAAATCATTAACTACTCAATCAAGATTGGATAATAACAAAGATCATCGTAAATTATCCTTCCCATTTCTTCAATATGTTTTGTATCATCATTCACATCTATAATCACACCCACATTACGAAATTCATCATTATCAACAGTTTTAATCATATCAAAAGATCCACAAAACATAGTTGTACCCATCCATAAACTACATTTTATTTTTCCCCATGTTTATTCCCATGTTTATAACATTGATCTATTCTGTGATAGATTGAGTGTTCTTACCACTCCTTTAGACTAACATGTCTTGAATAAAAATTATATAATCATGGACAAAATATTTTAGAAGGGTAATATTCATGAACATTTTCAAACATTATGAACTCTTTTAGTCCATCATTATACTTTTTTTTCTAATGATTGGAATCCATCCATTATTTATTCATATACATCCTATTTTATTCGATGATATTAATATTTAAAAAAAATACACAAAATAGGCCTTCCATAATTATTTTTTAGCTATAAATTTTTAAATATATTTAAATACTATTGAAATTAAATAGCCCTCCAATATCTAGTCATGCCCAGATCAGACCTCATTAACACATCACCACAGGCAGAGTGCAATCTGTATTTTATCAAATAGTTGGAATCCCTAAATCCATGGGTCACCAGCACACCACATATGATGTTACAACCTTAGGGATAACTCCACATCCTAAGGGATAATTCAATTTTCCATGTATTCATTTCATCCCTAGCATTCAATTCTTAATATTACTTTTTAATATTCGGGTAAAAATTCATGCGATTTCATTTTATTTATAGTCTAATTTATCTTTTGTATCACCCAATATTAATAAAGTTTATGTTCATAATATTTGAAATTTACAGTTTTAACTCTTCTTTTAATAAAAGAATAACAAATGACGTAATCTAATCCATGTGGATAATAGTAGATCATATATTATTCCAATGGTTTATTTTGGTCTAAATACACTTATCCAATATAAATAGGATACATGGTAGGTTAATTATACTAATATTTATAACTTTAATTACCCATTGTACTTTAAACCACTGTAAATACCATCCAGATGTTACTATTCACCCAAAATTATTTTCATCATATTGAACCTGATTTTACATACTGATGTAAATCATGTCTCTCAGATATTTGATATTCAATTCACAAAAATGGAAAAATTAGGTTTTATGCAATTTTTCAAATGAATCTAAAAGGTGGGTAAAATACATTAAAGAATTCTATAAAAAATTTTAACATTTAATCTTATTATATAATGAATCCAATGAATTGCGTTGAAATTATATTTTTATTACATATCTATTTTAACTAAAAATAAATTTAAATAAAATAAATAATTAATTCAATTAAAAGACAGTTTTACACAATAACCTATTGTTTTCACAATTTATAAATTATAATATGTTTTTAGAAAAATACCAATAAATCACCATAAGGTAATTTTGATATTAAAATTTCAAAAATTACATTTATTTTACCAAATTCAATTAACAGAAGTTCCTTTATTTAATTCAATATTAATTCTCGTTGTTAATACCAGCAAGCAGTTTTTTTTCGAAGTTAAAACAACCAAAATATTAACATGTGTTTATGTAAAATTTAAAATTGAAATTAATTAACATGAACTAAGTTATATTACATGATAAAAATATATTCTAATAATAATTTAAAACCACTCATATTATTAATTTATAACTATAAATTATTTTGAATAAAAAAGATGTATTTAATTTAAATTTAGTATTTTTCACAATTCTTCAAAAAATGAAATTTATTAGAAAAGTACCAAGATTTTTATCCAAAATATATTTTTAGGTGTCTCTTCTGAAGAAGAAGTTAATTGGAATAAATTTAATATAAAAAAGTGTAAAATATTGGATTAAAATAATTTTTTCCATCAAAAGGATGAAAAATTACATTTTTTTAAGAAAAATACTTAATTTATCAAAAAAAATTAAATTTCTTATTATAATATGTCTAAAAACCATAATATGGATGTTAAAATTTTATGTTGTAAAAAAAATTGAAAATTTAATTAATACTATTCATTACCTATTTTGAATACCTAGTTCTGTATGTCGTGTTGCGCTTAAACTCGGTGTCGCGTGTAGCGCAAGGTATTGAATTTCTATAAAAAGTTAATGTACTATAAAATCATGGAGTGTTAAATTTGACCCACCTTCAATAAATTGTTTCCTAAAAAATTCAAAATTTTCTTTGAAAATAAATGTTTTAAAATAGAAAATACCTTTATGGAAATCCCATATCGGAAATAGGGTTAATAAAATTTAGTCTTAATAAGAAGGAAAGGGAAATGAAGAAGTTATCTCAAAATTATGGGTTTCTAATAGAATAAAGTTGGGCGAAACTATAGACACATAATAGTAGGAAAAACTTAAATATTTATATAGACTGTTTGAGGTCCTCAATCACAAACAAGTGAACAATAAATTGTAAATTTAGGGATTCAAAGCAATAAAACTACAATGAACTAAAATTTAATTGCTTTATCAAAATGAAATGAATTAAAATAACAAAAAATTGGTTTTACGATCCTTTCTCTAATGTTTTTGAAATAATTTCGCCATAGAATAAGAAATAAATTACATGAAATGTAGAGTTCCATCCTTAAACTAATTTATATCACAAAATCATCTTTTACACCAAAACATAAAAGAGCTAAAAAATAATCAATTTATCCTAATCGAATAGGGTTTTGAAAAAATAAATTTATATTTCATCTATCAGATCATTTTAAAATACTACATTATAAAAACTAGTACATCATGTAGTATACTATTAGGTGACGTACCCTTGTCGCACTTCTGTTGTGGTTTTATGTCTCGTAGCCTTGTCGGACGCGAAGTGATGTCACCCAACCTCTGGGTTTTCTATTTTATAACAATCCAATAATAATCTTATGAAAGGTTTTAAACTTATAAAATAGTATCCAATTTCAAAATTAATTCATTCCAACCACTAATATTATAAAAAATAGTTGTTTCCAAACTCATTGCCCAATAATTTGTAAGGAACATCAACATAACATAATGAAGATCTATTTTTTCCACATAATAAAATGTGAGTGCCTTCATCATGAATTCTATTAAAACATTGTAACACCCTAATTTTCCATAAAACAATATTGAATATATTCATGCTCCCATATTAATTATAGAATACAAGATATATTCATTATATACAAAAAATTTTGAATACACCAACAACGATAGAATAAACAAACCATTAATCAATTCCAAGGTAGTTAAGAATACCCAATATAATTTATCTAAATAAACCATATTTTATTCACATATCACTACCTCAGTATTAAGACCGTATTATGTTTTATTATTCATTCAACCATGTATTTCAAAAAAATTAACTTGATGTCGACTCACATTTCATATTACCATATAATCTCAAATACTCAATCAAATAGTACATTTGTACAATCCTTATTTATTTCCATAATTAATATAACCAGTATACGATTGAAACAACATGAAAATTACAAAATTAATTAATAAAAATATTATAAAACTAATAATTCTCTTCATATGCCGTATTATCATTACATGATTATTATCCAATAGTATCATTTGCGGTGTACCCTGCTAATTGGGAAACTGATTCGGGTACTTTACCAACTCCTTATAGATGAAGCATTGAACATTTGAATGTTTTTTCTTACCCCAGAAATTATGTGCATGATGCCCTTTTTCTCCACACTTATAACATATTCATATTCCCTCCAAGAATTTACCATGATGATTCTTTCAATAGTTATCACATGTGAGAAAAACCTTCTTTCCCTTCTTCCCCTTATCCATCTTTCTCTATACAATCATTTTCTTCTTTGCATTCCTTTATAATACATACGAATCAGATAATTATATACTTATCTTATTAACACACGACATTATTTATTCTTACGATGAGAATAGGTTAGAGAATATTCCTCTTCTAAATTTTAGCTCTAGACCATGAAAGATATGATTCATCTTACTCTTTCAATCATGCATATTGATACAGTTCTCATTCCTTATACTGGGAACTATTTCTAAACAATGGAATGCATTAGGTTAGTTTATGAACAAAAATGAATAAATGAAAAAAATTAAAATACATAATGTAAATTGAAATTCTTATTCGTATAATCCATAATTATAATAATGATTTTATTGAGGATGTATTAACTCATAAATATTTTATAACGGTTTGTAAATAAAATGTGATTTATCCAAAGCATATCCCCAAATATTTTCAATCCCAACGCTGCAGTAATTCCTATTTCTATGTACTAGGATACCCCAGGTCATGAACAAAACTCATTGTCCGAGTTTTCACCCCTAGGTACATCTGTAATAGCCACCAATACCTGTTTGTATCTACAAAGGGATGTATTTTCATAGATAAGACACATAACATTTACACTTGAATTTTTTAGATGCTATTCTATACTAATAATGAATGTTTATATTATTGTAATTCTCCCAAATAATATTTTTTTAAATATAGTTTCCATGTTTTGTACTAAAACTCCCTATGATACCAATAGTAATCCCCGACACTAGTTATCAAGAGTAGTTGCATTATTATATAACATTGATATGATCATATGAGATCATCTCTCAAAAAACAAATTATTTTAGTATCCGTGGATGTACTAGATACATAAATAAGTTTTTTATAAAATTTTTAAATGATAAAACAATATCATTGTAACCAATTTTATCAAACTAATATCTGTAAACCTATTCCTGTAGGTTAATCATAATATACATCTTCACATCCTGGGAAAAATAAAACCTAATAATGGTGTGAGAAGAGATGCTTAGAAATGATAAAAATATAGAAAAAACTATAATAAATAATAATAAACATATAAGCCAATGGATAAGACTATAACACAGTACATTAAACTTAAACTTCAAAAAAATATGCTAAAGGTAAATCAAATAATGTCATTTACTTATTCACTTGGATATTTTACTAATCGAACAATCACATGTAATATCATTATATAATTTATAATGATGGTATTTATAATGTCGAATTCCATAACCATAATGTAATGTCCTCAAGCCAAGACTACAAATATTATTTTCTCACAACTTTGTGACATGACACTAGTTTGTTTCACGTGACCTACCGATGCATCGAGGTGATATTGTGGGCTCCACCCATTACTTACTATGTTCAATTAGTTTCTCATATCAAAAGGATGAAACATAATACAAAAAATAATATTAATACAACCATATGAAATATTAATATTATAACTATAAACCATGAATTTAAAATAAAATAAAACATCCAAGGTCAAAAAAATATCACAAAACCATCAATAAAATTTAGAATATTATATCATAACAAATCAACATCAAAAAAATGTTTAAAATAAATCAATGAATGTAAACATATTTGAAATCTAAAATATTTTAGAGAAATATCTATTTCTATTTTTAAATCATTTAAATTTCACATAATTATAAAAGAAAATATTTACTTTGAAAATATTTTTATAATATTGTAAGGGAAGCTTTGAAGATATTGTAATGATGTAAAATGGCCTAACCCAACATAAACGAAAAAAACATATATACCATAATGTTTTGAAATGGTCATAAAGTACCTTTAATGGAAAACGACGAAAAGATTCCTTACACAAAATAATTTTAAAAGAGAAAATTGGTATAAATTAATTTATTCCATATTCAAGGAAATAATAATAATATTTTGAAATACATATTTAAGAAACATCAATGTGGTTGATAATGATGTTCCAGTATATACTTACGTACAAAAAATCTTGGATAATAAAAATATTACAAAAAATCTGGAATCATTTCCTACTCATACGAGTATGATCCATTCAGCCTGACATCATGGATAGAGTGTATGGATTCCCTTGAGAGGCATATTGTGGATCCCCTATTAAACTACATGACCTAAGATGAGTCTTTCATAATGATGTGACCAACTTCATTGAGCATCGATCCTAAACATAGCGATATAATCCAGATTGAGTTCTGGGTATCAACCCTTGACCCTAGCTATGATCCTCCTCAGATGTATTGTATCACTCTTCGTATCTATCAGTTCATCTCTCTCTATATCAGTCATGATGAACCCCAAAAAATATTACAACTCAGTCATATTTCTATAATTCTATAAAAATAAAAAGTTTGTTCTCCTATAAGTGTTCTTTGTACAATCCTCAAGATGAATCACTAGTGGGTGTATGCGGTAGTTGTGACTTACCCCTATATAGTGGGTCTTGCTTTCGAATATTTGAATATTATTATTATGTTATATAGAAAAATACATTTTTAGAGATGACTATACCTTTCCATTGTGTATTTCAATGGGGTTTTAGGGTTCCCTACCTAGTATTGTTATATTCAACACTAAACCTGGTTTTCCCCCACGTGTTACATCATGTACAGACGAGCTACCTTTTGATGGATTTCTAGGCGGACCAATACCAGGACTAGGACTACATGGTACTTGGAGAGTTTATATAAGGTGAGAAATTCATGAATCCTTATACAACATTCCCAATACCTTTTTTATAGGGTAGACTTAATTTTTATATAGACTCTATTTGGTGGGATTTTATTCACTCATAGTTTACATAATTTTATGTAATTATGTCGTACTATATTTGATGGGATAGTGGAATGCATGCATTATATTTTTTGGGGAATTTAAATTTCCACATTTTTTGGTTTGGAGATGCGTGTGTGTGTGCATAGATGTATATATTAAATACCTTCCATGTTAGTGATAAGCCTACTCGGTGGTTGTTTCTTGACCCGACCCATGTGAGGGATCGAGCCTCAACTACCCCATGTCCGCGTCCATTATCTAGGTTATAGTGACTAGAACTAAAAGAAAAATATACTATGGGTGGTATTTTCCAAATAAACTATAAACATAGATGCAACCAACTCAATGAAAACAGTGGAAAGTGAAAAGAAAACATGATACTACACTGATATATATAAACAACAAGAAGGCATCGAACTCTAAACAGTACAAGTATAGAAAAGTAAAGATGAAAGGGAGAGGGAAAAAATTCCAACCCATGATGAAAAATGATCCACATCTTAAAACAGGTGAAAAACTAATGAATCTTGTAGATCCCCATTCCATGAACCCATGCTATGACCACCATATGAAATACATGATCTAGTATTCTTTTGATCCTATAATGTAATGACAATCTTGTCCATCATCTTCAAGGGAAACCCATGTGCGTGATATTCCCAAGAAGGGGATAGTATAAAAATACTTTTTATGATTCCTCGACGACTCGAGGGAGCATTAATAGAGGTACTGAAGTGGGAATAAGTAAGATATATAACATAAGAATACCAATGGATAGAACAAGGTATAGTTAAAATATTTACAATCAACCCACAAAATGCACAACGTAAGCTCATCCAAACACAAAGAGATAGAAATATAAGGAATTTAAACTTCTCGCATGGTATTCCCTAAATATAGCTAGAGAGTAGACTCTTAAAACCAACAAAATATTTACATGAAAAGAACATAGATACCCAACACATCATCACCTATCATATAAGATGTGTAGCCGAAACCCATGGAGTTGGACAAATAAATATGATATATAAATATACATATATATATATTCACTATTAAAGAAACTAAAATGAGTGAGTAATGGGATCACCATCTCAAAATCTCATCCCATGATTATTGAGTCTCCAACTGTTCTACCGCTAACCATCAATGCCAAGAATCCATTTTCATGGCCTAAACTGCATGTCATAGGGGCTCAATAATCTCACTATAAACAATCTCATCTTTGGGTGGGTCTATCTCACCCTCATGGATTTAGGTCACCTCACAAGGTAACATATTTGTGGGAAAATCACTCTTCTTTCTTAAGATTCCAATGTCATGTCGAATCACATCTCTTCAATGTGTCGCACAGTCAAGAGATTGATTCACAAAATAGAGTACACCCATGGCCTGATGCATTAGGGGGATTCCACTCTATTAGAAGTCATAGAGGATACCCACACCATGATCCATCAAATGTATTCCACTAATGTATATGTTATAAAGGCTACCCACAACCTAATTCATCAGGGGGATTCCACTCTAGTAGATGTCATAGAGGCTACCCACACCCTGATGTGTCTGTGAGATTCCTCTCTAGATCATCGAGGAACATTGACCATACATACTTGGTGGTACATTTATAAAATGAATCAAGGAAAACTGTCCATACCTATATGATGGTTTCTCTAAAAAAACCATTGAGGGAAAAGGGATTTCCCTACTAGAAGATTCCATTTGAAAAAGAATCACTACTGCAATCATTTGGTGTCACCCAAGATATGTGTCACACCAAGAACATCTCAAATAATAAACTGTAAGACACTATAGAGGGAAGCATCACATTGTATGTGGAAAAGGACTTAGGATAGGATACACACATGTCCAAATAAATGACTAAAATAATGAGATGTGAGAGGAAGAAGGTTCATAATGTAGTAAAAAAACTTGAGGGTCCCACACATATTGTGGCCTGACCTTGTTTTTTGTCATGTAGCTAACCATTATCAGTTACTAAACGATGAACATGTACCCTAGGTGTGGAGAAATACTCTAAGAATACATGATATTAATAATCAAATGGTTAATGACAAAACGAACCTCATCGTTGATCCCTTGGGCCAAACACAAAATTACAGTGGCACACCTCCTCATACAGTTCCAAAAAAAATTCATCACATCTCTTCAAACATAATCTCCACTCTCACGAGAGTAAATTCTAACACAATCATTGGATTATCTAAAAATACAAAAAATGATCCCCCGTTAATATTACATTAATATTTCCACACATAATGAGAATGTGAATAAATTTTCTCACATCCAAATGGATCACACTCGTGAGATCCTTGTCAAAAAAACACACAATATCGAATATTCATTCAACAAAAACAGACTTCTGATGAAAAAGTTTTATGTTACCGCATTGTGCTCTAATATCTTCCCATATGCCCCATTCCATGGTCCCCAAAAAAATTATATAGATAATTCCATTTCTATACTATTGAAAAACACCAGAATTGGACTAAGCATTTTTCTATAATTGATAATGAGTGAAAATGTTTCATTTCACCGTAATTCATGTAATCTGGAACCCATGTGTCCAACACCCCGACTTTAGTTTAAAAACCCATAAGTCACCGTGAAAAGTCTGAAAATAGGAACGATTTCTTCGCTATATGTGGTGTGTCCAAAGGACCTCCCATTTAAAAGTTAGGTCAATAACATGTTATATGAATAAAAATAAAAATTTTATTATTATTAAACTTATGTGTTTCGTGAAATTGAGCAATGAAACAAATGTTTAAAAGTTATGAAATGATATTAGATGATCTGTCTCATCATCGGGGTCATAACACTATGGAATGCACATAAATTAGTCTTTATATGTAAGTGCTACATATGGAAGAAGGAACTGTGAAAAAAATTAATTAAAATTATTATTAATTATGAGTGAAATTTTCACCACCTGTGTTAGGGCCTGATCATTAAAATTACCAAAACCACCTCTAATGGTATGACATGAATCAAGGATCATGTATGTAGAGACCCGAATCTTGACGTACATAGATATTACATTACTTTTGCGGAATACATAATACATAACAAAAACACACACACAAGGACCGTAATAGTTTAGTGTCTTTGGAAACATGGAACGTAATCTTCTAATCGTGGTGAAAGATCTTCAACATCTCCCATAAAGATCTTCCACTTTTTGTTTCCTTACCTAGAACCTTTCTTTTAATACTAGGGGAAAATAAAACATAAAAAAGGGTGAGATCAAATGCTCAGTAAGGGTAAGCACGGATAAAATAAAACATACCATATACATTTTAACTTAAAAACATGAACATAATGTTTAAACATCAAAATCTTGAGCAACAACTTGAAACATGGAAGTACATAATGCATAGATCATAATAGAACATAAATCATGATAACATAGCATGGGAATAAAACATGTAATTGTAGAATCCATTAAGCACATGTAATTATTTCCATAGTATCCAAGTCAGTGCTTCCAAGACCTTCTTAGTGGATAAAGTCCCATTCTGAATCGAGTACACTCCTCGTTTCTGTCCGGTAAAACTGAACCGGATTAACATACCATTCCACCCATGCATATCTCATGAGATATAAAATCTTTACCCAATGAATTGGATGGAGATATAGGTCCCACCCATATCATAATGAAATCATTCTTACATGTGCCACAAAATAAACATACATCATTAATAATAACCCAACAAATAAAATGGGTTTCATAAACATCACACCATCATCACATAATCCATATAGAAGAAATGGATATCATTTCATAATCATAAAAGTAAAACCATGTAAATCATAGAGACATTATACATGAAATATACACATATGAAATAATTTCATCTTATATAGAAAATGGTTTTAATAAAACACTTGAAATGAATTCTTGAGGAAAATATCATTTCTTCTTCAAAATCAATTTCTATTCACAAAACATCATGAGATTTTAAAAGAAATGGATTTTGTTGAAAATTGTCATGAAATATTTTGGAGGAAGCTTCATGAAAATAATGCTTTATAAAACTGTAAAAATTTGTTCGTGCCGTATAAGATAAAAAAACATTCTTCTCGTAGTTTTGACGGAAAAGTCAAAAAAGTACCTCATAACGTAAACAAAAGAAAGATTCCTTAAAAACCATATAGCAAAAGTAAAAAATGGGTAAAAATTACTTTTATAATACTTGAAAAAACTTTTATAAAACATGGAAATGGATGATAGAAATAGCCCGAGTAAATACTTACGAATAAGTAATCTCAGATAAAAATGAGATTTTCATAATTATACCTTACCTTAGGTCAGATATGCTTTGTATGTATCCAAACCTCCTATATAATGATTTAAATAAGGTCATTAACTTATTACAGAATCATATTCATTGTTATTATATCATATATGTTTCACTTATGACTTTATATTACCCGTTCTTTTGTAAATTCCATGTTAAAGCAATGTTTTGGGTAAAATCATTTCATTTATCGTATGTGTTTCGACTTGTCATTCTTGATATTATTACTTATATCCCTATTTAAATAATTCATGAATGTAAAACATGCTTTATATATAATATATATTCATAATATATATATAATGGATTGATAAATGGAAAGAAATGCACCGTTCATGGAGATGGTAGGCCGTACGTACGCATGAACGGTGTTTTCGTTTCCCTATTGTATTGAATGGAATTAAGTAAAAGACATACATATATATATATATACATAAATACAGTATCATTATTATGTAATATTTGTCATTATTATTCATTATATATACTTTATAATCCTTTATTAATGGTTAACATGGAGAGTGAAACTCATCGCGTTGTGGAGATGGTAGTCCGTACGTACGCACGAGCGATTATATCATTCCCAAGATCGTGGAATTGTATTAAAGTGTATTTATAATATTACAAAATCAATATAGATTTACAATAATCATATATATTCATTACTTTCACCCTTATACCCATCCAAGTAAGGTGGAAGTGGAAAATAGATTACACCACGGCGTGGAGACGGTATTCCGTACGTACGCACGCGCGGTAATTTCGTTTTCTGTTGGATGGATAGATGGTGAAATATGGTTGTTTCATACCTATAATAACATATCAGTATATGATTGATTCTGATGTTATTACCTCATAATGAAACAAATAAAAAAGGAAGTGGAAGATGAAATAAAGTTGAAAGAATCGGTAGTGGACATTACCTCTTCTTTGAAGCGCCTCTTTGAGACCTCCTCTTAGAGCACTAAAATTGGTATTGGAAGATAACCAGGACCTATAAGATGTTTCTAGGGAAGTGGAGAAGATACTATTTCAGGGTTTGGTCGAGCTTGAAGGCAAGAATTGGTGTGAGGAGGGGAGGGAGGAGGTGCCGTTTTATAAGGGAGGAGAGGGGCACCTTAGGAATTCTTAAAAGTATTAATTTATAATAAATCTAACCCCACTAAAAAAACTCCAAAAATGACTCATATCCAAAGATTAGATGAGATATTCTTGTAATTTCATCAACCAATCAAATTTAGACATGGTAGGAATTTATTTTCAACATTATCAACTTGATTTATCCTAATTTAATCAATTTAATTTTTATTTTTGGTAATAACATTCTATAATTTAAATTATAACAAATAACTAATTATTTTTTGTGAATTGTCCATAATTGGATAATTTATAACATTTTATACCATATAAATTTAAATTTATAATTTTTAAATATATTTGTGATTTTTAAACAATATTATAATATATTATTTTTATAAAATAACAATAGTATCAATTTTGACACTATTCATTTATTTGAATTTTAATAAAATATATAAAGAATATATGTTCGAAATAAAAGCATTAATTATATAATAAAAGGTCATAAGTTTCTAGAAAATTATTTTATCACATTAAATATATCATATAATATCTATTTCATTATTTGGAAAACCATTTATTTGGTTTATCTCTTAATAAAATAATTACTACAACATTTTTGTATAATTATTTAATATACATATTTGTTGCATAAAAATTAAAAATAAAATCTTATGATGAAGATAAATCTATTAACTTTTATAATAATACATTTACTTTAATTTATCATCCTAAATCACAATATTTAAATTGTTATATTTATTACATTATGAAGGTGACAACTTTGGCATCATTTAAAATAAAATAACATAAGCATCATAATCACTTTTATAAGGCTCCAAATGTTCAAATATTAGACCATTGGATGATTATGGTTTAAATATACATGACCAATAAGTTTTGGTCCGGGTTTTGGGCATTTTATGGTTACTATTAGTTTAATAAAACCTATATTCTTGATTTTTCACTAGATAAAAACATTCTGCATCACTATTGTGTTACAATTAATGATAATTATTTAAACCCTAAAAATTATAAATAAATTCATATGATGTAGATAATTTTATTAGCTTTCTGGAGACTATTCATGTTTTAAGTTTCATGATGTTTATCACTAAATTAAAATTAATATACTTATAAGATTTAAGAGAGTGACATGTTGTCACTTTTTTGGTTTTAATGATAATTAAGTTATTTTTATGGAAAAAAGTCCATTAAATGATTATAATCCAACCCTTAGGTGATATTTGAAGACTTTTAGTCATCCAATAGGATTTTGGATGGTGTTAGTGTAATTTTATAATCTTATATTTACCCATAATTACCCGATTTAACTTTAACTACGGTAAATAAAATTTACCGTAGTTACTATTCATAATGCCCAAAAATACAAAATAGTCAATTAATATATTTTGGACCCACTGATTCCAAATATGGAATGAATTTTTCCAAATTCAATACACAGAAGTTGTAGAAATTAAATTAAAATTAATCCCGTTGTCGAAAGAAAACGGGTTTTTGATTAAAACACTACAAAAGATTGAATTGATTTAACGTACAAATTTAAAGTAAAATCAATGCTAATGAAATAAATTATATTAAATGGTAAAAATATATTCTATTTATACATTAATACCATTCAATATTATAATTTAACCATATAAATTATTACGATGAAAAATGCTTTTTTTACTTAAAATATAGCGTGTTTTTACTATTCATTAAAATATGAAAGTTATCAGAATAACATGAAAATTTTATCCAGGGTAAAATTTTATATCCTTATTCCAAAGAATAATTTTATTTTGTAAAATTGAACTTATAAACTTGTCAAAAACTAGAATCAATGTGGGTGCACCATCAAAAGGTGGCAAAACTGCATTTTTTTGAAAAATACTTATTTTACCCAAAAAATTTATTTTGTTCACAAAAAATGTTTTACAAAATATATAAGATGAATAATAATGTTATAAAATTCAAAATTTAGTTAATAATATTTATAACAGATAGTTCATAATAATATTAAAATAATATATCGTTGTTTAGTAAAACTCGGTATTGCGTTCAACACACGTTATCGATGAAGGTCGTGATTGCGTGTAATGCAAGACAAGTCAGGGTTCCTTGTTGTGAAAGAATAATTTGTTGTTTTGTATAACAGAATCCAACCATATTTTATTTATACATTGAATATATATATATATATATATAAACACACTCAATGTTGCGTAGAATGACTATTATAAAACGAACTTGAAATTGTGTGTAACACGATCCAAGAATAGCGTTGCGTATACTGCAAGGTAATACGGTGTTGCGTATAGTACAAGATAAACTTGGTGTGGTGTATAATAGAAGACATCAATGAAATTAAAAGAATATTTTTCATAAAATCTCGGGGTGTTACATTCTACCCCCCTTAAAATGAATTTCACCCTCGAAATTCGTCTGGGTTATAAATGGTTTGCTACTTGAAAATTTCTTTAATAGAATCCCACATAGTAAAAAGGAACACAAAAAATTAATTTTAAAAACTAATGTAAGAAATGCAATGATTAGCCAAATTAACTAATCATTGGGTTTCCATATAGAAGAACATAGGTGAAAATATGGATATGGAAGAAAAATTTAACCATCATGTTCTGATGGAGAGTGGTAGAAGACATGGCTATGAAAAAGCCAAAAATCACAAAGAAATATATTTGTGGTGATCTAAGGTACCATCTGATTCATCGGATATAAGAGCACTAGGACATCATTTTTGGTTTTCATGATCATTTCCCTAAAGGTGAAGATTTTGAATTAGATGAAATATTTTCTTGATTTTGGTACAATATCACTGTTGTTCGTGCTTTGAAAAATTTCAACTTCATCTCTTAAAGAAATGAAGTTGAATTTATTATTCGTGAAGAGTTAGTAGATCATGTGATAGAATGATGGGTCATTCCATTTGTTTCAAGAAAAGTTATCAAATATACATAAGTCCATCTATGGTGAGGTTAATCATATATGATTCCAAAAATGAACTTATACTTCATATATCATACCGCATAATAAAATAAAACCAGTTTCTACTATACAGGGACAGCTTGTAGGCCAGCGGTATGCGATAAAGGCCAGTCGCACTTTGGTTGTGGGATCGATTCCCACAGCCTTGTCCGACGCGATGGGTTGTCGCCCATCCTGCAGGTTGTCATTTTTCTAAAACTACATTACTATAACATCCCATAAATAATATCGAAAAAAGTTCTATCATTAAACAATACTAACATATGTCCAACATAATCCGTTCCAATCTTTAGGCTTATCTAAAATACTTCGGTCCAAGTTCATAGTATAATGAAAACGATTACTTGAATTGTCAATAACCAAGCATGTGAATACCATCATTTATCCCCCATATATCTTGTTGGTCACATTCCAATCATGTATTCTCTTAAAAAATGAATAACCATTAAACCTTAGTGAAAACATAAATTTTGTTATATTTTAACACATTCCACATACCAAAATCCCAAAAATTCTGTATACTCAAACCATAATTTCACATAGTCATTATACCAGTAATGAGATCATGAATACAATCAAACATCTCATTATCTTCTTATCCCTTCATTATGCGCATATCATTTTATTCCAAAAATATCTGAATAACCTTTCATGGTTACTGGTACCATTAATCATACACTTTCAATACTTAAGGAAAGGAAACAGTGTAACAATCCATAGATGTCTCTTTATTCCATAGTACCAGAGATTACTTATACCACATTACACTTGATAAACATGTAATCATTCCACTACCTTCTTAATCCATTGATCGAGCTTCAACAATTCTTTCATATCACATATCATTTGTCGTCTCTTCATCATCATCTAGATAAATACTACCCATATGACCATAATTATTCTCTTCATGAGACTTTCCCTTAGGGCATTAGATTGCATAATTCCCGTACATTCCACATTTAAAACATTTAACCATTATCGATGTCGTAAAAATACCATTATCATCATTCATGGTGTTAACTGAACTTTTTCCATTGCACTTACGGGCTTTCTGTCCTTCTTTTCCAAAACCAAAGCATCTTCTAGTTCCTTTGAAACAATCTCCCTGATGCCTCTTCCCACATGATTTACAAGAGGGAAATTTAACTTTCTTTCCTCTATGATCATCATGAAACTCCATCTTTCTCTTATTATCTAAGTCAGGAAACATACCAAAGATGAGATTATTGATCATATTATGAGATTGCTGATTAGGCATAACAATGATGTTTAGACTTCCAAATCCCATTTCATTTGGTTGCTCATGAAAAATATCATTCCATTGTCCATCATATCCTCCATTATCGTGAATCTACCTGTTTCCAGCCATTTTCTAAAACCCAAAAAGAATAGTGTGAGAGGAAAAAATCATGCTAGGGAAAACAACATAGTAATGGGGGAGCACCTTCAATATCTAACATCTTAGGTTAAAATATAAGATCTTTGTCGTAGTTCTAGGACTATATCTTATACGTATACTTATACTTAGGGACATCCCTAGACATACCTTAGAAATATCTCTAGGGATCTCACTAACGTTTTCCCATCCTAGTTTCCAAAGGTTGACTAAACCTTTCCTCTGATACCAACTGTAGAAACCTGAAGCCTGACGTACATAGATATTACATTACTTTTGTGGAATACATAATACATAACAAAAACAGACACACAAGGACCGTAATAGTATAGTGTCTTTGGAAACTTGGAACGTAATCTTCTAATCGTGGTGAATGATCTTCAACATCTCCCATAAAGATCTTATGCTTTTTGTTTCCTTACCTAAAACCATTCTTTTAATCCTGGGGGAAAATTAAACATAAAAAAAGGGTGACCTCAAATTCTCAGTAAGGGTAAGCATGGATAAAATAAAACAAACCATATATATTTGAACTTAAAAACATAAACATAATGTTTAAACATCAAAATCTTGAGCAATGACTTAAAAAATGAAAGTACATAAGGCATAGATCATAATGGAACATAAATCGTGATAACATAGCATGGGAATAAAACATGTAATTGTGGAATCCATTAAGCACATGTAATGATTTCCATAGTAGCCAAGGCATTGCTGCCAAGACCATCTTAGTGGAAAAAGTCCCATTCTGAATTGAGTTCTCTCCTCGTTTCAGTCCTGTAACACTGAACCAGATTAACTTACCATTCCATCCATGTCTATCTCAAGAGATATTAAATCTTTACCCAATTCATTGGAGGGTGATATAGGTCCCACCCATCTCATAATGAAATCATCCTTACTTGTGCCAAAAAAATAAACATACATCATTCATAATAACCCAACAAATAAAATGGGTTTCATAAACATCATCCCATCATCACATAATCCATATAAAAGAAATGGATATCATTTCATAATCAGAAAAGTGAAACCATGTAAATCATATAGACATTATACATGAAACATACACATATGAAATAATTTCATCTTATATAGGAAATGGTTTTGATAAAACACTTGAAATGAATTCTTGAGGAAAATATCATTTCTTCTTCAAAATCAATTTCTTTTCACAAAACATCATCCAATTTTACAAGAAAATGATTTTGTTGAAAATATTCATGAAATATTTTGGAGGAAGCTTCATTAAAATAAGGCTTCATAAAACCGAAAAAATTTGTTTGTGCCGTATAAGTTATAAAAAACATTCTTCTCGTACTTTTGCCGGAAAAGTCAAAAAAGTACCTCGTAACGTAAACAAAAGAAAGATTCCTTACATACCATGTAGTAAAAGTAAAAAATGGGTAAAAATGACTTTTAACATTCATGAAAACACGTTTATAAAACATGGACATGGATGATAGAAATAGCCCTAGTAAATACTTACGAATAAGTAATCTCGGATAAAAATGAGATTTTCAAAATTATCCCTTACCGTAGGTCTGATATGCTTTGTACGTATCCTAACCTCCTGTATAATGATTTAAATAATGTAATTGACTTATTAAAGAACCTAAATCATTTTTATGATATCAAATATGTTTCACTTATGACTTTATATTACCCGTTCTTTTATAAATTCCATGTTAAAGCAGTGTTTTGGGTAAAATCATTTCATTTATCATATGTGTTTCGACTTGTCGTTCTTGATATTATTACTTATATCCTGATTTAAATAATTCCAGAATGTAAAAAATGATTTATATATAATATATATTCTGAATATATATATATATAATGGATTGATAAATGGAAATAAATGCATCGTTCATGGAGACGGTAGGTCGTACGTACGCATGAACGCTGTTTTCGTTTTCCTATTGAATTGAATAGAATTAAGTAAATGACATACATATATATATATATACATAAATCCAGTATCATTATTATGTCATATATTTCATTATTATACATTATATATACTTTATAATCATTCATGAATGGTTACCATGGAATGTGAATCTCATCGCGTCGTGGAGACGGTAGTCCGTACGTACGCACGAGCGATGATATCATTCCCAAGACCGTGGAATTGTATTAAATTGTATGTATAATATTAAATAATCAACATCACATTACAATAATCATATATATTCATTAATTTCACCCTTATACACATCGAATTAAGGTGGTGGTGGAAAATAGATTACACGACGGCGTGGAGACGGTATTCCGTACGTACCCACGCACAGTGATTTCGTTTTTCGTTGGATTGATAGATGGTGAAATATGGTTGTTTCATACATATAATAACATATAATTATATTATTGATACTGATGTTATTACCTCATAATTAAACAACTAAAAAAGAATAAGTGGAAAAAGAAATAAAGTTGAAAGAATCGATAGTGGACATTACCTCTTCTTTGAAGCACCACTTTGAGACCTCCTCTTAGGGCACTATAATTGGTCTTTGAAAAGACCAGGACCTCTAGGATGTTTCTAGGGAAGTAGAGAAAATAATTTTTCAGGGTTTTTCCAAGCATGAAGGTTCAAATTGGTGTTAGGAGGAGAGGGAGGAGGTTCCCTTTTATAAGGGAGGAGAGGGGCACCTTTGGAATTCTGAAAAATATTAATTTATAATAAATCTAACCCCACTTAAAAAACTCCAAAAATGACTCATATCAGAATATTATATTATATAGGGTTGTAATCTCATAATCAAATCAAATTTAGACATGTTAGGAATTTATTTTATGCATTATTAACTTGATTTATCATAATTTAATCAATTTAATTTTATTTGTGGTAATAATATTTTAAAATTGAAATTATGACAAATAATTAATTATTTGTTGTGAATTGTCCATAATTGGGTACATTATTACATTTTATACCATATAAATTTAAATTTAATATTATTAAATATATTAGTGATTTTTAAACAATATTATAATATATTATTTTTATAAAATTACAATAGTGTCAATTTTGACACTATTCATTTATATGAATTTAAATAAAATATATAAAGCATATATGTTCGAACTAAAAGCTTTAATAGAATAATAAAATGTCATACGTATCTATAAAATTAGTGTATCACATAAAATTGTTCATATATTATTTATTTCATTATTTTTAAAACTATTTATTTGGTATGTCTCTTAATAAAATAATTACTACAACATTTTTGTATAATTATTTAATATACATATTTGTTCCATAAAAATTAAAAATAATATCCTATGATGAAGATAAGTATATTACCTTTTATAATAACACTTTTACTTTAATTTATCATCTTAAAATCACAATATTTAAATTGTTATATTTATTAAATTATGAAGGTGAAAACTTTGGCATCATTTAAAATAAAATAATATAAGTGTCCTAATCTCTTTTATAAGGCTCCAAATGGACAAATATTCGACCATTGGATTATTATGGTGTCATTTGACATGACTAATAAGTTTTGGTCAGGGTTTTGGGCATTTTATGGTTTCTATTAGTTTAATAAAAACTATATTCTTGATTTTTCACTAGATAAAGAATTTCTGCATCACTATTATGTTACAATTAATGATAATTATTTAATACCTAAAAATTATAAATAAATTCATATAATGTAGATAATTTCATTAGATTTCTGGAGACTATTTAGGTTCGAAGTTTCATGAAGTTTAACACTAAATTAAAATTAATATACTTATAAGATTTAAGAGAGTGACATCTTGTCACTTTCTTTGGTTTTAATAATAATTAAGTTATTATCATGGAAAAAAGTCCATTAAATGATTCTAATCTGACCCCTAGGTGATATGGGTATATTTTGAGTCATCCAATAGGATTTTTTCAGGTTTTAGGGTAATTTTATAATCTTATATTTACCCTTAATTACCGGATTTATCTTTAACTATGGCAAATAAAATTTACCATAGTTACTATTCATAATGCCCAAAAGTAAAAAGTAGTCTATTAATATAATTTGGACCCACTGATTCCAAATATGGAATCCATTTTTCCAAATTGAATACAATGAAGTTGCAGAAATTAAATTAAAATTAATCCTGTTGTCGAAAGAAAACGGTTTTTTGTTTAAAACATTACAAAAGATTGAATTCATTTAACATAAGAGTTCAATGTAAAATCAATGCTAATGACATACATTAAATTAAATGGTAAAAATATATTATATTTATACTTTGAGACCATTCAATATCATAATCTAACCAAATAAGTTATTACGATGAAAAAAATTATTTTTAATTAAAATATAGCGTGTTTTTACTATTCATTAAAATATGAATGTTATCAAAATTACATGAAAATTTTATCCAAGGTAAAATTTTATATCCTTATTCTAAAGAATAATTTTGTTTAAAATTGAACTTATAAACTTTTCAAAAACTAGATTTAAAGTGGCTGCGCCATCAAAAGACGGCAAAACTGCATTTTTTTAAAAATACTTATTTTACCCGAAAAAATTATTTTGTTCACATAAAATGTTTTAGAAAATTTATAAGATAATAATAATGTTATCAAATTCAAAATTTAGTTAATAATATTTATATTGGCTAGTTCATAATCATATTATAATAATATAACGTTGTTTAGTAAAACTCAGTATTGCGTACAACACACGCTATCGAGGAAGGTCGTGATTGCGTGTAATGCAGGCCAAGCCAGGGTTCCATGTTGTGCAAGAATCCTTCGTTGTTTCGTATAACAAAATCCAACCATATTTTATTTATAAATTGAATATATATATATATATATATATAAACACAGTCAATGTTTCGTAGAATGACTATTATAAAATGAACTTGAAATTGTGTGTAACACGGTCGAAGAATAGAGTTGCGTATACTGCATGCTAATATGGTGTTGCGTATAGTACAAGCTAATCTTGGTGTGGTGTATAATAGAAGACTTCAATGAAATTAAAAGAATATTTTCCATAAAATCTCGGGGTGTTACAATGTATCCATATACGGCATAAAAATATGATCACCATATCCAAAAATACAAGTTTTTAAATATATTAATCCAAATGGTAGCTTGACCGGCCCCAGTCTCGCCGGTCTGCCCCGCATGGGACAACCCGAGACTCCTTCTAGGACTTGCCTAACTTTCATGGCCAGGCTCACCATGTGTCTTGCTGCCTGGACCTCTTCTACCTCGGCTCACACCCCCACCATGCCTCACTCTCCACCACCCTCTTACAACATCACCGATAAATCCGGGATCCACTCGTCACCACCTCCTTGGGCCCCCACTGGCCACCGCCCGCGGTTTTACTCTAATGAACCCTTCTGAGGGAAACTGTGACAACACTTGGGTTCCAAAAATTATTTCAGACCCAGTTTTGGAATATTATGAAGAATATCTCCACAGTTCCAACCATTGATTTTTGATCTATTAATGTTTTGATTCATTTAATAAAATTACAATGAATACCCCGAAGAACAAGGAATAACGCAGATGAAACAAAAGTATTTCTAGCATGGATTTAATTCAATGTCCATACGAACATTGAAAATGATAATTAATATGATGAATCAAACATGGAACAAATGATATGTAATTAAAACTTGAATTAGAATTTAATATTAGATAAAATCGTACCTATATTTTTCAATTTTTCGCTTCTGATTCGATTATTTCTCCCATACGTCAATTTTTAGATGTATCTGTAAAGATCGTTCCTCAATATCTTGAATAACAATAAATAAAATTATTGGGAGGATATATAGAGAGTCTTTATAGATATATAATGTGATTAGGGTTTTAACCCCAATATAATCTCTTCATTATAGTTATAGTCCCATAGATTTGTGCGGAAATCCAAAATTCCTATGCGCTCTCATTTTATATCGCGGCTAGAAAGAACACACCATTCCAAACTCAACGGTAGGCTCAGTACTCTAATCCGAGTCCTCGTAAAAATGTTATTGGGTTTGGAATATATGAATAAAAATTTATGTTTAAATAATATAATTACCATTTTTCCCTTGTGTGGTGTTTTTCACAGAATTCCTACCCCAATAAAAGCTATACCCCTCCTAGGGTAAACCACATGTTCTAAACTCAAACGCGGAATAATATTTCTAATTATAGTTACTTATTAAGTAAGATCCCATTTTCTATCTATTAATAGTAAGAAGCACTTAATATATTTTATTATTATTTATGGAGACACCATGCCTCGGAATTGCACTCCGTCTTAGTGTCCAACACTAGAATTTTTCCTAGAAATATATCAATGTATTGTAAGGCGAATGCCTGGTCTCTATAGGGAGTCATCATGCCATGTTCTATTGGTGGTGGGATTGGTGAGTCACGAAAAATGCTCTAATATGAAGAGTAATTACATTTCATATCAATCAGTTGTGTTGCATTTGTTTCACCCAACACCAAGCATATTTAACAATTGATAAATGCTCAAAAATATATTTATTTGGTTAGTTCAAGAAAAAATGCATGTCAGAATGATGTTTAATCTATTAGTACACATAAAAAATTAATCAAGTTTAATTGAATAAATATTTCACATTAATATGAGGTTTTTATTATTATTACAATTATATAAATTATTAAATGTTTTTAAACAATAATTATTTTATTTAGAAATATCCAATAGACAACATGTGAGATTGATTATCCGTTAAATAATACATTATAAAAATCATAATATGTATCTTATCCTATATTTTCACATCAATTTGAGGTCATATTTTTAGTTTGTTCCCCCACCACATGTTTTTAAACCAATCAAATCATTAAATACTCGTTATTTAGTTGGTCTGAACACTCCTCATGCCTAATTAACATTCCATTTATTCATATGCCTTAATAGTAATTCAAATAACGTATTCATTTTATTCAACATCACAAAGAGGTCAATTTATATTATTTTAACCATTTCATGCACGTTTTTTGTGTTTTAAAACACAAAAAATGATTTTTTGGTCATCGGAAGAAAATAATAACTAAAATTAATGTAAAATTAGTTCCTATATTCCATAAATATTAAATAGATTTCTTCTTAAAATATGATGTTTTTTATTGGCCAATTTCATTCTTTGGATCTAGCTACATAAATCATAAATGACTATTCAATATTATAAAAAATAATATTTAGTTAGTCTGAGAATAAATTACATATGATTTATGTGCCTTCTACCCATACATACAATAAATAATTCAATGAAATATTTTATCAAATTTCACATAAATGTTAGGTCTTTTTTTGACAATCACAAACATGTTTTCATCTTTTAAAAATGTGAAAATTTGTTTTCAATCATCCTCAGAAAAAATACAGTCTGATTGATACACAATGAGATTCAGATTTTCAAGAACAATTCTAATATTTTTACCATATTATTTCATGATAATTTATTTTCATTTTAGTACTTATTACTCCTCATCACATGTTTTTATGAACTGTAAAATCATTAAAAACTAATTTTCTAATCATTTATAAGGCAACACACTTGTTAATGATGCCTCATATACAGATGAACATCATAAATAATTAAGAGACTCATTTCTTATAATTTTTTAGCAATAATTGGTCATTTTCTATATATTTTACAACTATATACATGTTTTTGTGATTTAAAACACTTAATATGTTTTTACGTTCATCTCAGGTAAACTAAAACTCTAATTTATGCCCAATATATTTATAATGTTCTATAAAAAAATGATCTAATTTTTAATTCAGTCTGAATGGAAATAGTTAGGATGTTGTCATTGTTTATACCCCTTGCATCACATTTTTAATTACTATCAAATCATTGAAAAACAAACATTTCATTGGTCTGAATGCACCACATGTCACATTGATGCACCATATTCTTGTATAAGTAAAAATAATAATTCATAGGAATTTATTTTAATCGTTCACATCAATGAATTTCCATTTTCAAATGAAATTGTATTAATAGATAATTTTTTCATGTTTATTAGTATCCAATGATTAAATAGTTAAATTCAATTTGTTAAGTAATTCATAAAATAATTAATTTTATTTAACTAATTTCTTATATGGTTATATTTATATGATTAAATTAAAAATTATTGAATCTAAATTTTAAAAAATAATTAATTTTTTTAATTCATCATATTGAAATTATATTTGTATAATTTTTATTTATTTTCTAAAAATGGTGAATTTGTGGTGAAGAGTAAAAAATCTCATATTTTGAAAATAAATTATTTTTTCTGTGACATCATCAAGACATAATTATATTATAATGTTTATAAATATTATAGAATGAAAAAATTATCATATTATAATATATATATTTTAAGAAAATATTTTGATCACGTAAATTTTAATTCATCGACTATAAAAACCATGTTCAGTGTCGACACATTGCCTTTAGAGCATTGAAAAAGTCAAATTTTGTTCATTATATAAAATAGTTGAGTGATAAAAAGTCTCTTAATGACTTTTTATCAATTATTGTATTTAATTGATATTTATTCTAGAAATTTTTTTGTTTTAGAGTTTTATAAAACGAATCTTATAAAAATTCTTGTTCATTGCATTCACAAAAAAAAGTAAACTAAAAAATTGTTAAAGTTCATTTGATAAAGATATGATAAAATATACATAATCAATGAATATAAAATATTTTCATGAACCTAATAAATTTATTTTTATAATAGTATTATATCAGTAATTTTTATATAAAAAATAATAAACATTAATGCATAAGAAATGTGGATGTAGTTATTGTGCACGTAGAAGAAAAATCAATAAAATAACTTTATTTAAAATTATATGAACCATTAAATTATGTAAGTATTTTAAGAACTTTTTTGTATAACTGTCATCCATAATATTATTTGGTTCAAATTCGGGTCCTTTTGGATCCACTTTTATCATATTAAGCCCCTTACAATATTTTAGTTAAAATAATGTCAAGTTCTTCGCACATTGATTTATTACTACTATATCATTTAAATATATTTTATTCCCAAAATATGTTCTCTAACATAACTAGTATTTGGAATTCTATAAAACTTATCTTAATAATGATGATTTATATTTATTTTTTAGGCAACAAATAAATACCATAAAGCCTTTCATAGTGATTACTCAATAATAAATAATTTAATGGAAAAATAAAATACACGATATTAAAAATATTAAAATAAATATAATATGACATAATTAATATACTAAAATAATTATCTAGATATTTATGACATGTCTAGGAAATAAAAAAATATCTAGTTTGAAATTTAATATTTGGTTTAATAATTTTAAATTGAAATTAACGAATACTGTTAAATTTGAAAAAAGAAATATGTTATAAATATTATATATTAATAATTTATTTAAGAAAATTTTTGAATGATAAAAAATTTAATAAAATTAATTATAAAATGGTATCCCTTGAGATTTTAGGTGTTTTGGAATTCTAAAAAACTATAATAGCCTAATTATATATTAAACTTTTATGTAATTCTTATGTTTCCAGTATCCTAAATTACTATAGGGGACTCCTTCCATCACATAATTTCATTTCCTGAGAATTATTTCTTGAACATTATTTAGAAAAAATTATTATCCTCATCCACATAAATATTATAGTGTTAATGGTCTCACAAAAAGAAAAATTACATGTCCCTTAATGAGGTTCTCAGTGAGAAAATATTCATCAGATAAATTCCTCCATCCATTTTAAATTTATTATCACTTCTACCTTATAATCAGCCCATTATAATGATTCCAAAAAACTGATGTATCTTATATATATAATGTAATTTATTATCATATTGTGATTCCCCAAAAAACTAAAGTAGGAACCTTTTATTCGATAGCATGTCTGACTCACAACACCCAACGCGTAAGGTAATATTATATCTGGATACTTTTTAATATATTAACTATTTAAAATAGATAATATATATTTCAATTAATGAATCTCCACATTGTCATGTTTTAAAAGAAAGGGATACCTTTTTATATTTCTTGTGTTACATGTATGAGAAGCCATCCTTGATAACGTGCATTATACCAAAGAACGTGTTTTACTAAAAAAAATAATTTATTATCAAATATTTGTTATATAATGTATTGTGATGTAAACTATCAATTTTTAGAGGTTATGAATAATGTAAATGATGTTATGAAAATTTATGGTTTATATAAATATAAAATGGATTAATAGGTTACCAATTAACGAGGAACCAAAATAATTATCAACTGGATATAAAATGTAATATTATTATTTTTATGCATCCAAAAGAGTTTTTTCTTAATATATATAATTAATTACATTTATTAAGTGATTTTAGTGAAATATATATTTTATATATTAAATAAATTATTTTCTATATTCATCCATTAGGATTGACATGTGAAAGATAATAACATACACTATTTGACACACTAGAACATATATTTTTATAAAGGAGATATTTACATCCTTTTCATCAAAAACCCATATTAAATTTTAATGTAGACTAATTATATTATTTAATTTGTCAAAATAAGAAAAATATATGAAATTAAAACATACTAATTTTGTTATAATAATTATTATATGTTTTTTGGAAATATTTCATTTTTAAATGAATAATAAAAAATTCAGATTTTTAATTCAAAACTAAATTTCCATATAGTTTACATGTATGGATAAATTATAATTTTAAATGGTTTTAAATTTTAATTGGATAATATTTTTATGAATTATTATAATTTATGTCATTAGGGTCATTTTTACCTTGAAATTTATTATAATATTATAGAACACTTTAGTACATTTTGACACTAAAAACTATAGTGTCATCCCATAGGTAGAATTAATTTTAATTTAAACTCATCAAATTAATCATTTAAATTAGGAAAAATTTTATTCCATAATTGGAATCAAAATAATTTATACTTTCTTATATTTTCAACATTTTTTTGACCTAAAATGTTAGTGAATGTGGTTAAATTAATTACAATAATTAAGGATAAATCAAGCAAAATAATGCAGTACACCATTAACTTAAGGACCCAATTGAAATATCCACTTCTTAAAACAAATTTTATGTAAATAATTATTCCATTAAACACAAATTCATGAGTTTTTTGGATTGTTATTAATTTTTTTTGGTATGAAAATATGCACACAAAACCTATTTCAAAATTTTCTGAGTGTGTACTTTTCCTTCCTTATAAAATGCCGCCACCTATCCCATAGAATAACACCTCAAGAAAAATAATAGGAGTAGCCAATATATGATAAAATAGCTTTAAAAAAATCAATTCATTGACATTGATACCTCACATTTGTCAGAAAGTATCCCAGGAATGTCTTTTGTTCCAAACAAAAAGTAGTTACCCAATTATGATGTAACATCTCCACTCAAGCTTTTTAGTTTCAATTCCTTTGTCCACATCATATACACATATTATAATGTTATTTCATAAAAAACAATACAATCACTATACTAGGATATTTTTATATAAAGTTTTCATCATGTACATACACAAAACTCCATCTAATGGGTAACAAACATACTCTTTCCGTGTATGGAGAACTACTGCCTCACGAAACAAAGACTATTCAATTCCCCTAACCAACTATTTTGGTGAAAAATGTGATGTCACATCTATTTATATATATTATATATGTTTTTTTATTGTTTACTTATAATTAAATAATCCTTTTATTACACATACATTTAGAACTTTTTATTTTATGTTAATGTGATAACATCGTTTGAGGTAGTGTGGACTATCGCCCCCTCAAAGCGATGTGATTCACTAACACGATACATGGAATGTATAAATTAATGATTATAATTAAACATATGTGACATAAAAATACAAATCAGATATTAATTACAAAATTATAAAACATTAATATATATATATAATCTCTTTTATTTTCCTTCACACACATTAAAAGAGATAACGTCATTCGTGGACATGTGGAATATTACCTCCTCAACATGATGTGATTCTGATTAAAAAAAAATTATATATGTAAGTATATATGATTAAATAATATAATACATTTTATATAACTATAATTATATATTTTTTAGTTAATTCCCTTATTTACATTATGATATTTTTAAAATGGAGATGTTACTCATCTGTACAAACGACCTATTGTCTCCATTGTTGTAACAATGATTAATTTTTCATAATGATATTTAATGATTGATTTTAATTGACTAATTTATGCATAAAAATATTAATTATTCTATTATTAATATTCTTGAAATATTTATTTTATGAACTAATAGACAATAGTTGACCAATAATATTTTTTTACACATAAAAAAAATTTGTAAAAAACCCAAAAAAAATTAATTTTTTGAGTAGTTGTACATAACTTAGTAACAAGTGAAATAAAATTAATTATAGACCTGAAAAATATTCTTAAAAAAGTAGAAACATAACATATTTTTATTATATAGTATGTTAATGAACTTTCAATTGAATAGAAATTCAAGGAAAGGATTCTCCATTCACTTTTCACATATGTGAGATAAATTTCAGGTTCACTACTAACATATTTTGTGTGGTGTATCTTCTACCACTTATATTATATTATATCATTAATACTTTTATCTTAATTCTATAATAAACATAAACAAAATATTATTCATTTAGGAGGTCATGATATAAAATGTTTCAAAGTGGCGTAGGACAAATATTAGTGTTTAATGATTATTTACTTCAACTATAATATTAATAATTATCTAATGGTATTTGAATTTGGGAAAATTATTTTACCATTTTTAAATAAACCATTTTTTATTACATGTTTATTCATGACAATTCCCAATTAATAGTACCATTTTTTTCACTCATTGGCACTCAAAATGTTTGAGAATTTTTTTAAGAAAACCATACTCAATTTTACTATTTAGTTAGAGAACATGTTTTCTTCTAAAAACCACACGATATCCTCATCCATGTTGGCGAGTTCCCTCAATTTTCATCCATGATACATAGGTTTGAAATAATCTTGAGGAATAATTCCATGTATTATAACTGGTACTTTAGTTGGTACTATTGCACTACTGTTGAAGAATCATACTAGTGTTGTGTGGTGTTTGTAGCATGTAGCATAGAAGTTCATTTAGTAGGTACTACATGGTACTCTAGCATCCAAAACTATTCACCTAGTGCCACTGGTATGTGATTTGAGTTATTAAGGCCTTCGATACGCCCTGGCCTTCAGGTCAGTAGGGATTTTGGGCCACCATTACAGTATTCAGGGCAACAAAAGGCCTTCGGGACAAAAGATCAAATGTAGTGCCCCATAAAGACTCTATAATATAGAGAATCACCATAAAGAAATTTAGATCATGGGCACTCACCAGAGATGAACCAATGAATTTGGAAGAATTATAGGGTATGATAACACCATATTGACCAGCCTGTTCTTCAACAAGAATCATATCAAAAATTCCATGTACTGGTGGAGATATACCATCCCAATGAAGATGTTGGGGAGGGGTTGTTCCTTGTATTAATAGTTTGGTATAATTTCCCATGTATTTCGGGTCATTCAATGTCTCATAATCATATTGTCCATGTAATATATAAAGAATGTGGTCCTTGTAAGGGTTACCCATTATCCCTTGAAAGGGGGTTTATCAAAAATCATTAAAAAAGAAGTCCTTTGGTCCATTCGGGCTAAAAAATATGTTTTATTAAAATTATATAAAAAATGATTTTTAATTATTCATTACAGACAATTTTACCAATTTTACCTTTAACTAATGTTTTCAATGGAATGTTCTAATTACTTTTAAAAAGAATAATTTCGTACCCATTTAATGTACAAAAGAAATATTCTTCTTACCATGTACGACATGTACATATATATCCATCATCACCTATTTTTATCATCATTCTGAAGACAAAATGTTTTATTTTTAAAATGTTTTTAATAGGTATTTTCGATGAAAATTATTTTCAAAATGATTTTCAAAAGAAAAGGATATTTTCCTGAATAATAATTTAAATATTTATTCTTTATTTCATCAATGACAATAAACATGTACTTTACCCAACATGTGATTTATTGTTTTGATATAATGCTAATTCTTCAACTGGATAGTTTATAATTTATTTGTAGAAGTATAATATTCACATTAACTTCCCTGGTTCATTCTTGATGACCCATTTATATTTTCAAATTCATAAGAGTATTTAGAATTAAAATTAATCTAATTATCCATATCATTTATCTTGGATATTGTTATTGCCTATACTGTATACCATTTTTCATATAGTTCATACATTGATAGTTATTTGATTAATTACTGAATTGTTTTTATATCCATATCGTATATTCAATATGGATAAATTTTATTAGGACACATTGTTATTTAATTGAAGATATTTCATGGAGTGGTAAAACATGGGTGGGGCATTGTTATAGTTATCCCCTAGATACATCGGTAGTCTCAGAGGATGAATCAATTGGTGAATAACTCCTTGTGATTATTTTGAATTAGAATAGACTGGTTAGATATAGGTTGGGGACTGATTAATGAAATCCCCTTGAGGCATCGGTGGTCTCATAATATTAGATAGTTGACTTGACAACATAAATGGGTGTTTAATGGATAACAATAACATCTTTAGAATGGTCTTGATAGTACTCGTTCCATGTACATATGAAATAAGGCATCCAATAATTACGCATTTTTTGAGTTTGAATTATTATTCATCCATGATAATTTTTGTCGATAAATATTTGGAAACATTTCATTTTTAGTTCACTGATAAAATGTCTTGTGTTTTAGATTCGCAAATTTCTATATTTATATTTAATTATATAGTTATTTGAATGGAATGTGTTTCCAATTATTACTTTTCCATATTTTTATTCACTTCCTTCTCATTTTGATGATAACATGGTATGTGTGTTAATTTATTAACAATTCCATAATTATTACACTAATAGATTCATTATTTCATCCACTATATCCTTCCCTTATGGAGCCATTGATCTTACCATTATTTTTTTACTTTCCTGAGGATTCCAAGGAGCATATAATGAATGATCTGCATGTATTTACTAGATGGAATAGAATAATTATTGAAATTTATAATTTGCATATAAGGAAGAAATTTGTTTGAAATTATTGTATTAATTTGTAATAAATGACTCATTTATGCGTCTGGTTTACCAAGACTTCCAAAGTAGTCGGTCTTTCAAGGATTGATGACTTTTTATCATTGTAATGTAATTGATAGCAGACAACGACTCCAGTCCATCTGGGGTTGGGTCGTTATAGTTGGTGTCAAAGAATGTTTAGTAGAAACCTTAGGAAATATATTTACAAAAATGTATATTATATAACATCAAACTATGATATATGGTGAGGATAAGTATATAAGAACACTCTATAATTTTTAAAAGTATTAGTATTGTGGGACATTCTAGAAATAAATCCATGTATTGATATTACATGTGGATGTGGTTCTGGAACATATATACCTAAGAGTAACATCCCAGACAATGTGTTTTGGGCCTTACTTGGGGTAACCTGGTACACAACAATGGGCCTTACTGCCCACAAGGTTTGAGAAAAGTAGGAGATAATTTTAGGATAATCCATGTTTTCTATCAAATCCATTATGAATAATTAGAAATTATTATTACAATGAATCATAAATATTAAACCTAATGAGTTTTAGATTTAAGATAAGATGTCATGATTTATATATCCAATGAAGGATGTAATAGATAATCCCTTTTCCAATGATGGACCTATGTAAAAATAAATTTGTTGAATTATTTGTTCATTAATGTTTCTGTGAAAACCATAGTTAAAATGATATTTTGTATTTAAACTTCTTCAATTATTTCCACTATATCTATTATGGGATGCATGTTAACATTGTTTTTGTAATGCACAACTAGTAAGACAGGTGAAAACAAATAAAATCAAGAAAGGCCACAGGTCATGAACCCATTACCGAAGGAAGATATTGGTTTAACACCATCCGCTGACCTATGAAAACACCAGGTAAATTTTCCATTGTTTTTATTTCAATAATTAGAAAAATAAATATTAATTATGAACTACTAATATAACTTTTTAGGATGAGAGATTAGTACATTATACATATTGTTTTGTTAGATAGTAAAGAAAAAATATTTTGACTTGAAACTCCCTTAAAAACATCACTATACTATAAATTTTTCTTTTAGGTCCTCAAGCATAAAAAAACAAATTAATCATTCATTTTTGGTAATTAATTTAGGGTAGTAATGGAATAAATATTAATTTGATCAAATCAATACCAAAATTTAGGGTTGATCATTTGGAATTTAAACAGACCTGGAAAGAATTTAACCATATGTTCTATGTCAGAAATAATCAACATTAGGAAGAAGAATTGGAAATAAAATATTATCCTAATACCTCAATTTATATTGATGCAACGGTCTTCCAAATCATCATCGGTGTTTGGATTTAAGTCCCTCAGATTGACATTGATCATTCACTATTTTTTGATATATGGCCTCATTCACTCCTTATAAATATTTACACTTTTCATCGAAGTACATGTCTCTACTTTATAAAAATGTTCTCCTATATAGAGACCCAATTACATAGTAGTCTAGGAGACATTTTTACTGTCCATTCTCTCTTATATAATATTTTCATGATATGGGATTTAAGTTTTATGAAGTATCGAACAATATATAACAGAAAAAATTTTAAATTGCGAGGAAAAAATTTAAATAAGGTGGGGAGAATTGGATGCCCCAAAAAAATGTATTAAACATATATTTTATGATGTGTATGACATGCAACACCCAACATGTAAGGTAAGATAATGTCCAGATACATTAGTAAATTTTTTTAATATAAAATATATTCTATATAATTCTGTGCAAGAGATAGTGAGTTGGCGTGTGTTACATGTTAGATCCATATTCCTCAATATCTTATGTTACACGTATGAGAATCCATCCTTGATAGGGTGTGTTATATGCAAGACCGAGCTTCAGTGAACAATAATATATTATTTAAATAATGTTATATAACATTATATGATGCAACCATTCCATTATGATAGATGTTTCGAATAATACTAACTAACATATAATTTTTTTTATTTTATATTAACATCAAATGAATTCATGGGTTACAAATTAATGATGAACGAATATAAAAACCAATTTGATATAAAAATAAATTTTATCATTATTTTTTTCCAAAGTAGTTATGTATTAATAAAAAAATTATTTATAACTAGATACTAATTTTTATGAAATATATATTTTATATATTCAAAAAATTATATTTTAGATTCATCAATTTGGTATGATATGCATAACATAAGAACAAACTCTATTTTACACAGAAAATCCAATGATTTTATAATGATTATTTTTTCATAATTTTAATGGAGAACACATTTTAAATTTTAATTTAGACACATTAATTTATATAATATGTCAAAATAAAAAAAATGTTTTAAATTGTAACATTAAAATTATGTTAAGGTAAATTCTTTATATTTGTTGGTATCATTTCATTTAATAATGAATACTTAAAAATAATATTTTTTAGTTTCAAACATCCCTATTATTTAATTTATTTTTAAGGATAAATGATAATATTAATTGGACATAAATTTTTATTAGATTTTTTATCAATTAATATAGTTAATGTCATTGGAATAAATTTCACTTTGAAATTGATTATGAAAACATAGGAAATTTTAGAATATTTTAACTCTAAAAATACTCATTTCATCCCATATATGAGATTAATTTTAATTTAAGTTCAACAACTAATGTGATTTGATTTTAGAAAAATGGATTACATATTTATAATGTAAATAACTTGTATTTTATATTAATAACACTATTGTTTTATACAAAATGGTTAGTGAAGATGATTAATATTAATAAAAATTATAAAGGTTCAATCAATCTTCATAATAGACTAAACATTTAACATAAGGGACCAATTGACAAAGAAACATGTTAAAAATCCATTTTATGGAAATATTTCATTAATTTAACTCTAATTAATGATTTTAGTTGTATTTTATGACTTTAATAATTATGAACATGTTCACACCTACATTGTTTTCAAAAAATCCAAGTGACTCATTTTCCTTCCCTATAAAAGGTCACTACCTATCCCATTATCCACACCTATCAAACAACATAGGTTCGAACAATATCTTTAAATATATAATAACAAAAATACTTCACTTGACCTTGTAGACTCTCATTTGGTCAGAAATCATCCAAACGAATCCTTTTGGAAAAAACCCAAAGTAGTTACCCGATTAAGAGGAAACGTCCCAACTAAAGCATTATAGTTTCATTTCATGTCTCCAAATCCTAAAATATTATTATTATGTAATTACATAAAAAATAGTATAATAAATATAATATTATTTTATTATGTAATTATTTATATCTACACTTACAAAAACCTACTTGTAAGGGGTAACAATCATAATATTTCTAGAGATGATGAACTGTTGTCTCACGAATAGATAATTTTTCAAATATCCTTACCGATTATTATGGTGTTCATTATGATATATAATATGTTTATATATATTATATATGATATATATTGTGTATTTATATTTAATTAGTCCTTTTATTAATCCTACCTTTACTAATTCAAATGTTACATTAATGTAATAAAATCATTTTAGGTAGTGTGGACTATCACCCTTAAAATGATGTGATTCTCTCACATGATACATGGAATGTGTAAATGAATTATATTAATTAAACATAATTAACATAAAAACATAAATAATATATTCATGCAATAATTATCTTTATATAAATAATATATATATATATATATATATATCAACCCCTTTATTTTCCATCACACACATTAAAAGAGATCATGTCATTCATGTACGTGTGGACTACCACGTACTAGACATGATGTTTTTCCTTTTAAATTAAATATTTAAATATATTAGTATATATGATTAAATATTATGGTATATATTATATAAGTATCATTATGGAAAGATTTTAATTACATACCTTCTTTCAACAATGATCATTTAAATATAGGAATTTCCCTCTTGTTTACGTACGACCTTCTGTTTCAATGATTGTAACATTGATTAATTTTTCATAGCCTTATTGAATTACTTATTTTTAAATAAGTACTTATTTATAAAAATATTAATTATTCCATGATTACTACTTTTTATATTTTTATTTAATGACCCATTTGTCCTTTTTTTTATCAATAATAATTGTTTTGACACATAAACCGAATTTGGTAAAAACACACGATGTAAACATAATTATTTCATTAGTTATACATAACATTATAATTAGCGAAATACAATTAATTATAAATGTCAAAAAGGTTCTTAAGAACTAATAAATTTAACATAAGTTTATTATATTGTATGTTAATGGTTGTTCACCCGAATTGAATTGCAAGATCTGGATTCTCATCTATCTTTTTTCAATCCGTGAGATAAATGTAAATTTCCCTTTTTTTCGAAGAACATATTTTCTTAAAAAACGACGTTTTATTGAAATTAATTCCAAAATGATTTTTTAATATGGTAAATAATTTGTTTGCATATTTTTCTTTTATTAATTTGTTTTATTGAATTTAGTTTTCACTTTCCAAAAATGAATTTTCTACCCTTTTAATATACTAAAGAAATATTGTTTTTACTTCATACGAGATGTACATATTTATCCACTATCACTTCATTAATGTCTCTATCTTAATATTAAATAGAATTGTTAATAAATCAAATTATAATTTAATTTCAATTAAAAATATTTATGAAATATTTGGAAAAGAAAAATGATATTTCCCTGAATAATGTTTTCAAATTATATTCAATTATTTCATCAATGATAATTAAAATATATTTTACTTCACATGGGATTTGTTGTATTAATATAATTCTTATTATTCCAATGAACAGTTTATGATCGATTTTTCCAATTAAAGTATTAAAATTAACTTATTGGAATCGTTATCGAAGTCCCCTTGAAATTTTCAGCATTATATGATCATTGGGAATTGAATTATGTTTAATATCTATATCAATTTTCGTGTATATTATTATTTCCTAAACCATTGAACATTTTACATGTATTGCCTTCATTAATAGTAATTTTATTAATTTATGAATTATTAATAACTCATTATACTCTATTCAATATTGATAAATTTTATTAAGCACATTTTTATTGGATATGAGATATTTATTATACTTGAATAACATGGGTTGGGCCTTATTAAAAATCGCCCCTAATTTATTCGTTAGTCTCATGTCATGATTCAGTTGGTTGAGAACTAATTTTTTTGCATACAATAAAATAATCATGTAATAAATGGTTTAGGGACTCGTTGTTAAAATCCCATTGATGCAGTGGTAGTTTCATGAGACAAAATATCTTGTTAACTTCCTTATATTGGTTTTTACAAGATAAATAAACCATATTGTGAAAGGTCATGATTGTACTTGTTCAATGTACCAAGAAATCATACAATCCAATAATAAAATATTTCATTCATATTAGATATAATTATTATTCATCCATGAGACATTATGTTGATATATATATGGATTCATTTAAATTTTTTCGTTAATAAATTGGCATTTGTTTCAGTTTTATACCATAGAGTATTTATTTTTCGTTATATAGTTAATTAAATGGAATGTGTTTCCATTTATGACCTTTAAATTTTTTTTATGAACTCCGTTCTTAGTTTATTGGTTATATGGGACGTCTGTTCAGTTATTTACCATACCATATTTATTAATCCTGACCATTCATTATTTCTTCCGTTACATTTCTCCCTTACTGAGAATTTGATCTCACCCTTATTATGTTTTTTTCACTATGAATCCATGAAGTGTACAATAAAAGATATTAATTGATTTAATAGATGTATTATATTTATTCCCTATTATTTTTAGCAGTTTAAAAGAAAAAAATATTATAATTACTATATTCTTATTTAATACATGTGTCATTTATCTATCTGGTTTGCAAACACAACTAAACTGATTTGTTCTTTCGGGGCTTGATTCCTTGTAATCATGCAAATTTAGTTGATAAAAAACACCAGCTCTAGGACTTAAAGGTTCAGTTCTCTATAGTCAATGGTATATCCATCATAAAATAAATAGTCTCATCCTTTTATTTTTTAAATGGAAATAATCATCAATCGCATGTCAATTCACCACCTTCTTGGATTATGTGATTTCGTTTCAATTTACCGCATTCCTGAATAGATTAAATTATCATCTAACTTTTTAAAATGGCACAAATATATATATTATATCTGGTCTCACACATTGGAATTAATATGTGGTCGTAATATTAAAAAGATGATATGAGATCCTGAAGGTCTGACAACCCAACAAAATAAACACAACTTTTATCATTAATGTTTTATCAAATGAGTAAAACTCTTTTTATAAATAATAATAATATTTGTGACTATTTAAAATTAAATATGTGTTTTAGTAACTTTTATTTTCTCATCTGGATTATTATTTTATTTTGGAATGAATAACCATAATGAACCGACAATGAAACCATGAAATGAATGCACTCGAATCAAGGAAAATAACAAATTATTATTATCAAATGGTTGGAAAGACTCTATAAAAAGTTCATATATGATATTATAATTTTTATTATTTTGTTAAAAAATTAATAATATTCATTAGAACATTATAGTATATTTTTTAACTTGTTAGAAGGATGTTGAACTCGATGTATGATATTTTCTTTTAAATCCTATTTAATGACTATTTTTCCAAAATTCCCAAAGAATGATTTTTTAGATATATGAAAGGGTCATTTCATACAATTTTCATGATGCCTAATTATCTTTCCTCATCTCTTAATATATTAACTGAATATTTTCAATGATTTTATTTTAATAATATGTCCACAATATTCTTTTAAAATATTTCATTTTTCTCAAGTAATGTTTTAATGATGTAGGTAGACAAGTTTTTGTATTATGATAGGGTTCATGGGAATTTTAATGAGGATGAATTCTTCCATTATAAATAAAATTAATTTTTTTTTGATATTAATACAATGAATTAGGTATGTTGGATGTTGGACGTAATGTTTATTCCATGTGTAACCACAATACATTAATCACAATGTTGCCTTAAGGGTTACTTTTTAAGGTATATATGAGGGTTACAAATCATATGGTGGCCATGAGCGTTACAATCATAAGAAAACATGTATAAAAAATGATACCCCAACTTACCAAAATGGATTTTTATTCTTTATTTGTTTCATGGAAGCCTAATATTTCCATAAATTAAGTATATGTTACTTTTATGGGTGATATGTATATCATTAAAAAGATGTCATTATGTGTTTACATGTATTCAGGAACTAATAATTCAATATTTATTTTTTATGTCCCTTTCTAAAATCTTCTATTATCATCTAGTGTTTTAATTTTTTTTTTCAAACATTATAATTATAATAAAGAGAAAGAAAAATCCAAGACGATTTTTTTTAATAACTTGCAATCTCTATGGTGGATTAAATGACTTGGTAATATATTCGATGTCAGGGGGGGCATATAATAATAATAATATTCTTTCTATTTATGATTTTGTAGTTGACAACAACTAGTGGTGGTCAATGATCAAGAATATATGGGAAAGAGAAGATATTGATACCTTCAAATCAAATGAATTTATGAATCTATTCATTAAATAGTATTTTTTTAAGATAGTTCAACTTATGAAGGAAAATAAATACCTTGATTTAAACAAATGAAGATGATTTAGTGACCCCGTTAAAATAAAACATCACCTTATTGGAAAGCTATTCTCTAAATATTATTCAAGATGTTGGTATAAAAATAAATTATTTTTACTCCAAATTAAAGTCATGATATCAAAGGTAATTTGATTCCTATGAATTCAAATGTTATGAAAAACATATTTGATGTTCTGAGATGATATAAATGGAATTATCTTACTATAATGTTTACATTGAAAATAAAAAGATGAAAAGTTTTATATGGAAATCAATGGGTAAGAATTAATCACGGAAATCTGATGGTAGGAAAATCCAGTTTCTAGTTTTTGGAAATTATGTTAAAAAGATCATCAGAAATGCTTTAAAAAAATATAATAAGTTCATCTGATAGGGTATGTATAGATATAAGGATATACGTTATAATGTAAAATATATTACATTTGGGTTTTTAATGATAATAAAAAAACTATAATGTGTATTAATTTTTGTGAGATGAACCATTATAGACATACCATCAAAACGAAGGATCTGAATGAATGGATTTATTAGGAAAATAAGTAGAAATGAGAAGTAAACTCCATAGAAACTAAATAAGTAGGTTTTTTTTAATCCGATGATGTGGTATCTAGTACATTTTTTCTCATATTTTTATAATGTCTTGTTTGAGACAGGGTCTACACATTCATTTATTTTTGAGAATATATCTGGTAAATTGGACGTTTCATGTTTAGAAATGATTCCATAATTTATGGTAAAAAAACTAGGTAAATATTATATAAAAATGGAATTTTATGAATTTTTCTGTTGTTTTATGTTGAAATAAATTACATAAATACCTTTTAGTTAGTTACCTTGTATATTTTTATTTTTTAAAGGTTATGTATTCGGTTTATGATTAAAATGCTAGGATTGATTGTATTGATAATGAATTTGTTTTTTAAAAAGTGTTTCAGTTTGTATACAAGAATGGACCCATACCATTGATGACATATCAGGTTGTTGAGAAACTATTAAATGATTGAAATGATATTTATATTGAATATATTTTATAATTATAGGGAACTATTAAAATTAATGATTTTCCACTGGTAAATGAATATATAGATGTTTTTATTAATGAGTGTTCCAGTGTTATAAATGATCGTGATGTTGAATTTACTATCGACATAATTCCTAATGCTATAAATATTTCAACCACCACCCCTTATTGAGTGGCTCATGTTGTATTTACAATGATCAAATTGAAATATTTATCATAAATCTCCTTAAATCATTATCATTAATCCCAAAACATCACAATTTGGTTATTATATTTTTTTAAAAGAAATATGGTTACTTGATGCATTGAATTCAATATATAGCTATAAATAACCTTTATGTTAGGAATAATTATTCATTTCCATATATCAAGGACTTGTTTGATCTGCTCTTGGGAGCTCTGTATTTTTCCAAGATGGGATTGACATCCGAGTGCCATTAACTAAAGGTGAATGAGGATGAAATTTCTAAAACATCAATGTATACTATATATGGGAATTAAGAGATTGTTTTTATGACCTTAGGTTTGAAAATTTTCATGAAGTATTTATGGATCTTATGGATAGAATATTATTTGAATATTGGGATATGTTTTTTGTTGTTTTTATAGATGATATTAAGGGTTTTTCAAAATTGTATTAGTATCATGAATGACATATATGGATATTTATACAAACTCTCAATGAAAATAAGATATAAAAAAATATAGAAAATGTTTTTTTGGATAAAAGAAGTTTTTTCCCTTGGAAAATTATAAAAATAGACTACACAGTAGTTCTTCCCACAAAAAATTAGTGTTTAATTAATTGCAAAGTCATACCCACCTTATTCACATTCAATGTTCTCTTGGCGTATCATGGTATTATAAGAGATATATTGAAAACATTTAATGGGTATCTAGACCAATATCTATCTCAACTCAAAAAAGTGTTAAATTTATAGGGAAAAAATTTTATGATAATTTTTTTAGGAAATAAAAATAATAGATATGATTGGAACCATTTAGGAATTACCAATAACAAAAAGTTCTTTTTCATCTAAAATTATGATTCATTGAAGGGAATTGGTTTAGTTCTGATGAATAATGTCTAAGAAATTAATTATGCTTCGTGTCAACCCAAACATCATGTGTTAAATTATCCTACACATGATTTGAAATGAGATTATTTTGTTTTTTTCATTAAAAATGTGGAGATGTTATTTATATGCATCCATGGGTGAAATATATTCTAATAATATATGTTCAATGAATATGTAAAATTAGAATAAATTGTACATGAGGCATATATGATGGATAGAACTGATAAAATATTATGATTTCACAATCAAATATCATCCACGAATTGTGAAAAATTTGTAGTATGCATTCAGTAAAAACATCTTGAATCATTAACCATGTTTTTCATAAAACCTGAACATATTTTAATGATTTTGAGGATTTTGGAATGGATTTTTAGGGTGATGAAAATTTCTCTTTTTTTAGGTGTTAATTTAATTGTATATGTTAGAAAGAATTAGGCATGATTAGAAGGAAGGATGTCAGTAATAAAAAAATGTAGCATCGTTATGAAATGTATGTTTCCTGAATTTAAGGTTCTTAAGAATTTCACTTTGAGATTTAAAAAATAATATGTATGCATTTTGATTCCCATATGAGGAAATAATTTTTATGTTATGACCATTGTTCTTTGTTTTTTCTTTATCCTAGAAACACTAATATTTAATGAGACCATCAGGAGTATTATTGGTGTGATTTAATGAAAATATATTTTTAATCTTACCAGGATATGTTTGACCTCTCAAAAGATTAAATATGATTGAAAAATACCAATGGTTATTCATGAAAATTTTCATGTTCAATAGTAAAAATCGAATAATATACCTATGGATTTTATTTGGGGACTGCCAAAGAAATATCGAGGTAGCAATTTTGTTTGGGTTATTGTTAATCGACTGACTAATTCTATATAATTAATTCTTATTATATATAATCTATCTTTAGATCAACATTTTCTACTATGACTCAAGGGGATTTTTAGGTTAAATGTGGTCCTCTCCAAGTCTATCTGATTGTGATTCCAAAATCACTTATAACATTTTGAAAGGCCTTTAGAAATCTTTTGGAACCAAATTTAATTGCATCATAGTCTTTCATCATCTTTCTGATGGACATTCTAAATGATCAATTAAGACCTAGAAATACATGATAATTTCTTTTTCAATGGATTAATAGGGAAGTAATGATCAACATCATCATTTAGTTGATTTTTTTGATATTAATAGTTTTAATTATTTATTACAGATAAAAAAAATTTAGGAATTAATTATAAAGTTGTGTGAAACACAATAATTATGTGCTGAAGTTGGATAAGGAATGTTGATGGGACAATAATTAATAGTGTAATTGGTTGAAAAATTAAATATAATATCGAAACATATGAGGAAAACCCAGAGTAGAATGAAAATATATATAAATAATTGTTGGAAATGACTTTTTTTCGAGGTAGGTGATCATGTTTTTTATAAAATACCTCCAATATAACATTTCATTCATTTTGGTATGAATGTAAATATAATCACATAGTTCATTGGAACTTATGAAAACTAGTATAATGGTAGATAACTTGCCTATCGAGCAACCTTGCCTTCGAGTTTCTCCCAAGTATACATTTTTTCATTATTTGATGTCAAGAATGTATTTTCTCAATTAATATCATGTATTAACCCTAATGAATATTAATGATAAGAAAAAATTTAATATAAATGAAATCTTAAATAGATTATTGATCTTATAGATAATTTATAAAAGAAAAAATAAATTCATCAGGTAAGGGTTTTCTAGAGAAACCACATGGATGAAGAGTGAACATGGGAATCTGAAAATGAAATGAGGGATAGGTATCCACATTTGTTTAATAAGTGAATAAATTTAGAGGAAACAATTTATAAGGGTGATAACGTAACAAACATTGCACTAATTAATTTATTTGTTTGATAAAAAATTAATTTTAATTTTTATATATGAAATAAATTACATTAATGATTATCCAATTATGATGTTGTGCTTGTAAATCAAGATGAATATAAATTATTTTAATTAAAATTAAATGAAGGCTTCAATGACCCAAAAAATTGCATAAATCATTTTGGAGAGTAATTTTAGTCCATAATCTTATTTGGTCAGAAATTGGGACCATTTCGATCCACTTAGATCACATTAATCCCCGTGTTATATTTTATTTAAAGGAATGAAAATCCATTTATATATTTGTTTTTAATTAGTAAATAATTTAAATATATGATGTTATAGAAGTTATTTTCAAAACTAAATAATATTTGAAAATATATAATATTGAACTTAATCATTAAAATTTATTTTTTAATTTTCTGGAATAATTTAATAACTTAATGGTTGGCACAATAATGATAAAATAATTATTAATTTAATGGATAAATCATATAAATGAGATTTAAAATATGAAAATAAATATAATCTATGATAATTAATCTGATCCATAAATTATATATATACATATGATTTTTTTAATACATAATAAAATATTTTGTTCAAATTTTAATCTTTTTTTGATGTTGCTAATGTCATATTAATGAATGCTGTTAATTTTGATTGGAATAATATTTATTTAATATAATATAATATTTAATTATTTATTTAATCATAAAATATTAAATAATTCCAAATGGATAAATATTTGATCCTAAATGTTACCACCAAATTGTTTTAAGCCATTAAAATGATTAACCCATATAATAGCCTTAAAATATTTAAATATTTTATATAATTTCTAAAATTTCCCTCACCTCAATTATAAAAGAAAACTCATTCCATCAGTTAATTTCACCAATTGTAGAATTATTTATTTAACCAATTATTATTTATTCATCCATATCAACATTCTAGTGTGTTTTCTAAAAAAAGGTTAATTCCTAGTTCATTAAATATGTTCTAAAAGAGAAAATATTAAAGTTCTAAATTCATCATTCTATTATAAATTATATCACACTTATTCCTTATCCTCACACATAGAAATGTTTTATGATAACTCAAAAATCACATATACACTATAAATGTTTTTGTTTTATTGGTATATCCATTATAAAATCTCGTAAATTACCCTTTTATTTGTAAAACATGAATTGTCATCTATGGTATGTCGATTCACCTCCTTCATGGAAAATTATAATTCATTTCACATTAACAAATTCGTTGATATTTTTTATTCACTTATAATTGTGTATAATTGAATTAATATATAAATAATGTGATTTCCTTAAAAAAATTAAAAACGTTGTATTTGATGGTATCTATGACACACAACACCCATTAAGCAAGGTAATATAATATCACGATAAATATAAATATATTTAATTTTCAAATATATTATATATATTTTAAGGCATGGAACACTATGTTAGCCTGAATTTAATGTGAGATAGACATTACTTGATATCATGAGTTACTCATAAGAGCAAACTTCCCTAGTATCTTGCGTTATACACAAGACCCAGTTTCACAAAATGAGAATGTATAATTAAAATATTATTTTTTAATAAAATATGATACAACCTCACTATTATGGTATAAATTATGAATAATATTACCAATCTTCTGAAAATATATGCTTTATATAAATATAATATTAACTCATGGGATAACAATTAATGAGATACCTGATTAAGAACCAATTGTATATAAAAAGAAATATTTTTATTCTTATGATTCCAAATGAGTTTTCTATTAATTAAACAATTTAATTATCATTAGATAATTATTAAAATTAAATAAATATATTATATATTAAATAAAATATTTTTTTATTTTAATGCATTAGGTTTGGAATGCATAAGATAATAATAAACCATATTTTACACATAAAAACATACATTTTTAAAAGCTATTTTACAACATTTTTTTTGGAAAACCCATTTTAAATCAAAATTTTAACACTTTAATTTATTTAATATGTCAAAATAAAATTTATATTATAAATTGAAAAATTAAAATTGCGCTAGGGTAAATAATTTAAATTTTTCAGGTAAATATGATTTTTTTAGTTAATAGATCAATATACTGAATTTTAGTTCAAAATAAAATTTTCATCTAATTTATTAATATGGATAAATTATACATTTAATTTTTATAAAACAATAATAAAGTGATATTATTTTTAAATTAATAAATTTTATTTAATTTATTCAATTTTCAGTTGGAAATTAATTATAACAACAGAGTAAACTTTTGGACATTTTTACTATATGATCAAACAATTTCGTCATTTTTGTGGGATTTATTTTAATTTATAATATTTTTCTTATATTATTTAAATTTGGACAAAAAATTATTTCTTATTTTTAATAAGAATAAATTATGATTTCTAAAAGGCCAAATTTGTTTAAGACTAAAAATTTTATTGAATGTGATTAAAATTAGTTACAATTATTAAGGTTAAATACGGCATAATAATGGAATTTCCCAAATAACCAAGAAACTTGTACAAAAAACATTGTCTGGACATAATTCAGAAATTAACCTTCCATTCATGATATTTTTGGTTTTATATGACTTTTATTAGGTAATAAAATGTGCAAAACTACCTGGTTTTCTAAAATTCCAAGAAAGTCATATTCTTTCGCTATAAAATCGCACAAACTATCCCACTTATTCATAGATGTAATCACTCATAGGTTAGTCCAAGAAAATCTTATATATCTTCCCAACAATAATATACTTAAAAATTAAGCCTCCATTTCTTAGAAATCCTCTAAAGAAGAATTTTTGTACAAACCAAAAGTAGTTACCCACTTAAGAGGTAAAATCTTTAATAATGATTTTTACTTCATTTAATTTATAAAATTAATATACTCAAATTATAATATAATTAATTAAAAAATTAATAAAATATACTACATAATGTTTTTATGTAAATGTGTATACCCAAAAATAGACACACCTCCCATGGATGGGTATCGAATATAATGTTTATATGTACGACAAACAACTGCCTCATGAATTGATGATTGTTGAATTATCCTTTACATCGTATCATGATAGAAATTATAATGGAAACTATTTTTATATGTTTTAAAAATTATATATAATATATTTTATACTTCTATAATTTTTAACTACAACCCACCATTATGTCAACCATCTTCTCTAAATACAATAGTTTCTTTTGAGGATGTGTGGAATACTGCCCCCTCAAAGAGATATGAATCATTCATTCCAAACATTGAACGTATAATATATGATTTTAAAAAACATATTTAACATATGTAACATAGATATTATAATATAATAATATAATAAATATTTATCATTTATTATTTTTTCATTTAATACAACAAAAAATGAATTTAACCTTCATGTGTACGTATGACATACTTTCTCCATCAACGGCGAACTTCATTTATAATCTCTATAAAGTATAGACAATAAACAATACATAGATAGTAAATATAAATGATATAAAAATCACGTTTTACATTATATATATTCTAAAACTGTAACGACCTGAAATTTTGAATAAATATTGTTTCCAAATTTTGTGTCATATTTTATTTTTCTATAATCAACAAAACTGTTTCATTTGATAACATGATTATAATTAAAATGATACCGTTGTGTTTTGACTGTTATATGACCATTGGCCAATATGACCCCTGGAAACAAAAAGTTTCGATTATTGTATCTAAATACATGTAATCTTGGTTAATTAATATAGAAAGAAGATTCGGAGGCCTCACCCAGTAGTCTTGGACTGATCGAAGCCCATCTAACAGGACATGGTAAGGGGGTAGCACCACTGGGCTTTGCTCTAGACCAAACCCAAGCTGAACATCATCGTGTGAAGCTAGAACGAAATCTCCTTCGTGAGAAGTTCAAACTCATGTTTATAAAGCCTTTTTGTAATAAATCATCCAACAGATTCATCATCTCATTAATTTTAGTAGGTTACATATGATAATAAGGTATAAAAACTGGTTGATTACCAAGAACAAAATTAATATACCACACAAATTATATTTCTAATGGAAAACTAGAGATATCATAAGTAAACACATTAATAAAATTGATAATAACTTTAGGTATATCATCACAGAAAAATTAAAACTCCATACCAAAATAATATATTTACATTAATTCCCCTAACTCATGATAATAAGGTGTGTCTCTACTCGACCTTATGTCCCATTATCCCTAAAAGATACATCACCCCCATCAAGTGCATCAAAGGATACCCATCAATGATAGTAGTCCATTTAGGCTTTATTATCAATGAGTCAATCTATTATATAAATGAAATTAAGAGGTTTCATGTAGAGAACCAAAAAACCCAGAAAATATAAACATCTTATAATGAGAAAATACTAGTCACAAAATGTGCACCCTTTTCTCTCTTTGATATATGGGGCATAATAACATCCATCATATAAGATAATGTATCCTTAAAAAGACATATCATTTTTACAATATGAGTTAATATAAATGAATAATATAAACCCAAATAAAATAATTCACTCACAAAACATGGTGCTATTGTGATGGTACCTCTTACAGTCCCAAGATCACTACCTGCTTCCTCTATAGAATATTCCACTATGGGAAGATTCTTTGTTCTGGATGCTTGTGGATAGTACCCATTAGTTTTTGAATCAATAGATTTAACACCATTAATTTTAGGTGTTGATGAACCCATTCCATTGTGCATAGTATAAAATAAATGGTATAACATAATTAGGTTTCCAAAGAGACACCAAAATCTGTCTATCATTTGTGCCACATTAGAACCACTTATCCAATACCAACGTTTCCACATTAAAATCTTGTAAAAGGGCCTATGTCAGGAACATCAAGTGGTCAATAATACACCTAATATCAAGAGCCACTATATAACTCAACATGATTCTTTTTCACTTTAATTGATCTCATAGAACACCTACTAGGAGGTAAATAAGTTTTCATAAATCCTAAATAACCAACATGGTAGAGTTCACCCATCAAATCCTTATACATAACATCAATATAATAAGTAATCATCATTTAAAAAACCTATGAATTAATATTATATTGATTAACCATATCAATCCTTCAAGTATTCATCTCCTCATTCAATAAAATCTCATGTGAAAATTTTATAATCTCAGAAAATTAGTTCATGTAATCTATCATGGTCTCGTCAGCTTATTCAGGTTTAAAAAACACCATACTATTATCTCGCACCATAGAATATGAATAGTGCTGAACTGTTAAACGAAACTTGATATCCTTCCACAATATACTGTTATAATTCATTCATAATACCATCATATCCCACCATCTCCTTCTAGGTCCCTCTAGCTTAATGATGGAACATTATACATTAATTGAATCAATAATTTCAATTAAATAAAACAATAGAATGATCTTTATTAACCAATCCTCATCCTCTTGGGGATCATTTGAGCCTTGGAATGATGTTGGATTCTAGTAAAGCAACACTTGATAATTTTTTTTCATATTCATACCTTGGATATGCTACAGTTGAATATTGTATAATAATGTTAACATGTCCTTTCCAAGATATTTTACAACACACACAATAATCATAACATATTCCTAGTCCACGTTAGGATCTGGTCACTATAATTCACCAACGGATTCGAGTTTTGGCTAATTCACACATCCTCTTAGAGGGATGATGATACACAACATCATCAAACAACATTGAAGTCATCTGATAATTTTTCAGATCATTAACTCAAACATAGTAAATATGAATATCAATATAGTCAGAGATGATATGAAGATTTTAATTTCAAAAAACCAGAATAATAATCAGTGAATATTCTATAATTAGATCAAATTATTTCTCAAAATCTCCTTCCCAACCCAACTATGGTAACTTCATGCTTATTATGATGAGATTTGTATTAGAAATTTCTATCAACTACATCTTCCGTCCCGAAAACACAACCTAAACTGCCTAATGACATCATGGAAAGATGCTTAACCATTGACTAATAACACATTATCATGAACCATCCCAGACACCTTGGTACCCTGATACCTGATCCTACATAGGAATATCCCCAAGGGTGTTTATTATCCCCACTGTTTGGAGACTAGAATCGGGCATTATAAATGATAAAAGAGGGCATTTATTTTCAACAAACACAATTGGTGATAATAGTTACAAGAAATATTAAAAATACTCCAAACGGGGAAAGTAATAGATACAAAATAGTTATAAAAAAATACAATGTATTAAATCCCCAATGTAATCATCATGTATTCTGATAATCTCAAACAAACCATGAAACCTGTGGAAACCATATCCACGGTTCACCTCATTAAGTCAATGCCAAAGGATCAATAACATCCACCTCCTCTGAGAAGCGCTTTCCCTTTTCTCGAACCTGGTAGGTGAAAAAATAAAAATAACCTAAGGAAAAGCTAGGGTGTGATCTTTACATCCTATTAGGGTATCAACATGTGTTTCATAATCAATACCATAACAATTTACAAATAATTATATCAATTAAAATAAAATAGATCTTGGAATTTCATTTTAATGTTTTAAAAAAAATTATTATTTCATTCCAAACATTGTAAAATATTTAAAACACACATTATGACTTGATTAATGAAATATTTAATATATATAATTTTAAATAAATCAGTTCGAATGAATAAAATAGTTCAATAATTCAATGACATGTATAATAATCTCATAAAACTCATTTAAAATAAAACACTATTTACAAAAGCCCCATGGAAAGTCATTTTTATTAGATAATAGGATCCTCACACATCTCATTGTGATCACGACACATGTTAGGTGTGCACAAAAAAATAAACTCCAAATGGAGAACCCATAAATGGTATCCTAAACCCAAATAGGGGACCCCATTATATGTAGTTAGGCCAAATATTTTTTTGTAACATTTGTAATTATCAATCAAATTCAATGGAGGCATGGTCCAAGCATGATTATCCTTGTTAAATATAACTACCCAGATTATGAAACAATTAATCAATCTATAAAATTTGCAATTAATTAGTTCAAATATTCTAAAATATAAATTCTCAATTTCATGTTGCAAAATACCTTTTTATTTTCATAAACAAGGAATTTGTTTTCATCATTTAATTCTATTTTAAAAAATAATTTAATTTTAGTCTTTTCTCAAGAACCACTTCAAATCATTTCCATTAATACTATTTCAATAATCAATCCATAGTTTTACATAAATCCATATTACAATTTCAATTCAATTTAACATGTTGTTTTGTTCAATTTCTATATCCCTTTAAAATAAAGAAACAAATCAACAAAATTACATGTTTTTAAATCACGTAAACAGTAAATTAAATTTAATCATGAAATTAAATGATTTGATTGTGGGAAAACAATTATGGAACTACCTACCATTTATCATATATCATGAATTGACTATCGCAATAGGATTCTCTAATAAGGAATGAAGGTGTCATATATCTGGAAATCAAAACACGAATCAATATCCCATCAAATAGGGTACGGATACTTGAAAACAAAATGATATAATAATCTTGAAGGAAGAATGAAACATGTATTTGGATTTATAAAATTAAATGGTATAAACTTATAGGGTGTGGAACTAATCATCTAATATTGTTTTGACTCTTCAAATGATAGGGTTGGAGGATCCAACATCAAATTTAGGGAGCCTACTCAACCCGGTATATCCAGTTTGATCTGAGTAGAGGTTATAGAACACTTAAATTTTTTACAACTTATGGAAAATAAACTTTCAGATAAATTAAAACCCACACACCTAAGCTTCATAGTTTGAAATTTCAGGCGCCTTAATCATGTTCCCCTACTCTAGGTTGATTGATTTCTCCAATGTGGGTGCATGGTTTTTCAAACCATCCCCCTATAGTGAAAACCCTGAATATCCATGGTTGAATTTTTTTGACTAGGGTGAACATGATTTGGGGAAACCATTCAACAACCAAGCACATCATAAAACAGCTCCAATTTTTTTTGTCAAATGTCACTTGAAAGAACCAGAGGAAACCCCAATCTAATTAATGATCCAATTAGTGTTTGAGGAGTACCTAAAAATAAGTAGCATGATTTTAAATGATCTTATCTACGGAAATAATAGTGCCTTTGATCTATACTCACTAAAATTTCATGACCCACTGGTGAGGAAAATGTTAGACATGAATTCAGTGGTAACCTGGAAATCCCTATAGAATCTCCCAAATTTTATGAATGAATGATACTCCTAGTGTAAATAATTATCATGTATCTTCCATACTATAGATCATCTCAAGGTTAACCATGATTCTGATGATCCATTATGACCTCTTTTCATTGTTATGTCATAATCAGCTTTTCATGTGATTTTTGAGATCCCCATTTACATGGATTAGTTGAATGTGTGGATTTATATGGTTGATTATATGGTAGAGATGATGCCTATCCTTTTTGAGGTATTGCAGAAGTTGAATTTAAATCTACTAGTAGATTATATAAATATCATATGATTCATGGCCTAAATGATTTGGATCCATCAATTTGTTTTTCTATAATCATGTTTCTAGACCATTCGACTTCTAGTTTGATCATCCCACCATCAGGCATACCACATTGGGTCATGATGATTCCCAAATCAACAACATTGGTAGATATAATTATTTAACAACCTTAAATCCTCCCACAATTATTACTATGATGATTAATGTGGACACATTGTTTACTTGTGGATCCTTTACTCATATCAATGTCTTCATCTAGAACCACATCAAATCAATTTTATCTTCATTCCAAAACTCCATTTAAGTTTGGTAGTCTCTACTGGTGAACGAAGCACATGTGATTATTTCTTTTGTGGAGTTATCTGTTTATAGAGGATGGAGTTATATTATTCAAGAGTCAAACTTTCATACTGTTATCAAATTTATATGGGAACTAGAGAATGATCATTTACAATTTAGTTTATTTTATGGATGGATCAACTTGTTATGTCACCACATTTCATCTTCCGCTTTCACAATCATCAAAAGAGATGAAAATAGGGTTACATAAATTTTTCAGACCTGTAGTCTCTTAGGTGAGTAACATGTATAGCGGCATGATTACCCCATTTGGTTGATTACCCATGTATTGGCTGATTTTAGATAATCCATATAATTAGAAATGTCCTTATAAAATAAATCAATTTATCATTTTTGTATGTTTTTTTTAAAATATACCATTATATAATGCAATTTAATTTTTACATATAAATTTTTTATACATAAAAAATTAATAAAAAAATTCGATAAACTATTTATATGAAATTAGAAAATATAAAAATACAAATAAATTAAGTAATATTATTTTATTAATAAATATATTTATATTAAAATTTTTATTTTAAATGATAGAAAAAATTATGTGTGGTTATAAATAACTATAAAATTTATAATTTTAGTTAAAATATTTTAAAATAATGTTATGTATTGAATGATATTTTTTATATTGTTAATTTTAAAATTTTAAAATAAATATTAATAAATAATTTACAAATGAATTCAATTTTTTTATAACGGTTGTAGGAATCCCATATTTTTATTATATCAATAATCATAAAAAATTTTAACATTAAATCCCAAATAATATATTCTAAAGGACCCTCCACAAGCCACATCATTCATTAACATCAATGAATAATAATCATTCCATGGTTCTTTTTAAAATGAATATTATAGTACATATATCTTATTTTATGTTTAATTAAATATTTTCTATCTATATTATTTCAATTATAAAATAATATTTTTATAAGAAACTCTCTCCTATAAAAATAGTGGAAAAAAATATTTTTACGATTTATTGATTAATGTTCCCTTAGAATTTCCACTTGTGGTTCCACTGATACCTACATTGGAAAAATCAAATGAATTTATAATGTATGTTACATTAATGTTTCAACTAAGGTATTATTTTTGTATTTTTTTTTAAATAAATTGACTCAGGAACATATAGTAGATATTCCATAAGATCTTTTAGTGGAGATTCCATTAGAAAATTTACTGGAAAATATATTCTTATTCTATGAAAAATAAAATATGTTTTGGCTGAAACATGTATCATATTTTTTTAATCCTCAAAAAAAATTTCAATTATAGTTTCATTTATTACGATAGAGGTGGATAAAGTTTTATATTTCCCCATTGGAAATTCTAATGCATCTTCAACAAAATTTATATTGGGGAATCCACTGGATCATCCGTTGAAGGTTCTAATGAATGTTCCACAAGATATTCTACTAAAAAATTATCCACAACATCCATTTGAATTCCCACTAGGCCTTACACTTTATATTCCATTTGATATTACATCTAAAATTCATATGTAACTCACACAAAAACACCTAATCATGTTATATCTAATTATATTGAATGTTTAAACCTCTAATGTAATTTGTGGAATCAAAAAAATAATAATGTTTTCTATATTGTTGTAAGATTTTTATAGGATTCATAAAGGTATTTTGTTCTCATAATTTCACCACATTCTGAACTAGAACATCTGGTGGATATTCCACTAGAACTTCTTATAGATATTCTAATGGTACAACCAGAAGAGATTTTAGTGGTTCTTCCACTAAAACATCCACTACATGTTCTAATGGAACATCTAGTCTTATTAATACTTAAGTTATGACTAAATACTATACTGTAATTTTCTTAATCTCTAAAAAACATGACTTCGATATTTCACATAATTTTATATTGGATTTATCATTGGATTTTGTTTTATTCTTTCCCTATTGGAAATTATAGTGGATCTTCCACTAGAAATTTAGTTAGAGATTACAGTAGAACATCATGGAGAGTGTTTAATGGAATTTAGCAAGGAAATTATTGTTAGGTTTAGATTGAGAAACTCGCTATATCATTCAATCATGCTCCAGATATGTAATGTGAAAATCTTCATTTTGTTTGAACATATTCTATAATATATGGAATCCCAAAAAACCATGTTGTCTACGTTATTGTGAATTTTTTAAAATATTTAATCGGGAATTTTATTATGTTATTTCCACCATAGAAACTACATTTATAAATACACTAGGTTTTTTTGATGGATCATCAAGTTGAGATTTTAGTGGAACATATAGTGGAACTTCTAGTGGAACAACTACTGGCGGTTCTATTGGAAATTCCACTAGAACATCCAGTTATGTTCTAGATAATTACAGTGAAAAGTTACCTTCTATTGAATCTTATAATGTAATTTTTTGAATAAATAAATTCTCTATATTGTAGTGAATTATTTATAGGATTTGGAAATGATTTTTTTTTTCTTCACCACTATAGCTTCTAGTTGAGCATCTAGTGGATCATCAAGTTGAGCTTCTATTCGAAAATTTAGTGGAGGTTTTATTGGAACTCTGATTATAACTTATTTTCATATTTTAGTTTATTATAGTGAACAGATACCCCATGTTGAAACATATTATATTTTTTGGGTAATCGTAAAATTAAACGGGTTTTCTAAATTATAATGATTTCATTATAGGATTTAGTAGAGAAATTTGGGTCTATTCTTTCCCCACCAGAACTTCATGTTGGGCATCCACTAGAACATCTATTTGATCTCCTAGTAGTGATTAAGGTGGAACATATAGTGGATTTTGATTGTGAATTGTCATGTTTTATTTTTTTATTACATAATATTATACATGTTTTTTAATATCTAAAATCATTATTCTTTTGTTTGATTACATGTGTATTTTTATTTTTTCTCTTATCTATATTTTAATTATAACATGTGCAATAGAAATCATAATTTAATAAATCCTACTTCATATTAATGATAAAATACATATCTATATTTTATTAAATCAGGAAAATGTCTAATTATTTGTCTATAATGATCTCATTTAAGCCCTAAAATTAATATTTTTTTATTCTCAAAATATTTTTTAATAGAAAATAAATTTTTATTTTCCACTATATTTATTTACATCTCAATCCATAATGTATGGATTTTTGTGAATTTTATAATGATAGAAAGATATTTTTTTATATAAATTTCATTAGATTATGAATAATTCTATAAATTATGTTATAGTTCTAAAAAACATAACGAAGATGCTGCTGTATTTTTAGGAACCTCTATAGTCTGTAGTTTTGAAAAGTTACTATATTTAATTTAGTTCGTATTCAATAGATTTCATACTTTCAGGATACATGATTTTATAGAAAACCAAAAAAATTATCTTGACTTTAATAGGTTTAATTTATGTCTGAAATGATCATTTATATTTTCATTAAATTATATGTATATTTGTGTGGTTGTTCCACAGCTACAATTTTTATTTAACGTTGTTACTTTGGTTTTTTATGATTTCAGGAGTAGTAGAAGAATGATTAATTCAATTCTTGTTTCATTGTAAATCTAATAATATTTCCCAAAAATATGTCTATTTGACAAAATTCTAGATCTTGTGTTAAGAGACTTTAAATATTCATTGAAACTTGTTAAACTATGTTTTCATGTTCTTTCTAAAAGTATGGTTCAATAAGAGTACATTCAAATCAGTGCAACATATGGTTCATAAACCTAATTTTCAAATAGTGTAATGTATTGGTCAGAAATCCTACTTTCACAAAAGTGAATTATATTTTTTAGAATCCTTACATTCTGAATAGTGAAATTTATGGTATCATAAACCCTACTTTTGTAATATACCATAATTTCATGTACCATACTATTTTACCAACTTTTTAATGTTGAAACTGTTCATTTATACTGAATATTGGTCTTCATAAAATATATATGGATTAAATATAAGAATTATAATTGACGATATTTTGATGATTTTGGTGTGATATTTAATGAGAGAAATTAATAAAATATTTCAACATCTTTTTCTAATAAAATCAGTTGTCATGATATAATTTAAATACAAATATTTAAATTTTATTTCCGACTGTGCTACTAGATAGAAAAAGCTATTTTGAAAATGAATAATGTTTTTTTAACGGATTTATAGTATATTTATAAAATAAATCAATTATATTGTTATTTTGGGGATATTATTATTACAATTATTCAAATTATCTTTAATTATTTTTTTCGATTTATTCATCATGAATAAAGTGGAAATATTGTGGTGATTTTTGGGGTGATATTGATGAAAGAAATAGACAAAATTTATATTGAACATTAAAAGGATGTATAGTTTTTACATATTTTAAATATATATTATATATCTTATACATGTTAAAAAATATATAACAATACACAACAACATCACATGATAACATCTTTGACATGCTGTGAACCTTTTCATCCTGTCATACAAGCCAATTCTCAAGAACCAGTACTAGTAAATTCATTGATTATCATATACTGTTTTTTTATTATTCTGTAACTCTATTTACCATCTATCACTCGTGTTTCCTATTTTTCATTTTTATTCTTTTATAGATAATATCATTATTTGGTATTATTTTTCCTTGGGTTGTGACTCATGTACTCTAAATTCAAGATCTATGGGGTGTAAATCCATTTATCTAATGTCATGAATGTTTTGGTTGTGACTCCTAGCGTATAATGTCAGGATGTAACGGTTATGACTCCTAATACAAAAGTTTGCATCATTTATATCCCCCGACTATTTATGCAATCAAAAAATTGGCTTAAATTTCCATTCAAAAATCTATTTTAGCGCACACATACTTCTCGGTAAGTAGATTTCTATAAGAGTACAATAGTTTAAATTTTATAAAATATACTATAAAAAATATCATTAAGTTATTTAATTTTTACACTTCTAATTATCTATATTAATTAACTTTTATAATTAATTTAATTAATTAATACATTTATATAAAGAAATTATTCCAGTTTATTCACCCCCTTGTATGACATCTTCAATATCCTTATTTGGACCGAACTATTAGTATCGGACCATAATCCATTTTATAAATTATTATATTGATTATAATATTTTCTAATTCATTTCAATCATGAAAAAATGCTTTCTATTTTGGAATAGTCCAATCCTTCTAAAGAGTCTTATTTTATATTTAATTATGCTAACATATTTGTAGACCTCCAAATTTATTGAAAGGTTCTTATAAGATAGAAGGATTGAACCATAATGATACATGGATTCCTTAAAATTTACAATACATTGATGGAAAAATTTATACTAGTGGAGATCCCAAATATAGGCAAACCATAAATAGTTGAGCATTGAGAGCTGGTCAATCAGGTCAAAATCATACATGATTACTAATATTTGAATAGAGCATCTTACTAGAAATGTTTCTACATTATATGTTTTAAATTAAAGAGTTCATAATAATTTTTATTTGCCAATTAAAATAAATTTTTAATTTAATTTTACTTATTGTAAGACATCCCATGAAATATATAACATTCTTCAAGTCAATAACCTTGGCTCTGAAAAACTAATTTGAACCAATCATGGAATTCATCAGGATGAGTATCAATACAATAATATGGTTTATGATTAAACAATAAACCAAATGTTCCATAGATTCAAAATCATTTAGAGTGTAATCAATTCACATGATGATGATATAGAAAACATATTATGTAACACCCCACCCCTACCTCATTTTCTTGAGGAGGTGGTGAGGGTTACATGGCCTTAAGCGACGTTCCCAAGGAGCAAAGGGCAGGAAATAAATGCCAAGGGCTCGGAGAATAATTTGTGGAAAGATTTTCCATTAAGACAAATCCAACCAAACAACAACCACTATATGATTCATGTCACCAAAAACCAAACTCATACAAAACCAAAGACAACCAGATAATCCATAATGATCTCACATGCCAACACAACTCAACACAACATCAGAGTACAATTCGGAAGACTCAACAAGAAACACCACGAGCCATGACACCAACATAGATCCATACCAAGCTCTAAGTTCCTAGCTCACCACAGACATCACAAAGAACCACTAAAGGAGGTTGATGCCTTACCCTTGACCACGTCACGGTACACAACATCTGCAAAGACCACACAGTGCCAAAGCAGGGGATGAGTACTAAAACTCTGTAGGTTTTCCCAAAATGACTTCCTTACACACGCCACTAGGATAAAAAAGTTATCAAATTTATATAAAAAAGGTTATATAAAATAAATCTCTAGTGCAACCATTTCCATTTGCCAGCCATGCTCTTTCCAAGTTATCACACCCAAAACAAGCAACCAAGGAAAATACAAACAACTTGCCACAATCCACTCTAACATTTATAAGTTAGCACAACAATTCCATCATGAAAATAATGACCAATAAACAACAAAAATGATGGGACTTCCACCCAACCTATTCAACCATTCACAATAGTGAAATCAATATGGTGTGACTTCCTCCCAACACTTTCATCCATTCACAACTAGCGGTACTTCCCAACCACTACCCATATGGTTGTTCTTCTGATCACTAACCATCACCTTATATATTGGGACTTCCCGCCCACTTTCAAACACCATTTAAATTAATCCATAACCAAGAGTATAACCCACCAAGGTCACAACCACATGATATCACCCAATTCCATTTCATATCTATCCATTTCAATACAACACCCAATTATTGAAAACTGTTTTACATTCCCAACATAATTTAAATAAAACAACCTCTTTATTGAAAACCATTTCCATAAAAAATTTCACAAATCAATCATACCATTCAATTTTAAAATCCTCAATGTATATTATACAACAAGAAAGTTTCTCCCCAAAACTCCTTTATCCCAAAAACCCCCAAATGGATTTCCAAGCAAATTTTCACATCAACATAAAATTAATTTCAATCAAAAAAATTTAATTGTAATATAGAACCACTAGTTCTAACCAAGTGGAGTCGAGATAGTAGCCACCTAATATTAGGGTTTCAGCGAACTTTACCCACAACCAACCGCACCTCCAATACCGCGAACACACCACCGAAACTTCTATATATCCCTTTACCTACCCTTCACATGCCTTCGAATCATCATCCAAGGAAACCCCAACCCTAGATATACACACAACAAGTATAGGTCTTGAAATCCAAGTAAGAGGGAGGACTATATCTAGGGGAAAACAAAAGAGAAACAAGAGGAGAGACTTATCTGAAAGCAATTAACTTCAAACAACCATGAATCATCTTCAAATCGCTTCCAAATCAAGTGGGAGGTCACCCTAGACCCCTGAGAACGCAAATTACCGAGTGAGGCTTGAGTAGGAGGAAAAGATGAGTGAAATTGATTAATCCTGCGGGAGACCGGAACTTATAACACTAATTTTATGTGGCCTCATGGTTAGCCCACATGGTATGGAAAACATTGCACTACCCGTGCAAACTCTACTGCCTTTAGAGAAAGGGACTACACGGTTTCCTCGTACGGTTTGGAAAAACGGATGCAGGCCATGCGGAGCATACTGTCTCCCCCTACAGGGTTTTCTGGAGCATCTGCATGGTTTACACTAACCGTGTTCAAACCGTGCACCCCTTTAAAAGCCTCCAAACTCATCCAAAAACACTCAAAACTCTCCCAACTGATTCCCGACTCATCTCATTCACTTTAATCAATTAAAAATGCATAATCAAAGGCCACATACATCAAACTGGGGGTTATACATTCTCCCCACCATCAGACATTCCATCCTCGAAAATTAGTGAACCCGCCCTTTGTCGAAAGATCTCGGGACACTGCTCGATCATTTATTTCTCTTATTCCCATGTCTCCTATTGAATAAACCATGTTTTCGCAAAACCCGAACTAAACCGATTATTTTACAATGTAATAATTTCTCTTTATTATCCACATACTGCATTGGCACATGAACCAATGGAGCATCATGTTCTAGCTCAACATGATCCCATCGAATCTCATGGCCATTATCCGGCTGATACTTTTTCAAATATGACACATGAAACACATTTTGCACCACACTGAATGGTTTTGGAAAATCTAAAGGATAAGCTACCTCACCAACCTGCTCAAAAATCTCAAAAGGCCCAATATACCTCAGAGATAAATTTCCCTACATCCCAAACCGACGATGTCCCAACCTAGAAGAGATTCTCAAGAACACATGATCACTAGCTTTAAACAAAAATAGTTGTCGACGATGATCAGCATATAATTTCTGATGACTCTGAGCCATCTTCATTCTCTTTCTAATAAACATGATCTTCTATATAGTCTCCTGGACAAGGCTTGGTCCAACCATGGAAGACTCATCTATTTATACCCAATATAGTGTAGAATGACATGACCGCCCAAAAAAATCTTCAAACAGATCCATATGTATGGTTACCTGATAACTATTATTGTACGAGAACTCAAACATTGATAATTGCTACACCCATGAGCCACCAAATTCATTGACAGAAGCCTACAACATATTCTCCAATGTTTTCATCGTCCTCTCGGATTGACCATCCATCTGAGGGTGATACCCCGTACTCATAGTCAACTGCGTCCCAAGGTCATGTTGTAAGGATTTCCAGAAATGAGACGTAAACCTCAGATCTCTATCTGATATAATCAAAACTGGAACACCATGCCTATTTACCACCTCCCGAATATAGATTTTGGACAGATCATCCACCGTATGAGATTCACAAATCGGAATGAAATGGTCTGACTTCATTAGATGATCCACAATCACCCAAATTTCATCATTCTTCCTGACCTGTCTAGGGAGACCTGTGACAAAATCCATCACTATCTTTTCCAACTTCAAATCAGGTATTGGTAAATACTGCAACATTCATGGTGGCCTCTGATGCACTACCTTGACCTGCGGACAAGTCAAGCATCTCAAAATAAACTCAGCCACACTTCTTTTCATACAAGCCCACCAGAACTGCACTTTCAATTCATTATACATTTTCTGAATTCCAGGATGAAAATCACACTTGTAATGATGATACGCCCGGAGTGGATCCTCCTAAAAATCAACTGGTCCAAACATATGATTCCAAAAACACAAAACTGGATCTCCATTATGTTTCCAACCCTCAAATTGTCTCGCCAACATTGAGTGCCGACCCTATAGTCACACACTCTGAATTGGGTATATGTGCCTCTCTAACTAGGACAACCATGTCAGGAATAAAAAAACCAGAATGAAGACCGCTCTATCTTCCCAGTCCTCAAATTTCAACTACCAATTATCTATAACCGACATCAACTTCCACTGGTCTGATGCTTGTTTCACCATCTGAGCATATGATTTTCTACATAATGCATCCACCACAAAATTTCCCTTACCTGGTGTGTAAACAAAGTCAAAATAGAACATTTGGAGATATTCCATCCATCTCCTTTGCCACAAGTTCAAATAACTTTGTGAGAAAATATGTTTCAAGCTCTTATGATCTGTATACACCGTGAACTTCTAACCGAAGAGATAATGACGTCACACTTTCAAACCATGTACCACCACTGCATGTTCCAAATCATGAGTTGGGTAGTTCTTCTCATGAACTCTCAACTACCATGAGCCATACGCTACCACATGATTTCCTTGCATGAGAAATCACCCCAACCCTGATCCCGATGCATCACAATGCACCACGTACCATTTTCCTGGTTCCGGAAAAATCAAGATTGGTGCTTATAGAAGACGACCTTTTAGCTCTTCGAAACACTACTGACACTGTTCATTCCACTAGAATGGAACATTTCTTCCTATCAATGCTGTCATTGGTGAAGCTCGACATGAGAAATCATGAACAAAACGCTAATAATACCCAGCTAGAACAAGAACAATCCGTATCTCAATCACATTCTTTGGCGGTTGCTATGAGATAAAAAAACTATACCTTTTCTATATCCACTGAAACACCACATTTAGAAATCAAATGTCCAAGAAAACGAACTTCCTGTATCCAAAAGTCGCACTTTGACAATTTGGAATACAACAGAAGATCCCTCAAGATCCCCAGCACCGTTGCCAAGTGCATCTCATGCTCCAACCTTGTCTTTGAATACACCAGAATATCATCCACAAACACAACCACAAATCAATACATATTTCTCTGAAATATCTGATTCATCAATGCCATAAACACCGTTGGTGAATTCGTTGGACCTAAGGGAGTAAACACATATTCATTAAGTCGTTATCAGCTTCTGAAAGCTGTTTTAGGAATATCCTCCTTTTTGACCTTAAATTAATGATATCCAGACCTCAGGTCAATCTTGGAGAACCACTGGGGTCCTCTCAACTAGTTGAAAAAATCATCAATTCATGGACATGGATATCTATTCTTTATCGTAACATGGTTATGTCTATGATAATCAACACATATACTTAATGTTCCATTCACCTTTTTAACAAACAACATCGGCGCTGACCACAAAGATATGCTAGGATGGAGAAACCCTTTGTTTTCTAACTCGTCCAACTAGAATTTAAATTCCCGAAATTCAGCTGGTGCCATCCGATAAGACAGAAGGGAGATAAGAATGGTCCCCATAAGAAGATCAATCATATGCTCCACTTCTCTTACGAGAGGTAACCCAGAGAATTCTTCAGGAAAAAACATCCATGAACTGATCCACCACTGCTGGAAGAACACACTTCTCAACCTCTTCTATTGATTCCAATGACAACACTACCAACTGATACGATAACGTACTCAGTACAAGTGCCAACAAACCCGTTGCACCTTTCCTTTCATGCCTCTCTCCTCTAAGGGGATTTCTAAATCCATTGTGTGTTGTAAAAGTTATTGTTCATGCATCACAATCATTTTGGGCCTTAAATTCCACTAACCAATCCATTCCGAGGATTATATCATACACATCCATCTCAAGCTCTGAGAAATTCCAGGTTATCTCAACCTCACCCACGATAATACAACATTCTCTACAAAAGAAGGATCGACTCACTCTTCAACCAAGAGGAGATTGAAGATTGAAAACTGAGGGCATCATTACAACCATTAATCCAATAAAATCAACTACATGTACAACAATAAAATAGTGTGAATCACTTGTATCAAACAACACATGCATCAAGGTAGAATTTAAAATAATAGTACCTCACACCGTGGATGGTCTCGACTGATTATCCACCACTACCTGTTCAGCTCCAAACACATGTTTTCTGGCCGCACTCTGCTCTTTATTTCTCTGTTGAGGCATTTTCGTATTCCTAGAATCACCATGAACCAATTTAATCTACTACTGAAGGGTATACTGCTGCCCCCGTCCCGTCGAAGCATACATCATATGTGATCCTTGTGGAGTGTCAGACACACCCTACGTTGAAGCATTCCAACACTAAAACTGCAGATTCCCCATCTTCTAGAAATTATGACATGCTTGAGGTTGTTCCATACAATTCCACTTGATGTGGTTCATTAAACCAGATCGAAATCATCATGTCTTGCTCTGGGGATTTAGAGGGAGATTTACCGATCCTACCATCTGATTATATGACATATTCTAGCTCAGGGAATAAGTGTACTCTTACGCTTGAACCCATAATTAGAGTTCCCACTATTCTCCATGGGTACCACCATGCATCCCGCGCAGAGAGTGCCCAACAAATGCAGCTCAGCCACTGAGGTTCTTTTCACCATCTCTGTGTAAACATCTATACACAGTACTGCTATCGTTGAATGGGTTTCTTGCCTTAAATTCACTTCAATGATTCTTTCTTCAAATGATGTGCTACCTGCCACCTCGGTTGAAAACCTTACTGTGTTCATAAACATAGATACATACTCTGTCAGAAACAAAAGCACTTGCTTCAAACTAAAGAAATAAGTCGTACGCCGAATTTTGAATGTATGTGGGTAGAATTTTTTGTTAAAAAATTCTTCAAAGCCTTCCTACATCCTTCACTAGAATGTCTAAGCTTGGACTACCAAATCCCACCCCTGAAGGGTAAGATCTTCCAACATATACATGGACAACTTCACAATAATCTCTTCGGGTGTTCCCAAGAACTCAAAGATCATGTTCATTTTATTCAATAATGCTTCTTCTCTCTCAAGATCTGACTCACCCCTGAAGATGGGTGGATTCTTATTTTGAAACTGAACTGCATGATCTACATGCCTTGGTTCATCCACATTTTTTCCACTTCTCACAGCTTGGAAAGCGTGCACTATGCTTTGCACTAGCTGCAGGTTCACCTGAGGCTCAGGTGCTAACACATTCTCAGTAGCCTCCTCCGGTTGGTCTCTACGATGCCTACACAATGCCATTTATATAAATAGAAAACATACAACCATGAGTCTCACTTCCTTAGACATCATGAACTCCCATTTCAAATCACATTACACAAAACTATCACAACATGGCTTTCAACAAGTTCACATTTCCCATGTTTCAAATTTTTTGATAACCACACCATTTTCAAAATACCACCAGTTTCCATGTTTCAAATCCTTCCATTTTGAATCCCAGTTCAGATTTTTCAAAATCCATACATTAAAATCATTCCAGAAATTATTATTCCCCAATTAAGTATGCATCCTTATAGGGAAGTCATTTCTACCATGCATCCCATGCTCATCTCATTGGCTACACCCACGACAATGAGATATCAAATGCCTATAAGTGTCTCCAAAACACTTATGTACCCAACTCCATGGTAACATGAATTGTAGCATAAATGGGTTAGCTACATCCTTTTATACTATACATTCCATTTTCCGAAAATACTACACCTTTCTACCATCCCGACTCAGGAAATGTACCACAACGAATGTCAACCCCAACACCCTTCCAAGGACCGAACAAGCTGATACCACTTGTAACACCCTACCCCTACCTCATTGGCTTGAGGAGGTGGTGAGGGTTACATGACCTTAAGAGACATTCCCAAGGCACCAATGGATGAAAATAAAAGCTAAGGGCTCCGAGAATAATTTGGGGAACAATTTTCCCTTAAGAAAAAACCAACCAAACAACCACCACTATGTGATGCATGTCAATAAAACAAAACCCATAAATTACCAAAGACAACCAGATAATCTATAACGATCTCACATGCTAACACAACTCAATAAGACATCAATGTACAATGCGGAAGACAAAAAAAGAAACACCACGAGCCATGACACCACCACAACTCAACACCAAGATCTACGCTCCTACGTCCACCAAGACATCATAAAGCACCACTAAACTAGGTCGATTCCTTATCCTTGACCACTTCATGGTACACAACATCTGCAAAGACACCACAGTGCCCAATCAAGGGGTGAGTACTAAAACATAGTAGGTTTTCCCCAAATGACTTCCCTACACACGCCACTAGGATAAAACCGTTAGCACATTTATATTAAATAGTTTATATAAAATAAATTAAATGTTCAACAATTTCCATAAGCCAACCATGATCTTACCAAGCCATCACAGCCAACCCATGAAACCAAATGAATTCCAAAAAATAGGCCACAAACCACTCTAACATTTATACATTATCACAATAATTCCATCATTCAAAATAATTCGCAACAAAAAACCAAAATGGTGGGACTTCTGCCCAACCTATTCCTCCATTTGCCACAAAGAAATCAAAATTGTGGGACTTCCACCCAACCCGTTCACCCATTCACAACTAGTGGTAGTTCCCGACCACTACCCTTATGGTGGTTCATCCGACCACTATACATCATCTTTTATAGTGGGATTTCCCTCACACTTTCACACAAAATTTCAATCAAACCCTAACAAATTATATAACCCACAAATGTCAAAAACACATTCAATCACAAAATTCCATTGCATATCATTCGATTTCAATAAAACACCCAATTATTGAAAACCATTCTCCATGCCCAACATCATTCAAATAAAACAACTTCTTTATTGAAAACAATTTCCATCAATCGTTTCACAAATCAATCACACTATTCCATTTTAAAATATACAACAAGAACATTTCTCCTCAAATCTACCTTTCCCCAAAGACCCCCAAATGGATTTCCAACCAGATACACACTTCAACATACAATTAATTTCAATCCCGAAAAAATAATTGTAACTTATAACCACTAGTTCTAACCAAGTGGACTCGAGAGAGAAGCCACCTACCTTTAGGGTTCCATCGAACTTGATCCAAAACCAACCGCACCTCCAATCCAGCGAAAACACCACCAAAACCACTCTAGATCCATTCCCCTAACATTCACAAAACATTAAATCATCATACAAGGCAACCCCAACCCTAGATCTACACACAACAAGAGTAGATCTAGAAAACCAAGAAAGAGGGAAGCCTAGATCTAGAGGAAAACACAAGAGAAACAAGAGGGGAGACTTACCCAGAAGCAATCACCTTCAAACCACCTTGAATACTCTTCAAAATGCTTCCAAGTCGAGTGAGAGAGCACCCTAAACCCCTGAGAACCCCAAATCTTGAGTGAGGCTCTAGTGAGAGGAAACGAGTAGTTAAATAGGTTATCCCCGAGGGAGCTCGGATCTTATAACGCAAATTTTATGTGGCTGCACAGTTAGACTGCACGGTTTGGAAAACTGTGTGCTAACCGTGTTCACTCTATAGCCTTGAGAGCAAGGGTCTGCATGGTTTCCTCACCCGGTTTGGAAAACTGTGTGCAGGATGTGCAGAACAATCTGTCTCCCCCTTCACGGTTTCCTGGAGCATCCACACGGTTTACACTAACCATGATCAAATTGTACATCCCTTTAAAAGCCTCTAAACTCATCCAAAACCATTATAAACTCTCCCATCCTCTTCCCAAACTCATCCCATGAAATTTATACAAATAAAAATGCATAAAAAAGGCCACATGCCTCAACTGGGCGTGATACACAGTACATGTTGAATGATTCCTATGAGAATTACCAATGAATTGGAATAAAAAGAAGCATCCATTGATTGAAGAAAAAATTTCAAAGATTACACACTTGATGAATTGATTAAATTTCCAATAAAATATGAACTATAACTAAAGAACATAGAAGTTGAGGAGACCAAAAAAGGAATGTTTATAAATTTAAAATATTTTAATGTTATTTTTACTATATCTTTTTATTCTGATCTATGGGATAGTGTAAAAGAAGATATTTCTCATATTGTGACTAGAGTTTACAAAATAATGAAAAAAATGATTCAAGAACTGGATTAAAAGAAACCCTCAAAAAGAAAAACATATGGGAGTTATGAAATGTGTAAAAAATTTCATTTATTCATATGTAACCTTTTATGAATGTAGAAAGAAATATATATCAGACATGATTTTACTAAACTAAAGAATAATGAAAAATTAATAATGAAGTACATAAATGAATCGAAAACTAGTTGGTGTTGTTTAAAAGAATCCAGTTTTATAGAATGATATATAATTGGAAAAGAATATACTATGATTGGATTCTTGGAATAACTGGATATGTTTAGTAATTCGATATTTTATTTTCGATGTTTTGATTCAGACTATCATTATGATAATATTAGTATTTATGAATTACAAGAATAAATATAAAGATTATGAAACACTATTTTCAATAAAACTGATTTATATAAAATAGTAAAGAAAAAATTTGAGAACATGTTTTGGAAAAAGAAATTTTTTTTCAGAATTAAAAATTAAGAAACCCAACTTCTACATCTCATCATAAGTTTATGAAAATTTTAAAACTATTAAAGATTTTATAAATTTATCTCAATGTATTAAACAATGTTTATCTGATTTTATTCAATGTTTTGAATTATATCATGTGATGATGTATTTGAATAAGATATAAAAAATAAATATTTTATTGTCTATGACAGTAGATTACCCAAATTTATAACACTAATTTTATTAAAATTAAATATTCTTATACTTCAACTGTTACTTTTTTTAAATGTGGCATGAAAGGTCACAATGAAAAGGATTGATCTATTATATGAAATAAATACTTGGGATATAAAATTACTAACACTTTAAAATAATTTTTATCTATTGTACATTACAACACTTGTTTAACAATTTAATGGGTACCTAAAATTTTTACAACCAATCCCATCAGACCCAAAGTAGCATGGGTAACTAAATGGTCATGAAATTGATTTTTATAGGAAAAATGACTTTAATTTACCAATAATGTGATATGTTACATGGAAGGGGGATTATTTATCCTTATGAATAGAGACCCTCTATGTTTTACTCTTAAAACACATGTGATGGAGGGATTGTTACATTCAGATACAATTCCAAAGACAATGTAAAAGGTTTTGGTTATGTTTGTATTTCTAATTCTACATTTATTACAAATGAATTATATGTTGAAGAACTAAAAATTAATTTAATTATTATATCACAATAATGTGATGATGGAGTGGATGTTAAATTTCAAAATGATAAATTTTTAGTTTTTTTGTGATGATTCATTATTTTTAATAATAATCAAAATTATTGTTTGTATTTTATTATTTTTAATTGACTAATTGTTAAACATGAAAAGTTTTTGAATACTGTATATAATGGAAACATATTTTTTCATTGATTATATTGTAATTTAAATTAAAAAATGTTACAAAATATCTAAAAACATGACAATATGTTAAACCTACCTTTATTGAAGAAAAAAAAACATTGTGTTTTTCACACTTTTAGGAATAGTAAGCAACACAAAATTTCTTGCACACTCATTAATATGATAAAAATTAATATTCTTTTATAGTTATTAAATAGGTATTTATTTATCACCACTCATATTTATAGTTTTGGTGGAAATAGATATATATTAGTTTTTGTGGACGATTACAATATAGTTATATGTGTATACGTTCTTTCTCAAATATATGATACATTATCTAGATTTAATTCATCTTGTAAATTAGTCAAAAATGAAAACTTTTATATGATTATGTTTATTCATAATGATAATGGAGGTGAATTTCATAATTTATTTTTTAAAAAATTTGTGAATGTGTGGGTTATTTTCATAATTTGTTTCTCCATGAACACAACAACAAAATGTTGTAGTTTAATATAAAAATAGAACTATTATTGAAATTGTTGGACTATATTAACTGAATATAAATGTCCAAGATTTATTTTGAGATAAGGATATTTTTATTTATTGATATATTTAATATATATATTTTTTTATACTTTTTAAAAGAAAACTTATTCTGAATTATTTAAAAATAAAAATCCTAAAGTTGGTTTTTTTAGTGTTTTTGGTTTTAATGTTTTTTTTAAATTCAAAGCATTATTTAGATAAATTTATTACAAGAAGTGATAAATTTGTTTTTTGAGGATGTTTTTATAATATTAAATATTATAGAGTTAATAATAAATTAACTGTTTTTATTGAAGATTCAGTTAATGTTATGTTTGATGATAATAATGTTAAATGAAATTCTAATTCTAATATTATTGATGATGAGATTATACATATTAATGATGGATATGTAAAACCTCAGGATAAATATGAATCAATTGTATGGTATCCTACTACTTATCAACATAATCTAAAATAATTTATTATTCTCCAATATAATCATGTTGAAAATATAATTGAAAATGTTTATTCTGCTGTTAAAAATAGACAATTTAATTTAATTTTTTGTTCTTATTCTAAATTTGTTTCTAATTTTGTTCCATTTAATGTGAATGAAACTTTAAAAGATTAAAAATGGGTTGATTCTATGAAGAAATAATTAAATCCATTTGTTAGAATGAATTTTTTTTACTTTAGTAGATTTTCGTGAGGATAAGCTAGTTTTAGGAAATAAGTTGATCTAAAGAAACAAGTTGGAAGAATCTGGACAGATTCTCAAATACCTATCCAAACTTGTTGCTCAAGGATATTATCAAGAATAAGGAATATAATATGAAGATTTATTTTCACTAGTTTCCAAGTTAGATTCAATAAGAATATTTTTTTTTATTTTTCTAGATTTGATGTTTTTAAATTGTATCAAATGTATGTAAAAATGATTTCATAATTGGTTTTATAACTGATGAAGTTAATGTTTTACAACACCATGATTTCAAAAGTTTAAACATTATTGACCATGTTTTTAAATTATGTAATGATTTTTATGGTCTTTAAGAAGAACCTAATGCATGGTATGAAATAATTTTTATATATTAAATAATTTTTTCAATAATGTAATTTTGGATACTACAATTTTTATTAAAAGAACATATAATGAAATTTTAATTATTTATAATTATGTCAATGATATAGTTTTTTCTCTAGTGATGTACTTTGAAATAATGTTTTGGCTTTGATTTATTCCATGTTTAACCTGAGAATATTTTGAAATTTAAATTAATTATTATACATAAAATGAATCTAATAAATGATTAATATTTTCACAATCAATATATGTATTCTAAAGAGTTAGTTAAAAAATTTCGTCTTGACTCCTCTAAATCATTATAAAAACCTATGGGTACTAATTTCAAATTGAATATTGATGCATATGGTAAATCTATTTATATTAATTTTTATTGATGAATGATATGTAGCTTCCAATTTTTAACATCATCTTGACCAAATATCATGTTTTCTGTTTTTTGTTATAGATTTCAACAAGATCCTAAATAATGTTATTTTAAAGAAGTTAAAATGAATAACTCTAAATAATAAAGGAAAAATTAATTTATGAATACATTTTATCGACAATATTTTTATCCAATTTATCATATTATTATGAATCTAATTTTTGAGGATGTAGAATTGATTGATAAAACGCATCATGTATGTTTCATTTTTTGGGGAAATGGTTAATATCTATGTCATTTGAGAAACAACTATCTATTTAATTATCTACTACATAAGTCTAGTATATCTCCATTAATATTAGTTGTTCTTAATTTGTAGGGATTAAGAAAGTACTATGATAATTTGTTGTTAATATAGATAAACAAATTATTTTTTTTATTAAAATTCATTTATAATTTTCATTTTCCAAAATCCCCTTACAACATTCTCAAACAAAGCATATTGATATTATGTTTCATTTTATTAGAGATAATGTGAAAAAGGGTAATATTTTTTTAGAATTTATGACTTCTAAAAATCAGCTAGAATATGTTTTTACCAATATATTATATTGTTATGAGATTATAAAATTTAAATTTGATCTTGTTATGTTGGATTTTTAACATCATTTGTTTAGGGGAGTATTTATATTTTTTTACTTAATTATTATTTATAAAGGTGGGGGGAGACATAAACTTGTTTAAATTGTTTAAATGTTTTGGGTTTGAAATAAAAGGGGGGGGGGGGTTTCTATGCCAATTAATGTTTTATTTTTGTTAATTACAGAATATTATATATATTTTTCGATAACCAAAACCCTTTATGATTTTGTTTGATTACATGTGTCTTTTTTAGATCTTTTTATATTTTAATTATAACATGAGGTATAGAAATCGTCATATAAAAATTACTAATTAATAAGAAATATAAAATGTATACCTCTATTTTATTGAATTTTGATTAATTTTATTTTTTCATGCAGGTTAACATTTAATCTCGAACATTATTATTATTTTTAGACTCAAATATTTTTATATTATAAACTACATTATAATTTCCCTATATATTTTAACAATATCACAGTCTAGTTTTTTTATTTTTTTGATTATTATCATGAAGGATAGATAATATATTGATATAAATTTCATCAGATTTTGAGTATGTCTAAAAATACTCTTTTAGTTCTAGGAAAATCTATGTTGTTTCTCCTACATTGTTAAGAAACTCAATGGTATGAAGTTTTAAAATGTCACATTATTTCATTTACATTATCTTATAAAGATATCCTATTTTCAATAAACCTTATTTTATAGTCATCTACTTTTATGTAATTATTTCATTATATTACATCGATGTCTAAAATGTATCTTCGATGGTCATTAAATTATCTGATGTTCTGCAAAGTTGTTTCATATATACAGTTTTCAAGAACATAGTTTATAATGTTTTCGTATAATTTCAGGAGAAGTATATATCAAATTTATTCTATTCTTGATTCGTTGTAATTTAAATATGATTTTATACAAATATGTCTTTTGGTCTAATGTATTAATAATTTTTAATATCTTTCAATTATATGTAGATATTTGTTAAATTGTGTTGTAGTGTTTTTTTTAAGAAGTATTTTTTGAAAAACCTACTTTCAATCTAATGTAAATTATGGTTAGACAACCCTAAATTAAAAATAGATCAATGTATGGTTAAAAAACATACATTCAAAATATATAAAATTATGGTCCGACAACCCTACATTTGAAATAGTACAATGTTTGGTTTGGAAACCCTACATTCACAGTCATGAAAAGTGTGGTGCAATGACCCTACTATTAGAATTTTGAAAAGAATGGTTCAAAAAACCTTCTTTTTGTAAATCATCCTACATTTGTGTACCCTAATTTCATGTAACATACATTCATGTACACTACTTTTTATACCCTTCATTCATGTATCCTATTTTCGTGTACCATAATTTTCAATTACCATACTATTATATACCCTATGTTCTTGTACAATACTTTTGGGTATCCTATTCAGTTTACCCTTTATTCATGGACCAAATTTTTTTACCCTACTTTATTGATGGCACTTTTTTCTTTTCTACTGAGAAATGATCTTATATATATATATATATTATTTTAAATAAATTTTCTACAGTATGAATTCACATTAAATATAATGATTATGAACAAAGATTTTTGGATTAGTTTGTTGAAAATCATAATGAGTAATAACAAAAAATTTATTCAATGTATTTTTCATATAATGATAGAGGTCATAGGGTAATTTAAATTCAAATAATTGAATATACATTTGGATTGTGACACTAGTTTTTAGAAACTACTTTGTCAATTTAAAGGGGATTAAATTGATTTATACTAGAATTTTAAAAACATTTGTAACTATTATTATTTTGGAGATATTATTGATTTTTTAATTAAAATTGTTATAAATTATATTAATTTTGATTTATTCTTAATGAAAAATGATTCCATAGTGCTGTGATTTTAGTGGATATAATTATTAAAGCTATTGAATCAATTGTTTTTAATATATGAAAGAATCCATGATACAACACCTGTTGAATATTTATTATATATATATTTTTATCACTAAAGCTAAAAAAATATATTACAATAAATATAAAATAATTGATTAACATATTCATAAGTTGTGATCCTTTTTAACATACAATATAATATTATTTTAATGTGATAATATTTTTCCTTACATAGACATTATATTATGTTCTTAATTACATCTACAATGACAACAGTTTTCTTTGACTAGATGTGTTAGTCCAAATTTTAAGAACTAGTTCCAGTTCTCTCATTTTTTATCTTCTCTTATCTAATATGTATGAACATTTCATATCTCTCGCACATACATTCTATTATTTATTTATTCTATTACTCACATAAGCATTATTTTATCTTCTTGTTCCACCAGTTGTGACTCCCATATTCTATATTTAGGATCCTATGGTTGTGAATCCCTGTATATAAATATAGGACTATTAGTGTTATGACTCTGAGTGTCTAAAGTGAGGTTGTAAGGGTTTTTACTCCTAATACAATATTTATTATCGTGGTTATCCATCCAATACAAAGTATTAAATAATTGGGTCATGATTCCCCATTGAAAATAATTTTTTATGCCCCCATATCTCTCATCGAGTAGAGAGGTATAAGAGTATAGTGGGGCCATATTAAACCAAACTACTATAAAAAACATCCTTGAGTTACTTAATTTTTTCACAATTAATTATCATTAATAATTATGTATGGAAATTAATATAAATAATTCATTCATTTGCATAATTAATTTAATCTAGACTATTATCCACCATCTAGACCATAAGCCATGTTATTATTGGCACATAACAAAGGTTCTGCTAAAACTCCCACTTGAACATCCATTCCTGTTCTAGATAAATAATTGAAATGCTACCATAATCTGAAAAAAATACCATAATTTTTATAAATCCCAATAAAAATGATGTTTTCATTATGGTACTGATGTTTTTACAGGATTCTATAGGAAATTTGGTTAGGTTAGTTCCCCACTCGTTGTACAGGAACATACATTGGTGGTTCCCATAGAATGTCCGTTGGAACTTCTATGGGAGAATCCAGTCATATTATTCCTCATTTTATCACTAAAACCTATAAAATAATTTATTTTATCACTTAAAAATAGCATCTTCACTATATTTAAATTAATTATTTATAGGATTTAACATAGAATTTGATTCTGTTCTTTCACCACTAGATTAACTATAAATTCCAGTGGATCTTCTTTTGTAACTTAGTATTGAAATTCCATTCACAGTCAACCATATTTTATTACAAAAACACGTATTTTAATTTTTGAATCCACACATAAAAATGTTTTCAATATTTCACTGATATTTATATTGGATTCAGCATGGGATTGTTTTTTTCGTTCCATCAATTTCCAATATTCTGTGATTCCCAAGAAATTAGTTACATCCAATATCATGGTGTTCACATTATGTCATGTCTGGCATATTTATAAAAAATTATACATGTAATTAATCTACATTTCAAATATATCAATACAATGGAACTATAGACCAAAACTTTTTTGGAATACTTTTATGAATTTTCCCTCAAATATTGTTTCAACAATGGAATGTATGATATTTGAAAACATTGTTCATTATCTGATTCTTAACTATGGTTTATTGTAAAATTATTTCTGATACATTGGATTGGAATGATAATTCTTTGAAGGTGATTTCTAATGGATATTATGGAACACTGAAGATGAAATATAAGTAGAAGAATATTGTTGTTAAAAACCAACAAATACACCATTATATATACAAATATTTCTATATGGTGTTAGATTTTTGACACATAAGGAAATTAATGTACCTATTTTGGATGTTACCATGGGAGATGAACTGGAAGTTATTGATGACACAATATAACCTATATTCTTGTACTATTGTTCTACTATGCTTTTCCCTACTATAAGTTATTACATGAGTTGAGGTTTTCTCTATTATACGGATAGTTTGATAGACATGAGAACTCATAAGGTGTCTCCTGCAATCTATCAACAATCAATTAATTCTATTTTAGAATTTCACAAGTACGGTTCAATGATTATGAGGGATATTGTCTTATTACTTTTATAGATTAATATTTATTTTCAATTCTGTATTTATTGATTCTTCATAAAATTATTATTATCATAGACATAACATTGTGATAATAGAATATTACTAAATTAAAATAAAAATGGTGACAATACACAATCAACAAAATGAATATTTTCAAATATCAAATCTATAGTTTGGAAACTGATTAGTTAATAAGATGGATCTAGTTGTGTAATTCTACAAATTACGTTTTTAAATTAATAATTTTATAATGAATTTTTATTTAAAAAGAGATATATTACATATTTTTAAACAAGAAGAACCTTTGAAAATTATTGGGGTAAGACTACTACTTATAGCCATAAAATAAAAATTTCCTCAACCCATGTTTTTGAAAAAAGAAAAATAATACAGATGAAAATACATAATGATTTTTTCTACCTAGTGGAGTAATTCTTCAAATTAGTCTTAAATTAATTATATTCATAACCCACAGTGATGTAAAACTAACAATATTAGAGTTATAGAAATATAATAATGTGATGTAATTAATCTTTTATGTATATTAATTATAGTATAAATTTAAAGATATTATCATTCCATGTTTATGTAAAAATAAAAATATTACAAATGTAGAAACTTGAATAAGTGGAAAAGAAAACAAAATCCACTATGGAGTGTGGTGTTTCAAAGTAGTAATATGGGGATGAAATGTACAATATAGATAATACTGAAGAATAAATTTCCACATTGAAAATAAAACAATTGAATATGTATGTAAATGCAAGGAAAAGTGAAGAAAAAATTAAGAAACTAATGATTTTGAAAGGTGAAAACACCAAGAAAGAGGCAATAAAAATAGAATATCTCATTTATAGAGAGGAAATTAAACCTGCTATAATAGATCTAAATCAGAAATAATGTCCCACTAAAACAGGGATCCATGTGTCTAAAACACACCTGGATGAACATATTAAAATAAACACAAACCTCAAATAGTTTCGATGAGGAAAACAATTAAAAAAATAATTACCAAACCAAATCATTATAATTTTTAAATTATCAATATGAAAAGAAAATAATATAAATTGGATTCACAAGTAGTTTTTGATTCATGAACTAGGAGAACAAGAACAACAAAATCAAAATAAATAGAAATTGAAGATCTATCTAAGCTTAAAAATCCCATTTTCATAACAAGTATTTCTTAGAAATCATAAAATAAAAGGGGTATTACATGATTGTATTTTATACAAAAATGTGTTATGTAGAGACAATGACACCAAATAATAGACTATTATCAACTCAAGAAGATTCTTGATTTTCATTCATCAGGGTATGTTCCCTTAATGAAATTTTCTGTCTTGTCCCCTTTACTAAACATAATCATAATAATTTACTTATTTATCATAAAACAAGGATATAATCTTGGTAAAACCAAGAGAAAGGAAAGAGGTTATAATCTAATGAATCCTGATGAAATATCATCAGAGTAAATACACACATTGAAGGGGAAGGGAACCCATGGTAGAGTAAAAGGTAATAAACATATCATGAGATGATTTTCGAAGAATTGAGTTCCAATAAATTATTTACCTCACAGTATGTTGAACATAAACGCGGTTATTGATGATTATTTTTCACTGGCGTATGATATAAGATACTTACCATGGAATGTGGTAGATCTTTCATAATTACTATGAATTTTTTTGGAGTCTGTTTCAACAACTGTATGATCAATAATGTTCTTTTAGAAATAGAAAAGTCTTTATAGCATTTCCATAACTTCATCCTAAATTGATTCACCACCTCCAATGAAATAAACAAATTCTATAATAACAAAACACATACTATAACCAATAATTCCCCCACCCCACACTATGCATGTGATTCATAATCCATACATGTTAATGTTAAGCCTTGACCTTTGATAATTCGAATTTATCAACCCACTATATTAGTCCCAAATTGGTGTGGGTATGTGAGATGTGGTATTCCTTACAAACCTAAAGGATGGGGAGTCGGTAGCATTATTTTTTAGTTGAGAGTGTGTGTTTAGAAAACTTTAATTTATAAGATCAAGGCCCACATTCAGGAAACAAATACATTCGTACAATGATTTGATCCTACCCTACCCGATGCATCATTATCCCATTCTGGAAGTAAATAATCTCAAGTTCTTTTTTTGGTTATTGTTTGTTGGCCCATGAAACTGGAGATTAATGAAATAAAAACCCGAAGACACCTGATAATGAAAAATATTGAAATCACTAAATATATTCCATACTTCATGCTCCAATTTCCCTTAAAAACTACTGATTAGATGGTTGACCACATGGTTCTGTACAATAACACCTAGAAATAAGGCCGATTCAATTTTTTTAAATCATTCATCTGTCAAATAGAATTATTACAAATAGTCTATATGATGTATTTTTTTGCTCTAATTTTTTGTAGTAATGGACTTCCCCCCAGTTTTCTTACTCAGTAGTGATGGAAATTTCACAATGGTAGTCTTTACCAAAGAGAATATCAAATGAAGAACCTACAAACATGCATCTATCTAGATTAGAACAAATCTCAAGGGGGTAAAATATAATTTGAAAATCCTTTTCAAAGGCTACATGGGAGAAACTATATTACTCTATAGCTTGATTGAAATACGTTCCCGTCATGTGATATACAGGAAAGAATAGTGTTGTTCCATCCATGTTTTTAGTCAAGAAATGGATAGCATCTTTGACAAAAATATTAATATTATGTCTTTGGAAAACTATGATATTAGGATGTATAGTGAGACATAATAAGGATGATATCATATTCTAATAATTGATATTATTTCAATACTTTTTCACTATGATCCAACCCCATAGAGTTCATCCTTCAAGAACATCACATTCAATCTTTGCATGAATTCCATGCATATATCTAGAGATAATTCAAATCTTATTGTCGAACTCCTTCACTATTTCCTCCATCATTTCCCATGACTCTCAATGATAACTCTCATATGAGTGAGAAACCCAAATGAAAGGGGTCACCATTTTTTGTGTATTCACTATTACCTCTTTTGAAACCTGGAGAGTAAAAAAAGGGCATTGGAATTGATGTTAGGTCACTGTTAACCTAGGTTATTACTTTTTTGAATGGAAAAAACAGATTTTTCCAATTATTAATACATTCAATTATTATATCACCACCACACTAATGTAGTTGATACAATTCATGAACAGAGAAATTAGTATTCCAATATAGTTGATCATGAAATTGTTCATATTTATGCTTAGGAATCATTCAATAGTTATTTCACATCTATCTATTATCCTCATTGATATATACAAGATATGTCTATCTCAATTCACCACATTCCCACTCATGTAGCAGTACTCCCCCAAAAATTTATTAATATCCCTATTTGAATTCTTACATACATTTTTGAAAATGAATGTGTCATTAACATACATAAGGGGGAGATTCCTTATTTATGGGAAAAAAAGAAATGGAATTATTCGTAATTCCAAAAATATGGTGAGTATTAGATTATAAATACTAATTATAATATAATATTTAGTTAGTGTCACATCCTCCAATCCATTTCAATTATATCATGTAATAGAATCATTTGATCAAATAATAATAAACAATTCTAAAATATAGAAGACCACTAGAATATTATCAGATAATTATAAAATTATTACAACTGCTTCCATGGTGAGTATTTAATTCTCTACATTATTTATAGATAAAATGTAATAATTAATATATGGTCTATGAGGGAGATGAGAGACCTTATCTCACTAAAACCCCAGATTGACTATGGAACCTCTTCCTGAACATTGATGTCATATTTCATGGTGGATTTCCTAAAGAATGTAAGGATTGAATAACATTATTTCGCAACTTCTAGGATGAATAAGGTGAATCATTCTCAAGATCCTTTCATTGAAATACATAGGGAAGATGCCACTAAAAAATGCTTGCACCCGTGCATTCATTGGTTGACTCAAAGGAATATAATTTTTGGAAGCGCTAAGGAGTACTAATCCATGTAATGAAATTATATTGAAGCCTCCCTTTGTCAATATACATGATGACATTTGGTTCTTAATGAAGGCGGATCTGGATTCTCTTTAACAAATTTACACAAATTTGCAAATTTTCATTCATGGGCCGCATCTCCCACCTCAATGGAGATCATCCTTGCCCTTTATCTAAATTTTCAAATTCTAATTTCCCAATGTTGGAATTCTATGAACTGGAAATTAATTCCAATAGGAAAAGGATACTTCATCATATTGATAAATTCACAAGTGGACTTAATGAATGTTTGGAAATATGGAAAACTTAATTTAATAATATGATATCACATAATTTTTGATTGGGACTCTTATTTCAATTCACTTACATAATGGAATTTAATGGTACAAGCCTGTGTTAAACTCCATGGATTGAATTTGGTTTTTGGAAGCCAAAAATTTAGAAGGATATTGTCTCTTACATGGGGTCTCCATTTAAAAAGGACCACAAAAACTTAAATTCTTAACTAGGGATTTATCTAATGTAATGGTGGAAATTATCATAGATTCAAACCTCTTGAATACTATCAATTTCACTGATAATGACTACAACACTGAAATATGAATCGAATATAAGAGGAATCCTCCCTTTTGTGACTTTCGTAATATAATTTGTCATACAATATCTATGTGCAGGTTGACTAGAAGACTAAAAATCCAGCCAATAAAAATGATTGGAATAAAATAAGTAGAGAAAAATACAAAGCTCCCATGATATAGATATCTGAACCCCCAAAAATGAAACCTTATATCTGGATCAAGAACACAGTTTTACACATGTAGGGGATAACTTGGGTATGAACAAGGTAGATGTTGCATAAGAGGATGAAAAATCTATTAATGAACAAGGCATCTTTGAAGAATTAGAAAATCTTGTTTTAGACACTATTAGGTTGCCCGAGGAGAAGGAAGAATACAATACTTTTCAATCTAGTAATACCTCAAGACCTTTAATCATCCATTATGAGGATCCTAACTTGGGTATGAGTGATAATACACCTGAACAACAGAATTGAATTTCTAGAAAAACATGAACAACATCTCTGCATATTAGTGACTTCCCTAAGGTAGTTTTATGTCAATATGTGGATGGATAGACCCAGAACCCCTAACTTTAAAATGACAATAATATTTCAGAGATAAATAAATACTCCAACAACAAAACAAAATAACATTAACTCTCTCCCCCATACTCAAGGATCACCAGTTTTCATACAGTCTCATACAAAAACCCAAAAACTCAATAGTTTTACAATGTTGTTCGACATAGAAAAACCTGGTGTGGAGAAGAAAAAAATTAAACCAGACACAATCATCTTCACAACAATATATTTTTCTTTTGATGGATCTCAATGTGTTGACAATAATGCTGATTTTTTTTCGATGAGGTTGTGTAATATGAAGCCTACAGTCCCAATCCTGAAGGAATCAATGATACAACCTTCTAACACATACACTTCTCTATGGACTAATAAGTAAAACAAAATGAATGATGATAAGACTATTTATATGATATCTACTCATATTAATCCCGTTAGATGTATTGTAGATCCTAGGATCTTTATTCCTAAGGTCATCTAGTCCAAGACTCAATTTATATACTGTAATTCTGTAGTCATGGAGTCCAAATCTATTGAACATGGTACCACACTTTCGACACATGACGTAAATCTCATGAAGGTAAATAATGACTCTGTGGACCTAAAGTAGTGTTTTATTTTGGATGTGAACAATTTCCAAAAGCAGCATGATGTCACATTAAAGGATCTAGGTATATCTATCCCCCTACATATACATAGTGAATAATATATTATAATGTCAATAAATTCTATTTTGAATCATAGTTCTAGTGCCATGTTTATATGTTGTAATAAATCCTCAGACTCTTTTGTGAGTAATACAATATCTAAACCTAGAATGAAGAACCACAAAAAATCTATAAATAAGTAAGAACATACCTCTAATAATATATAAGAGGTTATAAGGTCTTCCAGAAGTAAAGGTTCTATAAAAAAGAAATAGTGGAGTTCTAACTCCAAATCAAGGTTTTAATGAAGATCCTTTTGTCTAATTGTAATTGAATTTCTAACCCTATAACTTTTATTGTGTTAAATATAATGATTTACAGTCATCATTGTTTATTATTTACTATTGGGGAGAAGAAAATAACATATTCAACTAAACACTCTTACTTATTTCTGGAAAACAATGATTTTACTAGGGAAATTACAAAGAACCTCAGTGATGAATAATTATAGATTTTTCGCATGTTTAATTAAATAATATTAGTGTTTTTAATATCTCTGATAATATTTTACTTACAATTTTAATATAGATGACACATATTTTTATGCACTTTTGTTTACTGTAAGAATAGATAACAAGAATAGATAATGCTTTGGAATGATATCTCCTCTCTTGGCGCTAACATTAATGCACTGTGGTCTATTGTGGGTGACTTAAATTCCATCCTCAACTGATGTGATAATATTGTTCCTTCCCATGCTTCTATTTTCATGAGTGTATTTAAAAACATAATAGATGAAAACAATGTCATGGAAATCGATCTCACTAGAGCACAATAAACATGGTATAGAAGACACTACAATAAAGTAGTTTCCTATAATATGTATAGAGCCTTCACAAATAACCCATAATTATATAAATGGGACACTATATCTAGTACCAATCTTCATTAAATGAACTCTAATCATCAACCCATCATAGTCATCATCTCCATCAAAGACAAGTAACCCAGTTTAACTTTTAGATTTAATAATATGTGGTTCTATGATGATGAATTATCTCATATAATACAAAACTATTGGTCCTCAATCTATTGTAATAATGATGCTATTGAATGTAACCTCAAAATAAAAAATAAAAAATAGACACTAAAAACCTGGTACAGCTCTACAACCAATCAAATCAATAATGACATATTGATTCATGAGAAAGATCTAAATAATCTACAACACACAAAAACCATCACTATCCTCAACACTGACCCTACTCAAGAACTAAAAATTGTGGTCAAGATTAAGTTCTTACTCACTTTCAAAAAAAATATATGAGAAAACAATAATTTAATGTAAAATGTTTAATAGACGGTGATAGAAACACCAAATATAAAACTCTCTTCAAATAATCTAGAAGGACTACATGATGTTAACCTTCTTAATGGATGGGGACAAACTCATTGACAATGAATATTACATTTCACATCATATATTCTCCTACTATGAATACATTTTCAACGGTACTGAAATAAACAATGACCTTCTTCTTGAGGTCATTCCTCTAGTGATCACCGAGGAGGACAACTCCTTCCTTATTAGCACTTTGTTGGATCAAGAAATCAAGGATAGAGTCTTTATTCTAAATCATGATAGTGCTCCTTTTCTAGATGGCTAAAACAATGGTTTCGTCCTATATTATTGGAATGTGATTCAGACTTATGTTTGTAACCTTGTAAAATCCTTATTCACCAATAGGGTTCTCTATCACGCTCTAAATGCATGGTTTCACACCTTGACCAATAAAATGGACAATGCCTCATAGATTCATTTATTTTAACCAATTTCACATATCATCACCCTTTTTAAAATCTTCTCCAAAATCATTTCCAATAGACATTCCACTATCACAGAAAAAATTTTCTTCTGGGATCACTTTGGTTTTATAAATAGTAGATTCATTAAAGGGCTTATTTTCTGTGCCTCTGAATGTGTCAATAACATTAATAAATTGAACTGAGGAGGAAACATTGTCATTGAACATGACATCAGAAAATCCTTCTACACCATGGATTAGAGTTTTATCTTCAAAGTCCTCGATATTTTTGATTCAACACCTCTTTTATCACTCAAATAAGAGCTATCTTCATCTAAGTGTCTATCTCCATTTTGATCAATGGATATATTAAGGGATATTTTAAATAAAACATAGGTTTCATGAAAGGTGACCCCCTATCTACAGTTATATTCATGATATCAGAATACTAATTCAGTCATCTGATCATCCATCAAGTGGACCAGAACAAACTAAGACCCATACATGACTCTAGGAACGTGAATAATCCTAGTCTATTTTTTTATGTTTAAGTCATCATCCTTTTCCTATAAGTGGTTAAAATAAATATTCATAAACATTAAAATGAGATATTACACTATGAAGATGTTTATATTCAATCAATTAGTTGGGAAAAATCAGAAATTTTCATTGGAAAAAACTTCCCTCCAAGAAGAAAATGTAACATTATCAGTGACATTGGTCTAAAAGAAGGTATGCTCCCTTTTATTTGTCTTGGTGTTCCAATTTTTTGTGGAATACCCAAATCATGTAACCTTGAGACTATTGTAGACCATGATCTAAATAAGATATCATCATGGAATGATAAATCTCTCTCTAAAGAAGGACATACATGACTTGTTAAAGCCACTATTGTCTCCAAGATGGTTTACTCCATGATCGTCTACAAATGGCCTACTGGTATCATATAAAGAAAAAACACCACCATATAGAACTTCATCTGGATTGTTTTTATTCTGAAAAAAAACTTGTGACTCTTCCCTAATCAACTTGTAGAAATCCCATTGAAAATGGTGGTATTGGTATTAAAAATATCAAATACTTTATTGAAACCCTTCAAGAAATAATCACTTGGAACCTTTTTCACAATACTTCTAAAGATATTATCATTCTCAAAAATAGGTTTCTTGACAATCCTAAAACATCCAAATCAATATTCTTTAATTCGTCAATATAGACTTCTATCAAATACCCTTTTACCAATATTATGAATAATTCAAAATGGATGGTCTCAAGAGAATACTCCTAAAAATTTGTGTTAGATAACTGGAATGGAACGCCATTAATTTCCATGATATCTCTTGATCAAACTTGTGGTAATACCAACAGCTCTATCAGAGACATTTCTCACTTTGAGCATGATCACCTTCATAATATTATTCTGAACATCAATGAAAACATGTATTTCTCTTACACTAATGATTTAATATCTTGGTAACCTTCTCAAAATTGTTTTTAAAAGGTAATAAACATATATAATACTTATTTCAATAACTCTAAGAGCAATTACAAATGTTTGAAATAATTCAAAAAACCTAGGATAAAATCATAGATATTCAATCTCATCTAGAATTTGGGTCACAATTGTGTTCCCAATAAAAGTTTCCTTCAATCATTTGACATCAATATATACATTAAGTTAAAAAAATTAAATAAACACAGAGGAGATTATAATAATATCTTTCTCTCTTGCACAACAACTTCTTCTCATTGGAGCTATATTCTTGACATATTTGAATGCATTTGTGGAAGATTCTTGATTTCGTCAAATATCAACATAAAAAATGTGCGAAAATGGAAGGCTCCCAGCAAACCCTGAGCCTCTTCCTTGCTGCGGTTGAGGTACCACATCATGTGATCTAGTATGATCGGTATGCTATTATTCATAAAAACAACTAGTTAAATCAAAATTCAGATCGTATGACAATCCTCATTGCCCTATATGATGTTTTCTTAATTCAAAATGGACATTTCCACAACATTGTGCATGAAGTTTTGGATCCTGAAGCGTCTAAGCCTTAAAGTCAATTTCGGTCATCCAAATCTCACTCTGGAGGCCTTCTGGAGAGCCCCCCCTACCTGGATGGATAAAAGTCAATATTAATAGCAACTCTACAAGATATTTGGGACCTGTATGGTGTGTAGCTCTTTTCATGAATCACCTTGGTCAGATAAATTGAGGCTTCATCGGTATATGTGTCATTTCCTCCTCCCTTGAAGCTGATATGATTGGTTTGATAGATGATATTTCATTTTCAATTCTCTTCAGGTGGAAAAAATTTGGATTGAATGTAACTTGAAGACAATCGTTCATGAGATTTGGAATGGTTGAACACATCTTACTTGGTCAATTACCACTCATTCGATGGAATGCACCCGTTCACATATATATCATATCTATATCAATACACATGTTTATAGAGAAGAAAACACATCTTCATAGGTTCTTTCATTCATGGTAGTAAATCAAGACATTTCCTAGTTCAAAAGGCCTTCCCATTTCTCTTATTTCCTTTCATGAAAAATATTATAATATGATCCCATATTGTAGACTCTTTTAATTTTCCATTTCATAATTAAATCGTGCATTGGTTGTTTTTATCCAAGGAATCATCTTTTATTAAAATTTAATATTTAGGCTATCTAAATTCATATTTATATGGTATAATTTTTTGGGAAAATAAGAATTTGATACAGATGTTGGAAGAGAACTTGCTAGATATATAGTACAGTTGAATGGAAATATTTTTGTCCCTATTAACCTAGTAAATCTACATTGGACGTTGCACATTTTTAGTATCAAGATAAAAATTTCATCCACTAAAGCATGATGATGCATTGGTGGGGTGGTTGTGGACACAATTTTTAACATAAATATGAATTTGTAATTGTATATTTTCTCTACTATGACATGAAATCCATTTTAAAATAAACTGATAAATTAAATTCAGAAAACATGGAAAATGAATTGGTCCAAAAATTCATCAATATATGGATCCTTAATTTCTTGGACAATACAAATCCAATGTTCATGGTGGGAGATAGTTTTCAACATGGTGATGCAAACTTAACTATGAAATAATATTTTTTTATATTATGGGAAAGATTCCAATATATCAGTCATATAAGTGGAAGCTAACCCAAGAATATGTGGTAGAATTTGACATGTATATAGAACATTGATTCTTTTCCAAATCAACTAAAAAATGGCCAGTAACATCATATTGAAGAAAGATTTTTCTTTTGATTTAGGGCCTCCAATGTCTACATAAATGATTAAACATCCATGTACTATGGGTGTGAATGAAACCATAATTGAACTTGTCCTGATGGTCATTCCTTTTTTCAAATCATTATTATAGTATTACCTTTTCTTGAACATAAAATAGAATGAAACAATGATATAATATAAGGTATGTGGTGTAAAATAACCAACATGATGCATTACCATTGAAAATAGAAAATATTTTAATGTTTTTCGATCACAGTTCCAAGGTCATTGAAACATGAACGATAATTGGACTCAAATACCCCTAATTATGTGTTATAAATTAAAATAGATTTTTCATTTATAAAATTTCCCATATTGTACATCTGCATACAGATGGTCGATAATTATAATGGTGTTCCGATCCACAGAAATTTAAGGCATCCTATAAATGGTCCCAAATAATAATGTTTATGGTTTAAAAATATCAAAACAGTTTCCCAGTATAACAATTTTAGTATACCATATCTTCATCAAAATTGATGTTTCATAAATTCATGTCCCAATCTAATAAAATTCAAACTACGCAAAAAATGCTTTATTGGATTCATTTAAAAATACTTATATAGTACATCTTCAAAAGGCATGTAGATTCTTAAAATAATGTCCCAATACATTGCAATTCAAACCATCATATTAATTCACTATTCTATTCACTAAAATTCAATAAAATTCTATACACGGTTCAGAGGAAGCACAATTCATCCCAAAAACAATTTTTTTCCAATTTTTTCTCTCATAGGCCTCTTCAAATTTATCATAGTGTACCTATAATTATTATGTTACAAATTGGTTTTCTGGTCTACCTCGAACAGTGAAAAAAAGTACATATCTTATAGAAAATCATTATATTGTTAAATAAATTACATTTAATGGTGTTTTCTCGACTGAAAAAACAATATTTGATCAATTTTGATATTCAATTACCTAGGTGAAAAAATTTGATATAAGATACCAAATTACAATTAGAATACATTTAATAAAAATAAAATTCATAAAAAAAATTAAATCATATTTTCTTTATAGCACTTACTATGTTCATATTTTTATTCAATTGTGTTAACACTCAACCGCTATTTTCATAAAACAATTGGTTTTTATCACCCCCTTTCCTCTTTTGTTTTATTTTAAAATAAATAAAATTTTACTAAAACTATCATTACCAACACCTTGATACATTGATTTATTTATGACAGTTAATTATAAGTAAAATTTACTAAAATTAGATAGCGTAATGTCATAACATTCATTTATATAACAAGATACATATATTTTTTTCCTTCCCATTACTTATATTTCATTATAAAATACTTATATAACTGAATTTATATAAGATGTTAAATCAAAAAAATATTCTTCATACACTAGAATATTTCTAGATGATCAGTTCCAACTCCCCAAAATATTTTTTCCAAGTATTGATATCAACTTCGGGTGATCATTAATTTTTTAACACGACAAAAAAGATACCAGAGAAACTAAAATATCTCACTATAACACTGAACAACATCATTTGAAGAATGATATAATACCGAAAATTGATCTTCATAACCAAGCATTATAATAACATACATAAAGTGAACTCTACATTCAATACATGGTAACATAAAATAAAACAAACACTAACCATTTGATATTAATGATGAAATAAATCAAATAGCATCTGTTTATATCTTGTAGAAAACTAGAACATCAATTCATAGTAATGGTAAGGATTACAAGGCATCATCTCCCACCTATTAAATTTGAAATTGTTTCTTGATAGTGATTATTTTCAAAAAATCTCTAAAACTACATAAATACATTTAAAATATAACACCTAATTAATTAGTTTTATAATATTAAATACATTTTGTTCTGAAAATAATAATTTCAAATTTAATGTTTTAATCATTAATAATACATATAAATAATTATATTTCATAATTACAACAATGAAATTAGTTTTTAATTAATATTTTAAAAAAATATTCTCACCTATAGTTTTTTTAAAAAAATATATTAATATTTATATGTTAATTTAATTATTTTTATTACAAAATTCATTTTTATCAATAGATTATTTACTTTCATATTTTAATAATAATATTTAAATTTAATATTGTTATTATTTTGATAAATACTAAATTATGTTACAAATGTATTCACTATTAATATGATAACCCAATATTTTGTGGTACATTTTTAATAAATAATTTCAATTCATTTGATAACATATATCCACACATCACTAAGTCTCTATGAAGAAATTTTTTGGTATATTCCAAACCTAGCCATTAAATTTATTTGTTTACTCCTATGATTTTAATTTTAAAAAATGGATATACATGGTTGCGATCAGTATGATATTTATGGTCTCATAGGATCAACTTAATTTTTTGTGAATAGAAACATACCCTTATGAATATTAATGTTACCCTTATGAATACTAATGTACTCTTATGAATATTAATATGAACCTTATGAATGGTAACCTCAACCATATATGAATAAATAAAATTTAGACACCTTATAAATGAGAGTAAATATTTTAATAATTATTAATTAACTGTTCATATTTTTATAAGTACAAAAAATTTAATTAAAATATTATTTTATTAAATTTATTTAAAATAAAAATCATTTTAATAAAAAAAACTATAAATTTTTTTCCAATGATTTTATATTAATTTTAAGAGTGGTCGGATAATTTTTGAAACTATTATAAAATCAATTTTTATTTAAAATCTATATTTTGAATAAAAAAATATTTAAATTAAATTAAATTTCATAGAATATGAAATTTATTTAGATAAAATAGAGTTCATTTTGTAATTAAACATTTTGAAATATGGTTGTGGTGAATTTTTTAAATTTTTTTAAAATGCTTGAATTTTTTTTTGAATTGTACAATATGCTAATTTACAGTAATTGCTAGATACATTATTTATTGAGCCATAGGTGAAGTATGGTTAATTTTAGAACACATTGGTTCTATATCACATGCACATATTACTATATTGGGTCACAATAATCACAATGTTTTTTGTTGTTGAGAAAAATAATCAAATAATGATTATGTTATTCAAAAATCACCCCTATCCTTCACTGTAAAATACACCCTTCACTCCCTCTTCTCCTCACTCACCTAATTCTTTAATCTTATCATTGTTCAACATAAATACACATACATAGTCTCTCCACACATAAAGATGCTCTTGTTCTTACAAAAATACAAAAATCCATTCAGTTAAAGAGGTTCTGAAGGAGAATATTTGACGATCTAAAACCCACTAATATTTTCTTCTAATTTCACATCTTGTTATATTATTTTCTTATCTTATCATCACCACCTATCTCAAAATTATCATGATATCTCATGTAATATATATATATATATAGGAATTATATCATGTTAATGTAATAACAATAATCAATCTATTTACACACACACTCTCTCTCTTTTATTTAAAAAAAATCATCGTCGGGGAGGTGCTAATTTACATCCCTCATGGATGACGAACTTCCATTCTTCAATTTCATCTTCTAGAATGGTCATCAGAACATTTTTATAATATAACCACATTATAAAATATTAATTATATTTTATCATGTGATTATGTAAACATCATATATATATATATATATGATATTTAATAATAGAACAAAACTAGTTCGTTGTAAATGAAAAACAACTGTAACAATCTACACGATTATCATTAATTGTATTATCTGATGATTCAAGTTCATACCAAGTAACCAAATGATATATATATCCATTAAACATTAATTATTTTAATTAATAAAATATAAATTTTATTCTTTTGAATAATATCCATTCCACATGAACATCCAGACTAATATATAATAATACTGATAATGAAAACCATGAAACGACCGCTCCTGAGCGATAAAATTTTATGTTATAAATCAAAAAAACTCCATAAATTAAAATAATTAAAATAAAATAAATGAAAAATATATATATAAGATTAAAAATAAATAAAATAGTTGATTAAATTTTATTATCTATGATGTAATTATTATGTGTAAAACCCATTCAGACATAAGGTACATGGTTTCTCATCTCAATTTTTTTCTTGACATTTCCAATTTTCAACTCTTATTTATTATATATGGTGTATGTGTATTGAAAATTTATATATAATATCACTAATATGTTTATATTAATTATATTAAATTTTTCATTGTGTTTTTATTAATTTTTGGAAATATGATTCCATTGATTACAATGTGGTAAAGGGTTTCTTGTCTCACTTTTATATTCCTAAGGTTTCCATTATTTCCCATTATTTCATGTGTATGGTGTATTTATATTGAATATTTATGTATAATATAATAAATATATTTATTTTAATATTATTAGAGGTATATTTTGATTATTATTAATAATGGGGCATTTTAATCAGTGGATTACAGAGTGGTAAGGGATTCTACCCGAACCCACGTTTTTCATTCATTTTACTCTTAAACTACATATAGTTAGACATAATGATTATTTAGATTGGAATATTTTTTATATATTATTTATATATGATTCAAACTAATATATCTATAACATATAGTCCTTATTTTTTTGGGATATACATGTTTTAAAATTGTTCTCTTCTCAATTCTTCCAGATAAACAATCCTGATTCAAGGGAACATCTCGAATTCCTACCTCTTTTCATGTGCACTATATAATCTTTTTTAATCACGAGTTATTATTAGAAAAAATATATTTTATCATGAAAAACTATAATGGTATTTTTTTTGACAACTAATATTCTTTTTCTTTTAAGAAATTTATTAATATTTTCCTTAAACTACACTAAATAGTATTATTTCTAATGTTTCATAAAAACTGTTTTTATTTTATTTCACTTCAATGGGACACAATTTATTTCTCAAATATAATTTCAATATCCATAACTATTATATTTTGGGATATACATGTTTAGAATCTCTTTTTTTTTTTGAAAATTACAATTTATTTAAAAAAAATCTTCTTTCTAATGTAAAAAAATCATTTCGGTCATCATACGTTAACATTTGTGAGTTATATAACATGGTTACCACTAATTCCATGTCTATGGTGTATTTTATGACATTTGATATATCATATCAATATTATCATTAATCTCATGTTATTCTATGGGATTATTATTTGAATGTTTTGAAGTGTTATAGGACACCTTCTAATATTTAAAGAATATATCCTTAAGAAATTTTCAATGGTCTCATTTAAAAGTAACTAACTATATATATAAATAAATTGTCTAATCTTATACTAAATTGTGTTTTATCTCTTCTGATATCATATAACATATTATGTTTATGTTTTTTAATGAGTATCCTGGAAGAAATGGTCATCAAGGGGTAGAAGGAAGTCCTGATGAGGATGGTGGAAGGAACGTGATTGAACAGGACCTGTTGTGAGGAATTGGTGGCCCAATGAAAATTGAGAATACCAAGAGATTGAAGAAGTCCTTAGATGGGTTATTAATGTGTTTCCAAGAGTATTCCCAATAGGCATTCATGGTGGAATTATCCAAGACAATAATTACAATCATTAAGGCCAAAACTTGCCTTTGAAAATATAACTCATGTGGTGCTAAGAATTATGAAGCCCACCCCAACATGGATTCTTCAATGAAAATGGTAGTGGCCTACTTGTCTTTAAATTTCCAAAATGTTGTGATGTCTTTCCCCTAATGTAATGGTCAATTTCATAATGTTATAAAAATAAACCTATAGGATTTTTTATTTTTGTAAAACTTTTCATTAGGCCAATTTAAAGATCCACCCCATGTGTAATTCAAATTTGAAGTTCTTTTGTCTATTAATATCCACCCTCAGGTACACATTAGACATAATTAATTAATGTAATGTTATTATGGTGATTTTTTCTGGAAACCATTGTTTTCATTATTAATTATTGACTTATGAATTTATTTTTCATTCATTATGGTGTCTTGTAACTATAAATCTTGGAGACTTGTTCTCTTTGGGTATTACATTGACCATTTCCCCGCTTCCATAACGTTTTCAGTAATCGCACCCAACCTTCAATTGTTTTCTAATGGTAATCCTGGGGATAAATAGGAAAATATTGTACAAGGTTCCTAGTAAACTTCCTAGTGGGACTTTCATAACATATAATTTGGTATCATATCCCAGTAGCATGAAATCAGGTTCCATCATTTTTATCCAATTTTCCATCTTCATTTCTCTTCGAATCGGTCCAACATCAATTCTGATCTATTTTATTCGTCACATAGGAACATAATATCTTCATTAATTTAGATGTATATCATTTCATTTTATTATTTGAGTAGATAATATTTCTTCTCCATATAGAATAAACAAAATCAAATCTATAAATCATGAGATATAGTGGGTTCAAATTTTGAAACTAATTATTCAATTTTAATACCACTTAACTCAATTATTGATTCCATTTTATGTTACAAATTAGCTAATCTCCTAATTTTAAATAATAACAATTAATCTTGTTACTACTATATTTATTTTAAAAAAGAGGCAAAAATCATCAAAAAATCAACAAAAAAAAATTAACGGCTCAAAAAAGATGAAACATTTTGAATTGTACATACCATTTTCATTATTTGACCTACATTTTATTTCCCTTATCACATTTTCATATTAATTCCAATTTTAATTTTAACTTTTAATTCTGCTTTATGATTTCCATATTTCATCAATCCTTTTGATTTTTTGAAATTGGGTATGTACACTATATGACGCAAGTTGAGTAGTAAAAGGATAGAATTCGTCAATTTGATAAAAAAATACAATATGAGTGAAACAAGATAGAAGAAATTTTTTTCTATTGTAAACACATTATAGATTGTGTGAGGTCCATTTATCTTTATCATCAATTTTTCTAATAGGATTACTAAATTCTAAACTAAAGTAACACCGAAGAAGAGGACATTATATAATTTATGAGGGTTGTAAAATAACAATTACAAAGGTTGGAAGCAAGGATGGATGAATTGAAATCTGCATCCAATTCTATAGATCCACTAAGGTGGAGGTTTGTTTATTTAGAGGAGGAGTTGTCTGATTTTCATGAGTCCCCAATTCAAATAAATCAACCACCATGGATTCAATACAACGATCATTAGGAATAATTTTATTGATCTCTTCATTCCATTGTAATAATTTCCCGAAAACAAATTTGGAATGGGAATGAAAGTTTCAAAAAATTTATGTTGTAACAACAATTCGGATGAAAACATAATGATATTAGAGGAAATGGAGTTTATCTCCTATGATATATTTGGTGGGACCAACTACAAGTGAGTCCAAAATGATGTGGAGAAATACCCATCTGTAATTGGGAGGTGAAAAACGTAGTAATGCATAAGAGGTTCATTTATAGGCACTATTACTGTGATTTGTCCCTCATGTTGTATGGTTTAGAAACATGGGTCCATGAGTGTTGAGGAGTATCCCAAAGAGATGGAGATCATCATGTTTTTTGTAAGTATATAAAATGAGTAATAGACCACCATGGTAAGGTTGATGAATGGACACAACCATGACATTCGATATATAGTGGACACACACCTCTACATAGACATGGAGGATATACTCCACAAGGCTACCAATGTGGAGAGGAAAATAAGGGTATAAGGGATGTTCCCTATATCCTAGTGTAAGGATTAAAAATATTCATTCATGTTCAAGGATACCATTCCAAAGGAGAATGTATGAGAACACAAAATGTTTTCAAAATAGGTGGCCAATCGAAAACTATTATTTTAAAATCCAAATGTAAAATGGGGGTAATTTTGTTTCAAAATAATTTGACATAAAATGTTTTAAATGTATATAATTTGGAAATATTTCGTCACAATTCCCAAACATGAGGACAATGATTATTTTTGGATTATAGAGATGTTCATAGTGATAGATTAAGAAAATATGAAATGAAACTACATGAGGATGATTCATATGTGGAAGTAGGAATCATCGTACATAGTGAAATGCTAGTAGAAATGCATTATTTGAGTGCTTAATCCAGAGAAGATTATTATCATGAGAAAATGGAAGAAATTTTTCATATATGTTGCCTCTTCAATGTTATATAATGTTCTATAAATTCCTATGTGGGTAGTTTTAAAAATGTAGCTAGTTTTTTCATGGTTTATAAATTTGTATTAGCAACGATTATACATCCTAGTCCTTATATACTTTAATGGATAAATAATAGTGAGGAATTCAATGTGAGAATGAAATAAAAAATTCAATTATCTATTTGGAAGTATGAAGATGAGTTGTTATGATATGTTTTTCTTCCGCATGGTAGTCACATTTTTTTGGAAGGCCTTGTATCTTTTATAGGAGGGTCACACATGATGGATACACCAATTGATATTCTTTTGAGTACAACTGGTCGATGGTTATCCTTAAACCATTTATTTGTATATAGGATTATGTAGAACTTGTGTGGATTGAGTGAGATTGTGAGAAAATAGAAAAAAAGATATAAAAAATATAATTCATGATATGTGTGGAAAAAACCACAGAGAAAAAGGATTTTTGAGTGAAATTTAAAAAAATATGGAAACAAAATAGTTGAACACAAGAGTGAAAAGATGTGTGAAAAAAACAGTTTTGAGGGAATAGTGACCTTATTATCCAGAAAATATGGGATAGATAGATCTTTATAATGGATAGAAACAATCGTGCTTCTTTGATTTGGATATTGTTTTACCACAAACTCTATTAACCCTTCAATGCCTTCTTGGGTTGTGTCTCTTTTGCAAGAATTTGGTGATGTGTTTTTGGGGGAAATTACTATTCGATTAACACCCTTTAGGGGTATCGATCACTAAATTGACTTACTCCTAGGATAAATTCTATCCAACAAATATTATCATCTGTTTAACTTAGTGGACACTTGAGATATCTAACGAAAAGTAGTATAATTGATAAGGGATTTTTTGGAGGGAGCATGAGTCTGTGGGCGGTACCAAAAATTATTGTCCAATAAAAAGATTTTATGTAGAGAATGTGTGTTTATTATAGAGCTATAAACATATTCACGGTAACTATCATTATCTGATACCTTGTTTGGATGATATGGTCAATGAACTCCATGGCGCATTCTTGTTTACTAAAATTTACTTAAGGAGTTGTTACCATAAAATTTGAATTAAAGATGTAGATGAATGGTAAACATCATCTAAAACTATGATTATATTATATTAATGTCTTGTTATGACTATTTTACAACTAATTACCTGAGTACATTCATGAACATAGTGAATCAAGTGTTCTATACAATAATTAGTAAATACGTTATTATGTATTTTGATGATATAATTATTTATTATAAGATCCTTGATGATCATATTGAACATTTTAAACATGTTTTTGAGACTCTTAAAAAATAGATTTTTTCATTCATGAAAAATGTACATTTTGATTAAATTCGGTTTTTTTCTTGTTTTTTTATAAAAGATGATGACATGGGGGTAGATGAAGAGAAGGGGAAGGAAATTTGGGATTGGATATCACCAAATAATGTCAACAATGTGAGGATCAAACATAGAAATTTCTGTTTTTACTGAAGGATAGTGAGGGAATTTTCATACATTGTGTCCCCGTTGAATGAGTTATTCATGAAAGGGGTGACATTAATGTTTTAAGAAACTCACTAATATTCCTAATCCACACTCAAAGATAATATTACTAATTCACCTCTCTAAATTGTTCCTTACATTTCTAATGTTTTTGAGGTTGAGTTCATTGCCTATGCAATATGAATTCAGGCTGTTTTAATGAAAGTCACTAAGACTGTCACGAATATTAGTTATAAGAGTAATGGGACTTCAATGTACTACTATACCTATTAAAAGTAATTGTATTACTTCACAGGAACATTAGAAAATTTGAAAAATTACATGTGGTCAAGGGAATTTCTCATTCAATCGGATCATGAAAGCCTAAAATTTATTATTTTGGAAGGAATGTGGAACATACATCATGAATGTTGGATCATATTAATTAAATCAATTCCTTACATCATTATGATTAAACAAGGAAATGAAATTTTTGTCACTCATTATTTTCTAGTAGATACTGTCTAATTACATATATGCATGCTAAAATATATGGTTTTTAAATTCTTAAAAACATTTATGAGAATCATATGTTTTGTTTGAAATATGGATTTTGTGTAAAAAATGGGTAATGTTATTTTTACAAACATGAAGGATTTCTTTTAAAATAAAAATTTGTGTGTTCTATCTTGTTGCATGTCTGAATTTATTATTAGAGAAAATCATTGTGGTGGATTAATGGGGTATCATTGTGTTTAGAAAACATTTTTATTATTTATTGAACATTTTTATGTTCGTCACATTTCTAGGTACATTGTTATTGTATGAGAAAATTATAATGTGTGTAAACATGAAATGTTGAATTTTCTTCCCTAGGGATTACACAACCCTTTCCCCATTACTTTTAATTCATGGGATGACATTTTTGTGGATTATGTTCTTGTCATGCAAAGATCACAATTGGGTTAAGATATCATCTATATAGTGGTGGAAGGGTTTAGTATAATGGATCATTTCATTTCTTATTCTAAAACTAATGATTCGACTCATATAAATGACTTGATTTTTAGGGAAATTGTGAGGTTTCATGGACTATGAAAGAGTATTGTGAGTGATAGAGATATCTAATTCATTATTCACTTTTAGAAGACATTGTGGAATAAACATGGAACCAAACATTTTTTCTCAACCACTACACAACAATAATCAGATGGTAAAAGTGAGGGGGTCATTGTTACACATTCCAAATTGTTGTGTTCCATCTTTAGAAAAAATTTGATCAAATGGGAAATATTCTTGCCTCACACTTAATTTCAATATAATTGATTCATTAACTCTAATACCAATGCTTCATAGTTTAAACAAGTGTATGGTTTTAAACCATTAACACCACTAGACATAATACCTTTTCATACTAACAAATTTTATAATATTGAAGGAGAAAAAAATTAAATGTTTGTGCAAGAGTTCCATGAGAAGGTAAAGGACATTATTGACTAGAAGAATGAACATTTAGTGAAGCAAGCCAATAATGTTCGGCCAATAATGGTGATTCAACCTGGATATTGGTTGTGGGTACACACTAGAAAAGAGAGGATCCCGAACCAACAAAAATAGAAACATCATCCATGATGAAATGGTCATTTTCATGTCATAGATAAGATCAATGGTATTGTATACATGATCTAGTTACCAAACATGTACGTTAATGTTAGTGCCACACTTAATGTTTCTGGTCATTATCCCTTTGAATTTTCAGATTTGAGGACGAGTCCTTTTGAGGATGGAGGAGATGCGGAGGATCATGACACGAATGGGAATCATGGGTATAATGTGGTCTTGATTAGGAGTGTGGAAGGCACATTATTTCACAAGACTAGATGTGATTAATTGGTGGGCCAATGAAAAGGGAATGGACCAAGAGAATTAAAATGGCCTCAAATGGGTAAATCATGGAATTCCATGTGGAGGACCAACATCAATTCATGGGGAAATAATATTGGCCAATAATTAAATTATATTAGGCCCAAATATTTTGTTAAAAATCCAAACCTTGTGGTGCTATGAATTTTCAATCCCACCCAACCATAGAACCGTCAAAGTAAAAAGGTGGTGGGCTACATGTCTCTACTATTACAAAAAGGTGTGATAACTATCTCCAAATTTCATGGTCAAGATCAAGCATTTTCAAAATAATACATTAGTATTTTTTATCATAGAAAACATGTGATTAATATAATGTAAAAAACACAACCCTTCTTAATTTAAATTTCATGTTCCTTTGGCTATAAATATCCACCCCATTTACTCTTGAGACATTATTAATTTATGTAATGTTATTGTGGTGAGTTTTTCATTCAACCATGGTGTTCTAGATTAGTTATTGTTTTATGAAAGGATTTTTCATCCTTTTTAGTGGCATCTAGATAGATTTTTTAATGAATAGTTCTCTATATATTCTACAATGTCCATTCCCCCCCTACTTCTCATTTTCACTATCAGAACAACATCTTCAATTGTTTTCTTATGGTGATGCAGGTGGTCAACACACTAATATTGTACAGTGTTCAATGGTCACTTGCTAGTGGGTTTTTCATCACGTATCGTGATGATGATAAGTTTTAATATGGATATTGTAGTTTGATACCATTCATGGGTTATTAATAAACTATTCACAATTTGTATTCTAGTCTTCCATTTCTAATGATTATGATTAATATGTATCGACCTATTCATATGTGGAATATATAAGAAATTGTAACTGAATTGTGGGGCATGCTATATCCCCTCATTTCATCAATAGGACTCATGAGATAGGCTAGTTTGGGTTTTTTCTAGTTTATTTATGGTATTGACACGAGGTCGTGGCAGTGTGGTATTGATGTTTTGAATTATATATTCCATCAAAATGAGACTAGTATTTGATATTCCATGTAATTATTCTATAGTTTAATATCCATGGTTTTGTTTTATTATGTACTAATTTATTCGTATTTTATTCTTTCCATATTATGATCAAGTATATTAATTCTTAATGGAATGTGTTTGTAGTTGTTTATCATTCTTAGCGTTTATGTTTATGACTATTTTTGTTTAATTAAATACCCTTAATGTGTGTCTGTTCTCACCCCATTCTTATGATTTTTTTTCTTGGGTTATAATGAATAAAATTTTGAATAAGCATTCAAGGATTAATATTAATTAATTTAATATATATTCAAAATATATTTACTTTCCCCAATGTATTTTTGGTATCATGAAAGTAATTGAGTCTTGCAAGACTATTTAACTAATAGCTCCTTTGGGATTTGATGCCGTGAAATAATGATAATGTAAAAAAAATGTGACAGTTCCAAGTATCTGGGGTTGTGTTTTTATAGTTAGAATAAAATAATGATTAGCTGTAACATTGAAACTAGATTAGGAAAACATTGAATATAGAACTTATCCATAAGATAGACATTGATGATAAGAATACAACAACATCATAGAACTTTGGCACAATATAGATAATGTTGATATTATTATAAAATACATCCCTCTAAATATACTATAGGTGGGACTGATTCTAGCACATATGTTCCAAGGAGTAAAAACTCTTAAAAGGTGTTTTTTTCCTGAATCAGGGTTACTTGGGACATCGCAACGGGCCATACTAAGAATCTAATTTGACACATTCAGTATATATGCTAAGGATAATTCATATTTTCATTATAAATAATTGTTATGTGTTTGAATATATAATGAAAATGAATTAACTAGGTTAATACTATGGTGATTTATGTTGAAAAATAATTTGCCTGGTATTTTATAAACGAATGTACTTTTTTCTCACAGTCTCTAATTTTACTCAAAAAATGCATTATTGATTTATTAAATGGATAGAATATAAAAGATTCCCCATAAAATTGAACATGATTGACATGGTGGTGGTGATGGGAAACGAAATGGGATGTTTATAAGAATAAAATATATCATGTTCATGCCTAATTAAGTTTTCCAAAATATCATTGACAACATATATCATAACAAACTCTTGAAGCCACCAGAAAAATAAGAATGGTGTTTATTTAAAAGCTCTAGTGGTGGAGACCATAGAGAAAAGAAGGATAGAATACCATCATGCAAGAGATATAGAAGGGGACACCCAGTAAAGTGTCTCAAATTAGTCACGAGGTGATTTATGTGTGGGAAAAAAGACATCATGCAAATAATCATAGTGGAAAAATAAATATCCTGATAGAATGTTATAAAACCAATTATAAGAATCAATTTTTTGTTATTTTGATTAAATATAATGGACCGTAGAATTAACTGAGTTAATTACATATTATATTGGGTAAATTATAAACCAAGGAACAACATGTTTGGAAATAAATGTATGATTTAATTATGTATTTATGTTATATAGAAAATCTTAGTTAAAATAATGTTTACTGATTGAACATATTTTGGAGATTTCCATATTATATAGTTTTGGAAGTTATATTGTTTTGTAAAAAGTACAACCCACATGTTTGGTTACAACATGTCACATCTGGAAAAGTCACGAGTATTGAACCCACAACCGATGGGAGATAAGGGTGAATGGCATACAAATAGCCTGCATAGATTCCAAATTATAACGCTTCATGAAAATTATTATAGTCTATGACCCCAAAATTAGAGTGATTTGTTCATATATTCATCCTAATGGAATTGATACCTCTCATATCATATAGAAAAAAAAATTAAATTACCCTTATCACATAATCTATATGAAATTTTAGCCATTTTCATAAATAAAATCGATCACCATAGGTATAAAATAAAATCATATATGAATCAAAAATCAAATTCAGATTTGTTTCAGATATGGTTTTTTCAAATCGGTTTGGTCAGGATCTCAACGATGGCGTCTTGTTCGCGGTCCGGTGTTGGTTCCCTACTGGCAATGGCGGTGGGCTTCATGCGTTGGGGCTGGAAGGGCGACGACGTTTCGAAGGACGACTAGTGGATGCACATTGAAAAACCAGGCCGGTTCTCAAGGATGATTCTTCTGGGTGACGTCTCATGCGGCACGGTTTCAGCGGGTGGTACGCTTGGCTAGGGCGCGATGGCATTGTTGACTGCGGGGAGTCTGTTCGGTTCATCTCATGATCTTTGGCTCTATTGATTCCAGGGGCTTTTGTGCCCTTTGTTCTAAAGGTTGTGTGCCTTGGCCTTAGGCATCTAAGGGTTCCCCTCTTGCCTAATTTAAAGAAGGTATCTGTTTTTATTTTCTTCAATAAAAGGGCTAGTCCCAATCTGTTTAAAAAACAACCAATGTATTATATTATTCTTCTGACATGGAAATTAATCAATTATTTTTAATTCCAAAAGTGATTTTGTACATAGTAAAGGAATCCCTCAGTTATGAGATTTTTTTTAAAATAATCTTATCTATATAGTTTTCTCTCTAATAAATCAACGGTCCTTTAAATGATCATAATATTTACACTTTCGTGATCGATAAAATTCTAATTACATGGTTACCTATCACTCTCCATCAGAATTTGATAGTTAGATTGTTCTCCATTGTCCATATTTTCAATTCACACTAATTTCAGCCTATTCAATTTCTTAGTTTTGTGTTGACCTCGACATTTCCCTTTCACTAATCTTAATATACTATTTTATTAACCCTATTTAAAATGTGGGTTTCCCACAAGGGAAATTTCAACTATCAACTATTATCTTTTGACATGTAATTTCAAATTGTGATGATGCAATTCTGTTGAGGGGAGAATAATGTGACACCCTGGTAATTTATTTCATAATTTTAAATACATTATGTTATGAAATATAATAATTTTATATTAATCATTTAAAATAAAAATAATAAAAATAAATAATTTTATTCATATTTATTGATTTCATATTAATAATAAATTAATATGAAAAAAATACTATTTTACAACATTGTTTTTTATAAAAGAATATTTTCATTTGAATATTTTTATTTGATTATTTCTGTTACAAAATTCATTTTTTTCAATATATTATTTAGTTAAATATTTTAAGAATAATAAATATTTTGACTATCATAATTAAAATGATAAATACTAAAATATCTTATTAATATATTAAAAATTTATATGACAACCCAATATTTTGATGATATATTTCTTCATTAAAAAATTTAATTAATTAGATGGATGATATGCCCAAAACACAAAGTCTTTTTGAAAAAGCACCTTGTTATAGTTATAACCTTGTTGTGAAACATCATTTTTTCACTTCTTTGATTTTATTTTTGAAAAACAGACATCCATGGTTGCGATCAATAAGATATTTACAGTCTGATTGGATCTACATAATTTTTAGTGAATAGTAACACACCATTATGAATATTAATGTTACCCTTATGAATCGCAATGTATTGTTATGAATAGTAAAATGAATCTTATGATTGGAAACCTCAACCATATGAGTATAAAAAAAATTAGTCACCTTATAAATGAGAGTGAATATTTAAAAAAGTAATAATTATATGATGGTATGTTTTTGATTAATAATTAATTAATTATAATTTTTAATTTATAAATTGATTTAAGAAAAATATTTTCATAAAATTAATACGTAAATAAAAAAAATTTGGTCTGTGATATTAGGATTATTTTATTGCAGCTCAAATAATCTTTGAATGTATTATAAAATAAATTTTATATTTTAAATTTTTATTTTTTAAATAAATAATTATTTTAGATAAAATTTAAAATTTACATTTTTAGAAAAATATTTGGATAAAATATAGTACATTTTTTAATTCTACATGTTGAAAAATTATTTTTCTGAGTTTTCATGTTTTGTCTAAAATAATTAATTTTTTGTGAATTGTAAAATATAATAACTTACAATAAATGATAAATAGATGATTTATTAAGTTATAAGTGATGTATGGATGATGTATAACACTTGGTGTGAACACATATGCACTTATTACTTTTATTGGTCACAATAATAAACTTTACTTCTTTTCATGATAAAAATAATAAAATAAAGAATAAGATATTAAAAAAATCAACCCTCTCCTCTATTATAAATACCATAATTCACTCCCTCTTCTTATCAATCCTCAATGCCTAAAACATCTCGATGTTCTTGCCAAATAATCTTCCCTTGACACTGACCACATACTGGAGCTTTAGTCACTCTAAAATACTAAAACCCCTTCCCCAAATGAGGTTCTCACGGAGGATATTTCATGATGTAATTCCCCCTTCCATTTTAATTTAGTTTCATTCAATGTAATTTGTATTTTCTTATATTCTCATCAACTCCTATTTTCAAATGATCATGATAACTCCAGTGTCATTTGTATATTGAAATTATATATTTTTAATGGAATAACCAACATCAATCTTGTAATGATATCTATCTCTCTAATTATAAAAATTAAATCATCGTCACGTAGGTGATGATTTCCATCTTTTGTCGACGACAAACATTCATTCATCAATTTCTTCATCAAGGATGAACCTGAAAATAATATAATTGTAGAAAAATATTATTAAACATGTAATATATCTTATATATTCATTCTATAACAATATTATGTACATGATATTAAATAATAGAAAAAAACAATTTTGTGGTAATTGAAAAACCGCCCTAAAAATTTAAATGATTATTAGTAATTGTCATATCTAATGATTTATCCTCATACCATGTAACCAAATTATATATATATATATAATTATCTATTTTCATTAATAATATATAAATTCAAATCTGGAGGATTATATCAAATCCAAATGAACTTCCATACACGTATACAAGTATACTGGTAGTGAAATCAAGGAAACAAGCACTCTTGAGCGATAAAATTGAATCATATATCTAAAAAAAATGATAAAAATGAACATAATAAATTATACATTATAACATAAATATATATAAGGTTCGGAATTAATTAATTAATTAATGTATTTATCATTACTTTTCATGATGTTAATAACAAGTGCAGAACACATTCAGACATAAGGTAAGGGGATTCTCATCAAACTTTTTTTCTTTATACTTCCATTATTACACACTTATTTCTTCTCTATTATGCATATGTACATAAATTAAACATATGACGTGATTAATATATTTATTCTTGGAATTAAATGATATAATTGTTGTTTATTAATTTTTTGACATATGATTTGATTGATTACAAAGTGGTAAAGGGTTTCTCATATCACATTTTTTTCCTGGGATTTTCATTATTCGCCACTATTCCATGTGTAAGTTTTATGTATACTAACCATTGATGAATAATATTATAAAATAGTTATTTTTATTTTATTAAATATATCATTTTATGATTATTAAAATTGGGTCATATGAATAGATTGATTACAAAGTGTTAAGGGATTCTACCCGAATGCATGTTTTTCCATCGGTTTACTCTTTGACAACCTTTACTAAAATTTAATGATTAATTATTTTTGTATCATTATAATATATTACATGTATATTTTCCATATGTATAATATAGATCATTTAAAACCTCTTTTACAAGTATAGAGGTGTTTTAAAATGGTTTCATTCTAAATTCATCTCGATAAACAAGCCTAATTCAAGGGAACTTCTCAAATTATTACCCATTTTCATGTCCACTACAAAATATGTTTTAATACACCATTATTTTAATAAAATAAGTACTTTTATCATGAAAAATATGTTCGTTACATTCTTATTTTATAAAAAAAATTCATTTTTGATTTAAATTCACTTTAATATTTTCATTACCCGTACTATAAATGATTTAATTATAAATATTCTTAAAAATCATTCTACATGATTTCACTTTAGTGTGAAATAATTTATGGATCAAATATATATTCAATGGACATACCTTTTCCTTTATGAAATATACAGGTTTACAATATAATATTATGAAAAATAAAAATAATATTCTAAAATAACACTTCCTTCGAAACTAAAAATGATTTTTCTTGTCTTACCATGACTTCTAATAGATATATGACTTGATCACCAATTAATTTTTATCATGGTGTATGTAAATCAATTTGATATTTCAAATCAGGATTATCCTTATTATCATTATATACAATTTTATTATGATTATAATGTTATATATATTTTTGAGACACTATGTATGGTCTAAGAATATATCTTCAAGAAAATTTCAACAGTCTCTTTTAAAAGTATCTTTATCTATGAGAAAATCATTTTTTGAATATTATAATTAATTTATTTTCTTCTCTTATGATGTAATATAAACTTTTCATGATTATATTATGATCATTTTGACTATGTATATGTTAATTTGATTCCATTCATGTGTTATTTTTAAAGAATATGCATTTCATAGGCCAACTTTTCAATATGAATGTTTATGTTGTTTATGTATCAATATTCTCAAATGGGGAATTAATTATACAAAATTAGAGAAGTGCAGGGCTCGCTATAGCCACTAGAGGCATTGGTAGGTCTTATGAAGCAAACTATTTTGGTGTTTTACTTATTTCTGTATGATCATGGCATGAGGCCCTGAGAGTATGTGTATGATGGATGTCATTATACATCCCTTCGTTATGAGAATTGTTTTTGATATTCCATTTTATTATTCAACTAGTGTAATATTAATCGTTAATTTTTGTTTTGGAGTAATTTTTTTACCATGTATTCTGGTCGTATTATGTTCAAGAATATTTATTATTAAATCCATGTGTTTTTATTTGATCACCATTATTTGTGATAATGTTTATAGTAACATCTAATGTATTAATTACCCATACTGATCATATGAGATCACCCCTTTATTATGATTCTTTTCCGATAGTTTTGATGAAGAAAATTTTGAATAAGCTTTAAAGGATGAAGTTTAATTAATATTATATTGTATCCCATTATATTGTCATTTCCCAATGTATTAGGTGTATCATGAATGTAATCTACTATTCCATGACTGATAAAACTGACCAATCCTTCTGGATTTGATTCCTTGAAATTTTTCCAATGTAATAAATTAATGTGTCAACTCTAGTATTTTGTGCTCAGGAAATATAGAAAACAAATAACTTCAGAAAAAATAATCATTAATTAGACCATCAAAAAATTCACTTAATTGTGTGCTATGAATACAAAAAGATAAATAATATATAAAAAATAAATGCACCAAAATTTCAGGAATTAATAATACATCATCTAATCAATAAATACAGTTCAAAGTAACATCATGTGATGCACCAATATTTTTTTGAAACAAAACAGAATATGAAATCATTTTTTCATCATATAATAATATAGACACAAAAATTACAATCACACAATGATGATTGAATACCATAAAGACACCTATTGTGATGTACTCTTTATAATTTTGGAAATTTGATTAAAAACAAAAAAAATCCAAATAACTTATAATTTGTCTTCATTTTTTGACATTCATAGAAAATATTAGTAGTTTTGCAAATCAATTCAAACATAATAGTATAGATTAATTATTGAATTTCATGAATTTATCATTTCATGTACTCTATAATGCATCATGATTCCCCATAAAACAATTCATTTTCCCATATACACAATAAAATATTCAACTTATTAGGACATGTGTTCCCAAGAGAATCATGGCCCACTACAATTGCTTTCTCCAAGGTGATGGAATAATTTGTTATAATTCCCACTGAATCATTCTCATCTGACACAGTTGTTTATACTTCTATTATATTTCATTGATACCTCATCAAATGAGTAGATTTAGTAGTGTTAAAAAGATGATTATTCCCTTTAACAAATACATTACATTCATATTTCATTCATGACAATAAACTAAAACCCATACAAGAAAGGAAGCCTATACATGTCTCAACCCGATTAAATGTCACCATGTTTTCACGTTTTTCAGCAATTATTTGACCTTGTTTGCAACATGCATAATGGCATTATTGTCCAATTGATTTATCCTTTATTCTTTTAATAGAGTATCTCTAGCATACACTAAACCCATTTACTCCCAGATTCTTATTATAAATACATTTCACATCATCAAGTGATTTAAACAGCATCCCAACAGTTAGTTTAATAGATGAGGTTGAAAAATAAACAGCATTAGCATTGGAACAACCTAATACCTAAAAACAGATATTTTTGAAAAGATAATAATAACAAATAAATTGTAAATATCTTTTTTAAATCATTCTGTGAAAAATTCAAAGGATGTTCTAGGGAATGTTTAACTGCAAATTATTGTAAATGTTTTGAAAAAAAAAATACAAATATCATGTGTAAGTTCCAGTGGATGTTCCACAACACATGAAGTGTTTTATACTATAAATATAAATTCAATTATATATAATCATATAAAATTGATTTATAAAATCATTCTAATACATTTGTAACGTGATGTTGTTAAAAATAAACATTAGTAAATGTAAAAACTATATAAATAAAATTTATATAATATTTGTTTATATATGAAAATAAGTAATTTAAAATATCCTTATATTTCTAAATATATAAATAACAAATTTTATTATATATGTTGAATAATTTTTTTTACAAAATATACAGTTGTTGTTCAATTATATATCCAACAATTTATACTTATAAAACTAAATTTCAATAAAGATAATTTTGTTAAATTTAATTATTAAAACATTTTATTACATTTTTTACATTATTTTATAAAAATAAACATTTTGAAATATATAAAATTTATGATTAATTATGGATTCAAATTTTATAAAATTTAAAAAAATAATTATTGTCAGTTATAAATATACTTCTAAATAAATATGTAATAACAATTTTATATGATATATTGAATCAATTTTATAGAAAATATCACGTAAAATTTCTAGTGAAATTTCCAAAATATTGGAAAAAAAAAATTATTATGAATTTTTTTAAATAAATCTAATTTTTAAAAATACAATTTTAAATACTTTATGTTGTAATTTTTAAATAATTGTTATTATGAAACCATGTAAATGTATAGAATATATTAATAAAATGAAAATAAAATTTTTACATTAATTAGAATAAATTGTTAAAAATATAATTATATTTATAAATATATAAATAAAACATCATTTACAAAACATATTGAATATATTTTTAAAAAAAAATCCATTGGAAGTTCTAGAGGAATTTTCAAAAAAATTAACAGTGGACGCTAGAGTGTAAGATATAGTGGATTTTTTGTTGGATGTTTCAGAGAATGTTTCATTGTATGTTCTAGTCGACCTTCCAGACAATGTTCTAGTGAATCATTGTAGTCATGTTCTAGTCTATCATCCTGTAAACGTTCTGAAAGAAGCTATAACTAAAAGTTTCACAGTAATATTCAAGATCAATTTTGTTTTTTCATTTCCATAATGAATCCACATAATTTCATCCCTTCAGAAAAATTAAACATATAATATTGGAAAAAACATAATCAAGTTCAAACACAAATATAACATGAAAAAACATCAAATATAATATGGATGACAATCATTTATGGAAAATATAAGAAGAACTGAATATTGAAATTCCAAAATGGAACAGAACAATGAATACTACCCAAACCACGGTGAAACTTGGAAAAAATGAAATGAACCATAAAAAATTCTCTCTAAATACTCTATTCAAAACTCATTCTACAAATAAAAATAATGAAAACTAGAAAAAATGACCTCTACACTTGAAATTAAAGCTTGAAGAGTTCGGCATTATAGGAATCCAAAAAGAACTCTTGCGAAACCTGGTGACCCTTACCTATTAATCCACATAATTCACCAACAATGGTGAAAGATGAAAAACATTTCATGCACAATTGAAAATTCTTTCAGATGTCCACAAAAACCTATCCTCCACCCTCTTGTATGAGTCACACTACGAAAAAATGTGTTGTCCTTTCCTAAAAAACCCAATGAGAATGCAGATCCTATAAAATCCCACAATTATCATTGCCTCATTTGACATGTCTCATTTATGATGATATAGAATTTATCTCTAGGAAATTAATTCAATTCCTCCACATGTAAGGATGTGTTAAAATCATGTTTCTCCACTTTAAAATCTTGTTAAATAGGGAATAAGATATGATAAATCGTGAACATAAATAGGGGTCCTCTGCTCTATTTAGCACTTCTGAGTCATAAAGAAAGTTGATGCCCAACTGTATTTCCCCTTTTTCTTTATTGGATGTCACTACACCTAATATTCACCACCCACATTGTTGTTGGTCACGTTGGATGTCATTGCCCGCAGGCTTCTGTAATTCCCCACGAGCATCAGTCACACCTTCCTCCTCTTCAATGCATCTCTCTTGGACAAAGAACTTCACGGATAACCCAATCACGCACGCATTAATTCCTCCTTGAATTCCACATCAATAACATGTCCATGTAATTATACATACCTACTTGTTTATCTTAATTTAAATCTATCAGGGATCAATCCATATTTACATCAAACCCATGGAAATTTTCCATCTCCATTATAATCCATTTGGTTTATAATTTTCTTGGGACTCTTGTTACCCAATTGAAGATTCTATTGTTAGTCTAATATGTCATATTTTTAATTATTGGTATTCTAATTCAACATAGTATTTCTCAAATTCATCCTCCATGATACTATATGTACTTTTCACTCTGTATCCAAGTGAACACATATGTTATTCAATAAAACTAGGAGATGACATTGAAATCATCATACTTGGATTATCTATATGTATCACATGTCAATGACATCATTTAATCTTTCATCATATTTATGTAATTTCATTTCATCCTTAAATCCCTATATCTTAAATATTTTATCCTTGCACCATTAATTTATTTTCTCTTCATCTTGTATTTGTTTTGTATGCCCATTTTATCAAATTTAAAATCAATTAATTAGGTTCTGTATATACATAAATTATAAAATGAACATTATACATACATGGTCATATGATTATATATTTCTTCTATATATATATATATATATCTTATATATATATATTCATGTTTGTGTCTTATTTCTCTGTTTCATTGATTCTTACAGATAGGGTAAGGAATATATCCACATGGTGCATATGAGAACAGGGGAACTCTGATTATCAGGGGCTCAAAAAATATATGTTAAAAGATCCTCTATTCCCATGTTACGCCATTCCATACCATGATTATATTTTCCCCCTATGATAGGTTTATAACCATTTATCCCCATTGGAATATTGAATTAATTTTTAATGAATAATTTTATTTCATATGAATATGTTCCATTTTCTCTCTTTCATTATGATATTCAATGAGTTATGATAAACTCATAATAATAATTAATGTTTTTCTGATCAATTTGGATTATATTTTTTGATAAATGTTTTATAATCTCGGTCAATATTGAAATAAATCATGACATTGGTTATTTTATATAAAAAAGAGATTGAGTTGTTTTGTGGATTTATACTGTGAATATTATTTTTCTAGATAAATTACTTTTATATGTTCTAATGACTAGTAACAAAATAGGAATGTAAATTATGTGAAACCAAATGAAAAAAAACTAAATAAAATGTTTGGTTTATGTTATTGAACACCCATGATTTGCGTGTTATACTGAAGGATCACCTGATAAAACATTTAAAGAAGGAATGTTTCTTGTTGAATGCATACTTCCACCTAAAATATGTTCTCCCTCTACGAACCAATCCAATATAATACATGAACTCATGTTAATTTGAATAATCTTATAAAGACAACAAAAATATTCCATTAATATTGTAAAATATTTACAATACCTTTCATATGTTACCTTTATTTGGATAATAATTTTTTCTTAAGATATATTATATTGGAATATTATATAGGAGACACTATTATGTGGAAAATATAAATTATATAAATATTTCATAGTTAATTTTTTTTTAATCATGGTTTTCCCTAATTTAGATCATAATACATTAATTATCATTAGAAAATTGGATCTAAGTGAAACAAAACTGATGTAATTCCATAAATTATGATTAAGGACATGTTTCCAATAATCACATATATACTTATAAAAAAATGATGGTTTTATCTTTTACTGAATCAAAACCATTATATGTGTACCATTCACTAAAATATAATATGAGTAATCATTGTAATAGATTACAATTCATTATATGTTTCTAATTCAATAAAATTCATTAACAATTAAAAATTCATTCATTATTTGTGTATCATTCATTCATTATATATAAATTATTACCATCGATTCATTATTGGTATAATATTACAATTCATTAATCATATATGTTTCATTAATTCGTGATCTATAAAATATTACAATTAATTCATTATCTATATCATATTACAATTCATTTTTATTATTGTAACATTAATTATAATTAATTAATTATAATTCACTAAAAAATTATCTCTAATCACTGTTGTAACACCCCAGGTAAATAAAGAATATGACATTTTCATATTTATCCATATTTGTGAATAAAATATTAATATTAATTTAAAGGGGACGCTATGCACGATGGCGTACCCAATACGCAACAATGAGTTTCTTGGGAATCTTGCATTGCACTCTAATAATAAAATAATATTATGGTAGTTAACGCCTAGCCGTTGTAATGGAGGGAATGAACAAAACTAACTAAAAAATGATTATATATGTTTGTCAGATATTTTTACTCTTTACAATAAATGTTATAGGATTAAAAATGCGAATGAATCCAATTTGAAGCGTAAACATTCCAATATTCATTAAAAAGGTCATTAACCGCCTTTTGATGGCGAACCTCTTGTAAATACAATTTTTGACAATTTTAGGTGTTATATTTGAAAAATTAAAAAAAAATTAGAATCGGGACATCAAAATTTACTTTGTGTAAATTTTTGGTATTTTTCTGAAAAAGTGAAATTTTTAATGAATAGTGAAAAAAGTTTTATTTTAATTCAAAACCAGTTTTTAATCTGATTTATTTATATGATTAGATTATCATTCTAATTGGTTTTAAAGTGAAATTATAATATATTTTTACCATTTAATACAATAGTTGTCGTTGGAATTAATTTCACTTTGAAAATGGACTTAAACTAGTGTCAATCTTTTGATACTTATTGTTTCATAAAAACACGCTATTTGCTCTGACGGCGGGAATTAATTATTAAATTAATTAATACAACTAATATGTTTTGAATTGTGTATAATAGACATCATTTTTGAATTTGGAATATCAAATATAGCTTAGGGTTATTTTTTGGTATTTTTCTGAAAAACGTCAATTTTTGATGAATAGTGAAACCACTAAGTGGTACTTATAAAAACTGATTTTCCGTTTGAATGAAATTTTTCCATTATTGTGTGTTGAATTTCAAAAATCCAACATACATGGTTTTCATTAAGAAGTAAAATTTTGTTCAATGGGATTAAAATAATTTTTTGGTGAATAGTAACTTATTAAGTTTTTAATCGCGATTAGAGGTAATTAGTGTAGTTTAAGTTAAGAATAATGTTTTAATAAAATGAAATGTCCTAGAAACATATCCTACACTCATTGGATGTGTCATTGCCGACCAAGAAAACCCATGGGTCAACTTGGGGACCCCATGGAGCCACTTTGGTTCGAAAATGACATAAATACCTTTTTATTTAATGTTAAAGTAAAAATGACACACACATGAGATGTTTTACTAAAACAATTTTTACACGGGGTTATAAAAGTCGTATTTTTCACTATAATTAGTCATTCGAAAGCTAAAACTATTTACTACACCATAGTAGTTTTTGTATAATTTTTAGACATTAAATAAATTAAATTATTTATGACATCATGATGATGCAGCGATGACCTCATTATTTAACGATTTAAATAAAATGGAAAGATAATGTAATATCTAAGACCTAAACATGTCCAAAACATATTGGATGAGTGGATTTAGAACCCTTATCACCTTATACGAGAAATAAATCAATGTGGGAACTTTAAAATAAGAAACATTTTTGAAAATAAAGTAACATTTTGTAACCTTACAAGAGTGCCCCTCCTCTCCTCTTATAAAAGGCCCCCAGCTCTACCTCCTTACCCACACTTCCAAAGCATTTGGTTCGGCCAAACCCTGTCAATTTTGTCTCTCCACATCCCTATATAACTTCTTGAATCCTCACATTGGGTATAAGTCTTCCCAAGGAAGCATTTGAGCTCAAACCAAAGGGAGTTACCTGATTTTAAGGTAATGTCTTCACTTGTGTCCTTTTGTTTTATTTTGCTTCTCCACCCCACTAAACTCTTTTTATTCATTTATTTTGTAACAAATACAGTATCTTCAATATAATAGGATGTTGTTATAAGATGTATTCAAGCTACACTTACACACACCTATATCTAATGGTTAATGAACATACTGTTTTTGTGGATGGCGAATTTCGGCCTCACGAAACGATGATTGTTCAACATTCTTCTAAAACCTTCAAAAGTGGCCATTAATATGACACTATATTTATATATGATATATAATATGTTTATGTTTTACTTAAGCTTATTTATTTTTCATTGATGGAATAACTTTAGGGTTTCCATTATGGGTAAACACGATAATTTCATTTTAGGAAATGTGGACTACCGCCCCCTCAAAGTGATTTGATTTGTTAATGCAATATGTGGGACGTATAATGGATGGATTTAAAGTTATTATATATTATGTTATACTATAATTATAATATACCTATATATCATTATTATTTCTTTCCATTAAAGTAAGAGATAGAAATGAATGTAGCGTTCATGCGTACGTATGGCTTACCGTCTCCATGAACGGTGCATTTCATTTCTTATCCCCAAATGTAATTTACTATTATAAGTACATGTATATAATGGATATATATGATGAATGATAAATCTAAATGATTAATATAATTATGGAATTAAAATATACATAACTCTCATTTGGTTTTAATTCCATTAATATGAAAAAGATCTGAAAGTAGCGTTCGTGCGTACGTACGGCTTACCGTCTCCATGAACGGTGCATTTCATTTCATACCTCTAAATGATTATGTAATATTATAAATACATGTATATTCTGGATATATATGATATATATGTTATCCAAATCATGAATATCATTCTGTATATAATGAATCATTGACCACACGAACAACATGTAATTGTAAGAAGTTCACTTTCGACTTAAGAACCAAATATCGACAAAACAATCATTATTAACATAAATGATTACATAATGTTTATAAAATGTAAATAAGTGATATAAAAGGAATAATGAACTTGAAAAATGTTCTTAAGAAAATAAATATTAACTCAAGTTTATTATTCAGGATGTTAAATAATGATAGATTCAAGTCGAACCATAGGTAAGGGATCCTACTCCTCTCTTTCTTTTTAAGTACGCTCTTTTATGTCATTCCTTTTAAAGCTCATCTTTCTTGTTATTGGAATGTTCATTTATATTAATCATACATTATTTTTTATTATTCATATGATGAGAGACCCTATTCTCTCTCATCGATCCATTTTGGATGTTTTGGGTGGCGCCGTTAGGCTGCCGAATTTTCGTAAGAGATCTAACCTCTCTCCTTCTTTTTAAGTACTCTTCTTTATGTCACTTCTTTTAAGATCCTATTTGTTATTTTGTGGGATTTTCTTTTTTACTTTCTGTAAACATTATGTTAATATGATTAGAGACCCTATTTTCTCTCATCAATCCATTTTGGAAGTTTTAAGTGGCATTGTTAGGGTACCGAGTTTTCGTAAGGGATTTTTCATCTCACTTTTATTCCCGTGAGATTTATGCTACATTTCCCACAATTTCCTTTGATTGGTGTATGTAATTCCCATTATTCTACTATTTGTGTAATATACTTTCATTTATGAGTATTTACATCAATGATGTATTTTCCTTCTTTCATGGGGTGTATGTTTCGAAAGATACCCAAGTCGGTATGGGAACCTTTCACCCTCCTCTTTTTAAAAGACTTCTTTTGTTGGGTCTTTTAATTCACATATTGTTATGTTGGGATATGTTCTCATATATCCTTATTTATGTAAAATTTATGTCCAAGTGATGAGATACCCTTTTTTATCTCTCATCAACTCTTTTTCTGAACTTTGAACTGACGCCGTTAGGATTTTAAATTTTTGCAAGGGAACTTTTTAACCCAAATTTGATTCTTTGGGATAAACTTGTACTCCTTGAATATGTCATTCTATGAATATGTTTGAATAACATCTGATTGTTTTACACTTAATATCCACTTATATTTGGTGTATTCATTTGTCACACATAATTATGCAATTGATTTATCATTAAACTAAGGATACCGTCTTTGTAAGGGTCTTCGTCTCAATCTCCATTCATTGAGGCATATTTTGTTTTATACACAACCTTCTTTTATAGGGTGTATAAACCACTTTTACTTTTACATTTATTCAAAAGGAATATTTTTTCTACGAAGCGTTTTACTAAACGACAAAATGAAATGTTTCTTTTTACGTACGCGGTGACAACGACCTTTTCCACCACTGCGAGTATTATTTGATCTTTGGCTTCCTCAATAAGTCGTAATGTTTTTAAAAAAAAATAAATACCATATACTTTTCTTTGTATTTTGGTATTGAAAATGGTTTTGATAAAGGATTCTATTATGTCAATATATTTAAATGATATATTGTGATTGAAATGTGGAAATGTTATCATTCCTTTATGTTGGTTTTATGTGTTATAACTTTATAGTGGTACTTGGACATTTTACGGGTGGTTACGTGATAAACCATATGACGGGTGGTGCCGTGAATACCAGGACGGGTGGTTACGCTATAACCTCCAATGCATTGGGTATGGAAGTCGCCCGTATGGCTATTCCATTAAGTATGTATGGAAGTTGGCCGAATGGCTATTCCATTAAGTGATATGGGTGGAAGTCGACCTTATGGTTATTCCACTTAAGTATGTTTATGTCCCAAGATACCATTATATGTTATGTGATCTTTATATGGGTTTTATGGTTATCTTTTGGTTACAAAAGGGTAAGTAATGAACTTTTATTCCCTGAAGAGTTTTTACTACTTCGAAAAGGTGAAAAGTATTACATTTTTAAAGTATACATGGTTTACTTGTAGTTTTGAAAAAACAAACAGTTTTCATTCTTTTTGTATCCCTTACTGAGCTTTTCATGCTCATCCCAAGTTTTTGAAATTTTTTTCACAGGACTTAACAAGGAATAGGGTCAAGGATGGGATCAAGGGAAAGTCGTGCTACCAAAAACATGGAACTAGACATGTTTCGTTTTAAGAGTTTTTATTTTATGGAATCTTAGAAGAAGTTTCTACTTTGTAATCTTTTGAGATGTAATAGTTATGTTCTAACTCTCTAAAACTCTAAACCTGAAAAGATCCTCAATGTGAATTATTCATTTAATTCAATTTTAAGTATGGTTTAAGGTTGGGGCCTTATAGTTGGTATCAAAGGACGGTTTAGATAACTTTAGAGGTTAGGGTATTCTTTAAGCATAAGTGACATTACCATAATGGTTAGGATTTCAGAAAGAGTCATAGTTTTTAGATAAAGTGAATGAGTAAGTATATATTCCCCATTAGTACATGATGGTTTTTTTGATATACTCACACTGACCCTTTTTGGTTTTAGTAAATGGCTGGATCTAGCAGGCACCAAAGTAACAGTGGATGTGAAAGAAACTGTGACAGTTTTCTGAGCGAGCAGCTGAATGATATGGGAGATGCAATGAGAACTCTTGTGTTTATCCTCAACCAACTATCTGGAGTCATGATTGACCACCTAAACCTTGGTTATTTCTATAAGGCATCATATATGCGAGAAACAAATCCCTACAGAACTACAGGTAATAATCATAAAGGTAAGTGTGTTCAAAAACCAATGTGTCAAAGATGTGGAAGTAAACACCTAGGAAAATGTTTCAAAGGGACAGAAATATGCTATAGATGTTGAAATGAAGGTCATAAATCAAGAACCTGCCATGAAAAAAGGAAGCATCCAGTTGACTCGAGGAAAGGGAGATAAGTTCTTTCTGAGGGATCAATTGAATTTTTTAAATGTGGTGTGCATGGTCATTATGCAAACACATGTCCTATGAAGAAGTTTCGTGAATGGGATCACCAAGATCGTAGAAATGTTCGTTTAACAATGCCTAATGCCATTCTGATTGAGGAAGAAGAAACTGAAGATGACCAATCAAAGGTAAGGATTATTTCATGACTATTTCTTTCCTATTTTGGAATATTTGGATTTGATTCATGATTTTGTTTGTAGGAAAGAAGTATTTCATAATAAGTTGGAAAGGAATTGTTAATGGATTATGAAGAATATTGAATGAGTAATATGTCAACATATAAGGGATTCAAGAGTTATGCTGAAATTCTTATGAGTATTAAGTCTCTTTTGATGATGGGGTTACATTAGAAGACTTTTTATATTATGTGTAACCCTGATGTTTAATATATGAAAATTTTATTCAAGGAATAGTTATCTTTTCTTTTGTGGACATAGTTATAAAGAATCATTTGGTTTTATATGATCCTTACTTTCGAGGTAATTATGGGTTACGATATGTAATGATGGAAAGTGAAAGTCATGAGATAGAATTTAGTTTAAATTCCATTATGGTTATTTTTTAAGATTTTATCTCGTTTTTGGGGAATGTTTTAAGAATTATATAGTTTTGGAAATGGAAAACACACAGACCGTGTGACAACCCGTCGCGTCGGACAAAGCTGTAGGAATCGCACCCACAACCAAAGTGCGACTGGTATTTATCGCCTACCACTAGATTATGTGAAGTCCCTAGTTAGTTTGACTGATTCATTTTAGTTATATGATTTTATGAATTAAGAGTAAGTTGATTTTTGGTTATTTATTAAAATGATTAACCTATCATGGAGGGTATGTGATTATGATAATTACTTTTCAATATGAGACTTTAAGAGTAACTGATGTTATTTCGAGATAGGTGTTAATTTATACCTTGGAAGACTATGCGACTAAATCCTTCAAATATTTGGGTTTCAATATTATTTTGGTTTATTTGAATAATTTAATGGACAATATGTTTATCGGATGTCCTCGTTGAACCTTGGGTTTTGTTGGACAAATTTTGGAGATTAAACATAGATTTTCTTTTTAAAGGGTTATGCTTTTCTAGATTATCTGATCATGTACTAACCTTTTTGGTTTTGGTTTTTGATAAAGACTAAATAAATGGGAAGTATATAGATCTCTTTGGTGGATTAGGTGATTCTCTAGAAGTTGATTATAATCATCTTAATATGAATAAGTCTTCCTAAATACTCGTCTTTTGGAGAAAATATGAGGTTGTGTAATGAATCTAATAAAAGTTGAAAGTCAACATGATGAGTGATTATGTTTCCTTATGAATAAATTCCTCAATGAAAAGTAACATAAAACAAAAATGTTGTCTATTATCTTTTCCTACTGGGGAATCGAATACCGTTTAACCCATCACAAGTTTGTGATTTTCTTATGGTTAACTTTCTCCTAGACATGTTTACTATCACTCTCCCTTGAGAACATGACCCTTTTCTTTTTCTTCCATTTCCATGTTTTCCTACATTGAATCCTAGTATGGGTTAACTCGGGTAACCTCTGTACTTATCGTTCTTTATTTTAATGTGATTGTTTTACCGACTCTTGTTCTGATGTGGGACTTTCAAGGATGTTTCCAAGCTCAATTTTAAAATTGCACGGACGCAATTCCCAAAAGGGGGGAAGGATGTAACACCCCGGGTAAATAAATAATATGAAAATTTCATATTTATCCATATTTCTGAATAAAATATTAATATTACTTTAAAGGTGACGCTACGCATGATGGCGTACCCAATACGCAACAATGAGTATCTTGGGAATCTTGCATTGCACTCTAATAATAAAATAATATTATGGTAGTTAACGCCTAGCCGTTTTAGTGGCGGTAATGAACAGAACTAACTAAAAAATGATTATATATGTTTGTCAGATATTTTTACTCTTTACAATAAATGTTATAGGACTAAAAATTCGAATGAATCCAATTTTATGCGTAAACATTCCAATATTCTTTAAAAAGTCGATTAACCGCCTTTTGATGGCCAACCTCCTGTAAATCCACTTTTTTACAATTTTATGTGTTATATTTGACAAAATATAATGCGTTTTTTGAATCGGGACATCAAAATTTACTTTGTGTAAATTTTTGGTATTTTTCTGAAAAAGTTCAATTTTTAATGAATAGTGAAAAATGTTGTATTTTAATTCAAAACCTCTTTTTAATATGATTTATTTATATTATTAGATTATCTATTGAATTGGATTTAAAGTGAAATTAGTATATATTTTTACCATTTAATACAATAGTGGTTGTTGGAATTAATTTCACTTTGAAAATGTACTTAAACTAGTGTCAATCTTTTGATACTTATTGTTTCATTAAAACACACTATTTGCTCTGACAACGGGAATTAATTATTAAATTAATTAATACAACTAGTATTTTACTAATTTTTTAAAATAGACATCATTTTTGAATTCGGAATATCAAATATAGCTTAGGGTGATGTTTTGGTATTTTTCTGAAAAACATCAATTTTTGATGAATAGTGAAACCACTAAGTGGTACTTATAAAAACTGATTTTCCGTTTAAATGAAATTTTTTCATCATTGTGTGTTGAATTTCAAAAATCCGACATAAATGGTTGTCATTAAGAAGTAAAATGTGGTTCAATGGGATTAAAATAATTTTTTGGTGAATAGTAACTTATTAAGTTTTCAATCGCGGTTAGAGGTAATTAGTGTAGTTTAAGTTAAGAATAATGTTTTAATAAAATTAAATGACCTAGAAACATGTCCTACCATCATTTTATGTGTCATGTCCGACCAGGAAAATCCATGGGTAAACTTGGGGACCCCATGGAGCCACTTTGTTTGGAAAATGACATAAATACCTTTTTTTTAATGTTAAAGTAAAAATGACACACAGATGAGATGTTTTACTAAAACAATTTTTACATGGGGTTATAAAAGTCATGTTTTTCACTATAAAAAGTCATTGGAAATATAAAAAGATTTACTACACCATAGTAGTTTTTTTATAATTTTTAGACATTAAATAAATTTAATTATTTTTGAAATCTTGATGATGCAGTGATGACCTCATTATTTAACGATTTAAATAAAATAGAATGATAATGTAATATATAAGCCCTAAACATATCCAAAACCTCTTGTATGAGTGGATTTAGAACCCTTATCACCTTATCCTCGAAATACATCAATGTGGGACCTTTAAAATCCGAAAATCTTTTGAAAATAAAGTAACGTTTTGTAACTTTACAAGAGTGCTCCTCCTCTCCTCTTATAAAAGGCCCCCACCTCTACCTCCATACCCACACTTCCAAAGCCTTTGGGTCGGCCATCCCCTGACCATTTTATCTCTCCACATCCCTATATAACTCCTTGAATCCTCACTTTGGTTATATGTCTTCCCAAGGAAGCCTTTGATCTCAAACCAAAGGGAGTTACCCGATTTTTAGGTAATGTCTTCACTTGTGTCCTTTTGTTTTATTTTGCTTCTCCGACCCCCTAAACTCTTTTTATTCATTTATTTTGTGAAAAATACAGTATCTTCAATATAATATGATGTTTTTATAAGAAGGATTCGAGATACTCTTACACACACCTACATCTAATGGTTAAAGAACATACTGTTTTTGTTGATGGTGAATTTCTGCCTCACGAAACGATGATTGTTCAGCATTCTTCTAACACCTTCAAAGGTGGCCATTAAGATGAAACTATATTTATATATGATATATAATATGTTTATGTTTTACTTAAGCTTCTGTATTTTTCATTTATGGAATACCTTTATGTTTTCCATTATGGGTAAACACGATAATTTCATTTTAGGAAGTGCGGACTACCGCCCCCTCAAAGTGATTTGATTCGTTAATGCCATATGTGGGACGTATAAAGGATGGATTTAAAGTTATTATATATGATAATATAATGGAATTATAATATACCTATATATCATTATTATTTCTTTCCATTTAAGTATGAGATAGAAATGAAAGTAGCGTTCATGCGTACGTACGGCTTACCGTCCCATGAACGGTGCATTTCATTTCTTATCACCAAATGTAATGTACTATTATAAGTACAAGTATATAATGGATATATATGATGAATGATACATCTAAATGATGAATATAATTATGTAATTAAAATATACAAACCTCTCATTTAGTTTTAATTCCATTAATATGACAAAGAAATGAAAGTAGCGTTCATGCGTACGTACGGCATACCGTCTCTAGGAACGGTGCATTTCATTTCTTACATCTAAATGATGATGTAATATTATAAATACATGTATATTCTGGATATATATGATATATATGATATCCAAATCATGAATATCATTCTGGATAGAATGAACCATTGACCACACGAACAACATGTAATTGTAAGAAGTTCACTTTCGACTTAAGAACCAAATACCGACAAAACAAACATTATTGACATAAATGATTACATAATGTTTATAAAATGTAATTAAGTGATATAAAAGGAATAATGAACTTGAAAAAGGATATTAATAATATATAAATTAACTCAAGTTTATTATTTAGGACGTTAAAGAATGATCGAGTCAAGTCGGACCCGAGGTAAGGGATCCTACTCCTCTCTTTCTTTTTAAGTACGCTCTTTTATGTCATTCCTTTTAAAGCTCATCTTTCTTTTTATTGGGATGTTCTTTTATATTACTATTACTGTATTTTTTATTGTTCATATGATGATAGACCCCATTATCTCTCATCAATCCATTTTGGAAGTTTTGGTTGGTGCCGTTAGGCTGCCGAATTTTCGTAAGAGATCTAACCTCTCTCCTTCTTTTTAAGTACTCTTATTTATGTCACTTATTTTAAGATCCTATTTGTTATGTTGGGGGATTTACTTTTTATATTTCTGTAAAATTTATGTTAATATGACGAGAGACCCTATTTTCTCTCATCAATCCATTTTGGATGTTTTAAGTGACGTCGTTAGCCTGCCAAGTTTTCATAAGGGATTTTTCATCTCACTTTTATTCCTGTGAGATTTATGCTACATTTCCCACAATTTCCTTTGAGTGGTGTATGTACATCCCATTATTCTACTCTTTGTGTAATATAATTTTTTTTATGAGTATTTACATCAATGATGTATTTTCCTTCTTTCATAGGGTGTATGTTTCGAATGATACCCAAGTCGGTAAGAGAACCTTTCACCCTCCTCATTTTAAAAGTCTTCTTTTTTTGGGTCTTTTAATTCACATATTGTTATGTTGGGATATGTTCTCAAATATCCTTATTGATGTAAATTTTATTTCCAAGTGATGATATACCCTTATTTATCTCTCATCAGCTCTTTTTCTGAACTTTGAAGTGACGCCGTTAAGCTGTCAAATTTTTGCAAGGGAACTTTTTAACCCAAATTTGATTCTTTGGGATAAACTTGTACTCCTTGAATATGTCGTTCTATGAATATGTGTGAATAAACTCTGATTGTTTTACACTTAATATACACTTATATTTGGTTTATTCGTTTGTCACACATAATTATGCAATTGATTTATCCTTAAACTAAGGATACCGTCTTTGTAAGGGTCTTCGTCTCAATCTCCATTCATTGAGGCATATTTTGTTTTATACAAAAACTTCTTTTATACGGTGTATAAAGCACTTTGCCTTTTACGTTAATTCAAAAGGAATCTTTTTTCTACGAAGCGTTTTTCTAAATGACAAAAAGGAATGTTTTTTTTACGTACACGGTGACAACGACCTTTTCCGCCGCCGCGAGTATTATTTGATCTATGGCTTCCTCAACAAGCCGTAATGTTTTTAAAATAAAATAAATACCATATACTTTTCTTTGTATTTTTTTATTGAAAATTGTTTTGATAAAGGATTCTATTATGCCAATATATTTAAATGATATATTGTGATTGAAATGTGGAAATGTTATCATTCCTTTATTTTGGTTTTATGTGTTATAATTTTATAGTGGTACCTGGAAATTTTACGGGTGGTTACGTGAAAAACCATATGACGGTGGTGCCGTGAATACTAGGACAGGATGTTACGTTATAACCTCCAATTTATTGGGTATGGAAGTCGACCGTATGGCTATTCCATTAAGTATGTATGAAAGTTGGCTGAATGGCTATTCCATTAAGTGATATGTGTTGAAGTCGACCTTATAGTTATTCCACTTATGTATGTTTATGTCCCAAGTTTCCTTTATATGTTATATGATCCTTATATGGGTTTTATGGAAATATTTTGGTTACAGAAGGTTATGTAATGATATTTTATTCAGTGAAGAGTTTTTACTACTTCGAAAAGGTGAAAATTATTACTTTGTTAAAGTATACATGGTTTACTTGTTGTTTTGAAAAAACTAACAGTTTTCATTCTTTGTGTATCCCTTACTGAGCTTTTTATGCTCATCCCATGTTTTTGAAATGTTTTTCACAGGACTTAACGTGGAATAGGGTCAAGGATGGGATCAAGGGAAAGTCATGCTACCAAAAACATGGAACTAAACATGTTTTGTTTTAAGAGTTTTTATTTTATGGAAACTTAGTAGAAGTTTCTACTTTTTAATCTTTTGAGATGTAATAGTTATGTCCTAATTCTCTAAAACTCTAAACCTGAAAAGATCATCAATGTGAATTATTCATTTAATTCAATTTTAAGTATGGTTTAAGGCCGGGGCCTTATAAATGTAATGGATTATTCACATAATCTATGTCATATATTATCAATGTAATATCTACAAAAAAATTATCAATGTAATGTCTATATGTTTAGTATATCAATATTTGTAATCTATATAATGAATTTTTTATGTAATCTCTTTAAAATATTATATGTGTATCATTCAATTAATTTCATCAATAAATTATAATTCATCAACAAATTATTAGTCTGTGTTACCTTTGTAATCTATTTAACTGATTTATATCTATTATAAAATATGTATCTAATATGTGTAGTATATCAATATGTTTATCAATACAGAAATTGAAGTGGATCAACAGATCAATTTGGTATATCAGTTGTTATAATAGATTTTTACCAAGTTATTCTATCAGAAGGGTTCATGTTTGGTTACTGAAATATTGATTAGAGGTTTGGAATTTTGAAGCTAGGGGATATGTGAAATCTATTAAATTATGTTTTTCATGAATAAACATAAGATAGTCGTTCATATAGTTCATTTTTTCAATGGATCTTTTAGAGGGACAATCAAAACATGACATGTGGAATTCAATTATGGGTCTTGTTGTGGTTCGCATCTAAATTTGATCAGAGGAATCCAGCTAACTAGAATGTACCTAGGCTTACACTGTATGATGTATCAATGTTTTTATTGTTCTTTCTCTTATTTATAAAAAACTATTTGAACAATATGTGATAGCTATTACCATTTGGGACATCAATATTTTGAATTATATATATTTTTCATGTTGAATTCATTTTTCTACAGAATGATAAAGTGTATTCAATGTATAAATATGTTAATGGGAGGTGGTAGGTGTAGGAAGTGTCCTTTATTGGAGGAGGTTATGTATAGCATCATGTCGAAGTAAGAAGTTCATACGGACACGATGTGCATTACACAAGGTAGTGGACTTATCGGTTTACAAATTGTATGACTCGTCATCCATTGTGGATACATCATTCACACCACGATCCAGAATCTCAATGATGAAAGAAAGACCAAGTAACTATGGACCCTAGAAGGAGTTGATTATCATCTCAATATCATCCATATCATTCTCCTCCAGTATGACTCAGTTGTCAACAACAGCTATGGTACCATCATCATCTTCCACCTTGCATCCATTGGCGTCATTGATTGTATTCTAGATCCTTGAGTGATTTTGGAGCCAGAAATTTAGTGAATGAAAAATAGGCTAAAAGGGTTTTATATTAAAATTATATCTTTTGGTAAGTATGCTCTTAGTGTGTGGTAGTGACATCATCTACTTTTCCAATCATAGAAAATCCTAACTATTCATCTAAGGGCCTCATGGGTGATTAGTTCAATATAGAGATAAATACTGCAATAAAATGATCTATTATATAACATTTCTTGGAAAATGGGAAAAAATCACAGGAATTTTTCATGGATGATTTCCTAGATGTGATTGTTTTTAATCTGAGAACATTCATGGGTCACATTATACCCAAAATGTTGATTGTGTGCCTGCAAATGTTTCTTTATATACCCTATGGTATTTCATTGTACAATATTCCTAATAAATTCAATCATTGAACAATGAAAAACTATTTTGAAATTTTGTGAAACTTTTAATTACTAAATTACCTTGTATCAATATATCGTTGATTTAATATATTTGTAATATATAAATATATTGTGCAATATATTTATGTTTCATCTGTGAAATATGTTTTTTTAATCTATGAAATATTCAATAGGTTATTATATATAATGTAATATTTTTGAAACAGATCCTTCAATGTGTGTAGTATTTGTAATTTGTGTGTCATTCATTTCAGATCCTACAATGTATGTCTTGTTAGTTTCATTATCAGTTCATAGACTAGAGGATGGGATTTTGGCCCATCGGTTTGGTTGAGTCATCCTGGTGTGTTGGTTTGGCATCTAGTCTAATGTCAGGTAATTAGATGTCATAAATGTTATTATGTCCTTCACATGACAATTTTGATGAAATTCATGTGTTGATCCTAGTGCCAATGTAAATCATGAATGTGATGGATAAAGTATTAAAAAAATTATTGATGGACTTTGATGGAGTTTCATGTAATGTGAAATGGAGTTTTAACATGATTAAACATGATTGTTACATGTTTCGTGAATAATTATGAATTTTCATAGAGTTTCAACGTGTTTTTATGTTATGTTTGAACCTTTTGAAGATTTTTTTTAGATATTATTAAAACATATCTTTAGAATTGTTCTATTCTAAATTTATTATGAATAATAATAATAATAAATATAATGTTTGAATATACACACATAATATTTTATTTGAAACATAATTGATAAATCGATATTAATTTTTCTTGTAGTTTATAGATGTTAATAATATTATTTATAGATACAATTTTCTTATGATTGTATTGCTAATATTTTTTATCATCTTATATTATCTTTTAATATTATGATATTTTGAAATGGACCTATTTTATCAATCGTAATAAAATTTATCAACATTCTTTTTAACTATATGTTAGTGTCATGGACACACTACAACATATATTAGCTTTTTTGTATGTGTAACCACCTGAAAAAACATTAATGGTTGATAAAGGATGTATTAGTGATGACTAATGGAAGCGGCAAATTCCAAAATTAAAAAAGAATGGATTTCCCCAACCTATAGAATTTATATTCCTATGGTTTCCTAGAAATACTGCCATGTTGCCCCCATCATCACCCTACTTTCTCTGGCTACCCCCAACACTCCACGATTAACACTCGACTCCCCCCCAAACATACAACTAGTAATAAGATCCCTCACCCGAACACCCTGTGATGCCCCATGACTTCCATCAATGTACCTAACTCCCTCATACCACCATGTATCCTCCTTGGTTGATGTCAGATTCATTGTTCTGCCTCACCTTCAAACCCGTGTCTTAATGTGTCAGCAACATCAAAGATCACTCGAATGGGGTTGTTTTCATAGTGGTCTTTTAGAGTCCACCTTAGGTGGTCGATGTTTATCTTTACAGATAGAGAAATGGATCCTGCAAACAATGGTCTCAAGGTGGCCTCTAACGGTCTTTAGTGGCTTATTTTGTCGGTCACTATAGGCCAGTATTCTTGTAGTGACATAACTATTGGTAAAATGAATTAGCAACATAAAATGTACATTTAACAACAAATATTTCACATATGTGATATTATATTAAGGTATTATTTTGTTCATTTTTTATTGTATTTATTTATTATTGTCCATGTGAGTATTTGGAGAATAGTAGAGATTTTGGTCTTGAAACCTAGTATGCCACTGTTACGGGAAACCATGCTCCATCCTTTATGTATGCTTGTGGATGGTTTCCACATGAATATAGGAGAATATATAGTTGATGCATGGTTTGGAAAATTATACTGGCAAACCATCGACCTGATCCTCTTGTAAAATAAGTGATGCCTAGTTTCAGCACAGTTTAGAATACCATGTGGGAAAATCATGAATCTTATTTAGGTCCTTATTAAGTGAAACATTACCTTCTTTCTCTCTTCATGTTTAACCCTATAACACCTTTTACCCAATCCCTATCATATTATCATCCATGTTAGCTACCTCAAAATCTTCTTGGATCCTTCAATCATCATGAATTAGGTGGTTTTGGTGGGGATTTGTTAGGGAGTCATAATGTAGGTCTCTTTAACTTCTATTTATTTCTTTTTCTATGATTTCTTTTTCTCCCTCATTGGGTTCTTCATATGAAGTTGTTTTTTTACATGTTGAGGGTTCTATTTTTGGGGTAAATATTCATGTTTTTTGTTTCATCTTGCCTTTATACGGTCATACAATGAAATTGTTATACTTTTTCACTGGTTTCTAGACGTATCTTATCATTATATAAGAGGTTCAATTATTTTATATTATTAAATGTCTAGAATATTAAATATTGGTAGATTAAATGTGTAATTTGGATTATGTGTGTGGTGTGAAATATGTTCTGGAAATGTTTTGACATGCATTTTATATGAATTTTGTTTATATAAATGAAATTTGTTGTGTTTCATGTGTACCATATTGCACTGTTTCATGAAAGTGTTCCATGATTTTGTGAAAGGTACAAAATCTTTTCTCAATTAGATTTTAAGATCATAATGTGTTGAATATAGTTTTTTACAATGAAAATTTCTTCTGTGGAATGTTGGATTCTTATTGTGCACCATAAATATAGTTAGTGAATTATGAATGTGATTTGAAACGTTGATTAATTTGGACATTCTATGTATAAAGTTAAATGGGGCTCTGCCCAAGGAAATGATTGAATTTTATGTGTGAACATCATGTAGTATTTACAAATGATCTTTTTGAATTGTTCAAATGGCATGAAATATGCATCCAAATGTTTTTTGTGTGCATGGGAAATGAATATTGTTTTGTTTATGAAAAAATGGTGGTGTTCATGTGATATTTGATCATTGGTTAAATGTGATTTCTATTAAATGATGATTTAATTGTGTGTACATGATTATTGGAATGAGTGTGTGAATGTGTCCATTTATGTGGCATGTGGAAAAGGAATTTGAGAAGAATGGGAATCTTGAGTGACTAGGTTGGAGAACAAGAACTATGTTGTTAGTTGAATAGGCAGTGGAAAATCTTGGATTCATCAAAAAGGATTTATTCAATAATAATAAATAAACATGTGATGTGATCAGAGAACACTAAAAATTGGGATGGGATCCGCTCTAGTGGATCTTTAATGATAACTATGTTGATTTTGGATAATTATATGATGACCACTTGGCCATGCGATTCATTCCCCTCTAGTGGCTCATGCATGAGAACGTTTTTGGTTACTGTTGGATGATTTTGAACAATAGGTAATAATGATTATATGGCCCCATTTGTTCAAGTTACTATAATAAATTATCCATGGTACTATGTTGTGACATGATACTTTTATATAATGCTTATGTGATGTGGTAATAACCATCAGTATACAATGGATCTTCTGTTGATTGTGGGTTCAAAGCATGTTTATTTTGAGAAATTTGTTCTGAAAATGTTTTTTCTAGAAAATGATTTCCTAGGGAGGTTCCTTGAAAATCACTTAAAAATATTTTCTAAAAAGTTAATGTTAATTTATCATCTAATGTTTTGGAAAGGAATTATTTTTTTGGTGATATCTTACATGGATTTGAATCCAACCCTAAATACAAGTTTTGGTGTTTGCAAACATTGTTATGTATGACTGATGTAAAGGAGATATGTCTCAAAATAGTTATGGTGGATCTATATGCTAGTGTTTCACTCCATGTAGGAGTTGGTGGTGGTCGCTGGAAGGTTATTACCCTATTGTATCATGGAGGTTTTTGCAATTGGTTTTACCCAATCTGTTGTGGTATTATTTTTTTAGTAAAACATAAAATCCATGAATCTAAATGTTAATGTTTCTCATTTGGTAATGGTTATTGGTTATGTGATTTTTTATTCTTATGGGTTGTTTGTTATTATATACATGGGTGAAATCATTCCAAATGTTTATTGTTGATTCCAAGACACTGGATTCTAGACAGTTGAGATTGGTATATCCCTTTTTGCCATGTCACAGAACGGTTTGGCTGTGGGGTTGTATGATACTCCATCTTGTTTCATGAAAAGATGGCATCAGAGAAGGTTTCTCACTTTCTTGGTATAGTACATTGGGAAGAGTCTAGATTGACCAGAGAAAACAGTATTAGGGAATTATGTTATGGTTACATGTGGGGTGTTTATCCAACACAACTCATGATAAGATTCATGTCGTTATGAGATGTTAGGAATTTGGTTTGACTTCTCTTGGTGAGAGGTAAATGTCGTAGACGATATGTGCACATCAGGTGAGGGTAAAGTTGTTTGGGATTTTTGATTGGGTTTGTTATGACTTTGATCAGGATTAAAAAAAATGGAAATCATTTTTATTGATACACATTTTCTAAATATTGTTTTTATGGATGTGTTGATGGTTTTTCTTTATGATTTTTACTTGTCGTAGAATGATGCCTCCCTATAGAATTATAGTATGGTCCTGATAAGAGGATGAAAATAATTATATGTCACCAATCGATTAGATGATAGTGGAAAGGAAGATTGTGATGTTCAATATTTTTCTTAAGTAGTAAGTTCTAGTCATACTCATGTTAATGAAGTTGAACTATGACATATAAAGAACAATGATTACGAGGTCCTCAAGAAAAATATTCCTTATTCCTAGGTAATAACAAAACCACAAGAGTCGTAGGAGTGAATTGAAAATATAGAGAGGATGTTCTACTTTCATGACACTCTTGAGGCATTCTGGGTGATGTGCACTCTGCTCATGTTGGAATTTCCCAATAAGATGTTTTGGGACTCTGTGGTACAAGAAGGAAATCTCATGTAATTGTGTTAAAAATATTTTATGGTCATATTCATAATTCACTTTTGTACTATAATTTTTTCCTTCACCAAGTACCAGGAGCATTTAGAGCTCAAGAAGGTAGACCAGACTGTGATAAGGAATGATATCCACATTTCAGAGTTATTTTGGTTCTCAATTAAGTTAATTTCCAATGACCATCTAAAGGATCCAATATTCGAGATAGGGTTGCAGCCATATATTTAATCTCATTAATTTTCTTTCATGATGAAAACCATTTCTGAGGTGATTGATCTACTGTGAGAATGGAAATAGATTGTAGAGGCATGTCTGTTTTCTCTAAAGATATGTCAGCTGTGCGAAGTGGTAGTTCATATAAGAAAAATAAGAACCAGAATGATTAAAATAAAATGGGAGGTGGATGTCAGGTCATCCCATTCGACTATATTCGTCCATGGATTTAGGTTCTATTTCAATCTTGTACCATCATTTTGGGAAGGAAAGGCACATCTGATCTATGATTTCATCGCCAACCAAAACTTACCATCAGTGTAGAACTATACAGAACATGGAATGATTTTGAAAGATGGAACAACCATAGTAGAGTGGTGCATGATATATAGATTTCAAAGTCACACCAGCTTTGTCAGAACCATCAATTATAGTGGGATCATGATATTGAACTCTTGGAAGCAGGGTTGTATATTCTTTATAGAGGAGTCAGTAAAGGGTAGATCCACATGTCTTTGATCATTCATAGGGTGTAGCTGATATAAGGAAACATCATGCTATAGAATGAGTGCTAGTGGAATCAAAGAAACGACCTGTGAATCTTCTAGGTACCATTATTTTCTAATCATCTTTGGTTGTTTCATTGTCTGATACATGTTCTTATTCTTCTTGTATTTATGCCTATTTCTTGGATGTGATGAAATTTCCAACCAATCTTATTCCTTCTGCGATGGAGTTGGTGATGCCAATTGGTATGAAGCGAGATACGGGTTTCAAGTGACCATCTTAAGCAGTTACATTGTTAGAGTTTGAGAAGAAAGAGTATTTTTATTTTTTGAGATGGACCACTTTGACATTATACTTTGTTTGGATTGGATGGTGCATTTTTAGACACACATAAATTATTTTCAATGGTGGGTGAGATTCTTAGAACATTATGGGATCACCCATGTTTTTCATGGTGAATGAGATCCTTGTTCAGGACATATTGGACACCAACATAATGATTTTTTTAAAATCTTTTATCAAATAATATTTATATTGATTTTGGATGATGGTACAGGTCCTAAAGATGGATTACCACATATAGTGGACGAGTTCCCTGAGGGATTTTCAGATGATTTCGCACGTTTTCATCTAGAATAGGATATTGATTGTTCCATTGATTTGGAATTGTGAACACAATTGATATATCTTCCCTGATATTGTATCCCCTCATTTAGTTAATGTTATTAATGGTATAGTTGGATTATTTAGAATCTATATTATTCATTCACTCAAGTGTCTCGCATTGGACCTCCACAGTTTCCTTAGCTATGACTACCCATAGATTTCTCTATTTGTGTATCGATTAATGAAATTTGAATAAATTGTTGATTTAGAATATGTACCCCTTTCCCCGTATTGATGATCATTTTGACCAACTTAAGGGCTTGAGATGGTTCTCTATAATAGATCTGTGTTGTAGGTATCACAAATTTAGGTTTAGAGAGGCGGATGTTCTGAAAACATCATGTTGAATCAGTTATGACCATTTTTATTATTTGATCATGCCTTTCATATGAACAAATTATCTATTGGTATTTCTGGTTATCATGAATAGGAATTTCAAATTGTATCTTGAATTTTTTGTTGTGGTATTCATGGATGACATATTTTCTATTCTGGGGCTGAGGAGGATCAGATCAACGTCTAATGATTGTACTAGGCACTCTTCGAGATTATCATCTCTATGAGAAGTTTCCCATGTTTACCTTCTGGATTAGGGAGTTGATTTTTTCATGTCACGTTATCTCAGATTGATTTGATTTATTGGAACATCTAATGATCTATTCAATGATGTCCAGAGAGAAGCTAAAGACAGTTTTTGAGATCATCAGCTTTTTGGACATGGCAATGTATTATAGGCAGTTTGTTCGAGATTTCTATTGCCTTTCGTTTTTTATGACTGTGGTTACCTAGAAAGGGATAAAGTTTATATAGATCCTAGATTGTTAGGTTTTCTTTGTAGAGATTATGTGGTGGTTTACCAATATCAATATTTTTATTTTAACAGATTTTGAAAAAGGTATATGTGGTTAATTATGATGCCTCAGTTATGGGACTTGGGTTTGTGCTGATTCAGGGTGTCCAAGTAGTGGAATATGGTTGTTTCCAAATCTTAACACATTAAAATAATGAACCACCCCATGACTTGAAGTTATAAGTGCTGATATATTAATTTCAGATGTCGAAACATTGTCTTTTTTGGTAGATGTGTGAGTTTTATTCAGATCCTAAGATTTTAACCTACATTTTATCCGAAATAGATCTGAATTTGAGGCTGCATCATTGGGATGAGTACCTTCAGGGGTTCAATTTTGATGTTATCTACACCCCATGAAACAGTAATGTGGTTACATAAGAATTGTGATGAAAATAAATAGTTTAGGTGTGTAAAGAATCCAATGATTATTGGATAATGATGAGAATTTATTATTAGATGTACCTAGAGATGAAGAAACATAGTTGAGGTGTGTTCTTTTCCATTGTTCATCTGAAACCTTTCCTTTTAGAGATAATTACACAAGATCATCTGAGTAATTATTTGTGCTATTATTATATTCAATTTATTAATGGTGGGGATGTTTCTTATTAGTGGTGGTTGTCTCCAAAGATAGTTTTTTTTAATTAAGGTTCACACTGTTGTACCATTGTTATTAAAGATGTCAGTGATGTTGGGTATCCTCTGGTCATAGTGGGTCATTCATTCTATTACCACCAAGATGTTCTATGATATTCATTGTGAGTTCTGGTATTGGGGTATGAGGTGGTTCATATATTTCTTTACGTCACGGTGTTTTATTTGTAAGTTTTTTAATGGACAACACAAAAGTCCCTTTAGATTGCATCTGGAACTACCAATTCCTACCTAGAAGTGGAATGATATATCCATTGTTTAGATTGTTGTCATACCTCATACACCTCGGGGGTGGAATTTAATTTTGGTGTAGATTGACTATTTGAAAAAATTCTCCCATTTCATTCCTATTAGAGACTCATCCAAGGGGATGAGTTAAGTTTCTTCTATGTCAAGAAGACGGTCATCCTACATGGAGTGCATTCAACGATTGATCCTGATAGGGAACCTCATTTTTTCACCTGGTTTTGAGGAGGTTTTATGTATACAATGGGGTCATAGGTTATGATGGGCATGAAATAAAAACTAGAACTGGATAGTCAAAAATAGCGGGTGGTTTAGATCATGAAATCCATGCTCCAGGCATGTGTGTTAGATTTTGGAGGTTCGTGTGACAGAAAGATGTTGCTGGTAAAATTATGATACATTAGTTACCAATAATTGATTCAAATACACCGTATTGATGTGATTTAAGGTCATCGGTGTATGTCGTCTTGGTGTTGGGAACAGGTAGGTGAGACCTCATTTTTGGGAAGATCCTTTTATAAGAAATATATGATAATTTTATATTAATCAGATTTCAGTTTATTATGGTTTAGATTCTCCATATTTCATATGTTGATTAGATTAATATATCTTTTAAATTTTTAACGGATGAATTAGTTTTTCTAAATGTGGAACCTCACATGGGTCACTATCATCTTGGTATGTAGGGGAAGATAACACTGAGGTATGATGGACCGTTTGAGATTACTCAGAGATTTGGTAAGGTAGAATATACATTTTATATTCACTCTTGATTCACATCAATTAATGTCGTGTTCCATGTATCATGGCTAAAAAATCCCAATGTAGTCCCATCTCATCTATTTAATCTGAAATAATTTGAGTTAGAGCCTGATTTGTATTCATTTGAGCCTCGAGTGTAGATTCTAGACTCATAGGAGAATGTGCATCGTGGGAAGTCAATTCCATTGGTCTATGTCCATTGATAGCATTGTCGTGATGTGCATGAGACATAGTAGACGAATTCTTGGGTGGGGGAAGATTATTTTTTCTTTTCTGATCAATCCTAAGAGTGACTTCCTAAAGGTGGAATGTTTTCACAGTGGAAAAAATGTTAAAATCCGTTTTTTTATTATGAGTTATTATTTTGATTATTATTTTTCATATATTTTTTCATTAGTGTACCAAATAATTTTTTGTGGAAATAGGAAATTTTGAGCTTCACATAATCTGTTTCACAGTTGACATACTGTTAAGGGAAACTGTGGACCATCATCTAGGTAATTGTGTTGAAGGTTTCCTCCTATTTAGAGGAGGCCACATAATTGATGCACAGTTTTGAAAACCATTCAGGCTAACTGTGCAGCATGTTTTCCTTGGATTGTGAGGGATGTACAGTTTACTCATGGTTTGGAAAAAAGTGTGGGAAAACCATGTGACCTTCTGTCTAGGTCATTAAGATGTAGAAAATTACATTCTTTTCATCTTCAGATTTATCCCTAAAACACCTCTAGATTGAAACCTATGGGATTTTAATCTCTTGGAGCTTCCTCCAATCATTCATAAAGAACTTTAGTATCAATATTTGTGTATTCTTTTTGTGCATTCAACATTTAATCATCAGGTACCTATCTTTTAATATGGTTTCTTCTTTCTTCTCGGGTTCCCCTTCCTCCCTCTATGGGTTCTTCTTTTCTAGTGGATTGTTTGACCTTGTTGGTGTTCTATCTTGTTTTTTGGGGGAAATTTTGATGGATGATGTTTTATCTTTTAATTATATGGTCTTATTGAGGTGTGGTTGGAGTTTTTCATAATTTTCTATATGTTTCTATGATTGAGGTTGGTGGTTCTATGATTTTACATTATTATATGTTTTTAATGTGATTTCATGGTTGTTAATGAGAGTTATGGGTATTAGGTGTGTGCAATGAATTATGTTTTGTAAATTTTTTCACATTTATATATGATAATTTTTTGTTTTCTAAATGAATTTAATTATGTTTCATGTGTTCCTTATTGTAGAGTTTTTTTTCAGTGTTAGATGAATTTTTGAAAGAAGATAATTATTTTTTCAGAGGTATTCTAATGATAGAATGTGTTGAAGTGGTTTTATACAAATAATTTTTATTTTTTCATGTTGTTTATTATTTTTCACTATAAATGTTGTATTTGAATTATTAAAGTGATTTGAATCATGATATAAAGTGGATTTGGTGTATGTATGAATTTGAAAGGGGCATTGACCGTGGTAATGGTCAGATTTCATGTGTGACCATTTATAGTGTTTTCAAATGGGCTTTGTGAATTGTGAAAATGGAGCTCAATGTGTTTCCAAAAGGTCTTTGTGTATGTAGGAAATGAATGTGGGTATATTAATGAAAACATGGTGGTTTTTATGTGGTATTTGATCATTTGATAAATTTTAATTGTAAAAATGGTTATTTTATTATTGTGTTTATGATGCTTGAATGTGTGTGTGATGGTGAGAATTTATTTGACATTTGAACTGGAAATTAGATAACAAATGGAATTTCGAGTATGTAGGTTGGAGTCCTAGAAGTAGTATGATAATTTATGAAGATGTTGAAAGGACCAAATTATTCTAATAATATTTGGTGCTACAAAACTAACTAAACATGCGATATGATCAGATACCACAATACCATGGGAAATGATCCCCTCTGGTGGCTCAGGCATGGTAACACTATTAGTTTTGGTTTATTATATATAGACCACTATACCTTGTGATTTGTTCTTCTATAGTGGATCATGCATTAGGATTATGTTTTTTATGGTTGGGAAATTTTCATCACTGAGGTATGTGGATTCCGGGGTCGAATTTGTGCATGTAACCTATAGGGATTTCCCATGGATTCCTCTTGTGACAAGATAATTTTTTGTGATGCCTATTTCATGTGGTGGTAACCATTGATAATTAATAGACCTTGTATACATTATGTTTTTATATAAATATCCATTTGTGAAATGTTTTCACTAAATTTTTATTCCTTAAAAACGATTTCTTTGACATGTTCCTTGAAAATAATTTCAAATGTTTTATGAAAATTTTCATGTTATTTTATCTTCTAATGTTATAGCCTGAAATCCTCCTTTTGGGTGATATCCTTATAGGATTTGGTTCACACCCTTCATAAATCATTGGGTGTATGTAGAAAATTTTATGTCTGCCCCATGTAATGTAATGATGTCTCGTGCTGTTGATGGGGGATCAAGATTCATGTATTCCAATAATTAGAGGTTTTGGTGGTGGCGGAGTTTGGGTGATCACTCCCTTTGTGCGTGCAGGTTTTTTGGAAGGATTTATTTTTCTCATTTAATTATTGTATTTTTGGTTTTTGGTTAAAATTTTAAACCATGGATATGAAAATTTATGTATCTCGATTGGTTATGGTTATTGGTCATGTGAATTTGTATACTCATGGGTTTTTTATTATTATATACATGGGTGAAATCATTCCAATATTATATTGTTGATACCCATGCACAAGTTACTAGCCTTTGGGGGTCAGGAATTATTTTCAAGACGTGCCACAGATCAAGACAGGTATCTTGTTGGATGGCACTCCATCTTGGTTCGTGATAATATATGTCCATGTGGGAAAAATATTTTTTTTTGTAGTGGTTTTTTAAACATGTATTTATTTGAAAATATTTTTATTCATATTTATGTATGTATATAAAATCATATTTAGATGTGTTTGGGTACATGTATTAAAATATACAAACAAATATTTACATTTGTATATACCTATATATATATGTATGTAGGTATGTATGCATGTACTTATATCTATATATAATTACATCAATTATATTGGAAAATAATTTCAATAATATATATTTACTAACATATATTAATTAATTTATATATATATGCAATTTCATATGTACATACACATAATGATATGAATTTAAATCTGTATATGTATTAATATATGAATTTATATGTCTAGATGTATGTGATTATATATAAATATATTATTATGTTTGTGTGTTCATTGGTTTTTATATATTTTCATGATAAATAATATTTATAGGTATATAAAGATATATGTATTTTTAATGATATTTAAATACATAAAAGACATGCATCTAAATATTATTATATGTACATACATACACATTGATATAACTATGAATACATATAAATTTATTAAGGGTATTATTTAAAATTATACATTTGTATAAGTTTATACAAAAATAAATATTTATAAGTGTATTATTTTTACAAACCATGTATGAAACATAATTTTTTCCTATTTAACATATGCATGTTTATACCGATTTTTATATGTATTTATATTTAAATTTGTCTATAAATAATGAAATTAGCATATATTCATATATTTATGTATGTATGTACTTGATGTTATATATATTTATATCTGCATTTAGATATAATAATATTTGGATGAATGTACATAAATTATTTTAAATACACCGATAAATATTTATATTTTTATATACGTATATTAATGTATGTGTGTTTAAATATTTATATAAATATATAAATATATATATTTATATTACTGCTAGAATATAGATGTATTCATATAATTACAAATATTTATATGTGTATATACCTATATTTATATGTATTTATGTACGTATCCATGCGTGTACTTTTATTGTAAAATAATTAAACTAGTTTTTTTATATAATGGAAATATTATATATTTATGTTTTTATATTAATATAAATTTATATATGTATGTGTATCTGGTCATATTTAAAAATATGTATTTCAGTTTTATTGAATGTATATCACTATATTAATTTTCTCATACAAATGTACCTATGTGTTTATATATATATATATATTAATATTTATGATTTTATGTATGCATATTTATAACTCATACATATATATATGTATGGAAATAGAAATTTTTTTAATTTTATATATGTTTGTCAATGATCAATAATTTATATTTATATTTATTTGTACATATTTACACTGTGCAAAAGTAATTATGTATGAATACATTATATATATACTCAGTGATTTATAAATGATGGCCTAGGCGTGATTAGTAATTTTTAGAAATATTTATTGATTTGTTTGTTTAAAAAATTCGTTATTACACAAAATGTATATAAAATTGTACGTTCTGAATTTTGTAAATAATATTTATATAATATATATAATTATAAATATTTTTATCTATATAAACATATGTTTATGTCATATATGTATAAATATATATATATATAAATATATATATTTGTAAATAATTATATATGTATGTATATACTTTAATAAATATATATATACAAATATAATCATTAATTTACAAAAAAAATTATCGATATGTAATTTTTTAATGAATTTTGATTGTATAAAAAATAACTAGATGTAATGTAAATTTACATCGCGAACCGATACCGATATATGAAGAAAAATTAAAAATAGTGTATCATATTTGGGTTTAGAATTATTTTCATTGATGTAAAGATCACATGGCTATTGACATAGTGAAATTATAATACCATTTGAATATATTATAATAGATCAATGATTAATAGTGAAAAAATTGAATGTCGAAAAATAGAAATTCTGATTCCATATGAATATAGTATAATAGATCAATGTTAATTAGTGGAAAAAATTGAATGGATGAGAAAAAATATCAATTGGAATTAGCAATGGGCCATGTACTTAAGGGAGGTTTGTGTGTCGTAATATTATTTTTAAGAGAATCAATTATATGGTCGGTAAATGATGGGATGTTTATCCATCATCATCATAATTTCCCACATGATATGTGGAGTAAATTAGGATCCTACCATTGTGGCACATGGGTAAACAAAATTAGATGGTTTATGAATTAGTAGGCTTCCCAAAACAACCCCATTCTATAGACCATGTCTAATCCATACTTCGTCAACCCCAATTCAATTTCTCCCTTACAAATTCAATTTATTCCTATTAAAAATATTTGATGGAATATATTTTTCACAAATGGAATAAGAATTTATATATTTCATCACCAAGGTGATCGTTATATGGATTAAAATATTTATTTACCCATATATGATACAATTAATATAAATTATAATATTTTCATTTATAAGTGTAGATTTACAGTGTAAATTTAGAATATATATTTAAAAAAATTCTGAGTCATTATTAGTTTATACAAACAAAATGAAATAAAGAATTTATATATGAATAATTTTTTTGAAAATTAATAAGTATACATGACAATATATATATATATATATATTCATGTATATAATTACACACACACAAACATATATAATTATAATTACATACAAACATATATGAATATAATTATATATATATATATGAATCTATATGTTTTTACTTTCATGTACCCATTAGAATATAAATGTATTTACAAATACAATTATTTTAATTACATATAAAAATAAATATATACATACATACATATATCACAATCACATCCATATATCATATTAATATATGTATATATACGAATAAATATATACGTACATATATACATATATCACATTAAAATATGTATATATATGTACACATATATTTGATTATACAAAAAACATATGTTTTTTTGCATAAAATTTTGAAACTATATTTTTATACAATTTCTGTAATAAATAATTTGTTATACCAACATATCAATTAATATATCTAAATAATACTGATCACTAAAACTCAAACATTTATAAATCAATGAATATATATATATGATTTATTCTGACCTAATTACAAACACACGTAATTTTTTTTTGAAAAAAAACACACATATATATGTTATAAAAATCCATGTATGTTTACATATATACATATGTGTATGTGTTAAATATATGTCTAGATATATACATACAAATATATATAAGAATAGGTACATGCATAAATGAAAATTAATATACTCATATACATGCATATATCTCCAGAAGTTCCACGAGTCAATCAAAAGCCCAGTCCTAAAAATTTATTACATAAAATTAAATGCATAACAACAACACAGATCATGTGGCAAAATAACAACGCCATACCCAAAAGTGGCATACATCACCACAAAAAAAACAACTTGAGTAAAAACTCCACACACATAAAGGATCAAAACAACTATTAACATGCGTGGCCTATTGACCAAAATAAAATGTCTCATAAACACATAATAAAAGATTACACACAAAAAATAGACCTAATACCAATGAATAATGACACCCCTCAATTACCGTGTTCCTTCAATTCCTTAACTAAAGGTAGTGGAATCCATTAAAGATATCCCAATCCAACCCATCATCACGAGATCACATTATTTCTCCCCAAAGACTTCACCTACACTGCGCGACAACCTGTAGTAAAACACGTTCATTACCATCCCGCATCCCACCATCATTAACATCACAAGGCCATCACTACCCATGGACCGAGGTCATCCGCACACCATGAGAACCATGTCCATCACGTTTAGTCTCTTTTCAAACCCGTCCTGTACATCATCTGCGAAAACTAGACATCATTATGATCATGAGCACTATCCTGATCTCAAATTTTATCAACATAAATATATTTAACTCTACCCAAGAAATATTCATTCTAAGGATCCTAATATCCGACCAGAAATAGAACTGCCAGTCACTGGGATATCTGACCACCAGAATCACAAACCAGACGCTGGCCATTATCTTCACACCTCTCCCCTTATTTCCATCATTTTAGATTGACTCCTACAAACAAAACATCCATCACCCAACACTGGCCTCAGCCCCAGCCATGATCTGGGAACCATCTCACCCACAAAAGCATGTCTTCTCCACTTTTGAGACAACCACGTTGTCCTTATTCCATTACCACATATTAGGCTCAGCGGCATGCATCTTATTCGTGAAACAACTCCCCTTCGCAGCAAAATGGTGCCACCTAGTTAACTCACCTATGTTTTATGATTCATAATTCCTTGCACGAGATTATCAAAAATTTCAAACCTTCCATCCTCACAGCAATGAGTATCCTTTTTCAAATCACATCAGATGTCTGCCAGATTCCTTCTAAATCACCTCCATAACCCCCCCCCCCTATCTGAAATTTCTATCAGTGACATAACCCTCTTGTGTGAATAGCATAGGGAAACATCTCCACATTACAAAAAAATTCAAATAGGATATATCATCCTTATGGGTGCCCCATTTAGAGTGATCCACAAATTGATTGCCAGAAAATAAAAGCGAGATAAGATCTCTTCTAATGAGAGATCCCATCTACTATAAATGAATATATACATAAATTCATATATTTAAATTTGTGCATAAAAAAGTACATACAATCATACATACATATAAATACTACTGTATACATCCACGCATGGAAGCGTATATATTAATATAATTGTTTACACACACACACACACACACACACACACACACACACATATATATATATATATAAGAATATGAATAATATCATATTCAATCATATGTACATATATATATATATATATCGATGTGTATACAATCACATATATAAAAATAGACATTCATATAGATATAAGTACCCTCATGCATGCACGATAGTGGGTACAATATTTTATTGTACATTTCTACTGGGAATCTCTAATTAGAGATTCTTCCTACGAATTTATCATATTACATTAATATATAAAAAATCATTCATATATGTATATACATGTTTCAATATGTAAATATGATCATTTGTATATGTATAATTTTTTTTAATATTTTGATGTAGGTATGTACACGTATTAAAATATTCTGAAAAATATTTGTAGTTGTATATGCATGTAGAAATATATATGTACGAATGCATGCATTCATGTACTTATATCTCTTAATAATTACATTAATTATATATTCATATATTTTAAATAATTTATATTTATATACATAATTAAATATATATTTATAACAGTATATATGTATGTACATGTACATATTGAAATGTATTTATCTTTGTGTTTATATAGCTATATTAATTTGTACATATAGATGTATATATGAGTTTATATATAATTGGATTAAAATATATGTAAGTATGTATCCATGTATGCATGCATGCATGCATATATATATGTATGTATATTTTTTTGTTTGTATGTACATACATTGGTTTTTATATATGTGTGTGATCAATCATGTTTATAGGTATATACAAATAAATGTTTTTATAATACCATTTTTACACTGGTACATATATGCCTCGAAATATTATTAATTTTATATACATACACATTGATCCAATCAATAATGTATATAACTATTTGGTAGAATGATTTACAATCACTCAACTATATAAATATACTCAAATACAAATATTTAATTTTTTATTTTAACGTGTATTTGTACAAATAGACAGAAATATTAATTAATATAACTACAAAAATGTATATTATTGCTATTATATAGAAATGAAATTATTGTAATTAATTAATGATATAAGTTGATACATGCATGATCACACATACAAAAAGATATTTACAACAACTAATATTTATAGGTATATTTTAATTCATGTACACATATGCATCTACATATTACCACAAATACATACATGCTTAAAAATACAATCATACACACATGTACATAAAACTATATATATATACATGAATCCATGTGAATATATTAATGCAATTATATAAATATATATGTATATGTATATGAATAATATTATGTACATTCAAACGTACATATATATAATGGCATAGTAACACATTCATAAAAACATACATACATATATATATAAGTACCCATATTAATGAATATAAATTAATTAAATTTTTTAATAATTATATATATAAATACATGAATGAACTAATCTCAAAGTAGAGATTTCCCAGTAAGGATTGGTACTAGAAATCTCTTATTTAAGATTTAGCAGTGCACATTGGCACTATAAATATCTCATTGGATATTGCCCAATGCATATTTTTAGTATAAATACCCATGGGAGATTTCAAATTCATAAAAATAGAAATACATATAAATATTAATACCCACATGCATGAACATATATATATATGCAATTATTTTCAATTTCATGTATAAATATGAAATGTACAAATCACCCAGTTGAGATTTTCCAGTGTAGATGGGAAGTGTGAATCCCCTATGGGAAATATCCCTATGCATATTTGTAGTATCAATCTACTTTGAGTGATTTACCATTGGAGATTTTTCTAATGAAACTCCCATAAGGGATTTTTTTGTAGATTCTTATATAGATATATAAATTTATGGATCCTTGCATGTACATGTTTTTCTATGTAACTATGTAGATGTATAGTTGAGAATAATTAAACTAGTAAATTTGGGTTCATGTAGATAATTACATTAATATTTCTCTATATACCTCTTTATATATATTCATGTATGCATGTACTTATCACTACAATACATATGGCCTTTTACAGTGTGCAAAATGGATTTTAACTGCGCTAAAAAGTGTTGTTAATCACCTAGATGATAAAGTTGGTGTCCCCTTTATCCGCACTAAAAAAACTGATAATGGGGGTCCTTAATTTGCACGAAAAACACTGATAATGACAACCTTTATTAGTGCTAAAAATAATGTTGATAAAGCCCTAGATTCCTACATGTGTTTTTAATATAACATCGCATCCAGAATCAATAACATGCAATATCCTTTTAATTTCAAATGATGCAATAATTTCCAACAATGCTATATATATTTAATTTAAATCGTGAATAAAAATATGTGCACCCATGTTATATACAAAAAAGCACTTTAATTTACAATTAAAACAAAAATATTCATATAATTACATTTAAAATTGTCCAAAAAACATTCAAAAAAATTAATATTTCACATTTTGATGCTACTGATCTCCTCTAAAAAATGTCCATCCATGGTATCAGTTGCTGAAGAAATCATCTCAACCCGAGAAAAAGATTCCACCTATATACGAAAACAAATATTATGTTAGTAATAATATAACGAAATATATTAAACATTAATATGAAAGAACACCTTAATAAAATTACAATACTTAATAAAAATGGCACATTTAGAGTTTTACCGGTCACACAATGCATCCTATTTAGGTTGGGATGATTCCAAAACCTTACAAATGAGATACATATCATTTTCATAAAATATCAAAACAATTCAAATGTGTTTTATCATATTGGAGTATGCCGCTTTTTCTTTTACTAAATGTAATGTCAAATTTAAATAAAGACACATTTGGAGATGTATTGGCCACACCATGCATCTTATTGAGTTGTGGTTGTTTCCTACATATCAAAAATTAATGATGTATCATTGTTATAGTGAATCAAACCAATCTGAATCCATTTTCTCAGTTATCCAATTGTCATTTGTGTTTTTCACTATAATGTAATTTTAGTCTAAAAACATGTGTTTTGAGATATTCAAATTGCATCATGCATCAGTTTTACATAAAACTAAATAATACACATCAGAAATTAATAATGAAATGATATCCCAAATTATCAGGATAATCAAAGTCTATTTTTTGGTTTTAGGGAGTGAATCATTTTGTACTAAATTGTCATTTTTAAATTAATAAAAAAAATTATGTCACACTGGTTACAAAATGCATCAAATTGAGGTGTGGATGACTCCTAATTTTCAAAAAAGTCACATAGATCATTTTCCTAATTTATCAAAAAAATCAAATGCCTTTTCTCAGTTTTTAGTAGGTCACATGTTGTTTTTACTTAATTTAATGTCGATTATAAATGAAAAGAGACGTGTTGAGTTATACCAGGCACACTATGTGTTGTAATGATGTTATGCGGACTCGTAAACGTAAAAAATGACTCATAGATCATTTTACTATAATATCAAATCAATCAGAAATTGGATTCTCAGTTTTCAGTATGTCACTTGTTGTTTTTACATAAATAAATGTCAATTTTAAATAAAAACAAATTCTTTAAGTTATACCAGACACACCATTCATCTTATTACTGTGATACTGATTCATACTTCTCAAAATTAACAAATATAACATTTTACTAGAGAATAAAAACAATATGAACATGCTTTCTCAAATGTTATAATAACAGTAGTATTTTTTTACTGAAATGTCATCTCAAATATGATGCAAGCATTATGAGTCATTCAAATCACATAATGAAACATTTTGAAGTGATCCTACTTCGTACGAATCAAAAATGAATTATGAATCGAGGTACTAAATTATCATGAAAATTAGATTGTCTATTCGTGGTTTTAGTAACAGACACATTTTGAACTAAATTGACAATTTTATACTCATAACAGACACTTTTAGTCATACTGGTCAGACCATGCAGTGGATTGAGGTGCAGTTGACTCCTACACATTAAAAATGAATCATCGATTGTTATAACTATGCATAAAAAAAATGAAATTTTTGACTTGGTTACCAGAATGCCACATGTTCTTTTTTCATAATTTAATATGAATTCAATATAATAATACACACATAAAGTCATACCGACCACACCAAGAATCAGATTCAACAGAGGTTGATCCTGACATATGCAAAATGACTCTAGGATCATTGTCATAAAAAAATAAATATAATATGAATGTTTTCAAAGTATTTAGTATTTCACTTTTTACTTTTACTAAAAGTACTGTCCACTTTGAATAAAATGACACACTTTGAGTTAAACCGGTAATTTACAATTCTTTCTCAACTTTTAGTAGTTCTGTTGCTCTGATACCAACTATATTGACCCAAAAATTTCATACATAGATAACACATTTAATATAGTAATAGTATTTACCTAACATAATGATCCATGGAAGAATAGTTTTGTTCTATCACTTTTGGAAACATCAAAACAAAAATAGCTGGTTCATGATAGTCTCCTACTAAGTTATTCATTGTTATAAACATTCTTATACATATCATTTCTAAAATAATTTTTAATATCCTATGGATATAAAACATAATCAATGGTGATCATAGATTATCAGTAAATATAAACAAGTTATATTTCAACATTCACATTAGGATAACAAGACCATAATGATGTTAGAAGGTGATACTTACATTACAAAATAATACATTTCATATCATGTATAATAATCATGTGTACTGGATCAAAGAATGGTACTTATGAATGCATGACTATTAATGTATCAAATAATTTTATATTATAAAAACATACATTTTGAGTCATAAAAATCATACTTTTTGTCATATTGAGCTGAGAATGATTATGTTGTGGCTGATTACTACACTACTATGGAACAATTTAATTTAATATCTTTTAGGAAGTCAAAATTTTCATTCCACTATTGATAATTCATAATTTTCATTAAAAATATCTTCCCTTTTGTTGACTGTTGCTAATAATTGAATGGATTCCCAAAATATCATTAAAAAAATATTTTTATGATAAAAATGATAATGGAATTAATATACAAATAGTAGATAAAATGATGACAGAATTAATTAATTAAATATGTAGTAGGAATTCACATTTATAAATTCTTCATGAATCTCCTTTTATTCATTATCATAGTTGTAGCCTCAATGTCCAATCTCTCACTAGCATGAGCATCTTATAAAATATAAAATATCTCAAATAGTTTAATCCACCTATATATGAAAATAATTTTTATTTGAGTAATGCTCAAAATAATTAAATGAAACATAAATATGAAACAAAACACTATATCTAAGGAAGGTACATCTTCATGTCATTTTTTTACAAAACGTTATCATGTAATATTATCATTTATTTCAGAGCACATCTATACTATCTTGTGAATATAAGTCTTTTTGACAGTCATGGTTGTGATTGATAAATATAAATACATACATGATGATTATATATTTTCAATGAAAAAGAAATTATCTTCAAAAATATCTCTTCAGTAATGCTGGTTTGTTCATGAAATATGATGTGTCTCATAAATTTATAAACATAATTACAACAATAATTTCAATTAGTTTGTTTCAGACACAATAGAAACTTTTAGTAGAATATGTAATTTTTTTTGATATGTTCATGGTTAGTGAACAATTATTATGTATTACATTATACTATCATGTCACATTACTTTTCTTCTTTCTCATCCATATTCCCCAGCCACATTCCTTTCTTTTCACAATAATGATGCATTGTCCTATAATAATAGATTCCTCATTAAAAAAATAATATATATTTTATAATTTGATTTTTATTTCTAAAAAATTGGGTGTTTTGTATTAAAAATTTCAAACTATCATCTTGTGTGGATGGTTTATTCGATTTCCATGCATTGAATCCTACAAATAAATCATTGGTAAATCCTATTAACTACATTAATCATCCAATGCTACCTATAAAAAATGAATAACTGATGAACAAAATGAAAATATATTTCTTATTATTAAATTAAATATTTTTAAACATGAATCATTGGTTTTAAATATATTTTATCAAATGAAACTTTTGGTTCATAATATTTGATTGGACATGGGACTATTTCATCTTTTTTTGTTGGTTGTTCTGTAGAGGATATGTGAGGAATGATAAGTCCAAATATACTTTCATGTGAAAATCTCTTAAATTGTTTTTCTAATATACACCTTCAAAAAATATGAAATGTATTTAGAAATTTATTAACATAGTATATTATCTTTTTAAAAATAAAATCATGAAAATATAAATCATGTAGAAATTTAAAACAATGTTTCCCATCCAATCAATGAAAATTATTTCACTTAAACTATCAACAAAAATTAATTATCGATATTTCACTAATTATATATTTTCTTCTAAATGATCTATGTGATTATGAAAATTATTCAACTTTGAATCCTCATGAACCTTCAATGATAATAATGGAAAATATAGAATTGGAAAGGGAATTTTTATTTAAGAAGATATGTTCAATCAGTTGGCCGATAATCTAGATTGTTTTGACGTAATCATTCATTTCATATATTTATCATTGTCCTTATGTAATATCATTCATCAGACCAAACCTATTTTCATTAATTATTAATGGTTTATCATTGAAGGTAAATTTTAAATAAATACCTCCTTGTCGACATGTATTTTTACAAGATGTGACTTCTATGTGATAAATGATTCAACCACCATTTTGACATTATAAATATCATTCTCATAAATTGGAATAGGTAGCTATATTCTTGATTCATGGGCTACAATGATCAACACCCACAGATGGATTATTGAATGTGGTTTGTGATGTAGTATTTCGTTTTGAATATTAAACATTATAGCTATCTCTATAAGGAAATTGGTGTGAGTTTCGAGATATAAATATTATCATTTTTATCCTATAGAATATCATTACATGAAAGGTATCTATGTATCTATGATTCTCATTTCACATAAAAATTTATTTGAAAATTGATTAACTCTATTAAGAAATATCTATTAGGGGAATGGCTAGCCCCATAACTGATGGGGGTCGAGAGGGATCTCTACATGGTGGATATTTTTTTCATCTTCTCTTTGACCATCCTCCATTAATGTTTCCATAATCTCCCTATACAATTGGAATTGTCCTTAAAGGGTAGATATTATTTCTCTCATCTGTTTTATTAATTAACTTTTATCAGCCTCTAGTTTTGTCCATCAAAATATGTTCGGGGTGTCACCCCAAAACCTGAACCTCTAATGCAACCATAATGTTTTTGGATGCTTCAAGGACACTGATAGTTTGTATTCACTAGGAACGTGTGTTTTAGATTCCGCTGACAATGTCAGATAGAAGATATATGAAAATAAGTGATAATTGTTATTTAATAGCAATTGAAAGAAATACAAATTTTTATTATGTAGAAATTACACATGTTTCCCACACTTTTTTGTGTTTTCATCTATTAGAATCCGATATTTATATACACATTCCTCATTATCTATCACATGGAATGGTTTGGATGTTTCATTGGATGTCGATTCATCAATCTGCATATAAAAAATGAATCCTAATTATTGTGACGTTCCATTTCACTAAGATGTATTATGATGGTTTTAAAATACGTAACATTTTTTTTTAAATTTAAGTATACCTAATCCTTACATTACGAATGAGGTATGCTAGTTTTTCATCTAATTCTCTATTTCTTGAACTTGTTAGTTGTTTCAAAAATAAAAACTTATCATTCAATGTGATGACTAAAAATATCATAAAACAACATATTAGTAGCCGAAATATACCAGAGAAGACACATCAGCATGGTGGATATTAAACATATCCCACACTTCTTGGTTTTTAGGTGTGCATAAATAAAAGGTGAATGTTTTATTAATTTTACTTCTTCATATTTATGATGATTTCTTGTCAGAATTTTGTGAAATAATCTGTGAATACTTCTATAAAGAATTAATTCATGCTTCTTATGGGGTTCATCTACTACAAATGCACTATGTAATGGATGATGGAGATTAAGTCATTTATTCCTAATTTTATTCATTATCTCTAATAAATAAATGACATCATAATAATTCTGGAATCTCTCTTCACATCAGTATCCTCAAACTAGGAACAACATAGCGCAACAGATAAACATTAATCAGCTCTCATTTCTGATTGACCATTCCAATATAACTTTTTATCATGGACTTGTTGGTGTAAACATGATGAACCCACACAATCCATCCTACCTAAATTTGATGCCTTAGACCTTGGACTTAATGATTTCTTGAAATACTATCAAACTAAGTTGTTTCTATTTTTTTGGCCACGTTGGTCCTTTATCACATACCAATTTCCTAGAATCAATATTTTCAATATGTTCCTCTAGATTAGTAGCATCGGAATGTATAGACGGTCCTTGTAAATCTTCATTAGGAGTAACAATTGGTTGAGAAACATGTTGTTACTTTGGAATGGTATCACCATCACATATAGATGGACAATTGTTTTCACTACGAGCTATAGTAGGGTGAGGAACATATTGTTCCTTGGTATTGGGAGAACCATCATGTATGAAAGTCATTATCTAAAAACGTGTTTTAACATAAAATTTAAAGTAAATAAATTATGAGTAAAACATATAATCACATTTCATTTACTATATTTATATTACAAAATAAATTACATGATTACTGAACACTCTTTTTCTTTTCTAAAAGGCTAAAGGGATTTGACCCCTCTATCGATGATCCAAATACTTTCATTGTGGTCTCCTCTCTCATAAAAATGTTTTCAACATTGGGAAAATAATGAAATTATTGTGATGCCCCAAATAAAGTTTCATCCTCGTTTGAATTTTCATCTGACCCTTTTTTGGTTTTGGTCGACAATAAAAGAATTGAAAACATTTGGATTGCATGATTTGAAACATTAAATACTTGTACTTCCTGTAATTCCATTATAAATGGTTCATCATTGTAACCATCCTTAATAGATACAACTTTCACAATCCCAATTAATCTATTTTAATAATAACTTTTAATGCATTGAACAATCGGCCCTAGGAATTTTTTATATTCATACTCTCATATTTTTTTTGATGATTCCAATATATGAAATATTCACATAAATTGGTTTTCTATCCGTAGAACCCAAATCATGCGTCCCTTCTTCCAAAAGTGTAACTCCACTATATTTCATGGTACTATTTTTCTCATTCTGAATTTCATTGAAAACATAACCATTAGTTACATAACCATTGTATGATAATACATACAAACATGGTCCTCCAACTAGCCATTGCATATATTCTGAAATTGTATATGGATTTTCATACGACTCCTTAAAAATATTGTCATGAAACCATCCTAAAAATAGTTTATTATGTGTATTTGATATCAATATTTTATCCCATGATGGATTCATATGAATAATAATTTCATTGTGGGTTTTGACATATGGGAAAACTGCAAACAGTTAGGAAAAACGTAAAGGTTGGCCTACTATTGATCTATAATATTGACTGTGAAACAATCCCTTTTAGAAATTCCTTCACCTGAATTCCACCCACTGTTATGAGATTTTGGTTGACCAAATATATCCACACCATATAGGTATTCGGTACATAATTCAATATCTTCCTCTGGAATATATCGCTCCACAATATAACACTCTAGATGAATTCGTTTTTTTACATACCCGTTCAAAATCAGAATATACCATTCAAGGAGGTACATCCATATATAGTGTACATGACCACATAGTCGATTCTCTTCCACCAATTGAACTATAATATAAACCATTATATCAAACACTATTCGAACATAAACCATTTCCAATTCACATATAAGAATGAAATTTCATATTCCATAGTCATAAATTTCACCGGTTCTATAAATTTTATGAATATGAAATTGAATAATAAATAGATCATGGTAAATGTATGATTTTAATTATAGGGTAAAATAAAATGAAAATATATAGGCATTAGATCTTTCATCAAAACACAATAGTCATGTGATTTCATACCCTATAAATTTCAAACTCTCATTGATATGATGTTTTGGATATTTGATGAATACCCCTATAGAGCCATTACATGATTCAAGAGGTTTCAATACAAATATATCCCCTTCCTAAAATGATTTTAACCTGTTGGAAGAAAAATAGATCCATTTATCACCCTTCAATGGTGCCTACTGTTCTTTAATTCCCATGTTAACCATGTCAATCCTAAATTGTATTCCATCCTTTGTTTTCCAAGGTTAATTTTGAAATGTTTTTATGAAACTGTCACTTATTTTTTTCAACATTCATAAAATCATGAAAATGATTGATGTACAGTCAATTCCAGTATGGTAATTCAAAACATTAATATATATTTTTCATAACAGTTTTTATAATGGTTTTCTAAAAAGCATTACCAACAAAATTATCTACATCATTTACATTCTACAATAGTTAATAATCTATTAGTGGAGACGGTTGTCTAATTTATTCTAACATTTAATCGAATTATATCATCCATGGTCTGTACTTATTTTTTCCGAGTATAAATCAACGATTCCCTAGATAAATTTTTTTCAATTAATGTTTTAACATAATTGACTATGTATCATGCTCACAGGAAGGACACCCTTGAGTTACCTTCATGCAATATCTTGAAAAATTTCAATAATCTGGAATTTATTTTATTATCCCGTACAATATGTCTCTCAATGGTAAAATTCAATTTATATAATAATCATACAACATATCACTTGAATTCGAAAATAACATTAAATCAATGATCAATGGATCCAAATAAAAATTAATATCATTAATATATTGTTTTTGTAATTATATATAGGAATGGATAACATGTTGTATTTTCATTTCATGCATGACCACGATCAAACTTTATAATTTACCATTATAATTGCCCATTTTCTGTGTCTTTTTCTTTGAAATCCAAAAGGATTTCGTCCATCAATGAATAATGCAATAAAAATATTTCTTAGATCATTTCAATTTTTTGGATAATCATGATCAATTCCTGTCCTCAATGAAATGTTTGTTGGGTGAAATTGGTTCCCATATTAATTTATTATGTTTGTATTCAACTTAAATTGTCATGTCATATAATAAATTCAATACAGGTACCTAAACCGGAGAATGATTGGATACAAAAATAATAATGTTTTAGAACCGTATTCATATTTCTTGTATTGAGAAGAACCACATATAGGGAATTCTATAGCTTATTTGTGGTCATTGAGAAATAGTAAATAGTCATTCTGACAAGCGTGTATTCTTCAGGAGATCGTATCAATCAAGCGTAGCATTCATTTTGTGTCATTTTTTCACCTAGAGACATCATTATCTTCTAGGAGAATGTCATTCAAGAGAGAATGTAATTTCATATAACTATTATCACTCTATCTATTTCCTGATTTCAAATTATACAGCTTCAGTATGGCTGAAAATGTTGTATATATAGTGAAACCATATTACAATGATATATTTTCCCATCTCTTTAACTGATCAAACAATTTTGGACAATCACAAAGATCATCATCAACTGTCCTTGAAAAATTCTCAATACGATCTTCATCATCACTCACATATATAATCACATCCTCAATACAATCCTCTTCATTTTCTACTCTTGTAATCACATGAGTTGATCCATAAAAGATTGCGATATCCAAGACATAAGCTACATTTTCTTTTTCCCTATGTTCATTCCCATGTTTATTACATCGATCTATTCCATGGGTGATTAAGTTTTCTTATAAATCCTCTATAAAAACATATCTTTAATAACAATTGTGTATACACCAACAATGGATTTGACATGGGTCATATGCATGACCTTTTTCAAACTTGATAAAATCTATCAATCCCTCTGCATAATCAATTTTCAAACGATTAGCATCCATCCAATATTTATTCATATCTATCATATTTGATATAGTGATATTAATAACTAAGAATATAAAAACATTAAAGGGGCCTTCCAAATATAGAGAAATAAACATTAGAATGATAGTTTTATTTCATTTAATTTAGTAGTACTCATCCCTATAGAATCTAACACCAAATCCCTATAAAAATTATTTTTAAAATCACACATGAAATTCCATTCCAAATGATTAAATCATTTTAATGATATTTAAAAATATAAGGGTATGTTAAACACATATAATATTTTAAGAAACATTTCCAAACACATGAATAATCATAAGATATTAACAGACGCATTTTCATGAATACATAAATGCTATGTCATGCATGGATCAGACCACATCAACAAGCCACCGTGGGAACAACGTGCCACCATCGCAACCTCTACTACTTATAATAGTCAGAAGCCCTGAATATATGGGTCACCAGTACACCATGTATGCCGTTAAATACTGAGGGATAATGCCAAAGCTGGAGGGAAACACTATTCTCATCATTTTCATTTTTACCCCATTGTTCAATTGACATGATTTCTTTTTAAAAGTCGGGGTAAAATTCACATGATTTATATTTATTTTAATATTATAATACCCTAAACATATCATCCAAATTCGTATTTTCTAGGAGCTTCATCATAGTCGAGAATCCATACATAAATATAATTCCATCAGTCATCCTCAAACTCATCAATTGGCGTGAGAAGGTCTTCATATAGATTATGAACCGTGCAAAACCGTTGATGTGAAAAAACATGGATGATGAAATATAGGATCTAAATTCATAGATTGTTTATTTTGATGGCTATAGGGGTGAGTTAATGGGTTTTATGATCACTGATCCATCTGTGTGGTTCCGGTCATCATGTTTCGGGATAACCTGAATGCTTTAGACCCCACTGCCTTCTCCATCTGCCCATCCACCATGCCCTACCCCAATTCCTCCACACCAAAAAAATTATGTTCTATTATGAAAATAAATTCTTGTCCCACAACCCATCAATCACTTGACCGAACATAAACTATGTTTCAGAAAAAATAGAAGTCAAGGGGCGCCGGTTCAATTATATCCAAATTCGGCAAGGGGATCAGTTGTTGCGGAATATTCTCTTGATTGAAAGCTGATTCATCATCCAACTGACGATGACATGGTTTCGACAAAGGGATGACGTGAAAAATAGAATATTACATAGCTCCAACCCAATGGAACTGTTCAACATAGACCTGATTTAGATGGAGAACAAAATCACATAGTTTGTGGTACAAAATTTATACTCACTATTTAATATATCTTCCTCCACATCATTATATCATCTGGTGATGGATTACATGGATAGCATGGTTTCTATCATCCTAGTATCTCCACTGGAGGTAAATCAAAAATGGAGGAAATTTTTGGACTTGTGGAGGAGGATCCTCCTTGGCCTGGGTTGAACAAACTGAGTTCCACATAAAACCAATAACAGAACTGTAACCCATATCAGCATTCCATTAGCTATAGATCATTCTAATTATGGTGTTAGTTTCTTAAGGGGTGAGATGTTTGACTTCATTCATGAATTTAAATTATATTCATACAAGGTAACCCTCACTATACTGACCCTCAGATTGAATGAGTGTACAAACTCATTTTTATGAATCTTCATCATCTTGGAGAGGAGTTACCTGAGATTATGAAACACTAATTTCACCTTCTATTCAGCCATCACCGGAATTATCATCAACCATGTCGAGGAATCCCATCTACTATTAGAGGAGGTAATCATCATCATGTCATTTAGAGGTCTAGAAGATGTTGATCACCTCATTAAAAATAAAAAACAATACAAGATCTTTTTGGATTTCCCTTACAATTGTTTGTGTTGGGACGTTAACAAATTCTACAGTCAAATGTGGAGAAGGTGTCTTGTTTCCAACATTTGTAACTATTGGGACAATCCAAGGGGAATTGAATTACAATTAGTACTCTTTTTTATTCTCTTCCACATATTCTGTGTTATTCTTATATTGATGGAATTTATTTTTGTTTTATTGGTTTGTGTTATAAATTTTCATTTATTATGTGCAGGTGTGATAATTTTACATTTATAATGGTGATTCATTATCCAAACCCTTCATAATAATCAAAATTTTGGTTTCAACCATTCGAATTTTAGGTTGGACTATATATGGAAGTGATTTATCCCAATTAAAACTACTATAAATTGAACTAATTCAACAATAAATCTTATCGATATTAAAAACGGTCATATAGGTGTTTTTATCAGTCCCACTCCTTATTACATTTTTTTTATTTTAATATATAGTTAGAGGATTCTACTTCTGAATAAATTTTTTTAGTATATTTAAATATTTAGAAAATTATAATAAATTTTTGTCGTAATTAAAATTAAAAATATATATATATTAATAATTATAAAATTATTAAATTTTACATATTATATTTATAAAAATTATTATAAATATTTATTTATTTATTTAGTCATATATATATATATAAATAGGAAATTATAAAATATATATATAATTAATATATTCATTTTCATTTCATATGAATTTAAATATATATATATATACATATATTTTTGACTATAAATAAATATATATTTACTTATAATTCTAATCATATATATATATAATTGTTATTATAATTATAAATATAATAAATATATTTATTATAATTTTATAATTATAAATAATTTATTAATATTAGGTATTAATCATCACTAAAAAATTCCAGATAAAATCCTTTCGTTGTTTTATAAATAGAACTCTAATAGATCCACTTGTTATTTGACCATCATGATTTCGCTGAAGTGGTGCTTTGCCCCTGCTTCCATCATCTCCTCTACCTCCGCCCCTGCTACCTCTACCTACTCCACCTGTATTCTACCTCTACCTCTGACTCTATCTCTTCTTCCCCCACCATCGCCTCTATAGATCCCTTCATTGATTCCCTCGCCTCTGATGTCCCAGCCTTTATTGTCCCCAACACCACCTCGACCCCCGCCACCATTGCCCCACTCTCCGCTACACCTTACTCTGATGCCTCTACCTCTACTGCCTCCACCTCTACTTCTCCATTACCTAATACCCAGTACTACTCATCCCCCAACTCTGTCTCCACCATCCTCGATGTCCCAATCCCCGATGCTTCTGAAAACGATGCCCCGGAAATGGTCGATGTATCCCAAGTCGCTACCTCCTCCTCCCTAACATCCATGACACTAGACTATAATTTCCAAACGTCATAAATTATTTGTGAATTTAAAAATACTGTGTGAATAATGATTTATATTATATTACGTTTAGTGTTTTTTCTTGACATGTAAATTCTCATGGGTTTGTTTTTTCTTCTTCCATGTTGTACTCTATTTGTTTATAATGTGATGATGGGATATGTGGTTTTACTAGATTACAACATGAGATGTTGGACCTGGAGTGAATCGGGTTAATTAGGGTTGTGACTCAACACACAATCGTAAGGAATAGAGGGGTGCATTGGACATTTGGCATTTCGCAATGGTATTTGAGTATTGAAATTCCGTAGGGTAAGTGGTTACAGGGGAAGCCTATTATTATTATTATTCTGATAATATTTTTTATATACATTGATGATATTATTTGTGATGGTGTGGATGAGTAGTTAACTTAATAGGTTTATATTGGTTATACTTTTTATTAAATAGAACATTAGTTTGTTTTTCTCACATTTACATGAGGGATCCTAAAGATGATCCTACTATGTTTACATTTCATGATCACCCCTATTTATATTATAGGTGGATAAGAGTCTTTTAGTGACTAAGATGGACTGGGATAGTTTGGAGATGGAGTTAATGTTTGGTGCTACTGATTTGAAGTTGTTTCAGATTTTTTATTTTATATATTTTTTTGTATAAAATGAAATTCATTATTACATTATTGTATTAATTTCTATCTTATCCACCACCAATTATATTACCTCTAGTGACCTATACTCCTGGATTAAATAAAAAAATTGAATCAAGAATAATTTCAATATAATATCCAATTTAATGACTATTTGAAGGAAATTATTGGATACCACATTAAAATTGGAAATTATAACTCTCATTCATCCATTACATCATATAAGAAGTTCTCTATTTGATGTCTTCCCACGAGTCCTGCTGAGGAATTGTATTTCCAAAGGTATTCATCGATATGAAAAAGTTTGAATCTATAATAATTGTTCTATTTCTCATTATTTTACTACTCTAGCTATTTTACATCTAATACATATTATATGAATTTGAATATGTGGCAATTGTGTTTCCTCCTTTAATGAAACACCAATTTTTTTGTGATTCAGAATATAAATATCATAATAGAGTATCCTCTATTACTTTAATGTGTTATGATACATAACTAAAATCATTATCAAATGAAAATACTTTCTCACATTAATTCCTTACATAAATTTAGTTTCCATTGTCGAGAAATTAACAACTAGTTATAACTAATATATCCAACTATCTATTTTCCAAAACAAGGATAACACTATTACAATTGATGTCTTCTAGGTATCTGAATATCTAATAAAGTTTCCATCTAGGAACCCATTTATAATATCATATTCAAAAAGGATCATTGATTTATAATTAAATATAAATATGTTTTGGATTATTTTTTTAAAGCCTGAAGAGGTTACCTTCCCATATTTGTCATGAAAGGAAAAAAATTCCCAATACAGAGGTAGTATCTAACTTTGAAAAAATCATCATGTACATAAAAATTATAACTATTGGGGATAATAGAATATTTTCCATGTAAGGAATCTAATATTTTATTCTCATTCCCTATGATTCATATAATATAATGAATCCAACAAATGGATTTGATAAAGGATTACATCTGATCATCTAAAATATATTGATTATTTTTATGATGAATTCCTTATAAGATATTCCCAATGTTATTGGCTTCCAATCTCTCGCAATTAACACTCCCAAAATCATATTGAAAATTACTAGATAATTCAATATGAACCATTAAGAAAAATCACGTTTTTAAAACATAATCCTTATAAACGTTGATCCAGTAACAAACATGCCATCCACTTATAAAAGAAGCATAATGTAACTTCATTCATCCCATAACTTATTTTAGAAATAATGGAATGCATTGTTCTATGAAAATATTTCATTATCCATGAAACCTAAATCTTTAGGATATATTATCATGGAACCTATTTCAATCCATAAATGTATTACCTGAATAATCATATAACATCCCGATTCGGATATTCCTTATATTCATTCATTTTCATCATATTAATATTATCATTGATTTTATATTTTTGTTTTATCCTTAGATATCAATATTATATTGTTTTACAAAATCATTTAATCATTAATACAACATTGTATTATAATTCATGAATTATTTTCTATAATATCATATTTTAGTGCTTAAAATATTGTTTTATGTTTGGAAAAAATATCTTAAAATAGAAAAAAGTAAATTTATTGAGTGAGTTGATTTTAAAACCAAATTTACAACAAAATGAAAAATATTTTATTGGTTGGGAATTTTTTTAATAAGGTTTATCTTCCCTTTTATTTCTTACATGTAATTTTTATTATTGAAATAAAAAAGTATTTTGATAAATGCATTAAATTTTTAAACCATGTGTAAATATTTCTTCATAAGAATGATTTTATTTAATCTGAATTAATTGATATGTGGTTGTTTTAGTAATGAAAAATTATAGAAAATATTTGGATCATGTGGAAATGAAATACTATGAAAAACCTATATTTCATTTTTAATAATTTATATTGTTTTCAAAGGGTGAATGTATCTTTTAAAGTTATTTTAAAAATAATTGGTTTATATTAAAAAGGTATTGTTATTTTAAAGTGTAATTTGCTTAAAAACTTGATTTTTTATGGTATTTCTATAATGATTCTATAAATAGTTTTTAAAGGACATCTTGATGGTAGTTTTTCCATAATCTTTTTTGTTTACATTATAATATAATAAGGAAAACCATTAAATTATATAGAGAAGTGAAATAGATTGATAAAAACACAATGATAATGTTTTGTCATTAAATTTATCCAACCCAATGAATATCCATAATTATCACACTCTTGCAAAAGGTGAATTAATTTTTAACACAATTACACCTCATAAACCTACTTCTCATTCAACATCACCTGTTTGGTTTGAATTAGGGGGTTATCTAAAATTACATCTTATTTTTGGTTTGGTGTTATATTATAAGGGGATGAGTGTTAAACAAAAAAATGTTATATTTACTATCATTCAAAAATTGAGTTCTTCTTATTTGAGTGGCTGCTTTTCTGTATTTATTTTCTAGGACATTAATATTATAGACTCTTATAGGATGGATATGAATAAATAATGAATGAATTTCAATCGTCTGACCAAATATTTAGAGAATGGAGTGAATGTGCTAATAATTTCCCTAAAAGACCATGCATATGACCCATCTTAACTCATTTGTCTATTTTTATGCTCTTTTTATAAAAAATACTCTATATGAGTTAGAAGAACAATTTATTGTTCATGGAATAGATCGAAATTATAAATGATGAAATAAACTTGGATAAAAGGAAAATAAAACTAGTTGATGGGATAACAATGCATTTTTTTATCATCTGATATGATTACAAGTGATTACAATGAAGAAGACAGTATGCGGGCTGAGGTTAAAGATGTAAATGATAATGATGATCGTATTGAGGAAATGAGAAAGACAGTTAAAAATGAACATTGTGATTAAGAGAAATTTATTAAGAAATTAATGAGTTGTACAAATGTTCCATTGTATGGTGGTTTCAGTAAATATATAGCATTGTGATCGGTATTAAAACTATTTAATTTGAAAGATGGAAATGGATGGGGTGATTCCAGTTTTACAAAATAACTCTCTCTCTTGAATATAATGCGTAGAAAGGATAATGAGATCTTGAGCTAGACATACAATGCTAAAAAATGATAATCTTTATGTGTATGATCTCCAATGTAATACATGCCTACAAGAATCAGTATATACAAATTTTCAAGGACAACAAATCAGATACATAATTCCCAAAATTTGGTGATTCTTGAAACATGAATGTTGAATCGGGTCCTATGAAAGTAGTATGTTACTTTTTAATCATTCCAAGGTTTATGTCACTATATGGAAGTGAGGAGACAGCATACGAATTTATATAGCAAACAGATACATGAAATAAATATCAAAATCAATTTCAACCATAATACTCTCCTTAGTAGAATAGAATTTATCATTAATATCATGAATTGGGAATCAGTAAATGAAACTGTAGTATTGTGTAATATATAGATGTAGTTAATCATTTTTTTTCAATGTAGTTGTCACAGTACATGGCTGATTATGTTGGTAAAATATATTTTTTCACCATGTTTATGCATGAAATAAAAATATATACTATTATCATTCCTTTGATTAGGGAAAAAACAACAGGTTAATGATATTGTTTTATATGTAGCTCAATTGATTCAGGATTTTAAATTAGTGTGGGATTCAGGTGTTACGTTGTATGATTCATACATAGATGGATATTCCATGTTGAGAGCCATGTTGTATGGGATTAAAAGGAAATTTTTTCTTATTGATATTTGATAGTATTTTTCATTAATGGAACTCAAAGGTGTCTTGTTTGTGAACAAGGTACACCGTCAATTTTTTTGAAACATTCATTGAAAACCATGTTTCTCAGACATCGAATATTTCAACATTGATGAAATATATACCGATCTTATACGACAATATTCGATGGATGTCCATAATATAATAAAACACCCTCTCCAATAATAGGTGATAAAATATTTGATAATGTAAAAAATGTGTACAATGATTTTTCTAAACTAATTTTTGAATAAAACTTATGTATCATTGTATGAAAAAAGTCAACTGATTTTTTAATAAGTATACTAGATTTCTCAATACAAAAATAATTTCATAATTTCATGCATGTTGAAAAATTTTATGTGATAGTGTTGTGAAAATTTATCTAAATGCAATTGGATAAACAAAATATGTAATTAATTATTGGATAGAAATAGTTTAACTGTGAATACGAGAAGATTTGGTGCTAGTGAAGGGTGAAAATTGAAGTATTCATATACTAATTGCTTAAACTCTTTCAATGAATGTGAGATTTTAGTTTTTCATCTTCTTGAATGATGTAATGGTTCAAAATGGTTATTCATCAGAAATCAAGAAAATCATTTCAATGATTGTTTCAACGTTAAAGGATCTGAAATCTCATGAATTCCATATTTTGAGGCAAGATGTAATGCCTATTGCATTGTACTGAATTTTTCAGAATATTGCATGTGAAAAATTATCCAAGATCTTTTTCTTCGTTAAAGATTTATGCAGCAATGTTATAGACCGCACTAAATTTATAACTATAGAAGGGTAATTTCCCTTCATATTATGTGAAATGGAAATGTTTTTTCCACAATCATTAATTGAAATGATTGTTAATTTGATGGTTCAATCTGGGATAGATATTTAACAATGTATCCTATAAACTATAGATGGATGTACCCCATTCAATGGTATATAAATTTTTTTAAAGGTTATGTAAAAAATAAAATGTAGGCCATAGGGTTGTATTGGTTGAGTGATATACTGTTGATAAAGCTATTGAGTTATATATTTAATACATAACTAGTGTGGGAATATTGGTCTTCCAAAATCACGATAAAACTGGTGGCCTGTGGGTGTTGTAAAATCTTGAAGAGATGTTGTTTGAATCAAAATTATATAACATGATAAGGACAACATTTATTTTTTTTATAATAGTTCTGAGGTTTCCATATATTTTCAAACCTAGAAAGAAATTATTAGGGATTTAAATCCATATAGTGCTTAAATATGGTTGTCAAATTCACATAATGATTATTTTATGGGATGGTTTCAAGGTAATATTTTTAAAGAGTTAGATAAATATATAGAGTCAATTTAAAAAATACATCAATGTATAACTGGAGGACCAAGTATATATGTAATATCATATAATAGTTACATATTTAATATTTATATGTTCTATACAAATGAGCACAATGAGGAAAATACCATAAAAAATAGTGGAGTTACACTCATGGATAAAGTGATGCACGTTTTTGTTAATATGAAAAAAAATTATATCAATAGTTATGCTAAAATAGATTAGTTGGGATTCATGAATTTTGATTTTAGTTTGGATGGGTACCAAGAAAAACCATTAATAATGGCATCCTAGAGAGTAATATTATTTTATAATTGAGATCCCCCGAACCAAAAGTGGTCAATTATTCTATTATGAGCCAAAACTACTGTACAGTCAGATGAAAATTCAACTGAGGATAACCCTTTAATTAGGGCATCACAATAATTTCATAGTGATCCAAATTTATATATTGTTATATATGTCATGAATACCATAATTAAGGTATTTGGATCATTGACATAGTTGTTAAATCCATTCATCCTTTAATAAAGATTAATAGAGGTCAATAAACAAGTTTCATTTTACTGTAATATACGTAATGATACCTCATGTTATTATCCATTTTATATTTCATTTATGTAATCTAAATTAAATGTTAAACCACTTCTTCTAATAATGAATTCAACATATGGTATTGATCCCAATCCCAACGAACAATTGTAATATCAACCTAGTACTTCTCGTAGTGCATAGGAACTGTAACATCCCAGGTAAATAAAGAATAAGACATTTTCATATTTATTTTCAAATTTTTTATTTAAAAATTAATTTTACATTAAATGGGTTTATAAGATTGATTGAGTACCCAATAAGAAAAAATGATGTTCATTGATATCTTATATCGCACACAACTTTGGGTCATACCGAGAAATAATAATATAATATTATTTTAAATGGTAGGTAACCCCTAGCCATTTTGTTTTAGGGAATGAATAGAACTATCTACAATATGAATATTCTTTTTTGATATACGTTTTTACATTTATCCAATAAAATTTAGATTCATAAAATGGGAATGAATACAATTTTAAGCACAAAAAGTCTAATATTCAGTAAAAGGTCGATTTACCACCTTTATGTGGAGAAAAAAATTTAAATCTAGTTTTTGTCACTTTTATATGTTATATTTATCTTAATAAAAATCCTCTTTATAATTTGAACACAAAATAATTTACTTTGGGTAAATGTTTGTGTTTTTCTCATAAAATTCATTTTTTAATGAATATTGAAATATACTGTATATTAATTAAAAAATTCCTTTTAATATATTTTTTTTATTTGCTAGGATTATCTTTTTAATTGGTTTTAAAGTTTAATTAGATTATATTTTTTACCATTTAATCATATCTTTTTCATTATATGTAATTTCACTTTGTATTTGGATATAAGAAAGTGCCAATCATTTGATAGTTTTATTTATTAAAATCATGAAATTTGTTTTGAAAACAGAAATTAAATTTAAATTAATTAATTCAACTTATATGTTTTGAATTTGGTAAAAAAGTCATCATTTATGATTTCTTAATATCAAATATATATTAGACTCTTTTTTTATTTTAATGAAAACATTCATCTTTTATTGAATAGTAAAAGAAATGAGTAGTTGTTAAAAAGCTGAATTCATTGTTTAAATGAAATTTTACCGCTTCTATAAATTTAGTTTTGAAAATGAAAAATACATTTTTTTTATCCATAACTAAAATGAGGTTCAATAATATGAAAAAAAATCGTGAATAGTATATTTTGACTATAATTTACTAAAGTTAATGTTATTTAGGGTATTTTAAGGTAAAAATAATATTATAATAATATAAAATTTCCTTAACACATGTCCTAACATTATAGGATGAGTCATGGACAACCGATACATTCTTTGGGTGATATTTTTTTCCTTTTAAGGCCATTTTTTAAGATAATGACCATAATAACTTTTTATTTGAATTAAAATTAAAAATACCATAAGCATTTATTGTTCTTCTAAAACAATTTTAATGTGGGTTTATATAATTTATATATTTGAATATAAATTTTTATTAGATATATTATATTATTTCCTACATCATTTATTTTATTTATAATTTGTATACATCATATAAATAATATTATTTATGACAAAATATTAATTATGAGTTTACATCATTAATGAATGATTTAGATAACTAAGAACATGAAAATTAAAACAATATAAAAAACATGTACAATTCATATTGAATGATTTTATTTCTAACAAGATTAATATTATTAATGGAAGAGATATGTTTTGGTCCTTTTGAAACCAAAAATCATTATATAATAAAATAATATTTTCAATCACTCTTAAAGAGCCCCTCCCCCCTTATAAAAAGCACTCGAATATAACCCATTACTAACGACTCTCATGCCCCATGGCTCATCCCATATCTTACCAAATAAGCTCTAAATATTCCTCTCTTCCATTTATATTCCTTACCTTATGCAAAAGACACTTCAATAAATCCATTTGGTTTAGACCAAAGAATGATACCCAATTTAAATATAGCATCTTCTCTTAAGTTATTTTATTTTATTCTACTTGTCCTACCACATAAACACTTTTTTCATTTATTTTATAACAACACGTGTATCCTTAATATACTAGGTTTTTGATATGATAATGATTCAGACTACACTTACACACACCTCAGTATTATGGATAAACAACATATTGTTTCTCTTGACGGTGAACTACTGCCTCACGAAACAGTGATTGATCAAACTTCTTCTACCACCTATTATGGGGCCATTGAGATGGAACATTATTCACATGTGATATATATTACATTTATATTGTCTATATACTTCTGAATTACTCATTTATATCATACCTTTATGGATTCCATAATGGTCAAATTCGATAATTTAATTTGAAGAAGTACGGACTACCACCCCTTATAGTGATATGAATCATTCATGCCATACGTGGAACATATAAACGACATAGTAACTAAAATTGTGTATGAAATTATTATAGAATTATAATATAACTTATGTATCATTAATATTTCATTCCATTGAAATTGAAATAGAAATGAATGTAGTATTCATGCGTACATACGACTTACTGTCTCCATGAATGGTGCAATTCATTTATTACCTCAAAATTTTATGTACTGTTATAAATACACACACATATATATAGGATATAAATGATATATTTCATATCTAAATCATGAATATAATTTTGAATATAATTTAATTTTTACCAAATTAACACCATGTAATTTTAAGATGTTCCTTTTTAACTTCAGTACCAAAAATCAAAAAAATCACCATTATTAACTTAAATTATTACATAATGTTTGTAACATTGTAATAAGTGATATAAATCTAATAATAAACTTGGAAAATGTTATTAAAGAATGTATAAATTAAATTAATTTTATTATTCAGGATATTAAAGAACAAATGTGTCATGTCAGACAAGAGGTAAGGGACTTCATCTCAATCTCTTTTCATTGAAGCATCCTTTGATTTATACACGACATTATTTTATATTGTTTATAAATCCCTTTTCCTTTTAATTTCACTCAATGTGAATATTTTATCTATGAATCGTTTCAAGAAATGGAAAAAATAATGTTTCTTTTTTAATGTAAGTGGTGACAATGACCTTTTCCAACACCGTGAGTTTTATTTGATCTATGCCTTACATAACAATTTTTAATGTTTTAAAATTGTAAATAAATTATTTATTCTCATATACATATTTTTGTATTGAAAATGGTATTGATAATGGATTTTTAATTTCAATATATTTAAATGATATATTTTGAATTTAATGTGGGAATTTTATATTTTCCTTTATGTTTATTTATGTGTTATTATTTTGATATAGTTCTTGGGAATTGTTTATGTATATGAGTGGTTCTGTGATAAACCTATGCCGGGTGATCCTGACAAATATCTTCAATGGATTGGGTAACATGATAATGGTATATGTGAATTTTTATCCAATGAATTTTTGGGAATATACTACGATGGGTATTCCAAATGTTACTCCATACGTAGATGTAAGAGATATAACATAAGTATGTTATAGATGCCACAAGTTTCCATTATGATTTATGTTTTCTAGGTGTTATTCAAAAATATTATGATTTCATGTGGTATTTTAAAAAGCATAACTTTTTATGTAATATTGTTTTATTTTCTTATTTTATAACAATTACTGATATTTTTTATGGTCAACCCATGTTTAGAAATGTATTTCATAGGATTTAATGATGAATAGGGTAATGGATATCATCATGGAAATTCCATGTTGTCTAAAACATGGAACTGGACATGACACTTTTTTTCAAGAGCATTTATTTTATGAAAAAATGGAGAATGAGTAGATGTTTCTACTTTGTAATTTTTAGATGTAATGTAAAATTTATGGCCAAATTCTCTAAAACTATAAACATAAATAGATCCACAATGTTAATTATTCATTTAATATAATATTATGTAATTTTTTAAGGCTAGGACCTTATATATTGTATCAAAAATCGGTTTAGAGAACTTTTTAAGATAATATATTGATAAATTAATATACACAATTTTTTTTAATTTATGGTATTATTGAAATTATATAGCATTTACAAGTTACCATGTTTCTTCACCTAAGATATTTATGTGTTCAGAATGGTTTTCCACAGAGGAAACATGGAAGCTATGATGAAAATACATTTGGTGGAAGATAACCATCCAAATCAAAAACCATATATTGTGGGAATCTGAACAGAACTATTTTTTGTAGTGATGGCATAGTTGAATCAGGATATAAATAGTGGTGGTATCCAACACTAGATCATCCTGATCATCAATAGAATAACATGTCAGTAGTGGAGCATTTCATGAAGAAAAATCCCATATCATTCTAATGATTATCAAACCAAGTGCTAGTAGAAGGGTGGACTAATGAACTGGAAAAGATTTTTGATGTCATGGGGTGTTCTTAACATAAAAAGGAGTGTCTGCATGTTAACCATTTTGAAGGGGCTTCCTATAAGTGGTGGTCTATGGTGAAAAATTTTAGTGATTGTGAGGATATCGATGAACTTTATTGAGATGAATTCAAAGGTATAATTTTAAAGAAATATTTTCATATCGTTTATCATCATAGGATAGAAAATTAATTCCACGAATTGAGGAATACAGGTGACTCAAAAGCTTCTTATGAAGAAAATTTCACTCGAGTGGCAAGGTATGCTCCAAATTTCATACGAGAACCTCATATTAAAATCAAAATTTTTTACTCAGGATTAAATCCAATGTATCGATGTTCTCTATCTTTTCTTGAGATCAAATGTTATGATCAACTTGTTTGATGTGTAAAGAATGTGGAAATGGATTTTTCCAATGACCTGGTGTTCTTTGAAAAACAACATAATAAGAGGTCGAGTTGGCAGAGGAAAGGGAAAAACTCTTAAAAAATTTCTTATTTTATGAAACATAAGTTTATAGTTTGTGAAATGTTTTGTAAAAAGCATTGTGGGGAATGAATTTTAAATTTTAGTAAGTGTTACAGATGTGGTAAAATGGTACATAAGCCTTGTAATATAACTGAAATAGATTAGTGCAATGGTACGAAAATATATGATTTACTACCAGTGAAATGTTTTAAGTTATATGAAATGGGTCATTATGAAAATGAGTGTCCAATGAAGAACTAAACTGTGGGAAATAATACAAACTACAAGAAGAAAGGGGTGGTTATATCCATTGCAACTACTTCAGCAGATGTTGGGACGTCAAACTAGGTAGTATTTGGAACAATGTTTTTTATATTATGAAAATGTATTTTTCGATTTAGGGTCTACACATTTGATCATTTCTGAGTTGTTTTCTAGTAAATTGAAAATTCCTTCTCAGGATAGTAATCCTAAACTTTTGGTAAAAACACCTGGGGGAAATATTGAGAAAAAAATAAATTATAATAAATTTTCTATCCTTATGTGAGGAAATAATAAACCTTTAAACCTTATTTGTTTTTATGTAGTAGAGATTGATGTTATTTTTGCTATGGATTGGATTTCTGTTTATCATTCTATGATTTACTATAGAGCTAATGAGGTTTCTATTCAGAAGATTTTCAGTTTTTGTACAATAATGAACCCTAACTTTTTAAAAGATATTAGAGGTGAGAAACTTGTAAAAGATGGATCTGAATGTTACCTTGAACATATTGTTGAAAACAAAGTTACAGTTCATATTAATGGTGTTCCAGTTGTAATTGAGTAACTTGATATTTTTCTTGATGAGTTTCCTGGTATTATACTGGATCGGGAAGTTGAATTTATTATAGATATAGTTCCTGATGGTAAGACAATCTCAATACCCCCTTATCAAATGGCTCAAATTGAAATCTTATAGTTAAATATGAAATTTTATGAGTTATTAGATAATGGTATCATTCGACCTAGCACATCAATATGGGGTTCTCCTATCCTGTTTGTTAAAATGAAAGATGGTTCAATGATACTTTTCATTTATTATAGAGAATTTAATTACATCATTGTTAAGGAAATGTATCATTTTCCTCATATCAATGATTCATTTTATCCGCTCAAGGGAGATCAGTATATTTCAAAGATTGATTTGAGGTGGGGGTACTATCAGTTGAAAGTAATGGAAGAAAAAATTCAGAAGACTGTGTTTCATACTAGAAGTGTCAATTATGAATTTTTAGTTATGCATTTTTTTAAACCAATGCACCTTTTTTATTCATGGATCATATGAATAGAATTATCTGTGAGTTTTGGAAGAAGTTTGTGGTCATGTTTATTAATGATATATTCATTTTTTCTAAATAAAATGTTGATCATGAAAGTAATTTAATGTTTTTCTTGCAATTCTTCAATGAAAAAATAGTCTGGTAAATTCAAAAAGTGTGAGTTTTGGTTACAACAAATTTCATGTTTTAGTCACATAGTTTCCAAAAATGTAATAATTGTTGATCGTGATAAAACAATGTTGGTGATGAATGGCCAAGACCCAAAAATATAATTGAGATCTATAGTTTTGATTGTTTATTAGGTTATTATAGAAGGATTGTTGTGAATTTTTCATTATTATCTATTGCAATGACTTTGTTAACGTGAAAAGGAGTTAAGTTCATCTAGACAATAAAATTTGATGATTGTTTTTAGGAATTTATAAAATTATTAGTGAATGCTCCAATTTTGGCACTACCTTCCAGAAATGGTGAGTTTGTTATCTATAGTGATTCATCACTGAATGGACATGGTTGTGTCTTAATGAAGAATGATCAGGTAATTTCTTATGTTTTAGGTCAGTAGAAACCTCATGATTTAAATTACCCTAGACATGATTCGGAATTTGATACTATTGTTTTTTGTTTTATAATTTAGGGGGAAAATTTTATGCCTTAAAATGTGAAATATATACTGACCTCAAATTTTTTATTTATATATTCACTCAAAAAAATTTAAAAATGATACAAAGGAGATGTATGTAATTAATCAAGGATTATGATTTCACGATTCATTACCAATTAGGTAAGGCAAATAATGTGGATGATTGTTTGAGTCAATAAAGTAATTCCCCATTAACGTTGTTACATTTGGAACAAGATAATTTGAATAAATATTTGATGAAATTTGGAATATATGTTTTTGGTGCAGGAAATTGATTTGTTTTGTTTCAGGTTTCATTGAAATCATTTCTAGAAGAAAGAATTAATAAAGAAAAAAATAAAGATAATGAATTGAAGTAAAATGTATAGTTGGTTCAGAAGGGTATGTTTCCTGGTTTTAACATTGATAATTTTTGTTTTATGAGGTTTGGGAAGAGATAATGTGTTCCTTGTGATACATGGTTGAAGAAAAAGTTATTATGTGAAGGTCATAGTTCTCCATTTTCCATTTATCATAGATGTACTTAGATATACTGAGATTTTCGGGAGTTTTACTAGTGGTATGGAATGGAAAGAGATATTGTAGACAATACTGGGAGGTGCTAGTCTAGTCAATAGGTTAAAGAAGAGTCACAGTTATCGAAAGGGATGCTTCTGTCTATACTAGTTCCAGAGTGGAAATTGGAAAATATATCAATGGACTTCATTGTGGGATTACCAAAGGCATCTCGAGGTAATAATGAAATTTGGGGTATTGTTTATAAACTAAATAAATCTGATTATTTCCTTCCTATTTGAGATACTTTGCCTGTAGATCAACTTTTGGGGTTTTATATTAAAGAAATAGTTATGTTTAATGGAGTTCTCCTCTCTATTGTATCTGATTGTGATCCCAGGATTATTTATAACTTTTAAAAAGGCCTTAAAACATCGTTGGGTACTGAAATAATTTTTTTTATATATTTTAATCCTTAATCAGATGGGCTGTAAAAATAAATAATTCAGACCATTCAGGATATGTTATATTTTTTCTCAATGGATTACAAGGGATGTTGGGTCCAACATCATTCATTGGTTTAATTTTATTATAATAACAATTTACATTCAAGTATACTTATTTCCCCATTTGAAGAATTATATGAGATGTGGTGAAGAACTCCAACTTTTTTGGATGAAGTAGCAAAAAAGAAGTCGATGGGACCAGAATTGGTAGAAGAGATGGGAAAAAAACATCAGCTGATTTAGAAGCACATGAGAACATCTCAAAGAAGGAAGAAAAGATATTCTTATATCTAGAGGATGGATCTTTTTTGAGGTAGGTGATAATGTGTTTCCCAAAAAGATTCCATGGAAAATTGTGATCTATTTTTTGTTAGAAGCAAATGATGAGTCTGAAGTTCATTGTAACTCATAAAGTCCTGGAGAGAGTAATATCAGTTGCATACAGAGTGTCATAAACTCCATTTTTATCCCAGGTAAATAATTAATTTCATGTTCAAATATTGAGAAATTATATACTGTATCCATCTCATGTTTTCATCCAAGAGGTGGTTCAGTTGGCAGAGAATCTCACCATTGAGGAACATCCAATCCGTATTATTGACCGAATAGAGCAAGTGTTGCTAAATAGTGTAATTTATCAGGTAATGGTTTTTTGAAAAAACCATATGGTTTAAGAGAAAATGTGGGAATCTGAAAATTATATGATTTATAAATACTGCAATTTATTTGATATTTGAATAAAATTGCGAGAACTCAATTTACAAAAGGGGGAAGGATGTAAATTCCCATGTAAATAAAGAATAATATATTTTCTTATTTATTTTCATATTTGTAAATTAAATAATAATTTTACAATAAAAGTTATTCAATGATAAATGATGTACCCGATACGCAACAACATGTTTCTTTGAAATCATACGTTACACATAACGTTGGGTCATACTGAAAAATAACAGTATACTACTATTGGAAAAAATAACATTATTCAATAGTATAAAATCATCAATATTTACTTTGGGTAAATTTTTGGGATTTTTTAGATAAAATTCATATTTTAATGAATAGTAAACAGTACTGTATTTTAATTAAAAAATAACTTTTAATCTAATTTATTTATATCATTAGATTATCTTTTTCAATGGTTTTAATGTTTAATTATATTATATTTTTAACATTTAATCCAGTTTTGATCATTGGATGTAATTTCACTTTGAAGTTGGACATAAATAAGTGTTAATCTTTTGATAGTTATTATTTCATAAATACATGATTTTTGTTTTGATAATGGAAATTAATTTAAAATTAATTAATGAAACATTGATGTTTTTAATTTTTTAAAATATGCATAACTTTTGAATTTGGAATATAAAATATAGATTAGGCTGTATTTTTTGTATTTTTTCTGAAAGCCATCAATTTTTGATGAATAGTGAAAACACTGAGTAGTTTTAAAAAACCGACTTCTTATTTGAAATTAAATGTTTTCTGTTTCTGTGAAATGAATTTTGAAAATCCAACATACATGGATATTATAATTAAGTAACATGTGGTTCAATAAGTTGAAAATAATTTTTTTGAATACTATATTTTGACTTTTATTTACAAGGGTTAAAGGTAAATAGTGTAATTCAAGGTAAAACTAATATTATAATAATAGAAATTTACATTAACACTAGTCCTAAATTTATTGGATTATTCATGGATGACTAGTAAAATCCATGGGTGGGATTTTTGGTTATTGAATGCCATTTGTTTATTATAATATCATTAATAACTTCTAATATAAAGTAAAAATAAAATATCATAAACATTTATTATTCTTCTAAAAAAAATTTAATTTGGGGTTATATAATATATATATTTGAATTTAAATATTCCTTAGAATAAAATAATTATTTCACACATCATTTTATTTTATTTATAATTTGTAGACATCATAAAGCTAATATTATTTATGACATAAAAATGATGCAGTGATTACCTCATTAATAAATTATTTAAATTAAAAAGATTTTAAAAGTTCTAAAACATATCTAAACACTTTCCAATTCTTATTGGATGGTTTTATTTTTAAAAAGAGTCATATAATATTCTACTTTAAAAAATTTTGGAACATTAAAAACCGAAAAGAATTATGTAATAAAATAATATTTTCAAACTTTCTTAAACACCCCCGCATATAAAAACCCATCACCTCTAACCCATTACTCACACCACTAATTCCTTTTGTAACATCAAAACTCTACCAAAATAAGTTCTCAATATCCCTATTTTACACCTAGAATCCTTACCTTATGTTGAATGCACTTCAAGAAATCCATTTGGTCAATCCAAATGGTGTTACCCGATATAAAAATATCATCTTCTCTTAAGTTATTTTCTATTATTTTATTTTCCAACCCCATAAACTCTATTTATTAAGTAATTTAATAACACCAAATATATCCTAAATATACTATGTTTTTTATATGGGAAGAATTTAAACTACACTTTCACATATATCCATCTAATGGGCAATGAAAATACCATTTCTGTAGACGGTGATCTATTGACTCAGGAAATTATGATTGTCCAATCCTCTCCTACCACCTATTGTGCTGCCCTTTTAGATGGAACTATATTTACATGTGATATATATTATATTAAAAACTTTTCTATAAATCTGTATTTTTCATTTATATCGTTCCTTTTTGTCTTCCATAATGCGTAAATAGGAAAATTTCATTTGAGGAAGTGCAGACTACTGCCCCCCTCAATGTGATATGACTCATACATGACATTTGTTGAACATATAAAGGATAATGATACTAATATTATATATGATATTATAATGGAATTATATTATAAATATGTATGTTTTTTTTGATTTCATTAAATAATAATGTGAAATTAAGGTATTGATCATGGGTAGGTATGGCTTACTGTCTCCATGAATGGTGCATTTCATTTCTGAACTCAAACTGTTATGTACTATCATAATTACATATACATGAGTGAATTATATGAAATATATTTTATCTAAATCAGGAATATCATTCTGGTGAAAAATGAATTTTGACAACATGAACAACTTGTAATTATAAATAGTTCATTTTTGACTCTAGTACCAAATATCGACAAAACCACCAGTATTAACATAAATGATTACATAATTATTACAACATGGAAATTTGTGATATAAAAAGAAAAATAAACTAAAAAAGGATCTTAATAACGTATAAATGATCCTTAGTATATTATTCACAAGATTAAAGAACTAATGTATCATGTTGGACACGAGGTAAGGGACTTCGTCTCAATCTACTGTCATTGAGGCAACCATTGTTTTAAATACAACATTATTTTATAGTGTGTATAAAACCCTTTGAATTATAATTTCATTCAAATGGAATCTTTTCTATATGAATCATTTTATAAAATGACAAAAAAAAGAATGTTTCATTTAAATGTAAGCAGTAACAATGTCCTTTTTCCCCGCATCAAGTATTATTTGATCATTGGATTCCTTAACAAGACATAATGTTTTTTAAAAGGGAAAACAATTTATGTATGATTTTACTTATTTTGGAATTGAAATTGGTTTTGATAATGAATTAGTTATGAAAATATATTTAAATGATATTTTTTTGATTTAAATGTCGAAATTTTATTTTTCCTTTATGTTTGTTTTATGTTTTACGAATATGTTATGGTTCTTCGACATTGTTTATGTGTACTGGTGGTACCTTTATAAACCAGGGGTGGGTGAGCCCGAAATAGATCTCCATTGATTTGGGTAATGTGACAGAGGTAAACTTCAATGTTTCTACTTAAGATTTAGGGAATATACTATGATGGGTATTCCAAATATAACTCCCTACGTAGATGTGAAAAATACAACATAAGTATGTTAGGGATGGCACACGATACCATTATGATTTATGTTTTCAACTTGTTATTCATAAATCTTATGATTTCATGAGGCATGTTATAAAAATTATGTTTTTTCGGAATAATGTTTTCTTTCTTAATATTATAACTCTTACTCAGCTTTTTTTTCTCATCCCAATTTTTGAACTATTTTTCACAAGATATAAATTTAAATAGGGTCCAGTATGGTATCATGGAAAAGTCATGATGTCTAAAACATGGAAATGTAAATGACTATTTTATTCAAAAGTTTTTATTTTATGAAAAAATAGAAGCTATGTAGAAGTTTCCACATTGTAATTTTCTAGATGTAATGTAATATTGTTGGCCTAATTCTCATAATCTGTTAAACTAAAAAGATATTAAATGTGAAATATCTATTAAATTCAATATTATTTAATGTTTTAATGATGGCTCCTTATAGGAACAACATTCTTCATGTGCTGGTGATCCCATTCCTATAGAATAATAGGTTTATCAACCTCTTAATGCTCCCAATATAGAGGTACAATGACTGTCTACGCATATTGATTCAATAACACTAATGGAACAAATTAAGGATGTTGAATCTTGGGAAATAGTAGATGAAAAATAACTGATGACACAAAAAAATAACAGCGTCGTGGTTTGGGGCAGTTAGAAAAAATAATCAAAGAAAATGTCAAAGGCATAAAATTCTAGAATGGATGGAATATAAAGTGCCAACATAATTACCCCAATAAGATCAGCTTCAATATTTACATTCAAGTCACCACTTGACCACCCATGCAGATTGATGATGATTCATGGAACCATGTTGTGACCAGTCTTAAGACACTGATGTGGGAAAGAATTAAAATAACATTATTATATCATATATCTATTTTACTGAAAATAATAATTTAAAATTGACTTAAACATCATCATTTACTAGAGTTAATTTATAGTAGACGACTCCAACATGAAAAATGTATTAATACTTTATGGATGTATTCATAGCGGATTTTGCACAATTCTAATCATAAATCATCATAATGTTGTGGAATGAGTAATAAAACTGCACCCACCAATTATCTTTTCATACATGTTAATCCCCAAAGTGTGGGATGTGTTTACTGTTCAGCATGCATATGTTTTTATTCAAGTACTTTGTGGCTAGGAATACGTTGTGTATTTATTCATGTATTCATCACATTGATTGAAAATTTTTTATTTATGAATCTACCACTATGTTGTGGAAATAAGTAATGTGTGTAAAAAGCTATGTACCCCTACTGTAAATAACGTATGTGGAATGCTTTCTTGAAAAAAAATTGGTTCGTATTTTAAATATACTTTAATAGTTTTATGTAACACGAAACAACACCACTATTGGGTTCCTATATTTCTATTGATATTGATGACTCCAAATCCATAGTCACTTGCATCCCATGCCATGTACTATGGAATGAGGAATGTGTAAATAAATACGAGATATAAATAGTTAATAACACACAAATACTGGGGAATCATGAGTAAGTATTACATAATATAAATTATTTTTCATTAAATCTCTATTACATAAAAATTATCACTTTTTTATATATTTTCATTCCAATAAATTCATTGCAATCAACAACACCTGTACCAGATGAACACATATTAATGGCGGCCTTGATGCTTCTAGATCATTATGGCCATGTTAGAGGAGAAGGTTATTTGGTGACACCCCGAACATATTTTGTGGAGAAAAACATGATGGGGATCAATGTGAATTAAAAAAAATTTATAGAAAGAATATATAACCTTGAAATGGAATTTAAATGGTAGAGACAAATGATTGAAACATTAATGTGGTAGGAAAAGAGAACAAGAAACACAAGAAAAACCACCCTGTGAAGATTCCTCCACAACCCAACTAAAAATGAGTCGATCCATTCCCCTCAATGATATTTCTTAGATGAGGTATACAATGTTCAACTAAATATTTCTATGAAATGTTATTTTTGTAGGCACTAATTCATTTCATGTACTGATATTATATATGGTGATAATGAATGTGATTTTTATCTATCAATACCAACCTGTAACCTTGTAGAGGGTGCTACAATATATAATATAAAAAAACATGCTACATAGTAAACAAATTCTTATAGGTCATGTGAGAGTTTCAATTAATATATCCCATGCCAGGACAGCTGAGCTACCTACTCCAATTCAAGAGAAATATATTCAAAGGTTCCAAAAAGTTGATTTTACATTTATCTCATGGTCGTCACATAGAGTAAAAAAACATGTCAAAAAGATGGTATTAAATTCTAAGATTCATTTCAAGATAATCCTTTACAAATTAATGAAAAATGTTCTAAATAATTAAATTTTATTAGAGATGGACAATGGGATGGAGATGAAATGAAAAACCACCTCAAAACCATCGAAAGGATTGGCCAACCGGTCAAAAATATCTACCAAAATCATCATTAAAGTTCCCATTCTATATCTTAATTTACAATAATTGAAGTTTCTTATGGATAAAATGTTTAATAATGAACATAATCATATAGATGACATTGAAGAATATATTTATATAGAGAAAGATCAGGACTCCATTGGTGTTGATATTTAATGTCCAATCCTCGACTGTGATTGGCAAGGCTTATTAGCTGTAAATGTATACAAGATGTATGTATTTACGATTTTTTTAAAAAGATGATATATTTTGTTAACTATGAGTAAATAAATTTCTAATTTTTGGAAGGCATGGAGAATAAAAAAATTGAAGGTATTATCCCATGAAATAAATTTTTTACTCAGTAGTCCTCACTTAACCTATATAGAAAAAATGAAAATAGAACCCCAAACATGGATGAAATATTGGTATTTCTGATAAAAATATTTGAAATTAAAATTTTGGATTAAAAAATCTATTAAATACAAATGATGTATGTGTAATTGGATATAATTTAATCCTATAAAATATATTTTCATTTCATTCATTAATTATTCCTTTTCTATTTTAGGTAGCATTTGATGCACATTGCAATAAATTTGGATACTATAAATATTCATTTCCTATATTCTATGCATGGATATCCAACAAATTTTCCGTATATAACGGTGTTTTACATTTTGATTAAAACACTAAATCAAATATTCTAGAACTAATAATCATGTAATGTAATAGATATTATCTTTTAATGTGGATTCATTTATGATACAATGGTGAATCAATATCGTAAATAACATTGAATGAGGTTATTAGATACGAAGAAGGATGAAGAAATGTTCTATGACTGGATAACTATAGGGGTATATATATAACATTTCACTATCCATACACATGTCAAAAAAAATATTCTACACAATGATTCAACAACATCTGAAACTGATAAATGGAAAATATTACAGATATTATGTTCGTAAATTTATGAGAGAGATCATATTCCATAAATAAACTATCATCCCGGAAGAGGTATTTTCAAAGATAATTAATCCTTCGTTAAAAATATTTTATAATCCTTTTTTTTTCTATTTCAACTATAATTATCGAGAAGACTCATATCAATTTGATGATATAGATGTGCTCAGAAATGAATGGGCAAAATTCCTAATGAAATAATGTACATAAATATCATGAATATGTGAATCCTATAGAATTATTGTATTTTTTCATATTTATGATTAATTTACATCTTTCTAGTATTACTCACATAAGAATTGTTTACTTATACAGGTGGCTTTCATTGTTCGAGTTTGGGTGGTTTGTTTAAAACTGATCATGCTTGTGTGAGTTTGGACGTCGAGGCTACAACTGAGATAATGACAATATGAAAAAGGTTGAATAATATATTGATTATAATTTATAATAAATATTCAATTAGTTACCTTTTTTCATTTTAACCACTTCAAAATAATGAAAAAAATAAGAAGTGGACGACATCATTCAATGTGACTTTTTTTATCTAAAATTAAAACTACTTTTATTTAAAAGAACAAGTGACATACTAAAATCGGATAAAATTCATTTTAATTGTTTCAATATATTACTAAAATGTTCCATGAGTAATTTCATATGTTTAGGATCCAGACATACCTCAATATGACACACAATGAAGACTATATTACTTAAAGTTTGTATTTTCATATTAATTAACATTTAATTTAGCAAAATGAACAAGTGGCATACTGATAACCACATAATAAAATCTAATTCATTGATACTTTAGGACAATGTTAAATGAGTCATTTTTTGATGTGTAGGAATCAACTACACCTCAATCTGATGACCTTTGTCACTGGTGTGACTAAAAGTGCAGGATATCAAATTAAAATTGGCATCTTACTTCAAAAATTTTTACTCTCTGAAAACCATGACAACATACTCTGATTGTATTCATAATTTAGGATAGAGATTCATAAGTGATTTTTTTCATGTATAAATCATTATCAAATAATAATGACACACGATGCGACCAGTATAACTCATAATGCATGTTTCTAATTTGAAAAAAATTAGTAAAAAAACCAAACTTGTACACTGAAAAAAGAGAAAACATTTTTAGATTCTTTTAATACTATAAGACAATGATCTATAAGTCATTTTTGATGTACATAAATTAGTCTCACCTTAAAATATTGCACGATGTGGATGGTAAAACACAATGTGTCTCCTTTTATTATTTATAATTGGAATCTATTTATGTAAAATCCAAAAGCGACATAATCAATACCATAAAAAATGCATTAAGATTGAATTGATATTTTATGAAAATCATAAAAGATAAATTTATGATGTCTTGTGGTTATCCTCACCTGAATACGACACATGGTGTGACTGGTATGTCTCCATGTGTTCAATTTTATTTAAAATTAACCTTAATTTCCGTAAAATGATAAAGATACATTGGGAAATAAGAAAATGAAATCATATTATTTGAAACATTAGGAAAATTATCTATGAGTAATTTGTGACATGAATGAATCAAAAACACATAAATATTATTCATGGTGTAACCGATAAGACCAAACCATTCTGGCATCAGTTTATAATTGACATTTTAGTTCAAAATGTGTCTCTTACTAAAAACCATGAACATGCACTCAGATTATATTCATAATTTGCGAGCGAGATTAATCTGTCAATTTTGACATTTATGATTCAGTATCTCATCAAAAAGATGCATGATGTGTCTTAAATGACTCATAATGTGTGTTTCCAGTTAGAAATGACATTTTAGTAAAAATCACAACTAGTATATTTAAAACTGATAAAATCCATTTGGATAGTTTTGATATTTTATAACAAAAATACATTAGTCAAATTTTACATGTAGGAATTATATACAACTATATAAGATTCAGGGTGTGACCGGTATAACTCAAATTTTAACATTTATTTAAAATCGATATTTACATAAGTAAAAACAATATGTGAAATACTGAAATATAAGAAAACCCATTTAAATTATTTTGATATTTTATAAAATTGATCTATTAGTAATTTTGGATGTGTAGAAATTATCTTCACCTAATTATTATTCATTTTATAGCTTGTATAACTCAGAGTGTCTCATTTTATTTAAAACTGACATTAATTTAAGTAAAAACAAAGGTGGAATACAAAAAACTGAACAAATTCATTCAGATTATTATGATAATTTAGTATAATGATCCATTAATAATTTTTTATGTATAATATTCAATCAAACATCAATACAATTCATATTGTGGATGCGATATCTCAAAGTGTCTCTTTTTATTTTAAATTGACATTAATTTAAGTAAAAACAACAAGTGACGTTCTGAAAATAGGGCAAACACATTCAGATTATTTTGATACTATTGGAAAATGATATGTTTATCATTTTTAATGTATAACAATCATTTGAAAAACAATATGACAGATAGTGTGGCTAGTATAACTCAATGAGTTTTATTTATATATAAAATTGGGAAAAATTTAAGTAAAAACAACAACTAACATACTGAAAATTGAGAAAATGCATTCTGGTTATTTTACAAATTTTGTAAAATGATCCATGACTCATTTATGACATTTAGGAGTCAACTAAAACTCAATATAACACATGGTGTTGATGATATAAGTCAATTTGACTATTTTTATTAAAAATTGACATTAATTTAAGTAATTACTACAAGTGAAATACTGAATACAAAGGAAACACATTCAAATTATTTTTATATTTTAAGAAAATGATCTATTAGACAATTGTAAAATTTAGAAATCTTCCTAACCATAATAAGATTCCTTGTGTGGCTAGTATAACTCAAACAGATTCATTTTATTTTAAATTGACATTAATTTATGTAAAAATACTAAAAAAATACTGAAATTAGTGAAAATTCATTTGGATGGTTTTTATAACTTAGGAAAATAATATATTTGTAATTTTTGATGTGTGGGTGTCAAATGAATCTTAATATTATTCAGGATGTGAATGATATTTCTAAATGTGATTGTTATCCGTATGAAATTGAAATTTTAGTTCAAAACATATCACTCATTGAAAACAGTGAAAACATGCTCTGTTTGTCATTATAATTTTGTGAAATGATTAATTAGTCATTTGGGATGTGTATGAAGTAGTCTCACATCAAACTGAAGGATGGCATCACTAGTATGACTCATAATGCGTGTTTCCATTTTGATGTGACATTTTAGTAAAAAAACGCACCAGACATACTGAAAACTGAGCGAACACATTATGATTATTGAAATACTTTAGGAAAATGATAAATTATTAATATTAGGCTGGTAGAAATAATATGATCCTCAATCTTACGCACAGTGTGACTAGTATAACATGAAATGAGTCATTATTCAGAATTTAAATTTTTTTTAGTAAACGATCATGTGACATACTCAAAACAAAACAAACACATTCAGATTGTTTTCATATATTATTACAATGATCCATAAATTATTTTTTTCATGTAAGAATAAACCCCACCTCAATAGGATGCACAATGTGACTTGAATAACTCCACATGTGTATTTTTTATTAAATATTTACATTTTATTAATGTATTGTTTTATATTAATGTTTAATTTATTTCATTATAATACTACTATCATAATATTTATTTTCATCTATAGGAATAATATATTTGTAATGTTGAGATGATTTGTTCTGCAACTCATACCATTGTTGTGAATATTTTAGAGGGGATCACGAGCTTCAAAAGATGAAATATTAATGTTTTAGAATGTTGGTTGGATAATTAAAAATATTAATATTTAAACCATAATATTGAAATGTAATTAATAGAGTTTTTTATATACCATGTGTTGAAATTTTGGTATTCTTGTTGTCAATTGAAATTATATTTCATTGTTTGAATTTATAGCATTTTTGGAAATTACAAGTTGTATATAGCATTGTTTAAAATTTCATTTTTTTACTTCTCAGTGTGATTCTATATTAGAAGAACATCTTCAGAAGCTAGTAATTTATTAACGCTATTCATAGCACTAATAAAGGCCCTCTTTATCAGCGCTATGATTAAAAAAAATCAGTGATATTAAAAGATGATTTATACTATATTATAGGGCACATGTGTAATTGTGAATTTCAAATGACTATAAATTTTCATCCAAGTGTAAATTTTGGCTCTTTGATATGTCAAATCAAATCCTACAAAATGATATATGATATTTAGATTCATTAAGCTTTATCCCAAAATTTTTATCAGTTAAAAATGTCTTCAAAGGCCATTAAAATTGAGTTTTTAGTTTGGGTACATTAATTTTACAACATTCGATGAAATTTCAACATCAATTAAAATAGATTTCTTTTCTTCAACTGGTTACTATATTTATTCCTAGGGTTTTATCCATAAGAATGTTATGGTGTTGGAATCATAAGGATTTTCATATTCTAGTGTTGTCGGTAATCAAATACACAATGACACAAACACAAATATATGTATATTTTTTCATATAAAATATTAATTATATAGATAGAATATTTTAAAAAATTTATATAAACCATATATTGTTCATATATATTTTCCCTTATTATTGATGCTTTTACCGGATTATTTTTATAAAAACTATGTATGTTAAAAGTATCATTTATCAACACTTTTTCAAGCACAAATAAAAATGGATGACTTTTAAGGGGCACTTAAATCATCTGCATGATTTTTGGCACTAATAAAAGGACATTATGTATTAGTGTGTTGGATCGAATATAATTTAATATATATATGTACATATATAATAATGAAATGTGGGAGATTTCACCCCCTAAAATTTTCTCTCTCTACATATTGTCTATCTAATATATTTTAATTTCCAATCATCATCACCATACACAAGTTCAATACATTATTCCATCAATGATATAATTTTCTATCAATCGACCCCTTGCTTATTTTTTTTAAAATTCTTCATATTTTCAAGGGATGTTTCATTTGTTTCAAAAAAAATTATCAACACCAAGTTGTAGCAACCTAAGTGGGTCATTTAATCTGTTAAAAATATTTTCCACGGAGAATATATCAATGACCAAATTAATCAAAATTGGTATATATAGAAAAAATTACTTCTCATGGATTCAGTTTCTAATAATCATCTCAATACATAAGTACTTGGTGTGATGACTAAAGATAGAAATCATTCCTCCACTAAAGACAATGCATGATCCCTAATATTCCTTCACCACTAGCTCTATGATGATTTAAATAATGAGGACTATATGATTAAGGATCCTCTAGTGTTATGGAATTAAATCACAGGGTGATATGATCTCCATCAAATGGTATTTTTAACATGATCATGATACAATTTTTGACACAATGATTTCATTATTTTAAGTTGATAATTTAATGAAATTGTTCTATGTTTAATAAATCATAAAAATTAAAATTATAAATAGACATTATAACTTATAGTGATTTCATTACAAAAATTCTCTACATTCTAGGCCATGAATGTTATTATTCAACAACAATATCATGATAACAGTACCCACATCTACACGTAATGCCATGAACAACACTATAATAGATATTTGTAAGTGGAATAATGTGATAACATACGAATCACCCTTAAAATATCTAGCCTTTTATCAATGCTCTAAAAGAGATGATCATGTGCACTTTATCAGTGTTCGAAAAAAGTGGTGATAAAGGCCAAATTTATTAGCGATTATTTAATCATTGATATTTGTTACCATTTATCCATAAATTTATTTAGAAACTTTAATGGGATCTTTTGTCATTAAAAAATACTCTAATAAATGGGTTCATTTATTAGTTCTATTTTAGTGATGATATTTGATCCCTTTATCAATGATTTATATGTGCTGATAAAGATACTATTTATCAGTTCTATTGAAATTATTGATAAAGAGACACTCTGGTGCAGGGTGTTATTAAAATTACAGCACAATACAATAGTAAATATAGAAGGTAAATAGTGGATAAAATACATAATTTAATTTAGATATAATTTAATACCAAAATAAAAGAAAAAAAATTCTATGTTATAAAATTTTCATTTTTTTGTATAATTACATGAGTATGTATAATTTATCACATATATTCAAATACATCAATTTTTATTTGGTATTTTCCTCCAATCCTCAGTTATGATATTAGTTGTCAATGAAAACAGTCCATCTAATGAAAAATAATGTTCATGTATAAGAAAATAATTGTTATGTTATTAATACTATAAAGAAATAAATTAAACACAGTGATTAATTTTTAATCTAAAAAATAAACATTGATTTATTCTATAAATACCACATATTGGATTGATTTATAGTTTATTATTAAAAATCACACAATTTATTATTGTTCTCAAAAGAAGATTTCATGAATTTTCTCACATTCATGTGGATGAAAAAATCACTACAGATGTGATCCAATTGAATAGAACTTAATTTTAGAGAACAACCATTCCACTTTCACCTTATTTCTTATTAGCATTCAAGTATTATCACATTGAAAATTAAATATATAAGTATAAGATAAAAATTATAAGAAAATTAATAATTTTATATCAAATAAAATAAATTGAACACAATTTCATCTTTTTATGCATAATTTGTCTCATTTGATACCCATTTCAAAATACAATTATGCTTATATACTCAAAACATGCACTTCAAGTCACACATAACAAATCATGTTTCGAAATGATGTGTTGTAAATTTATACATGTCATAAATGAATTATGGATCATTTTACTAATGTTTTAAAATAATCAGTGATTATTTCTTAGTATTTTTTAGTGACATTAGTTTTAAACTAAAATGAGACCTTTATATTCAAAATAAATTTTTTTAGTCATATTGGTCATATCGTGTGACAGATTTATGTGTGGTTATTTATTACATGTCCAAAATGAATTATGGACTCTTGTCATATGGTTTGAAAATAATCTTATCATGTTTTCATTATTTTGGCTTTTTGATACGTATTTTAAACTAAAATGTTACTTTTGTAGTGATGACACACACTTGGAGTCATTTTGACCCAATCTCAAGTTGTATTTATTTGAGGTTAATTAAAACACATCAAATATTAATTAAGGATCATTTTATTTTGTTTGATAACAATCCAAAATCATTTTACTAGTTATGGTGATGTGACATGAATTTTAAACTAAAAGGGCATTTTTATATTGAAAACGTGCACTGCGAGTCATATTGTCCATATTGGGAGTCAAATTGATGTGTAATTGATTTGAACATATAAAAAATATATTTATGATTATTTTAAAACAATATTAAAAAATTTCAACATCATTTCCATGTTTTTTATATTTCGTACTTATTTTAAACTAAAATAACACGTTTATATTGAAAACATTGACATAATGTCATACATACCACATTCATTATCATAATGACATGTATTCGATTCCTACACGTGAAATATTAATTATGTGTCAATTTAATATAGTTTTAACAAGATTCAATCTTTTTATGATGGTTTTGGCTGTGTTACGTGTTTTAAACTAAAATTTCAATTTTATGTTGAAAACTTATACTTTGAGTAATTCTGATCACATAGTGTGTCAAATTAATGAGTGGTTAATCCCAATATGTGAAAAAATAATTTTGGATCATTTTATAAAGTATTGAGAACATTAGGCGTTCTATATTTTGGTTTTGGAGATGTGTTACATTTTTTAAATTAAAACTAAACTTTTATACTAAAAATACACAGTTTGAGTCATACCGATTAAATCATCTGTCTGATTGACATGTGAATTATTCCATCACATCAAAAATAAGATATAGATCCTTTAACTTATTTTTTAAAAAACGTAAGATTCCTTTCTTATATTCGGCGATGTTACATCTATTTTAAACTAAAATGACACTTTTATATTGAAATCCCACACTATGATCCATATCAGTCACATCATGTGTTAGATTGACCTGTGATCTATTCTTATATGTTATGAATATATTATGGACCATTTTACCAATGTTTAAAAAAAAATTACGAAATCATTTTATTAAATTTTCCTCTTCTATGTGTTTTTAAAACTAAAATGACACTTTTCTGCTAAAAAACACACTTATAGACATATCAACCACGTCAGGTGCTGGATTGGCATACAGTCAATTCCTACATATCAAAAATGAATTATGGATCATTTTTTAACATTTGAACAAAAATTCATGTTGGTTTTATCTTTTCTATCTACATAATATGTGTTCAAATGAAAAATGATAGTTTTTATTGGAAACATGCACTTCAAGTCACATCGGCCACATCATGTTTTAGATTGGTGTGAGTCATTTCCAACAAATTAAAAATGAATTATGTATTATTTTATTAATGATTAAAAACTATATGATCATGTTTTCTCAATTTTTCATATTTAATGTGTTTTTTAAACTAATATTGGTCTTTTATATTGAAAACAAATACTAACAGACTAAACAACCTCATCAGGTGTCTGATTGATGTGTGGTTGATTCCTGCACACAAAAATAAATTATATATATTTGTATTAAATCATTAAATTAATATTTTCTTATTTTATTTAATTTTTATATTTGATATGTTTTAAACAAAAATGAAACTTTTATAATGAAAAAACATACTTCATGTTATAACAGGCATATAATGAATCAGAATGGTGTTTGGTCAATTCTAATATGTGAAAAATGATTTATGGAATGTTTTCCTAATCATTAAAAATAATAATAACTTCACTGCACAGTTTTTCAATGTGACACATGTTTTAAAATAAAATGGAACATTTATATTGAAAACACATACGTTGATTCCCATCGACAACATAGGGTGAAAAATAAATGTGTGGTTAATTCCATCATGTAAAAAATGAATATGAATCATTATTCTATGGTATCAAAACAATTATAATTTTTTTTCTATTTTGATATTTTCACTTGTGTTTTGAACTAATTTGAAAATTATAAAAAATATGAATCAGATAAAATAGGTATAAAAATAATCTTAGAAATATAGATAAAATAAAGAGAAATTTTACTAAATAAGAAGTATGATGTCACCTATTTATGATGGATATATACATTTTGAGGCTATGTATTCTATCCATTCATTTATAAACAAATTGATTTCTTCAATTATACTTATCCCAAATGAACAAATAAAAAATAAGATATAAGATAAAAAAACTAATAATTTACATCCAATATGAATATTTATTGTCATAGACCACACTAGATCATAAACATATTAATTAACTACTAATATTTTGTGTCATCATGAATTCTGATTCCATGTAGTCTACAAACTATTCTCTAATCAAATTCACATCTTTTGAGTACATAGATTATTGGAAATATTTATAGTACTATGAAAAAATATACAAAGAAATGAATAATATATTTTTTTAATGAGATTATAATTACCTTAGATAATTACTTGTTCAGGGATTATATTATATTGACGTTATATAACATCTTTCATAAATATAAAAACATAATATCCAAAATCGTTGTTGTTATCTTGATTTAGAAACTGCAGAAAAATTTAATTTTTTTGAGTAATTTGTTTTAAAATATGTGTTGATTGTTAAATATTTTAACATATACTGTAATCATTTTCTATTTTATGAAATGAATAGGAAAACTATGTTATGTCACCGACCCCATACCATGATTTAACTTATATTTATATATCTCTCTGTAATAATTATTCTTGTTAAAACAGAAAATATAAAATTGAATTTTATTATTATCTATAAAATTTTTATTCTAGTTCATTGGAAATTGAAAATACACATCATATGTGGTCGTCTTGACTAAAATCCATGAATAGTATAAAAAAAATTAAAAATTAGGGTATCCAAATTGATTGCGATAAACATCTAGTGCTTCTATAGATAACAAAAAAGAGTGATAAAAAATAGTAAAATATATCTTATATGATTATATTGATGTGTTTTACCATTTCATTATAGGAATCTACCAGATTATTTATTCTATTAACTTATTCTAAAATAAATTAGTTTTATCTTCTTTTTTCTAAATTTGTTTCTACCATCTCCAAAAAAAATAATTCCATATAAATGATTGAGGGTTTTGTTAATCTAAATTGTTTTTTATAGAGTATACCCTTTATATATATTTTATTGTATGATAATATTGAAAATAGGAATATTTATCAAATATAATGAACTTATAAAGTCATTTTTGGACAAAATAATAATGAAAATTTACCTCATGTATGTATTTAGAACAGAGACTCCCAAACATTACAACATGAGAATCTTGTTTATACTCTCATGATCAACCAAATTTGTAATGTCAAATCCAAATATTCATTATTCATATTGAATATATGACATGTTCATATATTTTAATCTTATTTTTACATGAACTTATACTATTAATATATGATGTAGTGTAACTTGATGGGATAAGGTACTCCATGAAGGTCCTTTTATTTTCTTCTTCGGTTCATTGGAATTTCTTGATCTATCATTTGATTTAGGAATAATTTTATCCTTATGTAATATGATACCTTACATAATACCTCCTTTTGTCAACTGTTACAAGTTTATTAGTTGAAAAAAATGTTAAGATCATAACCCTTGTCCCTTTAATATATTAGATGGGAATTATAAGAAAGATATAATTGATTCACATAGTGTTAACTATCATTTTCATCAAGTAGAATTGGTTATTCAATAATCCGATCATCGGATACAACAATCCCTAATCTCATATTATCTTTTGGGATTTATTTTTTTGGTAGAATGTATCCTGGGGTATTATTCAACATATCAATAAAAATATAATGTTGTGTGGGTGTTTTTTGATATAAATCACATATATCATCACCCTGAATAATTTTAGGAATACAATGATAACAAATGAATTTTGATTAAAAATTAGGGGAATGAGAAATAAAAATATTAATTATCTTATGAATGGTATAGTGTTAAAGGGAATGAATAACTAGAAATCTAGTGGGGGTAATTTGGCTCTTAATGTGTTGAAATAATTCTAATTTTTTTTATTTAATCCTTTCTCATATATTTGTCTTCTTATGTAAACTAGTGAATAATATCGTTGAAAGAATCTATTTAATCTTGCAATCCAATAATAATCTGATATGAAACTCCTTGCAGCTTGGTATTCTCAAAATATTTTCAAGGAGACACTCCAAAACCAACACCACTAAATCAACTATATTGCTCTATCCACTTATAAAACACTAATATTAGTTTTTATTAAGGTATGGTCACTACCTATTCATGTGTCTAAACCATAAAAAATATCTTCTGATCAAAAATAGAGATTTTTATATAATACAATTATAATTCATAAAAAATTACTATTATATCATTTTTACAAATTTTTTATATAATTCTCATGTTTCCACATCAACTAGTTTTCCCACATTATTTACTCAGACCTACATTCATAGCACATTATGTGGCATGGTTGTGGATTTCGATTTTGATTCATCAATCCTCAAATAAAAAAATGAATATATATTATTTCATATCACATTAAACCTTAATTAAATATTCAAAATAAATTCCATTTTATTCTATAATTATGAGTACCCTATCCTTGCTTTGTGATTGGGGTACATTGGTTTGGATGCACATTTTTAATTTTAAACACTCATTTTATTTTTCATAAATTATCAATTTTTAATCCAATTTTATAAAATAATTTATTTCAAATAATATATAATCTACCATAATGAACATGAAATGTATTCTAATGATGATTATGGATGAAATAATTCCATGTTTCAAAATTAATAATGTGACATTATGTATCTTGTGGGTGGATATTTACATTCCCCTCAACATCCATGAGAATATTATTTGTATAAAGTGTTTTGATGCTTCAATGGGATTTTCTAGAAACCATTAAAAAAACTTTATTATGTAAATAATTTAAAATAAATGAGGTCTGTAAGAGATAATGATCATAATAAAACTGATTGATTATATAATTTATCAGTAAATTAAAAAAAGTATATCGTTTCATTACCATCATATAATCCCAAAGGGTTTCACTCACTATTGGATAGAGATGGAACCAATAATATATATCAATTAGAATATTAATTCTCATCATGATCCCAACATAAATAATGAATATTGACTTGTTGGTTTCAATAGGATAGTCGTGTTGATTCCATCCATCCTCAAATTTAATATCTTTTTTCTTGCGTTGATAATTTTCATCGACATAGTGATGCTACATCGTTCTTTTTTTCATCAAAATGTTGTTGATTCCCTAATAACCCATAGTTACAAAATCACCTACATGATCTTCCCTACGATAGATAACATCGTCATGTGCCGAATTCATTGTTTGGATATGTATTCGAACATTTGATTTAGGCTATGTTAATAAAGTAGAGAATACATAATATTATTAGGAAAATCATAGTATATTAAAAAAAATAGTGTATCCTTCACATTGAACACTCTTTATTTTCATTAAAGGTTTAAGGAATTTTTTTCTTCAATTTAAAATGAAAACCCCAGCATTCTAGAACCTATCTAATGTACACGATATTTTTTACATTGGGATCACTATGAAATGATTATGATATACCAATGAAAGGATCATCCTCGATTGAATTTTTATCAAACCCAATGGTTGTTGGAGTCCCCAAAAGAATAATTGATAAATTCTTGTAAGTTGGTGCTGAGATATAAAATACTTTCACTGCCAACCATTCCATTATGAACAGATTGTCTTTATACCCTTCCACACTAAAATTCACTACCACAAATATAATTTCATCAAATATCTCTACACTCAGTTTTAAAAAAAATTAATGAAAAACCATAACATGAAATGTGTTATAATCTAACTATTATATATATATTATGATTTCTAAATATGACATGTTTTCATAAATTGGATTTCATTCCTTGGAACTAGATATGTGCATCACTTCTTCCACAAGCATAAATCGACTATTTATCATTAAACTACAGTTATAATATTATTTAGTATAGATTGTATAAATGATAATTGAAAAACTAGTGTAATATATCAGAGTTTCATTCAATCCCCTAGATATTTATCGAATTCATTTAGAAATGAAATTTATATATTCAGAAAACTGCTGGAAATTATGATCTCAAAACAATCCTATAAACTGTTATAATGATTATTTTATTTCCATAATTTATCTCTTGATGCATTGAAATAAATAATAATTGGTTTGTGGTATTCAATTTATGGTTAAACATCATCACTGATATATAAAATGTGAAGGTGATATGTATCCATATCTGTAATGGAAATTCTAACAACTTCGCATCCATAAATTCCTTCTCCCATAATTCATACTCTATGATGAGACTTTGAAATATTGATGTTATAGACATATAATATTTAATAATATGAGAAGTAAACATCCTCATAAACACTATATCATGGAAAAATATATCCTTGTGTTTGAATTAGGTTCTTGATTACCCCTTTAAAAATCATAACATAACTTTGAATTCGGTACATCAATATATAATGGGAAAGACCACCTAGTTGAACCTTACTCCCCAAGTGAAAATTAAGGTGGAACATTATATAAATGAATAATGGTGGTTAGAACATATCTAATTCAAAAAATATGACTTTTACCCCATACTCTGGATTGAAAACACAATTTTATTTGTACCATTATTGTCTATGGATTTGAAAAAATACACAATGTTTGGTTAATGTATGTCATTCATTTTTAGTCCTAATAAAACATATGGACTTGAGCATCAAATATTGCATCAAAACATGACATATATGGTATTTTAGTCCCTATAACGTCCAATTAGTTATTTACAAGACATTCTTGATATTTTTTGAATACCCCTTTGGAACCTTTATTCCATTATAGAAAATAAAAAATTATATATTTTCTACTTCTCATAATGTCTATTATACAGGAGGAAGAAAATTATTCCTTTTACCATTCACAACTTCCAACTCCTCCGTTATACCCATTTCAATCATCTACAAGCTTGAATTGATTTCATATTTTTATTATCGATAATTTTAGTAATATTCCAATAATAGTATCAAATAAATTTTTTCTACATACATGACATCCATAAAATGTTCGATGTACAAACATTTAATGTACATTAATATAATGAAAATTTTTCTATTTTTGTTAAAAAATTTAATATGGTTTTTAGAAAATAGTTTGTCAAATATAGTTTCAATATCAAATACATTATTTAGAAGTTGATCACCAAATAGTTGAGATGGTTTTGTACCTTGTTTTCTATTCCCATATAATGTTTTCATCTAGAATTGGAATATATATTATCAAGGTAAAAATAACCATTGTCCTAAAAACATATCCTTTGATGAATGATGCAACTTAACCGAGTGTGTCCATTCTTCATCAATGAGACATACCAACATGCCCTTTTTTCTATAGACTAAAAAATTTACATAAGAAGAAAATTAATTTTTAATTTGGTACAATATGTCCCTAAATGTGAATTATTTACTTCTATGTGAATAATAAACTATAATTTTTTTATCACGCATCAATTTTAGATATATTTTAAATGAAACCAAATTAGATTCAATATCATTAAAGAGTTTTTTTGTTCCAATAATTTGAAGATAAAACATAATGTATTTGATCCTCTTGTACAAATATGATGGAAAGTTATATTTTACCATCATATATTGACAGTTCCTATGAGTAATATTCTATACACTGAAATTATTTATTCCATATATATAAAAAGAATTATAATAGTTTATTCTATAATTATAAAATTCATGATACTCACTGTCAATTTTCTTTCATAAAGGAGAGTATGCGAAATGACAATGCTTCATATTTTAATTCTTGTATCTATATTCCATGATAATCGTATCATGATTTCCTAACATCTATAAAATCATGTAACCCATAGAATGATATGAATGTACCATACATATTATGAAGGACATGATTCATCTTTCTTGCATCGATTCATTCAAAAATTAATTAATTTTAAGAGTGATTTATAATCCTTGAAAAATAATATGAAATAATTTAGATAAGCATATATTTTTTTTATAATGTTACCACTGAATGTAGAATTAATTCAGCATCAAATTTTTTACAAGGAAGTACATTATTTATGGTATCATATCATTCAAGAGAACATGTAGTAATGTAAGGTTTATGTCACTTCATCCGCCACAAAAATTCGAATTATATAACCTCAATATAGTTGAAAATATTGTGAAATTACTATAAACATTATACAATGGTATCTTCGAACAACTATTTAACATTTTAATCTACTCTGGAAAATCATGATGGACATCTTCAATTTCCAATTTCATTTCGTCCATATAATCTTCATCATCATTTATACTAGTATTCATATAAAATGATCCATAAACTGTAATATCAAAAAAAATTACTGTGAACATTTAGTTTTTTCCTATGTTTTATCGATCATTTATAGCTTTAATATATTATATGAGAAACCAAATGTTCTCCCAACTCTTATAGACTAATTTTGTATTCCAGAAAAACATTGTAAACATGGAAAATGATTGGAGGAGGGTTTTATGTGTGATATATTTCAAATAGGTTGAAATATTTAACATTTTATTCAAAATCTTTTATCATATGTTTATCGCTAATACATATTCAATTCATATTCATCCTATTATGTTCAGAAAATATTTTTTTAAATACACATAACATATTCATAATCAAAATAGAATGTTATAAATAATTATTATAAGGTGTACCCATCATGAGAATATTTCCAATAATATTATCATTATTAGACGTAAATGGGTAATTGAATTTATGAAATTAATTACTCCACCAGTGGTACGTGTTATGCTCTAAATTCATCGAAAATGGTCACTCATATCCAGTATTGGATGGCTACTAAATAGCGTTGCTCAAGAAACATAGCTGCACTTCAAGAAGATATGGGGGAGGAATCTTAGGTAATAAATTAAATAATAAAAAATATTAAGATGAAACTAATGAGTGTGGAAAATGTCTTGTTAAATATAATTGTTCTTGATCTGGTGAGTTAGTGAATCATCGAACAAAAATTCGTAGTTTCTACCTAAAGCAGAAAAATGTAGAATAACTTGTATGATCTCTACAAAGGGTTCTTTTATTTTTACGGACATGATAATGCTCACCAATATGGTCTTACATGAAATCATACTAAAACAATATTATGACTTTTCACATTCAAAAAAATACTTCAATTTCACCATGAAAAAGAAAAGTCCTTTTTTCTGAGGATGGATATTCATAAAGGATTAGAATCCACTATTTCCAAGGTTGTCGTAGTGGGCTCATGATAAATATTATATGGGTTGGATGGAGTTAGTGAAATCCCTTTCAATGGTGTTATTATCAATATATATTATTTAGTAGGTGAGATATTATGTATCTATGAGGACTCTGAAAGATAATAATATTATATAATTTAAAAATATAATGTTTTAAAATAATTAATTAATATTCCTTCACACAGATATACATGATAAAAGTACTCAAAGATCACATTGATCCAAATAAAAAAATTAATTAATTACATATTAATAGGATATAGAGTGTTTTTTTCTATTTTAGAGACGACCTTATTCAGAAAACATATAATAATTTTTATTGTCTATAAATTATTTTTTATTTATGCGGCCTATGACAATATGTAACTTTCACCTTTCTAGAGAGTCATGCTACAAACTCATTATTGATTGAAATATATTAATATTAGTCTTAATTGATAAAAAAATTAAAAAAATAAATATGAAAACTATTAGAATTATTTCTGGTGTTTGATAAATTTGCGACATATATAGGTAATGTGGTAAATCATTCGAAAAAAACCATGAGGTTCTATTTTTCTAATGGTGCTGAACACATGTTGAGATATTTCATTTAATATAATAGTGGAATATAAATTTTTTAATCCTCGATCATTTGTGAAATTAAATAATTTTTTTTTCAAATTTCACACCCTACAGATGGATCGCTCTGAAATACCTAAAGAGGAAATGCTGATAAATATAGAAAATGAATAATTTTTAATATAATTCACACCCTTATGCGAACCTGAGATCATGTAAACACTAAGGAATTTGAGTCCGTAAAGAATATGAGAAATGAAGGATAAAAAAAGAAGAGAATATAGAAACAATGATGAAAAATGAAAAAATGTAAGAAGTAGAGGACACATAATTTTTAAAAGAAAATAGTAGATAAAATAACATACCTTCGATTTGGGATGGTTGATTCACCAAAGAAAACTTTGAGGGGGGTAGTAGAAGAGTTTAGATTTTGCAACAACTTGAACTATGCTAGAAAAATTGTTTCGGTTAAGGATTTTTTAAATGATTGGAAAGTGTTTTTTCAGTGCATCTTAAAAAGTGTTGATAAATAGGGGTTTTATAAGCACTAAAAAATTGATGATAAAACAACTCTTTTTCCGCACTAATATAAAATCAATGATAAAGGGAGGGATTAATTAGTGGTTTCTTATTTCTGATAATGGTTTGACCTCATATGTGCATGTCCAACATCAAATTCAATGATTTTATCCAAGATTTATATTATGTTATCATCCAACACCATGATAAAAATGAAGTATGACAGGTGTTAGAGGATGCTTACCGCAGTTGGTGATGCCTTCTGCTGACAACGCCTTCCTCCCATGGTTGTGTGGTCCTGATTACCACACACCAATATCATTCCATAGTATTCTAGCTAATCTCTTCTTACATTATGTAGGGCTCTCCCAGTTGTTTTCCACGGCAAGAAGGCCTAATTTGGGTCTTCTATGTTGCGGTATGCCTAGTGGGATAAAGGGTTGCCCACTAGCACAAATTTCTCCCTAATAAATAATCAATTCATAAAAAATTCTAATAATATACATATTTTAATTTTAAATATATTGAATTGATAAAATATTTTTATTATATATATATATTAAATATATTAATTTTTATTAATTAATATTACATTAATTAATTTTCTAAATATAAATGTATATAATTATAAATATATTTAATGAATAATAAATATGATTTTAAAAATATAATTATAAATTAATATAAATATACAAAATTTTAAAGCATAATTAATTATATTATTATTAATATATTAAATAATCGATGAATACTTATATATAAATATAAATATAGATTTATGCATTTATAATTATAATTTTAAATGAATATATTTTTTTAAATATATTTCTAAATATATATATATATAATTAATAATATATATATATATAATTTGATATACTTAAATAAATTTAAATAAATATATATATTTAATATGTATTTATAAATATTAATATTAATATAGTAAAAATATTCATTATTTAAATATATTTATTATAATTTTATATTTTTTAAATATATAAATAGTTATTTATAATTATATAAATTCCTTTATAAAAATATTATATTTATTTATAATTTTAATTATATAATTTTATAAATATAGTAAATGTATATTTTTAATTATATTCATTTATAAATATTTATTTACAATTTCACATTTATCATTTTCAATGTATAATTAATCTTAAATTCATGAATGTTAATAATGAGTGAAATTGAATAATTACAAATGACAGGATTTTAAAAATATTAAAAAATTGTATATGTGTTGATAATGAAACAAATTATCAAATAAATAAATTATGAGTATGTATTGAAATGAAGATGAATACATATTAAAAATAATAAAACAAACTAAATTAATATATATAAATTAATATAAAAAATTTATTAAATTCCAATAAATTAAAAATAATAATATAAAAAATGAATAAATAAAATTTAATGATAAAAAAATAATTATATTATGTAAATAAATAAAATTATTCAATAATTATTTAAATATGAATAAATTACATAAATATTAGTTGTGCGTGTTTTTATATATGATTCCATTAATGACATAAATATTTTTGTGTGTTAAATTATTGAGTGTGTATATATAGACAGAAAATATTGAATATCCTATATTAATAAAAGATATAATATAATTTTTGATTTTTACTGATGAAATTTATAATAAAAAGAATTAATAAATTTTAAAAATGAATAATTGTTAATAATTATATATATAATTTCAAAATATAATAAAAAAATATTTATTTATTCTAATATTTATATGAATGCATATTATTTATTTTATTTATTTAAATTACAACCATATAAAAAATTTAAATGTTAATGAAAAAACATGCAAAAATAAATTTTAGAAAATGGATAAAATTACAAAAAAATGAATAATATAAAATTGAAAATTATATATTTAAAAAATATTAAAAATATTAATGAATAATTATCTATAAAAATAAAATATAAATAAATAAAAAATATATTAAATGAATTATATTTAAAATCAACAAATTTATAAAAAATTAAGAAGTCACTTAACATTATAAATGAATTAATTGCATTGAATTAATGCATGTTACAAATGATTAAAATTTAATTATATATTTATTTCAAGATAATTAATAAACTTATTATAAATAGTATAAACATAAAATATATATTCTTAAGAATTTTGGTGCTTGCTTGATTCAACCGATGAACCCACATGCATAATGTTTAATTATAAATGAATTTATGTTAATTATCTTAATTACAACTTTATTAAAATCAATACACGTAATAAAAATTATTATAATGATTATTAATGAAATTTTAATTAATAAACATGATTAAATTTAATATGTATTGATATATATGCACAACAATAAATGATAAATAAATCAATTAATTATATTATTATTTATATAAATAATGTATATACTTTTATTAGTAATAAATTGTGTATTAATTATTTAATTATATATATAATTTATATAAAATTATTACTATATATAAATATATATAAAAAAATTTATTTTAAAATCTACATGAATTATGTCATTATATATATATATAAGTTATTAAACTAAATATATAAATATACTGCTCATATCATAGTGGGAATTGGTACTATTACAGTACTATGCTCGTGGTGACGCAAATGATGAAACAAGCAGGGGATGATGCAGGCATGATGCAATTAGGTAGGCAGTGACACAACATGACGTATTCTTGATGACATAGGAATGATGATGTAGGTATGACGTTGCACTGGGATTTTAGTCCAAGTTATGGGAATCATAACCACCAGGCCTACAATCCATGTACTAAATATATAATGCTTGATGGGTGGGCTATCCCCTTGGGGGCAATGGCCTCCCTTTTCGGCCTGTGTGTGTGGTGTGTGTGTTATAATGTAATTGTATCCCTATACTCCTAATATATATATATATATATATATATATATATAATTCATTAATTAATATACAATCTCTTTTTTGACCATCAATTGAAAAAATGGGCCAATTATGTAATGGCTCGGGATTTTAATGAATTAATTTTTTATATAGTGTATGGGAAATTTATGAGATCGGGCACTGAGATGGAGAATGATTCAGAGCTCCAGCATGCCCAGAACAAATCATTCAATAATTTTCATTTTTTAATTAAACATACATAGGAGGGTGGCATTGAACTTTAATATCATTAAAACGGTTCCTAGATCAACAATTTGAGGGCATTGTTTCCTACGAAACAACTACTCGACCCTAACCAAGGCCTAACGTCAACCAACATCAGTCGATGGTGAATGTTATTTTTTGGACATAATCTCCATAAAAATATTTAATAAAAATATTTTTATTGAAGAAACATGAATTTTGTTTTGATATGTCTTTTCACAGAATTTCCACGGTCATTTCCATAACCCTAGGAATCCTCTGATGCATGGAGAAGGAGCCTCTTCGATAAACACCAACAGATTGGCGGATAGAGGTTAGAACAAAGATCAAACAGCAGTGGACCCAACAAATCAAGGATTGAGGATCGATGATAGGCAATGAAACAATTTCTCTACATTAACAATCAAACTGGATCGAAGTTATGTGGGTATTTTAAATTCATTATTTTCTCCGGTATTTGATTTCAGCAACAAATGAAGATCAACCAAAAGACTAATTGACATGCGGATCGACACCGTATGTAGGATGGTTTTGATTGATGAAATATGTGGATGTATTTTTTGACATTATTCTAGTTTTGTTATCTGTAACCCCCAAATGGAATAGATTGAAGAAGAAACGAACAATGGATGGGGATCTTTTCTTGGGTTGTTCAATATTTCTTTTATATTTATTTTTTTTCATGATTTTCAATGGTTGATGAATTATATATGGTTGAATAACTTCTTCATGAAAAAAAATCCAATAACATGGATATAGAGTAGAGGCGGTACGAAAAAAATGTGACGACGATGGTGTATTATCGATTGAAGCGTTCCGGAAAATATCATCTCTACAAAAATGTTTCAATGGGTAGGATCGTGGCCTGGATAATGGACCACAGTACTTAAGATGGTGACTCGAAGATCGCAGAACATCATCCTGATCGAAAATCAGACCACTATATTGATCATGGTGGCCCACGGAAGAGGTCACCAGTGTGCCGGCACAGCAGGGATCGACCGCCCCTCGGTGGAGGTCATTTGTACCCGCAATAGGTGACACGAGGTGGTGAGATGTGGTGGTGCTTTATGATAGGATGCACATGGTCGGGCAATGTGAAATATTTTCAAACTGTGTGAGTTAACTGAAAGGACAGGGGTGACATGACCCCTTTCACTAAGTGACATGGAAGTTGGATGATAAAATGAACGGATAAAGATGGCTCGTGAGGCGGCCATGTTAGAAAAACTGCACAGCCCATTTGGTGCGGGTTGGGCACAGCCGACTGGGTCGACTGAGAGAGTCGGGTCGGGCTGAGTTATCTGAGTTGGTCAGTCCAAATCCAGACCCATCCAACCCCCTTTCCCTAAAAGACCCATATCTATTAAACCACACCATCTGTTTGATGAAATGTATTTAAAAATGAGACCCGTGTGATGAGATGGTCCTTTTTAGATACACTAAATGAGTTTTTATTGCAGTTGTCTTTTGACCTATTCGATTGAGGAGTATGACCTCCTAAAAAAAGAATTCATGAGCTAGAATTCACATGATTCATAAAGGTGGGACTTCCAACTTCCTGGAAGAAATATCATTTCCTTTCGGTATTTCCCTTGGGAGTGTTACTCTCCTGAACTACTAGGGTGTGGGTTCTCAGAGATGTTCAAAATGGAAGAGTAGGTAGTCCATATATGACTATGGAGAGGGTCCTCCATATGTAGTGTACATTCAGTCTGCACTCCCCGACCAGGAATGGTGAAAGTCATCTCGTATAGGGGTCAATACTAACCTGTTGGTCTGGTGTGAGAGTCCACTACACATGAAGAGACAGAGTTGGTAATCCCATATTGTACTGAGGTGCAGGTCCTCTAGTCACAGAGTAATACTCCCCATAGGATCAGGGTGTTATACCTTCACAAGGCATACTCCCCTATAGGATTAGTGTGTGGTTCCTCACATATAGAGTTTCAATACCCCATCCCGAGTAGTGGTGGGGATCTGATCCTCCCCTAGGATTGGATCTCCATCGGTTATCAGTCACAGTTGCGAGGAGTGGGCCCGTCTTCTTGATGAGAATGATATCTAGATTGGATCTAATGCTCCCTCGACAAACAAAAGTGTGTGACACTACATATATGAGTGTTAGATGATTCACGCGATACTTTGGAGCATGGATACCTTATATGTCTATTCTGGGGAGGGTGGGGCCTCTCCACATGGGTATCCATAGTCTTGCGTTGTTTGCAAGACAACTATTAATGATACATTGGTGATGTGTACAAGATATTGAACTAGAGAGATGCAACCATTTTAGTATATTCTCCTAGAAATACCATTAGTAATGACAGATTTGATCCTGATGGAGTGTACCGCTTGAATTAGAGCCATCTTGGATGGATGACATCCCGGAGTGTGTTTTCCTATTAGTATGTGTTACCTTTCAAACATAAAATGGTAATTATGATGTTGGATATAAGATTGAGTCCTTGTGTTCATAGTGTTTTAAATGAGTATACCTTGATATTCATGGTATATTTATGGTCATATTCTTATGTGGGGTTGAATGTTCATTTCATTTTGATTTTCCCCATATGATTTTCCTTTTTTGGTTTTTGGGGTGTCTTACTGAGTGTTGTTTTACTCACCCATGTATGGAATTTGAATCGTATCATTTGTAGAATAATGATGTGTTTATGGGGCAGTAGGTGGGCTAGGACCATGTGGTTCTTAGTAAGGTCTAGACAGAACGATGTCTGTTCGTGAATCTTTTAAGATGATAGTCATAGTACCTCATTTCATTACATGTGGTACATTTACTTTAGTTGAGTTTTTATTGTTTAATATTGTAGACTAATACACTTTGTTTCACTTTACATCCATGTTTACTCTGAGTGGGATCTTAGTGGTTTGTATGCTTTTTATATATATTGGTTTACCTTTTTAGATTTTCTGTGTGTGCATAAAGGTACATAGGAAATGCCTCCAATTTTAGTGATATGAATACTCGATGCTAGTCATCATCCCCTAGCCTATTAAAGGTGGTCTTGGGGGAGTAATGGAATGGACCCCTCTAGGATGGGTTGTAATAATCTGCCATTCCAATGAAAGGACCTCTTGCATGCCACCGCCTAGGATCGAAAATAGGACAACATCCAACAGATATGGCAGTGATAGGTGATGAGGATGGAACCCAGGAAGGCGTGCGTGGGTGTGGAATGTGGGCCAACATGTGTAGGCATGTCATGTGAGACTCGAGTAGTGTGCAAGTTTAACTGGTGAAAAATGTTTTAGATACTGAATTGAATATTGGCCACGAGACAGCATATAATGACAAGCCAATGTAAATGGTATTTATAATATGGGATGAACACCATTTGGTATAACCCTTTATTGTCACATATTGTAGCTCTGATAAATATTATTCTTTATGATGAGTTTTTTTATGAAATCGTAATGGTACCATTAATCACATCATTAAAAAAGTATGGAGAAAGGATTATCATTATATGTGCTTCTATTTATCCCTGATAAAGGCCACATATTACTAGTGCTAAATAAAGGATTTGATAATGATTACCCTTAATCAGAGATTTTATTTAATGATGTTAAATTCTACTACTTATTATCACACATTCATTAGTAGTGGTTAGAAAAAATGACCTTTAGATTGTTCTAAAGGCCCACAACAACTTACCAATGTGCACCCAATGGTTATCAATATAGTTTCATCGCTATTTGCTATTGTGAAGTACATTTGATATTTTCTATTCACCAAATGGTTGGGGTCTATTGTGACACCCATTCAGCGATTTCTATATGGTTGTGAGCCCATGGCCTGCATAGACTATAATTTTGCAGTCATTATAGGTTTTCCACCCAATGGCTATTGTGACTAATTTTGCTGAACTGTCCTTGAACTTTTCATTATAAAGATTGTAGACACTATAAGTTGGTAATATTTTTAAAAGATAATTAAGACTGTATGAAAAATCTATTTTCAATCAACCCACTAAAAAAACAATCATAATTGATTAATTTAGTATATTTATTCTTCAAATATTATTTCAAAACATCACAACTAAACAAATCAGTTTTTTTCAATGATTTGAACACATCATCTCAAATAAATGATAATCACAAAAATTTAAAATTAAAGTTAGTAAAGAAACAAATAACTCAAAAAAATAATTATAAAATAGTATTATTTTTTAAAAAAGTATTAGTAACAATTAAATTTCATGAATGTTTTTCATTATAATAGAAAAAATCCAACTACAAATATTAGATTACAACCACATAGAATCACCATATACACTCTATCATGAATGATGACGAGTATATTGATTCTATTCTATCATTTAAAATGGGAAATAACATGATCAAAATATAGAAAAAAATGAGTGAAAATTCTTAACAACCATATTAAAAATCATGTACACGATCATAATAGACCAAAACAATGATTATAAAAAGATGGAAGTAAAATTTCATGATAAGAGAAATCGAATCATGATCAAGGGAAATCTAAATACCCTAAGGAATAGATTGGAACACAACAATAGAGGTGATATATTTAAAAAGGAATAATAATGAAATGATAAAACAATAAATCCATGATCATTCCATAAAATCAAACCAATTTCTATCCAATTATTTCAAGCACTAAGGTAACCACATTAATTTTTATAAATTATATTGAGGGAGTTTCAATTTAGTCTCACAATGTCCATAATTCATCATAGAAAAACCATTTGTTCCATAATTTCCATAATATGACCATTCCAATATATTTGATACATTGATGTGGGTTGAATTCTCTTCTTGATTAGAAGAAAAATAATAACATTAGAAAAAATTTTCCATTTTTCCACACATCGATGGAATTTGTCAATTGGGGGAATAGAAAACTAGTTCATCATATTCGTTGGAAAATCACAGGAATGGTGAATGAAATCTTGGAAATTCTTATCTGAAGGAAAAAATACCCCACACTCTAGGAAAAAAACTTTTATAAGAAGAAGATTCATTTCTTCCAACAGAAAGTGGGAATAATAGATCACATGATGAATGATGATATGTGATATAATCCTTTATATAGAAAATTCAAGGATAGAACAACCACTACAAGAATTTGACATTGGATGGGAAATGAAAATTCCAAAACCTATAACCATGGATGGGGGTCTTGAGAAGGGTATGCATCAACAATTTTTTTAAATATATTTTATTTCATAGCCAGATGAGTCTTCTTAAAAATAGTATAAATTATCTTCACCAACACCATAGATAATAGGAATTATATGAATAATATTAATACCCCGCTAATTAAAATAAGGTCATAACTTATAGAAACACCAGTCATCATTTCTATCCTTAAATAATTCCCTAACTGTGGAATTTTTAAAACATGGAACACTAGGAGAAGTCACACACAAACCATTATTATCATCAAGAATATCTTATTACAAATGTTAACCTATGAACTAATTAATAACATTATAAATATCTATAATGAGAAGTGGATGCACACCAAATATATTAGCAAACATTATTTTTTTTATATTTTAATGATATTACTTAATTTAAATAATTTATGTCATCTTAAAATTCTTATGTTATTATTCCAAGCACACCGCATGTCAGATTGATGAATCGTCTACTCATATACATAACAGATACTTTAAATTATCATTTTTTAGGATTTAACATCAATATAATTTCATTTTCTTTGATTTTGACCATCACACATACATTAGTGTTTTAGAAAAGTAAAAATGTATTTTCGGTCATCCATGAAAAATGAAATCTTAATTTGATTTAGAATTTTTTAATATATGTCCAATAATAATTCTATATTTGGTACCCTATGATTTCATGGAAATTGGATGTTTCATTCCAAGTTATAACCCTCCTATAAAATTTTTTATTCATTAAAAAATCATTATAAGATACTTATTTGGTATATTTCAGCACACCACATGTTATATTTATGTTCCTTCCACTTACGGACACCAAAAATAATTCAATGAATTTTTTTATATGACTCAATTCAATCATAGGAAATTATATTTTTTTATAATTTTACAAAATCTTTTTATGGTTGAAAACACTAAAAATGTGTATTTACCAATCATAGGTAATAAAAAACTCTAATTGATGTGTAGTTAGTTACTATATATTGAAAATTGGGATATAGTTTTTTGTCTCAAATTTCATGGAAATTAGAGATCAATTTCTGGGATTTTATGCCATGATGCATGCTATTGATGAGTGTCCCAATCCTTAAAAAATGTGCGTTTGGTTTTTATTGGAACAAAATAGGAATTATTGGAATAATTTCTACTCATAAATTTCATGAATAATTCAATCTTAGTTTTCCAATGATTTAAAATTAATATGAGGCCTTTCCCTATTGTTTTGAATGTTACACACACACTTTCATGTTATAAAACTCTAAAATGTGTTTTCAGTCATCCCAAGAAAATGATAGAATATATTGACGTGAAGTACATTAATATATCTCAAAAATAATGCATTGAATATTTACCATTATTTTCATAGAATTTTTAGGTCATTTGCCTACTTTTGACCCCTCTAACCATGTTTTTTCTGACTCTCAAATCCTTAAAATTGCTTATCTGGTCTGTCTTTTCACACCAAATGTCAGATAGACAAATGTTCTCATCAAACAGATAAAAAACATTCAAATACTAATATCATATGAATTCACAATAATATGTGGAATTAATCAATTTTTTAGATATTACATTCACATATTACTGATTTCAATCAATATAAGTCATTTTTAGACATTTTGGAAAAATGATAACTCCAATTGACATAAATTTGGTTCCTACATTAATAAAATAAATCAATGGTTGTTTCACTTTATTTTGAAGAAATCAGTGGATATTATCATGGTTTTTTCCCCTTATAACATTTTACAAAAAATATCTATTAGCCCAACTTGGTAAAAAACACTTTGAGGAGGGGAGTGAATCAGGGTGTGAAATATTAAAAAAACTTCCACTTCAGATCATATTTTATCATTAAAAACCCCTATTATCTCCCCATAATGTTTAAGAGAATACTAAAATAATTAAAATATTCACAAGGAAAAACAATTACTATGTTCACCCTCACAGGGATATGTCTAAGGAACATATAAAGGAAATGTACCTATATACAAAAGTCACTAAAGTTCATAGATATTACAATGTTCATCGCAGACTCACTATCCAACTAGTTTATTAAAATTTACAATTTTATTGATCTCCACTCTCTCAACTAATATGTGTGCACTACTAGTTTGAAAGATTCATCAATTTTTCTAAAAGTTCTTATAATAGTATCACACATGACTGTGTCATGATGATCCATTTTCAGATAATTGATGAACAATACTTCACTATGTGGAGTATACCTCATTTTAAAACCTTTTTCAAACTGTTCTTGTTCCTCCATTAATTGCATAAAAACCAACATGAACTAACATTCCCTATATAGAAAAGTAGTTTCACACTCTCCTCAAAGATCCAATTCTTTCAAAAAATTCCTCTATCTCATAATCCTTGCACCATATAGTGATAATTATTTGTGATCATCTTCTTATTTTCTGATTAAAGAGCCCTGAAAATAAATTCCACTAAATGATCATTTTTTCCAAACATCCAACTTCATGAACCACCTCCTTTACAGAATTTCTCCTTCTTAAAATTCCCAAATCCCTTCATGAATAAATTTCATATTTAACTTAATTATTCTTTGGAAAAGAATCTATAATTATATTCTCTCTCCAAAGGATGTGAATAGGGGTCCATGATATAATAAAATAGATCTGAAATACTCTCTAATCTTAACTAATGAAGTCTCCACTTTTGATTGGCCATATATATTTATGATGTGTTGAAAACTCATTTTTCTCTTCTATATTCTATAAAAACTATCTTCGTGTTATTTTATATAGTGATCAATGACATTCTCAACAATCACTCTGATCCCAGATGAGCTATGATCAACATTATGAATTAGAGTATCATCTGATGCTCATCAATGAATCACTTCATTCCAAAAATATTAACCTTTTTTCATCATGAAACCCAACTTTTGTTATATAAAAACATCTATCGATGATCTTTATTGTCATAATAATTAAAAAATACCCTACTCCACTCCTCCACTATGATTTTTCCCCCTTGTATTTATAATGATAATTGTCCCCATTTGTTAGTGAACCCAAATTTCACTCCTTTTTCAATGAAACATTGTAATGAATACATATGATCGAATAAGGGAAAAACAAACCATCCATTAGGGAGTGGGGGGCACACATAAAATTTTTATAGTGTGGGGAGTCAATTGATATCTAAAATCTAATCAATTCCACTCATATTCCTCTTTGGTTAATGCCTTCATCAGAATGTATGTAATTTGTAGATATGTAGGAAGATAATCAATTTCACAAGGCCATGCCCCACATTCTCCTTAATAATATGATATATTATTTAAATCCACTTTTTTTATGTGTGATTAAAAAGATTTCTATTATGATTTATAGCACTTGAATTGTCACAATGGATTATGAATTGGGATTTCACTTCAACTACTTTATCATTTTACTACTTTATCAACAATGACAATGATTATCGACAATTAATTTATCTTATGAAATGGTCAATGAAAAGAAATCTTGTTTCTAGTTTTTACTAGAAATAAAAATACCAACAATATATTATTCACCACATAAAATTTATTTTCTATCATTTGTTGAACCATCTCGATAATTATAAGTATAACCCAATAATATATTACTATGGTTTTTTGTTGTACATGAAACTAAAATCAACCATAAAATTGATATAATGATGTATTATTTTCTCAAAAATTATATGTATTTTATTGGGATTCCACTATATGGAATGTGATAGAAACAATATCACATCATGTCATTGCTATGAATTTTATAATACCAATTATCTTCATGTATTCTATGACATTAAAAATATTTCATTTATCACTTCTTGATAGTATCATCAACGTAGCCACCAGAGTCATCATCTCCTTAGAATTATACAATCCAAATATTCATACAACGTCCTTGGAATATTCAGACTAATAAATAAATTTTCCAATCCTTCCATGTGTCACATATAATGTTTGGTAAAATGTAATTTATCAAATCAGTAACATTTCAAACTCACATTTCAAGAATTTGGAAAATTATTTTTACTAAAATTTATATGATCAAGAAAATATTATGTCATAGTCACATGATAAAACTATAATCATATTATTAGTACCACTTTTTACATATATATAATAGTTAACTCCACCACATTGAAAACTATTCTTATTCAAAAATGGATCATATCTTGAATACCACCATCTTTGAGATTGATTTGACCCATATAGAGCCTTACTCTACTGAAAATAATTATATTCAAATTCATGTATTATAAAACCAATTGGATGCCTGAAATAAAATTTTTATTGTAGATCCCCAATCAAAAATGTTGTCTAGACATCCATCTGGAAAACATTGAAATTCATTTTCGTTGTAATAGAAAAAAATAAGTAATCAGCCCAGATCCTTACAATATTATCAAATATCTAATAAATGTCGATTACTATGATTTTTGATTATCCATTGAACACTAGTAATTATATGTTTGGAATAACTAATCCATCTTCATTCAGTTTTTTTGGGAATAACTATTTTGTTCCAGATGAAATTTTAATCTACAAGTCTCAATACAATATCTCATGCAAAATTATTCTCAAATTGGTCAAGTTATATGATCATAGACTTAACCCTTGTCTCTTTTGATGGTGATTATTCAAAATAATTAGCCTCTAAATAATATTGGATGGATTCATTCTATAATATATAAATTCTTTATGTTATAATTTTGGCTTCCCAAATCACCAATAATGTTTTGTCTCTCATTTTTATATCGACACATCGACATCCATGCAAATAATGATTTGAAATCCATATACTCAACATTAATATATTATTATGAATTAGAATGATCCACTTATACCCCATAGTTTCATTACTCATCATCATAATTATCCGGGAACGTTTCACATTGTTGTTGAATATTATGTTCATTTTCTACTATAGTTACATCATATCATTCAACTACATTTCCCAACCACTTATCGAAACAATTATCTTTTTTTAGGTTTCATGTATAGCCAAGTAATAATACCTCATCATATTAACATTAAAACTTCCTATGATTCTACTTATTGAGAATAAAACATTTACTTACAAAGATATGAATATATTTATCTATTTATTTGCCCAACTTGGTTAGGGTATTCATCACATTGTATTTGTGGAAACACTACCTAATGGGAGAGCGGTTTACCATCAATAATGATCAAAAGATTCTCAAGAATTACATTAGTGAGAAGGATTTGAAATTGAGGTAGAGTTGGAGGATAGAGATACTCTAGTATTATTTCTTTGAAATTGTATATAATCCTTGGAAAGGGATCATGGCTGCAGATTCTCTCAACAGAAGATCAAGATCGTAGTTGCAGTATTAGTCATTTGAGCAGCTGGCCATGTTATAGTTATCCTTCCTGGATAGATATGGGGGATCATGCCTCCAGTCGATGACTATTACACTTTCAATATTATAATGAGTCAGGTAGGAAAAACTATAGGATACCAACATTGAGCCATTACATGTCGTGTATCTACAAGGCATGCTAGTATTGGATATTTGAAAGGTGGGTAACACATCGTTCTTTTCAATGGTCACAATGTGGTACTATTGTCTATGTAGGAGGAGGTTATGAGAGTGTTTCATATGTCCCATATGGTGGTACATGTACATGTGGCTAATTTGTACTAGGACCTTCGACGTTACTTCTTTTGGCCAAGAAAAAAGAAGGGAGTTGCAGAGTATGTCTCTCAGTTCCTTACATGTCCACAAATAATGGTTGGGAAATAGGTTATAGTGGTTCTGGATCAACCCCATGTGGTTCTAGAGTCAATTTTTGATGCGATATCTATTGAATTTATGGTGGGTTTACAATATGCATCTAGGGGACAAGATGAAATATAGGTGATCTTTGTACCATTTACCAAGTCATCCCACTTCATAGCTATCTGATAGTAGAGTTCAATAGAGAGTTTGGGACACTTATACATACATTAGATAATTCATCATCATGGTGTTCCATTGAATATTTCTTTAGATTGTGATGATTGATTTGCATTTAAGTTGTTGATGAGATTACAGGAAAAATTTGGAACTCAATTATGCTTGAGGACATTGTTTCACCCCCAAATAGAAGAACAGACTGAGAAGACCATTCATGTTCTAGATGAAATGTTATGGGCATTCATGTTGGAGGTCTTCCATAGCTGAGAGGATCACATACCACTTGTGGATTTTTTGTAAAACCACATCTACCAATCCTCCATTAGAATGGAACCATTCAAGTCCTTTTACGGGTGACCCCATATGTCAAAAAATTGTAGAATTACCCAGGAGAGTTATCACTAAGGGGCTAAGAGATGGTGAGAGTTATAATAGAGATATTTCAGATCATCCAAGAGTGGATGAGGACATGACAAAGCTAACGGAATTAATATAATAATTGGAGAATTAGGTTCTTGGAGTTCATGGAAGGATACCAAGTGTTCCTTCAGGACTTACCTATACAAAGATTATATAAATGTTGATGGGGTGACAAGTTATCTTTGAGTTTCCTTGTTTCTTTTCAGATATTGCATCAAGTTGATGAGGTGTCTTACCGCACTTTTATTCCCCTATAGATGCATAAGGTACACGATGTCTTCCACATGTCGTAGTTGAGGAGGCACATGCATGACCCATTGAACTCCAACCACTCGAGGGAGCTAAACAATGAGGATCGAGAGTTTTTTGTGGAGTACCCAATGAAGATCGTGGTTTGGTTGGAGAGTATCCTTCATGGGTGTGCGATTTTCTTGGTGCATGTCTAGCGGTAGAATATGAATATCCAAGAGAGAACGTGGGAGTGGGAGTCTCAAATTCATTCATAGTACCAACATCTCATTGAGTTTCCTTGTTTTGGATTTTCAGGGAAATAAATTGATAAGGTGGGTAGAATGTAATGTCTCATATTTTCTACATATTATATTTAAATATTATATGGAATTTGTTCAAGACTAGGCACTATCGTCGGGTGAAATTTCTAGTCCTTGTGTTCCCATAATAAATATTCAAAATATTTGAAATATATTTAATTATTAATGAGATGTTTTTCTGATGATGTGTAATTAATTCTAAATAGATTCTTAGATCATAAATCTAAGTGGAACCGTTGTGTTTAGTGCAAATATTCTACCCTATGTTTTACCTATCATTGACTTATATAGGTCAATAATGAAAATTAGTTTTTTACGTGTTAATGAATAAAATAATGTTATTAATTTATTTTATTGGAAATTTTTCACTGATGCAGTAGTGTTTAATTATTTAAATAATACTTTTGGAAGATATCCATAGTGTGGATCATAACCCTAGAATTCATTATAGGCTATGGAATGGAACCTTGAGATTTTTCTGGATGTTAGACGAAGATGTGTCTTGGGATCAGAGATTGAAGGACATCATTCAAAACCAATCTCACGAAATACAATGACGAGACAATAAATATTCTTCACTAAGAGATCATTCCATAAGTTAGGATGTGTTATTTGGTTTTCTTTCCACTTTTTGGATTCAATGACCAACGTGAACCAACATACGATAGGTTGATCTGTGGTACAATCTTTCTTACATGATGGTCTTATTTTGTGGTATTTTTATCGGTGTTTGTTTATTGAGTACTATTATTGATTTATTCATCATTATTAATGAAAAATATTATGTCTATAATGACCAATGTCTAAGGTTAATTCCTTGGTTTATTCATTGTGCTTTTACTCCCATGATATTTTCATCATGTTCTTCATTCATAGTGGGTTATGAGAAATCTATCGTTTCACCTTTGTTTCTCGTCACAATGATTTGAATTTGAAGATATGGCATTTAGATGACCTTGATGTTGTGAGAAGGTTGTGTTGAGAGATGAATTTTAGTAGTTAGGGAATGCACTTTCATTAGATGATTTTTGTATAGATTATCATAATTTGATTTTGGAGACTATTGAATTCCAGAGGCTCACTGATTCATTGCAATTACAATGAGGGAAACCTAGATTTGTGTTTTCAAGGGGAATAGATATATTTAATTAGATTTCAATCGTCAATTGATCCACATGGAGTAAAAATGACTGTTTTGAAATTTCTGAAGAACCTAGAGTATAATCCTCATTACATGGTGTGTGGACCCAAGGGGAGTTGTCTAGGGGTCTGTGAGGCAGTCAAGTGTCGCACAAACTATGACCTCGGTCACATGGATTGTTAGCCAATCCTTAAGACTTGGTGTGTATCTCAGAATATACAAGGACATGGGGAGGAGTACATATGTTACCAGCATAGTGTATACTTCACCACATGGATTAGAAGAACCAATTATGCGGACTTCCCCATGTAATGGTACGTAGGAAATGAAAAATGGGTTGAAGTCATATACTGGAACATGAAAAATGAACATAGGTGGACCCTAGATGGTAGAACACATCATGTGAACCATTCTACATACTGTGTAGTCCTTTTCTACATGACATGTTCTGAAGAAACTGGTCGTTGAACACTAGAAGTACCTTGGATCAATGGACCAAATGTGTGACCCATCTAAATGCTATATAACTCTTCTTAAATGGATTTATTATCTTTTCCATCATATCATATACTTGTTTTTGTGGTTTGTTCCCTTGATCAATTACCTAAAGGATAGTGGTTATCATTTCTTACTCATTGGATAATGATCCCTTTAGCGGGACATCATGGATAGAGTTTTTGAAATCCCTCGAGAGACATAGAGTGGATCTTTTATTCAACTTCATTCCCAAGGTAGAGTCCTCATTCTTGATTTGACCAACCTCACAAGGATTTGATCCTCTACATAACGAGTTAATCCAAAATAATTTGTTGTTGTCTCCCCATGTCCCTTTATATGATCCAAATCAAATGTATTTAATCTATCATTAGATATATCAGTTTATCTCTCCCTCAAGATGGCACCCAACACATAATACTTCTCAGACACACATCATCAATGAAATCAAACTCAGGAGTTTGTTCTATTGTTAGAGTGCTTTTTGCAATCCTCGAGATGAATCCCTTGTGGTGGTATGTGGTAGTTGTGACTTTCCTATAGACTTCATGTTTTGGTTGAGTATATGTAGATAATCATGTTATATGTTATAAACATATAATTTTTTAGAGATGACTATATCATTTCATTGATTATTTCATTGTTGTTTCAGGGTGACCAAGTGATTATTTTTATAATCACCCATAGAAATTCTTTTCCCATGTGTTACACATCTTTTAGAGATGAGCGTCCTTTTGATGGAGTCCTAGGAAGACCAGGAACATGGCCAAGATTGTATAGTATATTATGAGTTAAGAAAGGCCAATGTGTTCATGCGTATTTATAAAATAGTCAAATTAATATTTTTACAGGTTTTCTTGGTGGATTATAGACATATTTGGTTGGATTTTATTCTGTCCATGTTTACATTCCTTGCTTTATTTCTTTTTTAATATGTTATCTGGGACTGTGGTATGCATGCATTTGTTTCTTAGTGGCTTTTACATTTTCACATTTGTGGTCATGGATATGTGTGTGTGTGCGTATATGTATATCAATAATTCCTCCCATGTTATTGATATTCCTACTCTGTAATAGTGTCATGACGCGACCCATGCTAGTGCTCAAGCCAAAACTACCCCAAGCCCACATCCATTTGCCACGGGCTGGTGACCAGTGCCAAAGGCATGACAAACAAGGAGAGAACTTTTTCAAAGAACTTATAATCTCTCACACATACACACAAACATCTTAATAAAAATTTGGCATAGGAAAAATAAAACAAGATACAAAAAATAAATATATATAAAACAAGATTCCATTGACCTCTAAATAATACATGTACATAAAATTAAAGCTGAATGGGAGATGGTAAAAATACCCACCCAACTAAAATAAAGTGCCACAACCCTGCAAAATGTGAAAAATTAATGCAGTTAGGATATATTCGTTCGATGAACCCATGCTACGACAAAAATATGTGTCCCATTATCTCATATTACTAATCTCTTATGATGCAACGATCATCCTTTCCATCATCTTCAAGGGCACACAATGTTCGGGAAATGTCCAAGCAGGGGTGAGTATACAAAAACTATGTAGGATTCCCTAAAGGCACGAGGGAGATGTAAGTGAGGTAATGAATAAGTAATAAGTAATAAATATAAAAAAATATGACCAATGGATAGAACTAGGTATATTGAAAATATGTATATCTCAACCCACTAAAAGTGTATTGTAAGATTATCCAAAAACAACCAGCTATAAATAGTGAGAAGATAAACTTCTTGTGGAGTCTTCACTACATATAGGTTGATAGTAGACCCATACAACGATGAGAAACTACACATGAAAAGAACGTGGCATACCACATGCATCTTACCCTCTCATTGAAGGAGAGTTTCCAAAACCACAATGAGTGGGAACTAGAAATAGGATATATATATATATATATATATATATCTGCTGAGTCAAGGAATACCAAATTAGAGATTAAGGGGATATCCATCTCAAAAGCTCATCCCTGGAAAAGTGAGTCTCCAATACTTCCATAAGTAACCATAAATGTCTAACATACCTAATGTCAGCCCTGAACTTCAAGTAAAAGGGTCTCGATCACCGCACCTTGACCCAATCAGCTTTCAATGGGTGTGTCTCACTCGTAAAAGTTTAGGTCGCGTCACAAGGACATGTCCTGGAGGGAAAATATCCCATATATCTAGTGATTTCAAAGTCTTGTCAAAGAACATATTGTCATTGTGACACACAGACGATATATTGTTTCTCAAATTAGAGGATACCAACGCCCAGATTTGTTAAGGGTATTCAACATTAGTTGAAATCATAGAGGATACCCACACTATGATGTGTCAAAGTGATTTCACTATATTAGATGTTTTAGAGGCTACCCAAAACCATATGCATCCTAGATATTCCCCTCTAGAAGATGTTAAAGAGGCTACTGACACCCTAATGTGTCATGGAGAATACATTATAGATCATTGATGAGCAATAAACATCCCTACCGGATGGTGCCTCTCGAAGACACATCGAGGAGCACTAGCCATCCCATTTGGATGGTACCTCTTAGAAAAGAATTGAAGAACACTGACCATCCCTGCTGGACAATAACTCTTAGAACAGAAACACAAGCGCATACATTGTTTGTCTCCCTAGATAGGTGTCACAAAAATAACATCTCGCATTGTATCTCGTGAGGAACTATAGAGGGAACCACCATGTTCTAGCTATCCATTATCAGTTACTAATCTGTGAACATGTACCCCTAGGCGTGATAACTTACTCATAGAGTACATGAAACGCCTAATTAAAAGTTTGACGAGTTCACTATTCTCATCATTGATCTAGAGGGCCAAAAGCATAATTACACTGACTCACCTCCACAAACAGCTCTATAACATTTGATCGCATCTCTTCAAACATCATCTCCACTCTCATCACGGTCAAAGTTTACCAAGGACTTATTTCCCCTCAAACACATCATAAGTATAGAACAATGATATTTTATTCATGTTTCCACTCAAAAATAGATCATTAAAAAGAATTCACACATCCAAACAGATCAAACCCTTTCTATCCCTGTGAAAAACCGCACAAGATAGACTATTCATTCGGCCCAAGTGAACATCTGATGGAAAAGATGCAAGTCACCACGTTGTGCTCGAATGAAATCCCATGGGGCCATGACTCGGTCCTGAAACGAATTATACAGGTCATGCAATTTAGATCCTCTAGTAAAAACACACCAAATGGACTACTCACTTATCCAAACCGCATAACAAGTGAAATAGATTCAATTAACTGTAATTCATGCAAACCAGACCACATGGTTCCCACACCCTTACATTAGTTTAAATACCTAAAAGTCAACATTAATATCCTCTATAGAGACATGTTTTTTTCTTCCATTCGAGGTGAAACAAACATACCTCCCATTTAATGGGTAGTGCCGAAACAAGTTAAATAAATAAAAATCAATATTGAACATAACCTCTTCATGATACATAGCAAATTAATTATGGATTAAATGTTCTCAAAACATCGTTGAAGATCAGTCTAAACATTAAGGTCACATTTCCTTAGACGGTGCATCAATCGTACTTCAGATGCAAGCGCTACATGTGAAAGAAAAAACCATGAAAAATATTAATTAAATTTATAATTAATAAAGAGTGTGTTTAAAGACACCCACCTTTGGTATTGAACATTAAATTTACCAAAACCACCACTAAGGGACCGATATGAATCATGGTTCTTATTTCCATAGACAGCATGAAAATCGGAGGCCTTTATCCCATGATACGAGTATTTAAAGTGCCCGGACCCAAAACCAACATGGCGGGCCTGGTTCTGCCAGTCCGACCCAGCTTGACTAACCCAAAACACCTATTGCAGACTAGAATAACTTTTATGGCCAGTCTAATAATGTTTCATCTGGCTCAATCCACATCTACCTTGGCTCACACACCAAACAAGCCTCGCGCCCCGCCAGCCTCTCTTCCCTCACCCAGCTGGCTAGGTTCCACGCGATGGCATCTCCTTATGCCCCTACTGACTACCGCAGGTGGTTCTAATCCAACAACCCCTTCCGAGGGACACGCTGACAACACCATCGGTCCATTATTTAATTTCGAACCGATTATAGAATCCACAAAATGTGATATCCAGACTTACAACATCTGATTGATGACCTGTTGATATTTTGACTCTTTGAATAATATTATGATGAATGCCCCCAATGAACGACAAAGATAATTGATGATGAAAAATGACGTCTATCATAGACTGATGGAGTTGTTCATGAGTCCAACAATGATTATAATTAATATGATTAATCAAATTGAAAATGATGGAAATTTAATTAAAAACACGAAATGGATATTTAATTTATAATTAATCCTACATGGATCCTTCAATTTATTATTGTTCATTCGATCATTGATCTCCATATTCGATCCACCATAGTTTCTGTGGAGATCATTCCTCAATCTAATGAGTAACTGTGAATAATTTTAATGAGATGATAGATAATGTGTCGTTGTATAGAGGGAAGGTGATATGGGTTTTAACCGAATCATAATCTCTTAAATATATATATTGTCTCCTCATTTGGCGCAGAAATCCTAAATTCTTGTTCCCCTTCATTTTATATCAAGACTTCAAAAATCACCTCATTACAAAAGCAATGATGGTCTCACATTCCTATTCTGAGTCCCCTTTTTAATGTCATTATGTTTGGAATCCATTATTAAATAATTAGTTTTAATTATTATAATTATCATTTCCCCCCTACATGGTGTTTTATATTGATGTCCCATGGTGAGAAAAGTTATAACCCACCTAGTGTAAATGGAATGTTCTTGAAACAAAAGTGGCTTCATATTTCTAATAATAGCTATTGATTAATGGATCTCCCATTTTCTACTTGTTAATAGTACAAAAAACATATTTTTTAAAAATTTATTCTGGACACACCGAGCCTCAGAATTGCACATTGTCTTAGCACCATGCTTGGGAATTATTCCAAGAAATATTTCGATATCTTATTAGAAGATAATTGGGTCTCTGTTTATAGTCCCCCAAAACTAGAAAATTGGAGACAGGCTTGGGGAGTTGTGGAATGGGCCTCACTAGGTCGAGTCGTGACATTTCATTCATTAAGTTGTTGTTTAATTTTTTTTCACCGTACCCCACGAATATTTAATGAATGTTAAATCTTCAAAAAAAATTGTTTTTTTCAAGAAAATACATGTATGATTTATGTTTCATCTACTAGTACAGATCACAAATAATTACAATTAAACTAAAAAAGTATTTCCCATCAAAATGAAGATTTTTTATTTTATTTTGACATTTCTAGGAATGATTTAATATTTTAGAACAATACAAATATTTTTATAGACATCTTGAAAAAAAAACATGCCAGATTGATTCTCTGACAATTAAAACATTTCAAAATTAATTATATGGTTGTTATCCTCTACTTTCACATAAATTCCAGGACATTTTTCCCCAACCACATGTTATTAAACCCATCAAATCATTAAAAACTGGTTATTTTGTTAGTCTGATAACACCCCATTCCCAATAAAAAATCTTCATACTCCTACTCATATAAAATAATTCAAAGAATGTTCTATTTTTATTCAACATCAATCAGAGGAAATTTTATATTATTTTAACCTTCACATGCCCATTTTAGTGTTTTAAGACACTACAACTAATTTATTTGGACATCCTATGAAAACTATAACTCAAAATAATGTGAGATCAGTTCATACATTTCATAAACTAATAAATAGTTCTATCCCTTTATGATGATGGTATGTTTTATTAATATTATTTCAGTGGATCCCTGGACACAAATTTTAAAATGCTTATATATATTTTAATAAAACATTATTCAGTCAGTCAGAGAAAAAATAACATCATATTGATGTGCCTTTTACCCAAACATACCATAAATAATTCAAAGAAATTTTTTATTTAATTTCAAATCAATGATAGGTCTAATTTTTCCATCACACAGATGTTTTAGTCTTTTAAAAATGTGAAAATATGTTTTCAGTCATCCTCATAAAAAATACCTCTGATTAACACACAATGAGTTCCTAAATTTCAAAAAACAATTATAATATTGTTACTAAATGATTTCATGATAATCTATGGTCGTTTTCTTTCTTATCACACCACATCTAAATTTGTTAAGTACTATTAAATATTTAATTACTATTTATCCAATTAGTTCAAGAACGTCACACTTTTTATTGATTGTTATTCTACTCATAAACATCATAATAAAATTAAAATAATCTTTCCCTATTATTTTACATCAATCATATGTCATTTTTTATATATGTCTACCATTGCATGCTTGTTTTTGTGATTTTAGAATAGTAAATATGTGTTTTCGATCATCCCAGGTAAACTAAAACTGTTGTTGATGCCCAATATGTTGGTAAATTTAAAAGAAAAAATGATATGATTATTTAATTTAGTCTTCATGTACCTAGTTGGCCGTTATACTAGTTTATTCAACTTTCCTCACATTTTTAATGACTATAAAATCATTAACAACTCTATATTTGATTGGTCCGAGTTCACAACATGTCAAATTAATGCATCGTATACTTGTAATAGTAAAAAATAATTCATAGAATGTTATTATAATATTTCACATAATTCCATGGTATTTTATTAACAAAAAAGTTACTAAAAGTGTAATTATTTTCATATTTATTAGTATGATGGAATTAAATTGTTAAATTCCTTAGGTTATGAAATTTATATAATAAACAACTTTTTAACTATTTTATTATATGGTTATATTTAAAAGATATATTTAAAATTTATATTATTTTAATTTGAAGTAAATTAGATTCAATATTGAATTCATCATATTAAATTTATATTAATATAATTTTTTATTAATTTTTGAGAAAATGTCATTTTTTGGTGAACATTAAAAATGTATTGTTTTTGAGAATACATAATTTTTTTACATAATCATGACATAACAATGATATTAAATTTATCAACCATCTTAAATGGAAATATTATAATATTATGATATAATTATTTTTAAAAAGTAAATTATAACTTATAAATTACTATTTATTTCATTATAAGTATAAAAATCATTATCAATGCCGGTGCAGAGCCATCACATCATTGGAAAAGTCACATTTGGTTCATTATAGAAAATAATTGAGTTCTAAAACGTCTATTCATTACATATTATTAATTATTAGATATAATTTATTGTTTTGGATTATATTATTTTGTTTTAGAGTTATATAAAATTAATCTTATCCAAATTACTGTGCATTTCATGCACATTACAAGAAAAGTAAATTAAAAAATTAAAGAAGTTCATTGGATGTGGATATGCATAAATATTCATTATCAATGAATCTAATATATTATCACGAACCTAATCAATTTAGTTTTATAATATTAACTTGTTTTCAATTATCATATATGAAATAATTACCCATAATAATTATCGAATGTTGATGCAGTTCTTATGGATGAAGAATAAAAATAAAAAAATTGATTTTAATTAATAATTTAAGAAACATTAAAAGATGAAATACATATTATAAAAATTATTATTATAAGTGTTAGTAATAATATTATTACGTTAAAATTTGGGACCTTTTGGACCAACTATGATTTTATTAATCCCCTTACAGTATTTAAGTTAAAATAAAGTGAATATCCTCATAGATTGGATTCTTATTTGTATATCATTTAAATATATGGTTTTATGGATGATGTCTTCTACCATTACAAGTATTTGCAATGATAAAAAATTTAACTTAATTATTATGATTTATTTTTAATTATTAAATAACAAAAAAAATACCTCTAAATCTTTCATAATGATTATGAAATAATTATTAATTTAATGGATAAATAAAATAAACGATATTAAAAATGAGAAAATAAATAAAATATGTGATAATTAATAAAATACATGAATTATCTATATAAAATGTTCACGCCTCTCCAACTTATTCACACTTCTAAAACCGATTACGGTTAGCCAGTCACTTCCCATATATATTTCCAACAGTCCTACTATGGACCTTGAAGCCTCAATTTTGGTCAGAAAGTACCCCAAGGATGAGTTTTATACAAACCAAAAGTAGTCACATGATTAAGAGGTAACATCTCAACTCAAACATTTTAGCTATATTTCCTTTTTCCACTCCACATACTCTTATTATAATGAGATTAAATAAAAAAAATTGTACACACCTTATAATAGGTGTTTTTTATATATTTTTTTCTCCTTACACATACACAAACCCCCATCTCATTGTTAACAAGCTTATTATTTCGATGTATAACGAACTAATGCCTCATGAAATGATGATTGTTCAATCCAAATTGCAACCTCTTTTAATGGACATTATGATGGAAAATATATTTATATATATAATACAATAATTTTATTATTGATTTATACTTATATAATTTTTTTACAGATAAATTAAATACTTATCATTTTACGATAATGTGATTACATCCTTTGCGGAAGTGTGGACAATCTCCCCCACAATGAAATGTGATTCACCCACATGATACATGGAATGTATAAATTAATGGTTATAATTAACCATATTTAACATAAATACATCAATAATATATTTATGGAATAATTATATTTCATTAAATATAATTTATATATATCCTCTCCTTTGTTATCCATCACATACTTGAAAAAAAGCTAACATCATTCGGGGATGTATGGACTACTGCCTCCTTAACATGATGAGATTCCATTAACATCACATAAAACTATATATAAGTATATATGAATTTATATTATGGTAATAATTATATAATGATCAATATTTAATGATTTAATTTACCTATCTTGTTTTTCACAATGATCATTTAGAAATGGAAATGTTACTCATGCTTTGATACGGCCTACCGTCTCTATGATTGTATTCTTGAATCATTTTGCATAACAATGATTAATGTTTGATTCTAAATATATAATTAATGTATAATATTATTAAATATTCCATTATTAATATTCAAAAAATGTTTAGGTAAGGACCTATCATACCATAGTTGACCAACAATAGTTTTTTTAACACATAGGCAGAATATAGTCAAAACACCCAACATAAAATTAATTGTTTGACTAGTTGTACATAAAATTTTAATAAGTGAAATAATATAAATTATGAACATGAAAATTTTTATCAAGAAATTATAAACATAAAATAAATTTATTATATATGAAGTAAATGGAATTTCACCCGAAAATAAATAGAAGGTAAGGATTCTCATCTCACATTTTAAATCCATGAGATTAATGTCTTGTTCACCACTGAAATATTTTTTGTTGTGTATCTACTACATATTCTATTATATTATATCATTAATACCTTTATTTTCACGGTATCAGAAACATCCATTTAATATTATTTATTTACGTGGTTATTATTTAAAATGTTTCAAAGTGGTTTGGGAAAAATTTAAATGGTTAAAGATTATTTTCCTCAATAATTAATTTAATGATGATTGAAATCTATTTCCATTCAATGAAATTTTATAACCATTATTCAGTAAACCATTTTATTTTTACCTGGTTATTCGTGACCATTCCCCCATACAAGTACCTCTTTCCCTCTCTTCGGTAATCAATATTTTTGTGACAATGTTTTTAAGAAAACCCGACCCAATTTCACAATTTAGTAAGTATACTTGTGCAATTATAAAAGAATGTTTTCCTAAAATGGTTGAAAATTTATTTTTAATGATTTGGTATCAACATTTATACAATTTTTCTCTTTTTCTAATGTTTTAAATGGAATTTTCTTATAACAATCTCAATGTGGAATTTTTTACATTTTTATCATACAAAATGAATATTCTTTTTAACTCGTACGACATGTACAAATTTATGCCCCATCACTTTTTTGAAGGATAATTGGATAGTTTAAAAGGTTTATTTTGGAAATTTATTTAAAAGGGATATTCAATGAAAAAAAATTCAAAATAAATGGATAATTTAATGAAGAATATTTTTAAATTTTAATTTTTTAACATCATCAAGGACAACAACACTATGTTTAACTACAACTTCGATTTATTGTATGGACATTATCTTTATTCTTCCTATAGAATGTTTATCATTGATTTGGATTAGTATAGTATACACATTAGATTCCCTAATTCCTTCTTTATGCCCCCCCTTAAATTATAAACTTCATACCATCAATGAAAATTTAATTTCCAATATTTATCTTTTTTATTAAACATATATATAGTTTTTGCCTATACTGTTTACCAATTCAAATACAATTCCTACATTGATTCCTATTTGGTTAATTATAGAATTATTTATAAGTTAATATCTTCTATTTAATATTTATACATTTTTTAACACACATTTGTATTGAATATGAGATATGCTTTGGAGATGTATGTCCTGAGTGGGGCCCGGTTATAGATATACCCTCGACAAATCATTAGTTTCCTGAGATGAATCTGTTGGTGACTAACACATTACATTGGTATCTAATTTGAATAGAAAGGTATTATATAAGTTGGGGACTAGTTAATTAAATCACATTAATGCATTTCTACTCTCTTGAGATTAAATAGTTTTATAGCTACATTAAATTGGTTTTTACTCCATAGGTAATCATTCTTGTGAATTGACATGACATTAACGGTTCCATGTACCTAGAAAACACGGAATCAAATAATTAATCATTTCAATCACATTAGTTTTAATTATTATTCATCAATAAAATTATGTGTTGACATATCTATGGTTACATTTCATTTTCAGTTCATTGATTAAATGCAATTTTTTTATTATCTTACCTTGGTATATATATTGTTCCTTATCTAGTTATTTGAATGGAATGTGTTTCCAATTCTCACCTTTTCATATTTTTATTCACTTCCTTCTCAGTTTTTGATTTCATGGGATATATGTTCATTTATTAACAATTCATAAATTATTAAAGACATTTTTCATTATTTCATCGGCTTTATGTTTTAGTTACGGAGCATTTAAGCTTACCCTTATTTTGATTCTCCCCTATAAATATGAGAAGCATACAATGAAGGATATGTTTGGATTTACTAGATGTATTTGAGTTGTTCTAGAAGATGTTTATTATTTTAGATGGTAAATTTTTTTATAATTAATATATTCATTTGTTATTCAAGTATTATTTATTTACATGGATTACCATGATTACTAAACTGATTGGCCCTTCGATGTTTTATTTCTTGTATTCATGAAGATGTAATTGATAGAAGACACTGGTTCCACACAATGTGGGGTTTTATCTATAGTTGGTATGAATGTAAGTTTAGTAGAAACCTCAAGAACTATATTTAGAAAAATATATATTATATAACATAACCCTAAGTTATAATTTGAGGAGATGTATTAAAGAACAATCATGAATTTTGGTAATGTTTTGATTATGTGGGTCTTCCTATAAATATACCAATTTATGGATAATACTTGTTTATGTGGTTTTGTAATGTATATACATCACAGTAAGAACTCTGAAAATGTGTTTTAGGCCCGAATCGGGGTAACCTGGTTTACAACAATGGGTCTTACTATGCACATCATTTGACACAACTAGTTGATATTTTTAGGATAATCTAGGATTAATATACAAACCATTGTGAATAATTTCAATGTATGTTTACAATGAATAATCATGGTTAATCATATGGATTTCTAGATTGAAGATAAGGTGTCAAGATTTAGATATAAAATTAATGATAATATAGATAAAAGGTAGTCCTTGGAAGGACCTATGTAGAAATAAATTTTTCCAATTATAGGATCATTATTGGTGTTTTGAAAACCATAGTTTAAATGATATTTAGTGTTTAACCTCATTTCAATAATTTCAATCATGTTTTTTTGTGAAGTGTATATTGTTTTTTAGAAAAGGACAACCTGTAATATTAGAGAAAACCAATCAAATCTAGAAAGGCCATAGGTCATGAACCCATGACTGAAGGACGATAAGTTTTTCATGCCAACCATTGACCTATGCAATGTCCGGGTTAATTTTTTATTATTTTTGTTAAATAATTTTAAATATAAAAGTTATTGATGAAATACTAATTTCACTTTTCAGGATGAGAGATTAATACATTAATCATATTTCTTTAGAGGATACTTAAAAAAAATAGTTTGACATGTAACTGTTTTATATATCTTAAAATCATTTCAAAGTTTCATGATGTTCATTAGGGATAAAAATATCGAAATCCATTATTGGTATTTAAATTATGGAAGTAAAGGAATGTAATTTATTTTTATCAATGAAAAACAAAATGTTAGGATTGTTCATATGAAATTAAAACCAATCATGATAGAAGGTACCCATAAATTATTTTTCCGAATTACCTGACATTGGGATATATACAATGAGATAAAATATGGTCCTAATACCTCAATATCTATTGAAACAATGAACTTCTAAATCATCAAAGATTTATGTATTTAATGACATAAAATTTACATTGATGACTCAATAGTATATGATTTATTACCTCATTCACTACATATAAATATTTAATATTTTAGTCTAGGAACATATCTCTATGTTCCAATAATGTTCTCCTGCTAAAGACCCAGTTACATGATAGTCCATATGAACATTGTACTTTCCATTCTCTATTATGAACCCATCTCATAATGTGGGATTATGAACATAAGAATTACTACAAAATATATCACCATGATTAAGTTAAAATTGTGAGGACACAATTTAAATAATGTGGGGATAATTTGAATCCCTAAAAAACTAAAGCCTGAACCTTGTACTTTATAGCATGAATGACACGCAACACCCAACATGTAAGGCAATATAATATTTGGAAAATTTATAATATAATTTTTAAATTAAAATAGATTCTATATATTTAAACAAATGTGACATTACATTAGAATGTCTTACACATTAGTTCAACCTTCCTCAATATATTTTTTGTCATGCAAGAGAGGCCTTCATCGATAGAGTGCATTATGTGGAAGAACAAGTTTTACTGAACAAAAAATATATGATTTAAATAATATTATTTTAAATAATATTATGAAACCTATCCATTATGATATAATTTAGGAATATTATTATAAAAATATTAATTTTTTAGTTTAAATAAATATAAAATGAATCCATTCAGTTACCATTTAATGTCGAAGGAAAATAAGAACCAATTGGATATATAAAGAAATATTATATTTTTTATGCGTCCACATGAGTTGTATCTTAATAATAATAGTTAATTAAAATTATTTAAATTTTTTAATGAAATATATTTTTTATATATTCAATCAAATATTTTTGTTATTCATCCATTACATTTTTTATGCATAAGATAAGAACAAACAATATTTTAAACAGAAAAACGTTTGTTTTTATAAAGGAAATTTTTACAACATTTTAATTGTTAAACCATTTTAAATTTTAATTTAAAAACATAAATTTATTTAATATGTCAAATTAATAATGATATTTTAAATAGAAAAAAGATTATTTTTGGGTAAATTGATGATATTTTTTGGAAAGATTTCCTTTTTTATGAATTGTTAAAAAATGGTGAGTTTTAGTTCTAAACTAAATTTTCATATAATTTTTTTATATGGTTAAATGATACACTTAATTCGATTTAAAGATTAATTAGATATGTTATGTATTAATTAAAACAATTTATGTCATTTTAATCAATTTTACTTCGATATTTATTAAAAAAACATAGCAAAATTGATTATATTTTTACTCTATAAACACTCATTACATCCTGCCTATGAGATTAATTTTAATTTACATTCTACTACATATGAGATTTTAATTTAGAAAAATGGATTACTTATTTGTAATTATAATAATTTCTAATTTCTAATATGACCAAAAAAAATTTTAACAAAAATATCAATGAAAAATTTTAAAATTAATTACAATTATTAAAGTTCAATCATGCTTAATGATGGAATAAATATTTATCTTAAGGGCTCAATTAACATATCCAATTTTATGAAACCCATTATATGGCCATATATAGGAACTATATCAGACATTAATTACTTTAGTTGGTTTTTTATGACTTTTTTTAGATAAGAACATGTGCACACTGAACTTGTTTCCAAAAATTCCATGTGAGTAATTTTCATTCCCAATAAAAGGTCCCCAACTCTCCCACTTCCTCAAACCTATCATAATACATACGTTCAGTGAATATATGCCATATAACTTCCCAAAAATACATCACAATACCTTGTATCCTCCCATTGGTCATAAATCATCCATAATAATACTTTTGGTACAAACCAAAAAACGTTACCCGATTAGGAGGTAACGTCTCCACTAAAGGTTTTTAGATTCAATTCGTCTCTCCACATAATATAATCATCATATTATATGATTACATAAAAAATAGTATTCTAAATATAATATTTTTTAGGTAATGGTTTATACCTACACTTACACACAACTCCTTTTAATTTGTATCTAAAACAGTATTTCTATGAATGGAGAACAACTCTATCACGAAATGATAATTGTTCATTTCTCCTTAAAAAATCGTATAGTGGCCATTATGATATATAATCTGTTTACATATATTATAGATGATAATTATTATGTCTTAATATATTTTTATTCTTTTAATTAAAACTATCGTTTATAATTTCAATTTTATATTAAAGTGATAACATCCTTCATGGAATTATGGACTATCGCCCCTCAAGATGATTGGATTCGCTCACATGGTACATGGAATATATAAATTAAGTGTTTTTATTAAAATTAATTGGAATATAAAAATAAATAATACATTCCTGAAATATTTATCTTTCATTAAATAATATATATATATATTATCCCCTTTATTTCCCTTTAAAACATAAAAAGAGATGACATCATTCGTGGACATGTGGACTACCACTTCCTCGACATGATGTGATTAATTTTACCTAGAATAATTATATATATAAGTATATATAATTATATACTATGATATATATTATAAAATAAATATAAATAAAAAAATTTAGATACTTACCGTCATTCCACAACTATCATTTAAAAATTTGGATGTCACTCATATGTACGTACAACCTACCATCTCAATGATTGTAACTTTGAATAATTTTTCATAACCATATATAATTATTTTTTATTAAAATATAATTGATTTAAAAATATATAAATTATTCCATGATTATTTTTTTGATATGTGTATGTAATGTTCCTTTTGACTATAGTTGATCAGCCAAATATTTTTTGACACATAAACCGAATTTGTTCAAAACACCCAATGTGAACATAATTATTTAATTAGTTGTACATAACATTGTAATTATTAAAAAAATTATTATAATTATGGAAGAAGATCTTAAGAATGATTGAAAATAACATATTATTATTATATATCATGTTAATGGGCATTCACCTGAATGGAAATGCAAGATAAGGATTCTCAACTATCTTCTTCTATCCAAGAGATAATTGTTATTTCACCACATTCATCTTTTGTGTGGAGTATCTACTACCCCTATTATTATGTTATAAAATAAATAATTTTATATTAATGGTATCTTAAACTTACATTTAATACAATTCAATCTCGAAGATATGATATAAAATGACTCCATGTGGTTTGGGACATTTTGTAATGTTTAAAGAATATTTTCCATAACAATAACTGCAAAGATCATTCAATGTTACTTCCATTTGAGGAATCCATTTTTCAAAAATAAAATATATAATTATTGGGTTATTCATGGCCTATTTCAAGTATTAGTACAATTTTACCACTCCATGGTACTCAATATGTTTTAGAAAATACATTTATGAAAACCTTACTCTGTTTCTCTATTTAGTCAGAAAATATTTTTTCTTCAAAAACCCATGTTTAATTAAAATGATTTCTATAATAATTTTTATTTATTTGGTAAAAAAATTAAACTTTGTTTCTTTGAATATTATTTTCAATCGAATATTCTTGTCGCGTTCCAAACAAGGCATTTTCTACCATTTTAAGATACAAAAGGAATATTGTTTTGACATCATATGACATGTAAATATTTTTTCTTTGTCACTTATATGAATCCTCCATCAAATTTTTAAAATTATTATTATTAAAAAAATCGACCGGTATTTTCAAAAAAAAATATTTAAAAAATATTTTTCAAAAGTATTGGATTTTTTCATATGGAATTTTTTCAAAGTTATTATTTTATTTCATTAACAACAATAACAATATATTTTACTCCACATGGGATTTTTTTTATTCATATAATCTTTATCATTCATTTCAATATTTAATGATGGACTTTTCCAGGAAATGTATTAAAATTACCTTCCTTGATTCATTGTTGAAGTCGCCTTGAAATGTTCAACTTCATATGATCATTGAGAGTTGAATTTATTTTCAATCTGTATCACTTATCATGGATATTAGTATTGCCTAAATTGTATACCATTTTAGATATGGTGACTTATTTTATATTTATATGATTAATTTATGTATTATTAATAAATCAGTATCTTCTATTAAATATGAATACAATTTTTTATGACAAATTGTTCACAGATTTGAGATCTGCTTTGGACTGTTAAGACATTAGTGTTGGCCGATTATAGAGAGAAACCAATTTTGATTGCTTCTAATTAGAATATATTGGTAATAAATGGGTTGGGGACTCGATAATTAAATCCCCTTGTTTCATATTTAGTCTCATGAGACAAAAAAGCTGTCTACCTTTCTTAGAAGGGTTTTTACCCAATAGCTAAACCGTCTTGTGAATGGTCTTGACAGTACTAGTTCGATGTACCTATCTAAACCGTCATGTGTTTTAGTTTCTTAATATTCTATATATTTTATTTCCTTTTCTAGTTAATTTAATATAACATTTTTCCATTTATTCCCTTTATAAATTTTTTATCAACCCCCATCTTGCTTGTTTGATTATATGGGATGTGTGTTCTATTATTTACCATACCAAAATTACTACTCTCAATGATTCATTATTTCTTCCCCTATATTTTTCCCATACTAATAATTTAACTCACCCTTATTATGTTTCATTCTCCATGTATATATGAAGTGAACAATGAATGATATTCATTGATATAATATATGGATTATAGTTATTCTCAAAATTTTTTATATGTTTAGAATATGAAAAGTATGATTTAATTAATACATTCATTTTTAATTCCACTGTTATTTATGTATCTGGTTTACCAAGACTACTAAACTAATTGGTCTATCTGGTATTGATTCCATTAAATCATGACATTACAATTGATATTAGACATCAGCTCTAGGATATATGGGGTTGTTTCACAACATTTAATGGTATATCCATCATTAAATCTATAGTATCATACTTTTATTCATAGAAAGGAAATCAACATCCATAGCATGTCGATTCACCACTTTATTGGATGATGAGTTTTTTATTCCATTTACTACATTCTGGTAAAGAAAAACGTCACATATAATTTTCTAAAACAGCCAAAAAATATACATTACATATTTTCTCACATTTTGGAATTAATATATCAACAAAATATTAAAAAAAATGAAACTATATCATGAAGTTTCGAAAAACTACTAAAATAAACTAAAATTTTATCATTAATGTTTAAACAAATGATTCACACTCATATATGAATGAAAAATGATATTTGGGACCATTTAAAATTATATAAGTTTATTAATACATTTTATTTTTACATTATTAGTATTATTTAATTTTGGAATTAATATTCACAATAAACCAACCAAGTTTCCATGTAACTAATGAACCTGATACCATAAAATAGAAAAACTATTATTAATAAATGGGTGGAATTTTCAATAAAAATCATATAATTTATTATAAAAATTAAAATTTTCCATTAATAAATTAATAAAACTCTTTAAAACATTATACCATAATTTTTAACACGTTCGATGGAAGTCATACCTGAGGAAATTGAATTTATTTTAAATCCTCATTAATGTTTCATTTTAAGAAATTCCAAAAGAATAATTTTGAAATATATGAATGGATTAATTTTTTCCATTTTCATGGTGCCTTATTATTTTCCTACCTCTTTCAAAATATAACAATGATATTTTCGAAGAATTTTTTTTTCCAATGTACGTGCACATTATTTTATTAAAATCTGTTATTTTTCAAGTAATGTGTTTATGATGAAGGTATAAATGTTTTTTTTATTATGGTATGGTTCTAAGGGTTTGTTAATTTGAAGGATGGTTCCATTATGATCCAAATAATTGTGGGTTTTTATATCCATCTAATGAAATGGTTTGGCTGGAGGTTGTCTATAATGTTTTTTCAAATTGTAACAAAAATTATTACTTCACACGGTAGACATGATGGTTACTTTGTATGGTTGACATGAGGATTTCAAATAATATGGTGTCTATGAGGGTAAAACTCATAGGTAAACATTCTAATAAAATGTTACCCCATGTCACCTAAAAGGTTTTTTTATGATTTATATGTTTTGTGGAAACCTCATGCTTTAATCCAATGTTTTAATTCATTTAATAGTGTATAAGTATGGGTAAGATAATTTAGAACCCAAGATGAATTTTGTGATGGTTTTTCATGAAAATAAATAATATTTTATTTTAAAGACTCTTGTTTTTGTAAAAAATGGAAACTGTATATAAGTGTAAAATTCTAATGTATTTAATCACTATGTATGACTTCAAATTAATTTTCTAAAACTCTAAAACTAAAAAATCCACAAATTCAAGAGAATTATTAATTGACTAAAAAAACTCATGTTTATATAATGTTTATGGTGGGACCCTAATGGTTGTAACTATAACTGACCAGTTTGTGAAAGTAGTTGTGTAATTGATGAATGTTAAAAATGGAGGAGTCATCCATGCAAGAGAACATCAATAAATATCATAATGAAACATTAAAATATTGGATCATTTTATGTGGAATCACCCTCATGAATTTAGTGGATCTTCTGACCCAATTTTATCTGATGGGTTGATTGAATCACCAGAAAATATATTCGATGTCAAGGAATTTTATATAATTTCATGGTTAATCATTCTATTTAATAATATGAAGATGATGTTGACCAGTGGTGGCCAATAATATTGAATATATGGGAAATAGAAGATATTGTTGCCTTCAAATTATATGAACTTATGACTGTCTTGAAAAATATTTTTTTAAGATAGTTCAACTCATGATGGAAAAGAAAATCATTTAATTAAATCATAAAAAGGATGATTTAGGGTGCTTGTATGAAGAAAAAATAACTTGATTGGAAATGAATTCTCTAAATCTTATATAGGATCATGAATGAAAAATAAACCATTTTTACTCTGGATTGAAGCCTTGATTTCAAAGGGAATCAGATTCATATGAATTCAAAAGATATTAGAATATTGTATGATGTTCTAAGAGGGTATAAATGGAATTATTTGACCATAATGTGTACTTTGACGATAAAATTATGATAATGTTAAAATGGAATGAAATGGGTGATAATCAATATAATAAATATACTAGTAAGAAAATATAGTTTATAGTTTATTGAATGTATGATAAAGAGATTATATGGAAAGGTTTAAAATATATAGGATGTTCTTCTGTTGTGTTATTCTTAGAAAACATTCTATTGGTTGTAATGGAAAATATATTAGTGTTGTTTTTTCTAATTATGATAAGAAATATATAAGTTTTTTCAAATGTTGTGAGATGATCAATTATTGACACATCATCCCAATGAAGTATCTATTTGGGGGGATTCATCCAGACTATATGTAGAAACGTGTACTGAATCCTCTGAATATACTTTAGTAGATGTTGGTCAATCCTATGATATGGTATCTAGTACAAATTTTTTTTCTCATATTTACCTAATGTCTTGTTTGATACATGGTCTACACATTCATTCATATTTGGTTAATTTTATGTTAAATTTGAAATTTGACTTTAAGAAATGAATCCTGAAATTATAGTAAAAACAATTGAGAAATATTATGGAAAAAATAAGTTATCCGGATTTTCATGTTGTTATATGTGGAATCAAATAACCTACAAACTGTTCTTTTTTTTGCACTAGTATAATTTTTCCTACACTGTCTTTGGATTGGGTTTCTATTTACCATGATAAGATTAAATATAAGGAAAATTAATTTGTTGTTAGAGAGTTTTTTATTTTGTATAAATTAATGAACTCATACCATTGATGACATTTTAGGAATCTAAGAAACTATTAAATTATAGAAATGAAATTTATCTTGCAAATATTGTTGATAGAAAGGGAACTATTTAAATTAATTATTTTCCAGTGGTAAATTAATACCTAGATGTTTTTAATTATTTTTCTAGTGTTATACCTAATCTGGATGTGGAATTTACTATCGATATGATTCCCAATGGTATGAAAATTGAAAAAAACCATTACTAAATGGTTCATGTTGAATTTACTATGAATATAATCAAATCATTATCATGAAACTACATAAATCATTATAATTAATCCCAAATCATCTATATTGGTTGCTTCTATTTTAAAAAAAATAAATTTTGTTCCTTGACCATTTATATTTATTATAGGGAATCGAATAACCATATTGTTAAAAATAATTATTCATTTACTTATATCAATTACTTGATTGATCTACTCTAGGGATATCAAAATTTTTCCGTGATTGACTTGGGATCGAAGTATAATTAATTTAATGTAAATGATGATGAAAATTTTAAAACATTATTCTATCCTAAATATGGTCATTAAGAATTTTTTTGTTATGACCATTGATTTGAAAAATTTCACTGATGTATTTATAGATCTTATGAATAGAATATTATGTGAATATTTGGATAATTTGAGGTTGTTTTTATTGATGATATTTTGGTGTTTTCGAAATGTTATTATGATCATGAAAAAAATCATTGGATATTAATACAAACTCTCAAACAAAATATTATACATGTAATATTTAGTAGATTTGATATTGGGATCAACCAATTTCCTTCATTGGGAAAATTATCAAAAAAGACTACATAGTAGTTCGTCACACACAAAAAAAGATTAATGAATGAAAAATAACAATAAATATTATTCAGATTCAATGTTTTCATGGATAATCACAATATTATACGTGGTCTATGGAAAACATTGGAGGGGTATCTAGATCAGAAACTAATTTAACTCAGAATGGAGTGAATTTATCTTGACAAAATATTGTGATGATTATTTTCACAAATAAAAAATAATAGTGGGTAATGGTCCTGTTTTGACCATGACATTATGATATGATGATTTTTATCTACAATAATGATTCATTGATGAGATTTGAGTTCATTTAAATGAATAATTATTAAGTAGTTACTTATGATTCAAGACAACTGAAACCCCAAGAGTTAAATTATACTAAATGTGATTTGAAATTTTTTTATGTTTCATTTAGTTCATTAATAAGTTATATAAATCATTTTTATGGAGCCATGTTGGAACTATATTCTAATAATTGATGTTTAAAATGGATATATAACTAGATGAAATTGAACATTATCATATAATATGACTAGAACTTATAAAATATTATGATTTAACAATCAATTACTATCTTTTAAAAGTAAAATAAGTAGCATATGCCTTGAATCAAAAACATAATGCACCATTGACTATGTTATGTATAAAACACCAACATTTGATTAATGATGTTATGAATTTTTTCAGGGATTATATTGATCTAAGAAATTAATCAATTTTGTATCAGGTATTAGTTTAATTGGATCTGTTAGACTAAATTAGGAATTCTTAGAAGGATGTCTGTGAGTTATAGTAAAATATATAATTGGTTATCAAAGGTATGTTTCCAGAATTTAATGATGTTAATGATTAGATATGGAGATTTAGAAAAAGATTATGTTTGTATTTTAATTCACATATGAAGAAATAATTGTTATGATAAGCCCATTTTTCTATGTTTTTAGTTTATTCTAAAAATAGTATGATGTAATGAGAGCATCAAGAGTATTACAGGTGGGATGGAGTGATAAGATATATTTTTAATTTCCCCATGAAAATTTTAACATGTCAATAGAATAAATATGAGTAAAAAACCAAAGGGGGGTCTTAAAAATTATCTGCATCTAGAGTAGAAAGGGAAAAATATATCCATGCTCTTTTTTTTGGGACTACCAAAGACTTATCATGGTAACAATATGATTTGTGTTATTATTTTTTGACTAATTAAATCCATACATTTCCTTCATATCTGAGATACTATATCCTTAGATCATTTTTCTATTCTATGGATCAATGATATTTCTAGGTTACATGGTGTTCCTCTCTCCATTGTATCGGGCTATGATCTTGGGATCACTTATAACTTTATGAAAGGTCTTCAAAATTCATTGGGACCCAAATTAATTTATATCAAACCATTCTATCCTCTATCTGATGTATATTCAGAATAAAAAATTAGGATCATAGAAGACATTATACAAGTTTGTTCAATGGATTAATAGGGATTTTGGGATCAACATCTTTGTTTAGTTGATTTTTAGTGTAATAATTGTTTTCATTATTGTTTATATATGGCACATTTTGTGAAAAAATATGGAAAATGGTTTCGAACCCTATAATTCTGTGATGATTTTGTATAATGAATGTTGTTCATGAATTAATCAGAAGAGGATGTGGATAAAAAAGAAATGATGATCCAGAAATATTTTAGGATGACTCTGAGAAAGATTAAAAGTTATTAATATAACAATAGGAATGACCGTTATTTTGAGGTAGGTGATGATATTTTTCTTCAAATAATACCATGATAATGTTTTATAAATTTTGGTAAGAATTGAAATATAAGTCCATATTTCATTGGAAAATATTACAACATGGATAATTTGTGAAAAATATCCTATCGAGTAGGTTTCCCCCTACGTTTGTCCCATGTAGACAATGATTTTCATGTTTTGATGTTAACAGAGTATTTTCTAGATTCTCCTCTTGTTTTGATACCTATGTAAGTTCATTTAGAAGATAAAAATTAATATAAGGCAAATACTATATATATTTTTTACCATGGATATAATGTATTACGAAACATGGTAATTATTCATGTTATGTTTTTGTGAAAAAACCATATGGATGAAGAAGGAACACGGGAATCTGAAAATATTATGAGGGAAATGAATCACGATTTGTTTAACAAGTAAAAAAAATTCCAGGGAACAATTTATAGTGGATGAGAATGTAACAACCCATGTAATAATTAATTTATTTTTATGATCATAATTTTTTTTATTTTTATATATGAACTAATTAACATTATTGACTATCCAATGCTGATGCAGTTCTTATGCTGGATGGAGCAAAAAATGATTTTAATGAAAATTATATGTACCCTTAAATTAACCAATAATTTTAATAAATCTTTTTGGATGAGTATTATGGGTCTATAATATTATCTGGTTGGAATATTTGACTTTTTCAAACCACGTGGATCACATTAATCCCATTGTCATATTTTATTTAAAGGAATGTAAAATGATTGACACTTTTGTGTTTAATTAGCCAAACATTTTAATATATGATATTCGAAAAGTGGATTTTTAAAATAAGTATTATTTTAAAATGTATAATATTTAACTTAATCCTTATAATTAATATTTAATTTTTTGGAAGTAATTTATAACTTAATGTTTTGCACAATAATGATAAAATAATTAACAATTTAATGGAAATTCAAATAAATGATATTTAAAATATTTAAATAAATATAATATGAGATTATAAATCTGATCCCTGAATTATGTAGATACATACGATATATCTAAGACAAAATAGTATATTTCATAAAATATTTAATCATTATTTTAATGTTTTGAAATGTATATTAATGAATGGTGTAAATTTTTTCAAAAATTATTTTTCATGAATATAATATTTTATTAAATTATCTAATTAAAAATTAAATTATTAAATAAACAAAAATTAGATAATAGTTTATCGAATATTTAATCCCCAAATTTTTTTAGGCCTTTAAAAATATTTACTCCAATAATAGCCTTATTATATTTTAATATATTATGTAATATATAAATTTCACCTCAACTCAATTTTAATAGGAGTCTCCTTACTATAGTTAATTTCATCATCGTGACCAAAATTTCTTGAAAATACACTTCCAATTTATCTTCTAATCATCCATGTAAACATTCTAATGTTTTTTTATCAAAAAATGACTATTCATAGTTCCTTAATGATGTTCTATTAGAAAAATACTCATGTGGTAAATTACTCATTATATTTTATAATATTTCACTATAATTCCTTATACTCACCCATAGAAATGTTTATTGATAACTCCAATATCACATATATACTATATTTTCATTGTTTTATTATTATATCCATCATAAAATCTCATATATTCCCATTTTATTCGTAAAAATGAATTCATCATCGATGGTATGTCGATTCACCACCTTCTTGGAAAATCATTATTTGTTTCCCATTAAAAAATTCATGTAAAGGTTAAATTAAATTATAATTTTTTACAAGGGATTAAATATAGATATTATGTGATTCCCAGAAAAACTAAATTAATAACTTTGTATTCGATAGCATGTATGTCATGCAACACCTAAGACGCAAGGTAATTTAATATATTAATATTTTATAATATATTTACAATTTATTATATTTTATATATATTCTAATGCATTAAACCAAAGGTTATCTATAATTTCATGTGATAGATACTTTCCATGATAGTATGATTTATACGCAAGAGAAACCCTCCCTAACATCTTGCGTTATACGCAAGAACATGTTTCACTAAATAATAATGTGTTTGTAAATAATTTTTATTTAATATAATATGATATAACCTTACAGTTATGTTAGAGATTATGAATATTATTAAATAACTTCGGATAATATATGCCATATATAAATATAAAATTAATTCATGGGTTACCAAATATTGAGAAATGAAAATTAGAATAAATTGAATATAAAAAGAAATATTATTTTTTTATGATTCCAAAGGATATGTGTCATATTAAAAATATATAATTACAATTAGATAATTATTCTAATTAAATATATAACTTATATATTCAATCAGATATTTTTTATATTCATTAATTATTTTTGGTATTCATAAGATAAGAATAATCCATTTTTTACACATAAAAACATATATTTTAATAAAGCCAAATTTACCCCCCTATATTGGAAATACAATTTTAAATAAGAATTATAAATCTATAATTTATTTAATATTTCAAAATATACTTCATATTTTAAATAGAAACATAACAATTATGCTAGGATGAATATTTGATATTTTCCCAGAACATGTCATATTCTAATAAATAGTTCAAAACACTAAATTTTAGTTCATAACTGATATTTCATCTAATATATTTATATGGATAAATTAAAATTTAAATATCATTATTTTTATAATTAAATTATTTTTTTAACAATTAATATGATGTATTTCATTTTATCCAATTTCGTATTGAAATTTATTAATAAAACATAGTAAATTTTTTTACATTTTTACTAAAAAATTGTGCATAATCGTCCATTCGATGGGCATAATTTTAAATTATATTATTAAAAATGACTTTTTTAATTTATAAAACATGATAACATAATTTTAAACATAATAATTTATAATTTATAAAATAATATATTTATTTTAGAAAAAAAAAGTAAAGTGACAGTGATTAAAATTAATTACAACTATTAAGGTTAAATAAAGTGTATTAATAGACAAAACCATTAACTAAAGTTCAGAAATAGAATAGAAAATTTTACAAAAACACATTGGGTGGATGAAAATAGTAAATTAACCTTTAATTAATAATTTTTTTTTGGTTTTTTATGATTCTTTCGTTAGAATGAACATGTACACACTTTACTTTTTTCCCATAATTCCAAATTACCCATATTCCTTCTCTATAAAAGGAAACCAAATATCACACTTACTAACACCCCTAACACCACATAGGATCATCCAAGATCATCCTATATAGGTTTCCAAAAATACTTCCCTAAATTATGAAGCCTCTCTTTTTTCATAAATCCTTTCAAAGATAACTTTTTGTACAAACCAAATGTAGTTACCCGATTAAGAGGTAACATCTTCACTAAATACATTTAAGTTCATTTCCTTTAAATTATTCATATACAATTTTTATTCTATTAATAAGTAAAAAAATGTATAATAAATATATTATAATATATTTATGTATTGTTTTATACTGACACTTACACACACCTCCATCTCGTGGGTAACAAACATATTGTTTCTGTGTATGGAAAAATACCGCGTCATGAAACTAGGATTGTTCAATTCTTCTTTACCTCTTCTAATAGTGTACATTATAGTTGAAACTATTTTTATATGTTTTTTAATATATAGTTATAATTTATTTAAACTTATTTATTTTTTAACTATAATACACCTTTATGCCTTCCATCATGTGTAAATATAATAATTTCGTTTGAGGAAGTGTGTAATACCGCCCCCTCAAAGTGATATGACTCGTTCATTCCATACATAGAATGTATAAAATATGTTTTTAATAAACCTATGTAAAATATATAACATATAAATTATACATTAATTATATTATACATAGGTATCATTTGGTTTTGATTATTTCAATACAATAATAAAACAATGTAAAGTTCATGTGTAGGTACGACCTACCGTATCCATGAACAGTGCACTTCATTTATAATTTTCAACTATTATAGAAAATTAAAAATACATATATAGAAGATATATATGGAATAAAAATCATTATTTACATTATGGATATGATGAAACAATGATATATTGAATAATAATAATAATAAACATCTTAAAACATAATCACAAAACTATGCAATTTACACCCGAAATAGAAAAAAATAATGAAAGGTTATTAATAAATTACTAATAATATATTATAAGAAGATAATAAATGTTACCATAAATATTAATATGGATCAGTTAAAAGTTATTAAAATGATTAAAACCCCTTATAAATGAGTTTAATGGAGGTTCATCTGAAAGATAACACAAGTGGAGTGATTTTCATCTCACTTTTTAAATCTGTTAGATTAATGTCATATTCACTAACTACATATTTTGTGTGCTACACATATATCAAATTATAATATATTAGATAATTATTTCCTTTAATTTAATTATATTAACTATTTCAGTTGATGTTACTCTTTCATGCAACCCATGTCTCAAAATATACTCATGTTGTAAAGGATTCTCAGATAACATTTAACATCTCTGATAATAATGTCATGTTCGCCACTTATTTAATATTATTTAAACTAGAATTAAATACTTTGGGATAGTTATATATTATTTTCCTCAAGCCTAATCCAACACTTTTCGAAATTCTAACACACCGCGACCAATCAAACTAGCCGTTATAAATAGTAATACACACATTTTAAAATTTTATAAATTTTATTTTCCAAAATGGACTTCATTTTTTGATTCATAATAACATATATAGCCTGGGGAGAATTTTTTGTATTTTTCTGAGAACTATTTATTTTTGATGAATAGTGAAAAATACTAAACTTTAATTAAAAACAACTATTTTTATAAAAAAAATTTATCATTATAAATTATACAATTGAGTTGTTTTAAAGTATAATTAGAATATATTTTTACCATTTAATCGAATTTTGGTCATTTGACATAATTTCACATTTAAAATTGACATAAACAAGTGTCAACCTTTTAATATTTATTATTTTTTAAAAACATACTTTTTGTTTTGACAGCAGGAATTAATTTTAAATTAATTTCTTCCACATATATATTTTGAATTTGTAAAAATATATTCAATATTTGGAATAATTATGTCCAAATTTTGAAAATAGGTAACTTTTATTTGTAGACATTTTGAATAATTACTTCGGTAAATATTTTATTTACCATGGTTAAAGGGTAAATCCTATAAAGAAGGGTAACAAAATAATATTATATTAATATTAAATTACCCAAAAATATGTCCCAACACTATTGGTTGATACATGTCCGACCATGGTAATCCTTGGGTCGATTTTGGGACCCCATTGATCCACATGTAAGTGAAAATGACACTTTAGATTAATTAATATAATGTAAAGGAAAAAATGACAAAAACAAACATATTTTAGTAAATTAATTTTTACATTGGATTATAAAAATTATCTTTTCGACCATAAATATTAATTAGAGATATAAAAAGATTTCATACATCATGATAATTTTTTTATAGTTTTTATGTATTATATAATTTAATCTATTTTTGAAACAATGATGATGCACTAATTACTGTATTAATGAAAAATAAAGAAAATTGATATTATAAATACCCAAATAAATGTAATTTGAGACTATTTATGAATTAGAATAATTTTATAGGTTAATATTACAAGTTAGTATTGATTTTATTTTATTTTTTTGAATAATCGTGGTATTATGATTTTCACAAATAACAAATAACAAATAGTGTCTAAATTGACATAAAAGAGTTTTTAAAATAAATAATATATTATTAATTGATATTATATTCTTAAATATATAAGGATCAGCCAAAAGAATTATATAATTATAGGTGTATCATTACAAAACCACTTGGGGTTATCTAGGATGTTTATTGTAAATTTATTAACTATATAATATAAAAATTAAAAGAGACATGGTAAATGAAAAACTAATTAACTAAGAGTTAAATCTAAACGAAATGGTTAATAAAGTGAACCAAACCTGTATAAAACCACTTGGTTGAGTTGTTTTCTACACATACCCACCTTTAAATATAAATAAATCAGTTTTGAGCCATTATAAATCGAAAATTAAATTTATTATAAAATAATATATCACTCTATTCCTAAGGTTCCCCTCACCCCTCTTATAAAAGGGCACTCTCCAATCTCTCAATTTCACACATTCCAAGCCATTTGGATCGTCCAAACCCTAACCAAATACCCTCTAAACTATCCTACCTTAATCCTAGAGGCCATCTATTAGTCAGAAATCTAACATATACAGACCTTTTGATCAAATCAAAAAGAATAACTTGAAGAAGTGGAAAATATTTCATCCCCTCTCTCAAGTTCCTTTCATCTACCATTTCTTCTTCCTTTTTTATTTCCATTGTAAAATAATAACATCAGTATATTATATATATTGTGATGTTACTATAAATATTGTACAACCATATTCATTATTCTATCCATCATTTGAATAACATGTCACCATACATGTGTACGTACGGATTACCATCTCTACATTTTATTGTAATTGTTATTCAATACATTATTATTTGTATGGGAATGATAATGATGTTTAATTGATGTATACAATAAATATAACATGATAATAATTCTGTCTATATGATATACCATCCAATTATAAATTATTTTAATATCAAAATAATTATATTGTCACTCAGGTGTACGTATGAACTACCGTCTCCACGAACGCGATGAGATTCATTCCCCATCGAATCCATTAAAGACTAATTTTTATTTGATTAATATAAATAATTTTTAAGGACTTGTTATAATTCTGGATATGACTATGATTAACCTATCCATAATAAACTTGAATTTTTTACAAAACATATAAAAGAAAACGAGTAAGTTAACACCCAAAACGATGATAATACTAAAATATTATTTACAAAGCACTACTAGAAGATCATATATAATATCATATTTATGTATATGGTTCTTGTATAGTTTAATAAAAATATTTTAACTATTATACAGGAGGTTAATGTACCATTCACTATGAAAATGTACAACTTAAGGGTTTATTTCACAATCTCTTCATTATCTGAGGCTATTTATACATATTTATCTACTGGGACCTCTTTATCATCCACATCCATGTTTCATTAAAATTTCAATCAAAACATTTTATACTATTTAATAGACAATGGGTTAAAGTCATTTATACCATTATTTTACCTTATATGTTTTTAATGGAATATTTCCGTCATTTTCCAATCAAGGTGCTTTTTGAACTTTTCATAAAATTTAAGATAAGAAAGTTTTTTATCTTATATGGTGGGTGCGGATATTTTCCGCCATTATAAAATATTGGAAGCTTCCCTTACAATCATATAAGAATATTTTAAAAATAAATGTTTTCATTAATAATTATGTAACATTTATATGATTTCAAAAAAGAGATATTTCTCTCAAATAGAATGGATTTCATCATTGTCATCATCCATTAATGGAATTTGAGCTTAATTAAAGTTGATTTATTATGATACAAAAAATTAATTTTGTATTGATGGTTTTGTGATTTGTTTGACTGTGGATGTGTTATTTTTATACCATTCATGGTTTACGGAAAAATTATTGACATTTATTATTATAGTTTCAATACTAATGTTTATGTTATGTTTAAACCTTTTCATATGAGGAATGCATTGGAAATAGTAAGTAACGGGTGGAGTCCTCTATATCTCCTCGATGCATCGGTAGGTCTCATGCGACAAACTTGTGTCTTGGCAGAAGGCCTTGACAAAATATTAAATGTAGTCTTCGCACAAGGCCTTGAATATGTGGTTATGATAGTATGGAATTATGCATTCCATTATTATGAAATTGGTTATTAATATTGCATGTGATTATTCTACTATTAGAATATCTATTTGAATAAGTAAATCAGGTTATTTGATTTGATCATTCCCATATATTGCAGAATTTCAATGTTTAAAAGGCATTTGTTTTAGTTTTTCATTTCCTCAAATGTTTATTCTTATTTATGAATGTTTATGCTATATTTTTATCCTTACTGAACATCTGTGCTCACCCCTTTCTATGTTTTATTTTTCCCAGGATGTGATGTAGTGTTTTATGAATGACCTGCATGGATAGTATGAGGAGATATGAGTGTGGTCTATGGAGACAATATGTTGTTATTTTTCAATTTATGATGTAATGTAAGACTTATGAATATATCTAGTGGTTCCAAGGCTACTAAAAAAATTGATCATTTGAGACTTAATCTTTTGTGATCATTCCAATGATATGTAAAAATGCACTGCCTCTGGGTAATTGGGGTTGGGGCGTTACACCCTTATTGAGTATCTTGGGCTTGTTTATGATAGTGAAAATGAAATATTGGTCATACATCTAAGTTGTTAATGTATTTAGATTATTGATTAATATAATAAATGGGTTTATATAGGTGAATTTATGAATAAACATTGAGATCTATTCTTTAGAATGAGAATGATGAAAATGTGCTATGTAGTGTAAATGGAAAATTTGTCAATGGGTTATGAAAAAATAATAATTCCAATGTTGAATAACATGGATTATGACTGTCATATTTATTGGTAGTTAATTGTTATTATATTGTTTTGTTTTGTGAAGGGATGAATATGTATGTGCACATGGCTTGGTGGTAGGGTAAATGGCTATGACTCATCCAATGAGTCAGTTTGGAATGATGCTATAACCCTAGGATGGGATGCAAAGGTAGGGGAGTCAGATTGATTCTCTATTTCCCAAATGGTTTCATTCAATGGAATATCATGTACTGATGCTCCAATGATAGTGTGGTTATTAGCCCATAATGGACATCCCTAGTGAGATAGGGACACAAAATATTCCCTTATATTGCATTATAAATTGTATGAACCATGTGTGAATGATGTAAATAACTAAACTATTGATTATGTGTTGGCTACCAAATATTAATGATGACGATTCAAATAATTAATTTTGAACATTGGTTAATAATAGATATGTATGTTCAAATGACAAGTGTCTCCCAAATTGTCATATTCACTTATCACTAATTAATACATGTATGAATTATCTTCTTGAGTAGGAATTTAGTAGACACTTTTTATAGTGGACAATTCAGTTGTAATCACACCCTCCCCAGGCCACTATAAGGAACACATTTAGTTTTCATTGTTTTTGGTCATGAAAAGTAATATGACACATGCTTGATAAGTGAGTCGATTTTTGTGGGATATGCATAGAATATGTTTCGAACATGGAGTTTGGACAATTTTGGGGATATCATTGATTGGCTATATTTTAGGTTTTTTCACTTGTCACTGTAGAGTGACATTGAATATTTACTATTAATTGTTTTTTCATTATTTTGGAGATGGTTTTATGCATGCTCATTGACTAGATTGCACTATTCTACTATTTTACAATTTTCCTATTGTAAATTACTCTAAGATAGAAGGAATAGTCTTCTGGAGAGACGTGTAGACCCTCGCTACAAGTCTAAAATCATTGTAATAAGTGCAGGCATGTATAAGGTCAGGTGATGACCCATATTAGAGAATTTCATAGTGTCACACTTGTTGGGGATGTTATGTATTCATAAATATCTACCATATACATTAAAGTTTTGCATATATTCATCTATCTAATCATATCTATACAATAATGGTATTCTAATATACTACACATTTATTTATAAGGTGATATTTTATGATTTTATATGTCTCGTACAACATCATATTTTCCTCTGTCATGTTCATCTTCATACTGTTGAAACTCTGAAACCTCATAATCCAAATTTTTTAAAATATTTCTCTATAATTTAACATAAGCCTAGATAACTCAATTTTGGTCAAATTTATCCATTAAACACACTCAACAAGAATCATGAATATATTCAAAATTTCTGGTTCTCTTATGATTAATAACAAATCAACTAACCCAAAATGTTTCTCTTAACTAACTAATACATCTTCTTTCAAATTATACATTATGTTTATACTAAAAAACATATTGAAATATTATGAAAAAATGAAACCAACACACTTTGGATGTATAATATCCTCCTATGGGATTGTGGCCAATATCCCCACACAAATTCGAATTAAATATGTGTTCTCAATTCGTTCTTCCCCTTATGTGTGTCAATATTCATTATCTCTCTTTATTATAAATAAAATGATATGTGAAACATATGTGTTATCTTAACTCATCTTCTTTCATCTTAATAAAATGAGAAATTTCATTGAGGTATGAAAATATTCACAAGATTTTTTAAAAAAACAGCCTTTAATTTGAATATTCATTGTCTATGTGGGAGAACCCAATGTAGAAAGAAGTGTGTATAGTCAAGGTAATAAATTTGGTCAATGTAAATTATTTTAAGAAATAATTTCCAAAATTTTGTTCCATTAAATTTAATTTAGTAAAAATATAATTATTTTTATTAAATAAAACATTAAACCATATTAATAATCAAATAAAAATATTTATATTGTATAAACCACAACATAACATATATATCATGTTTCTAAACAATAATCACTCATCTTTGAATATTAGTTTAGATACATCCATATAATTTTGGATGGTAATACATCATCATTTTATATTCTCCCACTCATGGGTAGAAAAAAAGTTGATCGCCATGGTGATCATAATGCCCCATGATGGAAATTCCATCACTATATAATACCATTAAAACAATTAGACATATCCTCAAATTTTACCATTAAATTCCTTACATGTAAGTTCATATATTTAGGAATATTTGGAAGAAGGTGTATTTTCAATGTTTACTAAGGTAACGTTCAGACTGGTAGAATTCTCTCAGTCTTGACATCTTTTTATTATTCTTTTACTTATAAAGGGATTTGGTTTCTCTATTTTGATTATATATTATATATTTTGTAATGGATGTATTAAAATTAGATGATTCTTTAAATTAATCTATCATTTTCTATATAGTTTTCAAAATAACATCATTATCTTGAGTTTTTTAGGTCCTTTTCATTAATTCTTCTAGGGATGTTAAGATTGTCATATAGTACTTTGTTCAATTATCATATTTCTTATACATATTTCTTTTCTTCTTAATCATTAATTAATTATTTGAAAAAAAAACTTATCATCTACATTATTATCTATATTGAAGAATTTCACTTATATTTTTATTCAGAAATATTTTTTATTCCTCCATATTTCTAAATTTTTAATTGATCTAGAAAAATAACTATGCATATTTCTTTCATTAAAAAACTTTATTGTGGTTCTCAAAACTTCACTTAAAACATGATATTTTTTCATCATATGAACTTCTCTCTCTATATCTATCACTCTTATTTCATTCTATAAATTTTTTTATCTACATATGATAGAACCCCCTGGATTTATTCCACATTCAATTTTGAGTCATATTGTTTAAAACAAAATAATATTTTTCTCCAATATTCCACAACACCCATACTGACCTATAAATATCAATACATTAGAATAATAATTATTTACCTCTGATGTTATTTTTTAGTTGTCTCTTTAATGAATTTTGGAGTCTTTATTAGGGTGAAATCATCATGAAGTATTCCAGTATTCCTTTGTATAAGTTGATTGTTCACTGATATTCATATTCATAACTAATACAATATTAATTTTTTATATTATATTATTACTAATGAAAAATGTATATTTTGATTTATTGGGAATAGAATTAACATACTTCTATGGACACTTCGTTCCACAACCTTGAAAACGTTAAACATTAACGTAAAATTATTTGGTGAATTCTTCAAAAATAGTCTTTAAAAATATTTTTATTATAATAATAATTGATTTTTTCTCAAATAACTATTAATTATTCTCTATTAATCTTCATCAATATCATTTAACATATTCTAAAACTCCAAAAACATTAATATGTGATTTTTTTCATTCCTAAAAAATATTGTTTCTTCCTTATTTATATTATCCGGTCTAGATAGTGTTTCTTTATGATCCTTAAACTTCTTATCACGATTTTACAATTTTACATCATATACTCGTATTCTATTAAAGTGTTTCATTTGTGTTTTAATACTCTCATAATTTTTAAAAGTTATCTATATACCTTCATTCTCCATATTTTTCTCTTCCTTAATGGGTTTTTAAATTTACTCGAGTGCTATTTAAAAAATTACTTTATAATCAATTCTAATTGTTTATTTATCCAAATCATGAATTTTTTATGAATCTAATTTTATTTTATCATGTTATGAAATATAATTCATCGACATATTCATGACTAGATAATAAATGAACCTTCACTCTTCTTATCTATAAATTATTCTTCTTACTAGAAAATATTTTTTTATATTTTCATAAAATTCTATTTATGAGATATATTATATTTTTATTCTGACATGGAAACATAAATCTTCAATTTTGGATAGTCACCTAAAAACGGTGATAGTTATTTTAATTACATATCTTATGTTATTTTTAACATATATCATTCCAGTTTCCGTTTCCGTATCTCTTTGGTAGAAGAGAAATATTTTTTAAATCCTACTTATCCTCCTCAACATCTAAATAATAATGATTTTTCAAATATTTTTTATTAACTATAAATAAATCATAACATATTTTTAAATGTAATTTCTTTCAAAGAATTACTTTTTATTACTTTTTATTCTGTCATTTATAATGCCGCAAGAATATTATGAAGATCATGAAAATATAGATCCTGTATAACCAATATATATGAATCCATGGGATCCAATATTTCTGGAAAGTTTATCATTTGTTTCATGATAACAATATAATATTCCATGTTCTCACTAATAATTAATGTATTCATGAAAATTTCATTTACCCCTGTAAATTAATCAAAAATGTATTCATGATCAACCATCTTAATATCTTTAAATATGCCCCTCTATATTTACAACATACACTCCATGAAATTATAATTTAATTCCTAACTACTTCAAAACTTTTCCAACATAACATTATAAGTTAAAAACCCAATAATATTTAAATAATCCTTATTATAGACAGATGTAAAATTGTAATTTTGAATTATGACATTGGCATCCAAATTTCTCTCATCATAAAATATCATAAAAAACTCATTAATAAGAGGAAATACCACTATTGTGGCATCTCTAACATCAAATTAAATATATAGAAGGCGGATTTACATAATATTTATCCAACTATGGTTTTTCATTTTTATAAAATGAGAACACCCCTATTTTAAATTGTATTTATTTTCTCAAGCCTCATTAGATAATTGGATAAAAAAAGAGAAACATTGACATTGATATTAATTATATTTTTTAGATTATTGTAAGATAATTAAAAGCTGGAGGGGTGAATTAATGATCACTATATTTTATGACTTATTCTTATAACTCAACCAAATTTAGTATGTAGAGTTCCCAATACCATCTATTTTAACTCATAATCTCACCTTGTATATAGTAAATATATAGAAAGAGTAATCAGAATAAGAAATTTATAAGGATCAATAAATGTGACCTACTTCATTCCATTCTACTTATACCCCCATCATAGAGTATAAACATTAAAAAAATTAATATTATTATAGAATAAGTAGTAACTAGTTATACACCCTTGTTATCATTTAATTTATTGAACCATGTTCTACCCCCAAAAACCAAATATTTATCATTTATATGTTATACCCTCCCGCTGTCCTTTTTTCACCTCTTCCTTCTCAAATAGTAATACACTCCAACCATGTGAATCTTTAATATCTGGTTATACCCCCCAATTATAATCTATTTACTCTTAATTGTTGATCTTATGTAGAAGTATCTTATTCTTTATATGTTCTTACTCTAAAAGAAATGTGGGAAAATTATTCCTATGTACAAATGATTCAGGATTTTCCACAGTTCTCTAAAAATATGATAGGATTGAAACATCCTCCACATATTGAAGGACCAGGATATACCCAAATACAAACCTTTTTGAATTTTTTTTGCATTTCTTCTTTAATAAATGTCTATCCAGTTATATGGCATTTTTCATATATTGTCTACTGTCATTAGTTCATTTCACCACTATTTAAAACCACTTTTGTTTAGTAAAACACTATCGGTTGCACCTCAGTCCAATGATCCTTTATCTAATCCCCCCTTTACGAGGAACATTAGACTTATTATCCATCTTCTGTTACTCTATATATATGGACATAGTTTTTATGGTGGATCTCTTATAGACTGCAAATGTCTGATTCTCCTATTCTTTAACCAAGTATAATATTCATCGGTCACTCACTTTTTGCTCTATAAAAACAATTATAAATTTCAAATGATGAATAATTAGTAGTAAAACATTTAATAAAATATGTTTCCATTTTTAAATTCATTATTCTTCAACAAACCTATGAAGAAGCATCAGATCTACATTTTATTTCTTATTCAAATAAAATTTCATTTGACCACCTTTAAATCCCCTAAAAACGTGCAATCCAAATCTCGTCTGATTAAAATCCATAAATAAAAGCACAAATTATATGTTAAATCATCCGTACTTATATTTCTATATTTATATGGTTAAAAATTATTACAAATAGTTTTCATAATGGGTTACCGTAAAATGTTATTAAAAATATCATCATGTATTCAAATGGTGTAAAACACTCTCTTTATAATAATTTCAATCCAATTGAACCACATTTCTATTTCTAGTACATACAACCATTCTCTATATAATGACCAACACCATATTTTTTTCATTCATTGATATTAATAATATATCCATATTCTAGTAACTCTATATATGATGATACTTTTTATGGATCCCCTCAATCCAATGTAATTGTCAAATTATCTCATATATAGATATTACAAATATGAGGGGTTATCTATCTAATAACATCATATTTCTATGTTTGGTTCCCTTTATAGTATTCCCCCACCAGATAAACATACAAAATTCCATCTATTGGATTCATGAAACATCACTTTATTTTATATGCATCCACTAGATTTCCTGCATCCAATAATCTCTATCTGCCAAAATTATTCTTGGGTGCTTCACAATTTTATGTATATTTATCATCAGATAGTTTCTACATCCAGAACAACTTTATATTTTTATCTTTTAGGTAAAACATCATACAATTATAACTCTATTACTTAATATCTCGAACGTTGTAAAATATTTCTCTATCTGTTAAGATCCTTATGGATAACTCAATCTTGTAATAAAAATTCATTTGAAAGAGATAAACTAGAATCATCAACAATTTAATGATGTTTATAAAGTTACAAATAGACAATGAATCATCTAACTCATTATTTATTCTCAAAACTATAAATCCAATAGTCCCATTATATTTTCTTGGACACTTATCTTATAAATACATATTGTCATATTGACAACCAATATAACCAATACTCTTTGGAACCACCATTTTTATAGCCCAGTCTCATTTTGAATAATATTGTATTGTATCATATTTAAAATATGGAATCTAATGTATTTATTAAATATTCTTTTTCAAAATATCACATAATTTAGTGGAAATTTTATCAGTCGACCCATTTCATGTTTTCAAGGTATCCACTATCATAAATACTTATAGAACTTTAAATTTAGTTCAACCAGACAATAGTTTTTTCTCAATATCCCTATTCAATAATTCATTATTTATTATTTTTGATGGTTTCATCACTTAAAACCTAAATTAATTCTTTATAATGACCCTCTATCATATGGCTAATATCTTCATTATCAATATATAATATGAAATCTTCTATTTTACTATGCAATATCATGTACGTATAATTATGATTAAAACCTTTGAAAATAAAATGATACTTTATTTTTCGTTTCCTTGAAATTATAAAATTAAAATGATTCACACATGGAAAGAAAATCATATTTTATTTCAATATTTTTTATCAATCCTCAAGAAATTGTCATCTTCTTTCTCACATTCTTAACTGGTTCTTCATAAATTTATCCAATTGAAATTCATAAATTAAATATATCAACAATAAATATTATAAATATATTAAAACATATAAACATATAAACATATATATAAATATATAAATATTTAACATATAATCATATAATTATATAAACATGCATATATTTATATGAAACAATTTACAATTATAATACATTTGAAACATGAAAATAATTTATTACCTACAATTATTACAATGAAAAAACAAATTATAATAAAAAATTTATTTCCACCTTTTTCAAGGGATTCCCTACAGAAAATATGGCATTAACTGGTAGCCATTTTATTTAAAATTACATATTCATACTAATCCACTCAATTTGGCTAAAAAGAATTCTTCAATATCACCACTATATTTATTCGTACATCACATTTTGTGATTTTAGTATGGTTATTATTGTATTTCTCACAATAATTTTAGTTAAATTTCATCCTCTTGATATTTATTCATCACATTTTTATATTTACAATCCCATTAGAGAATAATATTCACTTTTACCTAGAATATTATTAATTACCATTATTTTATATATTCATTAGTAACATAAAAATTATGTTGTATATAATGAATTCACCATATTCTCATGTCTATTATGAGATTATCTATGTTTTATCTTCATTTATATTAATATTATATTGTATGTATATGATTTATAAAATTCTATCTATTATATAAAATTTCTTAAATTTATAGGACATTTTATTATTTTATATTACTTAATTCACACATCCCTGACCTATTAATTATTTCATTGTATTCCATATCAATTTATATTACCATGAATTTATTCATATTCCAGATCAATATTATTTTAACGTTCTTTTGAGTTTTTAAGATTTATTTTCTCATTTCATTACATTATTTTACATTTATTCCTTAAATATTTCATATACTCTAGAAATACTAAAGGGATTTCATCTAAACATTGTTATGAATTATAATATTTTATATCATGATTAATTTAATGTAAATAAATTTTTATTACATGATATAATAATTTATCATCCTTAAAATATCATTTTCTCGATAAAATATTACTTCTTATCCTTTATAAAAAGTATTCTTTTGTTGTGATTATTTCAATATATCATATTAACGATGGATTAATATTCATAATTAATTTATAATTAAATATCCTCCTATAATTTATTTTTCATATATTATAATAATCATTTATATTGCACTCTTTTATTATTATTTATTATTCATTCCCTTTTATTAAATAAATTTCCTAAAAAAATAATCATGGATTCAATTTTAAGATTCCTATTTACCTATGGTATTATATAAATGAAATATATTCAAGTTTATTGACCTATAACTACCTATATAAATTTTTTTCAAAAATTCAAAATATGCATTTTCTAGATACACCTTTTACACTAGTATTATATGGTCAATATACAATTAATTTGTATAAATATGAATTTTTTTCTTATTGAATTTCATAAAATTACCATTTGTATTACAAGTTAAAATATGTGAGTACATTAATTTATATAAACATAAATAAATTTAAATTATGTCATTTACAAAGAAAAAAATTATAAAAATTGAAAACATTTTATAACTAGAAACATTTATTAGTCCCAAAATTTATATCAACAAAATTATCAATGAAAAATAAATAAATTTTTTATAATCATAAAAAAATATATTTAAAAATAATTTATAAATAACTAATTATAAATAAAAACATTTATATCCAAAATAAAATTAAAACCATAATTTATTATCCCCAAAACAGTATCCAATAAACTTAAAAACATTAAAAAAAATAAAAATCATATTTTCAAAATATAGAGAATCATGTAGATGATACTGAACCATGAGAGCCAAATATTCAATATAAGAACTGAACAATGTAACCATTAAATTATAAGGATGACAAAAAGTAGATAGAAAATAACAAACATTATGGAACATTAATTATACAATTGAAATTAAAAATTTGTGTTTAGAAATCGAATGAGGGATACTAAAACCCAAAAATAAAAAAAGGGAAAATCAATAGGGATAACGAATATTGAATACAAGTCTAGTGAACGAAAATATAGATATTTTAAATTGATTGAAAATTTTAAAGGTTTTGAAAAAATTAAATCATGGGATTGGGATTCATTGTGCTAAGGGGTTCAATATGGTTTTGGAAAATTAATGTCGTTTGGTTAAAAAAATTACTTATTTGTAAAATTAATTAACATTATTTATCATATAATCAATGTAAAAAATGAATAATTGTGGTCTTCCATTTGATAACTGACCTCAACATTAAATTTCTAACATTGGATATATGGAAACTAACATGAAAAATATATATTTTATTTTGGTAATCATATAAAATATGTAAAAGTGAAATAGATAGTCTTAAAATATGAGTTATTAAAAATCAACATAAAATGACATTGTGGGTGATTTTGTCCTTGGTTTTGAAATTAGCAGTATTGAATCCCCAATGGAAAATTTACTTTTTCTATCAGTGGTCAATAAAAAGGTTCAAACACATCGTGATTTCTCATGTGATGCTTGTTCAAAATAAAATTATTTATAATACAGTTACCATTAAAAATCTATACTGAATCTACTATTCTTTGTTGAAGTATTGATGGTGACATATGCCATACAATTCATCTACCATGTATTTTGTATATATATTTCATGATAATTATTGATGCATCAGTGGTGACACATGTTTTTATTATCAACTCACAACCTGTCATTTTCATTATTACTTTCCCAAGAAATAAGGTTAAGCATAAAATATCAAGGTAAATCATCAAATACAAATCAGATTGATAATGATTCTGAATACTCAATACATGCATTTGATAATTGTATAATTTTTTTTGGAATAAATATGGAAAATACGCTAGATAATGTTTACAGCTAAAATGGATTTTTTAACTATTTATAATGTAGTTACAACTTATTACTAGAACAATATTCAATAATAATAAATTATTTAATTCAGCATGGATGCAAGTTATTTTGTAGGATGCAACACCGATTAAATGTAGGTATTTTGGATATCATGAATATTCTCTTATATATATATCTAATGTCTATGAACAAAATATATCACCCATATGAATATTTGTTTTGTGTTGTATATGTCCATATAGAATATCCCCAAAGAAAAACAAATTAACCACAATGAATATTATGGATTCAAAAAAGATTTAAATTTCCCTTAATCTATATATATAATTATAAAATAATATAATTTATATTCTAAAATAGATTTTAAGTTATTTTATTTAAATGAAAAAATTATTCCAACACTAATAGTGGAAAATGATTCAGCATCGAGTGAAATTTCATGGAAACCAACTTATCATTGAATTCATATATCTAATAAAAATATTAATTAACATCAATTTCACATGATAGTCAATTTTAAAAATTTATTAATTAGTATTCTAAATGAATTCAATGATTTAAAATGAGTTACCGAATCATATGTAACCGTTGTGAACGTACCAGTAAGAATAGATTTCCATAATGAATAATATGATGGTGTTACCAATAGTGATTCTAATACATTCCTATATCCCGCGAAACCACATGGTTCTAATGATAAAAAATCATCATCAAATATAATATAAAACCCCATATTTTTTTAATAAATAAATAAATATGAGGATAATGAAAAACAATTTGGTCATGAAATTCCACCAGAAATCAATATTCCAAATGAATATGATTGTGACAAAGAAGAAATTGAAATAAATTTAACATACACTAGAATATGTTATAACTATGTAGAGAAAAGTTTTTAATAAAAAAAATTATTTTTTATGTTTCCTGAAATTATTTAAGTGGATGAGCATCCTCAAATTATTAATGAATAACATAATGCACTATATTGGGATTAGTGGAATATTGTGATCTAATATGAATTAGGATCACTTACTAAAAATTAATTTTTGGGTCAATTGTGAAAACCCTAATGTAATTAAACTCATTGGTTAAAAATAAGTATTTTTTATAAATATAAATGACAATCAGTATGTTATGTGATATAAAGTAGATATTATTTCTCAGTGGTTATCACACATACCCAATATTTATTATGATAAAATATGCACTCATGTAATAGACTTAATAAGCTTTTAGTATCTCATGAATTTGTTTGTACAAGAGTATAATGAATTATTCTTATTATATGTTTTAATAAATATATTAACGGTAATATTGATAATGTAGTTTTTTTGAAAATCCTAAAATATTTGATATTTCATTAAATTATAATGGATCTTGGGATAATTATATTGTTATGTGGAATAAATCATCAAATAAATTGAATAAATAACAGAATATAGAGTATGAACATTTGAGTGAATATTTAATGAAGAAGGTTACAAAAATAATCCAATTATCCCATGTTCATTCATTAAGTGTATTGAGAATGAATTTTTAATCACTGTAGTAGATATTATTTATCTAATAATTCTGAAACTATTGAATAACATTCAAAGGTAGTATAGTATTTCAAAATTTAATTTGAAATGAATTTGGTACGATAATGATCTTCCATGTATTAAACATTCCAAATCATAAAGATTGATTTTTTATTAATCGTGACATACATAAAAACCAATTAATGATCCTATATGGGTAATTAACATCATTTACATACTCCACTGGTTTTAAAATCTCTTTATTATGATATATATACTTATACATAATGTAGTGATAATGATGAACTTGATGATCTTGAAGTACCATATATGATTTATATTATATAAATAATGAACCATCAATATAAATTAACTTTATATATAAATATTTATATCATTTTTTGTTAATTTATTTATATGGTGTAGCTCATTTCATAAATTTCTTCACTGTAATAATACTAGATAAAAATTAATATTCCTTAAAGGATACCTAGATTGAGGGTTATATTATTAAAAAATCTCCACATAAATAGTTGGTTGTACTAATATATGATACTTGGGTAATATATATAAATAAATATCTCTGAAAAGTCATTTATTTATATATGGTGGAAATGTAATTTCTTAATCCACTTAAAAAACATATTTTATGACTTATATTGATTATCATTAATTGATTATAGTTAAATAAATATTTTAATAGTTTATTTTTATAATATTTTATATTTATTTTATAAAAGGTTTATGTGGGTTGGATGTAAATAATGATATTACAAGTATGTTATATAAATATAATGATCCTTTCATTACACAATTAAAGGGTTTGGGGATAGAATAATACAAATCCAAACAAAATTATTTTTCTGCCATTATCATTAAAAGAATTGTGAGATTATTATATATTAAATAAGGTCAATTGAAAATATTATACATTAATTCTCAAAGTAATTTCCATCTACAACATTTGAAAAATGGATTAATAAATTTTTTATTCAAATGGTAAAAATTCAATCATGACTACTATATAGAGTTAGAAAAAATTTACACATTCTCCCTTCATCGGGGTTTTCCCAGTAGGTTTTCTAGATAAGTTTTTTTATGAGGTATCACAACATGGATGTAAATTATTTAGGATTCACATGTTTTTACCAAAAGTTGTTTTAGGTGATTATTATATTAGATTCGATTAAACTATATGTTATATGGGGTAATTTTTAATATTTTCAATTATATTGTGTATATTTAAAAAGTATAAATTTATGTAGACACCACATTTCCAAAACCCTACATAGTTGCCTAAAATTTTGATTGTCTAAACTTTTTACTTCTAAACATTGTATTATATTTTGTAGTTATTAATCAAAATTGTTGGATTAAATAATTTATATTGTATATAAAATAACATGAACATTTAACATCAAACAATTACATGATATATAAATAGGGATTCACATTAATATATGTTGAGGATATTTTCTGTTTAGATTTCTTTAGAATTAGAGAAATAACTCTTATATTTCAATCCATTATAATATATTTTACTCAATTCAATTTTTTATCACATAAAAATGGATTATTTAATTTAAACTCATTTTTAATTTCAAACATATTCATTTAATTAATGAAAAATACTCATAGTTTTTAATTTTTTTCAATAGTTCTTACTCTTATAAATTTACATTTAAAAACGTTTGAAAATTTCAAAGAAAAAAACTCTCATTATGGGATATAAAAATAAAGGAAATATAAATTTTTATTGAAAATATAAAACCAATGAAATTTTTTACGTTTTTCACATAATAAAAATTGATATAAAACTAAACCATTAATAAAAAAAATTAAATAAAATGATTAAAAACATTTATAATATCTAATAATTTCTAAATCATAAATCATGAGGGTTCCATTGAAAATTATTTAAAAAATGAATTAAAAATAAACATTTCACCATCGTAATTTTAGTAACTTTCCTTTAAATGATATGTTAGTTATCTTACGATATGTAATCAATGATATTTTCCATGAAACAAATAAATAAAATTAACATGAAATATATCCATCAAAAATGTAAATAATAAATGTATAATAATTACAAAAAATAATGAACAATTAGGTGTATTTATACATCATAGTCTAATGATCAATTCCTCATTCCATGAAATCATATATAAATAAAACTGCATATGAAAAATACCATATATTGTTTATCTCATGTGACGAACTTATGCATCAAGGGGATATAACTAGATCCACCCTTCACACACTATTTCCAATTCATGAATCTTATGAAATTAATGAAATACATTATTGTATATATATTCTATAAATATTCATTTTGAAAATATAGCATGAAAAATATCAACATTTTCCCCAATCAATAGATTGAACAATATGATTATAAGACATCCAATGGTATAAGATAGAAACTATAATTAGATTAAATCCCTAACTAATTATAAAATTCCATAAAATATGTTGATATAGATGAAAAATATATATTTCAATGACATTAGAATGTCACTTTGAGAATATAAAAATGGATCTTTTATTTTAAAAATTATGATTAAAATTTCCAAAAATAATGGGAATATTATTTTCAATAAAAAAAGATTGTATAATTTAGATTAATATTAAATATTAATAACATCTATTATTTAGGTACAATGTTGTCATATAGTAAGTATAAAAAGTATTTTTTTTAATTATGTAAAAAAGATAAAATAAAACCTATGGTAAATGCTGAAAATTTAATTTTTTTAAAAAAATTTCAAATAATGACAAAATTAATTGGAAAATAAATTTATTAATTCTATAAGTATAAATTTGATATTTTTTTATAGAGTCAAAAAAAAAATTATCATATTGTAAAAACAATTTAAAAAATTTTATAAAATGTTTTAAATAAAAATCAATTACCACTTTCATGAATTTCTAATGAATATATCACTGATTGAGGGAAATTGAAATTTTATTTAAACCACATTAATTTTATTAAATGAGTACTTTTAAATATTCTTATGTAAATTTTTACATAACACAAAGAAAACATATTGTGAAAATGGCTTCAATCATGTGTAATAGAAATTGAGATGAAAAATATTTAACCATGAGTCCTAACAAGTTTCATACGATATATAAAACCTTAATAATAAAACTGTAATATTTTAAAACATTACTAATATTTTAAATTTTAATTAAAAAATCATTATTCATTTTACATCATTTATTACTGGGACTTATTTATTTACTAAATAAGGTGATTTTATGTTTCTAGTTTTGAAGAAGTTCAGTTCATATTCCCAAACCATCTTCGGAAGGTTAAACACTGTCAAATGGTTCATACTTCCATCATTTAAAATATTTGGACCCATTAATTAATGGAAGACATTAGAAATGAATCACATCTCTTTGTGAATGAGGTAGTATTCATGAATGAGCGAACGATGTTATTATTTTCCATAGATGAATGGTTAAGATGGTTTGTAATGTATTATCTTTATAGAATCATAATTATTTATTTAATATAATATATATTCATTAAAAATATAATAAAAACTATCATTTTTATTTGGTAATTAAAAATGAGAAATATCTCTTTATATTTGTGGTATCAAACATTTACACATGAGAGTTGTTTTGAATTACCATTTTATGGAAAAAAGATAAAAAAAGTTATGTTCTATAAAATCAATAAAATTTCATTATATGAAATATAATTATGTTATCATATAATAATTGTTGTAGAATATTTTAAGCATTTAATAGAATAAATAAACAATAAAACATGTGGCTACGAGTTGTTACACTTATTTTGAAAATGTATGTTGGATTAAACCTGATGTTTTATAGATTAGTATTTTGGGGAGTCTAAAACATCATGTAAATTGGGAAGAAGGAATGTAAGGGATTTTGGTAGATATTTTTGAATCTAAATATATTAGTATATTTGTGTAATAAAGGATATGATGATTTCATTTATAAGTGGGGTTGGTGGAAATCTTGTAAAGACACAAAATATTAATATATAATATGTTTCTAACTCAAATAAAATGAATTAAATGTTCTATTGAACAAAATACAAGGATAAAAAATTAAAAGTATAATATTCATATAAAATTTAGACCTATTTATGTGGTATTTGGAACCTCATCTCTTATGTTAACAACCTCATTTACACTTTTTACATTAAATATAGAAAATATTTTTTCAATCTCTAAGGGAAAAGAATGTAATTTTAAAAATTTAAAATAGAAAAACATTGGAAAATTAATCAAATACATGATTATTTACACAATATGTTAGTTATGATATTAGTTGAATGATTTAAAAATGATTTAAAAATAATTTATAAACATTAAATGTCAATTAAATTCATATTCAATACTATTCATATATCTTGAAGTTAATGTCATAAATAAAATTATTTGGTTTGAATATAATCACTTTCACCATCAATTATATGATTTAATTATCCATGAAATATATATATCACCAAATTTCATCTAAAATAAATAACTTTTAATGCATTTAAATTATTTTTATATAATTCTTTCTTTTACTCTCTCAAGTGTTGCATCGATGTTACATACGTGTGGAATGTAATTATATGATATCTAAACCAAAAAAATAAATTATGTTTATAAATATAGTTTTTTACAAACCAATATTTTCATATATTTTATTTAATATATATATCATCTATATTGATATTATGATTACATACAATGTAAGAGATAATTCCATTTTGTAACTATCATTTACATAAAATAACATAAATTCTATAATAAAAATAAAGTGGCACATATATCACATATTTTTTCATTAATGATTATTTTCATATAAATAAAATCAAATATAATATATACTGATGTCTTGGATTTATTTGTAGACCTCGTCACATTTTTATACCGTTTTGTCCTAATTTTACCATTTACCATTGTGATAAAATTTTATAATGCTTATTATTGATTTTATGTAAAAAATTAAATGGAACTTATTATATAATTTAAAAAAGATTATTTAAAATATGAAATAAAATTTATTGTATTTGAGATATATGGTGGTGGAATGTAATCGTATTAGTGGGACTTTTGGACAAGTGATGTTAGTGAAATTCTAGGTGAGTATCCCTTATGATGTAAGGAGATTTTTTGATCCATTTTTTTCTATTTTCATTTTTTTATTAGGGTACATATCTATAGATATAAAATTTATTCTTTTGAATGATTCATTTTTTATCTTTTGTTATGGATGATTATTATAATGCATTATTATTATGTTGAATATTTTGATCATAAAATCATTCATAAATAATTGCCTGGATATAAAATATAGATAATATTTTAATCATTTTAATATTATTTCAAATTAGTTAATTACTACCAAATTATAAACTTGAGCTTATTTCCATTAACTTTGGATTTATGGTTTGTCCTGAACTTAAATATTAAAATTTCATAATTATAGAGTTTAGACAGTTTTTCATCACATTGGTATATTTACAATAACTTTTATAATATTGATTCAATTAGAGTGATTTTCATTTTTTATATTATTCCATGATTTTTTTCCTTCAACATATTCTTATGGACCTGTATCAGATTTGAACATCTCAATTCCAGAAATAATCGATCAATTTGAAAAATTGTTATGAAATACTGAGCTGACCTCCCTGAATAAATGTGGAATAACACAGTCTAATGATCTTGAATATAGGTTATTACAACTGCAATTGAAATATCATTCAAATTAATGGATATACATTGAATATCATAGTGTTATTACTTCATTAAAGTGGAATTTGATGCTCAAAATTAGAGGAACATTTTGAAAAAAATATCCAAAACAAATATTTAGAATTAATGGGTCATATCTTATTCACTATATAGAGTATGAAGGTAAATGGTTTGGTTGAAATGAGAAAGATGGTTTGGAGGAACTTTCCAGAACACCACTCTTTTATATTAGACCATTAAAGGGTCCTACCATGTACAATATTTTGTTGAAATGAATATGAATATAAAATGTTTACTACTTATTCCTATAAAAACACGTCGCATCTCATTCTAAAAATTTTTGAAACTATTTTTTCCCATTTTTTAATTTATTTTAGTTCATATTAAATTTAAAATTATTATAATTTGTAAATATATCGTACATTTCTTATTCATCGCAATAACTTATTTTCATCTTGTATGATTCATACATGTTCATATCCACTGCAATCACTTATAATCATGATCATGTGTATCTATCTCAGGGAAGTTCCTAAGGGATCAATAAATTTTTTAACCCTAGTCATTGAAAATTCATATTTTTTTTTATTTTTTTTCATAGAGTTAGGTTTAGGGGGATTTATGTGGGTAAGGAGCCTTTTTTTCTTTACTATCCACATGAGGAATAAATTTATCATCATTAATATTATCCTGAGATCTTGGAGGTGGATGTGTGGTCTCATGAAAAATGTATTTTCCATTATATATTTTCAATAATAAGTAGAATAGTATTTTCATGTATATAATATAGAGTGGTCAAAATGTAAAATTTATACTAATATAGAGATGATGGAGATTCACACTTGTTTTTCTCCTTAGAGGATATCTTTTTTATTAAAAAGAATTTGTCTACATATATTCTAATTTCATATTATATATATATATATAAATTAATTGAATATTTCAAGAACAATTCATTATATTAATTAGTTTTATAATAGTGAAATTATTAATAGTGACAATGGTAGTTTTATGTTGTGTGAGTTGGCTCCTTGAGACCGACCTTGGGTGGACACTATATTTCAATCTTATATAAATAAAATATTGACTGGGGTTTCACAAAAAATCCTTGCACATCAGGTTGGAGATTCTTCAAGGGAGGCTCAACACTTTATCACTCCATTTTTTAAATAAAAACAAATATAAATCATCAAAAATTTCTGAAAAAATTGATAAATTATATTGTTATGATTTTTCAAATGATTCTATCATTAATTCATACAACAACTGCTAATAGGATAAAGATACAATTAATAACTCACTCATTTCAATGGAGTATTGGGTTTATATTATTATCATATTTGTGACATTATTTTTGAAATAAAATAAGGGGGAGAAGGTCTTCAAGGAATTCATAGATGGACTGATGGTGGACATGAACAAACAAATTTTTAAAGTGATTGCTCGGGAGTTGACTGAGTTCTCCCATTCCTTTCATAAATTTATCAAGTCTACATGGCCCATGATGATTATCCCTTAGTCATTCATGATTTTTTTTTGAAATAAATAAATTTGGTTAAGGCCCAAATTGAGGACCATCAGCAAACCAACAATGTCAATGATGAAATCAATGAGTACCATAACAAGATATAGTGGGTCAATTATGAGGAAGATTTTCCTAATGAGATATGGGTTATAGATCAACAAGATATAGATAAATTCTATAATTGTTATGATATATAATATGATCCTCCAAGACCGTAATATTAGAAGATCTAGTACCATTTCTGGTCACATTATCCATGGAAGTGGAAAATTTTAAGAAATGATGGATGAGCCTGACTACCTAATTCCATTCACTAAGACTCACTTTCAATAGGAATTTATCGGTGATAAAGTGAATGAAATAGAACCAACATAAGGGGATGGAGAATTCTTAAACTATATCCTTTCTAATTAAATTAAATCTGATTTGATTATAACTCTTTATGATTTGGAATATATAGATATGGTACATCCTTTTGTTTCCATAGAGAATGATGAAGAAACTAGAACAATACTAGTTTATGAACATGTAAAGCTCTATTATTTGGATGAAAATATATTTGAGGATGCCCATGAGGATATAAAATTAGTTGATGCTAAGGAAATCAAGGCATATAAAACTAATTTTTAAAGGGAGAATATTTTTTTTAATTCAAATTTAAATTTTGTCCATGTAAAAATACTTTCTTTCTTTGACTTTTATTATTAAATTCATGATGCCCATATTGATATATAACAATAAAAGGAAGAGAAATTTTCAAAATTATCATCCAACAAAGAGGTGGATTCATACATAATTGAACACCTTCCTTTTAATAAATACCTTATTGTAAAGGGTCAAGATTTTGTGTACTTGATCAAAGGACTATTCCTCACCAAGAAGAAATAAAAAGAGTCTGGGAAGAGACACATATAGGTGTTCAAGTCTATGAAACTTCATCCACCAACTCATTATGTATAATAGCTAGTGCATCCCTATGTAGGTAGTAAAACATCATTTACCACATGGGATATTATACAAATAATTATCAATTTTACATTTATTCGAGGAATATAGATTTCAATTTAATTATTAAGATTATTCTAGCATGTATTCCACCCCGTCTAATATTTTTATTCTAAAATTAAATGATCATTGTCCTCAATTATGTAATTTTATTTTATATGTTCATTATAGAATAAAAAAATCCCAACCCAAATAAATGAAAAGCAATATGTTTCATGGGGAAGGGATTTCACCTTTAATGTTTATCTTTTAAACACCATATATTTTTTTCATCTAAAAACATGTTTTGATATTTAAATTAGAATTACATTCCCACACTGGAACAATGATTTTCATAACATATATAGGTGAAATTATTTTCTTAGTAATACATTTACTACGTTTTTTATATTTCATTGCTAATGATATTGAATGATTAAAATAGAGAATTGGATGGTTAAAATGAAAAATAAATATAAAATGATGACTTGTTACTATAGGTAATTATTTAATTAATGAAAATGATGTTTCCCAAATAATATTCATCATTTTAAATTCAAAAATACATATAAATTGATTTTATATAATCAATCAATCCTTGATTGATTACCCAAAATAATATGTCTCATTCTTGTAATGATTTCTAGACCAAGCACTTCCTATTTCATCTTGAAAATATTTCTTCAGTGGTACAGGGAAATGACACATACCATAACATATATTTGAAGTTTCCAAATTAATAACTATGAAGAAACTCATTTAAAATGATTGTGTCAAATTATAATGGACCTATTATACTAAAAATAACACCATACATCAATCCTTATTTAGAATATATATACCATTAATGACTATTATAGGAATGGTCATTGTTTCAATCCAATTTTATAAATTCATACTCTCCTCTATGTATTTTTATGATATTTTAAAATTGATGTGTTGGGGTGAAGGATTCATGGTGGATGTGATAAAATTAATTATAATAAAAAATATTAAGGGTTATTATTATGGGAATAAATTAAGGTTGTTAATTCATTAATTTTAATGTTCCAAACTCAAAAGCTCAAAGTCAGTGAATTATTTTATTACATTGTAATAATTATATGAAATCCAATCTTGAAGGATCGATCAATTTAACATTCTTCGAAAATATATTACACATATGAAGCTTATATTACAATTCAAAGATAAAATAAAACATAGTTAATCATTTGGGAATTCAATTATTACCTTAGATTAACCCCTCATATTTGTCATAATACACATCTAAGCATAATGGGATAACAAAAAATAATAAAGGGTGATCTCACATGGTCGGTTAGGGTAAATATTACAAGGCAATCTATCAAAAATAAGACTAAACATATAAGGGGTGGTATATAATCGAAACACAAAACATCTAAACATAATCATGAGCATAATATGGAAACAATAAATCAAATAATTCTATATAAACATTCACAATGATATTATACTAGTCAAATAATCACATGTTATTTAAATAACTAATCTAATAATGATGGAATTCATAATGTTAGATATCATAAAAATTTCATTAATGATTCATCCACGACACCATACATAAATGGGTAAGAACACAAACTAGTTGGTCTCATGATAATGACTAATTCATAGAGGGGATATATAAGGCCCCACCTATGAAATAATATTTCCAATGCATTCCTCATATGAGATGTGTGAAAAATAACCAATATAACCCTTCGTATTTAAACTATCATATGAAATTTTAACACATTAACCATAAAATATGAATGGAATAAAAATTACCCATCCTTAGTAAAACATATCATAAACCATTCAATACAATATGGTAGATTGTAACGATAGAAATAAAATTCAATTAAGCATAAAATCCAACAAAGGATTTGACATGGATGAAAATAATCTACTAAAATCATTAAAATCATTTTCAGAGAAATAAACCTTTTATATTCAAATTATATTAAAAGGGTAATGCAATTTTAATAGGAATAATTTTCATTGAAAATAATCTTGTAATACTGTATTGGAATTTTTTTCAAAATGTATAATTTAAAAATATAACATTTCATCCGTAATTTTTAAAAAAGTTCATAATTTACCTCATTTGGAAAACAAGAAAAAGTTTAATTTCAAAACATTTTATAAAAAGATAATTTTTTTTAAATGATTCCAAATAATTGTAGAAGAATCATAAAAATGATTTTATATACATTTTTAAGAAACATGTAAATCGATGATAAATATGTTCCTGTAAATACTTATGTATAAACAACCCAGAATAATAATGAGTTTGTGAAATTACCCCTTACAACTTGTACAATTACATATTTATGTGTCCAAAACTCATATATTGTATATAAAAACTAATTATTAAATATAAAATGAATCATTATACCATTAATTAAATCATATATGATTAATTTAGGGCATAATATTTCATTTTTATAAACAATTCCCTGTTAAAACAAAGTTTCAGGTAATAACCATTAAGTTTATAATATGTTTTTTGACTTGTTATTCTTGATCTTATTACATAGATAATAACGTAATTACATCCAAAATGTAAAAAATGATTTATATATCTTATATATTTAATATATAAATATATATTTATACTATATGAAATGAAATATACCATTAATAGAGATGGTAGTTCGTATGTACGCATGAATGTTGTTTCTATTTTCTAATGATATTGAATTGAGAAAGTTAAATGGAATATGTGTGTGTATCTATATATTATTCTAGTATAAATATTATTTCAAATATTTATATTTACTCACTATGTGAATTTTTATAATAATTATCTAATGTATAACATTGAGAATGAATCTCATCGCCTTATGTATATAGTTGGTCATATAGACACACGAGCGACAATATCATTCCCTTATTGTTAAAGTTGTAAGGAATTGGATGGTATGATCATTATAATGATTCAATATCAATTAATATTTATTTATTATATCTATTATATTCATCATTATACCCATTCAAATTTAGTGGTGATGGAATTCAAATTACACCACAACACGGGGACTGTAAGCCACTCATACACACACTTGGTTATAATTTTTTATGATGGATAAATAGAGGAAATTGGTTTTACCATATTCATAATAACATATCATCATGTATATTATAATGGAGTTATGAATTTAGTATATAAACAACATAAGAATATGAATTATATGAAGAAATGAACATAAATGAATTGGTATAACAATTACCTTTTATTTGGTGGTCTTCATTTGGATCTCCATATAAGGACACTATGGTAGTATTTTTAGAATACCAAGACATCTATATCAAATCTAATAAAATTGTTAGGATAAATTGGTATGGTTTTATCAATTTAGAAGGCTCAATCTAGTTTGAGTATGTGACGGAGGAGGTACCCATTTATAATTGAGGTTAAGTCACTTTATGCATCCCTCAAAATATTAAATTAATTTAAATTCACTTTTGATTTCATATAAATTCAAAATAATTTATTTCAAATATAAGATGATTATGGGTTGAAAACCACCCAAACAATGATTTTTATACATTTTTAGGTCATTATATTAATCTTATTTTTTTCCATTAACACTTAGTTATACCCATTAAATCTTACCGTGAAATATTAGTTTTTTACAATTTAGGGTCAATGTGGTTACTCTAAATTGTCTAACACACCCCAAATGTATCATTGATGACATTGTTAACCTTATTTTTTTAAATTAGCCTTATTTTATATTTTAATTTATTTTCGATCATTTAATAAAATATTATTTAATTTAATGTATCATTTATGTAAATTTTGATACAAATTGTAATTTATTTTTTTAAAATATCCTAGAGAAACGAAAACATCAAACCACGACTTATAATAAATACATATTTTAACTACACAATTATTATATTAAATTTAATCTCTCAAATTGTATTTATTTTAATATTTTTAATATCATTTATTTGACTCTTCCATTATTTAAATAGTTACTGCATTATTATTATGTGTCTATTTAAGTTAATATTTCAAAATTTAAAAATAAATTAGAACGATTTAGATAAAGACATCAAATTTCAAATGATTATTTATAGTCTGATATATATTTTTCATAACCAATATTAAAAATGTAATAGTTATTAAAAAAATATTATGAAATTTTAATCTTATCATTAAATAAAATATATTAAATTATATACTCTCACCCGTGTGTCAAAAAATTTTAATTTCAGTCAAATATTTATTTTTTATGAAACACACATATAAAAAGTACATTGGATAAATTATGGGGAAATTTAATTATATTTTAATATTATTTTTACATTAAATTACCTGATTAACCCTTAACCATGGTAATTATGAATTTACTAAAGTTACTATTCATAATATACAAAATTATTTTGATCCTATTTTAATATAAAAATAATAATCATTAAACCCATTTATATCCATGTTTATAAATTATATTCAAATAACTATATATATTAAATTTAAGGAAAAATCCCACAAACATTGTGAGTAAGTGAGTTACTAATGAAATGTTCAAAAGTTTAATATTCTTTATCTAAGATTAATTTGAAATTGATTTCAATGACCAACATTAGATTAAATGTTAAAAACATGATGAAATTATTTTTTTAAACGAGTCAAAAATATAATTTATCACTATAAATTATTTTGATGAAAATTGTTTTTCCAACAAAAAATTTAGTATTTTTTACTATTCATTTGGCATATTAAATTTATCGATAAAAAACTAAATTTTAAACATTTGTAAATTTTTTTTCCTACATTAAAATAATATTTTTATTAATAAAAATAAAATGTATTGAGATACCAAATTATATAATTAAAATTAGTTCCCCATGAAAATATTATAAAAACACCATTAGAAAAATATTGTATTTTATTCTGTAAAATAAGATTCATTATTATCTTATTATGACTAAATAATTCAGATGAATGTGGAAAAATTCTTTAGATATATAATATATAAATTTCACAATTTGGTTTATACTATTCATTGCCTCTGATGTTACAACGATGTTATAACAGCCATTCTAAAATAATGATATTTAATTGTATATCATTGTTCATTTAAACATGGTGATGTGTGATACATATGATATTGAAGAGAATAAATTTAAAAAGATACATTCCATAAGATATTGGGGTGTTTCATTCTACCCTCCAATAAATTTATTCCTCATAATTTAATCTGATGAACAAAAATTAGGTTTTTGACTTTTAAAAATATTATTAATGAAATCCCACAATGGAAAAAATATTAATGATAACTCCACATTTAAATATATAAAGAGAAGTATGAAGGTCACTAATGATAACACATATTGTGGTTCCATGTAGTAAACAATGTATATGGAAGATAAATCTAACCATCATTTTCTGATGAAGTGTGATAGAGAACATCGCCAGGTGAATATTAATAATCACATAGCTAATCTATAGTGATCTGTGAGACCATTTGATTCAATGTAATATAAGATACTTGGATATATTTTTATAAAGATATATCCCCTATATTTAAATAATTAGTTTATATCATAGACATCGAACATAAGGAATCAAACTTAATTTAAATGTACAGTTTCATCAAATAATAAGTTTCTACCACATTATCATTTTTTTCTCCAAATGATGAGTATTTAAGATGATTTTTTCCTACCTTAAGCACATTAATAAAAAATAAAATCCATGATTCATTTCCTTCTCCCATTAAATGTTATCAAAATGAAAATGGTTAACCCAACTGATCAAATTCGGAAAATAATACATTAACCTGAAGCAATAATATCATATGTTTTTCTTAGTCTATTATAACATTAAGACTCATTCAGGCTAATTTTTTTCAAAAAAAAAATCCAAAAATTTATATGGAGGGTCACAAAATATAATAAATAAACATAACAACATAATTTCCTTAGAAAACAAAATGAATATCTTTTTTTCACATACAAAATATATGAATTCTATTTTCACCATAAATTTTTTTGAAAACATACATGATTCCATACACGTAAAAAAGAAGAATTGTAGAAAAATCATTATATATAACTTGATTATTATAACCAAAACACAATTACATTACTCATGAATCCAGAAATAAAAATAAATTTATTATTCATCTTTGACTAATGTAACATCATAATATTGAACTTGATCCTTTTTTGAGTGTTATTTCCTTAATGTTTGGGACATTCATTTGAATATTTCTTCATCTCATAATAGACGAAACATATTACATTGACATCTTTTTCCCTTACCATACAATCACGTGCCTGGTGATATTTCTCTCCATTGTTGTAAAAAACATGCATTCCCATCAGGAATGTTTCTCACTGTTTCTTCCCACTATTATCACATGTGGAAAAATCCATTTTCCCCATTTCAATTTATCTTCAACATTCTTAATAATTAAATACTTCATTTTTCATTCCCATAACCTCATTATACATAGTTAATTATTTCTCTATCATGATAGCACATGAGACTGTATTTCCACATGATAAGAAATTTTGGGAGATCAATGCCATTAATAGGAATGGATTTAACCCATCAATGAAATGATCAATCTTACTTTAGGGGTTCTGTATTTCATCCATATAATTACATGATATCCCAGTATGTTTTATTTCATAGTTTGTAACCATGTCAAATTCCTTTTACCTTAAACTAATAAATTGCCTCTCTATATTCACTAGTTGTTCACGAGGTAAATATTTTCCCATCAAAATATACTTAAAATACATCCATTCCATTTTTGAAATTTTTTGTTCTCCCTTTGTGCCTTGAATCAATGAGCGTTATTTATCCTCATCTTAATAAATATGATGAACTAAAAATACAAGATTCTCTATTTTCATACATCCTAAATAGAGAAATATATTTTCTACAGTGGGGTTATTGTTCAATAAATTAGTCACGTGTCTCATTATAGTTATTTTTTGTTCAGTACCAGTCGTAGTTTTTGCTCCAACATGATTATATTTTAGTGGAGGGAAATCTATAAATGCATTACAGGTATTGATATGTTTTCCATTCCATCCACATGGTGACATTATTATATAATTTTATACACAATATGAGATCATAACATTATGAAACATAATTTATAATAAAAAAATTAGAAAATCACATAACCTAAATTGATAATTTATGTATAAATAATATCTAAATCCTAAAATTTATTTATTTTGATACATATATACTTTTAAATCATTCACATTTGATTGTAAAAAATGTGAAACATCTTAATAATATCCCTCCGTAGTGTTCAACCATGTGTGTAATAAGTCTCGTGGCCTATTACTATGTTACACCATGTCGGGATCGACTATCCTTGTTAGAGTTTATACCCCTATATACATTTGTTGTAGAACCACGTTCACGTGTAGTATCTCGACATTGATGTATTGATAGGAAGAACCACATAATATCTATGTTACCAAAATTATATGATATTCTTCTGTTCTTATACATAATGTATATCATATGGTTATGTTCCCTAAACTATCTTTTCAAAATATAGTTTCCAAGGTTTCTGCTAATTTTCCCATGATACCAACTATAATCCAATGACCCTAGAAGCCTAGATCAAGTGTAATATTTTATTACATTGGAATGATTATAAAAAATTAAATCTTGTAGGATAGATCACATTAACAGTCTTGGAAAATAGATTACATACGTGAACCTTACATTACAATTCAAAATAAAAATTAAAACAAAAGGAATACTTTGATAATACCATTATTATCCTATATTAACCTTTCATATCAATCATAATACAGATATTGGCATTATAGGAACAAAAATCGTAAGAAACGGGTAAGATCAGATGCTCATTAAGGGTAAATAATATAGAAGCAGCTATCATGAATAAGGATAATCATTCTAGGCAAGGTGTATAATTGAATCGCGAGACTTTTAAAAATATTATTGAGCACATTATGGCATGAATAAATAATATTATTATATATAAACATTCACATTGATATTATTCAAGTAGATTAATCATATTTAATATCAATAATTGATATCATAATGAGGGAACACATCATGCAGAACATCATCAGAATTCCTTCAAGGCATCGACCAAGACACTATACATAAACGGTTAAAAATTCAAACTAGTTTCTCTTAAGAGACCTACCTATGAATAGAGGGGATATAGTGGGCCCCACAAATCAAATAATATGTCCAATGCATTCCATGTATGAAAAGGGTGAAACAGAACCAACATAAACATTCATACCAAAACTAGCATATCAATTGTTAATACATTAACTATAAACCATGAATGGTATAAATATAACACATCCACATTAAATCATATAATAAACCCTTCAATACAATATGATAGTTTGTATCATAAGAAATATACTTTAATTATTCCTGAAATATAACAAAGGATGTTGATTTAGATGTAAATAATTTAATAAAATACATTTAAACCCAATGATAGGAAAACCCATTTTATATTGAAATTATTCTAAAAGGGGTGGTAAAAATTAAAATAAAAAACATTTACTGAAAATTTCTTAAAATATTATAATGGATTTTTTGATCATGATGTATAATTTAAAATAAATAAAATTCCTACAATATTTTCTCAAAAGGTCAAAAAGTACCTCAGTTGGAAAATTGAAAAATCATTCTATTCAAAACATTTTATAAAAAGTAAAAATGGGTAAAATTTAAGTTAAATAATTGTATAATAATCATAAGAATATTTAAAAATAAATTTTAAAAAACATGGGCAATGATGATAAATATATCCAATTAAATAATTCTATTTAAACAATCATATATAAAAATGAGATCTGAAAATTAGCCCTTAATGAAGGGCCAATTCCCTATGTACTTGGGTAAAAAATCTATATAGTTGTTTTAAAAATATTATTAACTTGTGCCAAAATCATATTAGTATTTATGATATCATATATGATTCATTTATCAATTTATATTACCAAATTATTTACAATTCCATGTTAATGTAATGTTTTGGTTAATAACTGCTTTGTTTATGCTAAATGTTTTGACTTGTTCTTCTTGATCCTATGACATAGATCATGATTTACTTACATAAAAAATGTAAAACATGACTTATATATCATATATATATTGTATATAGATATATATATAAATGATATGAATGGTAATACAGTATTTATGGAGTCGGTAGTTTGTACGTACCCATGAACATTGTTTTTTTTCACATCGCCCTGAATGGAAGGAGGTAAATAACAAGTATATATATATATATTATACTATAATTATTATTTTTTATATTTATATTTATTCTTGGATTAATTTTTTAAATATTTTTTGAATTGTTAGCATGGAGAAGGAATCTCATTGTGTCCTGGAGAGGGTAGGTCATACGTATACATGTGTGATATTATCATTCCATTAACGGAAATGCATAATGAAATTTGACTATATGTTATACATAAAGAATCAATTTCATGTAATATTTATTATTTATATCCTTATATTCATCATTATACCCATCCAAATAAAGCGGTGATGAAAAACCAATTACACCACAGTGTGGATATGATATGTTGTACAGACACACATGTTGAAATTGATTTTCATAAGATAGATAAAAAGGGGATTTTCCCCCATAATAATAACAAAATCACATAATATATATGATTCTGGATATTTTTTAGTATGTAAACAATATATGAAGAAAATTTAGATGCCAAAATGAACATAAATGAATTGTTTAAACAATTACCACTTACTCGGTGGTCTTGATTTGGATATCCTTTTAGGGACACTAGGGTTTTTTTTTTGAATACCAAGACAGCAAGAACACAAATATGAATATATTTACTATAAATGGGTAGGTTTTGGTCAATATAGAAGTCTCAATGTGATGTGTTTACTTTAGAGATAATATAAAGTTTTTTAATTGATGTGAGGGACAATTTCTTGAACTCTCAAAATGTAAAATTAATAAAATTTTATTATCGATTTAAAATATATCCAAATTGAGTTATTTAGAATATAACATGTGTATGGGTTTAAAACCACACAAAAAATGTTTTTATACATGTTTAGATCACAATATTAACCTTATTTTTGGGTAAAACCCTTAGATAAACACTTTAACTCTTAACATGGCAACATGAATTTTTATGCTTTAGGGTTAATATAGTTACTAAAAAATTTATAAAGAATCACAAATGGGACATGGATGACAAATTTAACCTTATTATTTTATTTGTAATACATTTAGTATTTATCTATTTTATATCATTTAATAAAATGTTATTTATTTTAAAGTATCATTTATATCACATTTGATACAATTCATTATTTATTTCTGTTAAAATATCCTAACAACATGATAAAATTGAACCAAAATTTCTAATAAATGCTTAAAATAAATAAGTTCTCTATATAATTCATTTATGAAAATTTATATCTCAAATTTTATATATTATAATATTTTTAATATCATTTATTTGATTTTTCCATTATTTAAATAATTACTACATCATAATTATGTAATAATTTAAGTTATTTATTTTATAATTAAAATTTATAAATAAATTATCATGATGCAGATCTACATATTCTACCTCAAATGAATATATATGTTCTAATTTATCTGTTTTATATCCATATATTATAAATGGAATATGTTTTTAAAAATGAACATGAAAATTTTAAAATATCTTCAAATTAAATATAATAAATGTTATAATATAACCAATGTAGCTTAAAGTGGTTATAATTTCATAAAAATGTTGTTTTTAGTCGAAAACAAAAAAAAATAAAATCAGAACATTTTTTGGGTAAATTTATAGTATTCTAAGATTATATTTATCTTTAATTACCTAATATACCCTTAACCTTGGTAAATAAAAGGATTATAAAGATACTATTAATAATAATAAAAATTTATTTTGATGCTATTAGACTTTCAATATCATACTGATTAAAATAGGGTATATCAGTGTTTCAAAATTCAATTCATAAAAGTGGCTAATTTAAATTTAATGAAAATTTTATAGACGTGGAGAGAAAGAAGGTTTTTAATGAAATGTTCAAAAGTTCAAAACAAAATTAAATCTTACATTAATGTGATATTGATTTCAATGACCTACATCAGATGAAATGATAAAACCATGAACTAGTTATATTTTAAAAACAATAAAAAAATATTATTTACCACTATAAATTAAGTTGAGGAAAAATTTGTTTTCACTTAAAATTTAGTATTTTTCAATATAAATAAAAACATTAAACATTTTAGAAAAATTAAAAATATTCAGCCAATTAATTTTTAATATACTTAATTAAAATAATAATTTTATTTCGTCAAAAAATAATTGTTAAGTTGTCAGAATATGATTTAAAATAAGTTCCCCATTAAAAGGTGATAAAATATTATTTAAATAAATATTTCCCTCTAACGCGTAAAATTGTATACATTATTATATTATGTATATGATATATCATTTTTCAATAAAAATAAATAATATTAAATATAAAATTTAAATTTTTTATAATTTTATTAATATTTTTCTTTTCTCTGATGTAATAACTATGTTATAACAGTCATGTTAAGATATTTATATTAAACTTTGTGTGATTGTTCATTCGAACATGGGGTTCAATGTAATGTTATCCATCAATGATATTAAATTTAAAAAGGTACATTTGATAAAATATTTGGGTGTTACATTTGTTATACTTCATTGTTTTCCCATATTGAATTCCAAAAGGAAAATGTCAAATAAAATGAGAAAAAATTTTGGGATTTGGGAACAAATCAACATTACTAGACCAATAATTTTTATAATATGTGGTTAGGGGTTGGATGTGATTTTTATTCTATGAATATATTTAGAAAAATAATAATTCAATGAAAATGTTATTTCGAAAAACTTATAAAAGTAGAAAAAATTATAATATAGTGTGAACAATTCATTCATTATTATTTATTTGATTATAGCCATTACATTGTCTTTTAGGGAAATCGAAGTGGATACTTCTAAAGGGATAATGTAAATACAAAAGAACATTTTTTATCATACACATAAATTAGGAAATTAACAACCAATATGAGCATTAATTATTTATTCCTTCCAACATCATGCCTCAGAGTCATTAGAACCATTAATGCATGTCCTCGTGATATAATGAGTTTATTATCTTTGCAAGTGGGGGAAAGTATTTCCTTTAAAATACCATCGATAAGGGGAATTTATTCATGACATTATTATAAATATAATTGTTTTAATATCAATAGTGATGAGAGAAATGTTTCAAAATAGAGGTTGTTCTTGATTTGGCATGTTTAATTACAATGAATTAAGAGATTTAATGAATGAAAGAATAAGTTCCACCATTCTCAAAAGTGTAAAACGTAAAATACATGGATTAGTTGTTTTATTGAAATATTTCAAATTTAATTGATAATATATGTATAATGTGAAATTTTATTTTAACATTGTTATAAATTTAATTCAATTAAATTGAAATTTGAATATTGTAAGCATTAGTGCCCTTTGATATTTAATGTAAAGATGTTATTCTTGAGAAAAATTGTGGTTTATGTGTTATGAAGTTGATATAGATATTAAATTTCAAAATTCCTTATATTTTTTTATATTATTTTATAGCTAATAATTTATCATTTTGATTATATTTACTCAAATTTTTTATTTATGGTTTTTAGGGATATATATAAAAATTGCATAATTCGGGAATTTAAAAAAAATAATCACTTTTTCATAGAGCATTAATTTTAAATTATTTATCGAAATTATGTTTTTATATGATTCCATGATTTGTGAGTTTCTACTTGTTACTCTAGAAAAGTGTCATATTTGAACATCTAAATTCCGAAAAGAATTAATCAGGTGGAAATAGTTTTCTGGAATACTGAGTGGTACCCACATCTATAAATTTACAATAATTTTGTCAAAAAACCTCCAAGTTATTTGATTCCACATTCAATTGAAATATAATGCAGTGTCACATATTACCATTGAATATCATGGATATATTCATCATAAATGATGTTATTGGATTCTCAAAATTTGATAATGATTTATGAAAAAATGTTCTAGAATAATTTTTTATAATTAATGTTCCATGTATTTTTCTACACAAGGAGGAAAATAGATATTTTGGAGTGAAATGATAATGAAAATTTGGAAAACAATTGAATAATTCCACTATTATGTATTCATCCATTATTAGGGTCTACCATGAAAATTACTTTTTAGTAATCATTTTATGAAAACAAACTCACTCAATTGGTTATAAAAATCTATCATCTATCCTTATTAAAATGTTGGATACTATGTGATTCCATTTTATATTGATTGTAGTTCTTATTCCATGTAATAGTATAATGAAATTATAATATATTTTTCACTACTTCTGAATATCATTTTCTTATCATCTACGTTTTTATTTCAACCATATTATTCTCCATTGTGATCTTCTATACTCATGATCATGAGTAACTAACTCATTGATGTTTCTGAGGGTTCAAAATACTTTTTATCCAAAGTCATTTGAAAATAATGTTTATTGTTTTTAATTTTATTGAGTTAGTTCAACAAGCCTTATTAGCTGAGGCACCTTTGTGTCTCCACTTTCCACCTGAGGATTTACATTTCTTTTGTAATATTTTCCCCCGACTGAGGTGGTGTACGTGTGGTCTATCAGCAATCATTGAGTGCACTATATATTCACAAAAATATGAAAAATAGTATATTAATTTATATAACGGAGCATGTTCATTAAATTAATTTGAAACAATTTAAGAGATGGTGAAGGTTCACTCTGGGTGTTCTCCACAAGGGATATCCATTAAATTTACAACATTCTGTCTACATTCATTCTGTTTTCATTAAACACACACTCACATATATATAAATTGAAATTTATTTTATAATTCAAACCCACAAAATTATATTTTTTTAGTTTTATAAATTTCTACATATAAATAGTGATAATATAAATTTAGTGTCATAGGAGATGCCTCCATGAGACCACCATAGGTGTGCACCATATTGAATGATATGGTAAATAAAATATTGACCAGGTATTTACAAAAATACATCATGAATCATTACCCAAGAACTAATTTTTAAACCAAGAATATTTATAACACCCTTTTATCAATTTCATTAGCCAATTTAGGTGTCTGTTTAAATGGATTCATGGGACTTTTCATGAAAAAATATTATTGGGGATGATTTTCAATTTCATTCGGTCTTGTAATTTGGGTAATGTATGGATAGATATAAGATCAGATTATCATGTCTTGTTTTTCTAGTAGTGAGTTTCATATCTAGATATCACATCCCATAATAGACCATCGGTCACCATGGGATTTTGGAGAATTTATTTTAACAGATCCATTGGGCTGCAACATGTAATGCTCAGGCTACAAACATGTAATGTGGCCTAATGTAGGGTAGAGTATTTTAGGTTATGATATAATTTTGTGCTTTTGTAAATTATTTATTATGATGTTCATCTTGTTCCTAGTGGTATGATATATTTATGATTATACATTCTGTTGTATTGAGTTTTGTATAATCATTCCTATATGGATACCTCATGTACTGACACATAAAAGGGCCAGTAAAAAATATCCATTGGATAATGAAACAATCGATGAGAGAATAATAGAGGAGGTGTTTGTTTCTACTTGAGAAATATAATAGATGGTGGGACCAGGTCCGTCTCTGGATAGGGAAGTTGAATTTGGGCCTGAGAAGGATCGATATAAGGATTTACTCAACTATAATCCCCATTAAATCATGGAAATAACTGAACTCTAGGAAGTTGATATTTTAGTGGAAATTTTTTTATGGATTTTGGGTTCCATGGAAGTCAATAATTAATTATTTTAATGTGCGATGTGTTTATTTATGATGGCCCCAATCACAGGTTATGGGAGGTTATGGATCATATTGGGAAATATGAGAGGATTGTCTGGAATGATTTTACGTGATATTTTCCATCTAGGATATTAGTATCACTGAGTGTGGGACGGGCTAAATGACTGATATCTTTTTCTTTTATATTTCCTTATGATTGCAACAATATTCACCACTTGTTAAATATTTTATTTGATGATGAATACAATATAAACACACATCCATATGAACACAACAAATTTTATGGTTCACCACTAAATAGTTGTTTCTACTTCATCGGTATGGTATATAAACAATCCAACAAAAAAAATCCATGAGAAAATAATCCTTTTGTGTGGAATACAACTAGATGGTTATGCCCTTACATTTTTAACACTATTTCCAATACAATAGTGCATGTGTTTCAATTATCAAAAAATGATGTCATACAAATTGTGTAGAAAACATGATTTGGTGATTCATGGTCATCTTTAAAAAATAATAATTAAAATAAATTATTCACTTCCTTACCTAGAAGCAATAATGAACTTCCCTAAACATCATAATGATTCTCAGTCCTATTTCATAGTCTATTTATCCAGTCCTATTACTCAATACACAAAATATAATTTGTCAGAATAATACTAAAAACATTCCTAAATTGCTTCTTCTTCATTCCATAAATACCAGTCTAATATATGTACAAGAATATAGATTCCCTAAATATGATTGTTTCTCTTCTCATTTTTTTTATTTCTAGAATCCATCATTATCTATTTATGTTTCAATGAAATATACTCTCTATGAAATTTTATTTCTCCACCAACTGTATTCAATAGTACATCAATATCAAAATAAACAAAGTACATCAACTATTTATTTGCAACCAAAAAGTGGTTTAGCCTAGATTATGAACATCTTTCCCACTAAATAGTGTTACCCATATCATAAACATTCAATTAATTTCATACTATTCTTTTACATTTTCAATACTTCTAAACTCTTCATGAATCTTCTCCAATGTTATTTCTACATCATATTTATTAATATTTCATTAAAAAAATCATATCTAATTTCGATTTTCATTACGATCTACCACATTACAATAAAAACAAATGTAAAATAATTGATACACCAATATGTTTCCTTTTAGTAATTGATAATAAATGCAAACATATTCATCAAACTCTATGTTCCTCATGAAAACACTTTAATTTCTTCTTAATACTCATCAAGAGAGCTTCAATACCACCTTAAATAATAATTATGAAACACTTCAAACAATTTTCTCGTTCATAATTTTCTTAAATTGAAAATCCTACATCTGATAATGTTAATTGGTTCCACCCTATGCCAGTGGATTCATCCTATTTTTAACTTTAATTTTTTTTATCATAATTATGATAATCTTGGTTTCAGAAATAAATATATGTCTAATTATTTCTCTTAAAAATTTATAAAAAAAATATTTTATCTAGTTATAAATGGTTCACTACGGTTTTGATCGATATTTTATTTTCATTCACTTTTTTCCTTTTCATTGGTCCCAATAATTCATAATGAAATCCATCCTTTCTATGATATCCTTTTGCAACCATCAATGCATCTGATAATCAGTGTTGGGATTACTCTGATGATTTGTGGCACACCATTTCAAATTGACAAGTGTTAGAAGAATCTTAATTCTGCTTCAGATTATGATACCAATAAAATATAAAATAAAACTAAATTTTTCTTGGATGATTTATATCTATTAGATTATAGGTTTGAGTAAAAACAAGAATATTCATATTGTCATGTTCCCAACCATACTTCCAAGCCTTCAAAAAAATTTCTGTTTGGCATTCTCACACTGAATATCTGAGACTGGAAATCATTGACTCAAGCAATATCCATCATTCAAAAACAACATCATGTCATCATGGATTCCTTGATGAATTTGATTTATTTGAAGATCTTCATAGTATCATCTCACATATAATGCAATTTAATGTGACTTCTCATTCTTATAGTAGATTCATTATTTCATTTCATCCTCGAATATGATTGCAATTACTTATTTTCCCCTTTTCTATCATAAATAATGTATCATATGTTTTACATATTACATACAATTTATTGTAACTCTAAGATCATTAAAGAATCAAATTATTATCATTTCATCCATAAAAATCATATCCTCTTTATGATAAAATATTCCTAAATCAAACCCATGGTGGATCTGGTGATCCTTTTACCATATAATCCTTCTTCTATATCCACTAGACATTATTATGCATTTTCTAGTCTGACATCTTGAATTTGAGGGTGAGTCAGATTGTTAAAACATAAAAGTGAATTTATTTTTTTCATCACTGATAATTTCATGAAGAAACAATTCTTCTTTGAAAATAAAAGACAACACATTTAATAGAAACATTATTCAGCTTATAAAAACGATATCTAGCCTACATGGTCCCAATAATCTCCCCCTTTATAAATTTTTTCATCCAAGATTTCTAAATCTACAAATCATGAAACCTCATGAAATGTATTACATATCAACAATTCTAAACAAATGTGAGGTAACTAATTATATGAAATAAAAATTCTTGATAAAAATCCACAATGTCTAGAAGAAATGTGAAATGAAACATCCTCGGCTTTCCTCTCCAACATGATTCACATATTTTAATTTTCCTATAAATAGAATTCATTCTACAACCACACTAAAAATACATATAAAAAGTCATATAGTTACATTATGAATTCAAAATGTTCCCAAAATTGCTTATTTATAAATAATTTCTTGAGGATAGATTTGTGAAACAATTATATCCAATGAAAAACTATTCATATATAATATAGGAGATGTGATAGAAACACATACCACATACTTGAGGTGATAGAGGTTGGATGAAATTGTTCAACTTTTCTTTGTGAAAAGGTCCCTTAGGTAGGGGTTTGGTGAAAATTTCAACAACTTTTTTTGATGTCGGAATATACTCAAGCTTTAATTCATTCTTATCAACGTCATATTTGATGATGTGGCACTTTATACCAATGTGATTTGAATAAAAATATTATATTGGGTTTCTTGTATGGTCTATTTCACATAAATTATCACAAACCAAGAGAAAGGATAACATTACATCAATAAGTAATTCATTTTACTTAGTTTTTATCTGCATTAGTTGAGTAGTATATTGAGTGGAAAAAAATAATCAGAATTAGATTTAATAATAGTAATTGAGTTTTTTCATTGTCTTACAACAAACACAATAGTTTCCCATAATAAAATCTCCATAAAATGTTGATCTATTATCATCAACATTTTCTACCCAATCCACATCGAAATATAAAAACAAGTTAAAACATTCTGATCTTTCATAACAGATTCTCAAATTTTTTGTGTGTTTGGTGTATATGATAATTATTTTTTTCAACCAATATATGTCTTTCTATTGGAACACGCTGAAATCTATCACATACGGTATCAACATAATCAATGTGAGGTCTTAAGGAAGTAAAATAAAATATATATCAAATCATTTTTTGAATTTATATTGAGTCAATCTCCATACCATATATACCTTTAGTCACATGGTTATCATAGAAATTTATACAACAATTGATTTCAAATTTTCCATGCTGGACATCATAAGATGTTCCTTATCAAACATTTCATGAGTATGAAACTTTTATTTCTTCTTTTGTTAGATTTTTAACCCAACAAACTATATCATTTCACCCAGCACAGACATCTCAAAAAACATCTTCATTTATATAGTAAATATTTTAAAATTTCTTTTATCATATCTAAAAAAGACAATGTAATCATCAAAAAATATTCCAATAAGGTAAATCTCATGACTTTTATTGATTTAAATATTTGTGTCAACTCTTGATTTATTAAAACTCATATTTCTCATTTATGTATTCAATTTTGAATATCATTCACTGTGATTTTGTTGTATCCCAAAAATGATTTTTTCCACATACACGGATATCTTAAATCTTTTCAAACAATAAATCCACATGGTTTCTTAGTTTAAACTACCTCATCAGGATACCGATTTAGAAATGTATCCTTTGTATTCATTTGATAAAAAATCATGACATCATCATTAATTAATATAAAGATAGATTATGATTTTTTCTAACCATAATGCTTGAGAAAAATTCTATTTCAATTAAATACCTTTAATCTATGAGTAATATTTTCACACTAATATTTCATTTTTTCTTATCACTTCACCATATTTAGTAATCTAGTTTTGAATAACCCAATTTTAACATAGAACATTTTTGTTATCTATCATCGATATGAGTTATCAATTTTCATTCTTCCCTATCTGATCCAACTCTTCATTAATGTCCAAAACCCATTACACATTCTTAGAAGCTTCATCGGCATTTCTCTTCTCTAATTTTAATAGTATGAACAATGTTAAATAGTATTTGATGTTCTTTATGATTGAAGAATTTGATGTTGATCACTAATAATTTTATGTGATTTTACTTTCTTCCTCATCATAAGAAGTGATTTTATATTTTCTTCCTCATCACTGGAAACAATTGATTGTAATTAATCTTCTTGATTAGGATATCATATTTATGTATCCATATCAGAATTGTTAGAAAAATTACTTATCATGCTCATCTACACTATCATTATTTGTCATTATATCATATTCCTCAGCATTTTCAATAACATTAACATCAAAAAAAATCAAAAATTCTTCATGTTTCTTTGTTAAAACAATTATACCTTCATACTTCTGGAGTATACGTCAGATATATTCTATCATCACAACTATAATCAAACTTCCGCATGATTCTACGTTTCTTCTATAGGATGCATGAACAACAAAAAACTGTTAGCGTTTTCATGCTTATATTTTATTCATAAAAAATTTCATAAGTAGTCATATATGAACTTCTCATGTATAATCTTTGGTTTTGAATGTAAACAACAGTTTTCATGGATTTCCTAAAATCAAATGAGTGACAACATGTTCAAGAAACCCAGTTCACCCAATTTACTGTATGTTTCAATTTTTCTTTCAGCAAGACTATTTTTATGAGGATTTTATGGTGTACTAAACTCATGTTTAATTCAATTGTATTAAATATAATTTTGAAATAATTCATATTTGTATTCCATTCCATTATATGTTCTCAACTTTATACAGAATACTCACACTACTTCTCATCTTTCCCCCCTTGAAACTTATAATAATTTAATTATCTTATATATGATTCGTATACAATACACAACTAATGTGATTAAATTCATAAATGAAGTTAATAATGTACTTATCTCTATTGGTTGATCATTTTTACATCATTACAATGTTATTGTAATAGATATTTTTGAGGGGTATTTTTGAACAAATGAAAACATTATTATGCAAAAAAATTGATATAATTCTTTTCTAAAGAATAGTGAAACAACAATATATTCTTCTTGACATATCAGGAATATCATAGACACTCATCCACATTTATAATTATCTCATGATTAATTGTAATATATATCCCAAAAATATATGCGACATCTAATTCTCTTCCCCCATTTCTATGTAACAATAGTTTTTAACCTTCCCAACATGAAATATGTTTCTTTTTTATCATTGACCTTTTGTAACTATCATTCCATTTACATCAATTTTTTTTAAATAAAATCATCTTCTATAAAGACAACATTTTTTATTCCATCACAATGATGTCAAACACATAGTTGGTTGACTTTTTGACAATAAAAAAACAAAGAATTCCTAGATTTACAATTTTCATTCACAATAAAGGATTATCCAATACCATTAATTAGGAGGTATTAATCATTCCCAAATGTCTTCATTCCTATTTGTATGTATTTCACACTCAAAAAAAATGTTATGTCTTCTTTCATATGAGATGAACACCCACAATCAGTAATTTAAGGTCTTTATCCTTTAATATATTTCAGGGATGTTTCAAAAATAGTAGATTATTCGTTTCCTTTATCTCCCTTCACATATGGAATCTATATGTTGTTAAAAAATGTTGGGCATGTTATAAATCAAGGAACTGTTTTGTACGGTTTCTTGGTTTTTCAAACCATTCATAGATAGTTTCCATGGGTTGGGACCTATATTAAACATTTTCACTAAACATCACATACTTCTTCCAAACATCCTTGTTATACTACTTTTGAACGACCTTATTATAGTACTTCTTTTGAGGGGACATAATCCATATCTATCTTTTCCTTTTATATATTAGTGAATAATAGAAATGTTGTTGATTAAACAAACAAATTTATTTTCTAAATTCAACATAATACCTTTAGTATCTAAAGAAAGAATATTTTATTCTTTAGATTTTGTACTGACCATTGTTTTGAGTAGGTTTATTCAAAACCATTTTATATTTCTTATGAGAACATTTTTGATCAACATCCCTTATGATATCTCCAAAAACCCTTTTCTTATAATCAGTTTTCTTTTCATTTGTATCAGAACTAGACGTAATAGAATCATATTCGGACTCAAAATTAATAGAAACAACAAAATTATTTACATTGTTACTTTTGGAAAAATATATAAATTTTCCTTATTTCTTTTTTTCAATAAACACATAAATTTTTTCAACCCTCTAATTTAATTTTTTATCCATATAATATATACCCATTATAGATCATAGAACAACTTCATGTATAAAATTTCTGAAACATGACACCCTTTGTTCATATTTGTAATGTTTTTATTAGACAAGATCTTACTCAACTTATATTACTTTTAATATCAATTCCAAATGTTAATTAGGATTATCTTTATTCTCAATGGATTTATTCATGTAATCAATATCTTTCTACATATTAACATTCATATTAGGAAGACATTCATGATTCTTTTTTTAAGAGTCTTCACTTTTCCACATCTAGACAAATTTCTCGGGCCTCCCAATCATTCTCAAACATGGTTTAATTTCTTCTATCATATTATATTCTAGATGAGTTTCATATTATTTTGTACAACTTCTCCAAAATTCATCATTGATATTTGTTTAAATACAAGTATTCTCTCGAAAATATTTATTATACACTTTTGATTCAACATTAATGCCATCTTATTCATCATCTTTTGATAAAAAAAATATTCTTTGGGATTTTTAGAACATTTTACCTTTCCCACTATAATATGATTTAGATTCATCACCATATTTCTTCCATGACCATCATGTCCTTATTTATTCTTCCTTAATGTCATATCATTTCATTAATTAAGTAAAATTCACTATAATGTTCTCAATATCCCAATATTTAATACATTTAATAGAAATTTTTACCTTATACATTCATATACCTTTTATCAATTTTCTAAAAAATAACGATAAAATTTCACAATTATTTTTACATACCTCGTTTTCAGAGTCAGAGTCAGCGAAATTATCTTTCTCACGAACCTTTGAAAGGAATTTCATGATAAATATTTGTTTCTCATTTCATTGATTTCTCCCATTTCTTATAATAAGCATTTAGAGAATGATATAAATCATGAAAAGAAAATATTTAATGATCTCTATCTTCCAATAATGAAACTATTACATCAAACCTGTCAAGAAGAATGATCATGATCTTCTTAGAAATGGTTGAGTTGTCCATATTCTAACCATGATATATGATAGTACTTACAATTTCATTTACCCTAGTACAAAATTCACCAAATGATTTGTATTCACCCATCATGCGGTTTTCATACTTGAATATCAATATTTTTAACTTTTCCTTTTTGTCATTATTATTCTCTTCATAAATGTTTTTTTATCTTATACTTGTATCTTTTGGTTGTGGAATCACCCTTCTCTCATAATAATAAATTTTAAAAAATTTATGATAGTAAAATTTTCATAAAACATTGATCCTTCTCAATATTATTCTTTTCAAAAAATGAAAGAGTAAATTTTTCATTAACAGGAGGAGATGCATCTATTAAATCTTTAAGAACAATACATACAAGAGATATAAGATAAGGAAACATTTTGTCTTTCTATATATCATATATCATAATTCCTACCATTTAATACTTGAATATCGTTATTTTTCACAAATTTTATATCACCCATCAATACTTCTCTCCCAAACATTACAATAGGAAAAATGAAGGAACCAATAATTATATTCCAATTGATAATTCTCAACCTTTATATGAGTATTCTTAAGAGATGGAGGGATGTGTAAGTGATGTATTTTACTTTTATTTTTACTTACATTTGAAAAAAAAATTAACCACCTATTAATAATTTATTACCTTGATGGAAAAAAAATTACAAGTGTCCACATTGAGTAATTTTTTTAAGGTTCCCTAATGAAAAACCTTCACAACGTATTTGGTATGGATTGGAAATAATTTAATTCCAAAAAAATACACAAAAAATTAATACTTTGGTGTGGAATAAAATAAGTAGGATATTCCATTACACTATAGTTGCAGAATAACAATGCATGTTCATCATATATCTTGAAATGATGTAATAAAAATTGTGTAAAATACTTTTTATGGTTCTTCTTGATCAACATTTAGAAATATAAACGTCATAACCCATTCTTCACCTCAATAACTAGTAGTTGGAAATAGCTTCCCTGAGAATCGTAATGATATAGAGTCTGATTCCAAGTATGATTCTTCAGTCCTATTTTTCAATACAAATATAATATTCTACAAGAATACCACTGAAAAAAATCATGAACAACTTATTCTGTCTGAAAATATATGTCCAAATATTATATTTTATTGGAGAAACTATGAATATGATCTAGTCTCTTCTGCATTGTTTCTTCGACACAGAATCCTTCTTAATGAATGAATGTTATGGAAACTTCATATAGATAAAAAATTTCAATTGTCCACCTTATCTTATAAACAATACATGTATGTCATAATTACAACATACCTCCACAATTTATAGGAATCCCTAATGTTGAATAGTTGGAATTCTAAAAATCATTCCCACTCAAAAACATTTCAATAAGCATGGATTTTCCCAGATTTTTTTATGAGATTTTTACTTTTTCAGTGATTCTCAATGATTCCCAAATCATATTTTATCTTATCATGTCTAAAGGTCTCTTAAATCATCCTTAACAAAAAAAATTGATTCATATTTTTATTATGATATGAATTATTATGATGAATAAAAATGTAAAATAATATATTCTTAATTATGTTTATTTTAACCACTTTAATAAAAAATAAAATATATTCTCAGTTACTTATATTCCACTGGACATCACATTAGAATAACCTTCAAACACTTCATGCATGCTTCTAGACCCCCATCAACAACACATCCAAAACTCCCTAAAAAGATATTTCTTATTAATTTATCTTGACCGATAATCATATTTCTGATAAATCCAATTGCTGTCAGTCTACACTCGATGAATTGATCTATACATCACTCCAATAAGAATTTTCATCTCTAGTACGATATTAGTTATTTAATGCAGACATACTCAAGAAATTATTTCTCATTAACAAATTGAAAAATTTCTAAAGAATATATTATCTTGGTAAAAAATGTTAAACACATTTATGATCAGCCTCTGTAATTATTTCACTTATTTTCCATTCCATTACTTCCAAAAATTCCCAACAAATATAATTCTTCCTTTGATTTTTTTTCATTAATTAATTAATCTGATGATCATTGTTAATATTAGACGGATGATCAGTGGAACACTACATCAGATGGAATAGTGTTATTAGAATCCTATTTACAATTCTAATTATGATACAAAAATAATATAATATACCACAAACATATTTCAAAAAATAGTTAAATATTTTGGATTATTGGACTTACTAAAAACTAGAATATTCATATTGTCGCATTTCCAACAAATCAACCTATCCTTCAAACAATTATGTGTCCAGTGTTATCATCCTAATGAACTGAGACTAAAATTATTTGACATCAAAATCTTCCTTCATTCACATACATCATCTTGTAATCATGGTTTCATTTATGAAAGTAGTTAATTTGATTATTGGAATATCATCATATGGATTATAGTGGAAATTATTATAGCATTCCATTCCTTCAGCATCTTCATTCATTCCCACAGAAAAAAATATGATTAGCAGTACATGTTCTCCAATTTTCCTTCATAATTCCAGCATCATAAATTATTTAGATTATATAAGTTTTATAATAATTATATGATAAAAAAATATTTTTCAAATTATAAACGGGCCCATTTAGACTCTGATCCTCATTACGATAATATATTATTTTATTGGACCTATGTTTGAATCGATGATCCTTTTCTCTAAGGAACATTCTTCACAATCCATAGTAAATTCTTAAAAATTTCACATCCTATTTCATGAATATTATTGTTAGTATTATTTTCAGTACATAAAATGTGAATTTATTTATTTTCTTCTTTTACACTTATGTGATAAAAATTTTCTTCTTTGAAAAGAAAATTGAAAAATATTTATTAAAAACCTTATTACTATTTCAATAACAATATCCAACCGAAATGGTCCCAGTATTAATGCCAACATCATTGAGACATTTTCTCCTATTACATTTACTCTCACCATGACTAAATAGATTCTTACCCTTGAGTAGGGGGATCATTAAGTGATGTAATATGCCAACAACATTGCTATTTTAACTCAATAGTGGTGTTTGATTAGGATTTAATGGGTGAAATTAACTTGGTATATACATTGGGTCTAACAGGGATTATTAAAGTGTCTAGAAAATGTGTGTTTGGATCATTTATAATTAAGAGGAAGTGGTAGGAGTAAGTGAAAAGGGTTTTAGTGGATTTGGATCTCCACCTCTAACACCTTCATCCATAGTTGTAGGTGCAGGAACTCTTATGTTTTGTCACTATAGAAGGCTCAAGACCATTTGAACCACATTATATATACCTCTTTGGTAATTCCATGTTTTTTTATTCATTTTTCATATATAATGGTATTGTAGAAAATCTCCTCCCTCTCAAATTGGTGTATGGACAGCCGCTCCTAGAGGAAATGCATCTCAATCTAAATGCATGAACTAAAATTGAGTCATGCTTTTAATGGAAATGGTGGTATTGAAAAATATTTATATGGGAAGATTCATCATTAATAAAATCCATTTTTTAGTAGTCAACCTTATTATCAGGTAGATATAACGATGTTTCCTACTATGGATAAGGTATCACTAGAATCTGATATTTTCCCAATCATAGTTTCAGGTACTTTTCTTTTTAAATCATATATATTAATTTCATTTAATAATATAGGTGCTTCATTCTCTTTCACAGATGTTCATCTTATATATTTACTCAAACATCTTACTTAGCTTAGGGAATATGTAATGGAGTTTTTTAAACCACTTATAAATTTGAAGTATCGAGGTTTTCAAAGCCTGTACTATATTGTTTCCTTGTAAAAAGTTGTGATAAATTTGTATTTTGTGGACCTGGAGAGGAAACTATTTTACATGATCTCATTTTTTGTTGGATGGAATTTATTAAGGCCCAAATTGATATATATTATCGATGGGTGGCTAGTTAAACACTCTATAAGATAACATTGGGGTTTTCTATGGAGAATGAGATTAATGATTTCGATGAACATGACCTCTATTTCTAGTCTTAGGTATACATTATTATTATGTACCAACCTATAGCAACAATTTTATGGGGTAGGTTCATAGATTGGGTATACTCCCATGGTTAATGTGTTTTTTAATGTTTTTTTAGATTATTTATTGGGAATACCACCAGAATGGGATGTGGAGTTCACAATTTCATTGGTTTTAGGGACACAAATGATACCCATATATTCATATTGTATGAAACTGGTTGAGTTGAGGGATTAAAATATTCAGCTGGAGTATTTGGTGAACCTTGGATGCCCTCCTCTATGTGTCTCTAGATGGGAAACCCATGAACTTTTGTTCTAGAAAGATGATGGATACCTATGGATATGTATTAACTCTTAAATGGTGTATAAATTTAGGGTCAGGGATAAATAACCATTAAAAATTATTGATTATCTTGTTGACAATATCATTTTGAAAATATGATTTTCATTGATTGAACAATATTCAAGGTATCACCATGTCAGTGTGGGAGAAGATGTGTTATGAAAACAACTTTTTGAGGCTGGTACGACCATTTTGAATACCTGGTAATTCTGTTGGATGAACAAATGATTTATGGTTTTCATGGATATTATGAATTGAGTGTTATGTGGATACATCGATCCATCTTCATAGTGTATGTGGATGACTTTTGGTTTACTCTAAATTGGAAGACTAGCATGGATTTAAATTGAGGATCATTATTGTAATACTGGGGGATAATCATTTGTGTGTTAAATCGATATAATGAAATTAATTGATTCACAAGGTCAAGTGTATAGTTTAGATTATATTGAATAATGGGGTTTCTAATGAATAATGAATCTATGATAAGTGGTGAAATGGGTAAAATTGAAGAATAATTACGAAATCAAATTATTTGTTGGCATGGAAGGGAAGTATGTGGGGTTCACTAATGTATTTTCATGACATTCCATACTTATGATGGATCATAAAAAAATGTGGTACAGTTTTCTTGGATCTTAGAATGTTAATCTTCTTTTAATGATATCAGGAAGAGTTTGAAATATATCCTTGTCTAGTTATTTCATGAAGATTGTAACGGTTTCATGGTATACTGTGATGTATTAGGTATGTGTTCAGCTTGTGTGCTTATGAAATGTGGCCATGCTGTGGTTTATAGATCTCCCCAAATTTGGACACATGATATATATTTATCAAGGTATGACCTCAAACATGTGGTTGTGATGAAATTCCTAAACATATGGAACCACTATCTTTTTAGGGAAAGGTTTATAGTCTACTCATATCATATAATCCAATGATTTATATTTTATGAAAACAATTTAAACCTATGATAAATATGGTGTTGAAATTATAATCAACGACTTATCTTCAACATCATATAGTATCCAAGTAATGTTAATTGAGTTGTTGATTCCCTATGATAAATTGTATTTCCTCAATCTCTGATGGAGACAAGCGTTGAGTGGTACATTATGGAAATTTCTTCCTAGACTAACTTAGAATCCATATAAGAGAAAGGGTTATTTTTTTGGCTAACATGATGTGGATTCCTTCTCTTGTATAGATATTATTTGATGATCATCCAAATAAATATATTTTTCACTATTCATACCATTATATATACGGTGGGAGAGGTACCTAGCTAATGGTCTATGTCACCCAGAGGAGTTCTTTTCATCAAGGTCTTCATTGGGTTATCGTTGTCTCTGAGGAAGGTGGAAATGAAAATTTGTCACCATTCATAGTGGCCTCTCCATCATGTTTCAACAAAGTTATATTAAGATGATCCACATTTAATCATGTGTTCAGGAATGACACATGACATCACTAATGTTGTTTCATAATGTTATACATATCAACAATTGAAAATTAATATCAAAGTCCCTTAGTCCCCTATTCGGCCTCTCCCCATTCCGACATGAATGTTGTATGAGGTACGCATAGATTTTTTCATGAGGTTACACATTACAATGGGGTGAAGTATTTATATCTGTTGTTAATTGAACATTTTATGTAATAGACTCACTTTATTCAAATATAATACACAAAAAAAGTGGACGAGAAAGAAAATTTTTATGTTCATGTGATCATGAGGTTGGTTGGTGAGCCATCTTCTCTTACATCACATAGGGAACCCCAATTCACATCGTGTTTTTAGGAAAGTATACTAATGTAATTGGGGTCATAGGTCAATCTTAGTAGGACATATAATACCTATACAGAAGGACAGGTGGAGCTAACAACTGTGATTTTGGATTACAAGCTTCTATCCCTCTAGTTAGTGTCACGACCCGTCCTTGGGTACCGTGTCGTGACTACCCCAAGCCCGCCTTCTATAGGCCAGGGGCTGGAGACTAGAACCAAAGGTGTAAATGCAAATAAAATGGTAGTTATTTCCTTTTTTAAAGTAAACCACACAATAGAGTACGAAAAATAAGTAAGCACAAATTATTACTGAATATAAAGTATGTACTAAATGGTAAATGGGCTAGAATACCATTCCAACTGAAAAGTACATTACATCTGAAAAGCTGGTACAAAAGTAAAACATCAACCACTATGTCGTCCTCTATGAATCCCACCTGAAGTGGTGGTATATATGGTCTCATCAGCACCTCGTATCTGTCTGTATTCTCCGTGTTCGTCTTGGCAAGTGGTCCACCTCTGGGTACCATCCAGCTCAACATGTCTCTACAACGATCAGTGCAGTCTGTCATCTGCATCCAACACAGTGGAGTGCGGGTATAGCCCATGCAGGTGTGTGTATACGATACTCAGTAGGGACCCCGATACCCCCGAAGGTATTCCGGAATCCATGAAGGATAAAAAACAATGGAAAGATAAAATCATGAAGTATCGATCAACTCAACATAGGTATATGCCCATACATATACTTAAGTCATCAATCCCAGTTCGGCTCCAACTCTCGAGCATTAGCACAACCCATTCCACACAAGAAAGAAGTCAATCACATCAATGATAATGATTGAAAGACAAGACTCGTCTCACACATGTATTCATCCTTCTTTAGGAAATATAGATGATCAGATGTATTCAATAATTCATCTATGTTGTCGGACTAACATAGGACACTAGACCAGCTAAGCTATCGGACCCACGTAGGATACTAGACTAGCTACTCCATCGAACCCATGTAGGATACTAGAACATAAGTCAAACAGTCGAACCAACTTAGGATACCAGTACATTAGTCATCACTGTCACACCCACGGAGGATTCTAGTATAGTAGTCATCATCGTCGAACCCACAGAGGATTCCAATACATTTTCCATCGTCGAAGACCCATGGAGGATTCCAAAACAGTAGTCATCACAGACACAACCAGCTCTATGGTTCCTGCACAAATCACGCTCGATTCAAGGAGGGTTCACCCCTAGAGTCAAGGGGTCAATGAATAAACTATCACAAAGTCTAGAGTTGATGTATCCTAATGTTCCGTCTCATCAAAAGGAATTCAATGCGGCAGACGGTGTGTCAATCGGACCCTCGGTCTGAGACATATTGGCTTTTCCATTCTAGGGGCTGGGTTGGAAATACGCTCATTCCAAACCCAACAATTTTCCAAAGTCATCCAAAACTCACATAGAGTATTACAAAGGGAACTCATTGTCTCAATGGTCCTAGTTCCGCAGACGGCGCGTCGATCGGTCGTGCGGTCTGAATGTTATTCATAATTATATGAAAATGGGCCAGGCCCGTTAAGCCCAGTGGGTTGGCGGGTCAGTCAATCTAGTTTTGGCAAGTCTGACCCGGCAGAGGGTCTAACCGGCCTGATGATTCGCACATCCCATCCCGAGGGGCATGACCCGACATGAGGGGGTGCGCCCCGGCCTGGCGGGGAAAGACCCAACGCGATGTAGTGCGGCGCGGCCTGACGCGGCCAGGCCTGTCCCGGCAGGGCCCGTCCCGGAAGGGCAAGACCCTACTGGTCGTGGCATGGTCGGCTGGACAAGCAGTCTGAGGGGGGCACTTTCCTGAATTGGTGGTGCCGAGTGGCCCATGGTTCCGGGCCACGGTTCATCCACACACGGCTGGCGCGCGACGACCGCCTTCAATCGTCGCCGCTTCCCATTGGGAATTAATAAAACAAGAAACGATGGAGGGTTGTCGGGCTGTGATTGTTCATCCCACACCCTCCACGTTATGCGGTATCAATCGAAAAATGTCAATTCATAAAATTCAACAATTAATGGGGATAAAATTGTTCACTTAAATTTGTACAAACCCTTACCTTGAAATAAGGTTCACGGTAGTCGGGCATCGCCGAAGACGACATCGCGGGGAGATGGAATCAACTCATTGGCGTCGGGGAAGAAGGAGCTGAGGATGGCGTGTCATTGACATTTCTTGTCGGTGGCTCCTCCTCATTTGGCTTGGCCGAAGATTGACAGAGTTGATCTTTGTTCTTCTGCTATTCTTCGTTGGAAGGACTAAGCTCTACTAATTCTCCAGAGGTTCCTCCCACCAAAATATTTTCCAATCAAATATTAAAGTAAGGCTTACCCCATAATTATAATCTTTCCATGTAATTCAAAACGATTAAAAAATTAGAGAAGTCAATTCATTAATTGATCAATAAATGAAACATGTTGGGAATGTTTATGGGAGGGAAAGATAGAAGTGAAGATTCACAATTGTGGAGGGGGAGTTTTGAAAATTAATAAAATCGGAGTTAATGGGGAGTTTAGGGACAATGAAAGGTTAGGGCTCGTGTGGGCCCCAACACACTAATTCCTCTGATGGTAGGTAATGTGGGTGTGGGCCCTACCCCAAACGTCCCTTTGTAGGAATTAACCAACATCCATAAAAAAAATTATGTTCCACTAATTTTATTTATTTCATTATATATCTCCAAATATTAACTCTCAACACACATAAAACGCAATTATGGTAAAGGTCCCCTTATGCGAATACCGGTGCTGCAAGTTTATCGGTGACCTCGGATTTCAATTTCGAGAACCGGTTCAAAATATAGAAAATCCCGAACATACGTTTACTAAACATACCCGAAAAAAAACGTCAGAAATTGATTCCAGGCTCACCAGGCCTCAGAATCAGGTGCCTTTAGAAACCACAGACATGTAAAATTCCAAATAAATGAGAAAAAAAATTCCTTCAAATTTCCGGGACTTTACATTAATCCCACCTCTGGGCTTCACATCCCCGTAAATCTACAACACAAAACTACAAAAACAAACGGGGGTACTGAGCTTGAATTTGACCCTCCCACTCCCAAGTGCTCTCATGGAGGTTCCCTTACTGCCAGCGAATGCGCACCAAAGGAATCAACCATCCACATAGGACCCACTCCTCTCGACCCTCAATCTCCATCGGGACCTCCACACACGTCACCTCATCATCGATATCCAGCTCCCTGTGATCGATGATGTGGGTTGGGTCATGTACATATCTCCTCAGATGAGATACGTGAAATAAGTCATGCACTCGGTGCAACTGAGGTAGAAGGGCCAGGTGGTATGCCACCTAACCTACTCTGCTGAGGACCTAGAAAGGTCCTATGAAATGCGGAGATATTTTCTGCCCTGGCCAAATATCTGTAGACCTCATGGAGGTGAGACCCATAGGAAGATGTGGTCTCCATCCTCAAACTCCAGTGCTCTCAATCTCCTATAAGCATAGGACTTCTGTCTTCTCTTTGTAGTCTACAACCACTCCTTGATAATTTGCACCTTCTCTGTCATAGCCTGAACCATCTCTGGTCTTACAAGTGCTGACTCCCGAGGTTCAGTCTAGCACAGAGTTGATCTGCAAGGTCGATCGTACATTGCCTCATATGGTGCTATCCCAATGGTTGAGTGGTAGCTGTTGTTGTATGCAAATTCCACCAAGAGTAAGTGATCCTCACAACTACGACCAATGTCGAGGACACAAGAACAGATCATTCCCTCAAGAGTATGAATGGTCCTCTCAGTTTGATTGTCCGTCTCAGGATGGAAGGCGGTGCTCAGACGTAGCTATGTCCGAAAGCCTCCTGAAACCACTTGCATAGATAGGAAGTGAATCAAGCATCTATATCAGAAATGATAGTCGATGGAACAATATGAGGTCATATGATCTCCAAAATGTAATGGTGTCCCAAGATCTCTACTGAGCCCTAATCTCTAATTGATAGGAAGTGGGCCGAAATGGTGGGTCGGTTAACGATCACCCATATAGAGTCATGACCTCTTGATGTACATGGAAGCCCCATCACGAAATCCATGGGTATCCCATCCCACTTCCACTCTGGGACCTCTAAGGGTTGTAACAAGCCTGCTACTACCTGATGCTCCGCCTTCACTAGCTGAAAAGTGAGGCATCGTGAAATGAGCTATGCTACAGCATTCTTCATACCTGGCCACTAGTGCTGTTGTCTGAGGTCCCGGTACATCATTTCCACTCCGAGATGTACTGGTAGAGGGGAAGTGTCAAACTCCCTCAGCACTTCTTCCTGTAGTGAAACTGCTACCATAGTACATACCCTGAAGAGTATGATGTGCTCCACTCCTTCAGAAAATCCATCTAGCACCAGCCCTGAAGATATCTGAGCACGTCATGTCTCACAGTCAGTGTCTCCTCATTGTGCCACTCTGACTCACTGACGAAGTAGAGGAGTGACTGCAAGAGACTGTAGAAAGGCTGCCATCTTGTATGCGACTCAGAACCCTAGCTGGCTAACTTCCTGGGGCCATACTGAAAAGAAACAGGTGCACCATGGTTAAAAAAGTATACCTGGTGAGCAGACATAATGTTATCACAAAGAAAACATTTGAAACACGCATGCAATCAGTGTTTTCGTGTACTGAGTCGGAAATTAGGGCCCAGGGTCCTGGTGTATGGATATGTCCACCGTCGCACCATCCCTGGGCTCCCTGGACTGAAAAAGCACCCTCAATACTCTTAACAGTATTGCTTCATAGAAATTATGATCAGAGTCTTATGTTCTACGGTAGAACCGATTCTCTGATACCAATTTGTCACGACCAATCCTTGGGGCACGTGCCTTGACTACACCATACCCGACTTCCATAGGCCACAGGCTGGAGACTAACACCAATGGTGTAAATACTAGTAAAAGGGAAGGAATATCATTTATTAAAGTAAAAAAACACAACAAAGTACTCAAAATAAGTAACCAAAAACTATTACTGAATACAAAGTATGTGCTGAAAGGTAAATGGTCCATAACACAAACCCAAATGAAAAGTACAAAACAACTGAAATTCTAGTACAAAAGTTAAAATGCAACCACTGAGTCGTCCTCCTAGAATCCCACTATAACGGTGGGTATAGATGGTCTCCTCAGCACCTTAGATCCCTCCTTCCGCTCCATGTACGTCTCGCCTAGTGGTCCACCTCCAGGTACCATCCAGCTCAAAAAGTCTCTACTACCACGATCAGTGATGTCCGTCATCTACATCCAACACAACGAAGTGCAGACATATCCCATGCAGGGGTGAGTATACAATACTTATTAGGGACCCCGAGACCCCTGATGGTCTCCCAGAATCCAAGAAGGATAACCAGAAAATAAAGATACAATCACGAGGTATCAACCATATCTACTTAGATATATTCTCATACATAAACCTAAGTCATAAATCCCAGTTTGGCTCCAACTCTTGAGCCGATGCACTACCCAGTCCACACAGGAAAGATGTCAATCACTTCAATGATAATGATTAAAAGTCATGAATCAGCTCACACAAGTATTCATCTTTCATAAAGGGATAGAGATGATCATTTGTAGTCACTGATTCATCAAAGATGTCGGAACCACATAGGATACTAGTCCAGCTACGTTGTCGGACCCACGTAGGATACTAGACCAACTACTCTGTCGGACCGACGAAGGATACTAGAATATAAGCCAAAATATCGGACTAACGTAGGCTACAAGTATAGTAGTCATCATTGTCGAACCCACGCAGGATTCCAGTTTATTTTCCATTGTCGTCAAACCCACTGAGTATTCCATTAAGGTAGTTGTTGCAGATGCATCCAACTCTTGGGTTCCAGCACACATCATGCTTTATTCTGGGAGGATCTGCTCCTCGAGTCAAGGGGTTTGATACATCAATTATCACAAAGTCTAGAGTTGATGTATCCCATAGATCCATCTCATCAAAAGGAACTCAACGTGATAGAAGACGTGTCAATCGGACGCCCAGTCTAAGAGATGTTGGCTTTTCCGTTCCAGGGGCCCAGTTGGAAATACGCTTGTTCCAAACCCGGAAATTTTCCAAATTCGTCCAAAACTCACTTAGAGTATCAAAAATGGACCGATTTGTCGCGAGGGGCCTAGTGCTATGGACGGCGCGTCTATCATTCGTGTGGTCTGAATGTTATTCATGTTTATGTGAAAACGGGTCGGACTCGTTAAGCCTAGAGGGCTGCCAGGTCGGGTCAACCCAATGTAAGCAGGTCCGACCCGGTAGAGAGTCGGACTGGCCTGGTGATTTGTGATGCCCGGCAAGAGGGGTTGCAGAGCGGCCCAATGGGGCGCGGCCCAGCCTGGCTTGGGCCGGCCCAGCGTGGTGCAGCCCGGAAGGTTGTGGCCTTGCTGGCCTGATGAGCGGACCGAGGGGGGTGGGGGGCATGCTTTTCCGAACTGGCATCACCGAGCGGTGCCACCCTCCTAACCGGCCAGTCAAAGCCGGCCGACCTTCCTGGCATGGGAGGCTCACATGGGCAGGCGCCGGTTCCTTTAGCGTGACGCCCTCCTGGCGTCATGGTTCTTCCTAGCCCGGCTGGCCGACGACCGGCTGGTTTGTCCGCCGAGTGGCATGCGGAATGCATGTCGCGGTCCTCCATAGCGCGTAGCCCCTTTTGACGTCATTTTCTTCCTTCACCCCAGCCGGTTTTAGCCGGCCAGTTCTCCTTCGGCCGAGCAGCCCCCGATTCCGGGCCGTGGTTCTTCCACACACATCTGGTGGGCATCTTCCGCCTCCGATCATCACCGCTTCATGTTGTGAATTAATAAAGAAATAAACAACAGAGGGTTGTTAGGAAATGTTTTTTCGGCCCGCACCCTCCGTGTTAGGCGGTAAGAATTGGCCAATGTCAGTTCAAAAAAATTCACAAAGAACAGCGTACAAATTACTCACTTAAATTTGTACAAACCCCTACCTCAAAATAAGGTTCGCGGTAGTCGAGTGTCATAGAAGATGACGTCACGGGGAGACGACATCAACTCATTAATGTCGGGGAAGAAGGAGCTGAGGATGGCGTGTCATCGGCATTCCTTGTGTGTGTCTCCTCCTCCATTGTCTTGGCCTAAGATTGAAGTTGATGATCTTCGTTCTTCAGCAGTTCTTTGTTGGATGTATAGAGCTCTTCTAATTCTCCATAGGTTCTTCCCACCAAAATATTTTCCCAGAAAATATTATAGCAATGCTTACCCCATAATTATAAACATTCCATGTAATTCAAAACTATTCAAAAATTAGATAAGTCAATTCATTAATTGATCAATAAGTGAAACATGATGGAAAAGTTTATGGGAGAGTGAGATAGATGTGAATTGTCACAATTATAGAGGGAGAGTTGTCATAATATATACAAGGGGAGTTAAAGGGGTGTTAGGGGAAAATAAAAGGTTAGGGCTCCCGTGTGCCCCACCACACTAATTCCTCCCATGGGAGGTTATGTGGGTGTAGGCCCCACCCCAAAATTCCCATTGTAGGAATTAACCAACAACCATAAATAAAATAGTCTTCCACAAATTTTATTTATTTTATTCTAAATCCCCAAATATTAACTCTTAACCTGCATAAAAAACAATTGCAGTAAAGGCCCCCTTAAGAGAATATCGGCGCTGCGAGTTCATCTGTGTCCTCAGATTTCAATTCCAATCACCGGTTCAAATGATAGAAAAACTCGCACGTACGTTTACTAAATGTAACAGAAAAAACATCAGAAATTGATTCGGGTCACACCGGGCCTCAGAATCAGGTGTCGTCTGAAACCATATACACATAAAATTCCAAATAATTAAGAAAAAAACATTCCTTGAAATTTTTAGGTCGTTATTGTTAGATTTTAATGGTTCATGGGATTTCTATATGGGGTTTGTGGAATTTTCCTATAATAAGAGATACAAATAAATTATCAAGATGGATGCATTTGATGCTCTATATGGATGGTCATTCAAGTCCCTTCTTTGACGGATAGAAGTTGGTGAGACATCATTAGTGGAACTAATAATCATACATGGAATTACAAAGATGATTCAGATGATTCGACATTGTTTGATGACATCGTAGAGCTATTACATGTATTATTACAATTATTGATGTTCGACCTTAGAATAATCAATGGTTGAATAGGTGTTACTATAGGGGACAAATCTTTGGTGCCTTCATATTGTTTGGAATAAATGTAATCATACATGTTTGTTGTTCATTTTGGTTTATCTCTTGTTATGGATGGTTGTTATAATACTTTATGATGATGTTGAATAATCTGATGATTAAATAATACCCAAATTAGTTCATTGATGCCTATAAACTAGTTTCTACCCCATGGAGAACAGGAACACCCATCGAGACATGCTATTAGTTGGGATGGGTTTTGGATTGAATGGCAGTATGTGTCGTGTTGTGACATTGCATCCACCGCCTGTAAGACATGATGATGTGTTGAAAAAGAAAATAGACTCTACAAAAATGTTCATATTCCATAGTTTAAAAATCGATAGAAAAGACATGGACACACTTAATATACATCAGGACGTGTCATGGAACAGAATCCAAGACTACGTTCCAAACCAGAGTAATATATTTACTATTCTTAAATTCTTAACATAGATTGATGTTATAATTTTTTAGAATTATTAGTTTCTCTTTATTTAAGAGTACAATTTATAATTAATTAATATAATTATAATTTAATAGTATAAATATTCTTATGAATCGATTAATTTTTACATGAATTTTATCTAAAAACAACAACTTAATATTTATAGTAATTATATTATTAATCACTGAATATATAAAATAAATTAATCAGTTACATGTGTATTAGTTATTATATTATTATATATATAAAAAATAATTATATTGAAGACATAATTAATTAATATTAATATTATATTATATTTTAATAATTATTATATTACTAATTCATTTAACAATACTATATTTTTAACTATATAATAGGTTACATAGACCCCCAGTCGAACACAACCTAGGATAAGAAATCTGCACTGGGGATCAATCTTGTGACTGATGCTCCCAAACACTACATCACTTACCATCCCGCCACCTAGGAGGTCGATTTTTCTAATTAGATTATTAATATAATTATTAATTATTAATATTATTATATATTATTAATCATATTTCTAATTATATAATTCTTAATTGATAGTACAATTATTAATTATTATTTACATTATTTGTTAGCATTTATTATTAATTATATTAATAATTACTAATTCATACCTTACAAAAATAAATAGTAATTTATTTTCTATTGTTAATAAAAAATAAATTATATAATTAGTAATTATAAATTATATTATATATTAATATAATACAAATAATTATATTAACAATTATTATTTAAATATAACATTATATTTGTTTATATATTATATAATATATTAATATTTATAAAACTATTAACTAATATCATTGACTAATATTATAAAAAATTCATATTAAATGATATATTTATTAATTATTATATATTGTATTATTAAATTAACTATTAATTACTACTTTTAGTTATTATTCTAATAATGAATAATTTTCATAAATATATTAATTAATTATTTATTTATTATTAATTATATAATTAATTTATTTATTTATTTTTATTTTTTATTTTTAATTAAAAAAATATAAAATAATTGGGAAGAAAAAAATCACTAAAAGAATTGTAAAAATAATTGTTGTTCAACCGAGAATGATGAAGCATGAATGTTGTTCACCCTTTACTAGGTCCATTTTTTGAAATAATAAAATATCAATCCCAGAAATGAGGTTGATCCTTCACTTGAAATGATAAATTTAAATTCAATCGACCATTTCATAATGGTGTAAATCCGACCAAAATTAATCGTTACTCGATCCAAGCTACCAGAACGGATGGGGCTGGTGGCTCGCCCTAAAATCAAGAAAGAACACCGAAAATTATTGGAAGATAAGTGGTATGGGTGATTAAAACCCCATATCAGTTTCATCAATTGTCGCAATATGAACAATAATTTTATGAATTGAATCAAATATATTTATATTATATCAATAATTTTATATCTATTTTATAAAAAATATAATAATTGTAATATTAAAAATATTATTATAGTTATTATTATTTACATTGATATTCATGGACTGATCATCGAGGGTCGTGCCTCCGAATAGCAAACCCATCCCTATCTGATTAATTGGTTCAGCCAGAGGTTGGGCCCTGGATGAGCTATGATACTATTTAGGTCTTCCCTAATAGTGTCTTCTAGACCCAAGATATAAGCGACAACCCCAGCCTAATCTGTTTTTACTCTCATCCCATGGTCAAAAAGAGGAAGAGGGATTCATTTCTTCTACATTATATTATTCACATGATTTGTAATAATAATAATAATAATAATATATTATTATTATTATTTTACACAATCCAAACTTTATTGATTAACCACATTTTCATTTTTACTCATGAATATACTCATAACGGGATTTCACATTTAATTTTTAACACCATATTATAATTCAAACAAATTTTTTATTTAATAATTAATATACCCTAAAATATTCATTGAATGGTTTACATGTGAGCTACCTAATATGATCACTTACTAGTAAAATTGTGATTATAATCCTCTCAATTACCCAGAAGAAGTGGTGGATGAATTTGGACCATCCGATGGTGATGGGTGGGATATGAATTGGTCGTAGAATATCCTCCAACCCACTTTTTTGTTTTTATTTATATGATAGAAAATTTCTTGACAAAAATACCCTTAGGTGCACATCATCCTACACCACATCCTTATATATATATACATATAGAAATATATTAATGTAATGGTATTTTCTAATATATATATATATAAAATTATCACATTTTTTATATTTAATCTTTTAATAATTTATATTTATATTTTTTTAATGTTATATGTTAATTTTTATAAATATAATAAATTGAGAGGAAGAAAAACAAGTATTGTTATATTATATTAACATTATATTTTTTTCATTCCAATTTTTTTTAAATTAAAAATTATATTAATGTTTCTTAATTAATATTTATATTTTAAAATATATAGATATATGTTCAATGATTTTATTATGATTTTATGAAGATATAATTAATGTCATTATATACAAATATAACTATATGTATGCATTCATGCATAAAAATATATCGGAATATACAACTTTAAATATTTATATGTATATTTTAATATATGTGTGCACATAAATATAAATATTATTATATATACATACATAAAAATACACACATTCATAGATATGTTACAGTTATATATATAAAAACATACATAGGACATTAGTAATACAAATATCCCTATAGAGATTTGTCATGTGAACCTCCTATTGAAGATTAGCACCGAAAAACAACCATTGGATACTATTAATAAAAATTTCCTATAGTTGTAGAATTAATAAACAATCATATTGGTTGGTAATATCACTCAACTATGGAAACATGAAAACAAAGAATGATTGACCACCACATTTTCTCACCCATAGAAACAGCCCGAGATGCCAAATAGTGGGCCACATGATTTCCATCCCGCACTATGAAATAGATTGAGTAGGTTGACAAATGAACATTAAGGGCTTCAATTTTTATGGCTTGTTGGTGGGAGGAATTAAGGACATCATCCATGAAGGATAATGAATATATCATGATATGACAGACTTATTCCAAAATAATGGAACTCCATCATCACATCATCGAAAATTCTATTCCAATAATATTATATTGGAATTTAGTCGCGGAGGGGATACCACATAGAATTAAAATTTCATTTGAATGATGAAAAAATGGAACCAAAATAATATTGGATGAAAAACTCAGAATAATAAACCCAGGAATCATTATTGGGGGCATCAATATTGATATTCCGTACATCTATAGAGTGGGGGATCCTAAATCAGGAATAACAATAAGAACTTTATTAATTCATACTATGTTCAAAAGGATTATAGATATCAATATATTATTTAGTATATTTTACCCAATAGGTGTTGGGTTTTATTGCACCCTTGAAGATGTGATCATTTGTATGAATCCATATTTACCAATTCAAGAGAAAAATATTTCAAACTATCTCCACTGATGGTGACTACATCAAATTGTGAAGTTATGTTTGTAGCTTGAGTAATGGATCTAGAAAAGATTCAATGCACACATTCTAATCCTTCTATACATTCATCTCCCTAGAAAATTAATGCTATTCATAAGTGGCGGACTCTAAATCAACATGGAATGGAATATATATAGGTTCAACATTGGTGTGATGAACAAATTTGAATTCATTAATATGAAGAATGAATGTGCACACCTTACTCAAAGATAATCAACCTTTAAAAATAATATACGGATTGTACATATTTTTTATTTATGAGAGGCCCCATGATGAGAGATATCATAGGATAGATTAGAAATGTGATTAACGTAGTAAAACCAGAAAGGCTATTTTTTCAATAAATATAACCTAGAAGATGATCTTCCACACATGGGATGATATGAATAATGCTCATATCCCTCTCATTTTACATGGAAATAAACTTATCCAAACAATATCCACTTCCATACTCCAAAACAAGAATTGACCATAACATTCTCAATCCCTACAACAACTGGATATATCAAAAAAGAACCACCAATTTCTGGTAGAAATCATCTATCCAAATATTAACTCTACCTCCAATTCCAATTCTCCAATATGGGCCCTTATTCATTTGATCACAATAATCTTATATGATTATTCAATATAGATATATACATTTATATGTATATAAAACAATACATAAGATATTGGTAATATAAATATCCCAGTTGAGATCATTCATGTGAATCTCTAAATGAATATTGATTCTATGAATAATGGTCATGTGAATCATTCAATGGAGATTTTCCCTATGAATCACCCATATAAGTGCATATATGTATTTTTATATACTAACATACATGAGAAATTGTAAATAAAAATATCATAGTTGAGATTTCTCTTGTGAATCTCCCTTTGTAGACTAGACATATGTATTTACTATTAGTGATTGGCCATATGAATATCCAATTCGATATTTTCTCTTCAAATATCCCATATGAAATTAATATATATAAAATTATAGATTAATAACTATAAAAAATAACATATTCCAATAGAAACATATTGACATAATGTATATCATTTCGTATAATTGGAAGTTCAAACATATATTAATTTTTTATCATATTATTTCAATTAATCAAAAAATGTTTTTTTCCAAAATGACATATCTATTAATAATATTTCTTTAATACCAGCAATTATTTGATGAGAAGTAAAGTCTATTATTTTATATTTTTAATACCACAAAAAATTCACAAGGACACGAATTTATTATTATGAAATGATATTACTAATAAATTGATTAATATTAGAAAAATATGTCCCATTACATATTTATTTTTTTCATCATTATCTAGAATAAAAAACTAATATTTTGTATTATTCACATGGGAAATTTAAACGTACTAAATTATATCAATGGGATGGAATATTCAAAAAAATTTATTGGTTTCATGTTTTCCTAGGGTTTTTTTGCAGATTGGTAATTCACTAGTGTCTCTACATCCATTGGATGGAGTTACCAATCCTCATTCTTTCATCGCTTCTTTATTTATTTTCATGAAAAGTTTTATAATGGCATTATATATAAAAAATTGTTGGATAAACATGTCCCTGTTAGAAAATGAGACGGTGATGGTTGTGGATTAGAAGGATGATGATGTGTTTCTTATGCATCAAATGTCACTCCTGATCATTGAAATATTTTTGGTCAATCAGTAATATAATATGTGTTCCCAAAGAAACATGCTACAAAATATTTGGCATTTAGAACTGGTTGTATCCATAAGGGATGTAGGAGCGGGCTATATGATCTTTGAATTATCTCAAATAAAATATAAAAAGATGGTTCTCAATGGTTATACATGGTCCATTGAAAAATAACTCATTCTAATGATGGATTTCAGGGATTGAGAGGATATCTTAAGAACATTTTATCCAAAATCCCATTTTACAATGCCATAAAATAATTCCATTTTGCGGTTGAACAAAGTGAGTTATGCATGAAATTAGTGCTCTGATAAGAGAATTAACTGTATGGAACTAATCAAAATATATTCATTGGGTACTGGAATTGTAGATTAATTTATTGGTTGATGTAGAGATACCACTTATAAGGGGTTTATTTGTGATGATAGAGGAATTAAACATCTGGATATCATTCAAAATTGACAAGCTACCAACATTTTGATTATAATTTGTTGTGCTAGACACACATTGAATGATTGTGTTTCCATGTTGGATTAAGATACAAACATAGTTATGTAGTACGGTCCTTGGTTATGTCAAAATTTTCAAAACTCATCCTTCATGTCTGAAATAGAAAAACAATTTGATCAGGATAGATTTAAAAATTATTTTTGTACGCAATATGAGAATAATGAATATAATATCGACATGATAGGGCCTCTGAATTTTTCTCTAAATCAATGTGAGGACCTATGAGTAGACAAAGGGATGTACGATACTAGTAGAGTAGGTTCTAAAATCCTTGGTATATGGCATGATGACTAGGGAAATATCCTATGGTGAGTTTTTCTCCACAATCCTTATTACTGTAACCATGGAGGGGATGAAAAAACCATAATACAACCCAATGAAAATCTACTCAGATCAACCAGATCTGAATTCTACATTAATACATTAAGTACAATTTTATTCCAACTTATAATGGAATGGTCAGAAAATTTCCACTATTGAATGTCATAAAAATATAGGTTTTTGAAGTGTAAAGTGATAGAGGATGATGGTAATGTAGTGAATGAGAAAGAAAACAGTGGTGTTAAAATAAGTACAGAGGGACCTCTGGTTAATGATAGACTCACAAAAGGGTGGAATGTGGCGTGTGATGGAATATACCATGAATGCTCAATGGTGATGGCTGGATTGATTTAGCCATGCATATCACAATAAAAATCCTCTTTTAGAGATATTGTGGGCTTGAAAACCCACAAATAGTTAAAATTATCTAGGTTTGTTCCAATAAATGTTTACATGATATGGTTTTTATCAAACCCATATTATAAACCAATGACACAGTTGGTGACCCTAAAAAGGGTTCCACGTATACTTCCTGGTTCCTTAGAAAGTCCATGCGGGAGGTCTTGGCCTCCATTAGAGGGTCTAATTGGATTCTAGGGTAAAATAATTATCTTATAATCACATTTGTGAATCCATTTATAAACCATATGAAATAAAATGATTTTTTTTGGATTTTATGGATGGACCACCTAGAGATTTAAATAGTGGCCATGGACGTTACTGAGTACCCCCTCTGTGAACCAATTCTAAACTCTCATTATTGTGGATATTTCAATTAATGTTTATTCAATAATGAGATAATAAAATAAGGGAAAGTATGTCTCATGAATCTATGATAAAATTTCAATAGGAACCATAGCTACTGCTACATTCCAATTTAGTAAATTTTGTGAACCCCTTTACATGGTTATTTTGGAACTCAGAAATAAATTTCATTTTATAGTTGTTGGAAATATTACTAGGGTCAGATGATTGGAATATTATTTTCAATTAATTTCATTTTTTATCTATCTCATGCCACTACAGATCTATCATGATTTGATCGAAGCTAGGCTCAAGCCGAGACAATCCCAAGCCCGCCTCAATAAACTAGGGGTGGAAACAAGTGAAATACGAAAAATCCAAAATGGGAGGGATTTTCCAAATTACCTATTCATACAAAAAATTCCATATCAATAAAACATTATAGAGGATGGAAATTAGAAGTTGAAAAAAACAAGGGAATCAACCATTCCTGTAAAACCTCTAGAAATTAGAATAGTATGATAGTGTAAACTGAAAAGTAATGGGAAAAAATAAACACCCAAGTAGTAAAATCTAGTAACATAATACACATAGATAAAATTAGAAATGTAAATCACTGAGATAGTCAAGCTCATGATCACCATGATCAAGGATCCATATGCGTTCTAATGTACCATGTATACCTAAGATCCTTAAAAGATATTACCTACCATTTCAATGTCTATATAAGATACAACCTGTGTGGGAAAACCCCATTAAATAGATAGAATACAACTACCTAGGAAGAAACCATGGAACATGAAGGGGGATCTGTAAGAGAAAAAATGTGAATATAAAGACAATATTTTGTACACAAGATTCATTATATAGTGTAATAGAAATGATAAAACCTATCCAAGAGAGAATTAACATCATTTAAAAACAAAGCGCTAAACATTTTTTGTAGTTGAAACCCAAGTCGAGTCAATTCTACCAATATTAGTAGAGTAGAGTTGTCCTACCATGATAATCTACAAATGAAAAGTAGATGCATACCCTGCACATATTTTCAACCCATGGAAGGAGAGTAACCGAATAAAAATATATGAATACATATATATATATATATACAAATATTCTCAATCAAAATAAACAAAACTGAGTTAGAAATGGGACACCCATATCATATATTGGCCTAGGAAAATGTGTTTCCAATCAATGATTCCCAATATCTCTCACATCGTCTCAAAAGTTACCATCCTTGTCCTACCACACCTTGTCACCGTGTTGCATAGTCAAGGGGCCAAAATAACCAGGCATTAGACCCCTTACCTAGTAAAAAAATGAGAGTCACACTGAATTCTAGGTGGCTCATTCCCTCCCAAGATGAAGTGTTATACTCTAGATGTTGATGATGACCCATGCTATGATAATTTGGAGGGTTACATGCATGAGATATGTAGAGGAACCATAACTTGTTCAAGTAGGAGGGTTACACTCTAATAGTCAATGGAAAAACCTATACCTACCATATTATAGGGTTCCACTCTATTTTATGTAGAGCCATTCACAGTCAATTTTGAGGGTTCCACACTAGAAATTATTTACCCATTCCTAACCAGGCAAGAGGGTTCTACTCAGATGTCAGTAAAATATGTATGCCCTATTCTAATAGGCATGTTCCACTATATGACTCTACAGACGACCCATGCCAAGTCTAGGTCGAGCCTTCCACTCTTGATGTCATCGAGGGCCCATTCCATATCCATTATGATGGTTCCACTAGGGATTCCTTTTCTAATTCTTGGTGATCACATCCATTATTGAGAATTTCCTAACAAATAATCATTCCCAAAACATTCTACATCATATCTCAAAATCCATAATAGATGTCACTATCATATTCTACATAAAAAAATCTAATGATATACTACATAGGAGTCAAAATCAATGTTTAAATGAAGGAGATAATGAACCAGAATTTTTCATCATAATATGCCAAGGCATACATGGAAAGTGAGGGGACCCTCACGACATGTGGTCTCACTACTTCTCCTGGTCTTGTCCATATAGGAACATGGATATCCATCCATGGAAAATTATATGAGGTGTAGGGGATATAAATTGTGTAACCAAGATATTCAGGGTCTCTCCTATTCGCTCTATCAATGTCTGTGTATCTAAAGAGTTTCCTTGTACATTACCACATGTTCATGTACATTATTACATGACATGCCACTTCACATGTTGGGTCGTCAGTGTGTTCTTTTCATTCCTGTGTACTCATGAACATGAAATATAACTGGATGTGTGCTCTACCACATGGTTCATACACATAGGGATGGTTGTACATACTATGTAATAGTGATACAATTCATTCCATACCTATAAAATCTGACAATCCAATCCTCCTCAACCAAGGAGAAACACATTTTGTGTTAATCATGGTACATGGATTGTATTCCACTTCCGAATGGTTTCACGATCTCATTCCAAGTAATGAATCTAGCTATTCTGATTCAATTTCAAATTCAATTTTGTCTGAAAATAGTGGATTAGAATGTCGATCATAGTTTTTAGTCATAATTCACTAGAAATTGGATTCAGTTGAGCATCAGAGATACTTATCATGTCTCATGCACCATAGAACATTCATCCATTGATGATCTGGACTTTTATCATTGAAAATATCATCCCCAACCTATATAAAAGCCTGATCTGACCTTTTTCTCTTGATATATTTCTCATTTGTGAATCTATCAAGATTATAGGTGTTTGATCAGGCCGGGTACTTCCCAACAATGTTGAACTGCGGGTGTGGGTTCTTAAAGGTAGAAAATCAAATGAACAGTGGTTGAAAAGAACATATTTAATTAATTGATCATTTACAAGTGTTCATATACAGTGATAAAAATGGGGATATTCATGGACCAAAAACAAATATTAATCAACTTATTTGGCACTCAGGCACATTTTCAGAACATAATTTCAACAGATCAATACATGGGATTGATTTTATTTATGAAAATAATCATAACGAGAATTAAACATAAATTTAAGAGTCCCTCATAAATATTGGTTTTTTATTTTTAAGATAATTAATTAAAAAATTACTTATGTTGTTGTATTCATTGTTTACTGATCTAATTCTCTCTAGTTTTTCATCGTTGTATGATGAGATTCTCTAATGGAAGGAGAAGACAATGCACTAGAATCATCCCCAGGTCAATGAATCTAAACCTGGAGGATTCAACATGGATTCATACATATATAATTTAATTAAGGTTAAAAAAATTAAATAAATAATTTAATTTAATTATTTATCCACTGAACGTACCACCATTGGGAAAGATATCTAAACACTCCATGACGTCGTATATTTTGCATAACATGTGGTAATAAATGAGTTCCTGACTCAACAAGGGTAACATATTTTTTATCCATGATTATATTTTGTGTTTTAAATTTTAATTTATGAAACAAAATTCATGAAAGAAATAATATATTTAATATTTTTGTAAAATTATTTTGGGGATCATCGTCCTTGGAATCCCATGTCATCTCAGTATCTAGCTTTGGAAATATATATAGAAATACATCAAAGTATTTGAATGAAAAAATTGGGTATGTACATTTTTCCATCATTCAACATTTTCATCAATGTAAATCAAAACTAAAAAAACATAGAATACTTATCTTTTACATAGATCTATCACTCCTAGGAGCTCTCATGCTCATTCCTATGTTTCCAAAACACAAGAACCCATGGGGTGGTCCATCCAGACAATTTCATTTCCAATTGATCCATGATAAAAAAATGTTCTCCAAAAATGGGGCTCTATCCTCGGTGTCCAAATTACCCCAGTAGATGACGTTCATGGGGTCATGAGTGTATCTCCTCCGTAGCAACATATGGAAGATGTTGTGCACCCTCTCTAGTTGTGGGGGTAGGGTGTGTTGTTAAGTATAATTGCCAACACTCTGTGTGATCTCAAATGGTCCGATGAACCTTATGGATAACATGCCTCCGAATCCAAATCTCTACAATCCTTATCATTGGGAAAATTCTTGGAAAATGTGGTCTCCCTAATGAACTCCAAAATCATACAATTGTGATATTTCTATGATTTCTCAATACTTTGGGACGTCCTCATCACCTCATGGATGTCATGTACCATCATAGTCATCACCTGCACCATCTCTAGGACCATAAGATATGTCTCACTGATATCAATCCATAATAATTAGGGAATGTAGTTTCTTCTAGATAGTTCCTCAAAAGGTTCTATTCCTATGGTATAGTGGTAGTTGTTGTTGTAAGAAAACCCTTTAAAGGCAATGCGATCGTCCCATCTACAGAAGAAGTTTATCTTGCAATCCCTCAGCATGCCCTCCAACACCTGGATAGAGAACATTGTGTTCCAATCATTCTGGGGGTGAGAGGCTTTACTAATCATTATTTGGGTCCAAAAATTCTTTTCATAGGCCTTTCTGCAATCTTGATGTAAACTACCCATCATTAATAGAGAAAATCATTTATTGAAACCCATGAAGGAAAAAAGATATCTTGTATGTACAATTACCCAAAAATATCCATAAAACTCTACTAATTGACAGTAGATATGTTTAATGAGCTAATGAGCTGGTAAAATATATCCTAGATGGTGTCATGTATCTTCACTTTCCATGGATTACCTGTAAAGATTTAAAGGGATATGCCATCCCACATCCCATATCATATCTCAAGGGGCTACAAAAAACCTGTTGGAACCTGGTTCATAGCATTCAACTGCTGATAGGGGATGCTTCGAGAGAGAAACTCAGTTATAAACTATGTCATTATAGACCACCAAAATTGTCATAGATGGTCTCTATAAATATTCCACCCAAGAGTATGTACATATAATGGGATATGTGTGGAACTCCAACATCATGACTAGAACTACCATCTTTCCTTATAAAAATATTGAAATATTCCATCTTTCATATTATATATATGTTGAATCCCCCATTTACATTTGCTCACATTGGTCCTCACTGTCGATGTCTCCTAGCTACAACTCTATAACATGATCAAGAAGTAGGGGAGTCAACACCATAGACTAATGAGAAGTTATACCCCCTTCTCCATCAGGGCCAGCTTCAAGGAATCTAAAAACTATGAATCATCATGCACCATGAAATCTCAATACTTCCTATTAAAGAATATTTCATCTAGGTTGTGATTCCTAGGAGTATATACTATATCAATTTCATAGTCTCATAGGAACTCCAACTAGCGTTCATTTATCATGTTCCAGTCTCTATGAGTGAATACGGACCTGTGGTTTTGATGGTCTGAGTAAACCCACAACATTCCCCTGAGTGGTAGTGACTCTACACCCTCTGGGTGAAGACTAAAACTTCTATCACTAAGTCATGATTCCATTAGTTTTTCTCATATAGTCTCAACTTCATCGAATCGTATGAAATAACTACCTATTGCCGCATCATCACGTAGATGAGAACAACTAATAAGGAATATAAATACACTATAAATTCCATGCCAGCCTCTAGTAGTCTCAATATAGGAGAACATTTCAGCCTCATACTGAACTCCTTTATGTTCCTCTATCACTACCCTTACATGGTAAATGATCTCCCTTTCGAAATCAGGTAGTTCTAAGGGGCTTCAATTCTATAAAATTCTACCAAAAACCACTAGTTCTACATTAAAAAGACAAGAACACTCTAATCATATGATATTATCTTAAGTGTCTCCATAAAAATTACTAAATAAATCTTCTATAGGTCAATGGATAAACAATGCTAAAAATTAGAAGCCCTATAAGGTGAAACTCATTAATCCAGAACTATCAGTTCAAGAGTTTCCTATAATGTGGGAGCTCTATAAGTAAATCTAGAACCATCCACATGAAATCAATATCATCCTATGAATTAATGTATATGTGTATGTCGTATATTAATAGAAGAATAAATTGTTCCATGTATGGACGAAAGATAGGGTTCATCAATTCCATAAACATGATGGTGTAGATCATCATACCAAAGGGCATCACTAGGAACTTAAAGTATCTATAATGACATGAGAATTTAGGATTTGTAATATCATCATCAAAAACCCTCAAATGGTGGTAGTCTAACCAAATATTGATCTCTAAAAACAATCATACACCATGAGTAAATTCAATGAGTTTTTAGTCCTTAGAAAGGGGTAATTGTTCATTATCATGCACTAGATCAGGTGCCGATAATCAATGAAATTTTTTTATCTATTGTCTGCAATTTTCATGAACAATAATTGAGTTTCCCAGGGGACACATTGGGATCTTTCAAATTATTCTCATGAAGTTATTCCAACTACAAATAAAAACCCCAATTCATAGTAGGGCCTATATGATATTTCTTGAATGATATCATTTTAGTATCAGGATGAAATTCTATAAAGAATATTATCTACCACCTAAAAGGTATTCCCAAATCATCATTGGGGAATACATCCATATAATCCTCTACAATAAAATGCATCCAAATTCCATAATATCAGGTCGAACCATGTTCTATACTACCTAACTGATGGGTGATGGGATGCAACCTCATACTCACAGAAAACAATCATCCCTTAAGAGATCAATCTCATCATAAAAGGAGAATATCTTCCCATCAGTGTAAAGGCATATTACTTGTCGATAGTGAAAGAAAATCTTGTCGCGTACCATGGAAATAAAATCTATAACAAAAATAATATCATATGGTTTCATCATAATGACCAAAATATACCACATGAACATATTTCCTCCAAGAAATAGCTAGAACTTGTGGCATATAAAATACACATAAGAAGAATTCCCTATAGGATCCTCACGATGAATTTGTTGGGCTATCACCTTAACAGCGAGATAATTCTATTAGGGTCGGTGTATAGATATTAAATAATGAATTGAAATTGTTTTTAACAAAAATAAATCAAGTGTATCATAAACACATATTGAACCATTAATCAACAAATATGTTGTAGGATCATAAGCTTCAATGGACTCTAGCTAGATGCAACCCCAACTATAACCTACCCGAGCCTAACATGGGATGCCTAGTGGTGGTGGTGGATGGATATCATAGCTTTATCAACCTCAGACAACTTATTTTACTCCTCGTCATGTTCTACCTCCCTAGGTTCCACTCTGATCATACCCGGGATGTCCCTAATGATGACATTTCCTCTGCCATGGTGGTTCTTCAGATGTCGGCCTACACTCCACAAAATTTTTTGTTGGGAATTCATGCACTATGTGGATTCATCCATTAGAAGCATTTCAATGACCTACATCAGGTTCCCTTAGTGAGCTGTTTTGTCCTTATAACTCATGACCATGCACATAAAATAATTCTCTTTATGGATAGTTCCCACTCCAACACCCTAGAGTATGTGGGTATGAACAAGGGAACCACACTACCCTGAATATCTTTATGGAGTCCACTCTCAATACATTATTCATAGAATTAATCAGCATGGATCATGTCAATTTTGTATTTTGTATGGTATATGAACCATTTTTTCTACTTTGACATTGTTATCTATCCCAGATGTAGATGAATAATCCCTTGAATCCAATCCGAGCACATGTATGAGGGGTAGAACTCTTCATAGAATAGTTGTTGGATGTCAGGACCTGAGAGTGTTGACTAATTATTCATTTTTGTTAAAAGGATCCAACATCTCACAGCTACACTATGGAAATGGATAGCTCTGAGTGAAACCACTTGATCCACCAGTGTTAATATGTACCTGAAAAACGTTCTACTGACTCTAGCCAAAAATCTATTGCCTAAGAATCTAGATCACCATGGAACCTTAGTGGTCTCTAGAGCTGGAACTCATAGAGCATGATAATCCTATGTGAAACCTCAACCAACTCTGATAGTAAAATCCACTTCTTTATTGGTTGTGGTTCTTCTACCATTCCACCTAAAAAACGATGCTCGTGGGATGGACACAAATTTGATTAGACAATGCTCATCGAAGCATTATGATGATCTAAAACACATACCTTAGCTTCTTGCCATCGTGTAGGAACCCTGCCATTTATCAATACATATCATTGTTAGATGAGAATAATATAAATAAAAATAGTGGTGAGATAACATGATATTTTAATTCAAATACAAAATCCTATATGATCCATTAACCGTTGAACAATTGAACCAATGTCTCTTTATTACGAGTCAAAAAAAGGTACTCAAGGTCCTAGTGAATAGATACATCAGCTTTCCATATCATTAATGGATTCCCTAGCAAGAGTGAGTCTATAAATTCACATTGAAATGATTACCCTAAATAACATACAAATCCTCACAAGGGGACATCTGCAAAAATCATTACAAGGAAGGAACTTCATTAAAACCATGTTTTCTACAACCCAACCCAAGCCTGGGCCCCAGACGCAACTACCCCAAGACCACCTCTATAAGCCTATGGGTTGTGACAAGAATTTAAATACAAATAGTAAATGGGAATCTATTTTGTATGTAACAATACACAAAAACACATGTATCTCGATGAAAAATTAAAAAAGGATGATATTTAAAAGATGCAATACACTAGGGAATCAACCATCCATGTGAAATCTCTAGACATTATAGAAGTACAGATGTGTAAACTGAAATGTGAAGGGGAAAAATACACACCCATCATGAAAAATTTCCCAAACTGAAATAACTAGAATTTTATATCAGTATGATAATCTATCTCCTTAGCTCTATGATGTGACCATCGTACGCGGTCTAAAGTACAAGGTATCCTTAAGCTCTTCTAATGTCAATGTCGACGTGACCTTCATCTTCACATTTCATAACCAATTAACAAAATCCAATTTTTCAGTGAGTATATACATATCTAGTAAGATTCCAATAATGTTGGAGGGGGAATAGTAAGAGATACAGAAGAATAGAAATATAGTGGATGTTGTATTGAATGCAAGATAAAATTAAAGATAATAGCTCAAACCAATAAAATATATAAGTAAACTCATACAAAAACAATGGGATTGAAATGGGGTGTTTTTGAACTAAAATTCAAGTACATAAAACATATATAAGGATAGTAGACTCATCTAACTATAAGAAGATAAACACTAAATGTAACGCCCCGACCCTAGTTACCCAGAGTCGGTGCATTAATTACATAACATTGGCATGATCACAAGAAAGATCAAATCTCGAAAGACCGATTGGTTTAGTAGCCTTGGAAACACTAGATATATTCATAAGTTTTACATTACATCATAAAATGAAAAACTAATACAACAACATAATTTTTCCACAATCCACACTATTATCCCCTCATAATATCCCTGCAGGTCATTCATAACTTACTTCTTCACATCCTGGGAAAAATAAAACATAGAAAAGGGGTGAGCTCAAATGCCCAGTAAGGATAAAAATATAGCGGAACATTCAAAATAAGCATAAACATTTAAGGCAATGCATTACTAAAACAAAAGCCTTTTAAACTTGAACTTCAACATAGTATGGCAAAAGTAAAATGAAATAATGCCATTTACGTATTCACATGGATATTCTACAAATAGAATAATCACATGAAAAAATCAAAAACCACTTTCATAATGTTGAAATGCATAATGCTAAACATTAATTTCTTTTCAAGGCCTCATCCCAAGACCTTGGGGCTAACTGTAACCGGAACCCAACCCGGAGTGCCTCTAATAACCGGACACCAACCCGGAGTGCCTCTAATAACCGGACACCAACCCGGAGTGCCTCTAATAACCGGAGACCAAACCGGAGGGCTTACATTTACCAGTCCCTAACCTGGAGGGCTTACTTTTACCAGTCCCCAACCTGTAGGGCTTACTTTAACCAGTCCCCAACCAGGAACATACTTGTCCAACACATTCATATGAAGTAAAGGTTGAAATATAACATAAACATTCTTATTGGAACTAGCATATGAAATGTAAATAATTTCACCATAAACTATGAATGGTATAAAAATAGCACATCCACAGTCAAACATATCACAAAACCTTCAATACAATATAGAAGTTTTGTATCATAATAAATCAACTTCAAATAATCTTAAAATCCATCAAAGGATGTTGACATAGATGAAATCAATATTCTTTTTAAAGAAATATCTCCTTTTAATTTGAAATCATTTAAGATCTATATAAAATAAAACATTTTCTTTGAAAATATTCTTATAAGATTGTAAGGGAAGCTTTGACGATTTTATAACGGCGGAAAATAACCGCACCCTCCGTATAAGTTAAAAAACATTCTTATCTTAATTCTGTCAAAAAGGTTAAAAAGAACCTTGTTTGGAAAACGACGGAAAGATTCCCTTATAAAACTCTTATAAAAAGTCAAAAAAGGTTATAAATGACTTTAACCCATATTATTGTAAATAATAAATATTTTTTTAAATACATTTTGAAGGAACATGGATGTGGATGATAACGAGATCCCAGTAGATTATTACGTATAAACAACCTCGGATAATGAAGAGATTGTGAAATAACCCTTACCAATTTGGTAATTTATAAAACATACAACCCATGAAAGTGGTATCATACAATGAATATGTAAATACACATAAATTAGAGTGTATTATACAAAGAATATAATTATGGGCAGTACATACACCACACAAAATGTAATGGTGGCAATATGGCATGAATCTCACGGGAATAAGGAGTGAGATGAAAACCCCTTACCACGTTAATCAACTGAGTCGTATGGACAAAAGTTAATAACCACCAAATTATTTACAAAATAACATGAATATAAAGATAATTATGATAATATATATCAAATTCCAGTACACAATACACCACTTTCAATAATTTAGTGGCGAATAATGGAAATCTCACGGAATTGAATGTGAGATAAGAAAATCCCTTACCTTGTACTTTTCCTTGGTTGGGGTAGGTTAAACTCCTATACAATGGTGAAATAATTGTTATTAAATTATACAAGAATCATATACATTCATATGATATCATATATGATCTTTTAACATTTCATTGTTAACAATATCTTAGATTTATCGTTGTTTCGGGTGTTAACTTACTCGTTTTCTTTTATATGTTTTGTTACGTAAGTCGTCTTTTTCATGGATAGGTTGTATCTTATTCATATACAGAATTATATCATGTCCCTAAACATTATTTTTAAATCATCAAATGATAATTATACTTGGATGGATACAACGGAGAATGAATCTCATCGCGTTCATGGAGACGGTAGTCCGTACGTACGCACGAGCGACAATATCATTATTTTGATATTAAAATAATATATAATTGGATAGTATATCATATATACAGAATAATTATCATGTTATATTTATTATTTACATGAATTACATATCATTATTATACCCACCTAAATAATAATATATTGAATAACAATTACCCCACGATGTGGAGACGGTAAGCCGTACGTACGCACGTATGGTGACATGTTATTCAAAGGGTGGATAGAATACTGAATATGGTTGTACCATATTTATAATAACATCACAGTATATAAATGATACTGGAGTTATTATTTTAGAATGGTAAGAACAAAGAAAGAAGAAGTGGAAGAAGAAAGGAACTTGAAAAGGGGTGGTGAAAACATTACCTCTTCTTCGGGTTCTTCCTTTTTATTTGATCAAAAGGGCTCCTTAGGTTGGCTTTCTGATCAAACTAAGGCCTCTAGGTTGTAGTGAGGGAAGTTGGGAGAGTATTCGGGCAGAGTGTGGCCGAGCCAAGTGGCTTGAGAGGTGTGAAGAATGAGTAGAAGTGGTCTCCTTTTATAAGGGAGAGGAGGGGCTCTTTAGGAAAGAGTGAAAGTATTACATTATAATATAATTTAATTCGGTTTTTAATGGTCCAAAAATAATTGAGGTCGAAGATAAGATGACTCATATTCTAAATAACATCAACCAATAAGAATTGGACAGGTTTTAGATAATATTTTAATCATTATAATCTTATTTATTTAAATGATTTATTAATGAGGTAAACATTGCATCATTATTGTGTCATTAATAATTTAAATTATTTGATGTCTAAAAATTATAAATAAAATATAATTATGTAGTAAATCTTTTTATATTTCTAATGAAAATTTATTAATCAAAAATCCAACAAGTATAACCCTATGTAAAAATTGTTCTTCTAAAAGATGTAAGCTTATGCCATTTTTATTTTTATTTTAACTTTATTAATATAATGTGTCCCTACCACACACAAGTGGCTCCATGGGGTCCCCAAATCGACCCAAGGATGACCATGGTCGGGTATGTGTCCACCAATAAGGTTAGGACACATTTTAGGGTAATTTTGTATTATTATAATATTATTTTTTTAACCCTTATTTACCGGATTTACCCTTAACCATGGTAAATAAAATATTTACCACAGTAATTATTCAAAATGTCTAAAAATAAAAGATACCTATTTGCACAATTTGGACATCCTGATTCCAAATATGGAATCCATTTTTATAAATTCAAAACACAGAAGTGGCAGAAATTATTTTAAAATTAATTCCCGTTGTCAAAACAAAAAGCGTGTTTTTAAGAGGTAATAACTATCAAAAGATTGACCCTTGTTTATGTTCGGTTTAATTGTCAAATTATGTCCAATGACCAACATTATATTAAATGGTAAAAATATATTCTAAATATAATTTAAAACTACTAAAATTCATAATTTATCACTATTAATTATTTTGATTAAAAAATTTGTTTTTAATTAAAATTTAGTAATTTACACTATTCATCAAAATATGAAAGTTATCCGAAAAGTACGAAAATTTCACCTTAGGCTAAATTAGATATTCTGAATCCAAAAATGAAGTCTATTTTGAAATATAAAATATATATAATTTTAAAAATTAGGTATTACTATCCATAACGGCTAGTTTGATTGGTTGTTAGAACTCGGTGTTGCGTACAACACACGCTATCGCATTATTCGAAAAGAAGCGTACCGTAGAAGCTTGGGGTGTTACATTATCCCCTCATTAAAATAATTTCATCCTCGAAATTTCTATAATACTTATCACATGAAAAGACTCGGGTGATTCTTCATCATAAGTTCCTCGGGTTCCCACGTTGCCTCTTCCATCTTATGGTTTCTCCACAAAACTTTTACCAGACGCGTCGTCCGGTTTCTCAGTACTTGTTCTCTTGTATCAAGAATCCTGACGGGATCTTCACAATAGGAAAGATCGGGTTCCATTTCTAATTCTTCATAGGTGAGTACATGCGTTGGGTCAGGCATGTATTTCCTCAACAGAGATACGTGGAACACATCGTGAACTTTGGAGAGACTTGGCGGCATTGCCAATCGGTAAACTACAGCCCCAATTCGTTCTAGAATTTCGAAAGGTCCGATGTACCTGGGACTCAATTTACCTTTCTTACCAAAACGTATGACTCCCTTCCATGGAGATACCTTCAGGAAAACATGATCACCGACTTGAAATTCCAAATCCTTCCTTCGATTATCGGCATAGCTCTTCTGCCTACTTTGAGCTGCTTTGATGTGATTTTGGATTACATTCACCTTTTCCACCGTTTCCTCCACCAGTTCTGGGCCTACAAGTTTTCTTTCACCAACGACATCCCAACAGGTTGGTGTACGACATCTCTTTCCGTATAACACTTCATATGGTGCCATCTGAATACTCGAATGGAATCTATTGTTATAGGAAAATTCTACCAGTGGTAAATATTGATCCCACATACCCTGAAAGTCAAGTGTCAAGATCTCAACATGTATTCTAGGGTTTGAATAGTCCGTTCTGATTGTCCATCTGTCTGAGGGTGTTAAGAAGTGCTCAAATGAAGTTCAGTATCCAGGTATTTCTGAAGACTTTTCCAGAATCTTGATGTAAAACGGGGATCACGATCAGAAACAATCGATAGGGGTACTCCATGAAGTCTCACAACTTCATTAATTTATAGTGTTGCTAGACGTTCCAGGGGTAGATCTTCTCTTATAGCAAGAAAATGTGCTGACTTGGTAAGACGATCAACAATAACCCATATTGCATCGTTCCTTCTAGGAGTCTTTGGTAGCCCCATGACAAAGTCCATCGTAATATTGTCCCATTTCCACTCCGGTATGGGAAGAGGTTGCATGACTCCTCTAGGCTGTTGCCTTCCAGATTTCACATGTTGACAAACCATACATCTTGACACAAAATCAGGAATCTCCCTCTTCATGTTGTCCCACCAAAAATGTTCCTTCAAATCTCTATACATTTTGGTGCTCCCATGGTGTATAGAGAAATTGGAACTATGAGCATCATCCCGCAATTCCCTTTTCAGATCAGGTAAATCGGGAACACAAAGTCTCTTCCCGAATTTCAAAATTCCATCTTCATACACAAAGTCTCTCAATCTCCCATCATTCACAGCTTTAATCTTCTTCTGAAATTCTTCATCATCGGTCTGAGAACTCTTAATCCTTTCTAGTAAAGATGGTTTGGCAACAATTTGAAAAAGCATTGATGTTTCACCTTCCCTGGTTATTCCCATGTCCATCTTCACTAGATCCATGAAAATTGGATCCCTTTCAATTCTCATATTGTTCAAAACTCCATGGTCTTTTCTACTCAAAGAATCTTCCACCTTGTTTTCCTTCCCCGAGTGGTAGTGTATCATACAATCATAATCCTTGAGTAATTCAAGCCATCTCCTTTGCCTCATGTTGAGTTCTTTTTGAGAGAAAATATACTTCAAACTCTTGTGATCAGTATAAATCTCACATTTTTCACCATAGAGGTAGTGCCTCCATATCTTCAAAGCAAAGATCACAGCTGCTAACTCAAGATCATGAGTAGGATAGTTTTGTTCATGAATTTTCAACTGTCGTGATGCATAGGCAATAACTCTATCATTCTGCATAAGGACACATCCAAGTCCATTCTTTGATGCATCACTATAAATAACGAACCCATCATTCCCCAATGGTAGAGTCAATGTATGAGCATTGACTAATCTTCTCTTCAGTTCTTCGAAACATTCTTCACACTCTTTTGTCCAAAAAAATTTAACCCCTTTACGTGTGAGCTTCGTTAATGGGTTAGCCAATCGGGCAAAATTCTGGACGAAACGTCGATAATAACCTGCCAAACCAATAAAACTACGTACCTCAGTTATATTCGTAGGTGCTGGCCATTCTTGGATTGCCTTGGTCTTAGAAGGATCAACAGAGATTCCATCTTTAGAGACAATATGGCCAAGAAAAGAAATATCCTGAAGCCAGAATTCACACTTGCAAAACTTCCCATATAATTCATGCCTCCTCAGAGTCTTCATGATAATGCGCAAGTGATTTTCATGATCTTCGTAGGTTTTGGAGTATACCAAGATATCATCAATAAATACCACCACAAATTCATCGAGATACTCCTTGAAAACTCTATTCATCAGATCCATGAATACAGAGGGTGCATTAGTCAATCCAAAAGGCATTACAGTAAACTCGTAATGCCCGTACCTGGTTCGAAATGCTGTCTTCAGAATGTCTTCCTTCTTTACACACAACTGATGTTATCCAGATCGAAGGTCAATATTTGAAAAGTATTAAGCTCCATGTAGTTGGTCAAATAAATCATCAATACGAGGTAGGGGATACTTGTTCTTTATCGTTATAGCATTGATCTCCCTGTAGTCGATACATAACCTCATAGATCCATCTTTCTTTTTAACAAAAAGAACAGGGGCTCCCCATGGAGAAACACTAGGGCGAATAAATCCCTTATTACTCAATTCCTCTAGTTGTTTCTTTAGTTCGACTAATTCTACAGTGGCCATTCTATAAGGGGTCTTCGATATAGGCCTTGATCCAGGAATCAAATCAATGGAAAACTCAACTTCTCGTTCTGGAGGATGTCCAGGTAAATCTTCCGGAAATACATCTACAAATTCTTTCACAACAGGTACATCCTCTATTTGAACATTCCTTTCCTCACCGACAGTTATTTCATTCTCTTCCTCCCCAATAATTGAATTTAGTTGGGCTATTGAGGGTGGATCTAAATAAGAATTAGGTGGTGACGATTCTGCTCTAAAGATAAGGTGTTCCTTATCATTATCATCAAGAATCGTAACCTCTTTCTTCTTACAATAAATCTTCGCATCATAGTCCGAAAGCCAGTCCATACCGAGGATTATATCAAACTCAATCATAGGTATGACTATGAGATCAGCAGATAAAGAAAATTTATGTGCTCTAATGGGGACTGATTCACAAAACTTTGTTGCAATGATACTTCCCTTAGGAGTTTTAACTGACAACTCCCTTATTAAATCAAATTGGAAATATCTAATTTTCATAGCAAACTAGGATGATATGAAACAATGCGACGATCCAGAGTCAAATAATGCATTTTCTAAACTTGAGGAAACCATTAAATTACCTGCCACCACGTCTTTTGGAGCTTCTACCTCTGCAGTAGTGATAGCATAAGCATGGCCTTGATCCCTTGACCTTTTCTGAGGTATGTTCTCCTGACGCTTAGGACATGCATTTGCATAATGCCCCATCTCCCTGCAATTGTAGCACTGAACGTTGGTAGCTTCCTTCTTCCCCTTGCAATCACGAGCTTGGTGGCCTTTTTCACCACACTTGTAACAGACTCCCATTCCCTTCAAGAAAGTACCAGGGTGTTTCTTCCCGCATTTACCACAGGATGGATATTCAACCTTTCCCTTCTTCCCCTTATTTCCATTCCCAGATTGATCAGCAGGTCTCTTCTTCTCTTGCTTTGCTTTAAAGTCATAAGACTTAGAGAATTCCTTTTCGGTCTTGATAGCACATGAGACAATGTCTTCGTACGATGAAAAGGATTGTGAGACTAATGCTCGACGGAGAAATGGTTTTAACCCATCAAAGAAACGATAAATCTTACTTATTTGGTTACGTATATAATCACCAGCGTACCTCGCTAACCTTGTAAAGTTAGCCTCATACTTTGTGACATTCTCATCCTCCTTTTGTCTCAGACTCAGAAATTGCCTTTCCATATCTGCTCGATGGTCGCGAGGAAAGTATTTTTCTAAAAACAGATCATTGAACTCTCTCCATTCCATATTTGATACTTCATAATCTTCCTTCAGGTTTTGAATCAATGACCACCATTGATCAACATCTCTAGTGAGGCGGTAAACTGCCATGATAACTTTTTCCCTTTCACTGCTCCCCAAAGCATGAAATATTTTCTCTAGGGAATTTATCCATTGCTCAGCTACTAAGGTATTTGTACTCCCATTGAACGTTGGTGGTTGCTGCCTCATGAATCGATCTAACATTGATCCTCCACGCTGTGGATCAGGGTGCTCCATACGGGTAAGGTTATTATTCATAACCTGAGTAAGTTGTCCCAGAATGGTGATTAGCTGATCGACAGCAGTTGCATCACCAGCCCCACTATAATTATCTTGAGCAGGACGACAATCCCTACATGGAGTTCGTGCATTGATACGGTTTCAATTTATTCCACTAGGCGCCATTTCTAAAAAATGGCATAAACTAGATCAGTTTATGAATCAAAATACATAATCCCATACTTATAAAACACTTAACATAAATTGAACTATTTACGGATATAATCCATAATCATAAAAATGTCTCCTTTGAGAAAGTATATACTCATAATCCCTTCAAATTGATTTGTAAAGAAAATGAGAGTTATCCTAAGAATATCCCCCGGGAGTGTCGTAACCAAGAGTGCAGCAAGGCTCGTTGTCATGCACCAGTTCCCGTTCGAGTCTATCTCAAAGCGGTGTTTTCGGGTTTTACCCCTAGGTACATCTGTGCCAGAGCCGCCTCTACCTGCTCGTATCCAGACAGGGATGTATTGCTCGGAAAACTCACAAAATCTCTACAATACCAAAATTCTAGGAAGTTCTTCTATACTAATCCTCAAAGTTCATCTTAGGTCTACGTGCTCTAATCAGAGTTTATCTAAATCTAGCTTCCAAGGTTTGTACTAAACTTCCTCTGATACAAACTGTAACGCCCCGACCCTAGTTACCTAGAGTCGGTGCATTAATTACATAACATTGTCATGATCACAAGAAAGATCAAATCTCGAAAGACCGATTGGTTTAATAGCCTTGGAAACACTAGATATATTCATAAGTTTTACATTACATCATAAAATGAAAAACTAATACAACAACATAATGTTTCCACAATCCACACTATTATCCCCTCATAATATCCCTGCAGGTCATTCATAACTTACTTGTTCACATCCTGGGAAAAATAAAACATAGAAAAGGGGTGAGCTCAAATGCCCAGTAAGGATAACAATATAGAAGAACTTTCAAAATAAGCATAAACATTTAAGGCAATGCATTACTAAAACAAAAGACTTTTAAACTTGAACTTCAACATAGTATGGCAAAAGTAAAATGAAATAATGCCATTTACTTATTCACATGGATATTCTACTAATCAAATAATCACATGCAAAAATCAAAAACCACTTTCATAATGTTGGAATGCATTATGCTAAACTTTAATTTCTTTAAAAGGCCTCATCCCAAGACCTTGGGGCTAACTGTAACCGGAACCCAACCCAGAGTGCCTCTAATAACCGGACACCAACCCGGAGTGCCTCTAATAACCAGACTCCAACCTGGAGTGCCTCTAATAACCGGAGACCAAACCGGAGGGCTTAATTTTACCAGTCCCTAACCTGGAGGGCTTACTTTTACCAGTCCCCAACCTGGAGGGCTTACTTTAACCAGTCCCCAACCTGGAACATACTTGTCCAACACATTCATATGAAGTAAAGGTTGAAATATAACATAAACATTCTTTTTGGAACTAGCATACGAAATGTAAATAATTTCACCATAAACTATGAATGGTATAAAAATAGCACATCCACAGTCAAACATATCACAAAACCTTCAATAGAATATAGAAGTTTTGTATCATAATAAATCAACTTCAAATAATCTTAAAATCCATCAAAGGATGTTGACATAGATGAAATCAATATTATTTTTAAATAAATATCTCCTTTTAATTTGAAATCATTTAAGATCTATATAAAATAAAACATTTTCATTGAAAATATTCTTATAAGCTTGTAAGGGAATCTTTGACAATTTTATAACGGCGGAAAATAACCGCACCCGCCGTATAAGTTAAAAAAAACATTCTTATCTTAATTCTGTCGAAAAGGTTAAAAAGCACCTTGTTTGGAAAACGACAGAAACATTCCCTTATAAACCTCTTATAAAAAGTCAAACAAGGGTATAAATGACTTTAACCCATATTCTTGTAAATAATAAATATGTTTTGAAATACATTTTGAAGAAACATGGATGTGGATGATAACGAGATCCCAGTAGATTATTACGTATAAACAACCTCGGATAATGAAGAGATTGTGAAATAACCCTTACCAATTTGGTAATTTATAAAACATACAACCCATGAAAGAGGTATCATACAATGAATATGTAAATACACATAAATTAGAGTGTATTACACAAAGAATATAATTATGGGCAGTACATACACCACAAAAAAGGTAATGGTGGCAATATGGCATGAAACTCACGGGAATAAGGAGTGAGATGAAAACCTGTTACCACGTTAATCAACTGAGTCGTATGGGCAAAAGTTAATAACCACCAAATTATTTACAGAATAACATTAATATAAAGATAATCATGATAATATATATCAAATGCCAGTACACAATACACCATTTTCAATAATTTAGTGGCGAATAATGGAAATCTCACGGAATTGAATGTGAGATAAGAAAATCCCTTACCTTGTACTTTTCCTTTGTTGGGGTCGGTTAACCTCATGTATAATGGTGAAATAATTGTTATTAAATTATACAAGAATCATATACATTCATATGATATCATATATGATCTTTTAACATTGCTTTGTTAACAATATCTTAGATTTATCGTTGTTTCGGGTGTTAACTTACTCGTTTTCTTATATATGTTTTGTTATGTAAGTCGTGTTTTTCATGGATAGGTTGTATCTTATTCATATACAGAATGATATCATGTCCCTAAACATTATTTTTAAATCATCAAATGATAATTATACTTGGATGGATACGACAGAGAATGAATCTCATCGCATTCATGGAGACGGTAGTCCGTACGTACGCACGAGCGACAATATCATTATTTTGATATTAAAATAATATATAATTGGATAGTATATCATATATACATAATCATTATCATGTTATATTTATTATTTACATGAATTACATATCATTATTATACCCACCTAAATAATAATATATTGAATAACAATTACCCCACGACGTGGAGACGGTAAGCCGTACGTACGCACGTATGGTGACATGTTATTCAAATGGTGGATAGAATACTGAATATGGTTATACCATATTTATAATAACATCACAGTATATAAATGATACTGGAGTTATTATTTTACAATGGTAAGAACAAAGAAAGAAGAAGTGGAAGAAGAAAGGAACTTGAAAAGGGGTGGTGAAAACATTACCTCTTCTTCGGGTTCTTCCTTTTGATTTGATCAAAAGGGCTCCTTAGGTTGGCTTTCTGATCAAACTAAGGCCTCTAGGTTGTAGTGAGGGAAGTTGGGAGAGTATGTAGGCAGAGTTTGGCCGATCCAAGTGGCTTGAGAGGTGTGAGGAATGAGTAGAAGTGGTCACCTTTTATAAGGGAGAGGAGGGTCTCTTTAGGAAAGAGTGAAAGTATTACTTTATAATATAATTAAATTCGGTTTGTAATGGTCCAAAAATAATTGAGGTAGAAGATAAGATGACTCATATTCTAAATAACATCAACCAATAAGAATTGGACAGGTTTTAGATAATATTTTAATCATTATAATCTTATTTATTTAAATGATTTATTAATGAGGTAAACATTGTATCATTATTGTGTCATTAATAATTTAAATTATTTGATGTCTAAAAATTATAAATAAAATATCATTATGTAGGAAATCTTTTTATCTTTCTAATTAATATTTATAATCGAAATTACAACATGTATAACCCTATGTAAAAATTTTTCTTCTAAAAGATGTAAGCTTATGCCATTTTTATTTTTATTTTAACTTTATTAATATAATGTGTCCCTACCACACACAAGTGGCTCCAAGGGGTCCCCAAATTGACCCAAGGATGTCCATGGTCTGGTATGTGTCCACAAATAAGGTTAGGACACGTTTTAGGGTAATTTTGTATTATTATAATATTATTTTTTAACCCTTATTTACCGGATTTACCCTTAACCATGGTAAATAAAATATTTACCACAGTAATTATTCAAAATGTCTAAAAATAAAAGTTACCTATTTACACAATTTAGACATACTGATTCCAAATATGGAATCTATTTTTCTAAATTCAAAACACAGAAGTGGCAGAAATTAATTTAAAATAAATTCCCGCTGTCAAAACAAAAAGCGTGTTTTTAAGAGGTAATAAATATCAAAAGATTGACACTTGTTTATGTTCGGTTTAATTGTAAAATTATGTCCAATTTCCAACATTATATTAAATGGTAAAAATATATTCTAAATATACTTTAAAACTACTAAAATTCATAATTTATCACTATTAATTATTTTGATTAAAAAAGTTGTTTTTAATTAAAATTTAGTAATTTTCACTATTCATCAAAATATGAAAGTTATCCGAAAAGTACCAAAATTTCACCTTAGGCTAAATTAGATATTCCGAATCCAAAAATGAAGTCTATTTTGAAATATAAAATATATATAATTTTAAAAAGTAGGTATTAATATTCATAACGGCTAGTTTGATTGGTTGTTAGAACTCGGTGTTGCGTACAACACATGCTATCGCATTATTCGAAGAGAAGCGTACCGTAGAAGCTTGGGGTGTTACACTAAAATCATGTCGCATAGACTAAAAATATTCACAAACCATGAATGTACAGTAACCAAATCCCAAAAACTATAGAGAAATGGGATATCCATCCCAATGATTGGCCCATAAAAAATAATCACTAACTATTCCAAAATCACATCAACATTGGCTGTCATCTCGGATGTATACTCTGATGTTACAATCCAATTCTATCCATGCCTCATAATTATGTCGCATAATTGAGGGGCTACAATCCCTAAGTAGAGAACCCATTCACAAGTACAATAAAAGGTTCTGTTAAATGGTAGAGGAACCATGATTGGACCAACTAGAGGATTACACTCTGGTTGTTGATAGAAGACCCATTCAAATACCATCTACTAGTTTTGATCAAGAAGTCACCAAGGACCCCTGCACTTCCCAGCTGAAGGATTCCACTCGAGATGTCTTTAAAGAACCCATTTCCTAAATCAATAGGATTGTCACACTCCAATTTTAAATGAAGGTCATATGTCCTAGCTAGTAGTAGGGTTTCACTCCGGCGTAAGAGGACCCAGTCAGAGCCCATCGGGAGGGTTCAACTCTAGCAATCGAGTATCCATGCACATCCCAAATAGAGAGTTACACTCATATGTTAGTCGATTATGGATTCCCTATTCTAATAGGTGGGTTCCACTCTAAATGTATGTAGAGGACCGATTCCTAGACCATCTGGAGGATATCACTCTAGATTTCATCAAGTTACCATGATCTACCTAGCTTGAGGATTCCACTCGGGATGCCTCTAGTTATCCTTAATGATCATGAATTCCATACATGGTCACCTAACCAAGATTAAAACCCCAAATATTCAACTTCATATCTCAAAATCCAAAACTGAGGGATCTGACACATTATTTGAAGAAAATTACTGAGTAAGGAGTTCCCAAGGGCCAAATCTGGGTCCATTCGAATGAGATGCGAAAGTTTAATGTTTCCTTAAAAGTATCCAAGGGGTAAATGGCATGTGAGGGGACCCAAACATCCTTTAATCCTGCTCCCTCAACTATATATTCCCTAGATTGAAAATTATCTAAAAGTATGTATGATTAAATAGAATTTAGGGGATATAGATGGAGTTCCCATGCCACTCGGGGTCCTTATCATGTATTATAGCCATGTTACTTTTTCCAATCTATGTATGTGTACTTTTGGTCATGTGTGTGAACATTATTACACGACATGCCTCCTCAGATGAGGTGATTCCCATGTGTTCTAGTCTTCCCAGTGTACTCTGTCAGAAGGTGTGTACCAGGTTATATGCTCCACCACATATCTTTTATAGATGAGGAACGTGGTAGAAAATGTCTACGAGTGATACACACAATTCCATCCTTATAAAACCATAATACCTTAACCTTCACAACAAACAGTATAATGGTTGGCCGTTCATCAGGGTATGTGACCTGTAGTCAGGTTTTTCAAATTTATCTACATTTTCTCCCATGCATTGAATCTGGCCACACCTCTTCAATTACGACTTTGAATCCACCTGAATATAGTAGATCTGGCCATGGAACATAGTTCTTAGCTATCATTCTCTATAAATTTGATTCCGTTGATCCTTGAATATATATTTCATGTTCCCAAAACCAATGAAATTTCCTCTGAAAATTATCCAACCTCCAATCATTGAAACAATCATAAAATACCTATAAACATCCCCAAAATAATATTTTTCAATCAATCTATTCCATGTTAATTAATATATATTGATTCTGGGTGTCTAATCGGGCTCGATACTTCCAGAAAATGTTGAATCGGGACCATGGGGTCCTAGTGATGATGAACATGGAGAAAATGGGAAGAAATGAATAAAAATGTTTAAACAACCACTTCTAATCGATCTTTTCCAACTATAGAAAATTGGGATATATATGGTTAGAAAGAAAATGATAAATCAATTTAATTTTCACATGGGAACATGCTTAGGAAACATTTGGCGTAGATAAATAGAAGTGATTGATCTATTCAATCAATTTAATAAAACTTGCATAAAATTTGTATGATTCCTGCATAGATATTGGATCATTTGTCATATATTAATTCAATCTACAATGATAGAAGAAATTCATTTTTTTGTGACCCGATATGCTACGATCCGGCATTTCGTTACCATCCAAGGTGATTGTACAATGGAAAGTGGGGAAGAAGATCAAGAATCCCCCCAGTTTATGTAGATATCCTTATATTATTCTGCATGTTATTATTCTAATATAAATCATTATACGATTAAAATTTAATTAATTTATATATCCATTGAAAGTAACGCTAATGGGTGAGATATATGAACACAACACAATAGAATATTTTAGGTCACACATAATGTATACAATGAATTATAGACTCAAATATGGCCTCTAACATTTGATATTAAATTATTTTAACATCTATATTATTCTATTTAATAAAATTTTCCTTGAAAAATATAAATTATATTTAATATTTTTATAAAATTAACTTCAAACACACTGGTGCTTGGAATATCACACCATCTCAACACGTAGCTCTAGAAATATGTACAAAAATAAACCAAAATCATAAAAATAAAATATTGGGTGTCTATATGAACATTTAATATTCATCATTGAATACCCACTTAAATCCTTGAAAACATGTAATGAATGAATCTTTAGATTTGAGTGCTTCTCGGTGATGGATATGATGTAAAAAGATGTGATATGCTTCTATTGGAAGGTGGGGGATCCTAAGATCCAAAGGAATATGCATCTTATAGTTTCCAAGTTGATATGAAGTGATTATAAATTTCATCTAGATAATATTATGTGTTACATTACTGAATGAAATCTAAATGATTTAATTTATATCATCATTTATGATTATGATCTATCCACTTTCTCTGGACTAGAAGCGGAGCTAGATGTAGCACTCGGAATTATTGAATGTTTTTGGTCTATACGTACCCAATAATTCAACATCAATTTGGGAAACTCCAATACCTTCAATTTCAATCATGATGAATTCAAAAATTGGAACCTTAAAACTATCACTTTTCTCACTAATATTGATGATAGAGCTATATTAGGTTAGAGAGGAATCCAAAATCTTGTCATATTTTTTTATTTGTAGATTTTAATGATTTGGGGGTGGGGTACTTCATTTTTTTATCTTTCTACATGTATTGAACCACTGGTTTTGGAAATGATGTATCACTGACCTACATTTGATTTTATCGATGGTGAGATGTTGGTGGCAGTAAAAAAACATACACTCAACCAATGTTCCTAGAAAATATTGTTTTTTTCTTCCTTCATTAAAAAATATTGGAAAAATATTGGTTAAGACATTATCATTCTCAGGAATTCCCTTTGGATGGGAAAATATAGTCACTATGCACTAAGTAATACTAATATAACACTCATTCTGAAGATTAAAACTCCTCTTATGTATTAAACATTAGGCCTATCAGTTAATGAAATATTAAATACAATATATTTTTGATCATGTTGGTTAACCATTAATGTTCATGGATATCATACACTATTTATGAAAACAAATGTTATTTCATCCATAGGTGACTCATCATTGATAATTTCATTGGTTCCCATGATTTTTTTTCACTCTATGAAATGTGTATAATTTTCTAAAGGATGTATCATGGATTAGAAGTGGAATATTAATAAGTCACATGATAGATTGTAATGGCCTTTCTCCAATTGTTTCCATTAAAATGATTTTTTGTTTAAATTAATTTATGTAATCATGAAATTTTCCTCCACATTATATTTCTAGAATAAGATCAATGGTGGTTTGTCTAAAATCTTTTCTATAACTAGGTGTCTCCATTCAGGTGACCCTATCTTCCCTTTACAATTTTTTTGGAGACCAATGTTTTTTCCATGTTAATTTCTATAGAAGAAATGGTCAATTTGGTGCATGGGGGGAAGGTTTTATTAATTAACACCTGTTTCCAACCTATTTTTTTATGATTAATGTTTTATTTTTTTGGAGATACTTTCTTGGAATTCATTACTATCTACCAAATTATACATAAGAACGAGATGAAAATTGGGATGTAGTTTAACATTTCCATGACTGAGATATCTTTTAGATCTAATGTTTTTACAGGTAGGAGGGGTGATCTCAAAATTGCTTCTATAATTCAGATGGTTGAAATGCACAATAAATATTTCATTTTTCCCACTAATTATGGGGTTGAAAAAAAGTGTGTTTTTTAGAAATCATGGATATGGTTGCGAATATAAAATCAATGTTGGTATAGTAAAATCTTTTCTAAAGAGGGAAATGAAAACCTCATCAAGGCCATGGTTCAACCTATCCCAACTTATGATCTGTCCATTTTCAAATTACCTGGTTTATTTAATAACAAATTGAATGCTAGATTGGAAAATTTCTAGTGGGGTAGTAATAATTGATAGAAGATAACCCTATGGATTGTGTGGCCCATGATTTTCCTCCATAAGTCTAGTGTGGGTATGGGGGTAAATTATATATACTTTATTAATTAATCCATTCTATCTATGCTGGGATAAAAGCTTCTGGATCACCCTGATTATCTTTATATTGAGACATTTATGAAAATAATTTCATGAATTCAATGTTTTGTTGGTTGAAGCTTGGCCCATGAGTATCATCTTTTGGATATTTTCATGGAGTTCTTATGATCTTCTCAATAAATACCTCTATTGGAGGATAGTTTATGTAGCTTAATTAGATATATAGAAACACCCTTGACGGATTGATAATAGTGGATACATGCTACTGATTGTTGAGGGTATGGGAAATGAGAAGGTGAAATCATTTTTAAACGTGGATGGTAGTGGAAAGTGTACATATAAGTGTAAATAATTGTTTAAATAAATAGATATAAATATTATTTTTATTATTTTAGGTATAATGGATTTGGGAGATGAGCTTTCATAAACCTACCCAGATTTCTAGCTACCCCTGAAACACAAGCTGGTACTAAAATAGAATTAAGTGCATTCATGATCCCCAGAGGTTGGAGACTAGAACCTTCCATATTACATGGTAATGGTAGGAAGAAATTTTCCGCAGAATAGATGAAGGTTACATTTACAAGTCATTTTTTTCTGTACTCTAAATGCAGAATGTACAATAAAAAATGAGTATAAAAACCCAGAGTCATACATCATCAATTTTCTCATCATATATCTACAAAAACCTCGTTAATCCCATAATATAGGTGGAAAAAATATCCAACAATCACCTACATCAACCATTCCATAAAATCATGAACATTCAACTCCTACAAGAGGCACATTCCCTTTATTAGAACATAGAATTATAAAATATACAATCACTATAATGAAAATATATGGTGTGAGATAAAAATAAATGCAGGGTCTCACCATGTGATCCATAATAAATACAAAAAATACCATTAATTTGATAAATTTAAATAATATTGGACCTAAAATTTCATTTATCATATTTTAAAAAAACTATGCATTAATTTCAAAATGATGGTAAATATTTTATAAAAACTATCAAGAATGATATAATGAATATTTTATAGAAAATAGATAAATAAATAATAAGACAAGAATAACATAGTTCAAAAATTAAAACAAATGTATAATCAAATCAAAAAAATCATAGCAAATAAAGAACCATCTAGTGATGCTCGATTGTATGTCAGGTTATCAGGTAATTGTATAATCAATTGTATTATAGTGTTCACAGATCATGTTTTGTGTGAACACACAAATACAAACCAATAGGGGAACCCTTCAGAGGAAGACTACAGGAAAATAGTGGAAGCCATAATGGGAAATCACGCCAAACTGGATTTTGTAATAGTTATCATTATTAATATATTTCATAGAAGGAAAGTACCGATCATGCTTGTCCAAGTTAATTCAAACTACCAAGGCTAAAATTTTCTTCCACAATCAATCAATCAATCAAAGTTACAATTAATAATTTAAAATCATTTAATATATAATTTCTCAATTTCAATTTCCATCACACCATTATATTTTGAAAATATTTTCATTTATTTTCATAATTTCATTATATTTCAAAAAGTCATTAATTTTAATTCATTTTCTAAAAAAACATCAAATAATTACTGTGTAAATTATTTTCAAAATCATGAATTATTTTTCCATTTATCCATTAGGCATTTTCATTTCCATTAAAATTGTGGTTTTCTCAATTTCCATACCCGATTGTAATCTAGATTTATGTCATCACACTTTAATGTTACCCAATTAATTAAAAATCATTTCAATTTAATCAATAAATTCAAGGTTTCCAGTGTAGGGAAAATAAATATGGAACCACCATCCTTTACTCAATGATCATGAATTGACACTCATGACATGATCCACCTATGAAGAACAAAGGCTTTAGAGATCTAGAAATCAAAAATATAATTAATATTACATCAAATAGAATTTAGATCTATAAAAAAGTAGGATGTAATACTCCCTATGGAGAAAATAATGAGCGATTAAGAGAGATTAAAAAAATCGAGATCTAATTAAAATTTATAGAGATGATCTTCCACCTACACATTAATTCATCAATGGAAGGTGATAGAAGAACCAACATCACTTATATGGATCCTTATCACCACTAGAAATCGATTTATCCATGATTAGGGGTGATAGAAATCAATAACGTGGGTTCGAGAATTTATAATTATATTTTTGGATAAAATAAAACCCTTTCACATGATTTTATAGAGAGCACCTAACGGTTAAAAAAATTGTTCTACATAATATTGCACCTTATATTGGGGTTCATAGTTTCTTCAAGGTGGTGGTATGGGTTTTCAAACATTCAACCAGCCATGAAAACCCTAGCAGACTATGGATTCACAGTTGGAACCGGTGGGGTGCATGGTTTTGGAAAATTTTCCTCCAACCATGCAGTTCCCAAAAAGTCGCTAATTGTTTTCCAAATATAAAATGAAACAACCTAACATGATCTGAAACCAATTATTAAAGAAAATAATGGTCAATGAATATATAAATACATGTACTGGAAAGTTTAAACCTCCCCACCATAAAAACATTATGTCACTAGAAATCCTATCAAGAAATTTCTAAATGAAAAAGATTGGGAAACTCCCCTCAGATCAGTGCCTCTATCTCCCATGTCTCGTGAATATTAGATCCATACTACCATGGCGCACAATACAATGGTATTATCCTCCCATGAAGTATCTTTGTCTCATAATAAATTATCTTTACTGGAGTCTTAGTCATGGTTAAATCATGCACAACATCAAGATCCACCCATTTCAATACATGAGATGGGTCATAAATATACTCATGTAAGATTGATAAATGGAACACAATATGTATTGAAATTAACTAAGATATATTTTCAATAAGGTAATCCCATTTTCCATCCCTCTCAACAACCGCAAAATGTCTCACAAAATAAAGAGCAAGCTTTCTATTTCTCCTAAGCCATTGATTACCTATACAAGGTGAAACAATAATAAAATTGGCCACCCACTGAAATCTATAATGGACTATGATGATGACTGATATAATATTTATACCATAATTATTATATAATTAATAAACTAAATCATTTTTCACATCTATTGGACCATGATTGGTCCATCCATGGATCTTTCAAAAATCTCTATCAGACACATAATATATTTAAAATGCCTAACATACAAGAAGTAAAAGGATCCATTCTAATCATGGACATGAAACTACTGTTATATGAAAACTAAAATTGTCCCAAATAGTCATTCCAATATCTACCAAATTTGATGAAAAATATCAAATTACATCCTTAATAATTTGTATATCCCTCTTTAATAGGACATCCGCCTATTGATGGTATTCCATGTCAAATGAACCTGGGGTTCCCTACCCTCCTAATGTCCTTACTAAAAATGAGTGCTAAAATGAGTATCTCAATCATAGACTAGAGTAAATGTTTCTCAATGAAAACTAATAACAAATTTCATGTAGGGATTTCTGATTCCTCAACATTGGTAGTATACCCAAGGGCTATAAAGTGAGAATGTTTTCTCTACCAATCACAAAATCCCATGGAGAATTTTTATTTCTAGGGGTATATAGTTACCCCAACATAAATTCTATAGAAATATTGTGTCACACCCAAGTCATCAGTAGATGGGGTTTTATAAAACCCAATGGTTTATGGTGATCTAACATAACCTAGTGGAAAGTATAACAATTTGAAACCAAGTAAACAATGTCTCATATCATTTCTAGGCAGCATAATCCTCAATACACGTTATAAAAAATATTTTTGGTTCCTAGGTTCATTTCCCCTTCTGAATTTCGAAAATTCCCCATCATAACATTTCAAACTGAAAAAGTTAATAAGTTTAGGTTCCAAAAATATATGATACCCACAAAAGAGTCCACATGTCTTAATAACATCACATTCTATTTAAATAAATTACACTTTGAACGTTTTCCCCATGTTTATGATCTCTCATCATTTATTGAAATTTTCTTAGATGACACACATGATCCTTCTAAGACATTGAGTAAACAATGATGTCATCTACAAAGACCACTATGAATGTATCAATATATTCATGGATTATCGTATTCATAACATAAAGGATGGTTGTAGGAGCCATGGTTGTAATAAATGTAATTACAAGATACTCTAAATGTTCATAACTATTATGGAGGTTTGTTTTTTGAATTTAATATTCTTTTATTTTTAACTAGTGATAAAAATATCGAATATCAATATTCGATAACTAATTCACCATTTTAAACTAGTCCAATAGAAAATAAATCTATGGAAATATATACGTTTTATATACCATAACCTGGTTTCATTATTTGTGTTAAATAGATAGATTAATTGTTACATCATCATTATTTGGAAAGACAATATGTTCCTCCATGGAAACAAACTCAGATGTATAAATCCATTCTCTAATAAATAAGACAACTGAGTCTTCAACACTTTCATTGATGTAGGTTCCATATGATATGAATGTATTAAAATTGGTTTATTTTCATGAACCAAATAAACAAAAAACTACACCTCTATTTCAAGTGGAAAACTGGAAAAGTCATAAGGAAACACATTATGAAAATTTACAAAACCTGGAGGTTGATCATCACCCAAATATTACCAATCCCGATTAAAATAAAACACTTAAATAACTATCCCCACCTCTATATAATATTTTATATATCTTCTCGACATCAGGTCCTATTCTCCCTGAAAGATACAACACACCCCATCAGGTGTAGCATAGGAGACCCCTCTAATATATCAGTTAGTTTAAGCCTTATTATCATTGATTTTATTAATTCTAAAATTGTAATTAGGAGGTTTCATGTAGAGAAACATAAAACCCATGGCAATATTGATATCTGATAAATATAAGATTAAAGCCATACAGTTTTGACCCTTATGTCTCTTTGTTATATGGGGCGTAGTAATATCCATCACTTATTATAAAAGATACAAAGGATGATTTATCATGTTTAATATATGAGTGAATAGAATTGAACAAGATTCACTAGTATCAAATAATGCAGTCAATAAATATGAATCTATAGTGATGTTAACACTTATTGTCCCTAGAGCAGTATCTAAATCATCTGGAGAATCTTCCACTATATGAAGATGCATTGTTTTGGATGCTTGTGGATAAAACCCATGTTTTTGTGAATCATCTGATTTCACCGAATTAAATTTAGGTGATGATGAAACCATTCCCTTGTGCATAGTACAAAATAAATGGAATGATTTAAATAGGTTTATAAAGAGATAAATATAAATGTAGATCATTAGTGCCTAATTACAAACACTTCTGGAATACCAAACCATTCCACCTTGGAATCATTTAAAATTGCATCTGTCTGGCACTACAGGAGGTCTAAAAGACACCTAATATCAAGAACCACAAAGAGATTAATCATGCATCATTTTCCTTTTAATGGAACATTTAGAACCACCACTCTGAGAAAAATGACCTCTAAAAAACCTAACCAAAAAACATAGGTCAAGTTCAACAATAAAAAAAATTATTTTTGTAATGTACAATTTTAAAAACTTTATATTTCATGTGTAAGATACTTTTTATAAAGATAAACCATTGTATATATATAATATTGATTAAAACAAATGTAAATAAAAGTTATATATTAATTAAAATAAATAATTAAAAATATAATTATATTTGTTAATATATAAATAAAACAACATTTAAAAGATATATTGAATATATTTTTATACGAATTATCCATTGATAGTTCTAAAGTTATTTCAATACAAGTTGCAGTGGAAGCATGAGTGGAAGTTATAGTGGATGTTTTGATAGATTTTTCTGAGGAAGTTCCACTTGAATTTCTAGTTGATCTTCCAAGCCAGGATCTAGTGGAACATTCTGGCCATGTTCTAGTGGAACAAATGGTTAATGTTATGATGGAAGCTACAACTAAAACTTTCATAGTATGACAACTGAGAAATTACACTTGTTTCTTTCCATAAAGCATCCACATAATTTCACCCCATCAGCAAAATTCAGCAAACAGTATTGGAAAAAAATAAATCTATTTAAAAACATAACGAACATGAATAATATTCAAATTTAATATGGAATACCATCTTCTATAGACAATATATAAAGAACTAAAAAATGAAACATAACAAAGAATACAACCCCACCATGGTGAAACTCAGAAAAATTGACATGTAACATAAAACCTACTCACTGGAGACACTAGTGAAACCACATTCTACATCAAAAATTGTGGAAACCAGAAAAAAAACCTCCTCACTACAATCTACAACCTAGCCTCCAGAAAAACTAGAATCCAGCCAGAACTGTTGCGAATCCTGGTGCCCTTTCCTAGTGAAACCACATACATAACAAACAATGGTGAAATTTTAAAAAATTATATGCACAGTGGAATAGTTTTTTTGATGACTCCGTAAAAACTAGCCTCCACCATCTGGTATTATTCAAAATACCTCATAATGTGGTGTCCTTTCCTAGAAAACCCCATGTAAATGGATGATCCTATATAATCCCTCATTTTTAGTGCCTCATTTGACATGAAATTATATTGATGATATTGAAATTACTTCTAGTAATTCAATACAATGCTTACACAATTAAAAATGTGTTAAAATCATGTTTCCCACTTTAAAATCATGTAAAATAAGGAATAGGATATGATAGATCATGAACTTCAATATGGGTCGTCAGCTCCATTCAATGTTACTGCATGTCATTTGATGTTTCTGCATGCCTACCATTCCCACTCTTCTTCATCAGATGTCACTACACCAATATTCCACTTCCCTCATGGTTGTTGGTCTCATTGGATGATGTGGCCATCAGGATTCCACACCTCCCCACTAGCATTAGTTGCACCTTCTTAATCGTCCCTACATATATCAAGCACAATGGTAATCACTACTGACCCCAGCATGCACATAATTTTTTCTCCTGGAATTCCACTTCAATCACTCATCCCTGTAATTCTACATTCCTATTTATTTATCTTCATTCAACACTATCACGGATCAATAAATATAAATATCAAACCCTAGGAATATTTCCATCACTAGGAATAGCCATCTGGTTCAAAATTATTGTGGGTATCTCGTAACCCTGGTCATGATTCTAGTTGCAGTTGAATCAATAATTTTTTAATTATTTGTATTCCCATTCAAAAATTAATTTCTTATTTTCTTCCACTAGAACACTCTATGAAATTTTAACTATATATCAATCTCAACACATATGTTATTAATAGATACTAGGATCCATCATTGATATAATCATACTAGGATCATCTTGATTTGTAACTCCCAGACCCATTTTCCCTAAGTTATTGGATTATTAAATAACACTAGCATGGTTACAAGGTATCAAGTTTCAAAATACAGATCTATTTAAGAGTCCTTGAATATAGATTACATACATGAACTACTCATTAAAATTTCAAACATAAAATACAACGTAGATAGTCCTTTAATAATAACAATATAATCCTAGCTTAAACCTACATATAAATCATAATACACTTCTTGGGATCCTAGGATAATATAACATAAGAATTGTGTGAGCTCCTATTCTCAATAAGGGTAAAAAATATAGTGGATGATATCCAATATAATCCAAAATATTGATGGAAAGGTATAAAATTGAAACACAAGAAACAAAAAAATAAAAATCAACACAATACATAAAAGTACCTTTTCCACGTTTCTTTGGTATGCAAAAGTGGAAGGAAGATGCCACTGGGCATCTTGGAAGCGGCTGGCTTGTCCTGTGGATGAAGGTGGATTCGGACTTCGTGATATTGAGGTTACCATTATGGGAATGAAAGCACAATTAGCCTGGGAAGTCATTGTTGGGGAGACTCTCTGGGCAAAGTTTTTCAGAGCGCGATATGGCTGGCCAGGGGAGGTTCGCACGCAGGGCACGACTATTTTAGCGAAGAGCATGTTTGATCATATTGAGAGACTATCTGGCTATGTCAGGTGGATTGTTGGCCAGGGGTATATTAGTTTTTGGGAGGAAAACTAGGCCAGGGAGAGGTTGGGGTATTCGGGTTTCCCTTCACTGGGGATATCATTCAATGAGGCAGGTGGCTGGTATGATTTTATACAGGCAACCCTTAATCCCAGCTAACATGAACATTTTGGATGCATAGTGATGAGCGAGGAGAGGGACCTATGTTGTTTCATGAAAACTAGCAATGGTAGGTACACCGTCGGGAGTTACAGGGAAATCCTCCAGGGAGAAAGTGTTATGGTGGAGAGGTGGCCAGCTATTTGGTGCAAGGAGATACAGGTGAGAATGAATTTCTTGGTGTGGATGGTCTTAAATATAGCGATACCAACGGAGGATAAAATACAGATAAGAGGGGTATGCATGTTTTCCCGGTGCTACTATTGTGAGCAGCCGAATTCAGAAACGATGGAATAATTTTTCTTTCAAGGACAATGGGCCTCCTATCTCTGGTCTCTCATAAACCATTCCCCTTTCCCAGTTGGTGTGTCGTGCTGTATTTGGGACTACTTGTCCGTCTAGTTTCCAGGTAGTGATAATGGGGCAATTGCGCAGGTTGTCAGAATAATCATCTTAGTTTCCATCTGTTGGGTGCTTTGGGAGGCGAGGAACCAGGTTCGACTGGGGAGGAAAAGGTCTTTGGCTTCCATGCAGGTCCAGTTGAAGTCGCTTATTGTTGAGCTATCTTCTCCCATCAAGGGTGGGCTGTCTTCAGTGGCTGTGTGCAACCAGCTCAATAGGCCATGCACCCAACATAGAGGAAAGGAACGATGGGTGAGGTGGATATCATCGAAACAGGGTCTGAACCTAAACATTGATGGATCCAGTTTGGGGGGGGTTATGAGGTGTGGTGGGATGCTCAGAGATTGTTGGGGTTCAGTGCCACTGGCGTTTAGTGCCATTTATGGTCTGGGTAATTCATTGGGTGCGGAGGTTCGGGCACTTCTTTCCAGCTTGTTGGTATGCAGGAGGAGAGGGATGCAAGTGTCAGAGGTGGAGTCTGATTCTGAGTCTCTAGTGAGGATGCTACAGGGAGGCCATTGCATACTGTGGTACTTGATTTATCTCATTCGTAGGTGCAAGACAGAAACTAATCAAGGCCAGGTTATTCACCACAGTTGGAGGGAGTCTAACTTTGCGGCAGATGCCCTCACCCACTTGGGCAGACAGGAGGAGCCGCTTTTGATATTTGATAGTTTGAACTCCCTTCCCCTTGAGTGCTTTACTGTGGTGCAAGGAGACTCTCTTGGACTCCACCACTTTCGACCTCTGTGAAGGGAGGTTCTTTGTTTTTATGTGCTTCTTCAAATAATAATAAAAAGGTATTTATTGTAAGTAAAATAGTAAAAAAAATATGGATATTATTCTAGTATAATATTCACATGGAACATCTATAAATAATCTCATAATGATGGAATGCATAACTCCATACATCATAACCATACAGTGAAGGCCTCATGCTAAGACCCTAAATATAAATATGTTCAAGGCCTTGCACTATGACACTAGATTGCCTAATGAGACCTTCTGATGCATCGAGATTCTATAGTGGGACATGCTCTCACATATTATGTCTAATACATTCCTCATATGAAAACAGTGGAACATAACACAAACATTTTGTTAAGACTAGAATAAGAAATGCTAATACTTTAACCATAAATCATGAATGGCATAAAAATAGCACATCCAAACTAAAAAATATAATAAATCATTCAATACAATATAGAATATTGTATTTTAATAAATCAACCTAAATAAAAAATCGAATAAATTATTTTGAAATAGAAAAAAATAATGAAAAATGCTAATTGAGAGAAATATCCATTTTTGTTCAAAACATTTAAAAGTCTCCCAATTTATAATGGAATTCACATAATTTTTTTTAAAACAATGTGTCCCATTCAACATTGATACTTTTGAACGGAATTAAAATTATAAAAATATTATGTCTATATAAATACATACATAAAATTATTTTTAAAACATGGAAATTATTTAATTATATATATATATATATAATAATATATGAATAAACATTAAAATAGACATCAAATACACATTATAATCCTTTTATAATCAAATAAATAAATATGTAAAATAATATCTAGAATGTTGAAATAGAGAAAGGGTTAATTCATTGAAATTTACAAGCATCACATACCACTTTAACATTTATATAATATGTAATATACATTCAAATTAATATGTAAATTGCATTATGTTAAATATATTCATTATATTAATCACAATAGAGGTAGTACCTACATCACACACAATAAATATGTGGTGAACATGTCTTATATGTCACGAATATTACAAGTGAGATGAAATTACCTTACCATATACGATCCATTAATCTATGGTAAGTTTAAACTCATTTATAATTTTTTTTATATTATAAAATAAAATAACACTAAATATGATATCATATATGATCCTCTAATATTGCTTTGTTAATAATATTTCACTTGTATCATTGTTTCTGGTGTCAACTGATTTTTTTGCCTTTATATGTTTTGTTACATAAGTCTTTATTTATTGATGGTATGTATTGTCCCCATATCTAGATTTTAATTTGTTTTTAAAAATTATTTTTTAATCATTTAATTAAAATTATTTTTAAATGGGTACGGTGGGTAATTAAATATCATTGCATGGTGGAGATGGTAATTCGTACGCATGCACGAGCAAAAATATCATACTATTGATGGTGAAATCATATATAATTGTATGGTATATTATATAAAAAATAATTAAAATATTATATTTATTATTTACATAAATTATACACATTACTATACCCATCCATATAATTTAGTCTTGAATAACAAACTACACCATGATGTGGAGACGGTATGTTGTACGTAAGCACACATGGAGATGTTATCATTAATAGGATAGATAGAATAATGAATATGATTGTACCATATTTATAATAACAAATAATTATGATTAAGGTACTGGATTTATTATTTTTGTCAGGAAACAACAATGATAGTGGAATAAGAATATAAAATGAACTTTGAAAGAGGTGATAAAATAATTATATCTTCTTCAGGTGCTTCCTTTTGGTTTGAACAATTGGGCTCCACCGGTTGGCCTTCAGATCTATATAATTCCTCTATGTTGAATTGAGTGTATTTGGAAGGATATTTAAGAAGATATTTACCGATCCAAAGGGAATTGGAGGTGGGAAATTAAGATAAGGTGAAGTACACTTTTATAAGTTAGGTGAGGGGTTGTTTAAGAAAAACATGAAATATTAATTTATATAAAATTATTTTATGTTTATAGTATCTCCAATTGGATTTATTTTTAATCTATGGTTTTTATGGGTTGAAATAATTCCAAAAAATAGGTTTTATACATGTTTAGGTTACCATATTAACCTTATCTTTTATATTTTACCTCTCGTTAAATAGATTAACTTTTACGATGTCTTCTTCTATTTTTATATGACATGGTTATTATATTTACTATAAAATTTCATGAGAAGATAAAGTGGTTCATTAATGAGATATATAACATTATCCATGTCATTTGGTTGAGAAATTTATTTTTAGGACTATTAAATAATTTAATAAATTACTATTTTTTTAAAACATTTATGTAAACTTTGACACTATATAGGATTAGGTATTTTTGAAATTCATCAAAACTTGATTACTTCACAAAAAAATACATCTAATCAATCTTAACATGTCAAATACCCCTATGAAATTCATGGATGGAATCAAATTATTCAATTTACATTTATTTTAATATTTATAATATTATTTATTTTAATCATTCATTAATAGGGTAATTACTGCATCATCATTGTGTTATAAATAAATTTCAATATTTAATGTCTAAAAAATTAAATGAAATACCATGATGTTGGAAATATTTTTAGATTTTTAATGAATATTTTTATTCTAATTTATCATATGTATTACCCGATATATAAAATGTTTTGGTTATAAAACATTCAATTTAAAACTTTTATCTCCTCTTTAAATAAAATATAATAACTATCCTAGTCTAACACAAAAAGATAAAATAATAATTTTACCTTTTTTCTAATGGATGTTTTGTTCGATTAACACATATACAATAGAAATAGGACATGTGTTGATGTAATGTAATATTATTATAATATTATTTCTACCTTTAAATACCCTATTTACTTTTAACCATGCTAAATAAAATTTAAAAGGTACTATTCACAAAAAAAATTAATGTTATTGAAGAAAATTTCACATACTGATGAAGAATGTGTCTGGAGGATTTGTGAAATCCAATTCACCAAATACATAAAATTACATTTTATACTGATTTGCAATTGTGCATAAAATGTGGGTAAAAGACATTAAAAAGTTCAATAAAATTTTATATATTTTATCTAATTATAAAAAGAATCAAATAAATTATATTTTTCTAATATATTTATTGTGTATCCATTTTTACTTTGATATAAATTTTAATTAAAAATAATTATTTAAATGAAAAAGTCGGTTTTTATGTACTATGCATTATTTTTCATTATTCATTAAAAATAGAATGTTTTCAGAAAAATATTGTAAATTCTCTCTTAGATAGTATTGATATTCCGAATCGAATAATGATTATTATTATACCTAATTCAAATTTTAGGATCTTATAATGTTAATTTTATTGTTGTTCACAAACGGGCAAAAAAATTACTTCTTTTGGGAAAATAGTTTTTCTAAATAAATAAAAAAATGTACCAAAATATTTATATTTCATTATTAAAATGTCATCTTTATGTAAAAAATTATTAAAAATTATTAAAAATTATTTTTTACTATTCATATTATAGTATTTTTTTGATAAATATATATATATATTTTAAATAGTTATAATAGTATTGTGTTATCTCATAGAGACTAAAACTTACATAAAATGGTAGATAAGTAAGTGTTCTATGCAATATCTCATATTGAATTGAATGAAAGATACAAATTACTTTGAAATATTTTGGCATTACATTCTTCCCCCCTTTTTAAAATTGCATCCTCGGAATATTAATATTTGGGTCGGAAAAATCACTAAAACTCCAACATCAAAAAAATAGTCGATAATACTATCCGATTAAAAGAAATAAAGAGAAGTAAAAAAGATATCCCGATGTAACCCATAATAGGGTTCCATGTAGGAAAACATGGATATGGTGGAGAAAACAAACCATGATTTTATAATTGAGAGTGATTGAAAATATGATCCGTAGAAAGTTAACTACAAGAAAACCATAAACCTGTGATGGGTTAAATGGTCTTTCATTACATAGTAGGAAGAGTAAATGGAATCGTTTTTTTGTTTTTGAATTTATTTATGATCTTAGATAAGAAATTTAGGAGATATACTTACATTTAATATAGAGATTTAACCATTAATAAATTTCTACTACAAACTCATATTTTCTATAAAGGATGAGTATTCAAGATTAATTGGTCACACTTGAAGCACTAGAATCAACTTCTAGAGAATAAAAAAGTACCCAAAAGATGATATATATAATTCCCTTGTCTTCATACATTAACCAAAACCATAAAGGTTAGTAAAATATTAGATAATCTCAAAAAGGATAACCCTTTATAAAATATTTTTTACTCATAATCTCTATGATTAAAAAAACACCCAAAGTTTAATAAAGACCACTAAAAAAATGTCCTCAAAATTATTAAAATAATAAAAAATATGTTTGAATATCAAAATAAACATTATTTGACCACATAGTTTTATATTATAAATCTCAACATTTATCTCCAAATGACATCGACTACACTTAAAGACACATACTTAAATGTAATAAAACTATTCACATAATCTATATGATATGTTAATAATTTCAATAAATAAACCAAATTTCTATGAGTCCACAATAAAAACATATATTCTTCTAAAATATAAAATCATCATTACACCGAAAATTAAATCCCATCGTATTTAATTGTCCTTAGGCATATAATGTTCCCAAATGAGAAAACGTCTTCCAAAATAACATTTATCACATAATCACAAAATCATTTTCATAAACTAAGGATATCCATTTGATAAATCATAAGTTCAAAAAATAAACATATTCCTTATTTATAAAATCATTTAGCTAAAAAAAAATTAGTAATACAAACCAGGGACTTCATGTAGTCCAATTTAATGCGATAAATCCCAGTCACACATTGGATGTCGGTTCGATTCATGTAGCATTGTCGTATGTGATGGGTTGTCACACGGTTTGCAATTTTTCATTTTTCAAACAATATATAATTTTATAACATTACAAAAAATAGATTATTTTTTCCAAAAATAACTATAACATATTTTAACCGCCAATGTTATATTAGATGTCGAATTTTCATCCCTAAATGTAATAACATAGAATTTATTAAAATTAAAATATCACATAAACCCAAATGGATTTTTATATCTATATCAACAAAAGAAAATATAATTCTTCCATAAATATTATTTTCACATAACAAAATAATGGGTTACACATACAGTATATACTTATTACAAAGTAATCCCATCTAAAAGTGCACTAATACTTTTAAACATTTCTCCAACCATTTATTTCCACATAGGTTCTTCTATAAAGTAGTTTTTATACTATAGAATAAGAAATTATCTATGGTAATTCCAAGGTCCCATAAATATATGGTAAATGAATGTCAATGGTTTCTTAGATCATTTTTATTTTATTTCATTTTACACTTCATTTATCATCATAAATTCATTAATTTTAGTCCTTATTTTCCACACATAATGAATTTCATTGTTCCCTTGAGACACTTTAATGGGTGTCTCCTTTCACATTTCATGCATGATGGAAATTGAGCTTTAATGTCTCCATGGTCTCCACTGTTGGAGATCCTATCATTCTCTACTTTTCTATGATTTTTTGTGTCTGTTAGTTGGTTAATGTATTTTTTATTGATCATATTTTTTGAAAATTGATTCAGTGCGAACATGATTTATTTAACGCCTATCAATAATCCATTTTGTAGCTCATTTCCACCACTCTAACCACATTGTACATCATGTTTAATGTTACTATGAATTCATTGGAATCCAGTCAATGTCTTAAACCAGAAAGCACCGTGTGACTAAAAATAGTCATAATTTCATTTGTAGAAAATTATGAAACCTTGTTTTTTATCTAAAACACCTTTGGATTAACCATGGTTATTTATTCTCATTTTATATTAAAATCCATATAATATTTTTTTAGTGAAAAGTTGAATTATCCTAAGCATATCCCCAGGGAGTTTCAAACCAGGGGCATAGTAAGGCTCATTGTTCTGTACCAGGATACCCCATGTCTATCCAAAAACTCCTTGTCATAGTTTTCACTCATAGGTACATATGTGATAGAACCACATCCAAATGTTGCATCGAGGCAGTGTTGTATTTCATGAAAATTCAAAAAATCTCTACATTACCAAAATTCTAGGATGTTCTTCTAAACTAATCCTCAATGTCTATATTAGGATAATTCTCTCTAATCAGAGTTTTTTTCTCTAAATCTACTTCCCATGTTATGTACTAAACTTCCACTATTACCATCTACAATTCCTTGACCCGTTTACCCAGCTTCGGTGCATTGTTACATAACATTGGCTTGATTACCAATAATCATGTCCCGAAAGACCGATCAGTTTAGCAGTCTTGTAAAATAGATTACATATATGAAATTCATATTACAATTTCACACATTAAATTCATCAAAGATAATATGTTGTTAATTCCATTATAATCCTAGACTAAACCATAATATAAACCATTATACACTTACTGGCATCCATGTAAAATAAAACATAAGAATGTGGTGAGCTTAGATGCTTAGAAACATAAAAAAATACATTGGAAGCTATCATAAATAATCTTAAAATTAATGGAATGGTATAAAATTGAAACACAATCCCATTAAACTTAATTTTATGCATATTATGGAAAATATAAATCAAATAATTCCATTTAACTATTCACATGGTTATTATACAAGTAAAATAATGACATGTAACTTCAATAACTAATCTCCTAATGATGGAATGCATAATTATAGACATCAGAAGAACATAGTCAAGGCCTCATACCATGAACCTAAATATAAATTTTGACAAGGCCATGCACCAAGATATGTCATTGTCTCATGTTACATATTGATTCATTGTGGGGATATAAAGGTCCATGACCATCACTAACAATGTCCAATGCATTCCTAAAATGAAAATAGTGGAACATAACATAAACATTTGTATTAAAACTATATTAAAAAATGATAATACTTTAAGCAAAAATCATGAATGGTATAAAAATAGTACTTCAAAATTAAAAAATTATCCAAATCATTCAATACAGTATGGAAGATTTTTTTATAATAAATCAACATCAATCAAAAACCTAATAAAGGAAGTTGAAATAGATTAAAATAATCAGTAATACTCATTGAGAGAAATGTCTATTTTTTATTGAAATCATTTAAAATTATCCAAATTAATATATGAAATCAATTGAAATAGGTTTTTGAATCAATGTGTCTCATTCTCACATTGAAAATTTTAAAAGGATTTAAAATTATAGATCAATTATGTCCATATAAATATATCTATAAATGCATTTTGAAAACCTAAAAATTAATTAAAACAATTTAGAAAAAAATCTATAAAACATATAAAATGATGATCTATTTAAAGAGTCTCTTACATAAAAAATTAAATTATTCATGTTTTAAAAACATATGAATGATCTTTAAAATAGTAATCAAATTCCCTTTATAATAAATTTATATTCCAATAAATAGTTATGAAAAATAATATCATGAATGATTGAATAGATAATGGATTAATTCATTGATCATTAAAAGCATCCCATACCACTTTGAACATTTAAAAAATAGGTATAATATCTAAAAATGAATCTATAAATACAATTTTGATAAATGTATTCAGGATATTATATAAAATAGAGGAATTTAATACACCATACACAAGATATATGTGGTGAACATGTCTTATATTTCAAGAATAATAAAAGTGAGAAATAATTACCTTACCTTATACTTTACATTAGTCGTGGGTATGATTAAAATCATGTATAATGGTTAAAAATTTGTTATTAAATTTTAATAGAACCGAATACAGAAATATTATATCATATCTGATCTATTAATATTTCAATGATAAAAATATTTCAGTAGTATCATTATTTCTGGTGGTAACTGATTCATTTTCCATTATATGTTTTGTTAAAAAATTAATGATTTATTATGAATAGAATGTATTTTATCCATATCATTAATTATATTATGTTCTTAAACATGATTTATTTAACAATAAAATGAAAAATATTCATAAATAGTTATGATGGGGAATGAAATCTAATCATGTTGCAGAGACTGTAATCTATATGTAGGCACGAGTGACAACATCATTCCATTGATAGTGAAATCATATTTAAATGGATAATATATTTTATATACAGAATCATAAACTTGTTATATTTATTATTTACACCAATTATACTCATTATTATACACATCCAAATACTTTAGTCTTGAATAACAAACTACACCACGATGCAGAGATGGTAAATCATAAGTACACACACATAGTTACTTTATCATTAATAGGATGGATATAATATTGAATATGGTTGAACGATATTTATAATAACATCTCTTTATGTATAATGTACGGGATTTATTATTTTATTATCAAAACAAAAAATAAAATATATGTATAAGAAGAAAAGAACATTGAATGTGGTGATAAAATAATTACTTCTTATTCGCGAGCTTTCTTTTGATTTGAACCAAATGGATCCATAGGTTGGACTTCTTATCAAAGTAAGGCATCTTGGTTGAATTTATGGTAGTGGGGAGTATATTTATGTTGTGTATGTCCGTGCCAAATGAATTTGGAAATGTGAAATTAAGAGAAGGGGAAGTACCCTTTTATCAGAGAGAAGGGGGGCACTTTAGGAAAATCATGAAATATTATTTTTTATAAAATAAATCAGTTTATAATAGCTCAAAATGAATTTATTTTGATGATATGGTTGGAATTGATCAAAATAATATCAACCAATTGCTTTTAGACAAGATTAAGTCACCATATTAAAATTATCTTTTAGATTTAACTCTTCGTTTAATAGTTTAACATTTACCATGTTTTATTGTATTTTTATACTACGTGGATAATATAGTTACAAAAAAAATGAAAGAGAACCCAAATTGGTTCATTAATGACATATCTAACAATATATTTTTCCATTGGTCAACCCTTATTTTTATTAGAAGATTATATAATTTAATAAAATATTATTTGTTTTAAAATCTAATTTATGTAAATTTTGAAATTATATAGTATTTGGTCATTGTGAAATTCATTACATCATTATTACATTGAATAAATCAAAATGAATCAACCCTAAAAAGTCGTATTCAACTATATAATTAGTGTATGGCATTAAAATTTACAAATTACATTTATGTTAATATTTATAATATTAATTATTTTAATAATTCATTAATAAGGTAATTACATCATCTTCATTCTTCCATAAATAGATTTTAATTATGCAATGTTAAAAACTTATAAATAAAATACCATGATTTAGGAAATAAGTTTATAATTATAATTAATATTTATTGTATAATTTTTCTTATGTATAGAACAATATTAAAAATGGAATAGATATAAAAAATTTAATTCAACACTTTTAAATCTTCATTAAATAAAATATAATAAATGTCTTAATCGAACCCAAAAGGATAAAAAAGGACAAATTTTTTTCCTAAGGATGATTTTGGACGAAAAAAAATCCTCTAATAGAATTAGTAATTGTTTTTGGGTAATATTATATTTTAATAGTATTATTTCGAAATTTAATTACCATATTTACTTTTAACCATAGTAAATAAAATTCAATAGATACTATTGAAAAAAAGTAATTTCATCACATTGAACCAAATTCTACTTACTGATGAAAATCATGTCTGTGGGATTTTGGAAATTTAATTCACTGAAGCGGTAAATTTTTTTTATGCATATTTGTATATGTACCTAGAAGGTTTGTAAAAGATCTTTAAAAGTTCGATAAAATTATATATATATAATATTTTTATATAATGACTCAAATTACATATATTGGAATAATATATTTGTAAGGAATCTCATTTCCCTTTATGAAAAAATTTATTTAATATTTTATATTTAAATGAAAAAGTCTGTCGTTATGTACATTGATGGATATTTCACTATTCATCAAAAAATTGAATATTTTTAGAAAAATAACAATAATTCACCCTAAGATAATTATGATATTTGAAATCCAAAAAATGTAGTCTATTTTACTAAATTAAATTTGTAGGAGCGTCTAATATTAATTTTATTATTGTTTCTAAAAAATACATAAAAAGAATTTCTATTCAGGAAATGTTTTATCTAAATGTATAAATATTTTAACAAAACATATACATTTATATATAATTTATTTCATTTATGTGAATAAAATATAAATAAAATTTAAATTTTTTTCGCTATTCATATTACTACAATTAATTGGTAAATATATATAGTTTAAATAATTATAATACTTATGTGTTGTCTCGTAGAGACTCAATCTTCCATATAATGAAAGACTAGTTAGTCTTGTGTGCATTATAACCTATTGAATTACTTTAAATATTTAACTTAGTATAGAATCTTGGGGTTTTATAATATTTATCACATGTCAAAGACCTCGAGTAACATTTCAACCTCTTTATATAATTTTTGTACATCATTGTATCACTATATGATGCATCTTTTATAACTATATCTTACATTTATATTTTATTCATCTTGTATTTTTTGTGTGTGTAAATTTAAGAAAATTTGAATCTAATCCTTTATGTTCTGTAAATATAGAAAATATATATGCTACATTCATCATCCATGGTCACATAATTATATATTTATTTTATATGTATATATTTTTATATTTTTATGTATATATATATATATGCATGTCTGTGTGCGGTTTGGGTATATCATTGATTCATACATATAATGTATGAGATACTTCAATTGTGTGAATATGAGAACATGGTAATAATTATTATCAAGGGAACAAACAATATATGGTAAAATTTCCTCCATGCCCTTGTTATTTCATTCCATGAAATGATTATATTTTTTCTCATATGATAGCTTTATAATAATTTATCCTCATTTGAATCTTCAACTAAATTTGAATGAAAGTGTTTATTTCTTATGATTACATCCCATTTTCACACTTACTTTATGATATTAAACTAGTTTTGTAAAACTCATAATAATCTGGAATTTTTTTCACATCAATTTGGTCAATATTTTTTATGATTTTGTTATACATTTTGTTAATATAGACATAAATTATGGCATTAGTTTGTCAACAAAAAAATAGAATGGGTTGTTTTGTGGTTTTACGCTGTGAAACAAATTTCTCAGGATAAATTTATTATGGTGGTTCTAATTATTTGGAATAAAATTTCAATTTAAATTATATGAAAAAAACAAAAACAACATAATAAAATGTTCGGGTTGAGATATTTAACACCCATGATAGGCATGTTATACTCATCGAAATCTTGATAAAACTTTTAGGCATTAGATGTTTCTAGTTGAATGAATTTTTTCCCCTCAAATATGTTATCCCTCTATGAGCCACTAAACAAGAATACATGAACTCTAGATAAATTGAATAATCTCATGAACCCAAAAGAAAATTTCCATTTTAAATGGAAATTATTTTGAATACCTAGCATCTGTTACCATTATTTTAACATTATTATTATCTTAAGATATTTTGTATGTGAATAATCTACATGATAAAATTTGATGTGAAATATGTATAATTTTTATATATTTCTTAGTTAATAGTTTAGGTAACCATTTATTTTCTTATTTAGATCATTATAATTAAATTATCAATTATAACATTTGATCTATGGGGAATCAAATCCATGTAATTCCATAAATGATTGTTAAGGACATGTTTCTAACTATCACAGAAATCCTTATGAAAGAAATGATGATTTTGTCTTTATCTAAATCAAAATAATAATATTTGTATCATTCACTGAAATAAAATATGTCTAATATTTATAATAGATTACAATTAATTATATGTGTATCATTAAATACAATTCATTAACAATTAATAATTGGTTCATTATTTGTGTATCATCATTCGTTATATATAAATGATTACAATACATAATGAATTTGTATCATATTACAATTCATTAATCATATATGTTTCATTCATTCATGATCTATATAATATTATAATATATTCATTATATATATCATATTACAATTCATTTATCATTATTGTATCATTAATTATAATTAATTCTTCATATTTCACAAAAAATTATCTCTACTATCTGAAATAGTTTATTCGCATAATCTATGTCATATATTATATAGGTAATATAAAAAAAAATTATCTAAGTAATATTTATTTGTATAATATATCAATATTTTTAATCTCTATAATGGATTTTCATTGAAATCTCTATAAAATATTATATATGAATCATTCATTTCAATTCATCAACATATTACATTTCATCACCATAATTTTTTTCTGCGTTATATGTGATATCTCATTAACTGTTCAATATTTATTATATAATATTTGTGTAATGAGTGTAATATATCAGTATTTGAATTAGTATGTACAATGAATAGGATCGAAGGATAAATATGGTATATCTGTTATTGTGATTTGTACCATAAATAGGAATGGGATGGGTTTATGATTGTTTACAATAAAAGTGGTTTGAGGTTTGGAATATAAAAGATAGAGGCTAGGTGACATCCATTCAATATTGATTCTCATGAGTAATATAAAGTTAGCGGTTCACATAGTTCATTGTTTTATTGGTTCATTTAGTGGTATTATCAAAATAGGACTTGTGGATTACAAGGACAGGTCTTGTTACAACTTCCATCTAAATTTGATCAGATGATTCTAGATAATTGGACTGTACCTAGAATGCCAATGTGTGATTATTCAAGATTATTTTTGTGATATATATAATACATATAAAACTAGTAGAACAATATATGATATCTATTACCACTTGGGACATCCTTATTTAGTTTTCTTTTTTTCATGTTATATTAATATTCTAAAAATATGTTAATATGTAGTTTTTGTATCTATATATGTATGGGAGGTAATAGGTGAAGAATGTTTAATTTATTGGAGTAGGTGAAGTGCAGTGGCATGTCAATGAAGGAAGTTCATATGAAAACGGTGTGCATTACCATAGGTAGTGTCTTTATCTATTTATGAATTTTATGCCTCCTCCTCTACTATTGATACACAGTTCACACCACCATCTAGAATCTCAATGATAAAAGAGAGACCATGTAAATATGATCCCTAGAAGGACCCGATTGTCATATCAATCTCTTCAAGATCGATCTTCACCCCTACAAATCAGTTGATAAAAGTAGATGTGGTATCATCATCATCTTCCACCTCGCATCCCATGGCATCATTTACAGTATTACAGATCCTATTGAGTTAGTATGGAGTATGATAATCTCCAATGAAACAAACTGAAGGATCAAATTTATACCGTAGAAACAAAAAATACAAGAGGGGGTGAATTTTATACTTTAAAAATCCTTCTGAAAATATTGTATAAACAAAATTCACAACACCTTTAAGTCTACACACTAGTATGATTCAGGAAATATGATTCTGAGATTGCGGTTCAAGAAAAGTGAATCCATAAATGAAACCTAACAAATGTTTACAAGGATAAATATTCTTCCATAAATCTTATGTAATCTTACAAGATAAGAGTGTACAAGTATATGGAATTATAATAAATTTATACTTTCCTCAACAAATGGAATGCTGCAGAAAACATGAATCAAAAAGAGTAACATATATGTTAAATATTTTCATCCCCTGATAAGGGTATCCAACAACCTTGTATAAAGTTACCTTAATTTATACTTTCAAGATAGTCTATCTTACCCACACCGCAGTAAGCCCTCGATACGAAGATCAGAGTTTGTCTTGATATCCTTGCAATACCTCAACATCAAGGTAGTCGGCACCTCTTTCTCACTACCCCCGGAAGCCCTCAAATGTACTCAGTAACATTTGGAGTTTCACAAAGAAATTATGCATGGAGAAATGTTTGAACATGTCGTTAAAACTTTTTTCATGAATCCTGAGATTTTATAACATCCTCTCTCACTAGAAATAACTTTAACAACATGTTAGTATGTTTTTCCAAAAGTTAAAGTTCTGAGCTCGTTCAAATGAACTCCTATTTATAAGAACAGCTTCAACGGTCGTCTCCCTTCTCCAATTGTCATATTTTCCTTTGAAATTTAGAGGGATGTGTATTTATATCACTCAAACAATGGTTAGTTAGTAACTCTAATCACGACATTCTTTTTTAATTAAGACACATGTAAGAAGTAATATGGTTATATAACCAAAATAAATTATTCAGAGTGTAAGGAAAAATAGTTCGTAGTCTAACCAAATATACATTTAGTATCTAAAATACAAAGATATTCGTATTATGATTTACAAGGAATTTGGAAAAATAAATCTATAGAATTCAGTGTCTGAATTTCAAGGAAATTCAGAGTCTGAATTTATAAGAATTTAGAGTCCGAACATAAGAAGATCGGAGTCTGAATTCAGAGAACTCGGAGTCAGAACTCATAAGAGTTAGGAGTCTGAATTTAGGGAACTCAGACTCAGAACTCATAAGATTTCGGAGTCTGAATTTACATAACTAGGAGTCAGAACTCATTAGAGTTTGGAGTCTGAATTTAGAGAACTCGGAATCAGAACTCATAAGAGTTCAGAGTCTGAATTCATAGAACTCATAGTTTTAACTAATAAGAGTTTTAAGTCTTAATTCAATGAACTCATAGTAAGTTCTCATAAGAGTTTGGAGTCTGAATTCCGAGAAATCGAAATCAATATTCGGATCCTGAAAACAGAATTCTCTATATCTAAGTATTATATGATTCTAAGATTTTGGTTACAAAACCTAATTTTACACATAGATGAAATAATTAATAATGGAAAACAAGGTAATGATAAATTTCCTTGGGTAACGAAATTTTCCTTATGAAAGTAAAACATATGGTAAAATGAAATATTTCTTAAGATAATGTGTTTGCCATTGTCAAAACAAGAGAAAATGTGGATGCAATAAGAAAACCTCATTGACTAAACAATCTCCCCAAACAAGAAAGAATGGAAAAGTCATAAGAACACATTATTGACTCAAAAATCTCCCCCTTTTTGGAAATCACAAACCTCCTTTTGAAAAATAATATATAAGGACGTAGAAAATATTTTTCTGGTTTATGAATGTAAAATGAATCTCCCTTATCAAATAGGAAATGATGAATATGACTGACTCACCCTTAGGCTTTGGAACTATAAGGAATGTATTATAGATTTCCAGAATGATATTTTTCATTATCACGAATACAAAACTTATTGTAATGAAAAATACCCCTTACATAAACTCCCCTTAAGAAAATTTCTTATTTTCATTGTATTATTTTTCCCTTATCCCCCTCTATGTTTTTCAAAACAAATTGAGCGAATGGAAAAGAAATTATTGTAATTCAAATATTAGTACAAAGAGTCCAAACAAAAATAAGAAACCAAAAATTCATTAAGATTGGATGAATTATACAAGGAAGAAGATTTCAACAAAATATTTGATTGGTTCAATTATCCTTCCATTTCATTGGGCATCAACTTCATCACAATTGTTTTTAGATTTTTTAGCTTCTTGTGATCTTCCTCAGCTCACTTTAGAATCTGATCTTGATCCTCTGCTTTCTTCTCTAACGATTTTGATTCTATCTTCCTAATACTTGAGAACATCATCATTAGCCATCAGGACTTCTTCATGCTTGAAAAGTTTTTATTCTATCTCAATTCGAAATCTCTTTATATCATCATTCATTGGTAAATTGAGTATAGATTTCCATTCAGATATTTTACTTCATGCTTTCGATTATTCTACTAGAGAGTTATCTTTTTCTCAAAGATACTTGTTAGATACTTGATCATACCATCTTTAATGTCAAAAGCCTCCTTGACACCATCTTGGAACTCATAATGTTCTCTCAAATCTTCAACAGTATTCTTCTAACAACCAACTATTTTCTTACATGACCTTATATGGGCATTGTAAATAATGAAGAAATTATTGAAATCATCCTCAAGATTTACATACATATCCATCACCATGGATACTGAATCTGATTTCTGATTTAGTGTGTGTTGATGCATCTAGCATCTAGATTCTATCTTGGAAAAATTGTAATAGTCCCAACCACATTCTTCAACGCCTGAACGACGAAATCATGTCCAAGGGATGATGATTATGAATCTGAAACATTGATCGGTGAGGGATCTTTCTCTAGCTCAGCAAGTAATTTCATTGAAGATACACCACTATTCTTCTTCATTATAACAACTTTCGTAGGTGTGTTAACAACCACCTGTTTACCCTTATCACCTTGCGAAATGGCTTCCTCATCTGATATTTTATGTTTACTGTCAGATAGCTAGACAATCATATCATCAACTATGTCTTCTTTCTCATCTTTTGCCTCACTATAATCAGGATGAATGAAGTCATGGTTAGAAAATTCTTCCTCAGACATCTTGTTCACTTCATTTTCTCTCTTCTTATCCTCTCCTTTATCATCTTTCCCTGGTGTATCCAACTTTGAGAATTCTGCTACAGTTGTTCAGATTGATAGCTTCTCTGATGGACTCTCCTTCTCATGGAAATCTTCAACTTTCTTAATCAAATCTGCAATGTCACTAATACATTCTTATTCCTCTTATTCTTCTACTTATTTTACTTATTTTTATTTGAACTTTTTTGGAGTCACATATTTCATTGTCAGGGTCTCAGGTAAAGATTATACCAGGAAGTATTCTCGTACCAGAATGATCTCTGATGCTTTCTCAGTATCCCTCAGAAGGGATTTCACTATCTCGACTTCATTCATCTTCTTATTTAACTTCTTTTCTTTAGCTTGTTATTCAATATCATCAGCAGTCTTCTCTCTTAAGGATTATGCTTTAGCAGGATCCAGACCGAAACTAGGCTCCCTTACTTTACTTTTTTCCTTGTCTTCCATCTACATAGCTACTACCTCATCTGGATAGGCTTTTTTCTTCTTAGGCATTGGAGGTGCGGATTGGACTTCCTTAGATTTTGGGGTTTTTGCTTCCTCTTCTTTTTCACCAAATTCCATTTCATTCCTGCATTTTTTCATGGTTCACCAACATCTTGTTTCTTCATAATAGCTTCAGCTTCTTCCTCTGTTAATTAATAAAATTATCTGAAGTCCATACAAAAACCAATGTTCATCCTCTTCAGAGTATCATCATTGACTAGCATGAAATTTAAATTCCTTGGATTCGAGCTTCAAGGAATTTTAAAATATTCTAATCACCAATCAATTCACATAGAAAGAATAGATGGATACATAATTATCTGATCCATCATGTTTCTAGTCTTCATATTCTCAATCGTAATGAGAATATTCTTATCCATATTGATTTCCTTAAACATACCAGAAAATAAAAGATAAAAATGTCACTCTTCTTCAATGTATCATTGTCCCCTTTTCTCGAAATAATGATTACTTGAACCCATAATTCGAGAATCTGATAGTTTTTAGAGAAGTGAGAAATATTCAGAGTCTTTACATCTATAAGACCAAGGGACTCCATAGCTTTCACATTAACAAAGCTTCCTTTGACCTCAGGCAACTTGTGAGAACAGAACTCAGCATCCCCTTCGTATAGAATACCAACCAAACTAGATGACTTTGTATACGAAAGATCATAAGTCTTCCTATAACTATTGATCAAAAACTTATCTCTACTTTCTTTTTTAAAAAAACTTACTCATTCATAAAATTCAATTAGCAGATCCGGATACACCAAATATTGAGAAGCAAGCATTGATATACAGACACTTTCCCATCCATTCAGCTTAATGTTTTTTTGAGATAATTGAATGATACTAGTTGAAAAAGTTTGGATGAACTGGACTTTCCCTATATAATTGTCACTCTAAGATTGTATTGAATATAGAAATATCATTTTAAGAGGATTCATCTACAGACATTCATAATTTGAGAAACCTATGAAAATATGGAATTAGCTTCTGTATAAGGGCAGCACTTCATCACACGAGATCTTGAGAATCGATGTGGGACAAACATTGGGGGTCCATTATATAGACGTTTGATGTGGTGGTTCATCTTCCAAACTCAATTGAGTGCCTGAAAATACTTCTGATCTGATCTGATGGTTGAAAAGATAGATGTAAGGAAAATGTGGATATGATATTTTGAGAATTTTTAATAAAAAAAATCGGATATAAGGAAAAGGAAATCCAAACAAATTTAAATACAAATGAAACTACTAGAAATTAAAGGATGATTACGAAAAATCAAGAAAGTAAACATACTTTTCGTATTTCTACGACGATTATTCGTAATGGGGAAGATTTTCCTTGAAAAATATTAGATTTTGATAAATTTTGATTATTAAAATGTTTGAAAAACTAACTACAAATTTTTATTACAAAATATTTGAAAACTACCAAGAAAATGTAATCCCCCTATGAAAAAGAGTTTCTTATTTTAAGGATATTAGTTTCAATATAAATTTAACAAGAAAGATTACATTATGGTTATCATTACTAACTTCTGTATAATGTATTCATATCAAACACAGGGTCATGATTTTGTGAAAATATTATCAGGTTGATCTTGTGTTCCGATAAATTGAAAAATGATATCCCCTTTTTCTGTGTGATCACTAAGAATGTGATGCCTAATATCTATGTGTTTTTCACGAGAGTGATTTGAAGCGTTTCTACATAAGGAAATAACACTAGTATTGTCACACAAAATATGAGTTTTTTAAAACTCATACCATTGTCTGTGTGTGTGTGTGTTGCATCCCCAACATTTGAGCACAATAACATCAAGTTGCTACATATTCAGCTTCAGTAGTTGAAAGTGATAGTAAGTGTTTTTCTTAATTTACCAAGAAACTAATGAATATCCTATGAAAAGACTTGTTCCAGATGTTCTTTTTCTATACATTCTACATCCACCAATGTCAGCATCTGTAAAAATTTTCAAAATAAATCCATTTCCAGATGTCTAAAAGTGTCCTAAATCCATGGTTCCCATTATGTAGCGAAAAATTGTTTTCACTACCTTTAAATGGGATTACATAGGGTCAGATTAATATCTTTCACATATGCATACTGAAATCATTAAATATGGAGGACTATATGTCATGTATAGTAAGCTTCCTATCATACCTCTATTTTTTTGATATACTGGTTTCCCAACTTCATCAAGTTCATGTGTACATGAGGTACCGATGGGAGTACTTATACTATTAGTTTTTTCATATCCATACTTTTTAAGATGAGATTTAATATACATATGTTGGTATATATAAATTCCTTATAGATTTTGAGAAATTTTAAAACCAAGGAAAAATGTTAACTCACCCACCACACTCATTTCAGACTTAGATTTCATTAGATTCACAAAGGAATTAGTTAAAGAATGTTGTGTTGAAAAATATATTATGTCATCAACATAAATTTAAACAATCCAAACATTTTTCGTATCTTTCTTTAAATAATGGTTGGATCTTAATTTCCCATAACATTATTATTTTGAATCAAAAATCATGTAAGACTATCCTACCAGGCTTGAGGGGATTTCATAATTCCATAAAAATATTTGGTATGTTTATAAACATGTTCAGGGTGTTTTGTGTCTTCAAAACAAAGAGGTTGTTCAACAAAAACATCATCTTATACTAAAACATTAATAAAATCATATTTCATATACATTTGAAAAAGTTTGTAGTTGAAGAACTCTACAAATACAAGTAAAATAAAAATATATTCCAGTCTATATACTTGAGCATAGGTTACTTCAGAGTATATTACTTCTTATTGATTATATATTTTTGCTATTAATCTAGATTTATATCTTAATATGATTCCATTTTCATCACTCTTATTTCTAAAGACCCATTTTACTACAATAACAAATTTTTCCTTTGGTATTTCAACAAAGATCCAGACTTTATTCCTATTAATTCATTTAGCTCATATTACAAAGCTTTTATCCAATCATCATCACCTAAATCTTCATCAATAATATTTGGTTCTAATTGAGAATGGAATGCTAGATGTTCTACTTCATTTCATAAGGAACATCTAGTCCTTACAGGTTTATTTAAATCACCATGGATACTATCACTGGTATTATTCTTATTAAACAACTGATTTGGATTTTGTAAAACATTTTCATTAACATAGGGGAAAAAATCTTATATGGTAACTTTTTCAGAAACATCTTCTTGGACATTTCTCTTATCAGAAGGATCTTCTAAAAATGTTGATAATATGTTTTTGAAAACATGTCTGCAGATGTTGGTTGGGGTTGTTTAAAAACCAAGGGATCAGTTTCATCAAATTTTACATGTACTATTTCTTCAATAGTACAAGTGTTTTTATTGAATACTCTATTATCATTAGATGTTGTGGAGTATCCTAAGAAAATTCCTTCAAAATATTTTGGTGAAAATTTGGGTAAGTTATTTTTAGTATTAAAAATTAATACCTTGCAGCCAAAAGTCTTGAAGTAGGAAAGTCTAGGTTTTCTACCATTCTCAAACTCATAAGGAGTTTTATTATGAAAAGGTCTAATCCAAATATGATTTATAGTATAACAAGAAGTTATTACACCTTAATCCTAGAAATTATTGGCTATCGAATATTCACTCAACATGGATCTTGTTATCTCTTGAAGAATTCTATATCTTCTTTCAAAAAAAACATTTTTTTGAGGTGTTCTAGGTGATGAGATGTTATGAGTAATTCTTTTCCTACAAGAAAAAGTTTTAAAATTACAATTTTGAAATTCTCCTCCATGATCACTATGAATATTTAACAAAGGAATGTTTTTATCGTTATTAACATGGGCTCTAAAACCATTGAAATAAAAAAACATCATATTTTCTTGCTAGAAAATATAACCACGTAAATGTAGTGAAATCATCAACTAGGAAAAATACATAATATTTTCCTGCAATGCTTCCAGTTTGTGATGAGCCAAAAAGATCCATATTCACCAACTGTAATGCATCAGTGGATGAGACTTCACCAACGGATATAAAACATGATTTATGATTCTTTCCAAATTGCCAAAGATTACAATCTTTTAAAGAATCAAATATAAACTCTGGTAGATCCTTAACTAGTCCGTTCATAGATTTTTTTCATAGGTTACTAAGGTTATAGTGTCCTAACATTTTATTCCACAACAAAAAATGGTCTTCCATTGCACTAAGACAAGGTATGACTTGGCACCTAAGGTATTCTATGTTTAGTGTCTAAAAATTCTCTTGCATATGGGTAGAAAGAATAAACTCTTCCTTGTAATTCTATACTATGTACTTATCATTCCTAAAATTCACAAGGTAACCTTCATCACAAAATTGACATATGATAATGAGTATGTGCATAAGACCCATAACAAATAAAACATTTGAAATCAATGTTTTTACAAGAATAATGATGTTACCTATACCAATAATTTCTCCCTTATCATTATCTCCGAAAGTTACTTTTCTGCCTTTCGTCGTGATAATATTTTCAATGTAGTTTTTGTTACTAGTCATATGCTGGAAACATACACTATCTTTGTACCAAGTATTATTGAAGTACTTTCTTTATTTTCCTGAAAATAAGAATGTAAGACTTTCGAAATCCAAACTGTCTTGGATCTGGGAATTTCAGAATTCAAAATTATAGGTACCCATATTTTAATAGAAAAATAGGTTTTATGAAATCCTAAAGACTGGGGTTTTTTAAAGGAACAACTTTTTTTGTAGTTTTCACCACACTGCCACATGGTGAAGAATGGAGCTCTTTGAGGAACAAAATAACTGTTTCTAAAAATTGGTTTTAAACATGTATAAACAAAACCAGAATTATTCCTAAGAGGTCTGATTTGAGAATGCATTTTGTCAAAATTATATTTACCTATGGTAATGTTTGACAAGTACATCCTCAAGGAAAAAAATTCTGACATTGTTTTAACAACTAATTTCTTATCTTCCAAAACATCGGATTTAGAACTAGATTTAGGCTCGAAAACATTTTTCATAGAAATTGAATTTTGATGATCCTTAGAATGTTTATCCTTCTAAGAATTTTCTTTCCCGTGATTTTTTGAAATACATTCAAAACCAAGGGTTTTCATATCAATATATTTAGAAAAATTAGATATTTCCATAGTATGTATAGCAATCCTAGAATTTTCCTTATCAATTTTTTTGTTGAGTTTAGAATTTTTGTTCTCAATAATCTTATAAAACCTAGAATCTTATTCATTTGTAGTTAAAGTATTATCTTCATCAGAAGAACATTCTTCATTATAAGTGTTATAATATATGCTATCACTTTAGCTAGCATTGAATGATAAATTGGTCATGGATTCATCATTGTGTAGCTTAGCCATTAAGAAATGATTTTCAATAGGTATTGGTGCTATTAGACCAAGATTATTCTTTCCAGAAGATTCGTAATCTGATGATTCATCTGAAGAGTCTCCACCACTGGAACTCTAGGTGTCATTAGCATTCAATACATTATTAGATTTAGCTTCATAATACTTCTTTCTGTTTCTCTCATAATGATTTTCCATTATTTCCTTCCTCTTATGAATCGGAAAATCATGTCTTGTATGTCCAAATATCTTGAATTAATAACCTTATCTTTCCTTTCATTCTTCTTGTATCTAGATTGAAAATTCATCTGACGAACAATCTTGTTCATCCATCGACCAATATTTTCTAATTCATTTTCTGAAAATTCACATCCACTTTATTCGGAATGGATAATAACCTTATTATATTTGGATCTAGTAACTCTCTCAGGAGTGTGGGATTTCATATGATTTGAAGTAGTTGTAAAACCAACTCCTCCATTCCCATTCTTCTTTATAGCATTATAATCATCTCTATTAATTATAGACTCATGATGAAGAAGTGTTCCAAATATCTCATTTAGAGAAATCTGAGTGACCTTTCTATTCTCCTCAATAGTAGTTCTCTTGGATTCTCACTCCTTGGGAATGATGTCTACGATTTTATCCACAAGAAATTATGGGTTCTCCATAAGGAAAGTTAAAGCCCCGGTATTCAACACTTAACATAGATCTTCGTGTCTCTATAACTTTAGAATTACCAAAATGAGTAACATTATCTTTCTTCTAGATACTATTTGCAGCATCACATGATGATATTTGACTATAGATATTCCTAGTCATGGAACATAGCAATGTATTGCATACCTTATAATTCTGTTGATATTCATGATTTTCTTGATTGGTGAAAATACTAACTTCCTTGTTAGGGATTCTATATCCTCTAGTAAGCAAAACAAAATTATCCACTCCAGTATTGATAATATATTTCTGTATATGATCTCTCAAATACTAATAATAATTCCCATAAAAAATTAAAGGTTTGGTTGGATTTAGGTTGTCCGTGGAACCATCATTGATTTCTTCCATCTCAAACGAAATATCATTCCAATAAATCTTGTCAGTAATAAATGTTTTTAAACAAGAGAAAAATATCACATGCATGGAAAATATAACAAGAGTATCTCTAAGGAAAATATGTATCACAGTACGGAAATTTGATTATTAAAATAATAAAAAGAATAATTCCCTTCTTAATATAATCGTGAGATTAATTCAGATTAAACCAATCCTCTGATACCAATTTTCGAGTTAGTATGGAGTATGATAATATCATATGATACCAACTAAAGGATCGAATTGATACTATAGATACTCAATATAAAATAGTGGGGGTGAATTGTATAAATTAAAAAATCCTTAAAGATATTTTGTATAAACAATATTCACAACACCTCTATGTCTACACACATTCTTGATTCCGGAAATATGATTCTGAGAATGCGGTTCCAAAAAAGTGATTCTAGAGATGAATCCTAAAAAAGTTTACAATGATAAAGATTATAATGTAATGTGTATTGAATATTAATACATCAGAGTGTACAGGTATAAGGAAGTACAAAAATTTATACATTCCTCAACAACAATAGATGCAACAGAAAACATGAAACTAAACAAGCAACAAGTAGTAACCCTTTTAACCCAAAGAGAAGGGTATCCAACAACCTTGGATAAAGGTCCCTTGATTTATTCATTCACGAAATTCTTTCTTACCCATACAAGGGTAAGACCATGATACGAAGATTGTAGTATGTCTTGATATCCCTGTAATCTCTCATATTTAATTTAGCTGGATCCTCAATCTTTATATCCCTAGAAGCCCTCGAATGTACTGAACAACATTTAGAGTCACACAAAACAATTTTGCATGAAGAGATGGTTGAAAAAGTCGTTCAAACTTTTTGCACGAAGCCTGAGAGTTTATAAAACCCTCTCTCTATTAATCACTTTAATAACATGTAAGTAAGTTCTTCCAAAAGTTTAAGTTCTGAGCTTGTTCAAATGAGATCATATTTATATTCATGGCTTCAACGGTTTGATCTCACCTACAACGGTCGTATTTTTCACTGAATTTTGAAGGGACCTATAAACATGTCACTCAAACAATAGTTAGTTAGTAGCTGAAAGCACGATGTCATTTTGTAATCAAAACATGAATTAAAAAAATATGGTTACTTAACCAAAATCAATTATTCGGAGTGTAAGGGAAAATAGTTCAGAGTATAATCAAAAATACATTTGGTATCCATAATACAAGGATATTAAGATTCTTTTTCTAGTGAATTTATTACCTGAATTATATAGAATTCAGAGTTTGAATGTCACAGAAATTCAGAGTCTCAATTAATAAGAATTATAAGTATCAACATACAATGTTCGGAGTTTGAATTAATCAGAATTCAATGTTAGAACATATGATGTTCAGAGTCTAAATTCGTATGAATTTGGAGTCAGAACTCAAAATAAGTTGGATTCTGAATTCAGAGAACATGGGGTAAGAACTCATAAGAGTTCGGAGTCTGAATTCAGAGAACATGGAGTCAGAACCCATAAGAGTTCGGAGTCTGAATTTAGAGAACTCATAGTCAGAACTCCTAAGAGTTCGATGTCTGAATTCCGAGACCTCATAGTCAGAACGCATAGTAGTTCAGAGGAAAAATTAAGAGAACTCGGAACCTAAATTCGGATCCTGAAAAAATATTACTCTATATCTCAGTATTATATGATTCCAAGGTTTTGGATACAAAACCAAATTTTACACTTAGATGAAATAATGGATATGGGAAAACATGGTAATGAAAAATATCCTTGTGGAAGGAAATTTTCCTTATGAAATTAAAACATCTGGTAAAATGAAAATTTCATTAAGATAATGTGTTTGGGATTTTCAAAACAAGAGAAATATGGGAATCAATAACAAAACCTTATTGACTCAACAATCTCCCCAAACAATAAGGACTGAAAAGGTCATAAGGAAACCTTATTGACTCAACAGACCCCAAAAATATTTTGGAGCCATCAATTCATGGAAATAAATCTGCTAAACGTGTTTTATGTTAAAATTTTAACATTTAGTAAGTTGGGAGATGACATATTGTAGTGAAATCAAGAACAATTTCAAACATTGATAATCCTAAATGCTCATCGAATGACATTATGTGTGAGGATTTCAGGATAGATGATGAATACTTCAATCATAAGTGGCTACAGTATAACATTCTTAGGACACTAGAAAAAATTACTACTTGGGATTTTTCACGGATGATTTCCTTGATGTGTTTGTGTTGAATCTGGGAACATTCATGGGTCATATTATACCCTCAATGTTGATTTCAATCATTAAAATGATTCTTTTCCTAATAAAAGGTATTTATATAAATAAAATTTATACTAGATTTTATCGTTAACAAGGGAAACATTGGTTTTAAATTAAGTTACACTTTTAATTACGTAATTAACATTTACCAAGACATGAATAATTCAATATTTTTTTAATACATCAATATATTGTGTAATATATTTATGATTTATGTGTTAAATATGTATTTTTATTCTATGAAATCATCATTACATTATTATCTATATTTAATATTTTTGATAGCAGTTGTAATATGTCTATCATTCTTTTCTGATCCTAAAAGGTGTCTCCTGTTAGTGTATTTATTAGTTCTTAGACTGGAGGATGTGATTCTAGTGAATTGTTTTGGATGATTCTTCTTGGCGCATTGGTTTGGACTCTAGTCTAATGTGAGGTAATTATAAGTTATCATTTTCATCATTTCCTTTTCATGACTACATGGATGAAATTCATGTGTTTATCCCATTTCCAGTGTCAATCATGAAAGTGATGGATAATTTATGAAACAAATTCGGGATGGAGTTTCATGGATTTTCATGTAAAGTATATTGGATTATTAACATGATTAATCATGTTTTTACCATGTATCATACATCTTTAGGAATTTTCAAGGAGTTTCAACATGTTTTTTTATTAGGTTTAATCATTTTTTTAATTTTTTTAGACCAAAATATAACTTAAACATAGAATTAATATATAATAATTCTATTATATGTAAATAGATTAAAAAAATATAATATTGGATTATCAAAACATAAAATTTTATTTAATACATAATTGATAAATAGATATTAATTTTTAGTGTTTTTTATAGAAGTTAATAATATTAGTTATAGATAATGTTTTTGTAGGAGTCTATTGATAATCTGTATAATCGTCATATATATTATATTTTAATATTATTATAATTACAATGGAACAATTTTATCTATCATAGTAATATTTTGCAACATAGTTTTCCAAATTAATTTACTAAAATTTACACATTATTGTAGATATTAGCATTGGGTTAGGTGTAAGAGGTTTATCACAATTAATGTACAATAAAATAATTATTAGCCACCTCTAATGGATGCCAAAAATTCAAAATTTTAAAAACATTTAATTTCACCCACCTACAAAATTTTCTTCCCAGAGATTTTGCAACAACACTTCCATGTCACCCCCGTCTTCACGTTACATCCCCTGGAAACCCCTGGCACTCCCCGATCAACACAGTACTACCCCCCACATTACAACTAGTAATCAGATCCCTCTTCATCAATTATATTTGGTTCTAATTGAGAATGGAATGCTATATGTTCTAATTCATTTCATAAGGAACATCTAGTCCTTACAGGTTTATTTAAATAACCAAGGATACTATCACTGGTATGATTCTTATTAAACAACTGATTTGGGTTTTGTAAAACTTTTTAATTAACATAGGGGAGAAAATCTTCTGTGGTAATTTTTTCAGAAACATCTTCTTGGACATTTCTCTTATCAGAAGGATCTTCTAAAAATGTTGATAATAAGTTTTTGAAAACATGTCTGCAGATGTAGGTTGGGGTTGTTTACAAACCAAGGGATCAGTTTCATCAAATTTTACACGTACTATTTCTTCAATAGTACAAGTGTTTTCATTGAAAACTCTATTATCATTAGATGTTGTGGAGTATCCTAAGAAAATTCATTCAAAATATTTTGGTGAAAATTTGTGTAAGTTATCTTTAGTATTCAAAATTAATACCTTGCAGCCAAAAATCTTGAAGTAGGAAAGTCTAGGTTTTCTACCATTCTCTAACTCATAAGAAGATTTAATATGAAAAGGTCTAATCCAAATATGATTTATATTATAACAAGAAGTTCTTACACCTTCATCCAAAAAATTATTGGCTATCGAATATTCACTCAACATGGATCTTGTTATCTCTTGAAGAATTCTATATCTTCTTTCAAAAACAATAGTTTTTTGAGGTGTTCTAGGTGCTGAGATGTTATGAGTAATTCTTTTCCTACAAGAAAATGTTTTAAAATTAGAATTTTGAAATTATCCTCCATGATCACTATGAATATTTAACAAAGGAATGTTTTTATCGTTATTAACATGGGCTCTAAAACCATTGAAATAAAAAAACATCATATTTTCTTGCTAGAAAATATACCCACGTAAATGTAGTGAAATCATTAACTAAGAAAAATACATAATATTTTCCTGCAATGCTTCCAGTTTGTGATGGGCCAAAAAGATCCATATTCACCAACTATAATGCATCAGTGGATGAGACATCACCAACAGATATAAAACATGATTTATGATTCTTTCTAAATTTCCAAATATTACAATCTTTTGATGAATCAAATATAAACTCTGGTAGATCCTTAACTAGTTCATTCGTAGATTTTTTTAATAGGTTACTAAGGTTATAGTGTCCTAACATTTTATTCCACAACAAAAAATGGTCTTCCATTGCACTAAGACAAGGTATGCCTTGGAACCTAAGGTATTCTATGTTTAGTGTGAAAAAATTCTCTTGCCTATGGGTAGAAATAATAAACTCTTCCTTGTAATTCTATACTATGCACTTATCATTCCTAAAATTCACAAGGTAACATTCATCACAAAATTGACATATGATAATGAGCATGTGCATAAGACCCATAACAAATAAAACATTTGAAATCAATGTTTTTACAAGAATAATGATGTTACCTATACCAATAATTTCTCCCTTATCATTATCTCCGAAAGTTAATTTTATGCCTTTCGTCTTGATAATATTTTCAATGTAGTTTTTGTTACCAGTCATATGCTGGAAACATACACTATCCTTGTACCAAGTATTATTGTCAGTACTTTCTTTATTTTCCTGAAAATAAGAATTTAATACTTTCGAAATCCAAATAGTCTTGGATCTAGGAATTTCAAAATGCAAAATTATAGGTACCCATATTTTAATAGAAAAATAGGTTTTATGAAATCCTAAAGACTGGGGTTTTTTTAAGGAACAAATATTTTCGTAGTTTCCACCACACTGCCACTTGGTGAAGAATGGAGCACTTTGAGGAACAAAATAACTGTTTTCAAAAACTGGTTTTAAACATGTATAAACAAAACCAGAATTATTCCTAAGAGGTCTGATTTGAGAATGCATTTTCTCAAAATTTTATTTACCTATGGTAAAGTCTGACAAGTACATCCTCAAGGAAAAAATTTCTTGACATTGTTTTAACAACTAATTTCTTATCTTCCAAAACATCAGATTTAGAACTAGAGTTAGGCTCGAAAGCATTTTTCATAGAAATTTAATTTTGAAGATCCTTAGAATGTTTATCCTTCTAATAATTTTCTTTCCCGTGATTTTTTGAAATACATTCAAAACCAAGGGTTTTCTTATCAATATATTTAGAAAAATTAGATATTTCCATAGTATGTATAGCAATCCGAGAATTTTCCTTATCAATTTTTTGTTGAGTTTAGAATTTTTGTTCTCAATAACCTTATAAAACCTAGAATCTTATTCATTTGTAGTTAAAGTATTATCTTAATCAGAAGAAAATTCTTCATTATAAGAGTTATAATATATGATATCACTTTATCTAGCATTGAAAGATAAATTGTTCATGGATTCATCATTGTGTAGCTTAGCCTTTAAGAAATGATTTTCAATAGGTATTCGTGCTATTAGACCAAGATTATTCTTTCCATAAGATTCGTAATCTGATGATTCATCTGAAGAGTCTCCACCAATGCCACTCTAGGTGTCATTAGCATTCAATACATTATTAGATTTAGCTTCATAATACTTCTTTCTATTTCTCTCATAATGATTTTCCATTATTTCCTTCCTCTTATGAATAGGAAAATCATGTCTTATATGTCCATATCTCTTGAATTAATAACATGTGACATCTGAATCTTCCTTATCTTTCCTTTAATTCTTCTTGTATCTAGATTGAAAATTTGTCTGACCAACAATCTTGTTCATCCATGGACCAATATTTTCTAATTTATTTTCTGAAAATTCACATCCACTTTATTCGGAATGGATAATAACCTTATTATATTAGGATCTAGTAACTCTATCAGGAGTGTGGGATTTTATATGATTTGAAGTAGTTGTAAAAGCAACTCCTCCATTCCCATTCTTCTTTATAGCATTATCATCATCTCTATTAAATATAGACTCATGTTAAAGAAGTGTTTCAAATAGCTCATTTAGAGAAATCTGAGTGACCTTTCTATTCTCCTCAATAGTAGTTCTCTTGGATTCCCACTCCTTCGGAATGATGTCTATGATTTTATCCACAAGAGATTATGGGTTCTCCATAAGGAAAGTTAAAGCCACCTTATTCAACACTTAACATAGCTCTTCGTGTCTCTATAACATTAGAAGTACCAAAATGAGTAACTTTATATTTATTCTAGATACTATTTGCAGCATCACAAGATGATATTTGACTATAGATATTCCTAGTCATGGAACATAGCAATGTATTGCATACCTTATAATTCCATTTATATTCATACTTTTCTTGATCGGTGAAAATACTAACTTCCTTGTTAGGTATTTTATATCCTCTAGTAAGCATAACAAAATTATTCACTCCAGTATTGATAATATATTTCTTTATATGATCTCCCAAATACTAATAATAATTCCCATAAAAAATAAGAGGTTTGGTTGGATTTAGGTTGTCCGTGGAACCATCATTGATTTCTGCCATCTCAAATGAAATATCATTCCAAAAAATCTTGTCAGTAATAAATGTTTTTAAACAATAGCAAAATATCACATGCATGGAAAATATAACAAGAGTATCTCTAAGGAAAATATGAATCAGAGTACGGAAATTTGATTATTAAAATAATAAAAAGAGGAATTACCTTCTGAATACAATCGTGAGATTAATTCGGATTAAACCAATCCCCTGATACCAATTTTCGAGTTAGTATGGAGTATGATAATATCATATGATACCAACTAAAGTATAGAATTGATACTATAGATACTCAATATAAAATAGTGGGGTGAATGGTATAAATTAAAATATCCTTAAAGAAATTTTGTATAAACAATATTCACAACACCTCTATGTCTACACACATTCTTGATTCTGGAAATATGATTCTGAGAATGCGGTTCCAGAAAAGTGATTCTGGAGATGAATCCTAAAAAAAGATTACAATGATAAAGATTATAATGTAATGTGTATAGAATATTAATAGATCAGAGTGTACAGGTATAAGTAAGTAAAAAAATTTATACTTTCCTCAACAACAATAAATGCAGCAGAAAACATGAAACTAAACAAGCAACAAGTAGTAATCCTTTTAACCCAAAGAGATGGGTATCCAACAACCTTGGATAAAGGTCCCTTGATTTATACATTCACAAAATTCTTTCTTACCCATACAAGGGTGAGACCGCGATATAAAGATTGTAGTATGTCTTGATATCCCTGTAATCTCTCATATTTAATTTAGTTGGATCCTCAATCTTCATATCCCTAGAAGCCCTCGAATGTACTGAACAACATTTAGAGTCGCACGAAACAATTCTGCATGAAGAGATGTTTGAACAAGTCTTTCAAACTTTTTGCACGAAGCCTGAGAGTTTATAAAACCCCCTCTCTATAAATCACATTAATAGCATGTAATTATGTTCTTCCAAAAGTTAAAGTTCTGAGCTTGTTCAAATGAGCTCTTATTTATATTCATGGCTTCAACGGTTGGATCTGACCTCCAACGGTCATATTTTTCACTGAATTTTGAAGGGACCTATAAACATGTCACACAAACAACAGTTTGTTAGTAACTGAAAGCACGCTATCATTTTTTAATCAAAACATGAATAACAAAAAATATGGTTACGTAACCAAAATCAATTATTCGGAGTGTAAGGAAAAATAGTTCAGAGTATAATCAAAAATAAATTTGGTATCCATAATACATGGATATTAAGATTCTTCTTCCAGTGAATTTATAACCTGAATTATATAGAATTCAGAGTTTGAATGTCACAGAAATTAAGAGTCTCAATTAATAAGAATTCTAAGTATCAACATACAATGTTCGGAGTTTGAATTAATCAGAATTCAATGTTATAACAAACGATGTTCGGAGTCTAAATTCGTATGAATTTGGAGTCAGAACTCAAAATAGGTTGGAGTCTGAATTCAGAGAACATGGGGTAATAACTCATAAGAGTTCAGAGTCTGAATTCAGAGAACTTGGAGTCAGAACCCATAAGAGTTCGGAGTCTGAATTTAGAGAACTCATAGTCAGAACTCCTAAGAGTTCGATGTCTGAATTCCGAGACCTCATAGTCAGAACGCATAGTAGTTCAAAGGTAGAATTAAGAGAACTCGGAAACTAAATTCGGATCCTGAAAAAAGAATACTCTATATCATAGTATTATATGATTCCAAGGTTTTGGATACAAAACCAAATTTTACACTTAGATGAAATAATGGATAAGGGAAAACATGGTAATGATAAATATCCTTGTGGAAGGAAATTTTCTTTATGAAATTAAAACATCTGGTAAAATGAAAATTTCATTAAGATAAGGTGTTTGGGATTTTCAAAACAAGAGAAATTTGGGAATCAATAAAAAAACCTTATTGACTCAACAATCTACCCAAACAAGAAGGAATGAAAAGGTCATAAGGAAACCTTATTGACTAAACAGACCCCAAAAATATTTTGGAGCCATCAATTCATGGAAATAAATATGCTAAACGTGTTTTATGTTAAAATTTTAACATTTAGTAAGTTCGGACACGACATATTGTAGTGAAATCATGAACAATTTCAAACATTGATAATCCTAAATGTTTATCGAATGTCATTATGTGTGAGGTTTTTAGGATAGATGATGAATACATCAATCATAAGTGGCTACAGTATATCTTTTCTAGGACACTAGAAAAAAGTACTACTTGGGATTTTTTCACGGATGATTTCCTTGATGTGTTTGTGTTGAATCTGTGAACATTCATGGGTCATATTCTACCCTCAATGTTGATTTCAATCATTAAAATGATTCTTTTCCTAATAAAAGGTATTTATATAAATAAAATTTATACTAAATTTTATATTTAACAAGGGAAACAATGGTTTTAAATTAAGTTACACTTTTTATTACGTAATTAACATTTACCAAGACATGTATAATTCAATATTTTTTTAATACGTCAATATATTTTGTAATATATTTATGATTTATGTGTTAAATATGTATTATTATTCTATGAAATCATCATTACATTATTATGTATAATTTAATATTTTTGAAACCAGTTGTAATATGCGTATCATTCTTTTCTGATCCTAAAAGGTGTCTCCTGTTTGTGTATTTATTAGTTCTTAGACTAGAGGATGTGATTCTAGTGAATCGTTTTGGATGATTCTTCTTGGCGCATTGGTTTGGAATCTATTCTAATGTGAGGTAATTATAAGTTATCATTTTCATCATTGCCTTTTAATGAATACATGGATGACATTCATGTGTTTATACCATTTCCAGTGTCAATCATGAAAGTGACAGATAATTTAGGAAACAAATTCCGGATAGAGTTTCATGGAGTTTTATGTAAAGTATATTGGAGTATTAACATGATTAATCATGTTTTTATCATGTATCACACATATTTAGGAATTTTCAAGGAGTTTCAACATGTTTTTTTGTTAGGTTTAATCCTTTTTTTATTTTTTTTAGACCAAAATATTCCTTAAACGTAGAATTAATATATAATAATTCTATTATATTTATATAGATTTAAAAAATATAATATTGGATTATCAACACATAAAATTTTATTTAATACATATTTGATAAATAGATATTAATTTTTGGTGTTTCTTATAGAAGTTAATAATATTAGTTATTGTTAATGTTTTTGTAGGAGTCTATTGATAATCTGTATAATCATCATATATAATATATTTTAATATTATTATAATTACAATGGAACAATTTTATCTATCATAGTAATATTTTGCAACAGAGTTTTCCAAATTAATTTACTAAAATTTACACACTACTGTAGATATTAGCTTTGGGTTAGGTGTAAGAGGTTAATCACCATTAATGTACAATAAAATAAATATTAGCCACCTCTAATGGATGACAAAAATTCAAAATTTTAAAAACATTTTATTTCACCCACCTAAGAAATTTTCTTCCCATAGATTTCGCAACAACACTTCCATGTCACCCCCGTCTTCACGTTACTTCCCCTAGCAACCCCTGGCACTCCCCGATCAACACAGTACTACCCCCCACATTATAACTAGTAATCAGATCCCTCTACCAAAATTTCCTTGCTACCCCAAAACTTCCCTCCATGTACCCAACTACTACATCCCCATGTTCATCCACTATGGTTAACATCAGACAGTTTTTTCTCCCTCCCTGTCATCCCCGGAGTACCGATGTGTTTGCAACATCAAATAGAACTCTAATGTGAGAGTTTTCAAGAATCACTTTTAGAGGCCGGATTAGGTGGTTGATGTTGGCCTTTACTGACAGAGAATCTATGGATTCAAAAAATTGTATCAAGGCTTCCTATAAGAATATTTAGTAGCTAAATTTTTTTCTCACTATAGTTTAGTATTCTAGTACTGATATATCTATTAGTAAAATGATTTACAAAAATAAAATTTTTAATTACCAATAAAATGGTCACATCTGTGAAAATATTTCAAGGTATTTTTTTCCATTTTTTTCTTATATTTATTCCTTAGTTTCCCCAATTGTTTTCAGTGAAAATTAAGGATTTTAGTCTTGAAACCTAGTGGGGAACATTTAAGGGAAATCATGCATCATCCTCTACATAAGCATGTTGCCAGTTTCATCCTGAATAGAGGAGACTATATGGTTGATGCATAGTTTGTAAAACCATATGGGTTAACCATCAGCGTGTTCCTCTTGGACAATGAGGGATGCATGGTTTCCATAATGTTTCAAAACCCATTTGGAAAAATCATGCAACCTGTCTAGGTTATTAAAAAGTAAAAATTGTCTTATTTTCCTATTAGTATTTATCCATAAAACACAACTAATCTAAACCCTATTTGATTTTCAGCCATGGTAACTTCCTCAAAACTATATTAGAGCCTTAGAGCAACAAGAATTGGGTGGTTTCTGTTTGGATTCATTAATGATTCATCATGTCAAAATCTTTTCAATGGGTTTCTTTATTAATATAGGGTTTCTCATCCTCCATCGTTGGGTTTGTATATTTCAGTCGGTTGTTTGACATGGTGAGGGTGATATTTTTGGGGTAAATATTAATGTTTATTATTCAATCATGCCATTACAAGGACATACTTATGTGTAGTTATAGTTTTCCACTGTGTTTTGGAACGTTCTGATCATGGGATAGGATGTTCCATGATATTACAATATTAGATGTATTTAATGTCCTTTATGGGTTGTTTAATGTATTTTATGGATTGTGTGTGTGGTGATAAATTTTTTTTGGAAATGTTATGACATGCATCTTGGATGAAAGTTAGTCATATAAATAAAATTTGTTATGTTTCACGTGTACATTATTGCAGTGTTTCTTGAAAGTGTTCTATAATAGTGTGAAATGAGAATACTGTATTTTCAAAGGGTTCTGAAGGTTATAATGTGTTGATAGTGGGGTTTACAATGAAAATTTTATTTTCTCCATGTTGGATTTTTATTTTTCACCATAAATATGGTTTTTAAATTATTAAAATGATGTGAAATAAGTTATAAATTGGATTTGGAGTGTATGAAGTTAAAAGTGGGTTTGCCCATAGAAATGGTTGGATTTCTTGTGTAAACATAATTTTGTATTTCCAAATGGGATTTTTGAATTGTTCAAATGGAACGAAATGTGTTTCCAAATGTTTTTGAAGTACATGGGTCATGAAGGTGGTTTTATGGAAAATGTTGGTTTCGTGTGGGATTTGATCATTTGATAAATGTGAATTCTATAAAATCATGAATTCCTTATGTGATAATGATTCATGGAATGTTTCTGTGCATTTGAAAATTTATGTGAAATGTGAAATGGAAATTTCATCACAAAAGTAATCCCAATAATTAGTTTGGAGCGATAGAACTAGTATACTAGTTTATTCTGTAGTGGAATGGCTTGTATTATTCTTGGAATATTGATGCTACAATAATAGAAAAACATGTGATATGATAAGAGAACACTATAAATTGGGATGGGATCTCCTCTAGTGGCTCGTGGATGAGAATGATGTTGGTATTGTATAATTATATAGAGACCACTAGTCCTTGGGATGAATTCCCATCTTGTGGCTCATGCATGAGAATGTAGTTTCTTTTTCATAGAGGATTTTGAATACTATGGAACAACACTTCTACAATACAATTCATGCTTGTTACGGGAAGCAATTATCAAAGGTACTTGAACTTGACATGATACATTTATATTATAATTATGTGTAGTGTTTCTAACAATCAATATACAGCGGCCCGTATGGACATTGTGGTTTTAACGAAAGTTTCTTTTGATAAATGACTTCCTTAAATGTTTTATCATGAAAATGATTCCCTTGAGATGTTACAAAGAAAAGGCCATCCAATGTTTTATTAAAAATTGAATGTTAATTTATCTTCTAATATTATAGAATGGAATCATTATTTTTTGGTGATATCTAACATGGATTTCTTTCACACCCTACAAACACATTTTGGATTATGAATAATTTTTTATGAATAACCCAGGTAAATGAAACGCGTCTTGCGGTTGGGATGGTGGATCTACCTACTAGGGTTCCACATATTGAAGGTGTTGGTGGTGGTGGATTGAGGGTGATGAACCTATTGTTTCATTGAGTTTTTTGGTATGGTTTTTTCCCATTCCGTAGTGTTAATATTTTGTTGGTTAAATTTATAGACCACAAATATGAAAAACAATGTATCTCATTTGGTTATGGTTATTGGTTATGTGATGTTTTATTCTCATGGGTTATTTATTATTATATACATGGGCTAAAGTGTTCCCAATGAATATTTTTTTCCTAGGGACTACTTTCCACCCTTTGGATATTGTAAATTCCCTTTAATCCATGACATAGAACATGTTGTTTTGGGGGTTTGATGACACTCCATTTTGGTTCATGAAAAAATAGTATTAGAGCAAGTTTCCCAAATTTTCAGTACAGTTTTTTGGGAGGATTCTGGATAGAGCAGAGCTAACTCTATTGGGGCATGAGGTTCTGGTTTAAAGTGGTGTGTCAATCCAACACAATACCTGATAGGATACAAGACTCTATGATATTATGGGAATTATGTTTCACTTCTCCTCCTTGTGAGACGTACATGTCAAAGACTATATATACACATCAGGAGAGGTTAACGTGGTTTGGGATTGTTGATTATGTTTGTTACGACATCGTTTTGTCTCATTTTTTTCGAAATCATTTTTGCTGCATAGAATTTTTTAAATTTCGTTTTTATGGATGTGTTCATGGTTTTTCCTTGTGTTGGTTATTTGTTGTGTCAAGATTACTCCATGGAGAGTTCATTTGTAGTCATGATAAGAGTCTGAAGGGATTTACCCCTCACAAATCGATCAATGGTCAGGGGAATTAGTGGTTTGATTTGGTCAAGATTTTTGTAATGGAGAGGGTTCTTGTCATACTCAGGATTGAGAAGTTGAAGCAGGACTAATAAAGAACAAATATTATAAGTTCCTCAAGAACCATCATTCATCTTTCTAGGTCATAATGGAACCTCATGAATCAGAAGAAGGACTTGAGATGATAGATATGATGTTCGAGTTTCTTGACACACCTAAGGCATTCAGGGTGGAGTGCGCATTGTTTAGGATTGAAGGTCCCCGTTAGATGTGGTGGGACTCAGTGGTACACGCATGAAATCTTGATTAGATGGGTTATAAATATTTTATGTGTGTCTTCAAAAAGAATTAATGTCATGAAATTTTGGCGTTTACAATATCCCATGAGATTTTGGAGCTCATAAATGGAGACCAAATAGTGATGAGGTATGATAACCACTTTGTAGTGTTAGTTTTATTCGAACATGAGGTAATTTCCATTGATAAGCTAAAGGAACCGATGTTTAAGATAGGGTTGCGGCCAAATATCTGATCCCATGTATTTTTTATCAATATGAAATCCAATGCCGATGTGGTTGATCTGCTATGATGGTGGAAATTGATTATAAAGTAATGTATGGGTTCTATGGAGCTATGTCAGCTTTGTGCAATAGAAGTTGATATGTGAAAAAGAGAAACTAGAATGAGTAATAAAAAATTGTAGGTGGTAGAATAAGCAATCCCTCCCAACTGTCTTAATACTTTGATGTAGGTTCTTGGTCGATCGTGTACCATTAGTTTGGGATGGCAAGGCACATGTATTATATGTTTCCATCTCCACTCATACCTTACCATGGATGTTGAACTATGAGGACCATGCAAAGATTTTGAAAGATGGAACATGCATAGTAGAGTGGTGCAGGATCTGTAGAGTCAAAATGGACTCTATATTGGTCATAACCAACCAGGATAATGGGCTCTTGATTAGGAGCTCTTGGCATGAATGATTGATGTTATTTGAAGAAGAGTATGTAAAGGGTATACCTACAGGTCTATGATTGTTCTAAGGCACGAGATGAGATGAGGTAACATTATGCTATGGAACAGGAACTAGTGGAGTCTAATTCAACGCCTATAAAAGTTCATGGTTCCATTCATTTTGCAACATCTTTGGATGATGAACTGATTGATACATGTGATTTTGATTCTTGTATTTATACCCATTTTTTGGATGTGTTGAAATTTCTAACATATCTTATACCTTATGTGATGGAGTTGGTGATGTTTCTTAGTAAGAAGTGAGATAAGGGTTTCAGGGGTCTATATTGTCAACTAACTATGTTAGAGGTTGAGTTGGAATGGAATTTCATGTTTTGGATATGTAACTCATTTAGGTAATCCTTTGTATGGATTTGATGGTCCGTTTTGGGGCACACATAAGTTATTATCAACGCTGGGTGAGTTTTTTAATCTTTATGTTATCACCCATGTTTTTCATAGTGAATGAGATCCTTTGTCATGATGTATATGACCGAAACATAAGAAGTTGGTCAAATTTTTTTATCAATTAACATAACTCATACTATAGGATGATGGTACCTATACTAAATATGGATGAACACCAATAGAGGATGTGTCACCACAGTTATTTTTAGATGAATTATCATGTTTTACACCAGAACTGGATGTGGAGTTCTCCATTGATTTGGCATTTGGAATAGAATAGTTATGTCTTCCCTCATATTATATACCCCCACCAATAAATTGAGGTAATTAAATGTACATTTTGATGATTTATAATATAAATGATTCATTCACTCAATTTTCTCACATTGGGCCTCCATGGTTCTTTTTGCTATGAAGGTTGATGGGTTTCTCTAGTTGTTGATCGATTACTGAACATTGTAAAAATTAAAGATTTTGAATAAATAACCTTATCGAAGAAGGTACATAAATTTCGAGTAATTGATCATGGAATTCGGATTGAAATATTTTCTAGAGGTATTTATAGTGATTATGAATAGAATTTTTCCTCAGTATCTCGACTTGTTTGTTTTGGTATTCGCGGAAGACATCCGTTCTATTCTTGGATTGAGTAGGATCAGTTCGACATATGAATATTGTACTACAGTCTCTTCAATATTATCATACCTATGAAATGTTTTTAACATGCACCTTCTAGATTAGGGAGGTGAAGTTTCTGGATCCTGGTATCTCAGAATGTGGGGTTTCTATGGATTTTGTGATTATCTATTCAGTGATGTAATGGTAGGAGTTAAAGAATGATTTTAGATAAGGATATTTTTTTTCATGGTAGGGTATTACATGTAGTTTTTTTAATATTTCCATCACAATCATTGTCCATGACTACACATAAAAAAAAGTTGTAAATTTTGAATAGATCCCTGAGTGTCAGGTGTCCTTTGAAGATCTTATGTGGTGGTTCAACACAACCTTAATTTTTATTTTTCAGAGTCCGGAAAAGTAATTGTGGATTATTATGATTCATCTTGTATGAGTGTTTGTTGTGTGCTGATTTAGGATGACTATTTATTGTAATATGGCTCTCACCAAATCTGATCACATTAAAAGAATTAACTAACCCATCACTTGAATTTCGAAGGGGTGATACATTCCTTAAAGACGGGGCATCATTACCTTTTTTGTAGAGATGTTTGTGATCCATTATAATAAGAAAATATTAAATAAAAATTTCCCTCAAAGAGATATGAATTTGAAACATCATTATTGGATTCAATACCTTTAGGAGTTCAATTTCGATATCATCTACACCCCTGGAAAAAGTAATCTGGATGTTGTTGAATTAAGTAGAAAAATGATGATGCATGTTTTGAAGAAGACAACTGATTTTTGGAATTTGATGGGAATTTTTTCTCAGAGGCACCTGGAGGGCATGTAACATATTGGAGTTGTGTTCATTGGTAGTTTTCAACCGACACCTTTTAATTTGGAGTTAAGTAGGAAAAAATATCTGACTGATGAGTTTTTCAATCATTTTATGAAGTTACAAAATTGTGGGGAGGTTTCTTATGAGTGGTCGTTGTATCCTGAAGGATTATTTTTCTACATGGGTGACATTGTAGTATATTTTTATTACTAAAGGTGTTTATATAAGATATTCACCAGTCTTAGTGGATCATTCATCATGGTACCACCAATATGTTCTATGATATACATTTCATGTTTTGGTGTTCGGGAATGTGGAGGTACATTGATATATTTTCATTGCAGTGTTATACATTTCCTTAGGATAAAGGACAACACCAAAGGCTCTCTAGCTGGTACACATTCCTACAATGATGTGGGATGAGATATTCATGTATTTAGTTGTAGTATTACCTTACACACCTCGTTGGTGGAATTTTATTTCGATGGTTCTTGACATTCTAAACAAATCATCCAATTTCATTCTAATTAGGAATTCATCCATAGTGGAAGAGTGGAGTTTCATGTATGTGTTGGAGATTGTGTGGTTTCATTGAATGTAGAAAACAATTGATCTAGATATTGAACCTCTTATTACCTATCGGTTATGGGAAGGATCTCATAATATAATGGGGTTGTAGGTTATGTTTAGCATGACATACCACCCTATGTTGGATCATAATAAAGATAGAGTTATTTAGATTAGTAAAGACAGTCTCCAGGCATGTGTATTGGATTTTGGAGGTTATTGGGATAGATATTTGGTGGTGGTAAATTTTTCATATATCAGTTACCAATTATCTATTCAAATGGACCCTTTTGAGGTGCATTATGGTCATCCTAGTATGTTTCTTTTGTATTGGGAAGATGTAGGTGAGAAGAAATTATTGTGAAGATCCTTGTGTAGGAAACATATAATAATGTTAAGTTAATCTGGCAGTGGATGCTGATTGTGTAAAGTGTCCAAATGACTTATGAAGATTGTATTTATAGATCTTTGTAATTGTTTGTGGGATTTCGGGTGTTTCTGACTATCGCACCTCACTTTGGTCATTATCATCGTGGTATGTAAGGGAAGATATCATGGACATATGTTTGACATTATTAGATTATGGAGAGAGTTGGTAGGGTAGAATATCAGTTGGATTTTACCAATTAGTTGAAAACCATTCGTGATGTGTTCCATGAATGATAGATGAAAATGTACAATCGATACCCCTCTCATGTATTGAATTTGAAATAATTGGATTTAGAGCTCGATTTGTCACTGTGTGAGCTTCAAGTGAAGAATCTGGATTCATACGTGAATTTTCTTAGTGAGAATTTCATTCCATTGGTCTATGTTCTTTGGAATTATTATAATGATATGAAAGAGACATTAGAGCAGAAGTCTTGGGTGGAGGAAGAGTATTTGTATTTTTCTGATCAATCCTTTTAGTGACTTTCCAAAAGTGGAATGATTTCATGGTGGATAGAATTTTCACATCTGTGATTTAATTTTGAGTTATTTATTTGTTTTTTTTTGTCATTTATTTATTATATAGTTTAGCCCTTAGTTTTTGGTGAAAAGTGGAGATGTTAGGCTTCACATAAGGTGTAGCACGGTTAATTTATGGTTAAGGGAAACCATGCACCATCCTCTAGGTAAATGATTGGTCAGTTTCATCCTAAATAGAGGAGAAATCATTGTTGATGCAGAGTTTTAAAACCCATTTGGGATAACCATGCAGAATGTTCATCTTTTATAGTGAGGGATGCATGATTTTCACATGGTTTAGAAAACTGTGTGCGAAAACAATGAGACTTTCTATCGACGCCATTAAAATATGGAAAATTACATTTTTCCATCATTAATTTTATCCTCAAAACACTTATAGTACGAACCCTGTGGGATATTATTCCATGGGAGCTTTCTCTAAACCTTTATAGAGTCTTTTAGCATCAATATTTCGGTGTTTTTGGTGTGGATTCATCATGGAATCGTCTAGTATGTCTCTTTTCCTTTGGTTTCATCCTTATTCAAGGGTTTTCCTTCCACAGACATTGGGTTATTTTTTTCCAGTGGGTTATTTGAAAAACTGATGGTTTAATCTTGCGTTTTTGGGAGAAATATTGATGGATGTTGATTGATTTTTTATATGGTCTTATTGAGGTGTGGTTGTCGTTTTTCATCAGTTTCTGGATGTTTCTGATCATGGGGATTGTGGTTCTAAACATTTACATTATTATGTGTTTTTAATGTGATTTCATGGTTGTTTTAAAGGTGTTCTATGGATTAGGTGTGTGGTATGAAATATGTTTATTGAAATTTTTTACATGAATATATAATGAATGATGGTGCTCTAAAGAGAGTAGGTTAAGTTTAATGTGTTCTTTATTATAGAGTTCAAATAGTGTTACATGATTTTTTGAATGGTGATAAATGTGTTTTCAAAGGGATTTGAAGGATAGAATGTGTTGAAAGTTTTTCATCCCAAGAAAATGACTTTTTTCCTGTTGGATTCTTATTGTACACTATAAATGTGGTTTGTGAATTGTAAATGTGATTTGAAAAATATTATAAAGTGGATTTGGTGTGTGTATTAATTTGAAAGGGGCATTGACCATTGTAATGGTTGGATATCAAGTGTTCAATTCATAGAGTGTTTTCAAATGGGCTTTATGAGTTGTGAAAATGGTTCTAAATGGTTTTCCAAAACGTTTTTGTGGATGTGGGGAATGAAAGTGGATTTATTTTTTAAAAAATGATTGTTTTCCGGTTGTATTTGATCATTGGTAAAATTTGAATTGTGAAATCCGTCATTTATTTCTTTGGTTTATGATGTTTGGAATTTGTTTTTGAATGTGACGACTTATTTGACATGTGAAATAGAAATTTGTGAAAAAATGGAATCTTGAGAATCTAGGTGGGAGAAATAGAACTAGTACATTAGTTTACTAAGCCGTGGAATGTGCCTAATTCTTCTAGTAGGATTCGCACTACAAAACTACCAAAACATGTTATATGATCATATACAACTAGAACATTGGATGATATACCATCTAGTGGATCAATAATGGGAACACTCTTAGTTTTGGATTATTATATGGAGACCACAATACCTTCTTATCTGTTCCCATATAGTGGATCTTCCATTAAATCGTTGTTGGTTTTGGTAAGAAAATTTTGATCACTATGGAATGAGGATTCTTGTGTCCCATTTGTGCTAATTACTAGTAGGTATTTCCCATGGATTCCTATTGTGACATGATAATTTTATGTGATTCTTATGTGATGTGGTGATAACTATCGGTATACTGTTCTCCTAGTGCACATTGTGGTTTTAATGAATGTTTCTTTTGTGAAATGTGTTCCATAAAATGGTTTTCTTGAAATCTATTTCCTTGATATGTTTCATTAAAATTCAATCCAATGATTTACGAAAATTTTCATGTAAATTTATATTCTAATGTTCTAGAATGAAATCTTTTTTTGGGTTATATCCTTCTAGGATTTAGATCTCACCATACATACAACATTGGGTGTATGTAGAAGTAGTTATGTATGTCCCATGTAAATGAAATATGTCTATTGGTGCTGATGGAGGATCCATTTTATAGTGTCTCACTTATTAGAAATGGTGGTGGTGGTGGATTGTGGGCGGTCCTCCTCTTTGTGCATCCTATTTTTTTGGATGGTTTTGTTTGTCTCATTTCATTATTGTATATTCAGTTTTTTGTAAAAATTGTAATCCTTGAATATGAAAATTTTTGTATCTCATTTGGTTATGGATATTTGTTATATAATGTTTTATTCTCATGGGATGTTTATTGGTGTATACATGGGTGAAATATTTCCAAGAGTATAATGTTGATTCCCGAGCTTCCAGCTCGTGGGGATAAGGAATACACCTTAAGCCTAGCCACAGATCGGGTTGGCTATCAGGTTGGATGGCACTCTGGCTTGGTTTGTGACAAGATATGTCTATTTTGTAAAAATATTAACTTTTTTTTACTATTTTAATAAATATTTATTTATATGTAAATATGATTGTTTTCATATTTATGTATGTATATACAATAATATTTAGATGTGTTTATATACATCTAATAAAATTTACATAAAGATATTTGTCTTTTCATATACTTATATATATATATATGTTTGTGTGTGTGTGTATTTATTCATTAATTTACCCATATCTAGAAACAACATCCTCAGTTATATTTGCATATAATTACAATAATATATATTTACAAACTTATATTAATATAGATTTATATTTGAATTTTCATATGCACCTAAACATAAATATATGTATTTAACTATATATGTATAAGAATAATTGAATTTTTTTATAGGTGTATGTATGTTCTTATATATAAATATATTATAATTTGTGTGTGTTTTCATTGGTTTTTATATTTTTTTGTGATCAATAATACTTATGGGTATATAAAAATATTAAAAAATTATGATAGTTTAATACATATACATACCTCCATCTATATATTATTATATGTAAAAACATACAAATTGATATAAATATGCATACATGTAAATATATTTGTTTAATTATTTAGAATTATACATTTGTATAAGTATATACAAAAATAAATATTTATAACTGAGTTTTTTGTATACATCAGGTATAATACTCAATATTTACATTTTTTGTACATTTGCATGCTTATACTAATTTTTATATTTATTTATATTAAAATATATCTGTAAAAAGTTAATTCAGCATCTATGAATATATCTATGAATGTCTGTACTTGGGGTTATATATATATATATATAAATGTATGCATGTAGATATCATAATATTTAGAAGAATTTATTTAAATGTATTTAAATACATTTATAAATATTTTTACTTTTTTATATCTATATTAATGTATTTACGTATGAGTATATGTGTGTGTGGGTGTGGGTGGGTGTGTGTGGGTGCATGTATATACGAGTATTCATATAATTACAAATATGTAAATGTATATATTTCTATATTTATATTTATGTATGCATGTATCCATGTGTGTGATATTATTTCAAAATAATAACTTTAATTATATTTCTAAATAATTCAAACAATATTTTTTTATTAATAAATATTTAGGTATGTATGTGTATCTTCTCCTATTTAAAAATTTGTAATTATGTTTATATTAATGTATATCACTATATTAATTTGCATATATAAATGTACCTATGTGTCTATATATATATATATTAATATTTATGTTTTTATGTATGCATATATTTAACACATTAACATATGTATTTTTGTAAATAGAAATTATTTTTTTATTATATATATGTGTTTCAATGATCATTAATTTATAAATATTTTTTATTTTATACATATTTAATCTATGTGTAAGTAATTATGTAGGAACAGATTATATATATACTCATTGATTTATAAATTTGTGTTGGTGCATGATTATTAATTATTAGATATATTTATTTATATGTTGGTATAAAAATATTAATTAATAGATTAAATGTAATGAAAAAAGTACATTCTAAATTTTATACGTAAAGTTTATATTATATGTATAATTATAAATATGTTAATGTCTTTATAAAAATCATTATGTGATATATGTTCCAATTATATATATAATTTTAAATAATTATATATGTATGTATATTCTTTATGAAATATATATACAGACATATGTTATTTAATTTGATTTAAAATTTATCAATATTTAATTTTTTAAATATATTTTGTTTGTATAAAAAAATAACAATAGGAAATATAAATTTACATTGCAAACTAATACCGATAAATATAAAACAATTAAAAATAATGTATAATATATGCATATAGAATTATTCTCATTGATGTAACAATCACATTGGTATCGAATGATTGAAATTATAATACAATTTGAATATAGTGTAATAAATCAATGAATATTTGTGGAAAATATATATAATGTAGATAGGATGAAATTCTGAAAACATTATATTATAGTATAATAGATCAATGATTAATAGTGGAAAAAAATTGAATGGATAGAGAAAATATTAGTTGGGTGTATCTATGGGTCATGTTATTGTGGGGAAGATCATGTTTTGCATTATAATTATTAATAAACTCAATTATATAGTTGATAAATGAAGGGATGTTGATCCTTCATCATCTTAATTTTCGACCTGAAATGGTGAGTTAATTAGGATCATACAATTTTGACACGTGGGTTATGAAAATCAGATGGTTTATCAATTAGTAAGCTTCCCAAAACAACCCCATTCTATGTAGCATGTCAAATTCATCCTACATCGACTCCAATTAAATCTCTCTCAAAACAATTCATTTTTTCACAAAAAATACTATAGATCGAATATATTTTCCCAAATGGTATTGTAATTTCAATATTTTACGACCAAGGTGATCATTACAACGATACAAATATTTATATACCCATATATGATATATATTTTTTAATTTTAACATTTTCATTTATAGGTGCATATTTTTAGTATAAATTTACAATTTATATTCTAAAATTTTTAAGTTTTTATTTGTTTATTCATATAAAATGCATTAAAAAGATTATATATAAACAATGTCTTTTTTTTCAAAATAAATATGTATACATTACTATATATATATATTCATGTATATAATTACATATATATATATATATATTTGTTTTTAATTACATACATACACATATTACGATAAATATATATATACATATATAATTATATGAATCTATATCTATGTACATTTATGCACCAATGACAATATAAAAGTATTTACAAATAAAATTATTTTCATTACATATAAAAATACATATATACATACTCACATATATCACACTTATATACATCAATCGCATTAACATTTGTATATATAAAAATAAATATATACATACTTAAATACTTATATTACATTAACACATATATATATATATATACATAACAATATATATAGTTATACATAAAACGTAATTTTTTTTTAATATACTTGTTGTAATAAAAAATATTTTATACCAACATATCAATAAATTTATATAAAAAATATCGATCACAAACACATAGATATATACACTTAAATGAATATAGAAATATATATAATGTATTATTACATAATTACATACACTCATAAAAATATTTGAACAAAGACAAAAAGATATATATATATATATATATAAATTTATGTTCGTTTAGAAATGTTCTTATTTGTATTTGTTAAATATATGTATAGATAAATATATAAATATATAAATATATATACTTATATATATAGAATAACATGTATACATGTAAATTAATATACTCATATACATGCATATATATCTAGAAGGTTCACGAGCTGATCAAAAACTAGGTCAGGATCAATTATTAAAGAAAAGTAAATGCAGAACAACAACACAGATCATGTGGCACAAAATGCACCGACATACACAAAAGTGGTAGATAGCACAACCCAAAAATATAGAGAAAATCACCACATAGATAAAGGATCTGAAGACCAAAAAAAAGTGCATGACCTGTTGATTCCAATTAAAAGGCTCATAAACCCCTCATAAAAGATATGACACAGAAAAATAGACCAAATATCTACGAATGAAGACACCCCTAAATCACTATGGACCTTACATTCCGTGACTATAGTCAGTGGCCACTCTCAATGTTATCCCATTCAAATCCAACATCTGGAGCACAATTCATTTCTCCCCAAAGACATTGCTCGGACAGAGCACTAACCTATAGTGCAACACATTCGTTGATAGCCAACACCCCACCATCGTCAACATCACTAGTCCCTCAATACCATGGACCGCGGTCATTCAAACACCCTGATAACCATGTACATACCCTTTTGTCACCCGAGAAGGAACCTACCCCATTCTGTTCATCGTCTGCAGCAACCAGACATCACTCAGATCATGAGTACCGTCCTGATCCCAAATTTCATAATCATCACCGGAGTGAACTCAACCCCTGAAACAAGAATTCCATGGATCCAGATCACCTTCCAGAAACACCACCACCAGCCACTGGGATCTCCAACAACCTGAATCAGAAAACATATGTTTTCCATTACATGTACACCTTATACCCGGTCAACATTGTTTCAGATACAGCCTCCTGCCGAAAGGCCCTCCATCACCCATCACCATCCTCATCCGTCAGCCAATATATTCCAACCACCTCAGCCACAAATCATGTCATCTCTGCATTAGAGATGACCTTATTGGCCTTACACCACTACCAAATAATAGGCACAACGGATCCCATACTATATGGATAGCAACTCCCATTCCCAAAAAAATGGCACCACATGGGTCCCTCCACCATGTTCTACGAATCATTGTCCCTAGCACGGTCTGGCAAAAATATTTCAAACCCGCCATCCTCACAACATAGAGTATCCTTTGTCAATAGAACATATGATGTTTCCAGATGACTTCCAAATCGCATCTATCAACCCTCCTATCAGAAATAGATCAATGTGAGTTGACCCTCTTGTCATAACGGGAGAGAGAAAACATCTCCAATTGCAAAAAAAACATCCACAGAGGATAGACCATCTACATGGGTGCCCTGTTTAGAGAAATCCTCAAATTGATCACCAAAAAAATGATAGTTAGAGAATCTCTTATCTAATGAGAGATTACATCTCCGCTACATGCATATATACATAAATTCATATATTTAAATATGAGCATCAAAACATACATAAAATCATACACACATATAAATATTAGTATATACATCGATGCATGTATAAATAAATATTAATATAATTATTTAAAAATAAATATAAGTATATCTATAATATTATATACAAGCATATGTACATATATATGTCTATGTGTACACAATCACATACATAAATACATACATACAAATAGATATAAGTACCCACATGCATGTCTGAAAGTGGGTACAATATTTTAGTGGAAATTCCTACTAAGAATCTTTCATTGGAGATTTTTCCTATGAATATCACATATTAAATTAATATATATAAATTCTTTCATATATGTATATACGTTTTTTATATTTAAATATGATTTTATGTATATGTATGAAAATTTGATAATATTTAGATGTACGGATGTACCCATATTAAAAAATGCTGAAAAATAATTGTTGTTGTATATGAATGTATATATATATATATGTATGCATGCATTGCATGTACATATATATCTATATAATTACATTTATTATATTTTAATATAACTCAAAAAATACAAATTTATATACTTATATTAATATAGATTAATATATGTATGTATGTATGTTCATGTACTTAAAGAAATGGATTTAACTATGTGTATATATTGCTATATTAATTTGTATGTATAGATCTATTTAGGACTTTATATATAAATATATAAATATACATGTTTGTATGTATGCATGAATTAATGCATGCATGCATGTATGTTTGTTTATTTGTATGTTTTTTTGTCTGTATGTATGTTTGTATGTATTTATGTATGTATAATAATTGGTTTTTATATATGTGTGAGATCAATAATGATTGTAGATATATAAAAATACTTGTATTTATGATAATATTTTAGCACATGTACATACATGCATTTAAATATTTGTATACGTATAGACATACACATTGATATAATCATGAAAGCATATAAATGTTTTTGTATAATTATTTACAATTACACGACATTATAAATATATGAAAATAAAAATATTTATAAGTGTATTTTAAAGTGTATTGGAAAAAACATAGAAAAATATAAATTAAAATAACTACAAAAATGATTACTATCGCAATTATATACAAATATAATTAATGTAATTAATTACGGATATAAGTGAATAAATGCAAGATCACCCAACGACACAGGTATATACAACTACAAATATTTATAGGTATATTTTAATTCATGTACACATATTCATCTAAATATTATCACAAATACATACATGAATATTCATACAATCATATAAAAAAGTTAATATCAGTATATATATAAAAACATGCATCAATGTTTATATCATAAAGTAGTTATTTAAATAAATATATATAAATATATAAATATATATATATGAATAATATTATATACATTCATACCTACATATATAATTTCATACAAACAGATATATAAATATATACGTACATATAATTATAAGTAATTCCATGAATGAAAATTAATTAATGAAAATATTTAATAATTAGTAGAAAAATAAATGAATGTAACAATCTCTTAGTGGATATTTCTCAATGTAGATTTGCATAAGGAATCTCCCATTAGAGATATTCCAGTGCACATGGGCATATTGAATCTCTCATTAGAGATTGCCTAGTGAAAATTTTTAGTATTAATATCCCTTGGAAGATTTAAAATACATAGAAACTGAAATACATATAAATATAAATAACCATATGCATGCATATATATATATATATATATTAATTCAATTATTTTCAATTTTATATATAAATATAAAAATGTAATCATGTCCCAGTATAAATTTCCCAGTGCAGATGGGTTGTGTGAATCTCCCATGGGAGATTTTTTTGTGCTAATCTATAGTATATATATCCCATGAGAGATTTCCCATGGGAGATTTTTATAATGAAACTCCCATCAGAGATTTCCTTTTGGAGATTTTTATATTGTTATATGTATTTATGCGTTCATGTATGAAATTTTTTTCTTATATAACTATGTACATGTATAGTTGTAAATAATTACACTAATAAATTTGGACTCATGTTGATAATTACATTAATATTTTTTTACATCAAACTTTAGATGTATTCATATATTCATTTAATTATCATAGATACAAATATGTTCTTTTACAGTGTGTAAAATGTCCTTTATTAGTGCCAAAAAGTGTTGTTAATCGTAGTGATGATAAATGGTGTGTCCCCTTTATCAGCGATACAAAAGCACTGATAAATTGGGTCCTATATCTGCACTAAAAAAATTGATAATGACCACCCTTATCAGTTCTAAAAATATCATTGATAAAGGTCCAACCACCTACAAGTGTTGTAAATACAACAACACACCCAGTATCAATAACCTTAAATTTCCATATAATTTAAAACAATGCTATAATTTCAAATAATGCTATTTATATTTAATTGATATCATGAAAAAAAATTCACCCATGGTATATTAAAAAAACTAAAATTATTTACATTTCAAACAAATTTTTTTATATAATTACATTTTTAATTGTCCAACTAACATTCCAAAACATTAAAATTTCATCTATTAACGAACAAGATCTAATCTCAAAAACGTCAACCCATGGTATCAGTTGATGATGAAATCATCTCAATCTTATCAGAATATTATACCTATATTAAAAAATATATATTCTATTCGTAAAAAATTAATGAAATATATTAAGCCTTAACATTAAAGAACACAACAATAAAATGTGAATATTTAATAAAAATGACACATTGTGAGTTATACATGTCACACCTTGAATTCAATTGAGGTGAGGTTGATTTCTAAAACTGACAAATGACTTAGAGATCATTTTACAAAAATATCAAAACAATTCAATTTTTTCCACAAATTTGTGTATGTAACATGTTATTTTACAAAAATAAATGTCAATTTTTAAAAATGAAATAGTTCTAGTTATACCAGCCACACAATGAATCATATTGAGTTTTGGATAATTCCTACCTATCAGAAACTATTGCGGGATCATTGTAATAAATAATCAAATCAATCTGAATCTATTAGCTCAATTTTCAAAATTTGGTTTTTATATTTTTTACTAAAATTTCTTTTCAAACTAAAATCTCATATTTTGAAGAATAGTAGTTCCATCATGCATTATTTTAACATGAAACTAAATCATACACATCAAAATCGAAATATTAATTGCTGTCATAATTTATCATGTTAATCGAAGTGCGTTTTCTTGGTTTTCAGTGGGTGATAAATTTTTTAACTAAAATGTCAATTTTAAAATTATAAGAAAAAATTGTAGTCATATCGGTTAGAAAATGAATCTGATTTAGGTGAAGTTGTCTCCTAACTATCAAAAATTACTTAGGATTCATTTTCCTAAATTATAAAAATATTTTGTTGCATTGGCTCTGTTTTTAGAATGGCACTTGTTGTTTTTACTTAATTTAATATAAATTTTAAAAAAAATACACACTTTGTGTTATACCAGCCACGCCATGTGTTTTATATGGTTTAAAATGACTCCTACACATCAAAAATGACTCATGGATCATTTTACTAAAATATAAAAACAATCCGAATGTGTTTTCTCAGTTTTTTGTATATCATTTGTTGATTTTTACTTAAATTAATGTTAATTTTAAATAAAAATAGTTCCATTGAGTTATAACAGTCACAATATGCATTGTATTTATGTGATACATATTTCTACACATCACAAATGACATATATATCATTTTCAAATATAATCCAATCAATCTGAATATGTTTTCTCTGTTTTCAATATGACATTTGTGTTTTCTTAATAAAATGTAATTTCAAATTGGAAGCACACAGTATGAGTCATGCCAATTGAATCATGTTTTGGATTGATGTGAGACTAATTAAAACACATCAAAAATTACATCTAAATTAATTTCCAAAATTAATTAGAAAATCATAGTGATTTTTCTTAGATTTTAGTGAGGGAAACATTTGAAAAAATTATCAATTTTAAATGGATAACAGATAATTTTAGTCATACCAATAATACCATGCATCGTATTGAGGTGTGGTTGAATCTTAGACATCAAAAATGACTCATTGTTTTTTATCCTTAAGTATAAAAACAATATAAATGAGTTTTATTAGTTTTCAGTTTGTCATATGTTCTTCTTTATCATTTTATTGTCTATTAAATTTAAAAATACGCACATAAAATCATACTAGCCACACCATGAATCATATTGAGTTGAAGATGATCCTTACACAAGAATAATGACCCTTGAATAATTGTCCAAAAATAAAAAAAGTAATCTGAATGTGTTTTCTCAGTTTTTATTATGTAACTTTTTCGTTCTACTAAATGTTATGTCAATTTTAAATAAAAAGACACACTTTGACTGACACCAGTCACTTATTAATTTTGATCAATTTTTTGTAGTTCAGTTGCCCTAATACCAACTATATTTCCCCAAAAATTTCATACATAGATATCACATCATTGTAGATAAATATTAATTCACTAACATAATGATCATTGTCATAATAGATTAGTTCTAGCGCTTTTGGAAATATAAAGACAACAATAATTGGTTCATAAGAGTCTCCCATTAAGTTATTGTTTACTAGTTTATTTCTTAAACACATCATTTATAAAACCATTGATAATATCCTACTGATACAAAACCTAATAAAATGTGATCATAGATTCTAAATAAGTGTAAAAAATGGAGATATCAATGTCAACAAAAGTATATCATGAGCATAATGATATTATATGGTGATACTAACATTATAAATTCATATGTTGCATATCATTGATCATAATCATGAGACCTATATCAATTCATGGTAATTCATAAGTCCTGAATATTAAATTATCAATGAATATTATTAATTAAAAACATGCACTTTGAGTCATACCGATCCAACTATTTAGTTGATTGAGTGGAAAATTATTATGTTGGAGATGATTACTAAACAATTTTAGAACATGTTCATGACAGATCTTTTGGGACGTCACTCTTTTGATTGAAATACTGATAATTAATACTTTTCATTCAACATGTTCCCTTTATTCTCGTTTGTTGATAATAATTGAAAATAAAATACTACTTCAAAAAAGATCTGTGAAAAATAAATAACTATTAGATAAAAATGATAATGAAATTAACATACAAAGAGTTGAAAAAGTTTGGAAAAAATTAATTAATTAATTAGGTATAAGGAATTCACATTTATAAATTCTTGACACATTTCCATGTTGTCATTATCATAGTTGTAGCCTCGAAGTCCAATCAATCAAGAGCATGAGAATCATTGAAAAAACAAAACAATAACATCCAAAGGAATCAAAATATAATGAAATAATAATAATGGTCGTGATAATAAAAAAATTAAATCTATAATAACTATAAAACAATCCACTATTTCTATGGAAGTCACATATTTATTGTATTTGTGTACATTCCTCCATAATTTATTCTTCTCATTAATTTTTGGGAAAATCTATATGTTCTTGGGAATATTTTTATTTTTATTTTTCATAGTAGTGATAGAAATATATTAATACAAAAAGTATTATTAAATATTTTAAATAAAGTATTAGTTATATCTAAATTAATTATACATTAATGCTAGTTAGTTCATGAAAATTGATCTATCTCATAAATTTACAAACATAATAATGACAATAATTTCTATTGGTTTGTTACAGGCACTACAGATACATTAGGTAGATTAATTAATTAGTTTTGAAATGTTTTTTTATAGTGAAACCCTATTATATATACCCTCATTCTTTTCCAGCCATTTTACATGTCTTCATTAACATACTTATCACCAAGCCTAATTCCATTTTTTACGAAAATTATGATCCTCCGTTTAATAATAAAATCATCATTAACAGTTAATATAAATTATATAACTGGATTTTTACTTCTAAAACCATAGATGTAGTGTATTAAATATTGAAAAATTCAATCATGTGTGGTTGGTTTATTAGATCTCCATTCATTAAATACATGAAAATAAATCTATGGAGATTGCATGTATGCTACAATGAGCATCCAATTATGCCTAAAAACATAAAAATGAATTTGTAATGAATGCCATGAAAATATATTTGATATGATTAAATTGTATAGTTTTACACTTTCATCGTTGGCCTTAAATATATTCATTCATATGAAAGTTTTCTTTCAAAATATTTTATTGGACTTACAACTATTTTATCTTTTTGTATCTTTTTTTGTTTGTTCTATAGATGTGATCTAAGGAATAAAAAGTCCAAATTTTCAATCATGTGCTAATCCCTTCAATTTTTTTCATATATAAACCTTCCAAAATTATAAAATTTATATAGCCATAATTTATATTGTATATAAACTTTTGGAAATTTAAATATTGAAAACATACATCATATATAAATATAAAACTATTCTCCCCAGCCATTCATAGTCGTGTATTTCACTTACACTCTCAAAACTAATGAATTATTGATGTTTCTCTTCGTACATATTTTCTCCAAAAGAAAAAATCTGATTATGACCAATTTTCCACATTTTATTCTCATTAAACATCAATGATAGTAAATACAGATATATAATATGTGTTGTTATTTTTATTTTATTTTATCTCTTGAATAATGTATTGGGTTATTGGTGGACCACTACTTAGTAAAAATCTAATGCTTGAGGTGTTCTGGATGGTATGGGAGGCCATCCCAACTTCTTGGTGATGTTTGACCCACTGTAGGCCTACTGGTAGCATTATCCTACCGGTAGTAGTCCTACTGGTAGCTTGGTCTACCGGTAGCCACAGCCTACCTATAGCTCGGTATACCGGTGGCTGAAGCCTACCGGTAGCTCGGTTACTGGTCACTGTCAGCCACAGGTAGCTCTCGACTACTGGTCTCTACAACCTACCCATAGCTCGGCTACTGGTTGCTGTTAGCCACCGGTAGCTCTCGACTACTGGTGGCTGCAGCCTACCGGTAGCTCGGCTACGGGTTGCTGTTAGCCACCTATAGCTCTCAACTACCGGTGGCTCCACCCTACCTGTAGCTAAGCTACCCGTAGCTGTCAGCCACCGGTATCTCTCAGCTACTAGTCGCTCTTGCCTACCCCCACGTGTTTTTCCAACAGCACCTCGTTTTTGCGTAAATTGGGTTTAAAACCCTATTTTGACCACTTTAATCCTGTTTTAAGGACCATTAATGCCAATTAATGGCATCTGATTAAGTGAGATACCCTGGGTGTGTCGGTTTGAAGTGCTCATAAAGGCGAGGATCCCATTTATGACGTGTGGGGCCGCGTGGTCAACCCACGACCCCCGCTCCTAACACAGTTTCACGTTCTTATCTCAATCTTCCCCGACCCTTATAAACTAAAGGGTTCTCTGGGAGTCTTCTTTTCTCGATCACCCACCCATCATTTCGTCTGCTAGTTCTTGAGATTCTGAGGCCCCACCCCTGCACTTTGCGCACTCCTCTGTTCTTGGTGCGTGAAGATAAACTTTGATCATCGATCAATCAATTATGGAATTTCTCCACCGTCTCTCTTTTTGTGTATCATGATGGGTGGGTGTGATTTTGATTCTGTGCAATTGGATGAACCAAAACATAACGATGATAATAAACTGATTCTAAGGAATGGAGGGGGGCTGTGATCGATGATGATTCTTTGTTTTATGATCTTGTTTTCTGAATTGTGCGGGCTTACGCCTACTGAAAATCATGGTCATTGGTGGTATTTCTCTATGCACTAACAAAACCATACCTCTCGTGATGTTTAAATGGTTTGTATAGTGGTTGTAAACCCTTTTTGTGTGAAGGAAATGGGTTAATTACGTATATTCGGATAAATAAATTTATAGCACTAGGATCAATCCTTTTTCTGTGATAACCCCGGTGAAAGTACAGTGGAATTGGAATCATGGAGTTTGTTAAATTGTTTAAATCTGAAAATACCGGCATGGGACTGATTTTCTAGGGGGGTAGTGGTTTGTTGTTTTTCCTTCATGGGACGATTGTTGGGTGATGTGTGTGGGGAAGATATCCCCTGTTGTTATGCTTTCTGTGGTTGTGAATTTAAGGCCAGGTGGCTACCTTGATTATATCACGAATTGGGGTGGAATCCTCTGTTGTTTAGAAAATGTTGGATTATGGGGACATGGGGTTGTACCTGGGGGATATCTTTGGTTCTAGTAATTCGAGGGATCTCACTTATCCCTTTGTTTTTGTGACATTACATGAGAACCAGGTGTGAATGTTTAAGTTGATGTTTGGCTATACTCTTTCCTTGGCTTGTTCTTATTCTTGATAGTTTCCCAATTAGGTGAAGAAACATATTTAAACCTTATTACTGAACATTAAAACAAAGATGTGATAGATGGGTTTTGGTTTGGTGTGGTTTGTGACTTGGATGTGGGTGTTGAATGTTTTCTTTAGGAAGGATGGAGAAAAACCTAAACATTGGGGGGGTTCTTGTTACCTATACATATACATGTATTTTTGTGTTTCTTATTCGCGCCCCACCCAAGTTGACCACTTAGTTGCAGACACCCCCATTTCATGGGGGGGTGTTTTTCCCAACACTTTTATTAGTGGATGGTTATTAGCTCCTTTCTGATCCCTTTTCCAGATAGCACAAGTATCTTCGGGAAGGCTGTGATGGCCTGATGTCCATTATTATCCCATGAATCTTCGGGCAGGGTGGCATGGTGGTTGGCCCAGGTGTGTGCTGGTAGGTTGTTTCCCAAGTGTCTTCGACATGAGGCCCAGGTTTCTTCGGGTGTTGTAGTGGATCTTTTAGCCAAGGTGTCTTCGGGAATGAAGGTGGTTGTTCTGGCCTAGGTGTTTGCAGGCGTGGTTACGTGAGATAGTTTTGGCCCAAGTCTGTTCGGGCGAGGTTTGGTAGTGGGACTGCGTGAGGTCATGGACTAGGTGTGTACAAGCACAGTTTGGTAGTGGGACTACACTGAGAATGGCAGGATTGGTTTGATGCATAGGATGTCTTCATTAACAAGTGGGAAAGTGGCGTGGGGTACCCAAACATCAATGTGCTATTACTATATATTACTTTCTTGAGTTATTTGGTGAGTGTGGCCGGTGAGTGGAATGGATGAACTCCTTGATAGTGTTGTTTGTCTGCTTCTCATCGGACATTAGTACGTTCCCCCACTTGGGAACGAGAGATTTAGGTTTTTTTCCCTACTGAGTATACTTGTATGCTCACCGTACATATATAAAAAAGTTTTAAGGTTTCCAGGATGAATTCAGGGATCTTGTGGGACCATACTAGCGTAGGACCCTTGGGACAATTGAAGTTTTTGTTTTTCTTTCATTCTTACTTTACCTTTATAGTCACTTTGTTCTTTGTGGTATTTACTTTTGGAACATGCACATGGGAATGGTTTTTTTGGCTTTTCTAGCACTTTCAGTTTGGTTTTGTTGGGTTCCATCATCTTATCTCCCGATCCTATTAAAAGAAAGAGTGTAATTCCTTCCATTTATTGTGTGATATTATACCCTTTCTACTAGTCACCACTCCGACACCTATTGAAGGCGGGTTTTTCGGGTCATTATATCTCCTTCAACATGAAGAAGGAAGGGTCTGACAATCTGTTGTCCTTTCCCTTATCTTTGTGAAGGCGGGTCGTGACATCCTCGATCAGTTGGTTAATCATTTATAGGGTTTTGAGGTTCACTTTAATTTCATCCCCTTCTCATTTTCTGTCTGTAATACCTTTCATCATCACTACCATTTTTTTCATTAATTATTAATGCTTCATCTTGAAATGTAAATTGGAATTAAATACATACTTGAGGACATTTATTTTTATACGATGTGATTTCCATTAGATAAACATTCAAAATGATTTTAAAACCTTATAAATATCATTACCATGAATTGAAATATGTATCTCTATGCTCATATAATGGGCTACGTTGGTCAACACTCACACATGACCTATTTGATGTGGATTCCTATATAGCTTAATGTTTTTAATATTGAATGTTTTATCCCTATCTACAATGAGATGGTTATTTCTTGCAAGATTAAAATCATACCCATTATAACCATGTATAATATCATTATAGGAAAGGTATCAATGTCTTTATGATTCGCATTTCATAGAAACATTTATCAGAACATTTATTACCTCTATAAAGACATCTATTTGAGGAGAATGGATATCACCATAGACGATGGGGGTGGGGCAGGATCTCCACAGGGTGTCTATTCATGAGTTTCTACTTCTCTTTTCCTCATCTACATTAATGTTTTCATCATATCTCTATACCATTAGAATTTTTATTCAAGGGTAGATATTCATTCTCTCATCTATTTTATTAGTTTTCTTTTATTGTAATCTTTTTTTCCTCAAAATATGTTTGTGGTGTCACACTAAAACCCACACCTTTACTACAAACATAAGGTTCTTGAAGCTTCAAGGACACTGATAGTTTGTGTTCATCAAGAACAGGTGTTGATGATTTTTGGAGCTATATCGAATAGAAAATATAATAAAATAATTGATCATTGTTATCTAATGGTGATTAAAAGAAATACAATTAATTATTATGTAATACTTACATATGTTTCCCACAAATTTCTTTTGTTTCCGTCTATTAGTATCCTATATTTATTTAATCATGCCTCCTTTCATAGCACATGGAATGGGGTGGATGTTTCTTTTGATTATGTGTAATCATTATTCATATAAAAAGAAAGATAATTAATTTATTCTTTAATGTCACGTAAATGTATTTAGGTGTTTTTAGAATATGACCAGTTTTTTTCATATGAATCATACCCCATCCTTACATTATGGTAGAGGTATTCTAGTTTTACTACTCATTCCATATTTCTAGAACATAATTGTTTTTTAATAAATAAAAATTCATCATTAAATGTGATGAATAAAAATATTTTAAAACAACATATTTCCTTCCACAATGTTCTTGAAAAAGAAAATCTTCATGATGGATAGTAAACATATCCCACACATCTTGGTTAACAGGTATGGAAAGATAACTGGTGGATGTGGGTTTATTTACCCTTATATATATTTATGATACTATCATGTTATAATTGTGTGAAATAATTTGTGAATCCTTCCAGCAGGCATCAAATATATACTTTTTGTGGCATTCATCTACTATAAATGCACTCTGTAATGGATGATGAAGAGTAAATCAATGTTTAATTATTTTATTTTTTAATGAAAATAAAGAATTGATATCATAATGTTTCCATAATTTCACATACATCTATATCCTTAGCCTGGGAACAACATGGTGGTACATTTCACCATCAATCAACACAAATTTTTGAGTGATGATTCCAATATAACTGTTGATCATGGCCTTTTTGGGGTTAACATACTGTCCTCATGCATTCCATACCACCTTCAATTTGATGCCTTCGTATTTTGACGTAATTATGTTTTCTAATACCATCAAAATATGGTTTTCCTATATTTTCTACAATGTCAGTCCTTCATTTCCTTCCATTTCAACAAAACCAACATCGTCAATATGTTCATCTAGATGTGTAGCATCGAAATTTTCATATGTTAAATAAACCTCTTCAATGGGATATGTATTAAGTTGAGAAACATTTTTCTCCTCAGGAATGGGATCATAAACATGTGCATAAGGTCATTCTTATGCACTACGAGAAGCATAAGGTTGAGTTTCATGTTGTTCTTTGGGATTGAGAGACCCATCATGCCGAGAAGTCATTATCTACAGAGATGGTTTTACATTAAATTTAAAGTAAATAAATTAATAATAAAATAGATAATAACATGATGTAACATTATTTATATAACAAAATAAGTAACCTTATTATTGAATAATATTATTCTTTTTTTAAGGTTAAAGAGATTTTACCCCTCTATTGACGATCAAAATCCATTCATTTTGGTATCCTCTACCCTAAAAAATGTTCCCTACATTTGGACCACTATGAAATGTTTACGATGCCCCAATGAAATGGTCATCCATAGTTAAATTTTCATCTGACCCTTTAGTGTTTTTGGTCAAAAATATTACAATTTAGAACTTCTGGTTTGGATGATGAGAAACATAAAATAATAGTACTTCATATGATTCCATTAAAAATGGTTCATCTTTATATCTTTATCTACTGTGATCAATTTTCATGAATCTTAATTTATTTAATTTAACATCAACTCCTATTATAAACCCACATTTATTGAATATTGAGCCCTTGGATTATTTGATAATCCAAATACATTATTTGATTGATGATTCCAATGTATGACATATTCGCATAAATTGGATTTTTTTTCCTTGGTACAAGAAACATGCATTGCTTCATCCATGTGTGTAACACCTATATTTTTTATAGTACTTCCATTTTTATTAAATATTTTATAGAACATATAACCATTAATTACATCTCTATTTTAGGTAAATACATACACGCTGGTCCTCTGACTAGCCGACCAATTTATTCTAAAATTGAATATATATTTTCATATGATTCCCTAAAAATAAGGTACTGAATCCATCGTTAAAACTGTTGATTATTATTTTTTGATATACATCATTTATCCCTTGACGGATTCATATGAATATGATTTTTTTGTGAGTTTCGACATTTGGGGAAGCCTCCAAATAGTTATGAAAAATGTAATGGTGGGCCTACTATTGATATGTAATATTCACTGTCACGACATCCCCTATAGAAATTCCATCACCCGCAAGCCGCCCAGTGTGATGATATTTTTGTGGAACAATTATTTTCACTCTAGATAGGTGTTCGGTATAGAATTCAACAGCTTACTCCAAAATATATATTTCCACAATACAACCCTCTAGATGAATTCAATTTTTTAAATACCCTATGAAAATATTCATATAACATTCAATTATGTAAATCCATCTATTTTGTATATAACCCATATCTGATTCACTCTCACCCAGTGAAAAATCAAAATAACACTCATATTAAAGAATGTTTGATGAAAGAGCCTTTCAAATTAACATAATTTGATGGAAATTTCTCTTTCCATGATATGCAATTTCACTGGTTCTATAACATTTATTCACTTATATATCAAAAATATATTGATCATGGTTAATGTATGATGAAAGATCATTGAAAAAATTGAAATGAAAAGATATAGTCATTATATATTGCAACAAAACACATTAATTATGTGATTTCAGAGCCTTTAACATTAAACCTGTCATTGACATGATGTTCTTGATATTTGATAAATTCCCCTCTGGAACTATTACATCAATAAGGAGGATTCAAACTTATATCACTCTTTCTGGTAATGATTTTATGTAGCTGGAGGAATAAAATATCAATTTTCACCCTTCACTAGTGCCATTATTTCTCATATTCTCATTTCAACCATTTTCCAGCTGTGCCTTATTTCCATCCTTTTTCATTCTAGGTGCATTTTGAAATGAGTGGATGAAATTATCAGATATATTTTTTTCAACATGCATAAAATCAAGATTTTTTTTTATGTACAGACAATTCTTGTTTGGTAATTCATAAAAATGATCTCTTTTTTCAACCAGTTTTTATAATGTTTTTAATAAGTGGTTTACCAAAAGCAGTGTCTACATCATTTACATTTTCCAGCAGTGAATCACCTTTTAGCGGCGACGGTGGAATCCGTTATTCTAAAAATCCATCTTATTATATCATCCAAGATATGTATGTATTTCTTCCAGGTAGAAATCTACGATGTCCTCTAAAAATATTGTTAAGGAATGATTCATCCAAATTGATGGTGTACCTTACTCGAATATGGGACACCCTTGTGTTCCTATCGTTCTATATCCTAAGAAATTTTTATATGTTGGGATTGTATATATTATCCAATAAAACATGTCTCTCAATGTGAAATAATTATTTCTACAAGCATCATACAATATAACACATGGATCCCATAATAATTTGAAATCCATGATAGATGGATCAAAATAATCATAAATATCATCACTCGTTTATTTTGAACATGATATAAGCATAGATAACATATTCTATTTCAATTTTACGCATAATGATTGTTGAAAATAAGATATACCAATATAACATGATATGTACTATGAGTGATGCTTTGAAACCCAAAAGAATTAACTCCATCTGTAGATAATGAAAGATGAATTTTTCTTGGCTCATTCCAAAGTTTTGGATTCTCATTATCAATAATATTCCACTGAGAATACTCTATTTTGTGAAATTTTTTACCATAATTATTTCTTTTTTCTGCATGCCAGTTAAATTATCATGTATTCTACCGACTTCCATATAGGTTCCTAAACCATATAATGATTGGAAGACACCATACAAATTTCATAGGACAATATTCATATTATTTTTATAATGAAGAACCACACTTTGGGAATTATATAAGTTATTATTGGTCATTTGAAAATAGTATAAAATCAATTGGGTAGGTGTGTATTCTTTTGGAGATCACAACCACTGAGCATATCATTCGTTTGGGGACATTTTTTCATCTCGGGACCGAATTATCTTCTCCGGGCATTTAATTAATGAGAGTATGTAACTCAATAAAACTGGTGTCACTCAATCTGTTTCCGGTTTTAAAATTATACAACATTTGTACGGCTGAAAATGTTGTATATTTAGTGAAACCATAATATAATGATATGTTTTCCCAAAACATTAACTACTCAAACAATTTTTGTAAATCACAAAGTTCCTCTTCAACATTACATGTCAATTTTGTAATACAATCTTCATCAACATTCACATTTATAGTAACATCCTCGATACAGTCTTCTTCATTGACCAAAATTGTAATCATATCATATGATCCACAAAACACAATGATATCCCATCCAGAAGCTACATTTTGTTTTTCCCATCTTTATTCCCTTGTTAATAATATCGATCAACTCCGTAATAGAACATGTTTTATTCCAACTCCTCTAGACTAACATGTCTTGAATAAATGATGCATAAACACATACAAAGGATTAGAGAAGGTTCATCTGAATAACGTTTTTCAAACTTGAAAAACTCTTTCACTCCATCCTCATACTCTTTTTTCAAATGATTGGAATCCATCGATTCAATATTTATATCCATCATATTTGATTTGGTGATATTAATATTTAATAAAATAAATAAACAAAAGGGGACGTTCAAATAAGGGGAACTCAATATTTTAATGATTTTTATTATATCATTTCATTTCCTAGGACTCCTCCCTACTATAGATAACATAAACTACCTTTGAAAACTATTTATAAAATCACACTTGACATTTCATTCCTATTGTTTAAATCATTTTAAAGATATTTGAATAAAAAAATGGCATGTTGAACACATAAAATTTTTTAAGAAACATTTTAAAACACATGAATAATTTTAAAATATCCATATAGGAAATTTCAAAAATATATAAATCCTATGGCATGCCCTGATCTATCATCATTAACATGTCATTGAGGGTACAACGTGCTACCGTCACAACTTGTACTACTTCTCACAGTCGGAATCTCTGAATCCAGGGGTCACCAACACCCCACATATGTCATTACAGCCTAAGGGATAACTCCATTTCCTGAGGGATAACACCAATCTCCCCGTATTCATTTTTACCCCTGATTTCAATTCACATGATTTATTTTTAAATGTCTGGTTACAATTCACATGATTTTTTTTTATTTTAATCCTATTGTACCCTAAATGTATCATCCCAATTGGTATTTCTAGAGAGCATCATCACAATCGATAATCCATGTATAAATAAAATGACCTCACTTAGCCTCAAATTCATCCTTCTCCATGAGAAGGTCTCCTCAGATATAATGAACCCTCTTAAACATTTGCTGTTTGAAAACATAGATGATGAAATCCTTGACATGAAATTAGAGACTATACATTTGGAAGGATTTATGGGTCATTGGAAGGGTTTTATGATCCACCGCTACATATTCGTGGTTACTCTCATCATGTACTGTGATAAACAGACGACATTCAACCCCTCTTCCTTCTCCAATGGACACATACATCATGGCCCTCCCCATCAACTCCACACCAAAAATAACATGTTCCATTATGATAATAAATTCTTGGCCTAAGACCCTTCACTCACTCAACATGGAAAGAACTGTGTTTCCATAGAAATAGAAGCCGAGTATCAAAAGAGATATGGTATCCACCTCTCGCAAGGAGAGTATGAATTGAAAAAGATTCTCATGGTCGACAGCTATGGTAAGAATTTTTTGGACTTGTGGAGGAAATTCCATATAGGAATGGATGTAACTAACTAGGTTTCTCATATATCTAATGACAGACATGTGTCCAATTTGGAAATTAAATCTTCTATAGATCATGATTATTTTGGAGTTAGCTTTGTTTGGTGTGAGAAATGTTACTTCATTCTCTAACTAAAATTCAACTCATCCACGGGAACCCTCACCATACTGGCCCTCACATTTAATGAGTGGAAAAACTCATTGGAATGGTACTTCAACGGCATGATGTAGTGTTACCTGAGATTCTACAAAATGGATATCGCCTATTATTTAGCCATTTTGGGAATTCTGATCATCCATGTGAAGGATTCCAAACTACTGTGTTAGGAGGGTATCATCATAATATAGTTTTGGGGTCAAGAAGGCATTGTTCACCTCATCAAAAATGTCAAACAATACATGATCTTGGGGATTTCACATAAATTTGTTTGTGCTGATATGTTAACAAAAGATTCAGTTGAAGGTCGTCAAGGTGGTGTGTTTCCTACATTCACAACTATTGGGAAACACCTAGGGGAATTGACTTACAATTAGTTATATTTTATATATTCTTCCACAAATATAGTGCCATTCTTATACTTCCGGTACATTTTTTTGTTTTATTGGTCTGTGTTAAAAATTTTGATTTATTATGCGTAGATGTATTAACTCAAAATTTATTATGGTATTTCATTTTCCAAACCCTTTATAATGGAAAATCATTTCATTCCAACCATTGTAATTTGCGGTTGGACTATATATGGTAGGGATCTCTCTCAATTGACACTACTAGAAAATCGAACTAATCAAACACTACATTTTATCAATCCTAAAAAATACTCATAGAGATTTTTTATCTATCCATATCCTAGTTATTTTTTTCTTGAATCTTAATAGATGTTTAGAGGCTTTTGATTCTGTCTACCACTAATCAGTATAATAAAATAAATTGAAAATTATAATAATTTTTTTATAATTATAACTAATATATTTAATATATTTATATAATTATATGATTATAAAATGATATTTATATATTTAAATTTACAATTATAAATAAATATATATTTATTTAGTCATATATATTTATATATGAAATTATAAAAAGAATATAATTAATATATTCATTTTGATTTCACAAGTATTTAAATATATATAAATATATGAATGTAAATAAATATATATATTTTTTTATAATTATAAATATAATCATATACCTATTTACAATTTTAATAATAAATATTAAAAAATATTTATTATAATTTTATAATTATAACTAATTATTTAAAATTAATAAATTATCATCAATAAAGAAGAATTGATATATGCCTTCCATGAATTTATATATAGAACCCTAATAAATCCACTTATAGTTCGACCATCACGATTTGGCAGAAGTTGAGATTTTCCTCTACCGCCATCTCTGCCTCTGCCTCCTCGACCCCCTGATCTACCTCCCCTTTGTCTCTACTTCCCCTCCTTCTCCTATGTTTCTCCCTTCTCCAATTCCCTCACCTCTTCTACCCTTACTTCTTTAGACCTTGCAACCGCATTTTCTTCTGCTACCTCTTCTTCCACCTCCTTCTTCGCTGCCTCCACCTATTCCACCTCCTCCTATGCTTCCCTTGCCTATGTTTCCCCTTTATCTACTACCCCTTACCTTACTGCCACCACCTACGCCTCCACGGTCCCCTCTTCCCCCATTCCTGATGTTGTCGCTCTCACTGCACCTGTAACCATCGCTGCTACCTCATTCACTGCCACTGCTGCCCCCAACATCCCTACCGCAGGACAATATGTTCTATATAATCAATATTATTTGTGAATTTAGATATTTATTTTATTATATAATTATATTATTTCGGGTGTAAAATGTATTCTTGATATTTTTTTCTCATGGATGTGTTTTTTATTCTATGTTGTAGTCTTTTTTTATAATCATATGATGAGATATGTGGTTTTACATTGTTCCAACTTGAGATGATACACCTTGAAAAAATTGGGGTAGGTAGGGTTGTTACCCAGAACACATTATTAAGGAATGGTAGAGATAATGAGACGTTTGGAATTGATATTTGATAGTATAAAATCAATGGTAGAAGTGGTTACGGGGGGAGCCTATGATTTTTTTTATTCTTTTATTATTTTTACTATACATGGATGAAATTCTTAGTGATGGTGTGGATGAGTAGTTAACTTAGTAGGTGTATATTGTCTCCACTTTTTATTCAGTGGTGAATTAGTATGATATTCTAACATTTACATTAGCGAACCTAAAGATGATCCTATTAAGTATACATTTTATTATCACCCATATATATATTATAGGTGATCAGAATTATTTTATTGGCTATGATTGGCTGGTCTAGTTTAGAGTTTGAGTCAATGTTTGGAGCTACTGTATAGAAGGGGTTTTGGTGTTTTTATTATGTATATTTTTTTCTATAAAATGACATGCATTGTTGCATTATAGAATCAATTTATATCCTTTAAATCAACACATCCCTTACATCTAGTGACATATACACCTTGTTGAACTGAAAAAATTAAATCAAGCTATGTTTCCTAATAATCTTTATTATTATGACTATTTGGAGTAAATTATTAGGAAACTATTTAAAATTGGAAATTATAACCATCGTTCCCCCTTTACATTGTATGTGACATTATCTATATGATGCCTTTTAACATTTTCCACTAAGGAATAGTATGACCTTTGGTATTCATCAATATGAAACAATATGAATGTATTAGTTGGGTTCTATTTCATAGTTTTTTTTCATGACTCAAAATTTTTTTATTCCAACACATATTAGATAAATTTGAATATGAGTCCATTGTCTTTCATCATTTAATGAAACATATATTTTTTGTTGAATCACAATATGAATATTATAAAAGAGAATCACATCATTGTATAATATAATATGACCCTTAATTAATCTCATTAACCCAATGAAATCCTTTCCCATTTTAATTTCATCCAAAAATTTTGTTTCCGTATTCGAAAAATAAACTACATGTTACACCTAACACATCAAACAAACATTTTTCCCAAAATTGGATAACAAAATTATAATTGATCTTTTCGTGAATTGAATCTGGTCGGCCTCAAAACCAACACCTGACATGGTCTACGATAAGGGCCGAAGGGTGTTATTGATCCCCACCAGATGACATATGTTACCAGGTATCAAAAAAATTAAATTTGAAAATGATTTACCCGAGTTTATAAACCTTAAACCACAAAAAAAACTAAATAAAAAATTTGATTTTTTCAAAACAAACATCCATTAAAAAATTTGAATAACTGAATTACATAATTTTAAACACTTTTCATAGATTATAAAAATTAAGAAACAAAAAATGGACAGCCCAAGATCCTCTTCATGGCAATAGGCACTACCCTAATGACATATCAACAACATTTCATCATGAAGGACAAATAGGATGGAAAAAAACCAAGTCTACTTACTCACAGATGTGTTTGTAGGGTGTATGAAAAACATCATTAGGATGACACCACTTCATGATTCCATGTTATACACACTAAATTATGAAAATCTTGCATGTTTTCATAAACATGATATAGTATTATAAATTTTGAAGATATGAAACTTTAAATAAAATAAGTTGTCTAGTGGGATACTTTAAAGAATCAACACTTTTAATATGGAATGTCTGATCTTCTTAATTCTCCATCCATACATAATTAATGTCGATGATAAGTATAAAGTACTTAATGAGAACATGAAACAGGAAATAAGCCATAGGTACTAGCTCGCTATGGGCCCCAGGTACCTCGTATCTCATTGAATGTAACAAAATAAATATATGGTCTCATGCACAAGAGCCACTAGTATGGATCATACCAATAACCTAGTGGTCAACCAAAATCATCATCCTCATAGTTTTGTTAGAGTTTTCACCATCGAACATGATACGGGAAACTAAGGCCAATCATTATGATATCACTAACAAACTAGTACATTCCCCCCAACCTAGATACACGAGTTTCCATCCTTTTCTCAAACATTTCAAAATATCCAGGAAATATAATTTTCACATTCAAATACCACTTTCATATCACACCCCCCCCCCAAAAAAAAGCCTACACACATGTCACATTAAACTCTATTAACATAAAAAATTTGTTGTTCACAACATACTCATACAAAACAGTGCAAAAACGTTTTTCACACATTTCATGAAGTTTGATAAAACAATCATGAAATTTATAAAACATTATAGAAATGTTTTACATCGTAAATCAACACATTACCTTTCAAAACCCCATATTAATTGAAGAAACTCACAAAAACAACCCACGACATGTTTCATATCTCTATCAAAATTCGATAAATCGTTTAGGAAACTTTACTAAAGGTTTCCAAGATTCTAAACATCACATAATCTCCCCTTTACAACACAATGAACCATTTTAAAAACATAAAACCACCAAAAATGTACACAAAGTACCTTTTCACACTTTTTATAACTCAATAACCCATTTAAAAGATTCATAAAACACATTCAAGAATCACGACATGGATTGTCCCAAAAATATCATTCAAACCCCCTGTTTTAAAACCAAAAAAACACCAAACCCTACCAATGAATAATTGGCTTCCCAAATAACATTTACTAAACCGCTTTCATATGTTACAAAATAAACTCAAATATTACCACAAGAGTTAAACATCGAAATGACCCAATTAAAAAGAAAAAAAATAAAATTAAAAGCTTAACCAAATCCATCAAAAATGGTCTTCGCACCAAAAAAAAATTTAGGAACATGAAAAATAAGTAAATAAAGCATTATAAATCACCACTAAATGATTACATAAGGAATCACCTACAGAATGTGTCAAAACCCTGAACTGATGGTGTGAATCATATTTTGAACCACCACCATACCACAAGGATGTTAAAAACCATAAACATCATGATTATACCAATAAACACAAATAAATACCCTATGTACGAACCCTAGCTTCTGTACATTTTATAAATTCATTAAAGGGTGAATGAATCTATGAGGAATGGGATGAAATCAAAAAGACAAAAACATACACGCATGATTTTGATGTTTCACCCATAAAATCTCTCTTCAATGATGAGTTACAAGGGATTGTTAAGGATAATTTGATCTTTCCATGGTGGTGAGGCTAGAAATGGGGGAGAATGGATAGGATTTGGATTATTTTAGGAATGGAAAACATGAAATTTGTAGATGATTTTTAATGACCTGGACAAATATCACAGTTTGGCGGCACTGTTTAGTAAAACATGAGGCCAAACCATTCCACGTGTTCTAGAAAGGAACAAAGTGTTTTTTACTCCAATTTTAGGAGGGATCCAACGGGAAAACCATGGGGGAATATTGGTAAAGTATAGAGGAGAAACATTCTATAACAATGTACTCTCCTCAACCCAAAACTCATCCAACTCATGGGTACAAAAAACCTCACCAACCTCCCCACATGTGGTGCCAATAGGAGTGTCACTAATACAACTAGAAAACACCATAACCTCACACCATCCCTTTTAAACATATATGAGGCCATGTACCATCCAATTCACTGAAGAATAAGGTCATAAAAAATGAACAAAAGTGATGCAAAATTTCAAACCCGGAACACCCGGAAACTAAAAGAATGCTATGGAAAAAAGAGGATTTGAAATAATGCATGGAATTGAAAATCTAGGTGTGAAAATTCTCCCCACCATAATACGTTCTTCCCCAGTAAATCCACAAAAAGGGAAAAATAAAAAGCCAAAACCAAATGCTAAACCAAGATTTATACCTTTTCCATGTCTCATCATTATATGCCAAAACACCTCTAGAGATCAATTAATGAATGGATAATCTCACAAATAAAAACATACAACACTTTCTTGAAACCATGATTCATATTCACACATTTTACCAACATAAAAATATTCATACACTATCTAAAAATACTCAATAAATTTACCCAAAAGAACATCAACATCGAATATGTTTACAGTTACCTAACTTTAACTAAACGATTGTGATCTTTCCAATACCAACATTTTCCCATCGATGATGATGGTAGTTAGATAGATCCGAACAAGAATATATACCAACTAGAAATGTCATATGAAAAATTAGAGTTACTTGTATGTTGGGAAACAAATGGGCTCCCCACCATAAGAGAAAACATAAATTTTTCACGAGATATAATCAGGACACAAACAGGGTAACGCCCAAACTAACTCCTCAGTACAGGGGGTAGCCTTAAATTAGACCTTTTCAATTGAACATAAAAAACTCATGGTGGGTATCCCCACTTTAATAACAATCCATCATAACCAACCAGCACTGGTCGTAATAAAAAAACCCCAAAATTTAAAGAGTTGGAACAACTACATAGTTAGTATACACGGTTTGGGAAACCGTGTGATAACCGTTGAAGTCCTTCAACATGCATGGTTTTCTAGGGCATGGTTCCTACTAAATGTGTGAAAAACATGTGTGCAACCTGTCTACCCAAATTTCAAATTTTTTTCCAAAAACTCAATGGAAACTAAAATGGGGAAGGAATGACATTGAGAGATAACAAGGATGGAAGGTCCTCCCACATCGTTCCATAGAACAAGAACATAAAAAATGATTATGAAACTAGAGTATTAAAATATTACCATCATTCTTAACGAGCATAGGACTATGTACAAGGTTTTCAACGAACATGGGATTTCCCCTCACTATTTACCATCTTTAGTCTGAGACATATGGATATAGATCAATTTATTGAAGCATCTTTGGCCTCACAATTATTCTTTGGAAACCCCCTAAATGGAATATCTCATTTGATTCCATGTAAAATATACCATAATCCTAGATGGTTCCACCAAGACATTACACACTCAAAACTCACAATTCCATATCCCAACACTTCACCGAAACAATTGATTATAAGACTCACACACATCACCCCTTGTATCTTGGGATTTGAAACGAACAGAGGAATTGATATACAGAAACTCATTTCTGTAAATAAATTATGTTGATATAATCCTAAATGAGACACACTTCTGACAAATAAAATACTAACCAAATATGGTCAAACTTACCATGTACAGTCAAATGAGAACATAACATCATGTTTTCACTTCATTTGTGCATTAAATCATAGTGGGGGTGTACCATACCCAATTAGCGAAACAAAGGTCCCAAAAAATCTAGTCTGTTGGTAGAAATATTCCACAAACTAGATCCAACCACAAGAAGGGAACCACCATAAAGAATCCTGAAGCATTTCTCAAAGGGAGACCAATAACGAATCCAGCTACCAAACTTACCAAATAATCTGAAACCGAATAAACCATTCAAACAATAGGGTTTCATAGACTCAAAACATCCCACGACAAAAAAGATTCTTAAAACACATAAGACACACCATCCCAAACCATTCATCATGACATCACATATTTCATTAAAAGAAATAACTTCATTAAAAAATTGGTTGGTGGTTAGCTTATCCACCAATGCTACCCCGTGGGCCTCACACATGCATGTTTACATGCCACACCAATAAGCCTCCTCGTATCCATCCTAGCACTCATCCATCTGTTCCATTAACCATTCATCATCCCATATAACCCCATGCATGTGATTTCTCACAGAAATACCAATGTTCAGAACAAATTCTTTTTCCAATTTTCAAAACCAAAACAGTAAACCAATAATTCATATTTTTCAATACTTATAACCAATAAATCAATCCCAATTTACATCATACAAAACATTTCAGAAAATAATATTCATTCAAATGAAAACTCCCTTTCAAGATAAATACATTAATTTCAAAACATCTCAACCCATTTCAAAACAACCCTATTTTTATGGAAACCCAAATTCATCAAATTAAATTCCTTTTTTAAACTCATCTCTTCTTATTTAAAGACAAGATCCAATGATTCATAAAAAAATTCAAAAGATCCCAAATAATTTATAAAAAAATCACCTTAAATTCATGTAAATTAATTTCAAAACATTTCAATCCATTTAAAAACACTCTAATTTCATGACAAACATTAATTCATAAATCCATATTTAATTGTGAAGATAACTCTTGTCATTTTAAAACAAGATTCCAAAATTTAATAAAACATATCAAATGATCTCCAGTTACCAAATCAAAAATACATTTCCAAACTCCACATGTGATCTTAAAAAAACTACATCCCTTTAAAACACCATTCAAATGTTTTGTAAAAACTATGGAAAATTATTTTTCAAAACCAAATTTAACATAATTTATTACGTTCAAAAAATGTGTACCAAAACAATTTTCCCTTTCAAAAAAATTCTGAATTTTTAGTTCCACCACATCAAAAATCAAACAATTTCATTTTTTTTAATGTCATTTCATCAAAATATTACTCTTCTTAAAACCGTTTTATTTTTTCTTTAAAACCAAACTTCCAAGATCCCAAAAATAAAGGACAGAAGGCAACGAGAATGGAAACTCATTTTGGTGGGTGAATTTGACATATGGTTTGAGGACATATAACAATCACATCAGAATCACGGAGAGTGTTCTAGGGAAATATCCCCAACCCCACCTGGAATTTTAAGACATGTGATCTCACATAGAGAATTTACCCAACTCTCATTTGATATCCCCTAATCATCTCCAAACCAAGAAATTCAAACTACTCAGATAAAACATGAATTCCACTGGCGACTTGAATCCTTTCATGAGGTATGATGGCTTAACACACTACCAATAACTGGAATATTATGTCTCGACTGTCCTAGCTCTAGAAATTCCCATCCTTTCCACAAAATAAAAATACCCAAAGGGAGTGAACCTCATTTGATACCATTTTTTCACAAACCAAATCTGGTCGCCATAGAAACTTACACATGACATGGTCTGCAAAGAGTCCCAAAGCAGTTTTTTGATCACCACGGGCTGGCACAAGTTCCTGAGTATCACAAATTATAATTTCTAAACAATTTACCCTTTTATATAAACATAAAACAAAAAAAATCAATCATAAAAATTTTTCTTTTTTAAAACAAATAATATTTTTAAAAACATCAGAACCAAATTACATAATTTTAAACACTTCTCAAAGACTGTAATAAAAATAACCCAAAATGGACAGCCCAACAACCTTTATATGGAATGTGTTATCACCCTTATGTCATTTCCACAACAATTGGTCACGAAGGACTTCTAGAGACCCAAACCATTGGCACTAAAAGATCAATCCAAATATGCGACAAGATAACATGTCCACAAACACCCAATGGTGTAATTATGTTGTGATCCAAAGCCCGGTAGGATTCCACTAATAAACGATTTCATTTGATAAACATTGAATTATTAAAAGCCTTCATGTTTTCATAAATATTATATGCTATTATGAATTTTAAATAGATGAAACATTCAATAAAAAATGTTTCCAAGTGGTCTATATTAAAGAAGAAAGAAATTTAAAATGGTATGCTAAAGCTTCTGAATTCTCCAGCCAAACATATCATATGCTGACTTAATTATAAAGTATCTAATGAGAAAAAGAAAGAGTAAATAACACCTAGGCACTATCTCATTGTCGCTCCAAGTGACCTCATATATCAGTTAAAGTAACATAACAAATATTTGATCTCGTGCACATGAGCCACTAGTAGGGATCATACCCATAATCTAGTTTTCCCCCAAAATCATCATCACCATAAATGTTTATTTAGTGTTTTCATTGTAATAATTTGTATGTGAAAATGGGGCCAATACCCATGGGATCATTAACATACTAGTACACTTCAACCCACAATGGTGGAAACATGAAACCCTTCATCGTGGAGGTTATAAATGATCTAGATTCTCTCATAGAAACTGTCCACACTAACAACCCCAGTCTACTACCACGATTCCTGTATCAGGTAACTTATGAAACTAATTTCTCCATAACATGTCCATGTGAAATCTCCTACCAAAAGAGGATCTGTAAAAACCAATAATGGAAGGGTTTAGGTTTAATCTACAAATCCCTTGAGAAAGATTCTTTATATTGATCTTTGGGACGATCTTCCAATGACCAAAAATGAGGCATGCACTTTAGTCATGCATTAAATTTTAGTGGGGTGGACCTTAAAAAATGTGAGAAATGAAGGGCCCAATGATATTGGTCCACTGGTCAAAATATGCCATAAAACCATACCCAAACACATGAATTTATCCAATATTAAGGCGTCCTGATACATTTCTCACAAGGAGTCAAATAACCATCCCATAAACCCAAATTACGAAATAAAAGACAACCTAAAACACCGTTCAAAAAAGAGGGTTATATGGACTGAAACATACCATGACAACAACATTTCCAAAAACAAATAATAAACGGCATCCCAAACCATTCTATAAGAAATTATGTTTTTTATTCAATGAAATGACTTCAATGAAAAAAAATGTGTCGGTAGATATCATATCGAACAATTCTAAACGATGGGCCTCGCACATATATGTTTACATGGAACACTAGGTACCCTCCAAATATCTATGTCGGCAGTCATCCATTCATTCCATTAACCATCCATCATCCCATATAACCCTGTGCATGTTGTTTCTCACGAAAAAAACAATGGTCAAAACAAAAATTCATTCCACATTTCTAAAACAAAATAGTCAACCAATACTTCCTTTTCCTCAAGACCACTAACCAAAAACCCATCCCAATTTGCAGCTTAAAAAACATTTCAGAAAGTCACAATCATTCAAATTAAAACTCACATTAAATCAATACACATAAATTTCAAAACATCTCATCCCATTTCAAAACACTCGCGGTTTTGTGATTAACCCCATTCATAAAACCCCATTCCTTTTTAAAAAATATCTCATCTTATTTAAAGTAAGGTTCTAATGATTTGTAAAACTTTTGAAAAGCTAACCAATTTTTCTGAAAAAATTCACTTTCAATTCATGTACAATAATTTCAATGAATTTCACCTCATTTAAAAACACTTCAATTTTCATGAAAAACTACATTCCATAAAACCCTATTAAGTTGGAAACTCAACTCTTTACATTATAAAACATTAAAAAAATTATAAAACATTCTAAATGATCTGTAGATACCAGATAAAAATCCATTTCCAAACTCCACACGTGAACTCCAAAACATTCCATCCCATTAAAATGATATTCAATAGTTTAGAAACCTCTATTGGATATAGTTTTTAAAAACCAGCTTCAAATTAATTTCCTGCTTTTAAAAGAGTTGTAAACACAACACTTTCACTTTCAAAAAAACTCAAAAAAATTTACTTCCACTATTTTACAAATCAAACATGTCCATCATTATTAGAAGATCATTTCAAAAAAACTGGATCATTTTTGCATTAATACCAAATCTCCAAGATCCCAAACTAAAGGAAACAAGACAATGTGATAGGAAACTAGTTTTGGTGGGTGACTTGGATATATGTTTGGTGTCCATATGAAAATCACTTCACTATCACAGAGAGTGTTCTACAGAAATATCCTCAGCTCTATATGGCTTTCCATGACATTTGATCTCACTGAGACCATTAACCCAACTCTCTTTCCATTTCCATTATTAATATCATTCCACAAAACCCAAAGGACTCATATAAAAACCTACTTTACCTAGAGACTTTACTCCCATCATTAGGTTTGTATGACAATCACACTAAACATAACCTGAATTTCATGTCCCTATAGTCCTAGCTCAAGACAATATTGACAATTCCACAAATAACATTACCCCAAGGGATCAAACCTCCTATGATACCTTTTTGTCACGAACCAAATCTGGTAACCTTCAAAAAATTCACCCGACATGGTTTGGGACAAGGCTCAAAGGGTGTTCCCAAACCACATGGGTAGGAAAAATTTCCCAGGTATCACAAAATGTAATTTTTGAATGATTTACTAGAGTTTATAGACATTAAACAACAAAAAAATCCAACAAAACAAATTTGTATTTATCAAAACAAATAATCTTTTACAAAAATTCATAACTAAATTACATAATTATAACACATAACAATGAATATAAAAAATGAAAACCCCAATATGGAAATCCAATGAACCTCCTAATGGCAAGAGGAACTTCCATCAATCCATCTACACAACACTGCATCCCAACGGACCGCTAGAGACCCGAACCAATGGACCTAAAAGTTCTACCCAAACCTATGAAAAAAGTCAAAGTATACTAGACCCAAAATTGTATGTAGGGTGTGAGCCAAATCCCTATAGGATGACACCAATGAAGGATTCCATGTGATAATCATTCCATGATGAAAATCATTTAGCTTTTCATAAACATGAGATGCTATGAAGAATTTTAATGAAAAAAAACATTAAATAAAATTAGTTTTAATGTGGGATACTTTAAAGAATAAAAACATATTAAATAGAATGACAAAGCTTCTTAATTTTCTAGAAAATAATTTTATATGCCAATGGTAAGTATAGTGAATCTAATAAGAAAAATAAATAGGAAATAACACCTACGAACTAGCTCACATGGGGTCTCATGTATCTTATAACTTGATGAAAATAACCAAACAAATAGATGTTCTTGTGCACACAAGACAGTAGTTGGGAATGTAACCATAACCTAGTGGTCACCCAACATCATAGTCATCATCATCATCATCAGCATCATCATAGATTAGTTAGTGTTTTCAATTAAATCTTTCTACGTAAAAATGGGGCATAGCCCCATAAGATCACCAGCATACTAGTACACTTAAACACATCAAGACACTCAGGTTTCCCTCTTATTCAAAAACAAGTAAAACATTCAATAATATATAATTTTCACAAGAAAATACCAATTCCACATCACACACCCACAAAACAGCCCACACACACGTAACATAATACACTTTTTGAAAAAAAAAATCATTCTTCACATCATACTCACACAAAACATCCCAAAAATGTGGTTCACACCTTTCTAGCAATTTGATAAAACTTTTCTTCAATTTATACAACATTCTAGATATATTTGACATCTTAAATCACTTCTTTTCATTTCAAAAACGCATATTAAGGAACAAACTCACCAAAACAGCATGCAACATGTTTCATATCTCTTTTACAATTCGATAAATCCTTTAATCAATTTTAAAAAAACGTTTCCAAGATGCTATACATCAAATAAAAGATATTACAATATAATATTGTCCATTTTAAAAACATACACCCACAGAAAAAGTAGATAATCTTCCTTTTCACACATTGGGTTACACAATAACCCATTTAGAAATTTCATAAACCACCTTCAAGAAACAAAACAAGGTTTTGAACCTAATCCCCATTCAAAAACTCTATTTTAAAACCAAAAGTACACCATGTCCCTACCAATGAATAATTGGCATCCCCAAAAACATTAATTATACCACTTCAATATGTTATACAATTATAAAATTAAACAAATTCATCATAAATGGTTTCCAAAACACACAAAACAAAAGTGGAATATGATAATTAATTTAATCAAGAATTCTAACTCATCATTAAATGATTACACATGTAATCACCTAATAAATATTTCAAAACACTCAAATCATCATGTGAAACTTGAACCACACAACCACTGAACCATAAAAAAGTGAAAAGAAACCTCGAAAAATAAATATTATACCAAGAAACTCAAATATAAACCCTAGGTATAAACCATAGATTTTGGAAATTTTGTAACAACATTAAAGGGAGAAAGAAACCCTGAGGAAAGGGGATAAATCAATGATAGAAAGACTTACTTTCATTATTATGAGGTTTCCACCATCAAATATACCTTAACAATTGTGTTCCTAGGGAGGGAGAGACAGCTTGGTGGATGACCATTTATGTAGGGAAAGAAATGGGGATGAATGGGGTGGATTATCATTATTTCGGTATGCACAAACATGTAATTTCATGAATATTCTTAAGGAACATGACACCTTGTGCGGTTTGCCAACATTGCCTAGTAAATCGAGCAACCAAACCATGTAGCTTGTTCTGGACACCCAAAATGTTATTTTGGCTCCAATTTCAGGGGGGTCCAAGGGGAACCCAAGGGGGAAATATATTCCAAGTATAGGAGAGGAGTATTCCAATATCAATATAATCACCTTAGCCAAAAACTCATCCAACTGATGGGTACAAATCACTCATCAACATCCACAGAAGTGGTGCCACAAGGAGTGTCTCTAATCCTTCTCCAACACACCAAAACCTCACATCTTCCCTTTAAAAAAAGAGGAGTCCATGTACCATACAATACCCCAAGAGGAATTTCATTGATCAAGAACACATGAGACACGAAAATTTCATACTCAGAACACCCAAAAACCAAGAGAATGTTAAGTAAAAAAGAGTATTTTAAACATTTAATGCAATCGAAAATACGGGTGTGAAAATTCTCCACACCATAAATCATTCCTCCCTATGAAATCCACCAAACAACCAAAAGAAAAAAAATAACAATAAAAAAACCAATGTGTTCTCCTTTTCCAAGTCTCACCCCCAAAGTTCCAAACACATCTTCTGATCTATTAAAGAAGGAATGCTCTCTCAAACCAAAACATACACCACTTTTATGAAACAAAAAATAACATTCAAACATTATCACAAAATAAATCTCCACAATCAATATCTTAAAATGAATCATACAATTTACCCAAATGATCAACACCATCAATAAATGTTACACTTACCTTAATTTAACTAATCAGTTTGGTGCTCTCCAATCCCAACGTTTACCCAAGGAAGATATTTTAGTTACATATCTCTGAAAAATAATACCTAAATACAAGACAAAAACAAGGATAAATATGAGATACTAGTATGGGGAGACACAATTGGGATTAACATTATAATAAATAACATAAATGTTTCTTGACACATAATTAGGACACTAACATGGGGAGTCCCAAATATACTCTCAAGTACCTGTGGTAGACTTCCATTAGATGCTTCCAAAATAACATACACAAAACACATGATGGGTATCCCCACCATATGAACCAAAAAACTTAACTGAACAGCATGAGACGACACAAAAATACGTCAAAATTTTGAGGATTTGGAAGGACACCACAATTAGTCCATTTGGTTTGGGAAACCATGTGCTAACCATGGGGATCCTTCTATGTACATGGTTTTCTAGGTCATGGTTTCTACTAATTGTGCACAAACCTTGCGCTCAACCTATCTATCAATGTTTCTATCCATTCTCTAAAAAATCAATGTATACTAAAAGGGGGAAGGGATGAAATTGAGATATCACATGAACACAAGGCCCCCAACCTCTTTCCATCAAACAGTAACAACAAAATAAAGATGATGACACGAGAGGTTTACAAAATTACCATATTTCACATTGAGGATAGTACATTTTAAAAGGGATTGAATGACCTTATAATATCCCATGACTATGTGCCAACATCATTCCAAGAAATATGGCTAGAGATTGAATGATTGAAATAACTTTTTCCTCACAATTAGTGTTTGGAAACCCTTTAAATAGAAAATTTTCTTTTTGGTTCGATGAAAACTATATCCTAATCTGATATGGTTTCACCAAGACATAGTACAATCCAATATCACTTTACCCTAACCCTACATTTCACTGAAACAAGTACATAGACGAGGCACACACATCACCCCTTATTTCATCAGATGAGAAATAGAAAATGAAAAGGATATATAGAAACATAATCCTCTAACAAAAGGATGGTGAGATCTACGAAATGGAAACACACTTCTTAAAAAAATAATAATAACATAAGAAAATTATACATCACTATTATATTCAAATAATCACATGAAATCACAAAATATCACCGAACATGACCATTTTTACTCTTAGAAACCATAAATTGGGGAGAACCTTACAAAATTTCCCCAGACATCACGGAATTCTTGATAGTGGCCATAATATCCTCTCATGACAACATTTCCCACAATTCTTTTCAAAAATGATCTGTTGCTTCGAGGAGACTAAAAAGGACCCAGTGGCCCTCCTAGATGCCTTCCACACTAACAACCACCGAATACATCAACAATCAGTGAATTTGGTAACTTCAGAAACTACAGACCCTTTAAACCATCCATGATCACTCTCATGCCACTAGACGATCCGTAAAACCAATAATGGAAGGGTGTATGATCATTGATAAAGCTCGAGAACAAAATTCATTATATCGATCAATTGGATGATCTTCCAAAGGGAAAATAATCAGTCTTTCACTTCAGTTTTACATTAACTCTTAGTGGGGGTGTACCTTACCCAACAAGAGAAACCCAGGAACCTAAAAACATGGTCCATTGGTTAAAAATATGCTGCAAACCAGACGCAAACATTTGATGGTATCCACCATAAAGGAATCCTGAGACATTTTGGAGAAGGATACGAGTAACCAGCCCTTCATCCCATCTTACCAATGAAACACTAACCCAAAACACTATTAAAATAAGAGGGTTTATTTGACTCAAAACATCCCAGGAACTCAAAATTTGAAAAAATACATAACACGTGCTATCTGAAACCCGTCATCAGGACATCATGATTATTTTTTTAAAATAAATAAATTCATTGAAAAAAACAGTTCGGTGGTTAGCATATCATCCATTGCTACAACATGGGCCTCACACATGCATGTTTACATTCCACAATAGAATCCCTCCTCAAATCCATCCCATAACACATCCAATAATTCAAATAACCATCCATCATCCCATATAAACCCATGAAGGAGGTTAATCACCAAAAAAACAATTCATTCCACTTTTGAAAACCAAAACAGCCATCCAATACATTTTTTCTTCAAGATCAGAAACCCCAAAATCAAACCCAATTTATAGATTACAATAATTTTTAGAAATTCACATTAATTCAAATGAAAAATCACATTCAATCTATACACATTAATTTATAAACATCTCAACCCATTTTGAAAGACTCTCAGTTTTTTGAAAACATCATTTCATAAACCCCCATTCCTTTTTAAACTCATCTCTTCTTATTTAAATCATGGTTCCAATGATCCATAATAATATTCAATAGATCACCAATAATTCATTAAAAATTCACTTCTAATTTATGCATCTTAATTTCAAAACATTTCTTACCATTTCAAAACAGTAATAATTTCATGAAAAACTCCATTTCATGAATCCCTATTAAAATGGGAACTCAAATCATCTATTTTTAAAACAAGATTCCTAATTTCTTTAAAACTATTCAAATGATCACTAGTTTCTCAATAAAAATCCATTCCCAAACTCCACACATAACCTCTAAAACATTTCCTCCCATTAAAACTCAATTCAAAAGTTTATAAAACCCCTTTGGAAATTCATTTTCAAAACCAACATTAATAGAATTTCATATGTTAAAAAGAGGTTTAAACACATCATTTTCCATTTAAAAAATTATCTTATAATTTAGTTCCACAATTTCACAAATTAATCCCGTCCATATTTATTAGAATATATTTTCACAAAAACATTACGCTACATAAAATCGGGGCATGTTTGATTTAAAAACAAACATCAATGATCCAAAAACTAAACGACACAAGACAATATGAGAGGAAACTAGTTATTAGTTGGTGACTTGGATATATGGTTGGTGGCCATATGACAATCACATCACTATAACAGATATTTTTTGTGGGTAATATATCAATCTCCACATAGAATTCTTGGCCATGTGTCCTCCTAGAGACCATTAACCCAAATCTATATTCATTTACAATAATCTATTTCAAACCACAAAGACCAATGAACTGAGATAAAACCTATCATCTCTTGGATACATGAATCCCGTCATGAGGTGTGATGGCCAGACACTCTACCCATTATCGGAATTTTATATACCCACAATCCTAGCTCCATACTATCCCGAATCGTCCCCAAAAAACATGAACCAATGATTGTGAAACTCCACTGATAACATTTTGTCTCAAACAGAACCTGGTCTCCATCAAAATTGGAACCTAACGTGGTCTGTGACAAGGCTTGATGGGTGTTACCGATCTTCACTAGCAGGCACAAGTTCCTGGGTATCACAATATGAAATTTGGGAATGATTTAATGGAGTTTAAAAAGATAAAACAAAAATCATATTCTTCATAATTTGTTTTGATTTTTCAGAAGAAACAATCATTTAAAAAATTCAGAATAGACTTTCTAATTTTAAACACTTTGGAATGACTCTAAAAAATGAACAAGGCCCAAATGGACATCCTATGAACATCTTCATGGAATGAGTCACCACCCTCAATCCATCTCCAAAACACATACTCATGAAGGAATGCTAGAGACCCAAACCATTTACAGTATAAGCTCTACCCAAACACGCGACAAAAAAATTTGGTATACATAAATCCAAAGGTGTAAGTAGGGTGTGATACAATTCCATGTAGGATAGATCCACTAATGGACTCCATGTTGTAAACATTCAAAGATGAAAATAATTCATGTTCTCATAAACATGAGATGCTATTAATAATTTAAAATAGATGCAACATTAAATAATTTTTTTTTCAATTGGGATCCATTAATGAATCTACAATTTTAAAATGTAATTCCAATGCTTTTGAATTTTCCAGACAAACATACCACATGACAATGGTAAGATTAATGTCTCTAATTAGCACATGAAATGGGAAATAAGACCTAGGCACTGGCTGAATGCAGGTCCCAGGTACCTCGTATCTCGGTGAATGTAACCAAACAAATATATGTTCTCATACACATGATCCACTAGTAGGGATCATACCCATAACCTATTGGAACCCCAAAAACATCATCATCATCATCATTGTTTAGTCATTTTTCACATTGTAAAACTAGATACATGAAACTAGGTCCAAGACCCACGTGATCAATAGAATATTAATACACGTCCACCCCCTAGATACCTGGGATTCCATCTTGTGATCCAACATGTATAAAATCCATGAAAAATAAATTGAACATGAAAATACCACATCCACATCACAAACCCACCAAACAGCCCACAGACATATCACATAATAATACATTAGCAAAAAAATAATTATTCACATCATACTCACAAAAAACATCCCAAAAATGTGTTTCTATCCTTTATTTCCATTTGAGAAAACATTTCCGAAATTTATTGAACATTATAAAAAAATTTGTCATCTTAAATCACCATTTTACCTATAAAAACCCCATTTTAAGTGAACACACTCTGCAAAACAGCTAGCAACATATTTCATATCTATTTCACAATTTTTTCAATTCTTTGTACAATTTTATAAAACGTTTAAAATATTATAAACATCACATAATAGCACATTCACAACAAAATGGACCATTTTAATAAAAATCATCCACCCAAAATGTACATTAACATCCATTGCATACTTTTTGTAACTCAATAACCCATTTACAATTTTCCTAATACACTTTTACGATGTACTTCAATATTCAACGCCTAAATAATATTAATAACCCAACTTTTAAACCCAAAATCACACCAAGACACTACCAAATCAGAATTGGTAGCCTGATCAACATTTTTTAAAATAGTTGAATAAGTTATAAAATAAACCCACATATTACTACAAGAATTACACCAGGAAGATTCAAATTTTAAATAAAAATTGAAAATATTTAATTAAACAATTAACCAAATCCATAAAAATAGTTTTCCCACCACACACTACATTTGAGGAACGTGATTAATAAGTAAATCAAGAATTCTAACTCATCAATAAAATATTACACATTGAATCACATATCATATGTGACGAAACCCTCAAATTAAGGTCTAAACATCAAACTCGCCATTGCCGCACAATATGGATGTTAAAATAAACTTAAAAACTCAAGGATAGACGAGTAAACTAAAGAAAACCCCTAGCATAGAACCATAGCTTCTAGACATTTTAGAAATTCATTAAATAGTGAATAAATTCCTGAGGAAATGGAACAAAATCAAAGAGAGGGGGACTTACTTGCACGATTTTTATTTTTTCCCCATCAAATCACTCTTCAATGTTGAGTTCCTAGGGAGGGTGAGAGAGCTTGGGGGTTTTCCATGGAGGTAGGTAATGAAATGGGGATGAATAGGCAGGATTTGGAATATTTATGGAAGGGAAAACAAGGAATTTGATGATGTTTTTTAATTACCTTGCTGCCTTGCACAGTTTGGATGAATGGTTTAGTAAATTGTGCCGCCATACTGTGCAGGCTATTCTGAACACCTAAAAAGTGATATTTGCTTCCAATTTCTAGTTGTGGGTATATGGTGAAACCTAAGGGGGAAATATTTCCCATGGATCGGGGAGAAATATTACAATAACAAAGTACTATCGTCACCTGAAAACTCAACCAACTAATGGGTAGAAATCACCTAAACAATATCCCCACAAGTTGTACCAATATAAGTGCCACAAATCCTACTCCAAAACACCACAGTATACACCATCCCTTTGAAACCAGAGGAGTCCATGTACCATATAATACCCCAAATACCAAGGTCATAGATCAAGATCATATTAGACACAAAATGTTCATACCTGGAACACCTAAAAACTTGGTGAATTCTAAGTACTAATAGATTATTTGAAATAATGAATGGAATCAAAAATACATATGTGAAAAATATCTTATTGGTATCTAAATATCTAATAATTTATTTGTATAGGAACCCAAATAGAAGATCATCTTCCTGAAGGAACATTGATGTATCATTTAAATTATGGGATCACTCTAAAATTACTTCTTATATCTGGTTTGGTGTTAGCTTCTAAGGGGATGAGTATCAAAAAACAAAATCCAATAATAACTATCATTCAAATGTTTAGTTCCTTGTATTTGAAATGGCACATTTCTATATTTGTTTTGTAAGATATTTATATCATCGAATAAAATTTGATGTACATGAATAAATAATTAATAATTCCAATGTTCTAACAAAATATTTTGATGATTGAGTTAAATTTTTTCCCAGGTTTTTAAAAGATCATTCATATGACCCATATCAACTCCTCTTTATGTGTGTGGACAATTTTTTTTCAAACAAAATAACCCATAGATTTGAAATAAAACCTTTTCGGTCATGGAATATATCATAGTCATAAATGATGGAATAAACATATATAAAAAGACTATATAGCTAGTGGGTAGGATACAATTATGTTTTATGGAACATATTATAGGGTTACATCTACAGAAAATGAAGAATATTGTGTCTAGGATGAGAATAAATATTTGAATGATGATGAATATTTTATTAAGAAAATGAGAATTATAGTTGAATATGTACATTATGATTACCAAAATTTGATTAAGATGTCGATGGGTTGTGAAATGAAATCATTGTATGGTCGCCTATAATATAATGTGCTCTCGATCCAAACACACAACGCCCAAAAATTCTATGCTTGATGGGTATGATCTCTGAAGGAATACATGATTTCCTGAATGACTGTATACTATTTTTCAAGGACCAAAACTTTTATAGATAATTCACTTTGGGTAGTGATTCTTAATACAATAATGTTGAATCTAGTCCTATTAATGTTTTATGGTACTTTTCAATCATTCTATGGTTTAGGTGATTATATGTGAGTGAAGAAACTGTAGGGAGATTAAAAAGGCACACAGATGAACGAAATAAACAAGGAAAACTATGTCACCCGGAAGACTCTCCTCAGCAGAAGTTCATTTATAATTAGTATTCTAAATTTGGAAAAAATACAAGAAACCTTCGTCTTCAGTTATCTATAGATGTGGTGAATCCTTTTGGATTTCAAATTAGGATTCGTAGTACATTTCCAATTATGATTGTAAATTTTATCTTTCCAATGAGGTTAAGAATGAAAAGAAACTATATCATGATATATTTAATTTTATCTACACCAAAAGAACTATGTAGTGTTAATTATCTATATTTGGATCCATTGATCAAGAATTTTAAATTATTGTGTGATTCAAGTGTTACATTTTCTGATTCATACATAAATGAATATTTCATATTGAGAGCCATGTTATATGGGTTGAAAAATGAAATTCAATATTATGGAAAATTTTTAGGATATAACATTAAATGAACTCAAGGGTTTCCTATTTTTATACAAGGTACACAGTTCAGATGGTTGAAAAAATAATTGAAAACATTGATTCTCAGACATTGAAGATTTCTACACTGATTGAATAAGTACTGATCTTAGATGAAATCATTCTATTAAAGTTCATAAGAACACAAAAAAATGTCTCCACAACATGTGATCAAATATTTGAGAAAGTAAAATATGTGGAAACTGCTTATAGAAAACTATTTTTGCAAAACATTATGAATACTGGTTGGGAAAAGGGACCCGTTTTTTTAATAGCCATACATGAATTTTCTATAATTCCGAAATATTATTGATCTTATACATGTTGAAATAAATTTATGTGATATTGTTTTCAAAATGATTCTAAATGAAAGTGGAAAAAATGGATGGAATTTAGGATGGGTTAAAAATAGTTGACATGGTAATATGAGATGATTCGATGCTAGTGAAGGGTGAAAATTGTTGTTTTCTTCCTTTAGTTTCCTGCACTCTTTTTGGAATGGAGAGATATAAGTTCTTCATTATTATAAATGATGTAATGGTTCTAATGGGTTATTCATCGAATATCATGAAAATCATGTCAATTACCGAATTATAGATAGAAGATGTGAAATAGATTAAATTCCATGTTTTGATGCAAGATCTAATGCCTATTGATTTTTTTTTCATTATTCCTAATAATGTTGGTCATACATTAAATAAGCTCTATTCCTTCGTTAAATTTATTTTCATAAAGATATAGTCCTGAAAATTTTATTTATTTTGGAAGGGAAAATTTCTATCATATTATATGAAATTGTAATATTTTTTCTTACAAGATTATTTTATATGACATTTCATTTTATGGTTCACTTGGTGAGAGACATTTTTTTATTTTTCCTATACACTCTACATGGATGTACACCACTGGACAATATGTGAATATTTTTAAAGGGTATGTAAAAAATCAAAGTCATCCAGAGGGTTTTATTGTGGAGTGATTTATTTTTGGGTAAGCTAGTGAGTTCTATACCAAATACCTATATAGTGTGGAATCATTTGTCTACCAAAATGAAATAACAATGAATTTCATTTGGGTAATGGAATTTCTAGAAGATATTTTTTTAGAATCAATATTACAGAACCAGAGTAGGCCCAACATTGTTGTTTTTATTATAGTTTGGTGGTTTCCCCAAATGTTGAAACCCTGACAAAAATTATTTGGAAATTAAATCCTCAAGGGGGAAATATGTATGTCAAATGAACATTATATAGAATTTATAGGATGGTTGCAAGACCATATTTTTATTGAGTGAGATGAAAATCTAGATTCAATGTTAGAACAAATTTTATGGATACCTGGAGGGCCATGTGTGTAGGTATTATCCTAAAATTGTTATGTAATTAATTGTTATATGTTCTATAAAAATAATAATGATGAAGTCAGTACCATGAAAAAAAAGTTATGTTACAGTCATGGATTGAGGGATGCTTGTTTCTGTTACTAAGTACAAAAAACCTAATTATTTGAATATGGAAAATATTGGAATCATAAATCAAATTTGGGAATTGGATTATATAACATTCCAAATATTGATTTTTTAATGCAATTGGGTGTATAACATGAGTGATTTTAAAATATATTAATTGGGATTCATGAAAGTATATTTTATTAAGGAATGATACAAAGAAAAATCTTTTATAGTGGCATCACAGATAGTAAAATTATTTTATTTTTTACGTCCCCAAAACAAAAATATTTCAATTATTATTTTATCATTAAAAAATACTTGAGTTTCAAATGAAAATTCAGCTGAGGATGACGCTTAAATTAGGAAGTAACAATAATTTCATATTGATCCTGAAATAGATGATGTATTATATATCAAATAATACCATAATGAATGGATTTAAATCATTTATATAATGGTAAAATTCGTTTTATCCTTTAAAAAATATAGCGAGTTCAATAATCAAGTTACATTTTTTTGTAATATACATCATGTTACCTCACGTAATTAACCATTTTATAATACTATTATGGACTCTAAATTAAATGTTAAACCAATTGTGCTGATAATTAATTTTACATATTTTGGTGCTCCAAATCACAATTAACAATAGTTTTCTCAACCTACAACTACTCACAGTGTAGATGACTGGCCTTCTTCATGTGTTGGGGCTTCAATTCATAAGGAATAATAGGTTTATCAACCTCCTGTGGATCCCAGTATAGTGTTACAATTACCATCTACGCATCTCAATTCTTCTACCCTAAAGGAAAATATATGTGATTTTTATTTTGGGGAAATGTTACTTGATGAAGAACAAACGACACAGAAAAAATAGGACCACCATTTTTTTGATGGTCTTAGATAAAATCATTAAGTATAATGTCATATGAATCAAATCCAAAGTAAGATTTAATGCATAGGGCCAATATTTCAAACCCATTATGTCCATGATTAGAAGTTAAATTGAAATCATCACTCGTCAAACCATGTGGATTGATTCTAATTTGGGGAACAATGTTATGACTAGGCATACAACACTGATGTGGGATGAAATTACAATAACATTATGATTACATTTATATGTTTTATATAAAAAATAAAATAATCAAACATTGACTTACTCTTCATAATTTATTAAATAGGATATTTATATTAGATTACAAGAAAAATAAATTTTTATTAATACATACTGGAAGTATTAACAGGGTATTTACCATAATTATAATATGAAATCATCTTATAATTGTTGAAGGGGAAATAAACTTGCACCCACCACTTATCTATAGACACTTGAAAACCAATAATGTGTGGGATGCATTAAATGGTCGTCATGTATATGTGACTTTTCATGTTCATTGTGGGTATTAATACATTGTTTGATGATACTTGTATTCATCACTTGGATTTCAAATTTTTTATTTATCAAACAACAAACTGAGTGCTAGAAATAAGGAACGAGTATAAAAACTAGTGCACCCCTAATGTAAAATAACTATGAGGTACACATCACTTGAAAAAATAATTATTAAGTATTTTAAATCTAAAATAACACATTTATTCCACATGAAGTAACACCATAATTATATTCCTCTCTTTATATTTATATTGAGGACTCCAAATCCAATGCCGCTTTAACCCAATACAATGTTCTATGGAATGAGGAATGTGTAATTAAAGACGAGATACTAATAGTTTATTACACAAAAATAGTTTGGAAAATAGGTTTATGTATTACATAATTTAATTTTTTTTCATGAAATCATTATTACATAACTATTATCACTTATTTTTCTATATTTTCTATATGTCAATGTCAAAAGGATCAACCACATCTACACCAGATGGAGACATACTACCAGTGTACTTCATGCTGCTAGAACAGTATGCCCATATCAGAGATGTGGGTTTTTGGGTGACACCCCATGTTGGAGTTGGTGGTCTAGAACCAACTACTTTGTACTTTATTCATTAAATAAAATCCTTATAACATCTTGATTGTTCTTCTGCGTGACATGTCATGTTATAATTTCCTAAGGACAGCTGTTGCATTAAAGGGTCGTAGCGGATCACTACTATGATGAGAACCCGGAAGTGCCATAACACTGTTCTTGAATGTATGTTCTATGGCCGGATGATATTATTGGAGGAACACAAATAATACAGGTCATTAGGGGTGAGGAATCATAATACTTTGAGGCACCTTCTCATGGTGGGAGCCCTTGGTAATATCTAGGAGGATATAATGAGAACGAGACTCGCCAGTAGGAAATCCACATTTCATAGTGTCATTGGATGTTCCTATCTATGAACGTGTGTATTGATCCTTAGAATTTGCGATTATTATTAATGGGTATTACAAATCGCGCACTTACATGTATTGATGAAAACTGTGACGACACACTGTTCGCAGTGAGGTAGGATACGTTGGGTGCGTCACGAGTAATACTGCATTAATAGATAATGCGAGAAAGGATTTGTCCCTTCCGTTCCATAACGGAAGTAGATATCACAGGCCCTTTGATGGAATTGATATAGCCTAAATAAATCCATGGCCATGGTAAGGTATGGGCAAGTTCAATTCTAGGAAGTCAAAGAAAGAATAATCAAGCACATGGGTTGATGGCACTAGCATGCAACCCGCTTGATTTGAGATATCGAGACAAAGGGATTATATTACACGGTAAGCGTTCGTAGGAGGTAACACGTCATTGCTGCGTTAAGTTCTTTCTCTATGGGTGCCTTGGCGTGTTGCTAGACACTAACCTTGGACTTTAGGTAGGCTCAGCCTAATGCCACTGAGAAAGAGGCCTAGAGGGTCACACACTAAGTGTGTCCATGTATCTCAGTTAAATATTAATTTAACAAGTTAAATAAATATTATTCCCGACTGTGGTTTAATAATTATTTAAGGATGTATGATCGCATTTATTTTGACACTAGTTATTCGAGAGAATGTATTGTGGACGAAATAATATATTTATTAGCGAGTAATTCAGTTAAATTTATTTAAGAAATAAATAGTCACTACTCAAGGTCTAATAAATGTGGAGGAGAAAAATGGAAAATAAAAGTACACGCCGTGTATATTAAATATAAACGCCATGTAGTTTTATGGAAAACAAGTACACGACGTGTATTAATTATTACACGCCGTGTAGTTTTTCCAGTTTGGATTTTGAGGATTTAATATTATTCTATTAAATGATATTTTTTATAATCTGCATGGGCGCATGTCAAGGAATTAATAATTCGACATGGGGGGTTTTCAATAATAATTAATGAAATAAATTAAATGCGTAACACGTTTATTTATTGTCATAACTCTATTAACCTCAAACATGATTATAAATATCCTCACAACCCAAACATTTTGAAGTGCCATTGGTTGTGCACAACGGATTTGAAAATACTCTCAAGCCAAGAGAGAATTCCCTTTCCACCAAGAACGCCCTCAAGTTACGAGAGAAAGATCCTCCACCGGATCAAGGCGGTAAAAGGCGGATATCGCAAGCGAAGGTTCTTCCGCGCTATCACTCGGAGATCCCTTCGGCGACGTCCAGAGATACGTGACACACGTGTGGATCACCGCTAGAGGAATCCTACACTTGGATTCTATAACACAACGACGGATCACCGAATCGCAACCGAACACATAAACGAAGAAATAATCCCAAGGAGGTAATTCTTATGCATTAATTAAATTAATTATAATCAACCTATGATGATCCTCCTCAAGGGTTCCGAGACTCTTCTTTTCTTTTCGTTCTTCGTTCTATTCCGAAGATTCGGCGTTTTATATCGTGACGGATCTCGGATTGAACGTTGTTTAACGTTAAAATTAAAGTTGGGCAAACCCACCAACGTGCTTCCGCTGCGCTCGGAACCTTCAAGTGGTATTAGAGGGGTCATATCATTGGTTATAATTATGTAGTTTTTCATTGGTGATTTATGCATTTAATAATTTAGTTATTTCAATTCATGTTTAATCATTCTGAAAATCTGAATCTCGAGATATGTTCTTCCTCCCTCGTTTCTCGTTCACCTCACAGAAACAGATTTTTCTTTTAATTTTGATTAAATTAAAATAGAGGAACTCATCTGGAGGAGCCAAACATTTCTGGCCATATAAAACCAAAATACACGGCGTGTATTCGGAAATACACACCGTGTAGTCTAGGTTCAATGCATTGACTGATCCGCCAAATCAGGCCGTGTATTGGATTCTTTCTAAGAATTTAAGACACCGTGTGTTGACCAGAAACAGGTGGCACACAGTTTCCAAAATACAAGCTGTGTGGTCCAATGAACACGGCATGTAGTCCCTTCGGGTTAGGGTTGGGTCGTGTACTCCGTACATAGCCTGCCCGGCTAGAAACCGTGTAACGCGGAAACTACACGACGTGTGTCCCACTGTCAACACCGTGTACTCCGAAAATTTCTGAAGTACATTAACACGCCTTATCCCCGGGCGTGTACTTCAGATGGAAGGTGAAGAAAAGTACACGCCGTGTAGTCGGAACTACACGCCGTGTACTCACCCAAATTACGCAGATTTATTAAAATTTATTATTATATTATACAAACCCTTGAGACGTGTACCATGGTGCAGGCGTAAAGTTGAGGCACAACACGTGATAGGTGTTTTATATATATGTGTTTAATTTAACATCTGCGTAATAAATGGGAATTCACCGGGTTGCCTCCAAGGTACAAGTTACGTACAAGGATAATTTTAAGTGAATTTATTTGTTTAAAATTATGATGGATGAGAATCTCAAGGAAATTCAGAAAATTGATTTAAGATAAAAGGATTGATTAATTGAAGATAATTAATTGATTTGAGCGTGATTTATCTTAAACATGAACGATTAAAGAATTGAAAGCTAGTTTTATTTATGCATAAATATCGTTGCATGTATGGATGATCATGAGATAGACTGAGACCTTTTTATGAGAATGGTTTCTTTTAATTTATTTATTTAAATTAAATTTGTTGGCCTGCGAGCCATCTCCACATTAATATGTAGGGCCTACGCGCCCAAGGATTCTTTTATGTAAAAACCCCCTTTTACCCCTCACCTGCGTGTGAGATAAATTCATATGTAATGGATGGAGCTCCCAAGCTAGTGGAGGCGGCTCAAGTCAGGAGCCAAGGTGAAACCAATCCATGGAGATACAAAGGTGGATATGTGGAAAGCTGTAGACATGAACCCCAAAGGTTCAAGGTGTTTCTCCCCTAGGTCTTGGGTAAGTTTATCAACCGCTAGATAAACTAACCAATAGAAAAGCTCATGGTCATACCATTTATTTTATTTTTGTCAGTTTCATGGTTTATTTATTGTGGGTGTGTTGTCATGATCACACAATTAATGAATTAAATGAGCATGCAAGATGGAACTAAAATAAAATTGGCTTATACGTAAATATTTTCTTAGACATGGTTAATCACTTAAGTATATCCCACTTAATATTAACAAGCATGTAATCAAAGATAATAAAATGGAAATTTACGTATAAGGATAAAATCCCTCAAGATAAATATTAAGTCGGCACAGCCTTCCATAATCTTGGTTAGAATCAAACCATAGTTCAAAGTGCTCGACCAACCCTAGTTGGGGTGCTTTCAATTATCGGGGAATTCTAATTTAAGGTTTTGGGTTGACTTGACTTGGTTCTCATAAAGGGTTTACTGCCACATGAGGACTTGGTGTGACCAAGAGGAAAAGGTTGAGGAAATCCAAAAAAAGAATTTCAGGATAGGGGAGTCCACTCAGCGGATCAAGGAACTGCGAGTTAATGCAGTTGGCATTTGGAATGCCTACCTAAAACCCTTGAATTTCCTTGACAAACCCTAGTTGGGGTAATGCGAAGGTCAATATGGATCCTTGCCACTAGAATATTCACACAACAGAATATTCTGAAGTCAATGGTGAGGGCTATTGGATTTCGATAAAATAGTGGGAGACTAATAAGTACTAATTTATTTGTCTCAATTTTATAATAAAGTACTAAACCTTTGCTCATCTTAATTTAAAGAAACGTCAAGAAAATGAATTCAAACATATCATTGCGCACCATACTCGAGAAAGAAAACCTTCTCAGCGGCACCAATTTCCAAGAGTTGCAGAGGCGTTTACGCGTCATCCTTCGCTAAAAAAGGAAATTATATGTGCTGGAAGAGCCTATTCCAGTTGCACCTGGGAAAGAGGCTAGTGATGAGGAATTATCTCTCTACATGAAACACATGGATGATTCCACAGATGTCCAGTTCTTCATGCTATCGGCCATGTCTAATGAGCTCTTGAAGCAACATGAAAACATGGATGCGTATAGCATGATGTCTCACCTTAATGATCTCTACCAAGAGAAGGCGAGACAGGAGAGGTATGAGATCTCCAATGCTTTGTTTACCACGATGCTTGGAGAGTCTACACCAGCTGGGCCTCATGTAGTCAAGCTTATTGCCTACATTGAACGCTTGGACATATTAGGGATTAAATTCCCGGATGAGTTGCATACAGATCACATCCTATCAACACTGCCCAAGACCTTCTCTAGCTTCATTGTTAACTATAACATGAGCGGAAATGAGAAGAGTCTATTAGAGCTTATGACCTTGATTCGCCAGGTAGATAAGGACATGGGGCGTGACAAACCCGCGGTCCTTATGGTGAACAAGAAAAGGAAGGACAAGGAAAAGGGGACAAAGACTTATAAACGGTCTAAAGCCCCCGATCACCATCCCTCCAAGAAGGGGAAGATCCAGCGGCAGGGCAAGGAACGGGAGGCAGTGTGTTTTGCATGTGGCAAGCAGGGCCATTGGAAGAGGAACTGCACCCAGAAGCATGGGGACACTAATGGTGCATTCGTTATCGAGTGAAATCTTTCTATTTCTACACATTGGGTATTAGATACATCTTGTGGGGCTCACATCTGTATTCAAATGCAGGAACCAAGTAGATTTAGAAAGATCTCCAGAGGAGAGGTGGATCTTCGAGCTGCTAATGGCGCAAGGCTAGCTGTGTTGGCTATTGGCGACTATCACCTCTCATTGCCAACCATCATGATTTTGGTTTTACAAAACTCTTATTTTGTGCCTAGTGTTACCAAGAATATAATTTCTCTATCTTGTTTGGATATGGATGGATTTATTTTCATGTTTGGAAATAAGGGTTTTCTCTATTATAAGAACCACATGTGTTATGGTATGGCACATTTGAATAATGGTTTGTATGTATTAAATTAGGAAAACCAAGTGTTGGCAATCGATAACGAAACAAACTCACAATACTCATACATCACCCAGTTATGGCATCACTTCCTTGGTCATGTGAATGAGAAGCGCTTGACAAAGCTCTTCCAAGATGGCTATTTAGAATCTACTGAGCTAAAACCACTTGATAGATGTCATGCTTGTTTACAAGGAAAAATGACAAATCCGCCTTTTGGTGGACAAGGTGAAAGGGCCACAGAGCTTCTAGGATTGGTACACACAGATGTGTGTGGACTATTTCCAGTAGAAGCTAGAGGTGGATATTCATACTTTATTACTTTTACTGATGATTTGAGTAGATATAGCTATGTCTAATTAATGAGGTATAAGTCAGAGTCCTTAGAGAAATTTAAGGAATTCATGAATGAAGTATAGAATCAACTTGGTAACAAGATAAAGAATCTTCGATCCGATCGAGGTGGAGAATATCTGAACCAAGAGTTCATCGATCTTCTACGGGAGTCTGGGATTCTATCTCAGCTCACTCCTCCTTATACACCACAATGGAATGGTGTTAGTGAAAGGAGGAACCGCACCTTGTTGGACATGGTGAGGTCGATGATGAGTCATGCGGATCTTCCATTATCCTTTTGGGGATATGCATTACAAACTGCAACATACAGATTAAACCGAGTACCCACTAAGGCGGCAAATGGAATTCCATCCGAGTTATAGCATGGAAGGAAACCCACTTTGTCGCACACACGTGTATGGGGATGTAAGGAGTTTGTTAAGGCCTTATCAGGTAACAAACTAGCACCCCGGGTCACGAAGTGTATCTTTATAGGATATCCCAAGGAAACAAAAGGATATTACCTATATAACCCCAAAGACAAGAAAGTGAATGTCGCCAGACAAGCCGTCTTTCTTGAGAAGGAGCACATCCTCAAGAAGTATAGTGGGAGCAAGATTTACTTCGACGAAGTTGATGCTCAAGATACACCGGAGTTGGTACAGGAACAAGTTCCACAGGTCCTCGTGGAAGATGTTCCAGAAACACAAGTACTGTGTAGGAGCTCAAGAGAGGTAAGGGAACCAGAGAAATTTGGTTTCCTAGTCACCGAAGATGGTGAATCATTATTGTTGGACAATGATGAACCTCTCTCCTACAAGGAAGCAGTAGAAATATAAGAAGCTGCAAGATAGCTAGAAGCTATGAATTCTGAGATGGATTCCATGTATCAGAACCATGTTTGGGTTTTGGTTGATGAGCCAGTTGATGTAAAGCCTGTTGGATGCAAATGGGTATTCAAAAGAAAGATGGACATGGAAGGTCAAGTTAGCACCTATAAAGCAAGGCTAGTGGATAAAGGATTCAGGAAACGTCAAGGAATTGACTATGATGAAACCTTCTAGCCAGTTTCCATGTTTAAATCCATAAGAATCATACTTTCAATAGCAACTTACCATGACTTCGAGATTTGGCAGATGGATGTAAAAACATCATTCCTTAACGGGAAACTTCAGGAAGATGTCTATATAACACAACTAGAAGGGTTTGTGACACTAGGTGAAGCCAAACGGGTTTGCAAGTTGCAGAAATCCATGTATGGATTGAAGCAAGCATCCACGTCATGAAACATTCGATTTGATGAAGCCATAAAGAATTTGGTTTCATTAAGAACGAATGTGAGCAATGTGTTTATAAGAAGTTTAATGGGAATGCGGTCGTCATCCTAGTGGTATATGTTGATGACATATTGCTTATTGGAAACGACGTACCAGCCTTACAGTCAGTTAAGGACTGGTTGAACAAGTGTTTCTCCATGAAGGACTTTGGAGAAGCAGCCTACATTCTAGGGATCAAGATCATTTGTGATAGATCCAAGAGGCTGCTTGGACTAAGTCAGGGTACATACATTGACCAGATACTAAAGAGATTTAGTATGGATAAATCCAAGAGGGGATTGGTTCCAGTGTCACATGGCTTACATCTTTCTATGAAAATGTGTCCCCCAAACACAACAGGAGAAAGATATGATGAGAAAGATCCCATACACTTCGGATATAGGATCCATCATGTATGCCATGTTATATATCATGATTGATGTTGCCTATGCACTGAGCATGGTAGGAAGATATCAAGCAGATCCAGGAGAACAACATTGGACTGTTGTTAAGACTATCCTTAAGTATCTGAGAAGAACTAAGGATATGTTCTTGGTGTATGGAGGAGACGAGGAGCTTGTCATCAGAGGGTATGCTAATGCTGGTTTTCAAACAGATCAGAATGATCTGAATTCGCAATCTGGATATGTTTTCTGTCTCAATAGAGGAGCTGTGAGCTGGAAGAGTTCAAAGCAGCCAGTTGTCGCTGATTCTACAGCGGAGTCCGAGTATATAGCGGCTTCTGATGTAGCCAAAGAAGCCGTTTGGATTCGGAACTTTGTCCAGGAGCATGATGTGGTGCCTAGAAGTAAAGATCACATTACATTGTATTGTGATAATAATGTAGTGGTGGCTCTTGAAATAGAACCAAGGTCACATCAACGGAAAAAGAACATACTCCGGAAGTATCACCTCTTGAGGGATTTCTATCAAAGGGGTGAAGTTGCAGTGAGCAGAGTGTCCACGGAAGAGAACGTGGCGGACCCCATGACTAAAGGCCTAACTCAGCAGAATCATGAATATCATGTGAGAGCTAGTGGGTTAAAGGTTGTTAGCAGTTGGCTCTAGTCCAATTGGGAGTATGTTGGAGTTGGTGGTCTAGAACCAACTACTTTGTACTTTATTCATTAAATAAAAGCCTTATCACATCTTGATTGTTCTTCTACATGACATGTCATGTGATAATGGCCTAAGGACAGTTGTTTCATTAAAGGGTCATAGCGGATCCCTGCTATGATGAGATCCCGGAAGTGCCATAACACTGTTCTTGAATGTATGTTCTATGGCCGGATGATATTATTTGAGGGACACAAATAATACAGGTCATTAAGGGTGAGGACTCATAAAACATTGAGGCACATTCTCATGGTGTGCGCCCTTGGTAATATTCAAGAGGATATTATGAGAACGAGACCCGCCACTAGGAAATCCACATTTCATAGTGTCATTGGATGTTCCTATCTACGAACGTGTGTATTGATCCTTAGAATTTAAGATTATTATTAATGGGTATTACAACTTGGGCACTTAGATGTATTGACGAAAACTGTGACGACACACTATTCGCAGCGAGGTAGGATACGTTGGGTGCGTCACGAGTAATACTGCATTAATAAATAATGCGAGAAAGGATTTGTCCCTTCCGTTCCATAACAGAAGTAGATATCTCAGGCCCTTTGTTGGAATTGATATAGCCTATATAAATCCATGGCCATGGTAAGGTATGGGAAAGTTCAATTCCGGGAAGTCAAAGAAAGAACAATCAAGAACATGGGTTGATGGCACTAGCATGCAACCCGCTTGATAGGAGATATCGATACAAAGGGATTATATTACACGGTATGCGTTCGTAGGAGGTAACACGTCATTGCGGCGTTAACTTCTTTCTCTATGGGTGCCTTGGCATGTTGCTAGACGCTAACCTTGGACTTTAGGCAGGCTCAGCCTAATGCCACTGAGAAAGAGGCCTAGAGGATCACACACTAAGTGTGTCCATGTATCTCAGTTAAATATTAATTTAACAAGTTAAATAAATATTATTCCCGACTGTGGTTTAATAATTATTTTAGGATGTCTGATCGCATTTATTTTGACACTAGTTATTCGAGAGAATATATTTTGGACCAAATAATATATTTATTAGCGAGTAATGCAGTTAAATTTATTTATGAAATAAATAGTAATTACTCAAGGTCTAATAAATGTGGTGGAGAAAAATGGAAAATCAAAGTACACACAGTGTATATTAAATATAAACACCGTGTAGTTTTATGGAAAACAAGTACACGCCGTGTATTAATTATTATATGCCGTGTAGTTTTTCCAGTTGGGATTTTGAGGCACTACTAGAAATTCTGTTTTTCCCAACGGGTGTTTACCAACGGTTTGCTAAAACCGTTGGGGTTGAAGGATTAAGGGAGTCTTCACCAACGGTTTTATAAAACCTTTGGTAAAGAAATGGCTAGGGAAGCCTTTCCCAACGGTTCACTGAAACCGTTGGGAAAAGCCACACCTTTGCCGACGGTTTCTTCAAACCGTTGGTAAAGGGACAGAACCATTGGGAAAGGGTCACCCCTTTTCCAACGGTTTACTCAAACCATTAATAAAGGGGTCCTTAGCATCTCTTTCCCAATGGTTTTTAAAACCCGTTGGGAATTATTTCCCCCATATCCAACCGCAGGGCTGCTCTCCCCCATTCGCACAGAAACCTAATTTCATCTGCTCCACTGCTCTCCTCTCGCAAACTCCCCTATCCGAAGAGGTGAAAACCATCTGAAATCGGGGATTTTTTCATTTATACACATATACTTCCTTATTTTTATTGTTATTGCTTTAGTATTTTAGTTTTAATTTATCAATCCACCTCCATCTCTCTGCTACTCTCCAAATCCCCCATCCGAATAGGTAAAAACCCATTTGAATCATCTCAAATCATGTAATTTTCTGTTTATACACATATGGTACCTTGTTTTTATTATTTTTATTGTTATTTCTCTAGTATTTTAGTTTTATGTTATCAATCTAGCTGAAGCTCTCTGCTACTCTCGAACTCCCCCATCGGAATAGGTGAAAACCCATCTGAATCATCTCAAATCAGGTAATTTTTTCTTTATACACATATGGTACCATGTTTTTAATGTTATTGATCTAATATTTTAGTTTTATGTTTGGATTTTGCTGTGATTGCACCATGTAAAATAGGGAAATGAATGAATATTTTGTTAATTAATTAGTTTCCCCTAGAATATCAGTTGTGTTATAATGTCCATGCTAAATAAAGGGGTAATGTAATAAAAGACCTTGAATAAATAAATTGTGGAAGTTGGGGTATGTTGCCTCTATGAGAGGTTTTTTGTTGTGTTTCATTGTATGTTATAGGCTGTTTTATGGGGATTGAGGTGACCAGTTGGGATTTGTGATATGTGGGGTTGTAATGTGATGGTTAGTGGGAATGGATGTGTCATGTGAAGTTGTATGATAGTGACGATGTGTGGTGGTGTGTAGTCGTGTGGAGGTGTTGTGTGATGAAGTTGTGGTGTATAATGTGGTGAGGTGGTTTTGGTTGTGGGGTGGTTTGTGATGTGCAATATTTTTATTGTGATATGTGGTTGTTTTGGTGAGATGGTTGGTCGATGTAACAATGGTGTCGATGGTTATTGTGAGATGGTGAGTTGTTGTGTGGTGGTTTTATTAGTTTCCTGGTTATCCATGGAATAAATTATGTTGTTAAAAACAAAAAAAACAAGATATTAAATAAATGAGATGGAATAGAAATGGATGTGTGGTAAATGGATTTAATTAATTTAACATTAAATGAATGGACAATGTAAGTGTGAATGAAGTGGCTTATAAATGAATGTGAGAAATGCTATGCGTCTTGTGTTGTGGTGGTGTGGTTTATGTGTTTTATGGTAGTAGTGAATTGTGTGATTATGTAGTTAATGTGAACCCATAGGTTGAGTATTTTGTGCTATCTATATATCATGTATTTTTATGTTATTTCTACACATTCCAGGGGGTGGTATGTCTAGGTGGTGGCGGTGGGGTTGCAGGGGAGGGGGTGTGGGCTGTTTGGGAGGGTTGGCGGGGCTATCCAGGGGGTACGGGGTGTCCAGGGGGGTACGGGGGTGTGGGCGGGCTGTCCACAAGGGTGGACGGGCTATCCACGGGGGTGGCCGGGCTATCAAGGAGGGGTGGGCGGGCTATCCAGGTGGTGGGTGGGATGGCCATGGGGGGTAGGGGTGTCCAGGGGGGGTGGGCGGGCTATCCAAGGGGGGTGGGGGCTGTCTATAGGGAGAAGGGGTGTCGAGGGGGGTGGGTGGGCTATCCACGGGGGTGGTTGGGCTGTCTAGGGGGTAGGGGGTGTCCACGGGGGTGGGTGGGTTGTCCACGGGGGTGGGCGAGGCTGTCCTTGGGGGTGGGAAAGGCTGTCCACGGGGGTGGGTGGGGCTGTCCAGGGGGTGTGGGCTATCCTGGGGGTATTGGTGGGGTGTCCTGGTGGGGGAGGGGTTTGTGGGGTGTCCATGGGGGGTGGTATGTCAAGGTGGTGGTAGTGGGGTTGCAGGGGAGGGGGTGTGGACTGGTTAGGAGGGTGGGAGGGGCTATCCCGGGGGGGTACGGGGTGTGAAGGGGGGTACGGTGGATTGTCTGATGTTTCTCTAATGATCAAGGATGGAATGTTTAGAGGACATCACAAGTCCTGACTAGTTGATCCTAGAAGCAATTTCATGATAATGGATGTAATGCCTATAGGGAATCTCTTGATTTTGGTGATCTTCTCCATTTTCATCAAAAGACATGTTTGACACACTGGGAGGGAAACTCTAGAGTCAGTGTGACATGTCTTGAATGGTGATTTATGTCCATAGTGACATGATTTGAGGACATCACATGACCTAGTTGGTGTGCCTGGAGGGTGTTAAGGGAGTCATCTAACATTGCTGACATTTAATATGAGACTGAGATAATATGTATTGATTCCCCTATATAGAAGGAGATACATATCTATTGGAAAACATGTAGTCTGTTTGGTGAGAATTAAAGGCTTTTCATTACAAGGGTGGCATATTCATGGGTGCCATCTGATTTTATTTGACATGTCAAGGGGACATCAAATGATCAAAATAGGATTCCAATGGAATGTATTATGAACAGGATGAAATTTCCTAGTGCAGTAAAATTTCATAGGTGATTCATGTTATGAACATTAGGGTAAACATATATTTCCTTCACCTTAGTCTCCCATATTTTAGTATTTCATCCATCCTTTTATCCCAAATTCCATAGATTTATACATTATTTTATTATATTATGTCTCAAATTATCTAAAATATGTGTTTGATGTTCTTCACGTGACCTATCATAATTCCTTCTCATAATCTATAGTGATCATGGGAAGATCCCATGCATGATTCATGATCACTCAAATTATTCTGCAGATCATACATAATGGAAGCCTTACAGTATTTGAGATGATTATATCTATGAAATCTACTCAGGTACCTGGTGAGGAAGTGCATATTAATTCAAAAAGGTAAATTGCATATGAGGATACCCTACTAATATGGTTATGGGATGAGGCATGCTCTGATGTGATAACACATTAAGTTCTTGTTGGTTTTACATTTTTTCAATAACACATTTGTATGTTTTTTTCACATGTGTAGATCATACCATGATTATTTTCTTCCTTTATCGTTTACTTAAATGTATTTTCTATAAAAGTTCAATCCTATTGAATTGTTTATGACAAAATGATTTATATGAATTCTTTTTACAGAATGGACAGAAGTTGGATGTATGAAACCAATCGTATCTCAAGCGATTTTCAAACCAATTTGGAGAGCTTTATAGATTTTTCATTTCACAATGCTTCAGATAGTGGTCGCATATACTTCCCTTGTTCCAATTGTGTTGGTAGACCTTGGTTGAGTCGTGAAGAAGTCAGCTACCACATAACCAAAAATGGTTTTCAAGCAAACTACTTTGTGTGGTATCACAATGGGGAGAAAATGAAATCTCAAATTGGTGATGATCGAAATGAAAGGACTGGAATGGAGAATTTGTTAGATGATCGGTTTCTGTTTATTCGTCATCATGAAAAAGGAAGGATTTCGACTCAAGAAGACATCGATATTGTAGGATCGAAATATAGTATGAGATGCTCAATATACAAGAGGGGGGGTGAATTGTATACTTTAAAAATTCCTTTGGAACCTTTAAAGTTAGTTAAGAATAACTATGTTTTCCTTAAGTAAAGGAAAAGGCTAAGTTTAACAATGTTAAACTAGGCAAATTCACAACACCTCTAACACCGAACTAAACTAGGAAAGTGATTCCAAAAGTAGGTTCCGAAATATGGTTCCGGAATTTGAAACTTAAAAAAAGTTACAATATGAGATTCTACCTTAAATCGTATAGAATCTAAATGAATCAGAGTAAGTAAGGAAGTATAAGAAAGTTATACTTTCCTTAAGATACAAATTGCAGCGGAATATAAACAAGTAGTTAAACTACAAGTAACAAGATAATAGTCTTTTAAACCAAAGAGAAGGGTATCCAACAACCTTTGATAAAGGTCCCTTGATTTATACTTTCAAGAAAGTCTGTCTTACCCACACCAGGGTAAGCCCTCGATACGAAGATCGGAGTCTCTGTCTTGCTATCCCCGCAAGACCTCAACTTCAAGGTAGTTGGCAACCTCTGTCCTCCTCAGCAAGGAAGCCCTTGAACTTTAAGGTAGTCGGCACCTCTGTCTTCCTATCCCCGGAAGCCCTCGAATGTAATCACCAACATTCGGAGTCGCACGATGCTTTGAGAGTTAATAAGTGCCTCTCTCTCTAGAAAACACTTCAACATCATGTAAACACAAAACCAAATTGTTCATCTGTCATCAGTTCCAAGCTCTTTCAAATGAGATACTATTTATAGGTAAGGTCGGCTCCTTCTCCAACGGTCATATTTTCCTTAAAGATCGGAGGGACCTGTACACGTGTCACTTAGACAACGGTTAGTTTATAACAAAACAGACGACATCGTTTTATAACAAAACAAGTGTAGAATGTACGACATCGTTTTAAACTCTAACATAAAAGTTCGGAATAGAAACTTCGGAGTGAAGGTTCGGAGTGTAATAAACAATAGTAAAGAGTAGACAGACTTTAGAAGTGTAAGTAATATAAAAGTTCGGAGTCTAACAAAGATATTTTTCGGAGTCTGAATTAATTCAGAGTGTATAAAACAAAGATAATCAGATTCTGTTTAATAGGTGAATTCGGAATGAGAATTCGGAATAGGAATTCTTCATTAGAAATCGTAATGAGAATTCTTCATCAGAATTCATAATGGGAATTCGGAATGAGATTTTTTCATTAGAATTCGTAATGAGAATTTGTCATCTGAATTCGTAATGGGAATTCTTCATCAGAATTCGTAATGAGAATTATTCATCAGAACTCGTATCCTGAATCTGGAATAAAACTTAGTCAGAGTTCATATCTGGAATTCGGAATGAAACTTCCTTATAGTTCTTATCCAGAATCCGAATCTTAAAACAGAATGCTTTATATCAAAGTTTTCATGATTCCGAGAAAGTGAATCTGAATCTCATACTTAAAAAAAATATGGATGAAAATATAATAAGGATAATTTTTCTTATAAAAGCGATTTTCCTTAAAAAAGAAATTTTCTTAAAGATAAGGTGTTTGTGATTTTCAAAAGAAGAAGGAATGGAAAAGTCATAAGGAAAACCTTATTGACTCAACAATCTCCCCCTTTTGGGAAAGCACAAACATCCTTACGGAAAAAAATTCTAAGAAGAAAGAAACATATTAATGCTTATCTCCCTTGCTTTAAGGATATAGATGAATACGAATAACTCCCTCTTAGGCTTTGAAACTCTAAGGATCGTATTCATATTTCTGGAGTGATGTTTCATAAGAAGGTCTTCTTTAAGAAAAACTCCCCCTTAAACAAACTCTTATTAGAGTTCTTCTTTTTCTTAAGGATCTTTTCCTTCTCCCCATTTGTGATTTTCAAAAAGAATTAGAGGGAATGAAAAAAAACAAAGTACCTGAAAGATTAGTAATGACAACAATAGAAACGACAAGCACAACTTTCATTAATTTTGAAATCTCAGCAACAAAAAGAATACAACAAAAAGATCGGATTAGGTTATTTCGAATCTTTTTCCTTTTACATGAGCCCCATTAGAATAGTCTTGATCTTCTTCAGGTCTTTATGATCTTCTTCAGCTTTCTTTTCTAAGACGACTATTCTTGCGGACTGAGCTTCAATTTTTTCATCCTGGGCTTTGAGCTTTTCTTCCTGAGCCTTCATTCTTTCATCAAAATCGATCCGATGATCCCTTTCAAATTTCCAATTCTGAGAAACAGAATTCAACTTCCAATTCAGATCCCTAACTTCTTGGATCTGGAAGTTCTTTTCTTCTGTCAGCTTTTCTTCAAATGAAGAAGTCATCTCATTTATCTTCTTGTCCTCTGTCTCAAAGGCATCTTTAACATTGTCTTGAAACTCATCAAGCAGACTCATCTCTTCCACAGTCTTCTTAGACTAGCTTGTCATCCTCTTGCAAGATCTTTTATGAGCTTCGTAACCAACAAAAAATGTTTTGAACTGGGCTTCAATCTCAACGCACTTATCCATAACCATAGATACAGAGTCGGTTTTCTGATTCAACGCATGTTGGAGCATCTGGCATCTTGAGTCAATACTAGAAAAGGTCAGAATGGTTCCTACCAACTTCTTTAAAGACCGGACAACAAAATCATGCCCCAACGAGGATGACTCCGAATCCGAAATTTTTCTTGGAGTGTTTTCTTCCTCAATAAGCTCCAACTTCCTTTTAGAAGAACTACCAGCTTCCTTTCTCTTCATTTCTCCTGATCTCAGAGTATCAGCATGAATTTGCTTCCCCTTATCTTTTTTCGGAATTGAGTCATGTTCCGGAGTTCTCTTCTCACTATCAGAAACTTGAACGATATTATCTTCCTCATCAGCAACTTCCTGAACACCAACCTCTACGTTTTTTATCTGAGCAATATCATGTAAAAGTTGTTCTTCTTCTCCATGATAGGAAACTTCTTCTTCTCCTTTCTTCTTGTTCTATTGCTGGAGTAACTAACTTCGAAGATTCAGCTTCTGAAGTCCGGAGTGATAAGTGTTCCGAAGGTGTTCCCTTGTAGTCATCTACTTGTTTCAGCACATCTCCGGTTTCACCACTTCCTTCAGCACCCTCTTCTATTTGTCCCACTTGCTCAACTTCCTCAGAATTTTTAGCAACAGCCTCTTCCGGAGTAGCGAAATTCCTTCCTAGAGTCTCAGGTAGAGTTTCCAGGGAGAAAGATCTCGGAACTGGAATAGTTGCTGAAACCATTTCTTTGAACTTTAACAAGGCCTGAGCTACCTCAGCCTCGGACATCTTCTTCTTGAGCTTCTTTTGCTTTGCTTGCCTTTCAAGCTCATCAGCATTTTTCTCCTTCAAAGCCTTAGCCTCTGCAGGGTCGAATCCGAACTGCGGATCCCCTTCATTCCTTTTCACTTTATCAGCTCTCCACTTTGAAACAACTTCATCTGGATAGGCTTTCTTCTTCTTAGGCTTTGGAGGTGCGGAATGGACTTCCTTAGACGTAGGATTTTCTGCTTGTACTTCCACTTCTTTCAGCTTTCTCTTCCTTACTGGCTTATATGATTCCGGATCAGCAACTTTCGGAGCCACTTCTTCTTGAACAGGTAGATCAATAAACTTTCCAGACTTCTTGTCAAAAGCTACATTCATTATTTTAAGAGTGCCATCGCTGACCAGCATGATCTTGCAAACTCTCAGCTTATATTTGCAAGCCTCCTTGACAGACTCAAGGAACCGAACAATCAACTTGGAGAGGATTGCTGGAAACATAATAATCTGGGCTCTCAGATTCCCCTTCTTCAAATTTTCAATATTAAGAAGAATATGCTTCATCAAGTTAAACTTCCTTAGATTTATCAGGAAATATAAGATATAGATCTCACTCTTCTTCAAGCTATCTTTATCACCTTTCCTCGGTACGATAAGTCCTTGCACCCATAACTCCAGAATCCGGAAGTTTGTAGATAGAATTGCAATCTTCGGAGCCTTGTCATCATCCAGTCTAAGAGTTTCTAATGCTTTTTCTTTGTTGAAACTACCCTTGGAATCCCGCAACACATGCGAAATAAACTCGGCTTCTCCTTCATAAGATAGCCCTACCAAGCTTGCAGCCTTGGTGTGAGAAAGTTTGTAAGTCTTACCATAAGACATAAAAGAGAACTTCTCCCTATTATCTTCCTTGAAGAAAGCAACTGACTCATAAAACTCGACAAGTAAATCTTAGTACACTTCATCTTGGTTCCCGGTTTTTGATACCGCAACATCTTCCCAGCCATTCAACTTGATATTCTTTGAAATGATATAATCGTAGTTGCTGAAGAAAGTCGGATGGACTAACCTTTCTCTGTAAACTAACCACTGAGAAATAGGCTTAGTGGATGACATTTCTTGAGATGCTAACTCTGCAGACATTCGGATCTGAAATTCCTTGAGATGTTCGGAATGGAGAAGACTGAAGTTCGGAACGGCCTTAAATCAGAGAGACAGAGCTTCAGGACGCGAGAGCTTTGAGATCGATGTGGGATGAGAAATTTGGGTCCCCTTTATATAGGCAACAAGATGACGGTTCACATTCCATAGTTGATCTAACGGTTGGAATGAGCTGCGATCAGATCTGACGGTTGAAAGCTTGAATCCGATCTTTTTGAGGTTTTATTAAAACAAAGAATTAAGAAAACTATAATCCGAAAACATAATACAAGAAAATGCCAGCAAGTAAAATATGACTACGAAAACATGAGTAAGGAAATCATACCTTTAGGATTGGCTTAGGAGGATTATTCGTAATGGCTGATTTCTCAAAGATTTTACTATGAAAAATAAACTTAGTACGAAAAAACTCATTACAAAAAACAACTGGTACAAAAATATCTGGTTATGAAACTGACAGCACGTAAATTTTCATTCCGGAAATTTCCAATACGAATACTTCCATCCCAGAAGTGTTCTGTACGAGAATGTCCAATTTGGAAAATTTTAGTTCCAGAAGTTCCATTCCGGAAATCTTCATTCCGAAAAGTTTGAAAACAAATTTTGAAAAACTTTGTTTAAACAAACAATCAAATGTACTCCCCCTATGAAAAAGTGTTTATTACTGTAAGGAGTCTTTTTCAACAGAAAGTTAATTAAGAAAGATGACCTTACGGTTATCATTCCTAACTTCTGTTTAATATATTCAAGTCTATCAGAAGGAAAAGATTTTGTGAAAATATCAACAAGTTGATCTTGCGTTCCGATAAACTGAAGAATAATATCTCCTTTAACTGTGTGATCCCTAAGAAAGTGATGCCTAATATATATGTGTTTTGCACCAGAGTGATGTGCAGGATTTTTACTTAGGGAAATGGCACTTGTGTTATCACACAAAATTTGAGTTTTAGTAAAACTCAAGCCATAGTCTGTGAGTGTGTGTTGCATCCACAACACTTGTGCACAACAACTTCCAGCTACTACATATTCAGCTTCAGCAGTGGAAAGTGCTACAGAATGTTGCTTCTTGCAGGACCAAGAAACTAGAGAATCTCTTAAGAAATGACAAGTTCCGGATGTACTCTTTCTATCCATTCTACATCCACCAAAGTCAGCATCAGAAAAGCTTTTTAGAACAAAATCATTTCCAGAAGTATAAAATAATCCTAGATCCATGGTTCCCTTAAGGTAGCGAAAAATTCTTTTTACTGCTTTTAAGTGAGATTCCTTAGGATTGGATTGATATCTTGCACATAAGAATACTGAAAAAATTAAGTCTGGTCAACTAGCTGTTAAGTAAAGTAGACTTCCTATCATACCTCTAAAAGATGTTTGATCTACTGGTTTCCCAGCTTCATCATGATCTAAAGAATTTTAGGTACCAATGGGAGTACTTATACTCTTAGTGTTGTCATAACCATACTTTTTCAGAAGATCTTTAATATACTTATGTTGAGATATGTAGGTTCCTTCTGGTTTTTGAGAAATTTGAAAACCAAGGAAAAATGTTAACTCACCCATCATACTCATTTCAAACTCAGATTTCATTAGACTAGCAAAAGAGTCAGTCAAAGATTGCTAAGTTGAACCAAATATAATGTCATCAACATAAATTTGAACAATCAAAACATTTTTCTTGTCTTTCTTTATAAAAAGGGTTGGATCTGCATTTCCCTTAACATAGTTATTTTGATGCAAAAATCCAGTGAGTCTATCATACCATGCTCGTGGGGCTTGTTTAAGGCCATACAAAGCTTTGGTAAGTCTAAAAACATGATCCGGATGTTTTGTATCTTCAAAGCCAGGAGGTTGTTAAACAAAGACTTTCTCTTGAACATAACCGTTAAGAAAAGCACATTTCACATCCATTTGATAAAGATTGAAATTAAAGAATGCTGCAAATGCAAGTAGAATACAGATAGATTCAAGTCTAGCTACTGGAGCATAGGTTTCTTCATAGTCTATTCCTTCTTTCTGATTATAGCCTTTAGCAACAAGTCTAGCTTTATTTCTAACAATGACTCCATTTTCATCACATTTATTTCTGAAAACCCATTTCACTCCAATAATAGAAGTTTCCTTAGGTCTTTCAACCAAGGTCCAGACTTTATTCCTTTCGAATTCATTTAGTTCATCTTGCATTGCTTTGATCCAATCATCATCACCTAAAGCTTCATATGTGCTTTTAGGTTCTTATTGGGAAAGAAATGCTAGATGTTCTACTTCATTTCTTAATGAACTTCTAGTCCTTACAGGTTGATTTACATCACCAATGATACTATCACTGGGATGATTCTTAAGAAACACCTGATTTGGGTTTTGTAAAACCTGTTCATCAACATAGGGTAGAAAGTCTTCTGGGGTAAATGTTTCAGAAGTATCTTCAAGAACAATTTCCTTATCAGAAGGTTCTTCTATCAAAGGATGACATTCAGTTTTTGAAAACACATCCGAAGATGTAAGTTGAGATGGTTTAAAAACAAAAGGATCAGACTCATCAAATTTCACATGAACTGTTTCCTCAAAAGTACAAGTGTTTTTATTAAAAACTCTATAAGCCTTAGAAGTTGTGGAATAACCTAAGAAAATCCCTTCATCTGATTTTGGTGTGAATTTATGTAAGTTATCTTTAGTATTCAAAATGAATACTTTGCAACCAAAAACCTTGAAGTAGGAAAGTCTTGGTTTTCTACCATTCCATAACTCATAAGGAGTTTTATTAAGAAAAGGTCTAATCAAAACTCGATTTATAGTATAACAAGCAGTACTTACAGCTTCAGCCCAGAAATGTCTAGCAATAGAATATTCACTCAACATGGTTCTAGTTATCTCTTGAATAATTCTATTTCTTCTTTCAACTACACCATTCTGTTGAGGAGTTCTAGGTGCTGAAAAATTGTGAGTAATACCTTTCTTACTACAAAAAGTTTCAAAATCAGAATTTTGAAATTCTCCTCCATGATCACTATGAATAGTTTTCAATGGAAGGTTTTTCTCATTTTTAACTTGAGCTCTAAAACTTTTGAAATAAGAAAAAGCTTCAGATTTCTTTGCTAGAAAATAGACCCAAGTAAATCTAGTGTAATCATCAACTAGAACAAACACATAGTATTTGCCTCCAATACTTCCAGTTTGTGTTGGACCAAAAAGATCCATGTGCACTAACTGTAATGCATCGGTTGTTGAGACTTCACCGATTGACTTAAAACTATATTTATGTTGCTTTCCATATTGACAAGGATCACAAACTTTAGAAGAATCATACCTAAGCTCCGGTAGATCCTTAACTAGTTTCTTCTTAGAGAGTTTACATAGGTTCCTAATATTACAGTGTCCTAATATTCTATGCCATAACGAAGAATGATCTTCCATTGCACTTAGGCAAGGTAAATCTTGGCTCCTGAGGTGTTCTAGGTTCAAAGTGTAGACATTCTCTTGCCTATTGGCTGAGAGAACAAATTCTTCCTTGGAATTGTGAACTAAACACTTATCATTCCAAAAATTCACAAGGTAACCTTCATCACATAACTGACTTATGCTAATGAGGTTGTGCTTAAGACCTTTAACAAAAAGAACATTTGAAATCAAGGTTTTACCTAAAAGAACAATATTACCAATACCAACAATCTCTCCCTTAGCATTGTCTCCGAAAGTTACCTTTCCTCCTTTCTTTTTGATAATCTTTTCAAAAAAACTTTTGTTACCAGTCATGTGCCGGGAACATCCACTATCCATGTACCATGTATTGTTGCTGGTACATTCTTTATTATCCTGAAATCAAGAAGAAAATTAGACTTTCGGAATCCAAACATGATTGGATCCGAGATTTCCAGACAATAAAATTTTAGGTATCCATATTTTCATAGAAAAGTAAGCTTTGTGAAAACCTAGAGATTGGGTTTTATTTAAGGAACAACTTTTTTCCAAGTGACCTCCACATTGACATTTAGTACAAAATGGGGCACTTTGAGGAACAAAATAATTGTTACTGAAAACTGGTTTTGCATGGGTATAACCAAATCCGGATTTATTTCTTAAAGGTCGTATTTGAGAATACATCTTATCAACATTTTCCTTACCATGGGTACAGATTGATAAACACTTCTTTAAGGAAAAAATTTCGGACATGAGTTTTAAAACCAAGTTTTTATTCTCAAAATCATTAGTTTTTTAACTAGAGTTAGGCTCGAAAACATTTTTATTAGAAATTACTTTTTCTAACTCTTTAGAAAGTCTGTTCTTCTCAGAACTTACTTCCTCAAAAATTTTTGAAATATTTTCAAAGTCAGTATTTTTCTTATCAAGATCTTTAGAAAGATCTGATATCTCTTTTGTAAGAATAGAATTCCTAGAATTTGCCTTATCAAGTTTCTTATTGAGTTTGGAATTCTCAATCTCAAGAAGTTCAGCAAACCTAGAGACTTCTTCATATGTAGGTAATGAATTTTCCTCATCAGAAGATGATTCTTCATCAGAAGAGTTATAATACTTACTATCATTAGAATTTAAAGAAACATTGGTCAGAGATTCAGCATTTCACACCTTAGCCATAAGACAATGATTATCAATAGGTAATCTGGCTATAAGACCAAGATTCTTTTGTCCTGAAAATTCATAATCAGAAGATTCATCTGAAGAGTCACCACCACTGGCACTCCAGGTGTCATTAGCATTCATAACTTTCTTAGCTTTAGTTTTATAATACTTCTTTCTGTTCCTGTTTGAATGTCTTTCCTTCCTTTCTTTCTTTTTGATCATAGGGCAATCTGGTCTAATATGTCCAGCTCTTTTACATTAATAACAAGTAACTTCTCCTTCTTTCTTATCTTTCCTGTCCTTTTTCTTATACTTGGATTGAAAGTTTCTCTGCCCAGCTATCTTGTTCATCCTTCGAGAAAGATTGGCTAATTCATTTTCTGAGACTTCACTCTCACTAGATTCGGATTCAAAAATGACTTTCTTAGACTTGGATCTAGTAACTCTCTCAGGAGTCTTAGCTTTCATTTGATTCGACGTTGTAGTAAAAACAACAGTACCATTTCCATTCTTCTTCTTGATGTTGTCAGCATCTCTCTTCATTCTAGTTTCATGTTGTAGAAGAGTTCCAAATAATTCATCAAGAGTAATTTGAGTTACCTTCCTGTTTTCAACTATAGCTGTTCTCTTGGATTCCCACTCATTGGGCATAATATCAATTATCTTGTCCAGAAGAGATTCATCATCTAAACCTTTTTCTCCCATAGATTGTAGACTGTTGACAATAGTCATAAATCTTTGTTGAACTTTACATATAGGTTCTCCATAAGGAAAATTGAAGCCATGATATTCAGCACTAAGCATAGCTCTTCTAGTCTCAATTACTTTAGAAGTCCCAAAGTGTGTAACCTATAACTTCTTCCATATACAATTAGCTGCTTCACAAGAAGAAATTTGGCTATATATATTTATGGTCATTGAATATAGTAAAGTATTGCGTACCTTATAGTTGAGTTGATATTCTGGCTTTTCCTGGTTAGTGAAAGTTCTGACTTCCTTGTCAGGAATTTTATAATCACCAGTATGCATGACAAAGTTGTCTACTCCAGTATTGATAACAAAAGTCATCATACGATCTCTCCAGTATTCATAGTCATTACCATCAAATATAGGTGGTCTTGTAGGATTTATATTGTCAATTGATCCAACATTAATTCCTGCCATACATAATATAACTTGGATACAAACTTCTTAGTAGCAAAGAGTCGTAATAACAATGTTCGGAATGGGAAAAGTTCGGAATGGACAAATTCGGAATGACAAAGTTCGGAAGGATAAAGTGAGCAAGAAAAACTTGTATGTGAGTACAAGTATTTCAGTAACCAGCTATGATACCAATTGTAGGATCGAAATATAGTATGAGATGCTCAATATACAAGAGGGGGGTGAATTGTATACTTTAAAAATTCCTTTGGAACCTTTAAAGTTAGTTAAGAATAACTATGTTTTCATTAAGTAAAGGAAAAGGCTAATTTAACAAAGTTAAACTAGGAAAATTCACAACACCTCTAACATCGAACTAAACTTGGAAAGTGATTCCAAAAGTAGGTTCCGGAAATATGGTTCCGGAATTTGAAACTTAACAATTGTTACAATATGAGATTCTACCTTAAAGCGTATAGAATCTAAATGAATCAGAGTAAGCAAGGAAGTATAAGAAAGTTATACTTTCCTTAAGATACAAATTGCAGCGGAATATAAACAAGTAGTTAAACTACAAGTAAAAAGATAATAGTCTTTTAACCCAAAGAGAATGGTATCCAACAACCTTGGATAAAGGTCCCTTGATTTATACTTTTAAGCAAGTCTGTCTTACCCACACCAGGGTAAGCCCTCGATACGAAGATCAGAGTCAATGTCTTGCTATCCCCGCAAGCCCTCAACTTAAGGTAGTTGGCAACCTCTGTCCTCCTCAGCAAGGAAGCCCTTGAACTTTAAGGTAGTCGGCACCACTGTCTTCCTATCCCCGGAAGCCCTCGAATGTAATCACCAACATTCGGAGTCGCACGAAGCTTTGAGAGTTAATAAGAGCCTCTCTCTCTAGAAAACACTTCAACATCATGTAAACACAAAACCAAATTATTCATATGTCATCAGTTCCGAGCTCTTTCAAATGACCTCCTATTTATAGGTAAGGTCGGCTCCTTCTCCAACGGTCATATTTTCCTTAAAGATCAGAGGGACCTGTACACGTGTCACATAGACAACGGTTAGTTTATAACAAAACAGACGACATCGTTTTATAACAAAACAAGTGTAGAATGTACGACATCGTTTTAAACTCTAACATAAAGGTTCGGAATAGAAACTTCGGAGTGAAGGTTCAGAGTGTAATAAACAATAGTAAAGAGTAGACAAACTTTAGAAGTGTAAGTAATATAAAAGTTCGGAGTCTAACAAAGATATTTTTCGGAGTCTGAATTAATTCAGAGTGTATAAAACAAAGATAATCAGATTCTGTTTAATAGGTGAATTCGGAATGAGAATTCGGAATAGGAATTCGTCATCAGAAATCGTACTGAGAATTCTTCATCAGAATTCGTAATCGGAATTCGGAATGAGATTTCTTCATTAGAATTCGTAATGAGAATTTGTCATCAGAATTCGTAATGTTAATTCTTCATCAGAATTCGTAATGATAATTCTTCATCAGAATTCGTATCCTGAATCTGGAATAGAACTTAGTCAGAGTTCATATCCGGAATTCGGAATGAAACTTCCTTATAGTTCTTATCCAGAATCCAAATCCTAAAACAGAATGCTTTATATCAAAGTTTCAATGATTCCGGGAAAGTGAATCCGAATATCAGACTTAAGAAAAATATGGATGAAAATATGATAAGGATAATTTTTCTTATAAAAGCGATTTTCCTTATAAAAGCAATTTTCTTAAAGATAAGGTGTTTGTGATTTTCAAAAGAAGAAGGAATGGAAAAGTCATAAGGAAAACCTTATTGACTCAACATATACGAGGACAACTATTGCATCTATTGAAAATGATGATATTGATAGGGTGAAAAAATTGAATAATGTTGCCACGACTCCAGTATATCGACAATGCGGTAAAATGAAAAAGCTGGAATTTTTAATCTGATTATTTCATGGAAAAACATTGAATGAGATTCCTAATACACCAATCGATTAAATTCTTACCCTCTGGAAGGATTTACTTCCAGATGATGCAGATATTCCCTCAAACCACTATATGGCATGGAAGTTAGTTGAAGAACTTGGATTTTCCAGATACAAAATTCTTGCTTGCACCAAAGATTGTAGTTTATTCTGGGAAGAAACCGCTGAACGAAATGAATGTATAAAATGTGGCACATCCTGCTGGTAGTCAAAATCTGATGGAACACCATCCCGCGTTCCATAGAAAGTAATGTGGCACTTTCCATTGATCCCCATACTCCAGAATCTTTTTATGTCTGATGACATATCAATAAAAATGAGATGGAAGGATACCGAGATAAAGAAGACTAATGATGAGTTGGTTCATCCTACAGATGGATTTGCATGGCAGAGATTTGATGCTCGACATCCTGATTTTGCAGCTGACGTGCGTAATGTGAGGCTGGGTCTTTCATGCGACAGTTTTAATCCATTTGGGCAGATGCTTACTTCGCACAGCACATGGCCAGTTTTTATACACATTTATAATCTTCCCCCATGGTTGTGTATGAAATAATCTTTCACTTTCATGAGTGTACTCATATCTGGTCCTTCTGATCCTGGCATTGATATTGATGTATACATGCAACCTTTAATAAAAGAGTTGAAACTTCTTTGGGATGTGGGTGTGTGCACATACAATGCACGTTTGAAAGACATATTTCAAATGTGTGCTGCGCTTATGTGGACGATCAATGATTTTCCGGCTTATGCAATGATGTCTGGATGGAGCACGAAGGGAAAACGGTCATGTCCAGTTTTTATGAAGAATGCATGATCCAGAAGACTGAAACATCGTTGTAGTTTCAGTTTTATGGGACATCGACGATTTTTGCCAAAGTATCATCCATATAGAATGAATCGTCGAATATTTGATAATACTATAGAGACCAATGATCCACCTCAGCGTATGTCTGGAACTGATGTGCTTAATGAATTGAAAGATTTCAGCTTTTCGTTTGGGAAGGGTCAAATGAAATCTCGAAAGAGAAATAATGTTTCCACAGAAACCTGTTACAATTGGAGGAATAGGAGTATCTTTTTTGATTTGCCTTATTGGTCAACCAATTTTCTACGTCATTGCTTAGACGTAATTCATATTGAAAAGAATATATGTGAAATGTTGCTTTCAGTTCTTATAAATGTCAAGGGGAAGAAAAAAGATGATTTACGATCTCGACGTGACTTGGTGGATTGGGGCATCAGACCAGAATTGCATCCTGTGCGTATCAGTGAAAATAAATGGAAACTTCCATGTGCTTCTTATGTGATGACACCTACTGAAAAAAAAAACAATTTTTGGAAGTATTAGAGACTATTAGAGTTCCTAATGGCTATTCAAGCAACATATCTAAACGGGTCAACAGAAGAGAGTTGAAGCTAAAATCATTGAAGACTCCTGATTATCACGTTCTACTTCATGAGTTACTTCCAACAGCAATCCATCATCTTTTGTCCAATAATGTAAGGGTGGGTGTTATTCGGTTGTGCCATTTGTTTAGAGATCGTTGTGCTAAGAAGTTGTCCATGTCTTTCTTGTAAAAAATGTTGACAGATGCCCCATTAATTTTGTGTGAGTTGGAGAAAATATTTCCCCCATCATTTTTCACATGCATGCTGCATCTGACTGTCCATATTCCAACTGAAATACTTCTCGGAGGACCAATTTCTTTTCATTGGATGTATCCAACTGAAAGAAATATGTTCACATTAAAGTCTTATGTTAGAAACAAGAATCATCCCGAAGGTTCTATCGTGAACGGTTACATAGCTCAAGAATGTATGGATTTCTGTTCGATGTATTTGTTTGATCTTACTACAAGAATGAACAGACCAACTAGAAATGAAGAAGAACAATATGAACAAATTGAACCCAGTTTTCCATCACTTCCTCAAACAGGAGGAATTCCTGGATCATATATATTGAATACATTAAGCCATGAAGAGCGGGAGATGGCACATCACACAGTTTTGTTCAACTGTGATTTGTTCGATGACAATATCAGGTAACAAAATTGAATATGTATATCTTACATATATATCTGTTAAACTATTCATATTTTTTATCTACAGGGAACATAAAACAATGATAAATAGGAAGCATCATTCTTTATCTTTGAGAAGGATAGATACTTTGCATAGCAAAGAGTTTTCTGCTTGGTTAAAATTTAAGGTAAAAATATTACCGTTTAAATTAATTATTTCAATATTTACTTAAGTTTAACTGTCATTTATATTGCAGGTATTGAGTTTGTCTGCTGACTCTGTCTCTAAGTAAATAAGAGCTTTGGCTTTTGGTCCTAATACCGTGGTTCGTGACTGTAAATCAATTTTTATCAATGGGTACAGATTGATTGTCACTGAATGAGCCAAAAACATGAGAACACAACATGATGGTATTATGGTTACTGCCACAATAGATTGTTATGCCAGTGCATCAGATAGTAGACCGCGACTTGAAAATGTGGGTTATTATGGAGTCATTGAGAAAATAATAATATTGGATTATTACTCTCATGGACGAGTCACAATGATGAAATGCCATTGGTTTGATTTGATGACGATACATGGCACATTTATTGATGATTGTGGATTTTGAGTAATTATAATGACCCGCACTCTTGCTACCGATGAACCAGATGGTTGAGAAAACAAGGCAGCAATGTCAGAGTTTTCTGGCGATGCTTGCCAAATACTCCGACATCATTCGCGTCAGCCCGCTGTCATGGAGACATTTGCCACATGAGGTCAAAGATGGAGCTTGGGCAGAGATATGGGTAAAAAAAATCTGTTGTATTTAATGCCTTGAATTATTTTTGTATTTATATAAATTAATATTTTGATTTCAGCTTCGATTTAATTTTCCTGGTGGTGAGGGTGCACGACTGGAACGTCTAAAGGATTTAGGCGAGCTTTGGAGAGCCTACAAGCATGAGCTGTATATTGGCTGGCGTTCTAGAGTCGGCACAGATTTAGAGTCGGTACCAGTCGTGGATGATTGTCCTATAGAGCAGTATCGTCAGATGATTACTCATTGGACGAGTACCCAGTTTACGGTATGAATTACATTTGAGGTATTTAAATAATAACTTTCAAGTTTTTCATTAATATTATCCTTTTCATTATCGAATTTTATTTAGGAATCAACTGGAAAAAATAAAAAAAACATTGATGCAAAAAAATACCTCCATACACTAGGACGCACGACGATGCCGGATCATGAGAGGCAGCAGGTATGAAAATTGTTTATAAGTTTTCGTTATGACATACATTTTCTTTTGTTTCCTCAATTATTTAATCATTTTCTAAAGTTTTTATATAAATTTTGTTATCAATGTCATTGTAGAGGCAAATACAAAATATTGAAGGACGTGTGCCTCGAGCAAAACTGTTTTGCTCGAGTAGACGAAAAAAGGATGGAAGTGTTGTCAATGAAGCAACTCAGCAGCAAATTGTAAGTTTTAATCTGTTGATTTTATATTTTAATATCTATTTTGTAACTTAATAATATATTTATATTTGTAACAGGATGCGTTAGAGGCCCTTGATGCCCAAGAAGCAGACAATTTGGGGACATCTGATCACTTACATCAGGTGTTGGTAGAGGATCATTCTGGCAGAGTACGCTGCCGACCTAGGATAGCCCCGACGAGGTATTGGCCTGCCTCAAGTACGTGTTGTAGTGCCACCAAGCTACATCAAGTTAGGGCACAGGCATAACAGGCTGAGAAAAGGGCCATAGAGATGGCAGAAGAGTCTGCTAGGGAAAACAGTGCATTTATGAAATTTATTGAAGTTCTACGTCCAACACTTCCAGCAGAGGCCAGCCCAGCGATTGATGAATACATGTCGTCGATACATTCTATATATGGTGCACCAGGTGACAGTTCAAGTGGTGGTCAGGCCGATGTCCAGCTTAAAGATGATGATGGCGAGGAGTCTGGTGCGGAAGAGGGGGGAGATGAGGAGGGCGAGGAGGAGGGCAAAGGCAAGGAGGAGGGCGCTGTGGAGGGTGAGGACGATGAGGAGGACGATGACGAGGGTGATGATGATGATGATGATGGTGATGGTGATGCTGATATGGGACATATTGATCCGTTACATTTTTGACGTATATTACTGAGATTTGATGTTTAATCTATTCTAGTTGTTGGTTTTATCTAGACTCGTAGTATAGTATTGGAGTTGAGTTATTTTTTATATTGTCTTTTTATGGATGTTGTTGTCTTTTAGAGGTTGTGTGTTTGAAAACTCCATGGACAACCCCCCCTCATTCTTGGACCCTGGACAACCCAACCTCCCCCTTAGACCCCGAACACCCCCGAACACCCCCGGGACAGCCCCGCGGACAGCCCCCCGTACAGCCCCCCGTACAGCCCCCCACCCTCCACCCTGGACCCCGGACAGCCCCCCGGACAGCCCCATGAACAACCCCGAACAACCCCCTGAACAACCCTTGAACAACCCCTAAAAAACCCATGAACAACCCCCTGAACAACCCCCGGACAGCCCCCTGAACAACCCCGGACAGCCCCCTGAACAACCCCCAAACACCCCCCGGACAGACCCCGCACAGCCCCCCCACCCTCCTCCTTGGTCCCCGGACAGCCCCCCAGACACCCACCGGACAGCCCCCCCCGGAAAGCCCCCTGGATAGCCCCTCCAGCTTCCTTAATTTCATTAGCTCTGAAATGTTTCATAGCACGATCAACTAAAATCTAATCCATACTAAATATGATATAAAAATATTCTATATGAATTTCCATAAGATTTTAAGTGAAAACAAAAAGTGACATACGAAAAACTGACCAAACGCATTCGAAATGTGTTGATGCTTTAGGACAACGATCCATGGGTCATATGTGATGTGTAAAAATCAACCCCGCCTCAATCCGAAGTGCGGTGTGGTCGGAACAACTCAATGTGTATGTATTTTGTTTCAAAAGGACATCATTTTAAGTGAAAAACATCAACTCGCATACGGAAAACCGGTCAAACGCATTCGGATTGTGTTGATACATTAAGACAACGATCCATGGGTCATTTGAGATGTGTACGAGTCAACCCCGCATAAATCCGAGATGTGGTGTGGTCGTGACCACTCTAAGTGACTTTCTTTTGTTTAAAATGGACAGTATTTTAAGTACATGCGGAAAACCAACCAAACGTGTACGAGTCAACCCCGCCTAAATATTGAGCTGCACCGCGCACACCGCACGTCCGATTGACGTGCCGTCTGCGCGTACACGTCACGAATAATAATTAGAATGTTTCACGGTGGTTTCAGCTCAATCTAAGGTCGTCCGCTATGAATTTGACCGTTGGACGCCCGTTTTGGCCGTTTATGACACCAGAACTGCGTTGTCGGTCACCGCGGGCACACAGCAAGTCCGATTGACGTGTCGTCTACTCGACCACTTCATAAATCACTTACCCGTATTTTGTGTCTGATTTCAGGCCATTCCGACTTCATTTGGCCCGTTTGGACCCCCCTCACGCGCGTTTACGAAGCACGCATATCACTTAAAACATGAATATTGAGCCGTACCGCGCAAACCGCAAGTCCGATTGTCGTTCCGTCTACGCGTACATGTCGCGAATAATAATTACAATGTTACACAGTGGTTTCAGCTCAATCTGATGTCGTCCTCTATGAATTTGACTGTTGGACGCCCGTTTTGGCCGTTTATGACACCAGAACTGTGTTGTCGGTCACCGCGGGCACACGGCAAGTCCGATTGATGTTCCATCTGCTTGAACACTTCATAAATCCCTCACCCATATTTGTCGTCTGATTTCAGGCCCTTCCGACTTCGTTCGGACCGTTTGTACCCCCCTCACGCGCGTTTACGAAGCGCGTGCATCACTTAAAACACGAATATTAAGCCGTACCACGCAAACCGAACGTCCGATTGACGTGCCGTCTATGCGTACATGTCACAAATAATAATTAGAATGTTACATGGTGGTTTCAGCTCAATCTGAGGTCGTCCGCTATGAATTTGACCGTTTGACGCCCGTTTTGGCCGTTTGTGACACCAGAACTGCGTTGTCGGTCACTGCGGGCACACGGAACGTCCGATTGACGTTCCGACTACTCGACCACTTCATAAATCACCCACCCGTATTTGTTGTCTGATTTCAGGCCATTCCGAAATCGTTCGGCCCATTTGGACCACCCTCACGCACGTTTATGAAGCGCGCACATCACTTAAAACACGAATATTGAGCCGTACCGCGCAAACCGCACATCCGATTGACATGCCGTTTTCACGTACACATCACGAATAATAATTAGAATGATTCACAGTGGTTTCAGCTCAATCCGAGGTCGTCCGCTATGAATTTGACCGTTGGACGCCCATCCTGGCCGTTTATGACACCAGAACTGCGTTGTCGGTCACCGCGGGTACACGGCACGTACGATTGATGTGTCGTCTGCTCGACTACTTTAGGAATCACTCACCCGTATTTTTCGTCTGATTTCAGGCCATTCCGACTTCGTTCGGCCCCTTTGGACCCCCCTCACGCGCGTTTACGAAGCGCGCACATCACTTAAAACACAAATATTGAGCAGTACCGCGCAAACCGCACGTCCTATTGACGTGCTGTCTGCGAGTACAAGTCACGAATAATAATTATAATGTTGCACGGTGGTTTCAGCTCAATCCGAGGTCGTCCGCTATGAATTTGACCGTTTGACGCCCGTTTTGGCCGTTTATGACACCAGAACTGCGTTGTCGGTCACCGCGGGCACACGGCACGTCCGATTGACGTGCCGTCTTCTCGACCACTTCATAAATCACTCACCCGTATTTGTCGTCTGATTTCAGGCCATTCCGAAATCGTTCGGCCCGTTTGGACCACCCTCACGCGCGTTTACGAAGCGCGTGCATCACTTAAAACACGAATATTGAGCAGTACCGTGCAAACCGCATGTCCGATTGATGTGTCGTTTGCTCTTACATGTCACTAATACTAATTAGAATGTTTTACGGTGGTTTAAGCTCAATCCGAGGTCGTCCGCTATGAATTTGACCGTTGGACGCCCGTTTTGGCCGTTTATGACACCAGAACTGCGTTGTTGGTCACCGCGGGAACACGGAATGTCCGATTGACGTGTCTTCTGCTCTACCACTTCAGAAATCACTCACCCGTATTTTTCGTCTGATTTCAGGCCATTCCGACATCGTTCGGCTCGTTTGGACCCCCCTCACGCGCGTTTACGAAGCGCGCACATTACTTAAAACACGAATATTGAGCCGTACCGTGCAAACCGCACGTCCGATTGACATGTCGTCTGCGCGTACACATCACGAATAATAATTAGAATGTTGCACGGTGGTTTCAGCTCAATATGAGGTCGTCCGCTATGAATTTGACCATTTGACGCCCGTTTTGGCCGTTTATGACACCATAACTGCGTTGTCGGTCACCGCGGGCACACGGCATGTCCGATTGATGTGCCGTCTAATCGACCACTTCATAAATCACTCACCCGTATTTTTCGTCTGATTTCAGGCCATTCCGAAATCGTTCGGCCCATTTGGACCACCCTCACGCGCGTTTACGAAGCGCGAGCATCACTTAAAACACAAATATTGAGCCGTACAACGCAAACCGCACGTCCGATTGACGTTCCGTTTGCGCATACATGTCACGAATAATAATTAGAATGTTTCACAGTGGTTTCATCTCAATCCGAGGTCGTCCGCTATGAATTTGACCGTTTGACGCCCGTTTTGGCCGTTTTTTGACACCAGAACTGCGTTGTCGGTCACCGCGGGCACACGGCACATCCGATTGATGTGCCGTCTACTCGACCACTTCAGAAATCACTCACCCGTATTTGTCGTCTGATTTCAGGCCATTCCGACTTCGTTCGGACCATTTGGACCCCCCTCATGCGCGTTTATGAAGCGCGTGCATCACTTAAAACAGGCATATTGAGCCGTACTGCGCACACAGCACGTCCGATTGACGTTCCGTCTACGCTTACACATCACGAATAATAATTAGAATGTTTTACGGTGGTTTTAGCTCAATATGAGGTCGTCCGCTATGAATTTGACCGTTTGACGCCCGTTTTGGCCGTTTATGACACCAGAACTGCGTTGTCGGTCACCGCGGGAACACGGCACGTCCGATTGACGTGCCATCTGCTCGACCACTTCAGAAATCACTCACCTGTATTTGTCATCTGATTTTAGGTCATTCCGACTTCGTTCGTCCCATTTGGACCCCCCTCACGCGCGTTTACGAAGCACACACATCACTTAAAACACGCATATTGAGACGTACCGCGCAAACCGCAAGTCCGATTGACGTTCTGTCTGCGCGTACACGTCACGAACAATAATTAGAATGTTGCACGGTGATTTCAGCTCAATCTGAGGTCGTCCACTATGAATTTGACCGTTTGACGCCCGTTTTGGCCGTTTATGACACCAGAACTGCGTTGTCGGTCACCGCGGGCACACGACACGTCCGATTGATGTTCCGTCTGCTCGACCACTTCATAAATCACTCACCCATATTTGTCGTCTGATTTTAGGCCATTCCGAAATCGTTCGGCCCATTTGCACCACCCTCACGCGCGTTTACGAAAAGCGCACATCACTTAAAACATGAATATTGAGTCATACCGCGCAAACCGCACGTCCGATTGACGTGACGCCTGAACGTACATGTCACGAATAATAATTAGAATGTTTCACGATGGTTTCAGCTCAATCTGATGTCGTCCGCTATGAATTTGACCGTTTGACGCCCGTTTTGGCCGTTTGTGACACCAGAACTGCGTTGTCGGTCACCGCGGGCACATGGCACGTCCAATTGACGTGTCGTCTGCTCGACCAATTCAGAAATCAATCACCCTTATTTTTTGTCTGATTTCAGGCCATTCCGACTTCGTTCGGTCCGTTTGGACCCCCTCACGCGCGTTTACGAATGGCGTGCATCACTTAAAATACGAATATTGAGCCGTACTGTGCATACCGCACGACCGATTGATGTCCCGTCTGTGCGTACACGTCAAGAATAATAATTAGAATGTTTCACGATGGTTTCATCTCAATCTGAGGTCGTCCTCTATGAATTTGTCCGTTGGACACCCGTTTTGGCCGTTTATGACACTAGAACTGCGTTGTCGGTCACCGCGGGCACACGGCATGTCCGATTGACGTTCTGTCTGCTCGACCACTTCAGAAATCAGTCTCCCGTATTTTTCGTCTGATTTCAGGCCATTCCGACTTCATTCTTCCTATTTGGACCCCCCCCCCCTCACACGCGTTTACGGAGCGCGCACATCACTTAAAACACGAATATTGAGCCGTACCACGCAAACCGCACGTCCGATTGACGTGCCGTCTACGCGTACACATCACGAATAATAATTAGAATGTTGCACGGTGGTTTCAGCTCAATCCGAGGTCGTCCGCTATGAATTTGACCGTTTGACGCCCGTTTTGGCCGTTTATGACACCAGAACTGCGTTGTCGGTCACCGCGGGCACACAACACGTCCGATTGATGTTCCGTCTGCTCGACCACTTCATAAATCACTCACCCGTATTTGTCGTATGATTTCAGGCCAATCTGAAATCATTCGGCCCATTTGGACGACCCTCACGCGCGTTTACGAAGCGCGCACATCACTTAAAACACGAATATTGAGTCGTACCGCACACACCGCACGTCCGATTGTCATGCCGTCTGCGCGTACACATCACGAATAATAATTAGAAAGTTTCACAGTGGTTTCAGCTCAATCCTAGGTTGTCCTCTATGAATTTGACCGTTCGACGCCCGTTTTGGCCGTTTATGACACCAGAACTGCGTTGTCGGTCACCGCGGGCACAGGGCACGTCCAATTGACGTACCGTTGGCTCGACCACTTCAAGAATCACTCACCCGTATTTGACGTCTTATTTCAGGCCATTCCGTCTTCGTTCAGCCCATTTGGACCCCCCTCACGCGCGTTTACGAAGCGCGCGCATCACTTAAAATACGAATATTGAGCCGTACCACGCAAACCGCACGTCCGATTGACGTGCCGTCTGCGCGTACACATCATGAATAATAATTAGAATGTTTCACAGTGGTTTCAGCTCAATATGAGGTCGTCCTCTATGAATTTGATCGTTGGACGCCCGTTTTGGCCGTTTATGACACCAGAACTGCATTGTCGGTCACCGCGGGCACACGGCACGTCCGACTGACGTGCCGTCTACTCAACCACTTCATAAATCACTCACCCGTACTTGTCGTCTGATTTCAGGCCATTCCGAAATCATTCGGCCCGTTTGGACCCCCCTCACGCGCGTTTACGAAGCGCACGCATCACTTAAAACACGAATATTGAGTCGTCCCGGACAAACCGAACGTCCGATTGACGTGCCGTCTGCGCGTACACGTCACGAATAATAATTAGAATGTTGCACGGTGGTTTCATCTCAATCAGGAGATGTGGTGTGGCCGGCACCACTCAAAGTGTCTGTCTTTTGTTTCAAAAGGACGTCATTTTAAGTGAAAAGCATCAACTGGCATACGTAAAACTGACCAAACGCATTCCGAATCTGTTGATAATTTATCCCAACAATCCATGGGTCATATGTGACGTGTACATGCCAACCCAGGATGAATCAGAGTCGCGGTGTGGCCAGGATAAGTCTAAGTGGCTCTCTTTTGTTTAAAATGGACACCATTTTATGTACATAGGGAAAAATGACCAAACCGATTCGGTTTCCGTTGAAACTTTAGGAGAACGATCAATGGGTCATATGTGACGTGTACAAATCATCCTCACCTCAATCCGACATGCGGTGTGTCTGACACCACTCAAAGTGTCCGTCTTTTGATTCAAAAGAATGCCATTTTAAGTGAAAGGCATCAACTGACATACGGAAGAATGACCAAACGCATTCAGATTCTATAGATACTTTAGAAAAACGATCCATGAGTCATATGTGACGTGTACAAGTCAACCTCATCTTAATCCGAGATGCGGTGTGGCCGACACCGCTCTAACTCTGTCTCTTTTTTTTAAAATGGACATGATTATAAATGAAAAGAACAACTGGCATACGCAAAACTGACCAAACGCATTCAGAATCTTTTGATAATTTATCACAACGATCCATGGGTTATATGTGACATGTACGAGCCAACCCGGGATGAATCTGAGTCGCGGTGTGGTCAGGATTAGTCTAAGTGTCACTCTTTTGTTTAAAATGGACAACATTTTAAGTACATACGGAAAACTGACCAAAAGCATTCAGTTTCCTTTTAAACATTAGGAGAACGATCCATGGGTCATATGTGACATGTACGAATCAACCCCGCCTCAATTAGAGATGCGGTGTGGTCGGCACCACTCATAGTGTCCGTCTTTTGTTTCAAAAGGACGTAATTTTAAGTGAAAAACATCAACCGGCATACGGAAAACCGACCAAATGCATTCGGATTGTGTCGATACTCTAGCACAACGATCCATGGGTCAAATGTGACGTGTACGAGTCAACCATCCTCAATCTGAGGTGCGGTGTGGCTGGTATCACTTCAGGTGTATGTATTTTGTTTAAAATGGACATCATTTGAGGTAAAAATATATGGTATAGAAAAAACCGATCAAATTATGAATTGAATTTCAGATTCCACATATAATTGTCATCTAAATTTTAAATTTAATTCTATATGAATTATGTACGTTTATAATTACGTTATGAATTCTAATATAATTAGGGATGTGTATGGTTTCAGGATCCATTATATGTTAAATGTGTATGAATTTGTTCGTAATTGAATATTTATGTTTTATTTTATTGCAGGTACAATAATTGGATTGAAAATGAGGTCAAAATGAGGCCTGATGGACAGGGGCTGTGCAAATTGCAAGCTGCTGCAATTTGCAGCATAGGATATGCCAACCGTTTAAAACCGTTGGCATATAATACTAATGAAGTTTTTACCAACGGTTCATTGAACCGTTGGTAAATTTCTTTTTTCCCAACGGTTCTAAACCGTTGGGAAAGAGTTCATCCATGGGGATATCCCAACGGTTTGGGGAGAACCGTTGGGAAAACTATCCCAAAACCGTTGGGATAGTTAAGGGATATTGATATTTCCCAATGGTTCTCCCAAAACGTTGGAAAAAACTATCCCAACGGTTTTGCAGAACCGTTGGGATAGGGTGGCTTTTGTGAGCCTATACCAACGGTTTCCAGTAAACCGTTGGGGAAACCTTTTCCCAACGGCTTACTTCCCTACGGTTATCAGAACCGTTGGTATTTCATATACCAACGGTTAGAGGGGCTTTCCCAACAGTTGTGAACCATTGGGAAATACTATATTTCTAGTAGTGGGGATTTAATATTATTTTATTAAATGATATTTATTATAATCAGCGTGGGTTCATGTCAAGGAATTAATAATTCGACATGGGGGGTTTTCAATAAGAGTTAATGAAATAAATAAAACGCATAATGCGTTTATTTATTCTCATAACTGTATTAACCTCAATCATGATTATAAATATCCTCACAACCCAAACATTTTGAAGAGGCATTGGTTGTGCACAACGGATTTGGAAATACTCTCAAGCCAAGAGAGAATTCCCTTTCCACCAAGAACGCCCTCAAGTTACAAGAGCAAGATCCTCCACTGGATCAAGGCGGATATCGCAAGTGAAGGTTTTTTCATGATATCACTTGGAGATCCCTTCGGCGACATCCAGAGATACGTGAACCACATGTGGATCACCGCTAGAGGAATCCTACATTTGCATTCTACAACGCAACGACGGATCACCGAATCGTGACCAAACACATCAACGAAGAAATAATTACAAGGAGGTAATTATTATGCATTAATTAAATTATAATCAACATATGATGATCCTCCTCAAGGGTTCTGGGACTCTTCTTTTCTTTTCTTTCGTTGTTCTATTCCGAAGATTCGGCGTTTTATATCGTGACGGATCTCGGATTGAATGTTGTTTAGCGTTAAAATTAAAGTTGTGCAAAACCACCAACGCGCTTCCGCTGCGCCCGGAACCTTCACCCCAAACATATATTGAGAAAAGGAAACTAAGGTGATTAATGTGAATTATTAAAATAGATGAGAGAAGGAATATCTACCCTTTATGAGGAATTACAATAGTAGAAGAAGTGATGGAAACATTAATTTGGAAGGAAAAGGGAACTAGGTACTCATGAACAACCACCATGTGGAGATCCCACCCCACCCCACCAATATTTAGGAAATACATTCCCCTCAAAGAGATATCTTAGATGAGGTAAACAATGTTATAATAACAGTTTCTATAAAATTTGAATCTTGCGGGTATTAATTCTTTTGCACTACTTACATTCTATAGGGTGACAATGAATGTGATTTATATCTATAAATACCTACCCTTCAGCTTGTAGAGAGGTAAACAGTTTTCAATAACCCAAAAGACAAGTTACATAGAAGATTACATCAATAGGTCATGTGAGATTGTCAATTAGCACAGCCCATGACCCGAGCACTGAGCCACCTACTCCAATTCACGAGGAAGATATTCATAGGTTTGAAATGGATGTCAAAACCTTTATGTCATGGCGATCACATCACGTAAAAAACATTTCAAAAAGTCGGTATTCATTTCCAATATTAATTTCAAGATAAACCTTTAAAAATTAATTTTCTTATAGTTGGAATAAGGGAAGGGGATGAACTGAAAAACAACCTCAAAAACAATGAAATGAATGGCCAGGCAATAGAAAATTTCTAACTAAAACACCAATATCATACCAGTTCTATATCCTAATTATCTATCATTGAAGGATCATATGGATTCCACATTTAAAAATGGACATAATCACATAGATTATGTCGAAGAAAATATTTACAAATAGAATGAAAAATATTTCATTGGTTTTTATAGTGTATGTGAAATCCTCGACAATGATTTCCTGGGAATCTTAGTTATAAATTTATACTTGAGTTATGTTTTCATAATTTGATTTTAAAAAAGATGATATATTGTGTTAAATATGAAAAAAATACAATTCCTATTTTTTGTAGGCATGTATATGAATAAGAGTCGAAGGAATATTCCCATAAAATAAATTTTGGACTAATTAGTCATCACATATCCTATATAAAACAACAGATAATAGAACCCCAAAAAAGGGTGAAATAGTAGTCGGTCTGACCAAATCTTTTTAATGTAAAATTTTGGATGAAAAACACTATTAAATTCCAACGATATCAGGGTAAAACCATTTAATTTAATCAAATCAAATATATATTTTTCTTTCACTAATTATTCTTTTTTTTTGTTTTATGTAGCATTGGATGCTCATTTTTATAAATTTGGATTCTATAAATATTTATTTCTTGGATTTAATGAATTGATATCCAACAAACCATCCAAACATAATGTTGTTTTCCATTTTTTAATAACCGAAATCCAATGTTTTAAAAATAAAAAGTAATTTATATAATGGATATTACCTTTAAATGAGGATTTTTTATGATATGGAGGTGCATCAATATTGTAATAAAGAGAGAATGATTCCATGGTCTAAGCATAAGGATGAATACATATTCTATGACTCGATAAGTATCAGGGTATATATAATAACATTTCACTATTCATTCACATATCATAACTATTTATTTATTCTACTCAATGTTTCTACATTGTCTGAAATAGACCAATATTAAATATTACTGTTATTATGTTTGTAAATTTATGTGAGAGATCATATTCCATGAAAAAACAATTATCCCAGAAGAGTAGTTTTCGAAATTAATTTGTATTTCATTTACTAAATTTATTAATCACTTATGTATTTATAATTTTCCATTACTACTATGACTTTCGAGAAGGAACGTATTCACAAGAGGATATAGATGTGCTCATAAATGAATGGGAAACATACCGAATGGAATAATGTACAAAAATATCATGAAGATTTTAATTCATTTGATTACTGAATTGTTTCATATTTATGTTTAATTTACTTCTTTTTAGTATTATTCACATAGGTATTTTTTTTCTTATACATGTGTATTTCATTGTTCGGGATGGGGTGGTTTGTTTAAAACTGATTATGATTTTGGGATATTGGACTTTGAGGTTGTAATTGAGAAATTAAAAATTAGATAATGGTTCAAGAATATATAATGTATAATTTATAACACTTTTTTAATTAATTTATTTTGATATAATTATTCTTACTAAACAAATAAATAGTCACTGATATCACTTAATGTGTATCATAATTTTTGAAATTAAAATTACTTTTAGTAAAAAACAAAAAGTGTGATACTAAAAACCAAATAAATGAATTATTAGTATTTTGATATTATAGTAATATAATCCATGAGTCATTTTTGATGTTTAGGAGACCTCCTCACCTTAATAAAACACATAGGGTGGACTGTATTACATTAGGTGTGTATTTTTAAATTATAAAGACATTATATTTAACAAAAAGATCATGTTACATAATGAAATCCATGTAAATGAATTAAAATTGTATTCATACATAAGTAAAATGGTCAATGGGTTATTTTTTATGTATAGGAATCTACAACAACTCAATCTGATGCATAGTGTGACCTGTATGACTAAAAGTGTTGGTTATCTGTTGAAAATAGGAAATTTAGTTCAATGTTTGTAACTCCTTGAAAACAATTAAAACACAATCTAATTGTATCAATAATTTAGGATAGCGATTCATAATTCAATCATGACATGTATGAAACATATATCACTTCAAAATGATGCACGGTGTGACGATAATGACTCATAATGCGTATTTATCATTTCAAATTAAATTTTACTTAAAAAACAAAACAATCATAATTAAAACTCAGAAAAAAAATTTAATTGTTTTCATACTATAGGATAATGACCTATAGGTAATTTTAAACGTTGACGAATTAGTCTCACCTTAATACGATGCACCATGTGTCTCGTATAACTCAATGTGTCTCCTTTTATAATTGAAAATTGGAATAAATTTATATGAATGAAAAAATTTTTATATTGGAAACGAAGAAAATGCATTAGGATTTTTTTGATATTTTATTAAAATGTTCCATGAGTCATTTTTGATGTGTAGCAGTCAGCCTCACCTCTACATGAAAAATGGTGTTTCTGGTATGACTCCATGTGTGTATTCTTATTTAAAAATCACAATAATTTATGTTCAAAGAACATGTGACAATTAAAACAGAGAAAATGATATCAGAAAAAATTGTACATTATGAAGATGATAAATACGTCATTTGTGACATTTGAGAATCATACACACCTCAATCTGATCCATTGGTTTACCGGAATGACCAAAAGTGTTAGTTATTAGTTTAAAATTGACAGTTTAGTTCAAAATGTTTCAGTCACTAAAAACCATGAAAATACACTCTTATTTTCTATATAATTTAAGAAATAGATTAATAAGTTATTTTTGATGTGTATAAATCAGTCTCACATCCAAAACATGCTTAATGTTTCTGATATGACTCATAATTCATGTTCCCATTAAAAAATGACATTTTACTAAAAAAACACAACTACCACACTAAAAACTGAGAAAATGAATTTGGATTTTTTTTGGTATTTTAGAAGAAAAATATTAGGAATTTTGGACATTTAAAAATTAGACACAAATCTATATGATTCTTGGTGTGACTATTATAACTCAAAGTGTCTCTTTTTATTTAAAATTTACGTTAATGTAATTAAAAACTAAAAGTGATATAATGAAGACTGAGAAAACAAATTTACATTGATTTTATATTTTAGAAAAAGGAGTTATTATTCTTTTTTGACGTGTAGGAATTAGACTCACCTCAATACGATGCACGGTGTAGTTTTTATAACACAAAGTGTCTCTTTTTACATAAAATTGACATTAAGTAAAGTAAAAAATAAAACATGACACACTAGAAAATGAAAAAACTCATTCATATTATTTTGATAAATTAGTATAATGATCCATGAGTCATTTGTGATTTATATAATTCAAAAGAACCCCAATCTAATTCATTGCGTGGATAGTATAACTGAAAGTGTTGCAATTAATTTAAAATTGACATTAATTTAAGTAAAAACAACAAGTGACATTCTGAAGTCAGGGAAAACACATTCCAATTATTTTAATATTTTAGTAAAATGAAATGTTTGACAATTTGATGTGTAGGAAACAATTTAACCTCAATATGTAATATAGTGTGGCTGGTATAACTCAAATTGTATATTAATATTTAAAATGGACATTAATTTAACTAAAATCAACAATTGACATACTTAAAAATGTGAAAATGTATTTTTATTATTTTTATACTTTAAGAAAATGATCCAATACTCTATTGTGACATTTATTAGTCAATTGAACCTCATTACAATACATTGTGCGACTGGTATAACTCAATGTGTGTATTTTTTATTAGAAATTTACATTAATTTAAGAAAAAAAAGAAGTGGAATACTAAAAACCAAGAAAACACATTCATATTAATTTTCTATTTTTGGAAAACAAATTATCCATCATTTGTGACATTTAAGTATTATCTTCTGCACAATAAGATGAAATATATGGATAGTATGACCCAAACATCCTCCTTTTATTTAAAATTTACATTAATTTATGTAAAAACATCAAGTGACATACTGAATATATGAAAATTCTATTGGATTGTTTTGATACCTTACGATAACAATATATGAGTTATTTTTTATGTGTGGGATGTGTGCGAGTCAGCCACAGCTCAATCAAATGCTCGATTTGACCGGTATGACTAAATGTGTCCGTTATCTAATTTAAAATTGAAAATTTAGTTGAAAACAAATCACTCGCAAAACACAAGTAAAACATGATTCAATTGTCATGATAATTTTTAAAATGATTCAGAAGTCATTTTTGATGTGTATTATGTAGTCTCACATCAAACGGAAGAAAAATGTGAATGAAATGACTCATAATGCATCTTACCAGTTTAAAATGACATTCTAGTAAAACAACAAAATTTTCATACTAAAAACTATGGAAACACAAAAGGATTATTTTGATACTTTATTAAAATTATCCATTAGTAATTTTTGATAGTTATGAATCATCCTTACTTCAATCTGACTCGCGGTGTGACCGGTAAATCTTGAAATGTGTCATTATTTAAAATTGTCATTAAATTTAGTAAAAGATCAAGTGACATACTCATAATCAAGCACACACATTCTTATTTTTTTATATTTTTGGACAATGATCCATAACAAATTTTTTAAGTTTAAGAATTAACCTCACCTAAAAATGACACATGGTGTGACCGGTATAACTCCACCTGTGTTTTTTATTAAATATTAAAATTTTGTTAATGTATTATTTTAAATTAATGATTAATTAAAATCATTATAGTATTACTAAAATTATATTTATCTTAATAGATGGGAAGAATATTTTTATGAGGTTGAGATGATTTTTTCGGAATCTCATACCCGGGGTGAAAATTGTTTAGAGGGGATCATGTGTATCAATATATGAAATGAAAATGTTTTCTAATGTTTTTTGGATTATTGAAAATGAAATTATATCATTTTTTTGAAATATAATTAGTACTATTTTTTATAAAATATGGGTGGAAATTTTTTTATTTTTCATGTAACTTAAATTTATATTTCATTGTTTGAAATCATTGCTTTTTTTAATTATAGTCTGTATATATCATTGTCTGAAATTTCATGTTATTACTTCTGGGTGTGCTACTATATTAACGACGAGTCGCAGGAATCTAGTACTTTATCAATGATATTTTTAGTAATGATAAATGGGCCCCCATTATCATTACTAAGACTAACAACATTTTTTAGTGCTATTAAAAGATGATTTGTGCGCTGTTATAGGGTATATGTGTATGAGGGAATTTTAAATGACTATAAATTTTCTTCCAAGTGTCCATTTAGGCACATTGATATGAAAAATCAATGACACCAAATATATCTTTTAAATTTAGATTGAAGAACCCTAATTTATTTTTTCTTATCAGTTAAGAAAGGCTTAGAAGACCTTGGAAACATAGTTTTTAGTTGGGATACCCAAATTTTTCCATACATGATGAGATATCAACATCATTTAAAATAGAGTTAATTTTTTAACTCATGAAAAAAATTATTCCCGATGTTACAACCATACGATTCTTATGGTGTTGGTATAATAATGATTTTCATATTGTATTGTTATCTATAATCAAATACACAACCAAAAAAACAAACATATTTGTAAATATTTTCATATAAAATTTTAATTGTATAAATAAATATTTAAAAAATTTACTTATAAACCCAAGATTTATCATATATTTTTTTCTATGATAATTGAATATTTTATCAACAAAAAAAGAAGTTTATAAATCTAATTCTGATTAAAGTGTCCTCTATCTATGATTTTTCGAGTGCTAATAAATGAGGATTACTTTTATGCAGCTCTTGAAACATCTGCAAGAATTATTGCACTAATAAAAGGAAATTTTGTATTAGTGTGTGGGATCAAATATTATTTACTCTATATATGTATATATATATTAATGAAATGTGGGAGTTTTTTTCCTCTACACATTTCTCTCTCAAACTTCTTTTCTATCTATTATATTATCTTGTCCATTCATCATCACCATACACTAGTTCAAAACCTCTTTCCATCAATGATATACTTTTCCAATGATATTTCCCCTTCTTATTATATTAAAATTCTTCATAGTGGCCTGTGATATTTGATTTTTTCACTAAACATCTTCAACACAAACTTGTGTCTAGATGAATAGTTTGTCTATTATGAAAAACATATTTTCCATGGAGAATATTGAAACGTCCTCGTTTATCACTCATGATATTTAATGAAAAAATTACTTATCATGGATTCGGGATGATGACATGCATCTCAATACATAGAGACATGGTATGATGATTAAATTTACCAATCATTCTTCCACTAACGACTATGGCTAGTCCCAAATATTCATTCACTACTAAATCTATGATGATTTAAATATTTAGGACTAGATGATGAAGGATCCACTAGAGTTATGAAAAAAACTCAAGGAGTGATATCATCAACTTCAAATAGAAATTTTACCATGATCATGATACATGAGGATCCACTTATGATTGAATGAATTTATTTCTATATGTGATTAAAACTCCTCTATGATTAAAATTACATCCAAAATAAAATTATGCCGAGTCAATGTCACATTTAGTGAATTTATAAAAAAAATATACTCTTATTTCCATGCATTGAATGCTATTTTACCACAACAATATCATTCTAACAACACTCACTTTTACATATAAGGCCTTTAACAACACTATAATAGTAAATTTTATACCAAATCAAGTGATAACAATTGAATCACCCTTAGAAGACCAAGTATTTTATCAATTCTATAAAATAAATTATAATGTGACCCATTATCAGTCAAAGAAAAAAGTGCCTATAATGGCCAAATTTATCATTTATTCATTAATGATTGATAATAGTTACCCTTTATCCACACTTTTATTTAGCGCTGATAATGGGATACATTATCATTGATAAAAATACACTTATAAAGGGGTCCATTATCAGTGAAAATTACGTGATGATAAAGGATCCCTTTATCAATGATTTTTCTAGTGTTGATAATGGTACCATTTATCAGTTCCATTACATGTACTGATAAATAGAAAAAATGGTGTAGTGTGTTATTAAAATTATAGTACACTAGAGAAGGGGGAGAAAATATAGGTGAAAATAATGAATTTAATTTAATTAATATATAAACAAAAAATATAATAATGAGTTATTTATATATATAATATTTCAAAATTGGTTGGTATAATTACATGAGAAATTACAATTTATCACATAAATTCAAAAACATAAATTTCTCTTTACATTTTTCCTCCAATCCTCAGTCAAGATATTAGTTGATGAAGAAAAAACTCCATCTCATGAAAAATAATGCACCTGTATAACAAAATAATTGTTATGTTCGTAATTCTATAAATAAATACATTAATCACAATGATTCCATTATAAAATAAAAACATATACTTTGATTCATACTATGAACACCATGTATTGAATTGAGTTGTAGTATATTCTTCAACTTCAAACAATTTCTTGTTGTTCTCAAAATTTGGTTTTCTTGAATTTTCTCAAATTCATGGTGATAAAAACTCACTATAGATGTGATATAATTCAAGAGAAATTTCTTTTTGAGAACAATCCTTCATCTATCAACCTATATCATATTCCTCTTCCGTGATTTACCCTATGAAAATTAACTAAATGTTCATAAGATTAAAATGAAAAATAAATTAATTATGTTATATTAGATAAAATAATGGGAAAACAATGTGATCTTGTTATGAATTGTTTTTATGATGTGGTGCCCGTTTTAGTCTAATATGACACTTATATATTGGAAACATGTACTTATAGTCACACATAACACATTGTTTGTTAGATTAATCTGCATTCAATTTATACATGTCAGAAAAGAATTATGAATTGTTATACTAATGTTTGAAAATAATCCATTGTTTTTTCTCATTTTTTTCATGTGAAACGTGTTTTAAACTAAAAAATCACTTTTATATTGATTTTTTTGTCATATTCATCATACCGTGTGTCATATTATTGTATGGTTGATTATTACATGTCCAAAATTAATTATGGAATCTTTCCCTAATCTTTGAAAATAATCTGATCTTGTTCTCCTGGATTTGTCAATTGTATGGGTGTTTTAAAATAAAATGGAACATTTGTAGTGAAAACACACACTTCGAGTAATTTTTACCAAATCGTTTGTAAGATTAATGTGTGGGAAATTACAACACATCAAAAATTAAATACTGATCATTTTCATATTATTTAAAAACAAATAGATATTTTGACAGGAAATGGTGACTTGACGTTAATTTTATACTAAAAGGTGAATTTTATATTGAAAACAAAGACAACGAGTTATATTGACCAAATTGGGTGTCAGATTGATTTTTAATTTAACCATACACATAAAAATAAATTTTCTATTATTTTATAATCATGTGAAAACAATTTCAGATCTTTTTCTTAGTTTTGGATGTTTTGTACTTGTTTTAAACTAAAATGACATTTTCTTATTGAAAACAATCACTTCGACTCATATAGACCACATTCATTGTAAAACTGACATATGTATGATTCCTACACATTAAAAATATATTTTGATTCTTCTAATTATTGTTTCAAAACATTTTGATCAATTTTTCATGGTTTTGGTTCTGTGATTAGTTTTAAACTAAAATGTCAATTTTATATTGAAAATAGTTACTTTGAGTCATACTAATCACATTGTGTGTCAAATTGGTTTGCGGTCAATCCCTAAATGTGAAAAATGAATTACATATCATTTTAAAAAAGTATGAAAACAATCCATGATCCTTTTCTGGATTAAAATATGTGATACATATTTAAAATTAAAATGGCACATTTATATTAGAAACAAGAACTTTGAGTCATACCGACTACATTGTGTGTCGTATTGACATGTGATTGATTCATACACATCAAAAATGAAATATAATTCATTTTCCTAATGTTTAATGAAATATTACGCTTCTTTTCTGGTATTATATGATGTGACAGATGTTTTAAATTAAAATGAAACTTTTAAATTGAAAACCCACACAATGAAACATATCTATCACATAATGTGTTAGATTGATGTCATATCTATTCATATATGTTACAAATGAATTATTGACAATTTCTATAATGTTGAAAACAAGTCAGTATCATTTTTTTACATTTTCCCCTTTTATGGGTATTTTAAACTAAAATAAAACTTTTTGTTGAAAAACTCCACTTAGAGTCATAACAACCACATCGTGTGTTGAATTTACATGCGGTCAATTCATTCATATAAAAAATTTGTTATGGATAATTTTACTAATGATTGAAAAAATTATTGTTTGATCATTATAGAATACATGATGTATGTTTTAAAGTAAAAGGGCCATTTTGTATTGGAAACATGCACTTCAAGTCACAATGGACACATTTTGTATCAGATTGATGTGCTGTCAATTCCAAAACATAAAAAATTAATTATATATTCTTTTCATAATTTTTTATAACAATATTATCATTTTTTTGTTGATTTTTGTATATTTTATGTGTTTTTTAAACTAAATGGGACATTTATATTGAAAACAATTACATAAATCTAGAACAATAACATCGGGTGTTTGATTGATGTGTGGTTGATTTCTACACACCAAAGAAGAATTATATATCATTTTAATAATGTTCTAAAATAATATTATCGCATTTTTTTAAATGTTTTTTATTTGTGATGTGTTTTAAAAAAAATGACACTTTTCTGATTAAAAAAATGTTGTTCATGTTATACCATGCACATAATGAGTCTGATTGGTGTTCGTTCAATTCCATTATGTGAAAAATGAATTATGTACTATTTTCATAAACATTGAAAATAATAAGAGCTTCTTTGATCTGTTTTTCCAATGCATCACATGTTATAAATTAAAATGGAAATTTTATATTAGAAACACACACTTTGAGTCAAGTCAAACACATTAGCTAAAAAATTAAATTGTGGTTAATTACTTCATGTCAAAAATGAATTATGGATCATTATCCTAAGGTATCAAAACAATTATAATTTTTTCCTTGATTTTCAGAAAGTCACAACTGTATTGAAATATTGTGTAAATATTAAAAAATATGTATCAGTTAAAATGGTAAATGAAATTTACTATGAAATTTTTATAAAATTAAGAGAACATTATCTATATAAGCACCATGAAGTCACCTATTTATGATAACTATATACATTCTAAGACCATTCGTTCTATCCTTTTATTTTAGAAAAAATTTATTTATTCCATTATAATTCTCCTTCAAAAAAAATCAAAATAATATATATGCATTACTATGAAAATAAGTAACATCCAAAGTGTATCTCTAAGGTCACATGCCATACTAGATCAGAAACATAATATGTAATCACCAAATTTTTTTGTCATCATGAAATCTTATGCCATGTACATTGGCCACTCATCACTAGAAAAATCTACTACTTTGGAGTACATAGATTATTATAAACATTGATAGTACTAAGAAAATTTATACAATAAAATGATTAAGATATTATTCATCAAATTTTAATTACCTTATAAAATTACTTGTTTGGTGATTCTATACATTTAAAAGAATATAAAATATTTCATATATATTCAAATATAATTTCAAAAATAATTATTGTATTCTTGCTTCACACAGTGTAAGAAAATTTAAAAAAAAAATTGTGTAATTTTTTTTAAAAATGTTTTGATTGTTATATATTTCCACATATACCATTATATTTTTCTATTTTAAGAAGTACATAGGATTGCTATGTTATGTCACTGATATCATACAATTATTCATGTTATATTTATATATCTCTCTATAATAAAAAAATTTTAGTTATAACACAAAATATAACATATAATTTTATTTTTATCTATAAAATGTTGATTCTAGTTCAATAGAAATTATCAATATGAATCATGTGTGGTTGTATTGATGTAAATCTGTGTATTTTATCCAAAAACAAACAACCAATTGGGGTATCCAAAATAATTGCTATCAACAGCTATTACATCATAAGAAAATTAAATAAAATTAATTAAAAAGTGGAAAATATATCTTCTATGATTATATTGATGTGTATTACCCTCTCCATGTAGAAATCATAAAGATTATTTATTATATTATTTTCCTATATAATTTATCGGTTATTTCTTCTTTTTTCTTATGAATTTAATCCAACTCCAAAAAAAATCATCCATAGAAACAATATAGGGTATAGTGAATCTAAAATGTGTTTTATAGTATTTTCCCTTTATATATTAGTAATGTAAATTCATATAGAAAATATGTATAATTATTAACCTTAATGAACATGGAATATCATTTTTTGACAAAAGGATTATGAAAATTTACCTCATTTATGTATTCACAACAGATACTCCCAAACATTAAAACATGATAATATCGCTTATACTCTAAAGATCAACCATGTTTGTAATGAAAAACCCAAATATTTATTCTTAATATTGAAAATATGATATGTAAATATCATTTAATGTTATTTATAGATAAAGATGTAATGTTAATATATGATACATTAGAACTATTGGGGAGACGGTACTCCTAGAAGTTCCTTTTGTTTTCATGGTCGATTCATTTGAATTTCATGATCTATCCTTTCATTTACGCATCATTTTATCCATCTGTTATATCATAAAAAACATAAGACCTCTTTTCATCAACTGTTAAAAGTTTTTCGATTAAAAAATATTGTAAACAACATACCCCATGTATAATTAGTTTATTATATGTTCATTCATGGGTTGAAACAATAGAATCATTGACTGTTGTAATATGTATATCATGAAGTGGAATTGGAAATTCAATAATCGGCTCTTGAGATACGTAAATCACTACAATCATGTGATATTTTGGGAGTTATTTCTTTGTATCTTTCCTCCTGGAGAATTATACACTATACCCCTCAAAAATTATTGGTGTGTGGGTGTCGATAGATAGAAATAAAATATAACATCACCCTGAAAATTTTTTGTAATTAAATGTTAACATTTGTTGATTGATTCCTATTTATGGGAATATGAAATAAAAATATAGATTACCTCATATAATATATATTGTTATGGGAAATTGATATCCTAAAAGTTAGTGGGGTCATTTGGCTCTTCATGTGTTGAATGTTTTTCAGCTTTTGGTTATCATTGATCCTTTCACATATATTCGTCTTCTAAACTAAACCAGAGAAGAATATATTGGAATGAGTCAATTTAAGCCTGAAATCCTTTAATCCTATGACATGTATCATCTTGTGGCATTGTATTCTAGAAATATTGTCAAGGTGACACTCCAAAACCTACACTTCTAATTCAACTATATTAATCCAGGATCATCATAAACACTATTAATAGTTTTTCATCAGGTATGGACACTTCTGATTCATGTGTCTAAAATGTACAAAAAACATATGATCATAAATAGATATTATTATTTAATACTATTATATGTCATAATAAATTTCTATTATATATCATTAACACCTGTTTCACATAATACTAATGTCTTTTCATCAACTAGTTTGACGTCATTATTTACTAAGACCTCCTTTCATAGCACATGATGTTTGATGGAGGTGGCTTTAGATGTTGATTCATAAATCTACATATAAACAAAAGAACATATATTTTTTATTATCTCATAAAATGATAATTATATATTTAAAGTAAATTACATTTTCTTATGTAATTAAGTGTACCCAATCATTGATTTGAGATGGGTTGGTTTGGATGAAAAATGTTTATTTTCAACCCTCTTATTCGGTTTCATAAATTAACAAATTTGAATCAAATTGGATAAAAGAAGTAATATAAAATAAAATATTATCTAACACAATAAACCTGAATGTTTTCTCATATCGACGATGAATAAAATAATTCAATATTTCCTACATTATACGGTGAACATTTGTATCTTGGGGGAAGATATTTACATTCCCCTCAACATCCATATGATCAATCATGGATATGAAATGATTGGAAGCCTCTATGAGATTTTCTAGAATACATTAATATGTATTTATTATGATAATCATCTTAAAAAAATGAGGTCTACAAGGCATAATGAAAATGAAAACAATGATCAATTATATAATTTATGAGTAAAATATAGAAAGTGTATCATAGAATTACCTTAATATTAACCCAATGGGTTTAATTCATTATTGATTGAATATGGAACCAATAATCAATGCCAATCAAAATATTAATTCACCTTTTGATCCCAACTTAACTAATGAATATTGACCTATTGGTTTCATTAGATTAGTTGTGTTGATTCCATCCAACCTAAAATGTAATATCGTTATTCTTACATTGATACTTTTTGTCATCATATTTATGTAACATCATTCTTGTTTTTTTATCAATAGGTTGTTGATTCCGTAATTATTCAACAGTTACAAAAATCAATCGATCCCTGATATTCGTAACATCATCATGTGTATAATTAATTGTTTTCATGAGTACTCAATCATTTAATTTTGGATATATTAATACAGTAGACAATTCATAATATTATGAGGAATGTCATTTTATATTAAAAAAATTCTTTATACATCATGTTGAACTCTATTTATTTTCAATAAAGGGTGATGGAATTTGGATCCACTTTTGAGACTGAAAACCCCCTTTTGTGGTCCACTCAAATGTAAAATACATTTTCTACAAAAAGAACACTATTAAATGATTATGATCTACCAATGAAAAGTTCGTCCACGATTGAGTTTACATCAGAAACAATGGTTGTTTTAGTCATGAAAATAATAATTGATAAATTCTTGTTAGTTCGAACAGAGACATTAAATACTTACACTACTTATGATTTCATTATAAATTGATTGTCCATATAGCCTTAAAAAATGAAATACACCATCCCAAATTCCATTTCATAAATTCTATCTAAACTCCTTTTTCATCAATTTTCAATAGAAATCAGAACATGAAATGTGTTATAATGTAACTGTTATATCTATTTGATGATGTCTAAATATGACATATTTTCCTAAATTGGATTTCAGTCCTTAGAAATAGATATGTGAATCACTACATCCTCAAGTATAATTCCACCATTTTTCATCATTATAATGTTATCATATTATTTTTTATCGAAGGTATAATCATTAAATAAAAAACTAGTGTTGAATATAACATTTTTATTTCGAACCCTGGCTAGATATCATAATCATTGAACAATTGTATTTAGATATTCAGATTACTCTCAAAAGGTATGATCTCAATACCAACCAATAAACTATTTTTTTATATGATTTCCATCGTTTATACCTTGATTAATGTGAATCTCTGATAACTGATTTGTGGTATTCAAAGTATGAATCATCATCTTCAGATATATTTAAAATTAAATGTTGAGATTCATCCCTCTATATAATGGTAATTGTAACAACATCTCTTCCATAAATCCCTTCACCAATAATTCATACCATATGATGAGACATTAAGTGATTTAATCTATCAACATTTGATATATAATTAGTACAGAAGTAAAAAATATTCATCATCACTATATCATTTCTACAATACAACCTTATGGCTGAATTCTATTCTTGATTAACCCTTTCCAAATCGTTATATATCGTTCAATGGGGTACATAAATACATAATGGGAAAACCCTCATAGTTGAACCTCTCTAACCATGTGAACAATTGAGAGGATCATTATATAAATGAATGATGGTGGTCGAAACATAAATAATTAACATAATATGACTTCTACCCCTTATTCATGATGGAAAACTCTATTGTGTATATAATATTACTGTATATGGATTAGAAAAAAATCATAGAGTTTAGTTACAATATGTCATTTATTGTTATTAATAATTCCTTATAAAAAGTTGTGAATTCAAATATTGCATCAAAAAATTAATGTTGATTGATTTTATTCCCCATATCTTTAGATTAGTCATTTATACGACATTTGTGATATTTGTTGAATACCCATCATGAACAATTACACCATTAAAGAAAATGAAAAATTAAAATTTTTCTAGTCTGAATAGAGTGAACTAAATTGGTTGAAAAAATGTATTCTTTTTACCCTTCAATAGTGCCAACACTTCCCTTATACCCATTTCAATCATTTCCAACCAAGAATTGATTCTATATTTTGTTTTTAACGAAAAATTTAGTAATGTTCCATTAACACTATCAAATACATTTTTTCTACATACATGACCACAAGAAAATGTTTTATGTACAAATAATTATAATATATTAATTTAATGAATCTTTTTCTCTTTTTTCAAAAATACTTCATATGGTTTTTTTGAAATACTTTATCAAAAATAGTTTCAATATCCATTACATTATCTAGCAGTTGATCACCCATTGGTAGAGATGGTGTTGTGCCCTGTTTTTTATTCCTATCTAATGCTATCATCTAGCCTCAGGATTTATTTTATCGAGGTAAAAACAATGATGTCCTAAAACATAGTATTTGAGATAATTTTCAACTTAACTGAGTGCAAGAATTCATCACCAATGTGACACCCCATCATTAAATTAATTTTTTAGACTAAAAAATTCCAATAAGAAGAAAATTAAATTATCATCTGGTAAAATATGTCCCACAATGTCAATTATTTACATCTATAGGAATCATTCATTATAATATCTTTATCCTGAAAAATTTTTAGATATTCTATAAATGGAAAAAAATTGGAATCAATATCATTACCGTGTTGTTTTTTTCCCGATATAAGATGATAAAACATTATTTATTTTCCCCTTATTTATAACCATGGTGGAATGCTATAATTTAACACCATATATAGACATGTAATATGAGTAATACTCTATGAAACAAAATTATTTATTTTATATTCATATAATGGGTGATGATAGTTTCTTGGAATATTTCCAAAATCGTGATACTCATAGTCAATTTTATTTCATAATGGAGAACCTGCTGAATAAAAATGTTTTCTATATTAATTCTAGTATCTACATTCCATGTTAATTGTTTCATGGTTTAATAATATTTATAAATTCCTCTAAATGATGTAACAATAATAAAGTACCTTAAATATTATGAAGGACATGATTCATATATATTGTATCGATTCATTCCAAAATTATGGAATTTTATGATTTATTTATAATCCATGCAAAAAATGAAATAATTTGGATAAACCTTTATTTTTTTAGAGATTATTACCATTGAATGTATAATTAATTTAGATTCATAAGTTTGATAAGGAAGTTCATTTTCTTTTGGTAGAATATAATTCAATAGAATAAGTAGTTATGTAATGTTGGTGTCACTTCATCCGCCACCAATTATCAAATTTTATAACCTCAATATAGTTTACAATGTTGTGTAATTAGTATAACTGTTATATAGTTTCCTCATAGAACAACTAATGAGATTCTTAATCAACTCAAAAAAATTATGAAGGACATCTTCAATTTCAATTTTCATTTCATCTATTTTGTTTACATTATCATTTATAATGGTATTCATTTCAAATGATCCATAATCATCAATGTCATACAAATCAGTGCACACATTTAGTTTTTTCATATGTTTAATCTAATACTTATATCATTGATCTATTCTAGGAAAAATAAAATGTTCATAAAACACACGGAGACTAATTTTTTATTAAATAGAAACATCTTAAACCTGTAAAATGATTTCAGAAGGGTAGTAAACATACTCTATTTCAAATTTTATGAACTCCTCAACTCCATATACATACACTTTTATCATATTTTTATCATTAATCATTATTCAATTCATGTCCATGATATTATGTTCAAAAAATCTTTATTTTTAAAAAAAATTAATTAATACACATACTATATACATAATCAGGCAATGAAGATACAAATAATTATAATAATGTGTTCCCAACAATTGATTATTTCAAATAATCATAGCATGATTAGAAGTAAATGGTTAATGGAATTTAAGAAATCAATTACTTCACCAGTGGTAGGTGGTATGCTCTTAATTCAGTCAAAATGGTCAGATTTACCTTGTATGGGATGGCTACTACACAACATAGTTCAATAAACATAGTTGTATTTCTAAAAGATATGGGGGATGAATCTTAGGTAGAAAAATAAAATAATAACTCTGCGGGAGGTGATGATAATGTGTATGAAAAATGACTTGTTAAATCTAAATGTTCTTGAGCTGGGGAATTAGTGAATCATCGAACAACATATATTAGTTAGTTTTATATAGTAGAAATTATTTTATGTAGTAGTATGATCCCCACCAAGGGGTCCTTGATTTTTATGAACTTGAGAAGGCTCACCATGATGGTATTACGTGCACTCATAATGAGACAATAGTTTGAGATTAGACTTTATAGGAAATCCATCAATTACTCAACGAAAATTCAAAGGCCTTTCTACTGAGGACGTAATTTCATAAGGGATTAGAATCCTCTGAGACAATTATTGTCGGAGTGGGGTTATGATACATATAATACGGTTTGGATGGAGTTAGTGACATCCCATTACATGGTGTGATTATTAATCTATTTTATGTACTAGGTGATATTTTATGTATCTATGAGGACTCATAAAGTTAATAAGATTATATAATTGAAATAAATGATATTTATGTATAAAAAAATTTTCATTGCAATAAAATTTTTTTGACAGTGTATTTGATAAATAAATATGGATACTATTTTACAATCCTATATTTTAGTCCCATTCCAAGATAACCTAATTATTTTCTATAATTAATTAATTTAGTAACACACAATAATATATTATAATCATCCTCATATATCACATTAATTCAGTTGAAAAAATATTAATAAATAAATTATTCATTTAATGTAAAAAAAATTTAATAGAGAGATGACCTTGTTCAGAAAAAATATAATAATTTTAACTATCTCAAAAACAATGTTGATATATGAGGCCAATGAAAACATGCCACTCTCACCTTTCTAGACAGTCATACATCTCACTCATTATTCGTTGAAATATATTAATATTATTCTTAATTGCTAAAAATTATATAAAAATATTAATTTCAAAAATATTAATTTTTTTTATGTTTGAAACATTTTCTACTTTTATCAGTATGGTGGTAATTTCTTCCAAAAAATCCCAAATTTTTATTTTTATAATGGTGATGAACCTGTGTTGAGATATTTTATTAAAAATATTAATGAAATTTAAATTTTTCATATACTTGATCATTTCAGCAATGACCTAAATATTTTTCCATAATTTCACAACCAATAGATGGACCTCTGTAACTATCAGAAGTTGAAATGAAGATAAATAAATAAAATAATTATTTTTTTTCTTTATTTCACACCCTTATGCAAACCCGAGATCATGTAATGACTAATGAATTTCAGTCCATAAAGAATTTGAAAAATGATAGATAAACAATAGATGAGAAAATCAAAATGAAGTTAAACAATGGAAAAAATATAAAGTAATGGAAAAAAATATAAATAATGGAATAGTTCAAATAATAACATACAATAGAATATGAGAGGGTTGATTCCCCCAAAAAAGGTTGAGAGGGAGCAGAGGTAGAGTTGATCTTTTTCGACAACATGAATTATGCCAAAGAAATTAGTTTGGATAGGGTTTTATTTTTATGACTGTGAATAGTTTTATCAGTGATTCTAAAAAGGCGTTGATAAATATGGGTTTTAATAGAACGAAAACAAAAAAATGCTGATAAAACAAATATTCATCAGAACATATATTAAATTACTTATAAAAATGATTAATCAATGCATTCTTAATGATGAAAAATGGTTGACCACATATGTTCATGACCAACATCGGATTTGGATATGTGATCCATGATACTTTATATGTTAACCCCCTGCACCATAATGACAATGAAGTCATACTAGTATCAGAGGTTGCCTACTACACCCGGTGTCACCCTGTACTGATGCCACCTTCCACCTATTTTCGAGGGGGTCTGATCACCACACAATGGTGTGATGTTATTTATTTTCCATCTAATATCTTTATAACATGTTTTGGGCTCTCCCTGCAGGTTGTCTTCGTCGGAAGGCCTAATTTTGGTCTCTATGATGCGGTTTTCCCTGTGGATTGAGGGCATGCCCACTAGCACAAATTTCTACCTAAAAAATAATAAATTATTAAAATAATTCTCATAATATACATAATTTAACTTCAAGTATATAGAATTAATATACAATTTATTAATACATATATATATATATTATTTATTTTATGTAATTAATATTTTGTTAAATTTTTTTTATTATAAATTTTATATAATTATACATAAATTAAATTAATTCTAATGATGAATTATAAAATATAATTTTAAATAAATATAAATATATATAATTATAAATAATAATTAATTATGTAATTATAAATACATTAAATGAATGATTAATACATATTGATATATATAATTATAGATATATATATATTTATAATTATAAATTGAGAAAAAAATTATTTTTAAATATATTACAAAATATGTGTATATAATTATAAATATAAATATATTATATCATATAACTAATTAAATATATATATATATATATATTAATTATTTATAAATATAAATATAAATTTAATTAAAATATTAATGATTTAAATAAATTTTTTTATAATTTTATAATTTTTTTAGTATATAAATATATATTTATCATTATATGAATACCTTTACTAAAATATTATATTTATTTATAATTTAAATATATAATTTAATAAATATTTTAAATATTCTATTATAAATAAATTCATTATAAATATTTATTTACTTATAAATTTTTTACATTATTAATGAATATTTAATCTTAATTTCATGAATGTTAAAATTTAGTGAAATTTATTAACTACAAAAGAGTATATTTTAATTTTTTTTTAAAAATGTAGAAGTGGTATTAATTAAAATGATATTTAAATAAAGAAAATATCGGTATGTATTCAAATAAAGATGAATTATTATTGAAATAATAAAACATATTAAATTAATATATATAAATTAATTTCAAAATTTTATTAAATTCCAATAAAATAAAAATAAAAAATATAAAAAATGAATAAATAATAATCAAAAAGATATTATTAAAAATAAATGAATAAAATTTAAATATTCAAAAAATATTAAATATATTATCTTAAAAAATTATATTATAAAATGCAAATTAATATTTGAATAAATTACATTAATAATAGGTGTGTGTGTTTCTATATATGATTTCAGTAATTTCATAAATATTTTAGTCTGTTGAATTAATGTGGGTATATATATAGACACTAAGGTTTTATATATGTTAAATTTCTCAATGATATCTTATAAAATTTAATTTATATTAATGATATAAATAATAATGAAATTAATAAATTTTATAAATGAATAATTTGTATTAATTATATATATAATTTTATAGAATTAAAAATAAATATTTATATATTTTAAAACTAAAATGAATACATTTTTAGTATTTAAATTACAACCATATTAAAAAATTTAATTGTGAACGAACAATCATGCATAAATAATTAAAAAATCGATAAATTAAAAAAATATATTGAATAATATAAAATTTAATATAATTAAATTAAAAATATATTAAACATATTAATGATTAATTATGTATAAAAAATATTTAAACTGAATAACTTAGGAAAATATTAAATGAATTTATATGTAAAATATATAAATTAAATAAATTAAGTAGGAACTTAACATTATAAATGAATAAATTACATTGAATGAATGTATGTTAAAAATGAGAAAAATTTAATTATATATGTATACCTAAATAATTAATATAATGATTATATTTAATAAAATCAATAATTATATGAAATACTTATATACTAATTATATATTTTATATAATATTTACAATATATATGTTAAATATATTATTTTATAACTAAATTTATGCATTTTTATTAATTATAATCATTATATTAATTATATTAATTATATATATATATTTAATATAATATTTATCAATATATATATATATATATATTAATTTTAAAAAAATTATTATAATGAATTTTGGGGTTATCTCGATTCAACCCATGAAAAAACATGCATATATGATTAAGTAAAAAAATGAATTGCTGTTAATTATGTCAATTACAACTATATAAAAAACATTACATGATAAAATAAATTTATTATAAATTTAATTAATAAAATGTTTATTAATAACAAAGAATATTTTTAATATATATATACATATATGCACAAGTATAAAAAGTAAATAAATTATTTATTTTGCATATTAAGTATTTAATAAATGTATTCATTTTTATTAATTATTAATATTATATTAATTATTTAATTATATATATAATTTATATACTAATTATTACTATATAAAAATAATATTGTAAAATTTATTATAAAATTTACATTGATTTTGTAATTATATATATATATTCTAGTTATTAAATATAATATATAAATAAATAGTTCTAATATGATGGGTGTAGGTACTATTATAGTACTATGTTGGTGGTGATGCAGATGATGACGCAAGCATGCGATGATGTAGGCCTGATGCACGTAGGTTGGTAGTGATGTAGGCATGATTATACTTGATGAAGTATGAAAGATGATGCAGGTATGACGCTGCACTAGTCTATTAGACCATGATATGGGTTTCACGCCCACTGTCCTATGAACCATATAATAAATAAATAAATCATTATGGGTGGGCTATCACCTATGGGGGATATGGCCTGCCATTCTGGCATATGTGTGTGTATAGTTTTTTATGTAATTTTATCCCCAAACACCTAATATATATATATATTGTAACATCCTTGTTACGGAAGCCACCTAGAGGCGCCCCGTACCCGGTTGGTCACATGGCCTCAACCGTATTTTCCAGAATTCCAGAGGCGTCCGACTTGCAGCAAGGTCCTTGGGTGTGATAGGGGGAAACTATTCCTTCATAGGCAGAGTACACAGCGAATGTAAACAACACCTACAATAGCGGATGCAGTAAATATCCAACAACAGTAAACAACCGAAGACTAGAATAATTAACAACTCGAGATCATATATATATATATATATATGAAATGATGCATGATACATATGTCAAGGAAATCATCCAATCAAGTCACAATGTTGTAAATAACAACAGTGCAAAACCAATGTACAAAAAGAAAGATAAATTGATTGTAAAACCCGAGACTTTTATGTTATATAAATGATCAAAGGAATCCTTTTCTACACGACACTTTCTTGGCTTGCTTTACACGAAATTGCGACCTTCCTAGATAGCTTGTGTCGTACGCAATACCGAGTTTCACTAAACAACGATATGCTATTAAAATATTATTAAAACTAGCCGTTATGAATAGTAATAACCACTTTTTGAAATTTTATAAATTTTATTTTTCAAAATGGACTTCATTTTTGGATTCGGAATATCGAAATTAGCCTTGGGTGAAATTTTGGTATTTTTCTGAAAACATTCAATTTTTGATGAATAGAGAAACCACTAAGTGGTAGTTAAAAAAAACTGAATCTTTCATAAAACTTAATTTTACCGCTTTTTTGAGTGTAATTTCGAAAACGAGAGACACGGTTAATATCAAGGACTAAAATGTGGTTCAATGAGATGAAAATAATTTTTGGTGAATAGTAACTTTTTACTTTTTTTTACCACGGTTAAAAGTAAATAGGGTAATTAAGGGTAAAGATGATATTATTATTACCCTAACACATTTCCTAATTCTATTGGATAAATGTAATTAGACCAAAAAAAAACTTAGGAATAAAATATGACCATTTAGGACCACTTGGATAAGATTAGGACATTTATTATTAATTTATTTTAAGAAGGGTTAAAATAGTTAAAATCAATGTTTAATAAGTAAATAATTTTTAATATGTGGTTATACATAAGATAAATTCGACTATAAATATTCATTAGAAAGATAAAATGATTTCCTAAATAATGGTATTTTATTTTTAATTTTTAGACATTATATAATTTAATTTATTTATGACACAAAGATGATGTAGTAATTATCTTATTAATGAAATATTGACATAATTAATGTTATAAACACCAAAATAAATGTAATTTGAGGCTTTTTATGAATTACACTAATTTTATAGGTCAATATGACATGTTAGTATTGATTTAATTAACATGGTTCGAACTAATAATTCTGTTATGAGTTTCAAAAAAATCAATTACTAAATAGTGTCAAAATTGACATAAAATAGTTTTTAAAACAAATATTATATTAGTAATTGTTATTTTATTCCTAAAAATCTAAGGTTCGGCCAAATGACTTAGATAAGGTTATATATATTAATAAAAAAACAACTTGGGGTTCGTTTGGCTGATTATAGTATGTTTATTAACCTTATAGTATAAGAACACAAGAAGACAGGGTTAAAGTAAAATTAGTTAACTTAATGTTAAATCTAAATGATAAGGTTAAAATACGAACCTAAACATGTCTAAATTCTATTGGATGAGAGGATTTAGACCCATCCCCACCTTATCATCTAAATATATCAATTTGGAGCTATTTAAAACTGAACTTGACTTTATAATAAAATAATATGTTTAGTTTTCCCAAAGATGCCCCTCTCCACCCTTTTAAAAGGGCACCTCCTCCCCCTCATCCTCACACCACTTTGAGCCTTCAAGCTCGGCCAACCCCTGCCAATTCCTACTCTCAACTTCCCTAGAGACATCCTAGTGGTCCTGGTCTTCTTCAAAGACCAATTTTAGTGCCCTAAAAGAAGGTCTCAAAGAAGCACTTCAAATAAGAGGTAATGTCCACTACCGATTCTTTCATCTTTATTTCTTCGTCCACTTCTTCTTCTTTAGTTTTTTCATTATGAAGTAATAACATAAGTATCACTCATATATTGATATGTTATTATAAGTATGAAACCTCCCTATTTCACCATCTATCCATCCTATGGAAAAACAAATCACCGCGCGTGTGTACGTACGGAATACCGTCTCCACGCCGTGGTGTAATCTATTTTCCACCACCTCCTTACTTGGATTGGTATAATGGTGTAAATAATGACTATATATGACTATTATAAAGTGATACTGATTCTCAAATAGTATACATACTCTCCAATACAATTCCACGATCAAAGGAATGATATCATCACTCGTGCGTACGTACAGAATACCGTCTCCACGATGTGATTCGACTCGTTCTACATAATATTCATTTCATAATGATTATATAAATGAATTGAATGAATGAATATGATATATATTACACTAATACCATTCTGGAAATGAGGTATCTATAACCTAAAGATACGAATAAGAATTTATTTGACAAAACACGCATAAGTAAAAAAAGTTATAAGCACCCGAATAACAAGTAGCAATGAAATATTACTACTAAGAAGCTAAGAATATGACCATATATGATATCATAAAAATAAGTATGATTTTGGAATAATTAAATAACATTATTTAAATCATTATACATGAGGTTCAGACACTTACGAAACAAAACGGACCTAAGGTAAGGGAAAATATCACAATCTCATTTTTATCCGAGATTGTTTATACTTTGGTATTTACTGGGGTGTATTTTATCATCCACATCCATGTTTCCTCAATATGTAATATTATTTCCATCCAACTAAATTTTTTTTAAATCCATTTTTACCCTTTGGTGAGTTTTAGTAAAAGATATCTTTTGTCGTTTTTCGTACGAGGTACTTTTTGACTTTTCTGACAAAAGTACCAGAAGAATGTTTTTTTAACTTATACGACATGAATGGATTTTTAAAACATTATTTCCAAGAAGCTTCCTTTAAAAGTTTTCATGTTTATTTTTAATCAACTTCTTTTAGTTTATAATTGTATGACATGTTAAGAAAGGAAAAATGTTTTTGAAGTAGAAAGGATATTTTCCTCAAGATTGGAGTTCAAGTGTTTTATCAAAATTATTTTCCATCTAGGATAAAAAATGGTTATGTCTCTATCCCTATTATTAAATTGATTTGATTATGTTGTTATGGAATTATTTTTATAAATTCCTTTATCTTATATGAATTATTTTATGATGTCTTGATGTTTAAGGTTCCCATTTGTATTACATGGGTTATGCAATGATGTATGATTTATGATTTTGTGGTACACATAAGAATGGTATCATTATGAGATGGGTGGGACCTATATATACCTCCAATGCATTGCGTAATGAATTTATATCTCATGAGATAGACATGGCCGGAATGGTAGGTTATACCGGTTCAGTGAAACAGGATTGAAACGAGGGTGACTCGGTTCAGAAATGGACTTTGTCCACTAAGATAGTCTTGGCATTGAGTCTTGACTAATAAGAAATGATTCTCTATGATTATGTGTGTACGCCAAAAATTTTCATGTTTTATGTTATGATTATTTGGATTACATTTCACTTATATGATTTATCTCATGTTATGATATTATGAACTCTTTTGCAAGATAAGATTTCCAAAAGTTATGTTCTTATGTATATGATGTGATTGATATTTCTTTTGTTTACCGTTACTGAGAATTTGAGCTCACCCTTTTGAATGTTTTATTTCCCCAGGTCAGGAAGAAGGTTATTAAGAAGAATATGCAAAAAAGGGACTCTAGATATGATGAAATAAATGGAGGCAATGTAGATGCTTTATGAACCAGTTTTTTATGTTTCCCAGTTTCTAAAGACACTATACCTATACGGTCCTTTCTTGGTTTTGTTATATGTTGTAATAAGTGTTCTTCAATTCTGAAGTAATAACAATGTATGTAAAGTATGGGTCGTTATAGTTGGTATCATAGGAAAAGGAGGTAGGAATGTATCCGATCCTTGGGAACTCTCACATGTGAGCGTTGGACGAAGCATGGCTCTCCGCCCAAGGGCTTCATGAGGAAATGGATGCCACTGGGGATGGGGGTGTTTCCCACCCAGGGGGTGTAGCCTCCCATGGAGTTCCCTGATAGGTATCAATTATAGTACACTGGAAGTAATTCCAGACGGCTACAGTTGGTATCAGAGGAAAGGTATAGTCAACCTTTGGAAACTATGATGCGAAAGCCTTTGTAAGAACCCTAAGGATAAGTCTAAGCATAGAACACAATCTTAGTGTTTTAGAAATGGACATGAATAACCCAGGATAAGACCATAAGTGTGAAATTTTATTCTTGATTATGTGGTTTTCCTATTATAATTATTGTTTCTCACACTATTCTTCTTGGTTTTAGTCAATGGATGGAACCCGAAGGAACCGTGTTAATGCGGAATGCGATGAGCAATGCAATGATTGTCCCCCTGAGCAACCAAACGTTATGGGAGCTGGAATGAAAAATCTTATAGCCATGCTCACACAACTTTCTCAAGCTATGAATCATGCAAGACTTCCAAACGAGCAATGTAAGGAGCAACATTCTGTTGAATCCTTCATGAGGAAGCGTCAACCTTTTTTCAGCGGGTCTACTGATCCATTAGTTTCGGAACAATGGATTAGTACTATTGAAATGATATTTTCAGTTCTTCAATGTTATGAGCTTGATAAAGTCATCCTAGCAGTGTATTGTTTGGAGGGTGATGTTGATCAATGGTGGAATCTTATTAAGAATATGAGGCAAAGGGATAAAATTTAGTCCATGGAATGGGATGATTTCAAGAACTTATTTTTCAATAAGTACTTCCCTCGTATTGTCTGAAAAAAGATGGAGAAAGAGTTTCTTGAACTGAAGCAAAAGGATGATGAATCTGTTGGTACCTATGAAGCAAATTTTACAAGACTTTCATGGTACGCTTCTGGTATTATTATCCAACCTGTGAGTAAGATTGATCGATTCTTTAGTGGCTTAAAACCAAGTCTTCGAAGGTCCTTAGCCATAAGGGACTTCAATAGCTATGAGGAAATCGTTCGATGTGCTCTCAATGTTGATATGGAGATTGGAGTAACCCATCAGTCATATGGGTTTCATAAGAAGAGGAAAATGGAATTTAAAGGAAAATCTAAAGAGCACACTGAAATGAAGATGAGCTTTACCTTACGCTCAAAGGGTGGAAAGAAACATGGAGGGAGTTGTCTTAAAGGGACAAGTAAATGTTTCAAATGTGGAAAAGAAGGTCATCGGGCATTTGAATGCCGCGATGATGGGAAGAATATGTCTAATGATGCAAACAAAGGAAGGGATACACAGAATGAACCTACTACACTTCAATGTTTCAAGTTTAAGGAGATGGGACATTATGCCAATAAATGCCCTAATCCTAGGGTTGATGATGATGGTCGACGTCAACAAACTCTTAAGGTTAAACACAAAGGAAAGTCACATGAAATTTCTATTAGCGATGTGGAGTACGATAACGATGTGGAGAAAGGTACACTTACCATACACTCTAAAGTAGCAAATGTTTTATTTGATTCTGGATCCACCCACTCCTTTATTTCTGAAGAATTTTCTAAGGATGTCACCTTATTACCTCAACAGTTAGATGTTGAGTTAGCTGTGACAACCCCTAATGGCACAACAGTCGCCTCAAAAGTTTATAATTCTTATCTGATTGAAGATTGTGGGAAATTGCTTCCTGCAAATCTTGTGATCCTTCCTATAGTGGAATATAATGGGATTCTTGGCATGGATTAGCTTTCTCTACATGGAGCTCATATCAATTTCCAAAGAAGGGAAGTCACATTTCATATTCCAGATCAATATATGATCGTCTATCGATGCAGGGATGAACATAACCTTCCAGTGGAAATTTCTTCCATTTTATGGGTATTGATTCAACTAAATGAAGGTTATTTATCTCAAATGTTTGGTGAGAAACTCACGAATAAGAATATTCCCATTGTACGGGAGTTTGATGATGTCTTTCTAGAGGAATTACCCGGTCTTCCACCAAATCGTGAAGTTGAGTTTTCAATAGAACTCGTACCGGGTGCTTTGCCTATTTCAAAGACACCTTATAGAATGGCCCCAATTGAGTTGTAGGAATTGAATATGAATCTACAAGAGAATATTGATAAGGGATTTATACGCCCTAGTGCATCACCTTGGGGAGAACGAGTTCTATTTGTTAAGAAGAAATATGGATCAATGAGACTCTGCATTGATTATCGAGAACTTAACAAGATCACTATCAATAACAAATATCCTCTCCCATGCATTGATGACTTATTTGACCAACTATGTGGAGCTCAATACTCTTCCAAGATTGATCTTCTTTCAGGGTATCATCAATTAAGGGTCAAAATGGAGGATATACCAAAGATGGTTTTCCGTACAAGGTATGGACACAATGAATTTATAGTGATGCCATTTGGTCTTACTAATGCCCCTGCTATCTTCATGGATTTGATGAATAGAGTCTTTAGAGACTATCTTGATCAATTTGTGGTAGTCTTTATAAATGATATTCTTGTCTATTCATAGAGAAAGGAAGATCATGAAGATCACTTGAGAATTATATTGAAGACCCTAAGAAAGGAGAAGCTTTATGCCAAATTTACCAAGTGTGAATTGTGGCTTAAAAAAGTTACATTTTTGGGTCACATAATCTCAAAAGAGGGGATATTTGTTGATCCATCAAAAATAGAGTTTATCTAAAGATGGTCGAACCCAACAACAGTAACTGAGATCCGAAGTTTTCTTGGTTTGGCTGGATATTATCGACGTTTTGTGAAAGATTTTTCACGATTATCTAATCCACTCACCAAGTTGACTCGGAATGGAGTTAAGTTTGTCTGGACGGAGGAATGTGAAGAGAATTTCAAGGAGTTGAAAAGAAGGTTATCCAGTGCACATGTGCTCACACTGCCTTGTAGTGGAGAAAGGTTTGTGATCTATAGTGATGCATCCAAGAAGGGATTGGGGTGTGTTCTTATGCAAAATGATATGGTGATGGATTATGCCTCATGACAGTTGAAAATACATGAGCAAAATTACCGAACACATGATTTAGAGTTAGCTGTGGTAATCTTTGCATTAAAGATTTGGAGGCATTATATTTATGGTGAAAGGTGTGATATTTATACTGATCATAAAAGTTTAAAGTATATTTTCACACAAAAGGAGCTGAATATGCGTCAAAGAAGATGGTTGGAGCTGATTAAGGATTACGACTGCTCAATCCATTACCACCCTGGGAAAGCAAACAAGGTGGCAGATGCATTAAGTTGACAAGACCATGCAAGTTTATCCATGATGAGGATCACAAAAGATCCAATATTTATGGATTTACAAAGGATGGATCTTGGAATTATAATGGAAGGGGAAAAATCATATCCTTCTCAAATGAATGTTCAACCATCTATACATGTGAAGATTAAAGAGGCACAGAAAGAAGATGTCGAGTTACAAAAGAAGGTGAGAAATGTTCCTGAATTCAACCTTGATTGTGATGGGATAATAAAGTTCAGGAATCGGGTTTGTGTTCCTCCCATCCTCAAATTAAAGAAGGAGCTGCTGGATGAGGCTCATAGTTCATCATTCTCTATTCATCCTGGAAGCACGAAGATGTATAGGGACCTGAAAGAGTACTTCTGGTGGGATGGCATGACAAGAGATGTTGCTAAATATGTCTCTCGATGCTTGGTATGTCAGCAAGTTAAAGCTGAGAGACAGAAGTCTAAGGGGATGTTACAACCATTACCCATACCCAAATGGAAATGGGAAAACATCATTATGGACTTTGTCACAGGACTTCCTAAAACATTCAAAGGCAATAATGCTATCTGGGTCATAAATGATCGTCTTACCAAGTCTGCATATTTCATTGCTATTAGAGAGGATTTCTCTCTGGATCAGTTTGCCAGGATATATGTAATGGAAGTGGTAAGATTACATGGAGTACCGCTTTATATTATATCTGACCGGGATCCGAGATTTACCTCGATGTTCTGGCGAAGTCTTCAGCATACTCTGGATACAGAGTTGAGTTTCAACACTGCTTATCATCCTTAGACATACGGTCAGTCTGAGAGAACAATTCAAACTCTAGAAGATATGTTGAGAGCTTTCTCTATGGATTTCAAAGGTGGTTGGGACCAACACCTACCTTTGGTGGAATTTTCTTATAATAATATCTTTCACTCCAGTATTCAGATGGCTCCTTATGATGCTCTCAATGGAAAGAAATGCAGGACTCTAACTTGCTGGGATGAAGTTGGGGAAAGAAAGCTATTAGGACCTGATCTCGTTGATGAAATGGTAGAAAAGTTCAGATCTATTCAACAACACATAAGATCATCTCAGAGTCGACAGAAAAGTTATGCCGACAACTAAAGAAAATACCTATAGTTTGAAGAGGGTGATAAAGTGTTCTTGCAAATATCTCCCTGGAAGAGGGTCATGAGATTTGGAAAGAAGGGGAAGTTGAGCCGTAGATATATCGGTCCTTTCGAAATACTGGATCGTGTTGGTAAGGTAGCTTACCGATTGGCGCTTCCACCGAATCTCTCTCAAGTTCACGATGTGTTCCATGTAACTCTCCTGAGAAAGTACATACATGATCCTTCTCATGTACATAGCTCAGAAGTTGTACCGCTGGAGCAAGATCTTTCTTATGAAGAACAACCGATAGAGATTCTGGATCGTAGCGAAAATGTCCTACGAAACAAGAACACTCGATTGGTGAAAGTTTTATGGAGGAACCACCAATTAGAAGAAGCTACATGGGAGTTTGAGGATATAATGAGGGAGAGGTATCCTCATCTATTTGTTACAAAGTGACGAATTTCGAGGGCGAAATTCATTTTAAGAGGGGTAGAATGTAACACTTGAGACTTTAATGTTATATAAATCATCAAAGGAATCTTTTTCTACACAACACTTGCTTGGATTTCTTTACACGAAATCACGACCTTCCTCGATAGCTTGCGTCGTACGCAATACCGAGTTTCACTAAACAACGATATGCTATCAAAATATTATTAAAACTAGCCATTATGAATAGTAATAACCACTTTTTAAAATTTTATAAAAATTATTTTTCAAAATGGACTTCATTTTTGGATTTTTAATATCGAAATTATCCTAGGGTGAAATTGTGGTATTTTTCTGAAAACTTTCAATTTTTGATGAATAGTGAAACCACTAAGTGGTAGTTAAAAAAAACTGAATTTTTCATGAAACTTAATTTTACCGCTTCTGTGAGTGGAATTTCAAAAATCCGAGAGACACGGTTAATATCATGGACTAAAATTTGGTTCAATGAGATGAAAATAATTTTTGGTGAATAGTAACTTTTTACTTTTTTTACCACGGTTAAAAGTAAATAGGGTAATTAAGGGTAGAGTTGATATTATTATTACCCTAACACATGTCCATATTCTATTTGATACGTGTAATTAGACCAAAAACACACTTAGGAATACAATATGACCAATTAGGCCCACTTGGATTAGATTAGGACATTTATTATTAATTTATTTAAAGAAAGGTTAAAATAGTTAAAATCAAAGTTTAATAAGTAAATAATTTTTAATATGGGTTCATACATAAGATAAATTCGTCTATAAATATTAATTAGAAGGATAAAATTATTTCCTACATAATGGTATTTTATTTGTAATTTTTAGAAATTAAATAATTTAATTTATTTATGATACAAAGATGATGCAGTAATTATCTTATTAATGAAATATTGACATAATTAATGTTATAAACTCCAAAATAAATGTAATTTGAGACTTTATATGAATTAAACTAATTTTCTATGTTAATATGACATGTTAGTTTTTATTTAATTAACTTTTTTCTATCTAATAATTCTGTTATGATTTTCACAAAAATCAATTACTAAATAGTCTCGAAATTGACATAAAATAGTTTTTAAAACAAATATTATATTAGTAATTGTTATTTTAATCCTAAAAATCTAAGATTAAGCCAATTGACTTAGATAAAGTTATATATATTAATAATAAACAACTTGGGGTTCGTTTGGCTTCTTATAGTAAGTTTATTAACCATATAGTATAAGAATACAAGAAGACATGGTAAAAGTAAAATTATTTAACTTAATGTGAAATCTAAATGATAAGTTTAAAATACGAACCTAAACTTGTCTAAATTATATTGGATGAGAGAATTTCTAGCCATCCCCACCTTAGTTTCGAAATATATCAATTTTTAGCTATTTAAAACCGAACTTGACTTTATAATAAAATAATATTTTTACTTTTCCCAAAGGTGCCCCTCTCCTCCCTTATAAAAGGGTACCTCCTCCCCCTCTTCCTCACACCACTTTGAGCCTTCAAGCTCATCCAACCCCTGCCAATTACCCCTATCCACTTCCCTAGAGACATCTTAGAGGTCCTGGTCTTCTTCAAAGACCAATTTTAGTGCCCTAAAAGAATGTCTCAAAGAAGCACTCCAAAGAAGAGATAATGTCTGTTACCGATTCTTTCATCTTTATTTCTTCTTACACTTCTTCTACTTTAGTTGTTTCATTATGAAGTAATAACATAAATATCAATCATATACTGATATGTTATTATAAGTATGAAACAACCATATTTCACCATCTATCCATCCTACGAAAAAAGAAATCACCGCGCGTGCGTACGTACGGAATAACGTCTCCACGCCGTGGTGTAATCTATTTTCCACCACCACCTTACATGGATGGGTATAATGGTGTAAATAATGAATATATATGACTATTATAAAGTGATACTGATTCTGAAATAGTATAAATACACTCTAATAGAATTCCACGATCATATAACCGATATCATCACTCGTGCGTACGTACGGAATACCGTCTCCATGATGTGATGCGACTCGTTCTACATGATCTTCATTTCATATTGATTATATAAATCAATTGAATTAATTAATATGATATATATTACACTAATAACATTCTGTAAATGAGGTATCTATAACCTAAAGATAGGAATAAGAATTTATTCGACAAAACACGCATAAGAACAAAAAGTTATAAACACCCAAATAACAAGTAGAAATGAAATATTACTACTAAGAAGCAAAGAATATGACCATATATGATATCATCAAAATAAGTATGATTCTGGAATATGTCAATAACATTATTTAAATCATTATACAGGGGGTTTGGACACTTACGAAACAAAATGGACCTAAGGTAAGGGAAAATATCAAAATCTCATTTTTATCCGAGATTGTTTATACTTTGGTATTTACTGGGGTGTATTTTATCATCCACATCCATGTTTCCTCAATATGTAATATTATTTACATCCACCTACAATTTTTTTAAATCCATTTTTACCCTTTGGTGAGTTTTAGTAAACGATATCTTTTGTCATTTTTCGTACGAGGTACTTTTTGACTTTTCTGACAAAAGTACGAGAAGAATGTTTTTTTAACTTATACGGCATGAATGGATTTTTAAAAAATTATTTCCATGAAGATTCCTTTACAAGTTTTCAAGTTTATTTTTAATCAACTTATTTTAGTTTATAATTGTATGACATGTTAAGAAATGAAAAATGTTTTTGAAGTGGAAAGGATATTTTCCTCAAGAATGGAGTTCAAGTGTTTTATCAAAATTATTTTCCATCTAGGATAAAAAAGGGTTCTGTCTCTATCCCTATTATTACATTGATTTGATTATGTTGTGATGGAATTATTTTTATGAATTACTTTATCTTATATGAATTGTTTTATGATGTCATTATGTTTAAGGTTCCCATTTGTATTACATGGGTTATGCAATGATGTAGGATCTATGATTTTGTGGTACACATAAGAATGGTATCATTATGAGATGGGTGGGACCTATATATCCCTCTAATGCATTGGGTAAAGATTTTATATCTCATGAGATTTACATGGCTGGAATGGTAGGTTATACCGGTTTAGTGAAACAGGACTGAAACGAGGGTGACTCGGTTCAGAAATGGACATTGTCAACTAAGATAGTCTTGGCAATGAGTATTGACTAATAAAAATTATTCTCTATGATTATGTGTGTACCCCACAAAGTTTCATGTTTTATGTTATGATTATTGGGATTACATTTCACTTATTTGATTTATCCCATGTTATGATATTATGATCTCTTTTGCGGGATAGGATTTCCAAAATCTATGTTCTTATGTATATAATGTGATTGATATTTCTTTTGTTTACCCTTACTGAGAATTTGAGCTCACCCTTTTGTATGTTTTATTTCCCCAGGTCAGGAAGCAGGTTATTAAGTAGAATATGCCAAAAAGGGACTCTAGATATTATGAAATAAATGGAGGCAATGTATATGCTTTATGAACCAGTTGTTTATGTTTCCCAGTTTCTAAAGACACTATACCTAAACGGTCCTTTATTGGTTTTGTTATATGTTGTAATAAGTGTGCTTCAATTCTGAATTAATAACAATGTATGTAAATTATGGGTCGTTATTGTGATCCTCATCATTGCAAGCCATAGGTTTGTCCCATTATCTCCAGCCCCACAGCAAGGAAAGTACCTTAAGTATAAGGGTGTATGCACTTATCTGTACATGCAACAATATAATTAGTTTGGGCCCAAAAACAAGACCCAAACCTGGTGTGAGACTATATCCCAGTTGGCATCCACCCGAAGATCTATTCCTAATAGTCGATGAGTATATAGCAAGAAAAAGAAAAGAAATCAGTTACAGGAATGTACTAATTAGTAAACAATCCACTATTTCAAATCAATAAAAAGTGAAACAAACAAATAAACCACAAATAGGTAACCCTCTAAGAAAAACTCACAGCCATCCCCTCTGGTCCAACATAAAAAGTAAAAGCAACCCTCTGGGCAGCACCCTCGGTCTAATCCCTATGGAAATTTATAGGAATTTAATAAGAATCATTGATGAAGTGCTGACAGTCTATCCACTTATAGTCAATGATAGAGTAAAACTCTCTGAAGAAGCAAACACAGTCCATTGATCACATAGTTTAGGAAAAGCAAAACTCTATAAGGAAGCTCACGTAGTCCATTCCCCACATAGTCTAGGGTAGTCAAGGACTCTCTGAGGAAGCTCACACATCAATTCCCCTTATAGCCCTAATATCTAGGAATCTCTGAGGAAGCTCACTCAGTCAATTCCCCAAATAGCATAGGACATTAAATTAAAACAATAACTCTCTAAGGAAGCTCACACATTCAATCATTTTATAGTCTAAAGCATTCAAGGACTCTCTGAGGCAGCTCACTTGGTCAATTCCCATTATATCGCCATGTGGTTCTAGGCGCTTTGAGGATTCTCACTCAGTCAATACCTTATTATATCATAAAGTGGTTCTAGTCTCTTTAAGGATTCTCACTCGGTAAATCCCTGTTTATAGCCTGAAGTAATCAAAGACTCTCTGAGAATGCTCACCCAATCAATTCCCTATATAATATACTACACCAGGTTCTCACAGCCCCGTGTAGGTCAACGAGAATAGTAGTGTAATAAGGGAAAAGTAAACCTGCAAAATTTCTTGGCTAAATAGTCTACAACATAACAATAAACACTATTCATATTCAAATAACCTCTACACATACATACAAGATTGGTTGGAAAAAAACTGGGGTAAAACCTTAAACACGCAATACCCCATTCAAGGGTATTGTTGTAATTTTCACATAATAATCAACTACTTCAAACGGAAAGCTAAAAACCACCTACCTCGGGTTTAGGATATCAATAAACATGAGCCTCGAAGCATGAATATACTTGGAATGTCATAGATCTAAGAAAACGTCTAAAAAATTCAACCCATGAAAACATGGAAAAGAAGAATCTGGAGATGAGGCTCAATCAAAAGAGAGAAATCACCGAGGCGATCCCAACACAATCGACAGCAGTCAAATCGTAGGTCAGATGGAGGCTTGCAGGCTCATAGAGAAGTTGCAGCTGTATGTGTTCTCTCAGACAAAGACGACCTAGAAGAAGGCTTTTTTGTCCGTCAAACACGACCCATGTGCGTTTAATGAAGGAAAAATACACGGCATTTTATTTTGGAGTACATAAAATGTACATGTTGTTTCTTTACTCCACATTAAGTGGCCTCCAAGTCACTCCCACAGGGCCATGTGTTTGGATACTACACGTCCAGCATACGTCCTGCTACGACAATGAAGTACACGACGATTACTCATAAAGTAACCGGTGTGTACTTAGAAAATTTCTCGAATATTCTCTTTTAATATAAAATGACCAGAAAAGGAAAAACATACCTGAAAAGAAGCTCCAGGTTCATACAAATGCCCCCCTTAAATAAATTCTTCCCCGAATTTCCCTAGCGTGGCATAGAAGATGAATCCATGAACAGTTCTAGCCATTATGCTCGTACCTTGGCCTCCCTCTCCCAAGTCTTGTCATGCACATGACCGTGCTTCTATAGCACTCGTACCAGAGGATCATACTGTCCACAAAGAACCATTTTACTACGATCCAAAATCTGGATAGGATGTTTCTCAAACGACGCATCCACATTGAGCTCAACCTCCTCATGTTGAAAGAAATGAGACCGGACTAAAAAGTAACGTCGGAGTTGAGAAAAATGGAAGACATCGTGCAGAGCTCGGTACCTCTGAGGTAACTGCAACCAATAGGCAACCAGCTCAACATTCTCCAACACCTCAAATTTCCTGACGTACCTCGGTGAAAGCATACCATGTCTCATAATCCTCTTGTGTCCCATCCTCGGTGTGAAACGCAAGAAAACCCAATTCCCGACCTTGATCTTCAAAGGTCGTCTCTGTTGATTGTCATAAGAATTCTATCGAGACTGTGCAGTACCCATCCTCTTCCAAATCAACTCTATCTGCTTTGTGTTCTCCTAAACAAGATGAGGTCCCAACAAAGCTGCATCTCTTGCCTTCAGCCAACATAAGGGTGATCAGCATGGCCTACCATAAAAATCCTCAAAAGGTTCAATCTCAATAGTTTCTTGAAAACTATTATTGCAGGAAAACCTCACAAGTGGTATATGCTAGTCCCAAGAACATTCAAAATCCATAATGAATGCTCGGATCATATCCTCAAGCACCTAAATCGTATGCTCGAACTGGCCATTTGTCTGGGGATGATACGTTGTACTCAAAAGAACCTGTGTACCCAAAGCCTTCTGAAGACCCGACCAGACCCGAGATGTAAAACATGCATCCCTGTCTGAAGCAATGGAGTTTACAAATACATGAAGTCATATAATCTCATGGATGTACAGCCGTTCCAGCACATCCACGCTGATGGTCTCCTTGACCAGAAATAAGTGGGAGACCTTCGTGAGTCTGTCAATGACAACGCAATCTGCATTATTCTTTCTAGGTGACCATGGTAAACATTTCAAGAAGTCCATCGCGACATCATTCCACTTCCACAAGGGAATGGGTAACTGTTGTAAAATCCTTGCTTCTCGCTGATGCCCCACCTTCACCTACTGACAAGTAGAACACCTCATGAAGAAACCAGCAACGTCCCTCTTCATACCTGGCCACTAATACTGATGGTTTAGATCATCATACATCTTGGTGACGCCAAGATGAACTTCCCAAAATGAGGAATGAAAATACATCATCAGCTCATTCTGTATGTCTTCTAGCATCCATACACATCCCTAGAAATGCAACATCACATCCTCGCCTATGTTCCATTAAGGATTAAGGTCCACTCTTTACATGCTTTCCCTTAGGACTAGGCCTTCAAAATATGATAGTATCCCCATTCCAACTCGATCATGATGAGTAGAGGAAACAGATACATAACAATGAAAAATCATCGTCTTACCGTTGTGCACCTCCAAATGCATCTCAGAGTACATAGCCATATGCTGCCATTCACTACTGGCCTCATGAACTGCATGTATCTGATTCCTCCTGCTCAATGTATCAGCCACTTCATTTCCATTCCAAAGTGTATAGCCATGATAAATGTCATAGTATTGTAGTTACTCAACCCACCTACGTTGTCTCAAATTCAGATCACGCGGATTGAAGATGTACTTGAGACTTTTTTGTTGGTGAAAACCATAAAGTGCTATCCTCGAAGATAATTTCTCTTATAGTGTAGGGAATGAACAATAGCTTCCAACTCCAGATCATGTGTCCGGTAATTCCTCTCATGTGGCCTAAACTTCCGAGACTCGTATGCAATGAATCCATCTCCATGAATAATCACATATCCCATCTTGAAAACTCACGCATCACACTATACATTATATCTCTTGTTCAGCTCTAGCAAGAGTAGTATTGGTACTAAAGTCAACCTCCATTTCTGCTACTGAAATGCTGACTCGCAAGAATCTGACCATAAGAACGTCACACCCTTCTTGGTCAGACCTGTCAGAGGTGATGTTAAGCGTGGAAACTCATGTATAAAACATCTATAGTATCCAGCCAACCCTAGAAAACTCTGTACCTCAAAGAAATTCTTCAGCTGCTCCTAGTAAAATACACCTCTCACATTCATTGGGTATACTGATTCTCCTAACTTTGAAATAACATGACCCAATAAGTGAATCGGATCCATCCAAAAGTGTTACTTTAAGAGAATAGAATATAACTGATGCTCCCTTAGTGTACTCAAAACAAACACAAGATGTGTAGAATATTCATGTCGACTGCGAGGGTACACCATGATATCGTCCATGAAAACCACCCTATAAGAATTCTTGTATGGATGAAACAGTCGGTTCATCCTTTTGATGGAAACTGTAGGCATGTTCGTGAGACCAAAAGACATAACCAAGTACTCGTACAGACCATACCTACTCTAGAATGCTGTAAAATGTTTATCAGAAGGTCTATCACAAAACTGATGATAACAGGATTTGAAATAAATCTTCGAGAACACCCAGGATATTCAAAGCTAATCAATGTGACAATCTATCTTTGGAAAGGGATATCAGTTCTGGACCATCAACTGGTTCAACTTACGATATTCCACACAAATCCTGAGCATACCGTCTACCTTCATCGCAAATAGTACATGAAAACCCCAATGTGTAGTTCTGGGTCAGATGGAACCCTTTGCCTTCAACTCCTCCAAACTCATCTTGATCTCCTGTAACTCAGGTGTAGCCATCATTTAAGGAGGGATGGACACCCGTTCCGCTCCTAGAACAATCTCTATTAAGAAGTCTACCTCACACTTTGGAGGAAAACCTGAAAAGTCCTTAGGAAATACATCTCTAAAATGATCCACCACTAGAGGAGAGTCTAACTATGATGTCCCCTAGTCATCCATATAAAGAATTGCAATATAGGTTGTAACTCCTCACAACCCATTATGCTCTGGACATGCTCTGCTCGCATGGACGCCCCATTTGCCCCTATTAATAAAAACTCCACCCTATGGTGATATGAAACTCCCCCTACTGTGATAACAGTCGATGACTTCTAGGAATGGAACTAACCAGTCCATTTTGAGAATGACAACATAGCATGTCATCCCTAGGACATAGAGGTCCTACCGAATGTGACATCCACCAACCTGTAGAGGGAACTCTCTTCACTGACGTACATTATCCATTCTAGTCCCCAAAAGAGTGTCTAGCGTCAAGTTATGAGTATATTAAATGATACAGAGCCCAAGGCTCTCCACAATAGCAACAGATATAAAACTGTAGGACGACCCTGTAATAAAAATAGAAATATCTAAAACGGAGGCTACTATGATCATACCTCATACGATGGAAGGAATGTGATATTCCTCCTACTAGGTCTACTCCATAGAAGAATTATGGACTAGACCATGGCCATGTAACCCTTCCTGACCACACTGAGCTGATCCACCATGATGTCACTGAAAAACGGGCTACTTACTGCAATGACCATGACCACCACCTCAGCCAGAACGACTATAAGGACTCCAATTACTAGACTGGTGGGATGATGGTGGAACTTCTCCCAAATGAGGAGTCATAGAAGAACCCCTGTCACCAGCTGCTGGTGAGAAGAACTGAAAAATGTGCTAGAGATGACCCATCTTGCTGCATGATCAACACTCCACTGGGTATCTCTGGAAACGTCGCCTCGTATTCCCAATCCTCCCACACAGGTAGCACACAACCTGGCTACCAGAAGATGCATCCCTCCTGCTCTGATCACCCCGTGTAGCCTCCCTACAGCACGTCCTTCTATTAGCTGGAGGAGCAATATCTCAGGATGCCGAGCCGCCTCGGCTCGCAGCATCAGAATCCTTCATATTGCACTCTGTGATCAGCGTCTAGTTGATGATAGAAGATATAGAAGTCAAACTGATTATTTTCACATGTGACCCAATGGCGTGCCTCAGACCATCCTCAACTTTCCTTGTAATGAAAAACTCCCCACCTCCTAGAAAAGGTCTGAAATAATACAGCTCTATGAAGTGATTGGAATACTCCATAACAGAAAGAGTACCCTGCTCCAGACACATGAACCCTCAGGCTCGATCATCCCTCAAGGTTTCTGGATAGAATTAATCATAGAAGATGTGCCGAAACGCATCCCAATCCATATTTTGATGGCCTTCAGCCTATGAGACCACATCCCACCATCTCTTGGCGGAATCCGAGAGCATGTTGGTAGAAATCATCACCCTCCTTTTAGGAGGTATCCCCAAATGTTTAAAAATCATAAGAGTGGCCTCTATCCATGAATTAGTAGCCCGAGGTCCTCTATCCCATAAGAAAGTAAGAGGTTGTTGGTGTTGGAAAACCTGCGTAAAATCAACCTTCGACGGGGTAGGAGGAGACGCTCCCTGAAAGGTTTTCATCATCCTTATAAAGCCTTCCCTGAACTATACATCAGAACCTATAGCAGGTAAAACAACTGGTGCCAAAGCTATCACAATGAGAGGACCTGTAGGTAGTCCCAGATCGGCCATGTCTAGTGTCTGATCACAGTATGGAAACTGGTGTAAAACCGGAGAACATCTCGGTGGAATGACACTAAAAGGTCCTGTGCACACCTTAGATAAAGATTATCAATGAATAAAAACAAGGCTTTTAATAATGTAATATGATAAATAAAGAACTCAAGTTTTACAAATCATTACTACATGGAATGTACATATACTACACGGTGTGTTCCCTGATGACATTTACATGGGCGTGTACTCTATCCCAAACTAGTCGTGTAACACCCCAATTACACGACATGTTGTCCGAACACACAGAATGTACATGAATCCAATTCCCCCGCTCGAGTCCTTCTACATGGTTAAGCCACACGACTCCACTATGACAAGACTACACGTCGGGTAGAAATCATACACGGCGTGTACTAGACAAGCTTCACCTGGCATGTGTTGTTTGTTACACAACCTGACACATGGTGTGTTTCATACATACATGGAGTGTATGAGAAATGATAACACCAGCCCGTGATGTTCGTGACCCGGGCGGGTACCTGGCTCAGACTGCACGACATGTTCACAGCAGACACGACGTTTAAAATAAAGGGTGACACTAACCTGTGTTATTTGTGACACGACCGGGTACCTGGGTAAGACAACGCGACATGTTTAGATGGAACACGACATGTATTAGACACGTCTCATCCAACCTGTGTTTTTAGTGACACGTGTGGCAACGAGGTCGACACTACACGGTGATTATGGGAAATATATGAGGTGTTTAGAATAGGGTTTTCCCCATCCTTTTTCTTTTTCCACAAAGCCTATGAAACAGTATAGAGACAACACGGTGTTTATATAATGTACATGGAATGTTCATAATAAAAAAATTTTCTTCCCGAACATATGAAAACAAGGCCTGTACTTAACATTACACCACATGTATTCTTCATTTTTTTCTGGATAGTAACCCTCCAAATCTACTTCAGAACCTATAAAATAGTGAAACAAGAAATGAAAGTGACAAATTCTGATCTATTATGGCCCATACTCCCTGAGAATAAATTTTTGGCATCCTATACAAGTTATATCAAGGAAAAAAAGCAATGATCCACCAAATTCTGGTCCATGAGGGCCTATAACACCTCAAGAACCAAAGTATGGAATCTATTTAATCAATCTCTACACAAAAACTACCCTATCAAACAAAAGGTAATTCTATCAAGGAAACTATCACAACAACATGCATATTTTACACATCATCTATCACAACAATATTCAATCACTAATGCATGGTAGATGGACTGGAAAAAGTGAATGACATGTGAATTCTAGGTAGTTCCTATATGATGCATGAGATGGAATAACCTCATCTCATAAGGTTTCAACAGAAATATAACCTCAATAACATCAATAATAAAAGCACAATTCTTGTGTATCACTCAAGGTGAAATAAAATCAACTGTAAAAATTTCAAAACCAGATCAATTGCAATGAAACGAGGTAGAATGGATTTTCTCATGTACACAGGTTAGCTACTCCTGGGCACAAAATTACACCCAGTAACAATTCCATCCTATCCCTAGGTAAGGCTCCAAACATGATGAAAAGAGATAAAAAATCCTGTAATACAACTTTATAACATTCCAGTTCCGGAAGCCACCAAGAGACACCTCGTACCTAGTTCGTCACATGACCTCAAGCACATTTCCCCGAATTCTAGAGGCTGCTGGCTAGCTATGAGGTAATTGGGTGTGATAGTGGGGAGACCATGCCCTCATTAGTAGATTACACAGTGAAAGTAAACAACACATACAATAGCGGAAGCAATAAATATCCAACAACTGTAAACAACATAAGGCTAGAATAATAAACAACTGGAGAATATATATATATATATATGAAATGATGCATGATACATATGTCAAAGAATGCATCCCAACAAATCACAATGTTGGAAATAAAAATGGTGCTAATCCAAAATACAAAAAGAAAGATAAAAGGCTAATCAGCATCACAAGCCATAGCTTGGTCTCATGCTCTCCAGCTCCACAAAAATTCATTTACCTGAAGTATAAGGATGCTTGAATTATCTATACCTACAACAATATTATTAGATTGGGCCCAAAATAATGACCCATACAGTGTGTAAGAATAATCCCAGTAGGATAATTCTCTGATGATCTGTGCCTAATAGTCAGTGAGTATATGGAAGGTAGACGTACATAAAGTAGTTATAGGAAAGTACTAAGCAGTAAACAATCCATAGTTTAAAATAAAAAAATAGTGAATCAAGTAGCTAAACAACCAACATGTAACCCTTTGGAAAGTACTCACAACCACCCCCTCTAGTACTACCTAAAAAAACAAGCAACCCTCTAGGAAGCACAATCGTTTTAACCTCTATGGTTCTGTATAGGAATTTAATATGACTCTCTGGGGAAGAGCTCACAGTCAATCCCCTTGTATTAAAAGGTATAGTAAGTCTCTATAAGGAATCTCACATAGTCCATTCCCTATATATTCAAGGTTAATCCAGACAATCTGAGGAATCTCACACAGTCCTTTCCCCGCATAGTCTAGTGTTGTGAAGGAATATCTGAGGAAACTCACACGCAAATTCCCCTTATATCCCCAAGGTGTATGACTCTCTGAAGAAGCTCACTCGGTAAATTCCATTTATAGCTCACTTCATTAAGTTAAAAATAAACACTCTGTGAGGAATCTCACATAGTCAATCCCCTTATAGTCTAAAGCATTCACGAACTCTCTGAGGAAGCTCACTTGTTCAATTCCCCTTATAGCCCCAGGTGGGTCTAGGTACTCTGAGGATGCTTACTCATTCATTCCCCATACATAGCCTAATGTGGTTCTAGGCTCTCTAAGGATGCTCACTTGTCCAATCCCCCCTTATTGCCTTATGTAATCAATGACTCTTGGAGAAGTCTCACCCGGTCAATTCCCCTTATAGACTACTACACCAGGTTCTCACAGCCATGTGTAGTTCAACAAGAATTTTAGTGTAATAAGTCCAAAGTAATCCTACATAATTACATGGATAAATAGTCTACAACATAACAAAAAACCCCCATTCATATCCAAATATCCCCTACATAGGCATACAATAATGGTAGGAAAAAAATGGTGTAAATCAGTAAACATGCAATACCTCGTTCAAGGGTATTGGTGGAATTTTCTCCTAATACACAAAGACATTGAACAGAAAGGAAAGAACCACCTACCTCGGGGTTAAGAGATCAATATACTTGAACCAAGAATCATGAATATCCTTGTAATGATCTATATCTATGAAAACGTCTAAAACATTCAAGCCACGATTAAATTGATATGAAGAGGAATCGGGAGATGAGGCTCAAGAGTAAGAGATAAGTCACCAAGGTGATACCAACGCAATCAAATGGTGGTCGAATCAGGGATTGGATAGAGGATTGGGGGTTCAGAAAGATGTCATGGACGTAAGGGTTCTCTCGGATAGAGATGACCTAGAAGAAGGTTGTTATGTCTGTCATACGCTACCCCAGTGCATTTAATAAATAAAAAACATACCAGGTGTGTAGTTTTGGAGTATACAACATCTAGTTATTGTTTCCATAATCTTCATTAGGCGGCCTCCCAGTCACTCCTACAAGACCGTGTGTGTGGCTACTACATAGCCAACACATGGCATGCTGCGTCATGGAAGTACACGGCGTGTACTCATAATGTACACGGAGTGTACTTAGAAATTTTCAGGAAATTTCTCTTTTCTCCAAAAAAACAGAAAAGGAATAACATACCTAAAATAAAGTTCCTAGTTCTTATATATATATATATAATTAAATAATTAATATTATAACTCTTGTGTGACCTTAAATTGAAAAAATGACCAAATATGAAATGGCTAGTGTTTTTCTTGAAATTATTTTTTATACATTATTTGGGAATATTATGAGAACATGCATTAAGACAATGAATTATTTCATGGCCCGGTGAGCCCAGAAAAAAATTAAAAAAATTCGGTTTTTAATTAAAAATGGTCGGCTGGGTAAAATTGAACATTGATATCTATAAAATGGTTCCCAGATCAACAATTTGAAGGAAGTGTTGCCTCCAAAACAACGAATTTACACTAATATGGGACTAACATCGACCAGTGTGGGTCTATGGTGAATCTTAATTTTTTGACATAATCCTCATAAAATTATTTTAATTTTTTTTATTGACGGAGATTATGATGCTTTTTAATATGTCTGTTGGCATAATTTCCAAGGTTATTCCCATAACAATGGGAATCTTTTGAGGAAAGGAGATGTAGCCTCTCCGATGAACGCCAACAGATTGGCGGTTTGAAGTCAGAACATGTATCAAAAAGTAGTGGATAAAATGAATCGAGGATAGAGGATCGACAAATGACAATGACATAATCGCTCTACATCAACAATCGATCCAGATCCAAGTAAGGAAAGTGTTTTAAATTCATTATTTTCCCAGTTCTTTTTTTCTGAGTGAAAAAATAGATCAACCCATGAATCAGTTGACCCGCGGATCGATTGCGTATGCTGGATGGTTTTGATTGTGGGAATTTGGTGATGTATATTTTGAGAATATTCTTTTTTTTATCATGATCCCTCAAATGAAATAGATCGAAGCCTAAAAGGGAAATGAATGAGTTCTTTCCATGGGTAGTTCAATGGAACTTTTTTCCTCCAAGTTCTTCATATTATTCATAGGATGATGAACTATTGATCATTGCACAACAGAATCATGTAAAAAAATCTGATTACATGGACCTAGAATGGAGGTGATAAAACGAATGCGTGATGATGACAGTGGAATATTGATTGTAGTTGTGCAGGAATTATTTATGCTCAAAAGGATTTTAAATGGGAATGATTGTGGCATTAATTGAGGCCCATGGTAGTGATGTTGGTGACCCGAGCATTGCATATCTTTTTACACATCAGAAATCAGACTACCACATTGAGTCTGGAAACCCAAGAAAGAGTTCATTGGTGTGCCAGCGAGCCATGGATCTACGCTTGTGGTGGCGGTTATGGGAACCCATGAAAGGGGACACAGCTTGGTGATACGGGGTTGCGATGTATGATCGGAGACAAAAGGTCGATCCTCGAGTGATATATCTATTCATTTTGAGCAAAACTATTGTACATGGGTGGAATGCCCCCTTGCATTGGTTGACATGGAACACAGAAGAACCACGTCATGGAGGAGGATGGCCTGCTGGGCAGTCCAATGGGAAAACCCTCCCAATCTAGGAGGGGAGGGTTGGGCCCAGTGGACATGGTCAACCTGGTGGGTCAGGTCAGCCCGACCGGGTTGGAATGAACCCAGACCCAACCTAACCTTTTTCACTAAAACACCCATAACATTGAAATGGTGGATCCATTTTATAATATTTCTTTGGCATTGGGACCCCTGTGACGATTTGGTCTTTTTTAGATGTTCTATGTGAGTTTTTATTGAATTTGTTGGGTGACCTAATGGTATGAGGAGTATGTCCTCATAGAAAAAGTATGCCTGGGTGTGAATCGGCTTGTTTCATAAAGGTGGGACTGCCCACATACAGGATGTGACTTTAATTCTTTTGGTAGTTACTTGGTGGTGTTACTTTCCTTAACTACTATGGTGTGGGTTCTCCGAGATGTTCATGATAAAAGAGTATGTACACCCTTATAGGACTATAGTGTGGGTCCTCCATATCTAGAGTATATAGAGTCTATAATCCCCAACCATGTATGGAGCATGTCCTCTATTATAGGATTTGTACTACCATGTTGTTCTAGGGTGTGACCCCCTACACATGAATTGACCGAGTCAGTACTCCCCTACTGTACCAGGGTGAGGTTCCTCTAGTCCCCGAGTCGTACTCCCACGTGGGATCATGGTGTGCGACCATAAGAAGTGATACTCACCTATATGATCATGGGGTAGGTCCTAAATAACTATGTTTCACTCCTCTATCCCATGAAGAACTGGGGAGTGGGTCCTGCCTTGGGATTGGATCTCCCTCGGATATTGGACATAGTATCGAGGATTGGTTGGATCTATAAGATGAGAACAATATCTAGATAGGAGCTATTGTTCCCTCGAAGGACAGAGGTGTGTGCCACTATTTGTAGGATGTAAAAACATATCACGATATGGTTAAGAGAAATTCTCTCTCATATGTGTATTGTTGTAAGGGTGGGGCATATCCTCTTGTGTTTCCATACTATTGTGTTGGTTGAAAAATAATGATTAATGAACTATTTTTGTTGAGCACTATTTCTAGACAAAATAGGATGTTCCAAATGGTGTATGTTCTATCAGATGTACCATTGGGAATGATAGATTTTATCTCAATGTAGTGTACCTCCTGAATGGGTACCATCAAGGATGGATGTTCTCATAAAGTGTGTTCTCCTGGATTAATGTGTTACCTTTCAAAAATAAAATCATAATCCTGATGTTGGCTATAAGGTTTTACCCTTGTGTTTTTTGTCTGAAAAGGGTATATCATGATGTTCTTAGTATATATATGGGAATATACCTATGTGGAGTTGATTATTTATTTCATTATGGTTTTCCCCTTATTTTTATTTACATTGTGTTTTTTGTGTGTCCTAAAATGTAATTTTTTTACTGACCCTTGCATGGGATTTTCCTTCGTGTATCGTGTCATGGGACGATAGTCGATGTTTTGATGGATCCCATGGTTGGCTAGGACCAGGTGGTTCTTAGTGAGTTCCAGAAAGATCGAGGTGTGTTTTAATGTATTTTCATAGGACATTACTCGTACAACTTTTCATTACATGTCAGACATATATTAATGTTCTATTTTATTTTTTCGTTTTTTATTCTATCCCAGTTCAATTTATTACACTTTACTATCATGTTGTACTCTCAGTGGGATCTATGGTGTTTGTTTGCATGGTTTACATAGTTTTTTCCTTAAATATTTTTTATGTGTGCATACTAGAACATCAGTGATGCCTTCCATGATAGTGATACACCTACTCAATTCTAGACATCATCTCCTTCCCTATTAGAGGTGGGATGGGTGAGTCAAGGAACAGACCCCTCAAGGACTGGTCATAACAAAATGCCAAGACAATGAAGTAACCTCATGTAAGCCACATCCTAAGTGGGAAACAAGGTCAAAATCCACCAGATATGGTAGTTATAGGTGATGAGGATGGAACCAAGGAAAGTGTTCATAGGTGTGGAATGTAGACCAACATTTGTAGGTATGACATGTGAGACCCAAGTTGTGTGAAAGTGTAACTAGCGAAAAACATTGTAGATGAATCAAACCAATATTTTCCAAGGTACTACATATAGATTAGAGCCAATAAAAATGGTATTTCTAATTTTGGATGAACACCATGTGGGATAACCCATTATCAGAGCTCATTTTAGCTCTTATAATGGGTAGTCATTATGATAAGATTTTAAGAACACATACCGTTTAACAATAATAAGTGCCTAAAAAGTACTGATAAATGATTATCTTTATAAATTATTTTATTTAGAGTGGATAATAACCACACATTACCAGTTCTAAATATATTCTTTGATAATGATTACCATTTATCAGTTATATTATTTAATGCTGATAATTTATACTACTTCATAGTACATGTTCATTAGAAGTGGTTAGAAAAAGGACCTTTAGAGGCTTTTAAAGTCCATCCAATATAGACCAATGAGTTACCAATGGATTTCACTATTGGAAAATCACAATTTACTAGATATAAATCCATTTGATAGTTTCCATTTACCAATGGTGGAGTTCAATAGCGACCCCCATTTAGTGATAGCTATAGGGTTATGAGGTTATGTCCTATAGAGACTGTTATTTGGCACTCATTATAGCATTCCACCACTAGGGATATTGTGGCTTCTCTTTCCATACTCAATCTGTCCAATTCGAATGATATATGGAGGAATCATTAGTGTGTAATATTTTGAAATGTAAATTAATACACTATGAAGCTGGTATTTTCAATCAACCATAAACATACAACAGCAGTTACTGATAAATATATTATATGGTTTATTCAATTATAAATTTAAAACACCATAACTAAACACATCAATTTTTTTCAGAGCTCATCACCCATCATCTAAAATAATTGATAATCAAATAAATTACAAATTAATGATAATACATAATGAAATAACTAAAAAACACTAATTATATGACAATATTATTTTTATTTTTCAGAAAAGAGTAAAAAAATTCAATTTCATGAAAATTGATTAGTATAAGAGAAAAACTAAAACCAGGAATTTCAGAGAACCAAAACATAGAATAACTATATGCTCTCCATGATGATATATGATGAGTAGATTTATCCTCGTATATCTTAAAAAATGAGAAATAACTAGATGAATAGAGAGAACAAAAGATTGAATCTTCTTAAAAATCATAATTGAAATGATTCACACCCTCACCATGGGACAAAATATTGTTTATAAAAAACTGGGAGTCAAATTCCATGATAAGTACTGTCAAACAATGATCATGGTAAACCGAAAAACCCTAATAAATAAATTGGAGCTTAAAAATATATGTGATCTAATTAAAAATAAATAATTATGAAATTATAAAGAAATCAATTCATCATCATTATATGAAATCAAATCACTATCCAAACTATTATTTCCAGTAATAAGGATACAAAATTAATTTTTCTAATATCTATTATGGGTGTTTAAGCTTTTTCTCATAATTTCATCCATTCACCATAGACCAAAAATTATTTCTGTAATTCCAAAACGAAGACCATTCCACTACATTAGAGACATTGATGTGGGTTGACAACTCCATTCCACTGAAATAAAAATAACTTCAGAAAAACCAAATTATCTATTCCACCACACACTAATGGAATTTCACTATAGGGTGAAAAGAATACTAAATGACCAGATTCATTTTAGAATGACTTGATTGTTTAATGAATTCTACAAATTTCCAATTCCAAGGTAACCAAATACCCTGTGCTCTAGGGAAACATAAATTTTCAGAAGAAGAAGATTTCTCACTGCCAATATAAAGAGGGAATAATAGATCACAAGATGAATGATATTAGGAGAGATAATCCTTTATTTAGGCTATTCATGAGAGTAACTTCCACTAGAAGAATCTCAAATTGGGTGGGATTGGAATATTAAAAACGTATATCCAAGGATGGGGTTCTTGAAGAGGGTAAGCATCAAGAGTTATTTGGGAATCAAATATAACAGAATAGGCACCTACAGATTCCTAAAAGTAGTATAAATGATCTTCACCAACACGATAGATAATTGGACTTATAAGAAAAATATATTTGAATCCCTCAAAATAAAAAAGTTCCATAACTTATAAAAACCCCAACCATCATGTATATCATTAAATAATTACATAACTGTGGAATTTTCAAAAATGCGAACACTAGGAGAAGTCACACACAAACTGTTATTATCAACAAGAAACACATCATTACAAATGTTAACCATTGACCCATTTATAATCCAAAAAATTCCCTAGAATGAGAAGTGGATGCAGACCCAAAAAAACACCAAATATATTTTTTGATATATTTTCATCAAATTACTTATTTTTAATCATTAGGTTAATCTAAATATTCTTGTTTGATTCTTCCAGGAACACCACATATCAGATTGATGAATCATCTACTCATACAAAAAAAAATATTCAAATAAACCTTTCAAATGATTCCACATCAATCTAATGTATTTTTATAAGATATAGACCATCACCAACACACATTATTGTCTTAGAATAGTAAAAATGAATTTTCGGCCATCCATGAAAAATGAAGAATCTAATTGGAGTACCGTTTGTTAATATATTTTAATAATTAATTTTATACTGAGTTTCCTCTGATTTCATTGGAATTTGTGTTTCATTTCATGGGTTTGACCCTCCTCCATACATTACTAAACATTATAAATTCTCGAAAAACTACTTATTTTTTTAGTCTGAGATCACCATATGTTACATAAATGTATATTCCACTTTTGGAAACCAAATATAATTCAATGAATTATTTTATATGATTCACATAAATAATAGGTCATTATCTTTTTTAAAATTTTTACAAATAATTTTTACTTTTTGAAAACACTGAAAATCTGTTTTTATCCATCATATAAAAAATAATCTCTAATTGAAGTGAAGTAAGATTATATATTTTGATCATTGGGATAGAGTTTTTTGTCTCATACTTCTAGGAATGTAGAGATCAATTTCATGAGTTTTACCCCATGATTCATTCTATTGAAGACTATCAAACTCCTAAAAAATAAATGTTTCGTTTTTTTGTGCACAACACATATAATAATTCAATATCATCCACTCATACAAGTCATGAATAATTCAATATTAGTTTCAAAATGGTTTCACATCAATACAAGCCCATTTCCTATGGTATTCAATGTTACATGAACGCTTTAATGTTATAAAAATCTATTAATGTTTTTTTGTCACCACAAGAAAATGAAAACATAGAATGATGTGATTTATATTACTACGTATAAAAAATCTTTCTTTTAATATCATCCACTTATATCATAGAAATCATTTTTCCTTTTTCTACTTGGACCCCTTTTTTCATGTTATTGTAGACCTTAAAAACATTAAAAATATTTTATTTGGTCTTCCTTTCCACAAACTATGTTATATTGACACATCTTCTCCTCGTACACATAAAAAATAATTCTGAATCTATTAAAAAATGAATTGAAAAAAATATAGGGACTTATTTTATGTTTTTAGCTATTTCATTCACATTTTAGTGTTTTAAATCACTATAATTTATTTTAGGACATATTGGAATAATTGTAACTATGAATGATATAAATTTGGATCCTAAATTTAAATAATAATTCCATGGTTGTTTCACTCAGATTTTTCAAAAATAAGATGAGATTTTCATGGATTTGACCTCCTTCAACATGTTTCAAAACACATTCTGTTACCCCAACTATGTTAAATACACACTGAGGATGGGGGAGAATCATTGTATTAATTACTAAATCAAATTCCACTATGGATCCTATATCATCATAAAAAACAGTTTCATCTCTATCTAATGTAACAGATAATAATGAAATTTTTAAAACATACACTAGATAAAAAAATTATTTGGTTCACCCCTATTGGGCTATGTCCAAGGACAATTCAAATTAAATGTACATATATACGAAATTCACTAAAGGGAATTGTTATTACACTATTTGGAGCAGACTCACTGTCCCTCTTAGTTCCGTAAAATTTACAGTTTGAAAGACCACTACTCTCTCAGCTGATGTGTTTGCACTAATCCATCGATATATTCTTCTATATTTCTATAACACCACAGAATAGTCTAGCACATGAGTTTTCCACTATGATCCATTTTCTCCAGATTTATGAACAACACTTCACTGCATGGAAAATACCTCATAGAGACACCTTTTACAAATAGTTCTTATTCCTCCATGAACATCATCAAACAATTCTTTTTCTATATTTCCCTGCATAGAATTCGTGCTTCCTGGTTTTCATCATTTGAAAATAAATTTATAAAATTCATCTTTCACATAAACCATTCACCAAATAGTGAGAATTCATAGTGATAATCTTCATCATTGAAGACAACAGAGCCCATAAAATAAGTTCCATGAACTGAACACGTTTTATGGACATCCTACATCAAGAACCACCTCCTTTAAAAAAAATCCCATCCATGAAAAGCCTAAATCCCTTCAAGAACAACATTCATATTAAACAGAATTATTTTTGGGAAAAGATTCTCTAATGAAATTATCTCTCCCAATGATGTGATTAGGGTTCCATGATATAAGAAAATAGATCTTAAATACCCGATAATCAGAATTATTAAAGTCTCCATTCCATATTATCCATCTCTACATAGTATAATAGATATGTGTTTGTCATTTTTTGGCAGTCATCATAAGAACATTAAATTCCATTTGCAGCACCCCTTAAATCATCTTCATCTCCAATAATTGCGAACCATTTTTTGGTTCATATAGCATAAAATTCTACATGAAAATCATTATATGGGGATCCCCTAAAGAAACTCCATGACCTTAAAAGATGAACCACATTAGAAGATTAGGGAATTCCATTAGCGTTTCCTATACCACAACTGTTATGTGGCCCACCCTTTTTTCAATGAGGGAATCCATTCATTAACATAAATAAAATACAGATTTTGATTGCTAAAAATCTAGATAACACAGGGAAACTGTGCCTCCATCGAATGAACTTTCTTAGAGTAAATCCATTCTAAAACATTGTCAACTCAATTTATACCAACAAAAATAAATAAAAACCTTTTACACGACTACTTGAAGGAATATTTTCCATAAATCTCTCCCATTGATTTTGTTGACCATTTTTTACCATTTGATATTACGTGAAAGATTACAATTCTAATGTGTTGAAAACTCATTGTGATCTTCTATCATATATCAAAAATGGCTTTGTGTTATTCCATATAGTGATCAATGAATTATTCAACACACACTCTAATACCACATTAGTTTTGTTCAGTATAAGAAATAAGAGTAGTAAGTTAAATTCATCAATAAATCTCTTCATTCTAAAAATAGTCAACTATTTTCATCATGAACCCCATCAGTTCTGATATATAATCATTGATCGACCATCTATAGTATCTTAATTTTCAAAAAAAAAACTCTCCTCTCCTCCACTATCATATTCACTGATTGTATTAATGATGATAATTCTCTCAATTTATCAATGAACCCAAATTCTCTTCCATTGTGGATGGTAGATTATATATAATACATACAAGAACATAAAGTAAAAACACACCATACATCCGGTAGAGGGAGAAAAATATAATTTTTAATGTTTGGGGATTCAATTGTACTCTATGATCCAATCTATTCCACTCAAATGCCTCTTTGGGTAAGGCCTTCCGTAGAATTTCTAAATCTTCTAGTTCTCTGGGAACATACACTGTTTAAAAATGCCATGCCCCACATTATCCATTATATTATTATATTTTATTTCAACCGTATTTTACTATTAGGGATTGACTATATTTTTTGTATTATTTATGGCACTTGGATTTTTACAATAGATTTTGAATGGGATTTTACTTCAACTCAAATATTAAGTTGTTGTTTTATCCACAATAACTACATTCATTCTTTACTAGCCACAATATATATAGCATATACTTTTATCATGGAAATTAAATCTTGTTTCTTTTATTAATGAGAAAAACAATCCACCAATCTATTAATGACCACCCAACATTGACATTTTTCATTTTTAAAACCATTATAGTATTTATAATTACAACCCGATAAATATTACTATATTTTATCACATTACATCAAACTATAATCCACCATACCATTGATATAATGAAGTATTATTTTCACAATGATTATGTGTCTTTAATTGTCACATCTCTGCATGGCATGGGACAAAAACAAAATCACACCATGTAGTTGTTAGGAACAATAGACTGCCAAATATCTTTGTACATTCTATGACATTAACCACTTTTCATTTATCATCTCATGATTGATTCATCAACTTTGCCACTAAAGTCATCATATCCTTGGAATTATCTATTCCAAATATTCACATAACCTCCTTGGCATATTAGGACCAATAAAAAAATTATCCATTCCTTCCATATGACCCATAGAAAGCATGGGAAAATGTTATTTCTCCCACCATTAACAATTCAAACACAAATTTCTGGAATTCGAAAAATTATTATCACTAAAATTCATATGATCCAGCCAATATTATTTCGTAGACAAACACCAACAGAATCATTATTTGATTAATATAATTTTTTACTTATAGATTGTAATCAACTCCACCTCATTGAAAACTGTGCTTATTAAAAAACTTATCAAGTCTTTAATACCACTCTAATAGTGCTTGAATTGACCCATATAGCACGTTACATAGCAGAAAAAATTTATTATCATATTCATGTATAAAAAACAATCCAAATTCTTGAAATAAACTTATTGTTCAATATACCCATTCAAAAATTTTGTCTTGACAACCATCTAGAATAATTTTAAATTCAATATCATTATAATGGAAAATAATAAGCAAGAAGTCTAGATCCATAAAAAAGTTTCAAATATCTCATCAATTTCAATACCCTTGATCTAAGAGTATCCATTGCACAATATTCATTTTGTGTCCTGAATTAAAAATCTAACTTTATTTAATTTTTTAAATTCCCATTTGTTCCATATATATTTTTTATCTTCATGTCTCAAAAGGATATCCCATGTCAAATTTTTCTCAATTTGGTCAAGTTCATTTTTTATATATTAAACCCAGATCTCATCTCAAGGTGCTTCTTCAAAAAAATTAGTCTCTACCTATGATAGGATATATTCCTTTTATAAATAATACATTCTCCATGATTGAATTTATAATTCCTAATAACCAATAATGAGTTGTCTATCATTTTCATGATGAATATTCCACATCCAAGAATATAATGATTTGAAATCCTCATCCTCATCATTAATATCATATTCTAAATAAGAATTCTCTACTTATACCCCTATAGATTCATTCGTCCTCATTACTTTTATGATGGAACTATTAACTATGTTTTTGAAGCTTCTATTCATTTTATACTCTAGCGACCTCATTTCATTCAACTAATTTTCCCAGACTCTTCTTAAAAAATATATATTATATTATTTTTCATGGATATCCAATTAATATACATTCATCGTATTAACATTCAAATTTCCTTTCTCTCTCTTTATTGAGAATAAATAATTTACTTACAATGAATTGAAAGTATATCAATGCTGGATTCATTACATCCACTGCTTGTATAGAATATTATCTTATTTTAGACAAAAAATGCTTTTTTATATGTAGTCTGAAATCAAGAAAACATACTTTCACAATTTCTCTAGTAGGTCCTTTTCAATAAAAATTATCATATAAATGTTTTTTATGATCAAATTTCAGCTATCCACCACTCCATTTTGTTGAGGACTTCTCACTACTGAAACACGATGCCTTATACGATGTTACATGATGCATTCTTCCCCATATATATTTGTGACTTTCATAACATTATCTATATGAAACATTAGAATATTTTATACATGCATTATTTGAGATTACCTTTGATGTTTATTTATTCCGTTAAACCCCTCAGAGTTATTGTTAATGAAAAATACCTATGCCATCATATTTAAATCATAAATTAAAATAACATAATTCTTATTTCCATTAATTTTTCTTATTAATATAGGTCTACACACGTATTCACTAATTCAAGATCATTGGATGAAATTTTTTAATTTTCATTGCCATATTTATGATAATATTTCATTATTGACAAGAATCACAAGTGTGAGTACAATCACATGATAGATTTGGTAGATCACAAGCATCATATTGTTTTACCATATAATCATGGGATGGTTGGAAGAGATGGATAATATATTTAGTCCACAACTTATTATTATCCTCTTTGGATTGAAAGAACATATCTTGTTATCTACATATAATATAGAGATCCCCCTTATTACATGTTCCCTATAAAACTATTATAACATCATGTCCCTTAAAGATACATAACATCTTGGTAATCAATATAGAATAACCTATGTCACACAATTGAATAAAACATAACAATATGTGATAGATTCATTTGAAAACAATGACATCAAAATTCCCTATTTCATTGCCCCCAAATATTCCTTTTTTCTTCTAATAATCATCATGACATAATCACTTCCAAATTTTAAGACTAATTCTATTTCATATTTTATCCTTGTGACAATATCCATATTTCACATCATGTAGGATGTGTATCCACTATCAAGGATCCATACAAATGAATGATTTGATTTCATAATGGTAGCCTCTGTAACCACTTCCTTCTGAACACATTTACTTTTGATCCACATCACTTACTTCATGCCTATTGTGAACTGATATTCTTGATCTTCCTCAAATAATGATTTAAAAAATTCATCTTCCCAGGAAAATAATGGATTGTCCATTTTCTAGTCGTTTGATTGTTCATTGAGGTGTTTCTTATTACCATTTTTGGTCTACTTCTCATCATTCATATGTATTGTTGAGGAGGAATATCTAGCTATTTTTCCAAATCCTACACACCAAATCAGTGACCATCAAAATACTTATAATAAATTTAGCTTTATATTTTAACATTTTATCCCTTATCCCATTCGATACCTTTTTCCTATGGAACACAGATTTTGGGAATTTATCATATTTCCATAGAAATAACATAGGATATGAGGATTATTCCTATTCATTTTTATATATCTAGTTCTAAGTTGGGTTATATGAATCTTTTAATTTTTATTTCTAACCAAATCTTTTTTAAACATTGGAGTGGGAACTCGAGGTTAGATAAAAATCGCCACAACATTTGGTTTTTTATCAATCTCCTACCAACTTTATCATTTGGATTTGAATATTTTGTCTCTTTTTTGGACCTCTATAGTCCACTTCCATATTTTATTTCTCTCTGGTAATATATTTTCATATATTTATATTGGTAACCAAGAGTCTCTCATGAAATTAAAACTTTCTTCAAATTTCAAAAAAAAAATCTACATGTTTTTCAATAAATTTGATTTTAACCTTTTCTATAATAGTATAGCCATCGATCAATCTATTCTATTATTCAACTTTGATATTGAAATCCACAACCGTATTCACTGTTCTATGAATTGAAGGCTGGAGATTTAAAATTTATTCAATCTTCTTTGACATCTCATCATCCCACTACTTCATATAGAGTTTGGAATCATGAACCACTCTATTGGATTTCAATGTTTTGGTTCTCCAAATATCTATATCCTCATTATTGTCTTGTAATTCATAATGAAGGTCAATTCATCCTTTGATATTTATTTTCATAATTGTAACTTTCTTTCCATTTTAATGAGATATCTACAACTCCCACTATAGAATTTTCTCAATGATCCTTACAAATCTCCATCTATTCTACCACATATTCAAAACACCTATAATTTTATTTTATAAAATATTATTATTTTGGAGGAAATTTAACTTCAATTATTTCATACCTTTCACATTGTTTGACGAGTTATTCTTGGGAGTTTTGGATTTATCCTCCTCATTGTCTCGGATATTTTTTGCATCTTTCAAAAATATTTCCAACCATTCCACATTGAATACATGTGATTGGCTATATCCTTTTCAACATTCCTTTTCCACATAATTGGTTTTAGGAAATGAATGAAAAAACCTCATCTATATCATCTTCTTACCAGCTATATTAAATAGTGAAATTGTTTATCTCCTTGAAATCCACCTCTATGGACATACATTATTCCATAGACTGAATATATTCATTTCCCATCTCGTAAAACACAATATTACTATGTATGTTATCCATTGTTAGGATCATTGGATTTTTATCTTCCCGTAAAATGAAATTTGTATTGATATGAGGTGGATGTATTCTCAAGGAACACTAAATGATATTTACATCTTAAATAATTTCTATGAGACCACATGTGTCTTCCAAAAAATCAATCACCTTATCGAAGAATTCATCAACAACCTCATTTGAGTTCATTATTAGTTTGTCATATTTTTTAGAAAAACACCTATAATTTGTTCACATTAACATGGAAAATTATCCTCATAATTCATTGATTCCTCTAGAATTAAATTTTAATTCCCTACGGTTTCCTTATGATAAAGAACCTCTATCAATAATAGCCAAAATTCCATTAACCTTTGATATAAAGACATAAATACATAATGATTGGAAGTAGTGATACATAATATTCATATATAGTTGAAAACATATTCCATCAAATATTTAAATCTCTTTATGATTTACAACCACAATTTAATCCCTTTACAGAGAATCCTTAATATTAACCATTACTTATGACACCAATTATTAGCCCAACTATGTTAAATACCCTTAGGGGGTTGAATCATTGTATATAATATTAAAACATCAGCCCCTTTGGACCATGTTTCATAATTATAAAAACATTATTTTCTCTCCGTCTAGTTTCATATAATAATATGCTAATTAAATCATACATATGATAAAAAAATTACCCGGTTCACCATTATAGGGAAAAATCCATGGAAAATGAAATGAAAATTTTCATGTGGACAAAAGTTAACAAAATTCTCTATAGTTAAAAGATTTGGGGAGCACTAAATATCTCCGTTATTTCAAATCCATCTACGATTTGATGGCTGACTACTCTCTCAACAGAAGTGTGCATAGTTCTTCTTTATAATATTCATCCATTTTTATGAAACAACTCAAAATTGTACCATACGTGAGTTTGTCATGATGCCGTATTTTCACCTGATAGATGATCTAATCATCCCATTGTATAAAATACCTCATGGAGACACCTTTATGAATTATTATTGATCATCCAAGAATAGCTTAAAACCCTTCATGATCTGACTTGCACTAACAAGCACAACTGTTTTTTGATATCTTACATGATGAAATTATATCATAAAATTCCTCCATCATGAAAACAATGAACCGCATATCATGAGTACATCACAAGTATCATACAATTTGTGGAATATATAACAATTGAAATACCTTTTGATAATTGGGCATGCTTTTTGGATGTCCTCATTCTCACACCACCTCTACTATGGAATTTCTCTTTCACATAATTACTATACCCCATTGAAAAAAACATTAAAAATATAGAAAAATTCCACTATTAAAAATATTTTCTAATGAAATTCACCCAACCAATGATATGATTGTGGGAAAATGTTTTAAGATAATAGATCCAAAAAACATAATACTCATAATTAAAAAATTAATCCTTTGTTTATTGGCCATGAACACATACTTCACTTGCTTTGTGGTTAACATAGAGGGACCACAATAGTCTACAAATGAAATTCCATTTAGGACACCCCTTAAATAAGCATATTCCACCAAAAATGTAAAAACCATTGCATTTCTTATTGAGAAAAATTAAATGTATAATTCATGCTATGTGGTTCCATAAACACAATTACTTCAAACACAAATGATGCTCCTATTTTGTTGTTCTATCAATTACCTTTTTGGTTTTCATAACACAACTGCATGTGGTCCACCCAGTTTTCTATTTAATTATTTTCCATTTTAAAAAAAATCCCTATTTTGTGGAACCAAAATTTGGAAAACATTTGAAAATTGTTCCACATTGAAAATACATTTCCTCGACAACAACTATGATAGAATTTTGTCATCTGGATATTTCAACAAACACAAACATCCAAAAAAAACATTAAAATATCACTTTTAGGGAATTTTCCCAACACATTGACATATTTATATGTATATTTATCAACCATTAAATTAAAATCTCACAAAATATTGATATGATTCCTTCTCATACAAAATATAAATAATTCATTGTTAGTATTCCGATGATTTCACATCAATCAATTTTATTTTACTATTGTCTTGATTGCTACCCACAATTTTTAGTGTTTTAAATCACTAAGAATTTATTTTCAATATACCTATGAAAATGATAATTCATATAGACACTAGTCCCATTAATATATATAACAAATAATCCTAAGGGTGTTTCCTAATTATTTGATAGGAATTAGAGGAATTTCTCTTAGTTTTGATGCCAGACCACATGTTTTTAAACATAAGCAATTATTTTAAAAATATTTTCCTGATGGTTCAAGAAAATCACATTTTGGATTTAATATGGAAAATACTGACCCAAGAAACCAAATTATTTTAAAAATTTTATGACAAACCTGAATAATGGTGGATGAGATAAATCAAATAACAATGAGGACGTTTTATACACAAGAATTTTTAACAAGGAAAATCACATTTATTTGGAGGATTAAAAACTCATGGGGTAAAATTAAAAATACCACTAAAAAAATATAGAGTAACAAATCAATGTAAACTCCCATAAATGAGTTATAATAATAGTTTATAAAACATCTATGTGAACATAAAATCATAAATACTCCTCTATCATATCTCAAAAAATTATTCCATGTGAAAAATTCCACCATTCCATGAAAAAATGTCATGCTCGATGATCCATATATGAAAAACACCCCCTTCTGTCAAAACCCACTCTAAAATAGAGTTATGGATTAGGGAATGTTTCATCATCATCATTCGAAAATACCTCTTTGAAGATTTATCATTTATCTATCAATCAAGACACATAATACCCACATTTATATCCAAAATACTGCTTGATATATATTTCACAATGCTTCTCACTACTTGATAAATTTCATGATACCTATAATGATACTAAAAATTAATAAATTTTACTTGTTTCTTCACTAAAGTATACATAAAAAAAATATCACATCAAATTAGACGTCCGCCATTGAAATTTCGATCATCATCGCTAATTGTTTTCACATGCTACAACAAATGCGACAACATCCTTCCTCATCTTGGGGGAATTTATCTTGAGTAACTCCATTTGTAGTTTTATAATAAACTAATCATCAGTAGAAATAAATTTCATCATACCAAAACAATTCTAATGTAACCACTTATATAGACACCAAGTCCATGTATCCACATAATGCATTCCATCCAATGGCCTGAAGGCCTTCAAAAATTTGTTATTATTGAAAATCGCCTTATTATAAGAAGGATTTGGAAACCCATTAACTTAATGGAGATAGAGAAATAATTATAGAAAGACAAAATAGTGAAATCCAAATTGAAAAATTGGGAATCCCATTCCAAGAATAAAAAAATATGAAGAACTCCAATGATGTAAGGCTAATCGGAAACCATGTGTCCTAGGTCAAAGCACATGCTCGATCTGACGAATGACACCATACCCTCTCAAACAACTGAATAACATAATAATTTAAAATGGTAAAAACATCTATAAATCGTCCTCTTAGTTTATTCCATGTTATGAAGCCCACCTGCATAGCTACCCTCTTTCGGGATTGTACCAAAAAAAACATAATGTCCACCGAACACATCCAAATCCTTAAGATAACCAAATCAAATACAGTGTAACTCCACAAGATTTTCTAAAAAAAATATAAATTCATGGAACTTTTTTTAAGTAGATATTTGTAACTATCTTTTAAACATAATTTTGCCACTTCTATGTTTTGAATTTCAAGAAACTGTTATCTACAATTGTGTTCAGTATGTTATTTAGAGTCTATTGGAACCAACATGTTTTTTTGGTGAACAGTAACATACCCTTATGAAAAGTGATATGACACTAAGGAATAGAAATTTTTAATATTATTTTATTTTCTTAATTCAATAAGATAATAACATCTTTGTTAATTTTTCATTGTAATAAAGAAGTAGTTATACGATTACAATTGTTAATTTTTTAATTAAGTATGCTTTTATTTAAAAATTTAATTAAAAATATTTAGAAAAATATTCTCAGAAAATAGACTTCATTTTTTAATTCTAAACTTCAAAAAATGGAAGGGGTTAATTTTTGGGATTTTTCTGAGATTCAAGAATTTTCGATGAATAGTGGAATATGATAAAATATCGAATAATCCAATTATCAGCAGAATACACTATTTATGACATCATATGTGATATAAAGACACATGGTTCGATCTAAAATTCCATTATTACTATTTTGGGTCACATTAATTAATATCATTCATTGTCTTATGCAAAATATTACAATAATTATTTAAATAATGAAAAACACCCCCACCCCTCCACTATAAATACCACCCTCACTCCCCTCTTCCTCCCACACCTCTCAAGCCTTTAGCATTGTCTAATTTCGGCCAAATTCCTTCCCCAATCTTCTTCCCCACGTCATATAGCTTCTTGTTTTCACCAAAAGTCCAAAACCAACGCCCTATGGAAGGATCTCAAGGAGAATAGATCAAGAGGGAAACATCATCTTTTATTTTCTTTCTTTTCTTACATTTTATTTTATTCTATTTCATTACCTTGTTCATATGTTTGGATATATCATTAAATATCCCCCCTTAATGTCAGTTTTATGTATAAATGATAATATATTCCATTGCTCTCATCAACTATTTTTTATGAAATTCTAAGTGACACCTTTTTGCTGCGAATTTTCGTACGAAATTTTTCATGTTTTCCTTGATTTCATGATTCATTTTTCTTATTTCCTCATTCCAACATATCCATGAGGTATGAAATCTACAGAATATTTTATATTCTACATGTTCTCATGTTCATAGAAAATTCCTCATCAATATTCTTCTCCTCTCCCACTTATTTAGGGAATAAAAACATTGTCTGTGATGTGTCGAATTACCAACATCGTGGACGATGTAATTTCAATTTTCATTAATTCATTCAAGTATGGTCATGAAACCATTTATATGTTTGATATATGTTATAATTTATTTTTTATGACTCATCCATTGTTCTGTAATTCTTTTTTACTCTTGGTTCAAATTTATAAGGCAAATTTAGGTTGTTATTATCAAAGAACCACTAAAATGATCTAAACAAACATCATTAATGTTTTAACTTATAAATAATCAGCATAGAAACAATAAAAGTTATAAATGGTATAATTTATGGTACTAGAAATATGTAAAAAATAATCCATTATAATTCTGTAGTTTCACTTCCAATCAATAATAATGATTCATCATGAACTGATCGTGGAAATTATAAAATAACTCACCCAAGACAATGCTAGGAACACAATACTAACAATTAAGGGGAAAAATGAGGTTATGAAATGAACATATAAGATATAATAACCATGAAAATGTTTCTTTAAAATACTAATAAAACTTTTTTGAACATTATACAGGATGTTTAAAAATGTTTAATGTAAGAAAAGCCTGAGGTAAGGGAAAACATAACAAGATTTCCATTCTTTGGGTTAACCTTCTAATTCATCATTTATGTGCTATTTAAATTGTTTTTGTAATGGGTTATGTTTATATTATGTTTTATTATGTTTATTTATAGTATATTTAAAAACTAAATCCACTCTATTATGTCTCTCTTAAATTGTATTATATTTATAAGGGGCCATTCTTTTAAAATTATCTTTTAAAATTTTGTTTAATGAAATTCTAAAGAAATGTTTTTATGGAATTATTCATGTTGTATGATTATGTTTTGGTTCTTGGGGATTGTTTATGATGAATTTTGGGACCTATATTTCCCTACAATGCATTTTTAACTAGTAAGTTAGAGGTCGCATGTATGGTTACTACTAGTGTAACTACGATGGTTACAAAAATTAAGGTAGTTGTGAGGGTTGCAAAATTATAAGGTAGCCAAGAATGGTTACATGATTATGTATGTAATGCCCCAAGATACCTTTATAGTTATACATATGTTCTTATTTATTTTTGAATTATCATTCATTACAAATTAATTATATACATGTGACAAGTTTGTCTTTTGAAGTGATCTCATACGTTACAAGTAATCATGGAATAATGTGCTCTTTCTTTGTTTTTCATCCATTACTACGATTTTGTGCTCATCCCAAGTTTTTAAATGATTTTCACAAGTAAATGGATGTGTAAGACAAGGAAGGAAGCCATGTTAAATGTTGAATAATTTTCAAGGAGTCTTTTTTTAGGTTTAATGTTATATATTTTGGAAAAAATGGAAATTGTCTTTATGGTATCCACTCTGTAAAAATGTGTAATGTTATGAATGTGTTATGTCACAATTCTGAAAATATCTAAACATGAAAAGATACTCAATGTAAAATAAAGTGTTTTATTGACTAAAATCAAGATTATGTATGTCATAAGTCCAGGTCCTTATAGTTGGTATCAGAGGATGGTTTAGATAACTTTAGGGTGTAGGGTGATATTAATAGAATACCATAAATTATTTTTCTCTATTTTTAATTTCAAATGTTTTGGATTTTAATGATTACTATATGGATTCATCAATGATATGTTTTTTTATAATTTTTTCCCCAGAAGGAACAAGGATGCTTAATAGGATAGGCATCTACAGAATGACATCCTTCCGGAACTACATCCTGGAATGGTAGGATTGGTACCGAGCAGTTTGTGGCTGTAATGGCTTAGATAATGAAGGAAATAAATGGTGGTGGAATCCATGCAATAGAACCAATAAATATACCACAACAGAATAGGATGGTAGTGGAACATTTTATGAGACAACATCCTCCTCCATTCAATGGATCTTCTGAACCAGTAGTCGCTGAAGGATGTATCAAATGCCTTGAAAAGATATTCCATGTTATGGGATGTTTAGACAATAAAAATGTAAGTCTTTCCATTTATCATTTTGAAGGGGAATCTGATCAGTGTTGCTCAATGGTAAGTATTATCAAGGGTATTGAGTGGGATAAATTTAAAAGGCTTTTCCTTGAAAAATAATTTCCTAAGGTGGTGAAACATAGGATTAAGAAGAAATTCCTCGAATTGAAACAGAAGGAGGAAGATTCAATGGCTATGAATGAAGCAATCTACACCCGACAGGATATGTATTCTCCAAATCTTATTCTAGATCTTGATGGAAAATTAACCTCTTTTACTCAATAATTAATCCATGGTATCAAAGGGTGTTGGCCTCTTATTAATTAAAAATTATAAGAAACTTGTCTGATGTGCGGAGAGGGTATAGATAAAGATTGTTGATGATCACATCCATTTTTTCAACAAAGAGAAGAAGAGGTCTAGTTGGAAAGAAATGGGTACGAATCCTCCAATGAAATCTGATGGTAAGAAAATCTAGTTTCTAGTTTGTGAAAAGTGTGGAAAAGAGAACCCTGGGGAATGTCTTATCAAAACTGGGAATTGTTTTAAATGTGGTAAGTTTAGAAATATGGCCCCAGAATGTAACAAAATGATCCGAAGACTAATCCTGATAAGAAAAATGTAATGTGTTTTAAATGTGGTGAAGTTAGTCATTATGCAAATGCCTTCCCAAAGAGAGATCTGAATGATGCAAAGAAACCAGGCTACAAGATGAAAGGGGTAGTGAGATCTTTTTTGACCATGTTAGTAGACGTCAGACCGTCCAATAATGTGGTATCAGATACTTTGTTTGTTCCCTAAATTTTTTCAAATGTTTTTTTTTATATGAGGGTTACACATTCCATCGTATCTATAAAATATTTTGGGTAAATTGGGAAAATAACCTCAACAAATGAGTCCCAAACGTGTTATTAAAACACCAGGGGGAAATATTATAGCAAAGAAGAATTTTAATAATATTTCTATTATGGTATGTGGAAAGACATTACCTGTAAACCTTGTTTTATTACCCTTAGTTGAGTTTGATGTTATTCTGGTGTTGGATTGGCTTTCTATTTATCATGAAAATATTGACTGTAGAGCTAAAGAAGTTATTTTTCAGAAAGAGTTTCATTTTGTATACAATAATGAACCCATACAATTTTAAAAATATCATGAAGCAATGAAACTACTAAAAGATGTAAATTAACATTATCTTGATCATATTTTTGAAAACAATGGAACGGTTCAGATTAATGATGTTCCAGTTGTAAATGAATACCTTGATGTTTTTCCCAATGAGTTACTTGGTGTCATACCTGATCGGGAAATCGAATTCACAATTTACTTAGTTCCAAATGCTATGACAATTTCAAAACACTCGTATCATATGTCTCCAATAGAACTTCATGAATCGAAAAAATTTGCAAGATTAGCTTGACAAAGGAATAATTTATCCTAGAACATCCCCATAGGGAGCCCCTATCTTGTTCATTAAAAATAATTATGGTTCCATGAGACTTTTCATTGATTATAAGGATTTAAATAATTTCACTGTTAAAAGAAATTATCCTTTTCCTCACATAGATAAATTTTTTGATCAGCTCTAGGGATCTCAGTGCTTTTCGAAGATTGACCTAAGATCAAGATACCATCAGCTGAAGGTGAAGGAGGATGACATCTCAAAAACATTCTTTAGAAGTAGATGAAGGCATTATGAATTTTTTATTATGTAGTTTGGATTAACTAATTCACCTTCTATATTCATGAATTTTATTAATAGAGTATTTCATGAGTTCATGGATACATTTTAGGTTGTTTTTATTGATTACATTCTTTTATTTTCTATAAATAAATAGGAGCATGAAAAACTTTTATGGGTGGTTTCAAAAATTTTAAAAGAAAATAAACTATATGGAAAATTCAGAAAGTGTGATTTTTGGTTTCAACAGATTTCTTTTCGTGGGAACATTGTAAATAAGGATGGAATAACAGTTGATCCTGCTAAAACAAAATTCGTTTATGAATGACCAAGACCCAGAAATATTACAAAGATTCATAGGTTTCTAGGGTTATCATGTTATTACAGATGGTTTGTTAATAACATTTCACAGTTATTTGGCCCGATAAATATGTTAAGATGGAAAGGTGTTAAATTTGTTTGGATAGAGGAATGTGATGTTTGTTTTTAGGCACTGAAGAAGAGATTGGTGAATGCTCTAGTTTTGGCCATACCATCCTGGAAGGGTGAGTTTGTCATCTACAATGATTCTTCATTGAAGGGATATGGTTGTGTTTTGATTTAGAATGATCAGGTAATTGCCTATGCTTCGAGACAACTCGATCCTCATGATCTAAATTATTCAACACATGATATGGAATTGCTAGCTGTTGTTTTTTCATTGAATATTTGGAGGCATCATTTTTATGGACCCAAATCTCAAATATATACTGACCATAAAATTTTGAATTATATATTTACTCAGAAGGAACTAAACATAATGTAGAGAATATGGATTGAACTGATAAAGGATTATGAATGCACAATTCATTACCATCCTATAAAGGAAAACAATGTGGCATATTCCTTGAGTCAGAAACATTTGGCATCATTAACCATGTTACATTTGGAATATGATCACTTGATTAATGATTTGATGAATTTTTCCATAGAAGTTGTTGGTTTAGGGAATACATATGTTTTGTTTCAGATTTCAGTGCCATCATTGCTGTCAGGCTGAATTAAGAAACCGCAGAAGGTAGACATTGAGCTACATAAAAAGGTAGAATTGGTTAAAGTGGGTATGTTTCTAGAATTTAACCTATATAATGATTGTGTACGATTTGGTAAATGTTTGTGTGTTCCTTGTGACTCACTGTTGAAAAAAAATTTGTTGTGTGAAGATCATAGTTATACATTTTCTGTTCATCCTGGTAGTACTAAGATGTACATAGACCATTGAGAGTATTATTGGTGGGATGGAATGAAAATAGATATTGATGATTTTACCATGAATGATTGACATGTCAACAGGCTAATGAAGAGTGGCAGTTACCGAAGGGGATGCTTCAACCTTTTCCAGTGCCAGAGTGGAAATGGGAGACGGTATCCATGGACTTTGTGGTGGGACTACCAAAAAATTCTCGAGGTAACAATGCAATTTGTGTTATTGTTTATCGGCTGACAAAATCTGCACAGTTTCTATCTATTCGGGATACAATGAATTTGGATCATCTTTCTCAATTTTACCTCAAGGTGATTGTATGGTAACATGGATATCCTCTTTCCATTGTATCTGACCGAGATCCGAGGTTCACTTCTAAATTTTGAAAGGGACTTTAGAAGTCATTGGGCATAGAGTTAAATTTCAGTACAGATTTTCATTTTCAGTCAGATGGGCAGTCAAAACGAACGATTCAGACTTTGGAGGATATTCTTCAAGCTTGTTCAATGGAATATCATGGAATTTGGGATCAACATATTTCTTTAATAGAGTCTTCTTATAATAATATTTTTCATTCCAACATTTAGATGGATCCTTTTGAGGCTTTTTGTGGGAAGTGGTGTTAGTCTCCAGCGTTTTGGTTTGAAGTGGGTGAAAGAAAGATTATGGGACAGAATTAGTAGAGGAGGTGGCTGAGAAAGTGATGATGACTCAGCAGAACATGAGGACAACACAGAGAAGGCAGAAAAGTTATACAGATAACAGATGGAAGGACTTCTCTATTGAGGTAGGTGACCATATTTTATATAAAATCTCTTCCTGGAAAAGTGTGGTGCATTAATGTAAGAAAGGGAAGCTAAGTCCATGGTTAATCGGTCCTTTTGAAATCTTGGAGAATGTTGGAACAGTTTCATACCGCGTAGCATTGCCTCCGAGTTTGTTTCAGGCACACAATGTTTTTAATGATTTGATTTTGAGAAAGTATGTGCGAGATTTGTCACATGTCTTTATCCCAGAAGCATTTCAGCTGGAAGAGAACCTTTCTTATGATGAGAAACCAGTTCAAATTATTGATCGAAGAGAACAGGTATTGTGGAATAAGGTAATAAACTAGGTAAAGGTATTGTGGAGAAAACACATGGTTGAACAAGCAACATGGGAGTGTGAAAATTCTCTAAGGGGAAAGTACCCCCAGTTGTTTAATAAGTAAATAAAATAGCGAGGATGCAATTTCCAGAAGGTGGGGATAATGTAACACCCCTAGTTTTCCTAAAAATAAATAGAAATGCATGGAACATTGTTTTTTGTAGATATTTGTAACTAGCTTTTAAAAATAATTTGTACACATTTATGTTTTGGATTTCAAGAAACTGCCATCTATAATTATGATCAGTATGTTATTTAGACTCTATTGGAACCAACTTGTTTTTTGGTGAATAGTAACATACACTTAGGAATAATAATATGAATAGTGATATGACCCTAATGAATAGTAAATTTTAATATTATTTTATTTTTTAAGGCTTTAAGACAATAAAATATTGGTTAATTTTTCATTGTGATAAAGAAGTAGCTATAAGATTAGAATTGTTAATTTTAGAATTAAGTATACTTTTATTTAAAAATTAAATTAAAAATTTTTAGAAATTTTTTTATATAAATGGACGTCATTATTGAATTCTATATGTTGAAAAATGGTAAGGGTGATTTTTTTGGATTTTTTTAAGATTTTTGAATTTTCGATGAATAGTGAAATATGATAAAATACCGTAAAATCAAATTTTCAGTAAAATACACAATTTATGACAACATAAGTTATGTAAGGTGACTTTGTTCAATCTCACATACCCCCTCTCCTCCACTATAATTACCACCCTCACTCCTCTCTTCCTCCCACACCACTCAATCCTTGAGCATTGTCTAATTTCTGCCCAATTCCCACCCCAATCTTCTTCTACATGTCCCAGAGCTGATGGTCTCACCAAAAGTCAAAATCCAAAGCCCTTAAGAATTATCTCAAGGAGAAGTGATCAATAGGTAAACATCCTCTTTTATTTTCTTTATTTACATTCATTTTATGTTATTCTCTTTCATTCAATTTTTCTTATGTTGGGATATATCATAAAATATACCCCCTTTCTGTCCATTTTATATATAAATGATGAGATATTCCATTACTTTAATCACACTTTTTTTTATGAAATTTTAAGAGACGAGGTTAGGCTGCCAAATTTTCGTGAGAAATTTCTGATGTTTTCTTTTATTTCATGATTCCTTTTTTATCTTTACTCACTCCCCCTTATCCAAGAGGCATGAATTCTCCAGAATCATGAATATTCAGGATTTTCTCATGTTTATGGAAAATTCCTCATCAATATTCTTCTCCTATCCCACATATTTAGGGAATAAAAACATTGTCTGTGATGTGTCGAATTACCGAAATCGTGGATGATTTGATTTCAATTTCTATTAATTCATTCAAGTATGGTCATGAGACCATTTATATGGTTGAACCATGTTATAATATATGTTTTATGACTCATCCATGGTTCGGGAATTCTCATTTACTCATGGTTCAAATTTATAAGACAAAATGAGTTTGTTATTATCAAAGAACCACTAAAATGATCTAAACGAACATCATTAATGTTTTAACTTATGAACAATCCTCATATAAAACATCAAAGTGATAAATTGTATGATTTATGGTACTAAAAATTTGAAAAAAATACTGCATTCCAATTTTTTAGTTTCACTTCCAATCGACATGAACGATTCATCGTGAATCGATAATGGAAATTATAAAAGAACTCAGCCAAAAAAATGCAAGGAACCAAATGCTAACGAATAAGGGGTAAAATGAGGTTATGAAATGACCATATAAGATTTTAAAAACATGAAAATGTTTCTTTAAAATAGTAATAACACACTTTTAACCATTATACCAGAAGTTTAAACACGTTTGAAGTGAGACAAGCCTGAGGTAGTGGAATTCATAACCTGATTTCCATTCTTTGGGTAAACCATCTACTTCATCATTTATGTGCTATTTAAATTTTTTTGTGATGTGTTCTGTTTATATTCTATTTTATTATGTGTATTTACAGTATATATACATACTCCATCCACTATATTAAGTCTCTTTTAAATTTTATTATATTTTTAATGGGCTTTCCTTTTAAAATCCTCTTCTAATATTCTGTTTTAGGAAATTCCAATGAAATGTTTTTATGGTATTATTAATGTTGTATGATTATGTTTAGGTTCTTGCTTTATTTTTATGATGAAATGTGGGACCTATATTTCCCTCCAATGCATTGGGTATGAGTATGTTGGAGGTTAGTCATATGGTTACTCCAAGTGTAACTGTAATTGTTACACAAAGTAAGGTAGCCGTGATGGTTACAAAATTATAAGTTAACTAAGAATGGTTATAAGATTATGTAATTAATTCCCCAAGATACCTCTATAATTATACTTATGATCAAATTTATTGTGGAATTATCATGTATTACAAATTAAGTATATAAATGTTATATGTTTGTCTTTTGAAATGATTTCATACGTTATAAGTATTCATGTTCTAATGTGATCTTTCCTTCTTTTTCATCCCTTACTGAGATTTTGTTCTCATCCCATGTTTAAAATGATTTTCACTGGTTAATGGATGTGTAAGACAAGGAAGGAACCCATGTAAAATGATGAAGAATTGTCAAAGAGTCTTGTTTTTAGTTTTAATGTTTTATATTTTTGAAAAAATGGTAACTGTCTTTATGGTATCCACTCTATAATAATGTGTAATGTTATGAATGTATAATGTCCCAATTCTCTAAATCTCTATACTTGAAAGGATCCTAAATTTAAAAGGAAGTTTTTTCTTGACTAAAATCAAGATTATGTATGTAATAAAGCCGAGTCCTTATATACCAAGTCAGGAAACCAATCCAAATGGTAGAGCCAATATGAACTCTACTAAAGCAATCACCGCTGGGATCGAAACAAGAGGAAACCCTTAATGAATAAAATTCACCATTAAAAAACATCCTTATCAACCTAAAAAAGGAGGAAAACCCGAAGAGAGTGGTTGAAAATATTCATCACCTGGGGAAGGAAAATCTAACATCATATCGGTAGAGAATCGAAGATGCGTGGAACCAAGCAGTTCTGAGATGGAAACACCAATCTGTGATGGAGCCAATCAAAATGAAGCCATGGAATATCCCACTCCAAATTCGAAATCAGAAAAACCATAGAAGGATGAAGGGAGCAGTGGGAATAATCTGGACACCACCGTCGATGGCACCACCATAAGAACACCTAACATTGCATCAAAATCAATGTTGAAAAAACAAATCCAAACTTCAACCCTCCTAGTAACTTTATAGATGATTCGTAGACCTACTATAATAAACCCAATTCCTTACAATAGCCATGACCTGATCTCAATTTCAGTTGGCACCAAGACACAATGAATATGAGACCATTCCATCATAATTCGATGAGTTGTGTCATTGCCAAACTGAAGCCAGACAACCACCAGAAGCTGACACTAAGACCAAACAACCACAGCCTACCAGACACATTATCACCGTACCGAGATCTGACCACCATTGTCGCCACAAGGTCTCTCCTTAGCCACACCAGGAGATCCAGAGCCAACTAGTGCCGCACCCGAACCATGATGAAGAGGCTGCTGATTCACTACCTGTGAGATGAGATCCTGAAGAATCCATTGCAGAGTCAAACACCCTGTGAGATGAGATCCAAAGAGTCAAACTCTAAGCTTCAATATCCATGCTGGAATATGGGAATCCAACTCCCGTGAAGAAACCCTTGGAATAACAAATAATTGGAGAACCTGTGCTCAGAGGCTTGACATTTTTTACTCCACATAATGAATTCAACATCACATTTTTTCACCTTTATTGTGAAAAAAATATATCCATTAATTTTGATATAATTTACTCTATTAATTTTGTTTAAATATTTCTATTATTAAATTTATTTCTAATATTAATAGTATGAATCTCAATGATCCACCAATTCTGGCCATCAAATAAGAGGAAACATCTAAAAATGTATGTTGGAAATTAATTTTTTTTCACACCAATAATCATCCTCTATATACAAATTTTTGACACCCTTTTTAAACTTTAAAAAAAACTAATAGCTCCATAAAAAAAGAAATATAAATTCTTAGGTGTTCATTATATCTATATTTTCATCATCCTAATAAAGAAAACTAGAACTAAAACTATCAATTTCCTCCCATGATTGTGATCACCACATTATCTAGATCACCTATAGAAATTAACCACCCCTATATGAATGAGAGATTTATGAACAGAAGTTCAAGGTTGAATATTTAATGATTCCTTTATTTCTATTATATTCTAAAGTCCATAATATCAATATAAAGTGTATGTGAGGAGTTTATTATGATGCAGAATTAAATTTCATTCGTGATAAAGCATGCATGTACTTTCAATGTATTATAGAAGTACTTACATGTATATATAAATGGAATGTGATGATTTTAGATTGAATTATGTAGTTGATGAAGTTCAATTCATGAAGGCATATTTTAATATAACTGTTTTTAGATAACTCATAATGTCTAATGACATGTTCCAAGATCACTAAGAGATTTAATTTTTTCAAAAAATATAATTGTTTTTAGATAACACGTAATGTCTAATGACACATTCCAAGATCACTAACAGATTTAATTTTTTTAAAAAATTCTAATACAATTAATAGAATGGAAATATTTATTTCTATGATGAGTTTTGAGGAAATAACTTATAGTTTTCCATGAACCACTTCATAAGTATACGTAGATTCAGTCATACAAAGAATATTCTACCACATCATCTCATAATGACCCAATGTCCCGGTATTCAATTAATATGGCCAACATCCCCCTTTTTTCAATTTACTACTAATAACATATATCCATTTATCATTAGAGGATCCGATCGATTAATGTTGGGGAAAAATATATATTAATTAATTTCTCTCTCCATCAAATGGTTTGAATCCCAATACCCTCCCCCTTAAACACATTATAGAATAGAAAACATCTAAGAATGTTAGTTGGAAATAAAAATACATGTTATCACACAAATAATCATCCTCTATAATGAAATATGAAGACAACATTTTGAATCTATGATATACAATAAATATCTCCCCCACCCAAAAGAATCTGTACACCGATGTATTCATCAAATATGTATCTCATTTTCCTACAAAAAAATACTATAACAAAAATATATATCTCCCCCATATTAGTGATCACCCATTATCTATATTACATATATAAATTATCTTCCCCTTCTTGATGTGTTACATTGATAGTACAACTTCTTGGTTTAATATTGAATGTTTCATTTATTGTCAGTATATTAAAATGTCAAGCATGGAGGTTTTAGTATTTATTTATGATTGTGTTTTTGGATCCTTGTGTTTCGAGGTTTCTTGTTTTTTTTGTTTGGAGGAGCGACACTGTTTCTAGTGATTAATGACCCATGTACACTAGGTCTTTTATTTATATTACTAATTTGGTTCCCCTTAATCATATAAAATTTTACATGGTGAATGTATTATATTTCCTTATGATTCCTTAGATTTTTGAGAGATATATGACTGACCTTTTTTCATCCTCAACATCTTCTCATATTCTATTTATGGTTGATTCATAGTGGCTTACCTTCCCTATGAAGATGTGTAGATATTAAATGTTTTCCAAATCACTGGAATGAGTCAAAATCATCAGATCCAGGTATTACACATGACTCTATTTCAAAAACATCATGATAATAGGACTATAGAAGGATCACCCTCCCTACCCTATATGTATTTTGGTTGCTTCATCATTTAGTTCTGATGATTTAATTTTCAAAGTAAATAATATTCATGTCGCATATTTTACTATATTACATCATGTACTATTTTTTTGGGATTATTAAACTTGTGTGTGGTTGGTGAACATTATATTCACATAGGTCCAAAATGGATTGAATCATGTTAAATCTCTTGTGAAACATCACTTCTTTCATATAATTATTTTTTGAATCTGTCTCCTAATTAAAATCTGGTTTATGTTTATTTTTTTCAATCATATCTTGATTCCCCTCTATCAATTTTCTTTATTTAATTTAAATCATTATAACAAAAAATATCATTTTAATTTGAATACCAAATTGAATAATCATGAATATTAATAGATCAAAAATATTTATTGGTGACGTACACATTATGTTTTTACCAAATTATTGGAACTAGTTCAATTTGATAAATATGGAATCAAATAGGATTAAAATAAAAAAAATATTTGTGAAAATAATCATCAGTTATGGAAGACAATGATGTGATCCATTATTATTTATTAGGGGTTAATAAATTCTATGCATGGAACTAAGAAACACAATTTACCGAGTCTAATAATAGGAAGACCTTAATTTTCTACCACGATTTCTCTTATGAAATGTTTGTTAAAGACAATAATTATTTTCTTCATTCTTCATGTGAAAATGTTCTTACATAAGTTACTAATGAATGAATTACTACTAGTTTATGGAGTTTGTTTGAGAAATTACATATGATAGCTTCACTTAATGGTATAATTCATAATAAGCCTCTAATTAGATTTAATATTATCCATGGACATTCAATAAATTCAAAATTTATTTAATTCACTAAAATAATGTGTGATTTTTTAAATATTAAATATTACTTTTGTGGAACGAGATCAATATATTATTCTTTTATTTTATTTATATAATTCCAAATGAATTCTAGTAGAGAATATGATGTATATTTTTGACTCTCTAAACAATGATTTTGAAAAATAATGTTACCCATTATAATACATTCATTATTATTAATGGGGACTCTCCTAAAATATATCCAATGGTAGAGGATCTAGTTTTTCTTCATTTACTGATGAATTATATATAAAGGGTTGAATTTACATGCATCACAAAATATGATATTTTTGAAACATTCAAATCCTAGAAAAAGTTGAACATCTTGTAACAAGGAAAATTAAAATAAATGGAAATGATAATGGTTTAGAATACCTATCTAATGATTTCATTCATTTCATCAAATAAAAGGGTATTTTAATACACCCGACTGTTAGTGAGGCACAAAATATAATGGCTTTTCTGAAAATATTAATAAATATATCCTTCAGTGAGACAAAAATTTTCATGTATACTAGAAATTGGATAAATATTTCTTGATTTAGGATTCCACTATGACAGTGTATCTTATAAATAGGTTTCCATACACATATATTTGTTTAATGACCTGGGGGATTTTTTTTATTAGTAACAAACCTTATTAAAATCTCCTAAGAGTTTTTGGGTGTACTTGATATTCCCATGTCAATTATAATAAAATAAAACATTGAAATATTAAGTGTCTTTTTGATGGGTACCCTAAAGGTGTTAAGGGATTTTTTTTGTTTTTAACACTAGATACCAAACATGTATAATCAATTGTGATGTAGTGTTTCACAAATCTTGTTCTACCAATTCTAAACTGGTCAAAGAAGACAATGATGATTCATCCATTATTGGTGCTACTGATGCTCATCCATCAACGCCATTTGTGGATTTTGTAAAACCTCCTCCACATGATCCATAGTCTATGAAATGAGATGAATCTTTCTAAAGATTGGATTTTGGATTCTAAAAATTTACATCTGGATAATAATGATGATTACTAGTTGATCTCTGCTTGTGTTCGAATGGCCTATTGACCTCTTTCTCTTTTTAATTAATAAATACGAATTAGTTTTTCATTTATTAATGCCTGAGATATTATATACAATGACCCTAAATATAGAGAGAATTCTATTAATGATAGATATTCCAGGAAGTGTTTCTCTACCATATATATAAATTAAATCATTAAAGAAAACCATATTTCACCACCACAAAACATGGCAAGGGATGTGACAACCTTTATTAGTGTAAAGTAGAAAGCACAGATAAAAGATGGATTTTATCAACGCTTGCTAAAATCATTGACAAATTGACCCTTAATAATTTATCAAGAATGCAATGAATGGAGATGTGAAAGGAGATGACATGGCTCTGGTGTCTCACCAATATGTGGATCACAATGATGATGTAATTGTTGATCCATTGGATATGTCAAATGCGTGTGGTGCTTGGAAGATATCTAATCAATGGTAAATGGGAAGACATCCAAGGGGAATATGTGGATTTCATGGATGTGGTAATGGAAGGAAAGGGTAGCTTTGACATCTATAAATTGTATTGATGGAGTTACTCCCACTACTACTCAGTTCCATCATTATGTATTGTTTTCTATTTTTATAATAATTTTTGGAGGCCATGGGGTTTTCCATCGTCTAATGTTTGCGGTATGAATGCATCTTTTACCAATAATAAAAGTTTTTGGTAGAAACTATTATTAGTTTATATAGAATTATTATAGTTATATTAAAAAATAGTGTTTATTTTTATTCATTCAATAAAAAACACATGTTTATAATTAATATATAAATTTAAATACGTATAATATATATATAATAAATTTAATTATATAATAAATATAATTATTATTTTTATTATTTTTATTATACAGATATAATTATAATTATATGTTTATAACTATATTCAATTTTTTTTAAATATATATTTATAATAATATATAGATTAATTTTTTAAATATGTATTTTTAAAATTACAATTGTATATAACTATATATATACATATTTAAACTAATATATGCTTCAAATGAATTTTGTCAATTGATGTGTGAATATAGTTGACGTACATATGTTATATATTAATCATAATTATTCATTTATAAATTACACCGTCATTACTATTCATATTATAGATATATATTATTCGTTTTTCATGTCATATATACATTACATGATGTATATGATTCATTCATGTACCAATGATGCTATGATGTTCTCATAAATACTTAAAAACATGATGAATATATTTAAATAATAAATATAATTATTTATTATTAATATATATATATATATATTAATAACTAGAAAATTATAAGAAATATATTTATAATAATTATAATTTTTTAAATATATATTAATATAAATATATTTATAAATATATAATGATATTTATACAAATATATAAATAGTTACAATTATAATTTTAAATAATATAAATATATATATGTAATTTTTTTTAAAAATATAATAAATATATTTATTATATTTATCTTTATATTTATAATTAAATAAATATTTATTTGTAGACATAAAAACAAATAAATTTATAAATATGTGTAAATACTTATGAAATTATGATAATTATATTAATTATATATTGTCATAAGTATATATATATATATATATATATACTTCTGAAATTATATTAAATATATTAATTATATATATTTTATATAGTTTCATAATAATTAGAAAAAATATATATTTGTTTTAAATTAATATGAAACAATAATAAATATATTTATAATATTTATAATTATAATTATAAATAAATATATTTATAATTATATTCATAAATATAAATAAATAATTATATTTAAATATTTAAATATTTATGTTAGTGAAATAGATATATTAATTATATATATATATATATAATTAATATATTTATTTGCGTTTCATATGTATTTATATATATATATATATATGTCTATACATAAATAAATATATATATATATATATTTAATAATAATTACAAATATAAATGTGAAAAATATATTTCTTTAAATTTCATAATTATATAAATATATATATTTATATTTATTGAAATGATTTTGAAATAATAAAAATATATAATTAATATATTTATTTTATTTTGTGAAGTATTTAAATATATATATATATAGGTATATTTATATTTGTTACTTTATATAATTAATAGATTCATTTTAATTTACAATGTATTTAAATATATATATATATATATTTATTTATTTATATTTTTTACTATAATTAAAATATATATATATTAAATATATAATTATAATAAATACATATATAAATTTATAGTTATTAAATAATTATCATATTAAAATAGACATATAAAATTATATTTCTTTTTATATATATATTTACAAAATTATAAAATTATAATAAAGATATTAATTATATATAATTATAAAAATAATAAATATATTAATTATAAATTTTTAATTGTAAATAAATATATAATTTTTAAAAATGTAAATATAAATAATGATATATTAATAGTTTTGTCAGCACATTTGTAGCGCTGATAAAGGACAATGTTATCATCGATTTCTTGTTTAGCACTATTAAAACATACATTTATCAGTGGTTTTTATCTATTGTTGATAAAGGGTTTAACCTATTTTTTATAGAATCTATAACAGTATCCTCCTTTCACACAACTCAAGCACCTGCAAAAGTTGAACCCAGTCATCATCATCATCGCCGCCTCATCCTCCTCGGCTATTAACTTGTCCTCCTCCTCTATTTCCACCGTGAAGCCCTTCTCCCCATCCATCATGCCCTACTCCTCCTCAGTCGTCAAATCCTCCCCCTCCTTCACTTCACCAATGTGAAGCCCATATCCTTCTCCTCAGTCGCCTCCTCCTCCTCCTTGGCTGCTGAATCAACATCCTTATCTGCTGCTGCTGCCCACCTTTATCAACTTGCTCTACCACAAAATCCGACCATTTCAAATCTCTCTTCTATGTACCCCTCATTTTTCAATGAATCCCACATCCTTGTAAAGTTATCATCCCCTTTGAACCCACCTTCATCACGAACCCATCACTTTAGGTTCTACCACTTTGAGTAAACTTGTAATTCTTTAATTACCTTTATGATTCAATGAGTATATAGATAGGTATTGTATTATTATGGCCAAATTGATGTTTAGTGTCATATGAATTGTTTTGTTTGATTGGTTTTTTTTTTAATAAAACCCATGTTTAGTTGGAGATCATGTCATAGAATATAACCCATCCATTTTTAGATTTGTTTCTTCATTATAGTTAATCATGTTATTAGTTGTCTTTTAACATATGGATGTGGTTTAATGTTTCCTAATGAATTCATATAGAGATGTTGGTGTTTATATTAAATTAAACACTAAATTATATATAATATTTATTCTTTCCTCACATTAAATCATACATAAAAAATTTAGTAAGACTCATATACATGTTCGAAAAAGGAAACAAATACCACATTATAAATAAAAATATAAAATTTTCCCTACATTGTTCATGTCTTTGAAATCTATCTAGCTACCCATTCGAGTTCCCTAGTAGAACATATTCATTTTAATATATACAAATATTTTTGGACTATGGATCCATTTTAATTTAACTGAAAGGTGTGATTAGAATAATCTATATTCAACCACAATGGTTCACCTTTTTTAGACACTATATATCATGATTATACATGTAAGTGATAAAAAACAAAGAGTAATAGCTAGAATGAAAATCATTGTGAGGGGATACTGTGTGATGATGATGGTATTATACCTCCCATCCCTAAATAATATGTCCAATGATTGTTACCAAACCTATGATACCCTAATAATATATAAGGTCCATGTTTTTCATCGTCATAATCTTATAGTGAAACACATATGAAAAGGGAATTTTTTTTTGGTACAACATAAATTTGAAAAAAATGAATAAAAGTTATTACATTGGAATTTATACATGTCCATGTAATGAATTTAAAAAAATTAAAAACATAGGTAGAAAAATACATATAGGATATCAAAATATCCAATATTATATGAAATAAAATAATATCAAAAAAATTGAGAACAAATGCACTATTTCATTCCTACAAAACATATTAAACATAAAGAATAATTTTAACCATTCCAATAGAGTATAGAAAATAGCTAGGAAAGTCATTATATTGTATTTACCTTGTATATCAGCACCCCAACACTATTCATCAAACCTATAATAATCAAACCACAATTTAAGAGAACACAATAATACGATACCTAGAATAATTCATATAACTCATGTACACTGATATCCTATCAAAATAAGTGTGTTTTTGGATCACCTTGATGGGACCACCCTAGGAAATGTTGGAAATAGCACTTGGGCCTACATCCCAACTGAAAGACCAATGAAATAATTTTCCAGTATTGTAAATTTTTTATAGATTCATACCTATGGGCACCAATCTTGGGAATAAGTATTACTTTTTTTCGATTTATAATTTCATAATAGAGTATATGACCATCTAAATGATTCATCTCCCTGATGTATCATCCAATAACCATGATCATTTCTTATTCTAGTACATGTTGATGATTAATCCATTTAAACAACTAATTCCATAGTAGTGGTGTTTCTATCAAAGCATCACCCAATGTACTTTATTGGAAGGACCAATCATGGGTAGTACATGATTCAAGAATCTAGTGAAAAAAGATGGCCCACATTTAAGAGATATGACATTATGATCAAGTGACACTGATGTATTTATATATCACTTATACACTCCTCGGTAGTATTATGAGAGTCAACTGTAGGATTCATAGTATTTATTAATGGGAGACATGCTAAAAATTATACAGCATTTTATTTTATAAAGTGTTGGGTTTTTTCATTTATCCATTTTAATGTTCCTATCATGGAATTTATGACTTTGTGAAAATTCATAAGTAGACCTTTTAAAATGATTCAATTGTTTTTAAATGTTTCATAAAAAAGTATTTGTGTTCATCATACCCTAATTTTTTTTAATAGCTTTAAATTGGTTTAAAAAATTAATTAGAGTTTTGTGAATGAGAATTGTTAAAGAGTATCCATACAATGATAATGAGATGATAAACCATTCTCTCGTGTTATTGTTACGTAGTTCCTTGAAACTCGTGTTCTAGATTTCAGAATCATCATTTCTAGGTGGTTTTCATTAGATTTATTTATTGATCCAGAAACATCCATAAGTTATTTTTCCAAAGGGGGCCTGCTTTCGAAAGGCAGATATTCATTATGTTTGAAATTTACGATACTACAGAACATGCATTGGTCGAGAGGATGGTAGGTAAGACTCATCACACCCTTTTGGGGGGAATTATTGTCTACTTTGGGAATCTCTATGTAAACCTAATACATTTACATGAATCCTTATTAATTCACTATGTATATTATAAGTATCCCATGGAATTTACAATCACTTATATACATGAATAAAATTTAGAATCATCAGTATGCATCCAAGGATCATCATTAAGGGAAACATCTGTATGTATTCTAGGATATCCATTAATGGTATCTTCTTAAATACTTTTTAGAGATTCATTTAATCATCATTGTGCTGATACAGGTTTTTAAGTCACTTAGTGGGGTACACTAAAATTAATTGTCATCCAGTGAGATGAATGTTGGATTTTATATTGGTATCGTGCCCATAAAATGGGCTACCTACGTATCCTTGTAAGAATAATCAGAACCCTTATAGTTTGGTGCCACTTAATGGGATACATCATACCATTTAATTTTGCATGATAAGGATCTATACCTATAGTTTAATGTCATGTGGTATGGACATCTAAGAAGAAGGTACCCAGTCAATACATTGTTTGGACATATACTAAAGCATCCCAATGAACATGTAAATAATATGGGTTTCCTAGAAGGATTATACCTTTTTGAGAATATTTCCAAAGTGGATTAGGGTTGATTTAGGGTATTGGTTTTGATCCTCAATGGGGCCTCCTACATATCCCATATAGATTTTAATCAAATCCCACATAATTAGATTATGTGTTATAATAGAGTATAGCCCTTTAAGAGAAATTAGTTCGGGATTACTACTTGAAAAGGATTCCTTGGTAATATTTGGATTGAATTTGGGGAATATTCCTAAAGAGTATTCCTAGATTAGGGGAATTAGGGTTTAATTCATGAAGAGGAAATATAGTGAGCTCGGGCCCTGAGAAGGTTTCCTACGTATCCCGATTATGGTGGGAATCTGAGTTCTCGTAGTTCACTTTATTGTGCGATGGTTGTGACCCTGAAAAATATTTAATACCACATGGGTCATGCTCAGTGTGAGAAAAAATAGGATGTCAAAGATTAAAAAATGCATTATCGAATTCAAATTTCTCCAGCTCCACTGGTGGAAGTGGGCACGTTGACCATGGAAGTGGGTGAGAGAAAATAGCCTTCCCTCTTTTATATTTACATTGGAAAATGGTCCAATTTAAGGAGTAATGGATGAATGTTAGGGGATTACACCAGGAGGGCTTCCCATGGTGACAAATCAAAACTGGAGAGGGAAAGGGTAAAAGGAGTCCTTGATACCATCTTTTTTCTGCCCATTGGCACTGAAGAAAAGAGGGGTAGCAATCATTCTACCTCATACAAGAGAATGTAGGGGATTATGACTGGATGGTTTCCCTAATATTGATCTTGGTAGAGGATGGTGAATTATTCAATACATTCATGTAATATCATGTTTTAATCGTACCATCCCTACAAGTGACCTGAGGTTTGAGGTCATATTGATGAGAATGGGAGGACAGGACCCAACCCCTTATTCTCAATAATGGGAACTTCAATGCACTATTCATGGGAGAAAAGTCCATGTGACTGTGGATATAAAAACCCAATGAAATTACATGAATCCTAACCCCATTGAGAAACAAATGTGGGAAACCTATGATTGTGAAAATACAATCCCAAATAGGATAGATGATGATGCGACTTTCCCAACGGTTTGAAATGTCAAGAGGTTTTGATGGTGGCTTTTACATAGTCCCGTTTAGAAAAAGGAACCAAGGAAGGAGATAACTTACCATGGATGGATATTTAAAGGGTTCACTTGAGTAGGTATGTATTATTTATAAAAATCTCTGCCGCATAGGTACCTCCCCCAGGTATGCCGCGTACGTACCCCGCGTTGATGTACCACACAGGTATAACGCGCAGGTAGGACATGATGATATGGAGTGTAGGTATGAATGATTACAGAAGAATTTATTACACATAAGAGAACCAAACCTGTGAAAAAATTGTAAAATACAATCAATCCACACTTATCACATTTAATTATCTCTTCTCTTGTTTTTTTAGAGAGCCACCTGAGACAATTTGAGGGATCTTGGCGAAGTAGTTACTCAATGGGATCTTTAGAGAGTCCGTCATCTATTTTATTCTTCCAAATGTGGAACCTAAGGGCTCTATTTATAGCCTTGAATGGTCCCGGTAGAAGGAATATTTATCCATACTGTTTTTCCACGAAGCTCCCCTATGTAGGTTATACGAATAGGGCTAGATAAATTATTTGAGCCTGTAGCTCAACCGTGAAGGTCTGTCACGTAGGTCCGTCGCACAGATATATCATGGAGGTCTTTTGGATTATTTGACATTCTCATTGGGTTATTCAAACATTTACTTGGGATTTTGAAATTTATAGGGCTCTCTATAGTGATTTATTTTCTAAAGTGGTGTCATGAAAATCCCCCCCTCATGATTTGATACTAAGATAGAAAGAGGGTCGAGTCCTAAGGTAAACTTCTGGGGAAAAGACTACGGATCGATTAAGTAACAACGCATGTGTTCCACATAGGTACATCATAGAGGTATGTCACATAGATGTTGCGTGTAGTCCAGGTGTGCATGTCTTCAGTTGTCTATAAATAGTTCCCATCCTTCATTATTTTCATAACTTGTTTTTTTTAGAATTTTATGGCTCTCGTTGCATAGATCGTTCACCATTCCCATCGCGTTGTGCTCTAGGGTAATTCCACTGAAATTTCATCAAGTTAAAATTATTTAAGTGATGTACCTACACCAAAAGGCTTTATTGAATGATTTGCACTATGATCCTTGTCAAAGGATGTCTGCAACGAACCGCATCGAATGACCTAAGAGACAAACCTCATTGAAGGACCAACATGAACAATGTCTTTTGATAATCTTTTTTTCATTTTCCTCTTTTAATATTCCAATCTAATTGGATGTATAGTAATTCTTGTGCAGGGAAAAATGAATCATTTGATGACCGATACTGGATAAGATAAGGCTCATCTAAATGAAATGATAATGATCATCAGACCAGACTATAATGATGTTGTTGAAAGTACTCTTCCTAAGCTATAGAAGGGCCTGATTTCTTACCAGCATGATTATCCAGAAATTCTATACAAACCCCTCTTCGAGCATCGCATTTTTCAAGACTCCCATGTTCCATTTGGTATGAATTATTTTACAAAGAACTAGTTTCTTCAATACTCCAATTGTAACTACGTGAATATTAGTGCAAGGGGTTATAGTACAAGAAGGAACGGTCCCTATTCATTTCTTCCTTCATCATAGTGGTTGCACTCCTGATGTCAAGGATCATGTTGCAGAGAAATGTCTTGATGGCTATGATTGCACTTTTCTGGCTTCTCAAAAACATAAATATAATGGTTGGGAAGATGATTGAGAACTTTGTTCCAGTGGAGGTGTCATCCCCGGATGGATGTGGGCATTCTGGGTATATCGGACAGGTGCAGAATTTATGAAATAGTTATCAGATGTTCAAATCTATGAAGCTATCTGGATGGGGAAAACATATGTTTATAAAAATCATATCATTCTTGCATTATTGAGATCAGGGAGTTCGAAAATGAATTCATTCCATTTGATGCATGGGGAATTTTCTACTAGACCCTGGGTTATATAATAAATAGAATGAATTCCCATTATTGGGGAAATGTATGATAAATTCATTCCGACTGATGCAACATGGGGTTATTCTACTAGAACACCACCACTGGTCCAATAATTATTTAAAATAGAATATAATTTACCCATTGATAAGAAATATAATCATGCTAGAGTGTGGATAAAATCCTTATTTGAACCAACAATAGAAAAATGCCCAACTTGTGGATGTCCTATTGTTTATCATTTTTCAAATAATCAGGGCAGCTGAGGGAAATATTGGTCTTACTTAAAAAGAGGTGACTATAAAAACTAGGGATATAATGTAATACATGATATAGAAGTAAACGTACTCTTAGTTGTCTTACTTGCTATGTGGATAACATTTAATTTCTTCCCGTCCATGAATCCATAGGTGGTGTGAGATCAGGGACTTTTGTTATTGCAACTAAATTTTTAGAAGGGAAGTATATTATGTTAGAAACCCCTTTATTGATAAGAATTTACCTTCTCCTACTGCATTTATATAATAGGAAGGATCAATTTAGAATTTCTTGTCCATTACAAGTGTTGTTGGTTAGGATTGATGCACATTTTTCTTATTTCTCAGTGTTGAATTTATTTAGTGTTTCCAATGGTTGATTCACCCCATTTTTTCAGAAAGTTTTTCATATTCAGCCTATAAACATGAGAACTGATGTGGTTCTAAAGGAATTGATTGTCTCATGAGAATTCAGCTTCGTTATATTTGGTAACCTACCAGTTGGAACATTTATTACTGATGGTAAATAAAACAATTATGAGCTGAGATATTATATGATTGTATTCATGGATGGCGTATTATCTATTAGGATTGATTTATTAATTATCTATGAGTCATACATCCCCTATAGGTTGGCTTAGTTTTTTATATGTCATCAACCATCAAACACATTTCCACCCACATATGTCGGACATGAGAAACACCCAATGGTAGCACGACAATTAGGGATTCTCACGACTTTAGTGGTGTCCAAATTGTTGATTATGTCTCCTCCACTAGATGCATCTATCGGATTAGAACCTGGGTATTCTAAATCATATCCTTCTTCATATCCTGAAGGTGCATTGGAAAATGGAATATATCGAGTGGCATCTACAACGAATGTTTCACATGAATATCGGGGTAACATGTCCATGGCCGGAGATTATACATAAGTTTCAAAGGGTTTAGAGTCCCCAAAATGTCTTCGCAGGTGGTATAACAGGAATACCATGACATTAGAATCAATACCTCTAATTCCTAGGTGATCCATTCATCACCATCAATCAAAGGATTCTATCCCATCTGTTGGAAATTCTGATGAATAAAGGCAGCCTAATGAAGCTCACAATTCAAAAGGTGTTGAATGTCCTCCAAAATCAACCATAACATGATTGAATTATGTGACACCTTAAACCAGTCATCATCGAGAGAGTGTAACTTCTGATCATAGGGATTCATGGGCATTACTCTAGTATGGTATTCGAATACCTAATATTTGTGACATAACAACACCATCTAATTGAAAACTGGATAATAACCTGGGTAATGTACACAAGTATATTACAGAGCTAGAGGCTTTATATATGCAATTGATGAACAATTCCCAGCCTCTAATCAGTTTCTCATATGATGATCATAGGATTACACGAAGGGGTAATTATTGACTCTGAGGTGGTGTGGGATATTTATGTTAATACTAAGAATTTTTTTTCTTTTTTGTTTTGTCTCAAAATAGATTTATCATTTATCATCATTATTATTGATGGAAATGTATTTGTGTAGCTCGAATGTAAAGAAGGAAGATTCGGACCAAATCTCAAATCACCTAATCTGGGTCCTTCCGGTTCACCTCTTGATTCTACAAATGATACTCTCAAGTTTATTGAGCTATCTACAAGAGGGAGAATCATGAATGGGGAAATGGCGAAGGATAATCCTAAACCATTACCTCATGTTTCTCCTACCATGGGAGTGTTACAATTCTCCACAATCTTTTGAAAATAAACGAATGATAGAAATGACATTGATCCAAAGTGTTCTCCAAAAAGTATATATTTATACATTACATAGGGAATATAATTTTATCAATAGGCTATGGTAACCACGTTTTATCCTCTTAGAGGATATATGTATCTCTACACTCTCATGGTATTAAGATCTAATTCTTCAAGATCAAAAAAACAATCCCTAGGGGAACACAAGTTCATGTTTATTAATATGAAATTTTATTACATAAATCATCCAATGATTCAGTTATTCCAACTCATGGATCTTATGATAGAGAGGAAATAAAGAGTAAGATTAAATACATTCCTCAATTTCTATCATCAGAGGATCATAAAATAATAATTATTGATATTTATATTGTTCCAAAAAAAGGAATTAGGACCCATGACAATCTGAGATAAATACTAATTTTGACTCAAACGTGGAAATACCAGATGTTGGTGTAACTATTGAAGATCCAATGGAACTAAAAGTTAGTGGATCCAATTTGGTCATCAAACTACTTTTTCTAGATACATAAAATGGTGAGGATGCGATAACATTCGAGGCTATATACAATGATATAATGGATAAACATAGTCCAAATTTTGATATACCAAGTTCCATCATGGAGTTCAAGGAGTTTAATGAGGAATTGCAAGGAATTATGTCCTTATTCATGCATTTTCCATACATAATTGTTCTTATTTTCTTGATTATTTACACCAAAGTTCACCTTATGCTACTTTATATGTAGAAAACTTTACATAGGATCCAAAAAAATGGGTTATTACACTTTAGCTGTCATTGTAGATGGAGAAATACCTATAGAGGATACTCCATCACGAGATGTTCCAGAGCCTTCAAATATGATAAATGATCAACCCCAGGAGAGTCCCAAGTTTCAAGAAACATCTTCTCAATCTGTAGAAGCTCAGAGTACAAGGGATGAATCTAATCTAGTTGCTGACTAATTATAGGGTAAAAATAATCATCTGTCTGAATCATATTTGTTTCTTCCATTTGAAACTGAAAATAAACTTGATTTACCATTTAGGTTTATAATCTCTCAGATCATAAGTTCAAGCATCTTCTATTCTGAGGGATATAGAATGAGGCAGGTCATTATGTGATCTATTTCTGTAGTACATTTCTCCTCATGGAAGTGAATCAGATTCAGACATAGAGATGCAATGATCTCTTAGCATGGCACCTAAGAAGACATGGAGATGTTTCTGGAGCATAATTGCTGAGAAGCCTTTAGATGAACTGTTTTCCCATTTTTTCAAACTCCCAACATTATTCTGTTTATTGGGATTTGGTGGATATAATTATCATCCAATCAATGAGGCCATGAAATAGTTTATTCCCCAATGGGATTAGGAGCATAAGATGAAACAAAATTTTGATGATGGTAAAATACATATCATTATTGAGGGAATCCAAGCTGCAATAGTTGAGGTAGAGGCAGATCATAACCTGAAATTGATTGAAATTAGCCAACAAATCAAAGAAGCTATGAAGTAGTTTTTATATCTTCAAAAAAAGCTTGACGTTGTTCATAACAAACATGAGAAGTTGAATCAAACATGTATAGAAACACAATTAGAGGGTATTATTATCATTTCAACTGCTATGTAAACACTTCCTTAGGAAGAGGAGGGTGGATTTTCTTAGCAAACTTAAATTCAAAATGTAGTTGACATGCCTTATGAAGCGGTCCAACAATTGAATATACATGTTGAGAGATTATTTTAATACATGAAAGAGAGGCTCCATTTTGTGGATGGACCACTGATTTCATATGAATGAATGAAATTTTTCCTAAATCATATATGTATTCTTTTTATTCCTTGTAACACCCTGATCTTCCACGATATGCTTCTCTTTCAATAATGAATTAGCTTGCATTGTACGCAAGTTCGAGATTCTAACTCACCGCGACCAATCAAAATAGCCATTATGAATAGTAATATCCACTTTTTGATTATATTTATTTTTTATTTCCAAATTGACTTCATTTTTGGATTTAGAATATTGAAATTAGCATATGTTGAATTTTTGGTATTTTTCTGAGAACTTCCAATTTTTTGTGAATAATGAAAAATACTTAGAAACAACTTTTTAAATAAAAATAATTTATAGTGATAAATTATACTATTGAGTGGTTTTAAAGTATAATTAGAATATATTTTTACCATTTTACCCAATTTTGGTCATTAGAATTAATTTCATTTTGAAATTGGACATAAAAAATTGTCAATCATTTGATATATATTGTTTCGTAAAAACATGCAATTTGTTGTGAAAGAGGGAATTATTTATAAAATTAATTAATGAAACTTATATGTTGGTAATTTTTTAAAATAGACAAAAAATTTTAATTTCGAATATCAATTATATCTTAGGGTGAAATTTTGGCATTGTTCTGAAAAACTTCAATTTTTTTTGAATACTGAAACCACGAAGTGGTAGTTAAAAACTGATTTTTCATTTAAATGAAACATTACCACTTCTGTGACTTGATTTTCAGAAATCCGACATACATGGTTGTCATTAGGAAGTAAAATGTGGTTCAATGGGATTAAAATAATTTATTCGGTGAATAGTAAATTTTAAGTTTATTTAATCACGATTAAAGGTAATTAGTGAATGTTAAGGTAAACATGGTTTTATAAAAATATAAAAATACATTTACACTTGTCCTAATTTTATTGGATGATTCATGGTCGACCAACACAATCCATGGGACAACTTGGGGACCCTAGGGAGCCACTTGGGTAAGAAAATGACATTAATAACTTTTTATTTAAAGTAAAAATTAAATTTTCCCAAACATGTGTTGTTTTACTAAAATAATTATTACATGGGGTAATATAAGTTATAATTTTGACTATAAATATTCATTGGAAATATAAAAGGATTTCCTACGTCATGATATTTTTTTTATAATTTTTAGACATTAAATAAATTAAATTGTTAATGACACAATGATGATGCATCGATTACCTCATTAATTAATGATTTAAATACAATGAAAAGATAATATAAAATATATGGTTTACACTAGTGAAAACCCATTTGTATGAGAATATTTAGAACCCTTATGACCTTAGCCTTGAAATATATAATTTTGGGACCTTTAAAATCCCAAAATCACTTCATAATAATGTAACATTTCATTACTTTCCAAGAGTGCCACTCCTCTCCTCTTATAAAAGGCCCCCACCTCTACCACCTTATTCACACCATCAAAGCCTTTTGGCTCGTCCAAAATCTGCCCAAATACTCTCTCAAAATCCCTCTTTTTATCCTAGAAGCCTCACATTGGGAATAAGGCTTCCCAAGGAAGCATTTGGCTCAAATCAAAAAGAGTTACCCAATTTTATGGTAATTTCTTATCTTATGTTATTTTGTATTATTTTGCTTCTCCAACCCCTTAAACTCTTTTTATTCCTTTATTTTGTAACAAAAACAGTATATTAAATATACTATGATGTTCATATGAGAAGGATTTTATTTACACTTAAACACACCTTTGTATAATGGTTAAAGAAATACTGTTTCTGTGGTTGGTGAATTACTGTCTCACGAAACGATGATTGTTCAATCTTCATATAACACCACTCGTAGTTTCCATTATGATGACACTATATTTATATATGATATATATTATGTTTTTGTTTTCCTTATTTTTCTGTATTTTTCATTTATGGTATACCTTTTTGATTTCCATTATGGGTAAACACGATAATTTCATTTTCGGAAGTGCGGACTACTGCCCCCTCAAAGTTATTTGAATCATTAATGCCATATGTGGGATGTAAAAAGGATGGAGTAAATGGTATTTAACATTATATTATACTGGAATTATAGTATACCTTTATATAATTATAATTTCATTCCATTAAATACGAAATTTAAATGAAAGTAGCGTTCTTGCGTACGTACGGCTTAACGTCTCCATTAACGGCACATTTCATTTCATACCTATAAATGTTATGTAATATTATAAAGGCATATATATAATGGATATATATTATATATATGATATCTACATCATGAATATAATTTTGGATAAAATGGATATTTCACCACATGAACAAATTGTAATTATAAGAAGTTAATTTTTTACTCAAGTACCAAATATCGACAAAATGACCGTTATTAACATAAATAATTACATAATGTTCATAAAATGGTAATAAGTGATATAAAATGAATAATAAACATGAAATGGTTCTTAAGATATTATAAATTAACTCTATTTTATTATTCTGGACGTTAAAGAATGATCGAGTCAAGTCGGACACAAGGTAAGGGAATTTCTTAACCCAATTTCCATTCTTTCGGTTCATCTCCTACATTCAAATTATGTCATGATATTATTATGCCATATCTTGTATTTATACATTCTTTTAGTGTAAATATAGTTAATACACATAATAGATATATTTTATTTAAAAAAATGATCTTTGTAAGGGAATTTTTCTAAATCTCCATTAATTGAGGCATATTTTATTTTATACACAACTTTCTTTTATATGGTGTATAAACCCCTTTGACTTTTACATTTATTCAAAAAGAATATTTTTTATATGAAGCATTTTACTAAATGACAAAAGGTAATGTTTTTTTGTTTTACGTATGTGGCGACAACGACTTCTCCACCACCGTGACCATTATTTGAGTTTCGGCTTCCTCTACAAGCAATAACTTTTTTTAAAATGAAAAATAAATACAAAGATTTAATTTTCGTTTATTTTGGTATTGAAAATTTTTTTAAAAGTGTTTTTACTATATCAATGTGTTGTATTGATATCCTTTTATTGAAATGTGGAAATGTTATGTTTCTTTGATGCATATTTTATGTGATACGATTTTGTTATGGGTTGTGATATGTTTAGACCTGTTCATATGAGGAATGCATTGGACTTAATAAGTGACGGGTGGAGCCCGCTATAGCTCCTCGATGCATCGGCGGGTCTCATGAGACAAACTAGTGTCTTGGAAAAATGCTTTGAAAAAATATTATTTGTATTCTTGGCAAGAGGTCTTGGCTATGTGGTTATGATAATCGGGCATTATGCATTCCATCATTGTGAAAGTGGTTATTGATATTTCATGTGATTATTCGACCAGTAGAATATCAATGTGTATAAGTAAATGGCATTATCTCATTTTACTTTTCCATTATTATGTTTAAGGTCAAGTTTAAAAGCCTTTTGTTTTAGTTTTACATTGCCTTAAATGTTTATGTTTATTTATGAAAGCTTATATTGTTATCCTTACTAAGCATTTGAGCTCACCCCTTTCAATGTTTTAATTTTTCCAGGATGTGATGAAGTATATTATGAATGACCTGCAGGGATAGTATGAGGGGATGTGAAGACAATATGATGTTGTAGTTTTGATTTACTTTATGATGTTATGTATGAGTTATGATTGTATCTAGTGTTTCCAAGCCTACTAAACTAATCGGTATTTCGAGACATTATCTTTTGTGATCATGCCAATGTTACGCAATAATGCACCGAATCTGGGTAACTGGGGTCGGGGCGTTACAGTTGGTATCAGAGGCAGTTTAGTACTAACCATTGAATCTATATTTAGATAAACTCTGATTAGAGCACATATCCCTAAGATAGACTTTGAGGATTAGTATAGAATAACTTCCTAGAATTTTGGTATTATAGAGATTTTGTGAGTTTTCCTAGAAATACATCCTTGTCTAGATACGAGCAGGTAGAGGAGGCTCGGGAACAAATGTACCTAGGGGTAAAACCCAAAAACACGGCTTTGAGCTAAACTTGAATGAGAACTGGTGCTTGAAAACGGGCCTTGCTGCACTCTTGGTTACGACACTCCCGAGGGATATGCATAGGATAATTATCATTTTATTTAAAAACCATTATGAAGGGTTTATGAGTATATTATTCCTCAAAGGAAAATTTTTTATTATTATCGATTATATCAATAAATTGTTCAATTTATGTTAAGTGTTTTACAAGTATGGAAATATGTATTTTAATTCATAAACAGATCTAGTTTATGCCATTGTTTAGAAATGGTGTCTAGTGGAAGGAATGGAAACTGTATCAATGCACGCACTCCATGTAGGGATTTCCCTCCTGCTCAAGATAATTATAGTGGATCTGGTGATACAACTGGTGCTGATCAACTTATCACCATATTGGGACAACTCACTCGGGTTATGAATAATAACCTTACTCGTATGGAGCACCCTGATCCGTAACATAGACGATCAATGTTAGACCGATTCCTGAGGCAACAACCACCAACATTCAATGGGAGTACTAATCCCTTGGTAGCTGGGCAATGGATAAATTCCTTAGAGAAAATATTTCATGCCTTGTGGAGTAGTGAAAGGGAAAAGGTTATCATGGTACTTTACCGCCTCACTAGAGATGCTGATCAATGGTGGTCGTTGATTAAAAATACAAAGGAATATGATGAAGTATTGAATATGGAATGGAAGGAGTTCAAAGATCTTTTCTTAGAAAAATACTTTCCTCATGACCATCGAGCAGATATGGAAAGGCAATTCTTGAGTCTGAGACAAAAGGAGGATGATAATGTCGCAAAGTATGAGGCCAACTTCACAAGGTTAGCAGGACATGCTGTAGATTATATACGTAACCCAGGAAGTAAGATTGATCATTTCATTGATAAGCTAAAACCATTTCTCCTTCGAGAATTAGTCTCACAAACCTTCTCGTCGTACGAAGATATTGTCTCTTGTGCTATCAAGACAGAAAAGGAATTCTTTAAATCTTATGACAATAAAGTAAAGTAAGAGAAGAAGAGAACGACGGAACAAGAGACAAAGAAAAGGAAACAGGGAATGAAATATTTTCCATTTTGCGATAATTGTGGGAAGAATCATCCCGGTACTTGCCTAAAAGGAATTGGAGTTTGTTATAAATGTGGAGAAAAAGGTCACCAGGCTCGTGATTGCAAGGGAAAGAAAGATGATATCAATGTTGAAATCTACAATTGTAGGGAAATGGGGAATTATGCAAATGAATGTCCTAAGCGTCAGGGAAACTTACCTCAAAAAAGGCCAAGGGATCAAGGACAATCTTATGTTGTGACTACATTTGAAGTGGAATAATTAATATATTGGTGCTTTTGGACTCAAGGATTATATTCTAGTTATAAGAATAATGTGATATATATATAAGGATTGTACTGTAGTACTTGTTGGTTTCATTAAGGTTTTAATATGATGAAGGTAATCATATTTTAGTATGTGACAATAAGATAAACATTAATTTGTTTGAGGAATATGATGATACAATTGATTTTGGAATTTAGAGACCTTTTAGAAAAAGTCTGGACATAGGTATTTTGGATAACTATAAAGGTTGGATTGGATTAAGTTGAAATTTGGGTAGTATTTTTTAAGGTTAAAACATTAATGATGATTATATTTGGAATAGTATAATACTATAGTTTTAGTAAAAGGACAACCAATAGGTTGGGGGATAACCCATCGTGTCGGACAAACCAGTAGGAATCGAACCCACTACCATAGTGCCACAGGACTTCATTACCTACCACTATCCTACAGGAAGTCCCTAGTTATTACAAAATTGTTTTCCTAATCTAAATGGTATGTGTTAATATTTTTAACCTTGTATGATTAGGATAAATATAATATTTTTGAGTTCTATTATCTTTTTGAGTGAAAAATGAGTTTGCGGTAGAAATTAGTTGATGGTAAGCATAAAATATATATACTTATCTCTTATTCTATGAATAAATTAATTCCTAAACTTTAATAAAGGGTTATTAAAAAAATGTGTTATCCTAATACCTTATGTCTTGTTGAACATATAATATTTTAAATCAACATAGATTGAAGGCTTTGAGGCCCTCAATTTTACACTTTTTTTTTATTGATGACCTCAATCACTCCTTACAAATATTTATGTTTTTCCTCCAATTATATGTCTCTAATTTCCACCAATGTTCTCCTTATCGAGATCATAATATGGTGGTGACTTTTTCATTTCCCTTTACCTCTTATTAACGCTAAATTTTGTTAACCTTATTTCCGATGTGTGTTTTCCAAAAATGTATTTTCTATTTTCAACCTTTTATTTTCAAAGAAAAATTTCAAATTTCGAGAAATAAATTTATTGAAGGAGGGGAGAATGTAACACCCCTAGCTTCCATGATACGCTTCTCATTCAATAATGCAATAGCTTGCATTGTACGCATGTTCGAGATTCTAACATTCCGCGACAAATCAAAATAGCCATTATGAATTGTAATACCCACTTTTTGAAATTATATATATTATATATTTCAAAATAGACTTCATTTTTGGAATCGTAATATTGAAATTAGCCTATGTTGAATTTTTGGTATTTTTCTGAGAACATCCAATTTTTTGTGAATAGTGAAAAATACTTAAAAACATCTTTTTTAGTAAAAATAATTTGCATTGATAAATTATAATATTTATTGGGTTTAAAGTATAATTATAATATATTTTTACCATATTATCCAGTGGTGGTCATTAGAAGTAATTTCACTTTGAAATTGGACATAAACAATATTCAATCTTTTGATATATATTGTTTCTTAAAAACACGCTATTTGTTATGACAACAGGAATTAATTATAAATTTAATTAATGCAACTTATATGTTTGGAATTTTTTAAAATAGAAATCATTTTTTAATTCGGAATATCAATTATAGCTTAGGGTGAAATTTTGGCATTGTTCTGAAAAACATCAATTTTTTATGAATAGTGAAACCACTAAGTGGTAGTTAAAAACTAATTTTTCGTTTAAATGAAACATTACCACTTCTGTGACTTGATTTTCAAAACTCCAACATATATTATTTTCATTAGGATGTAAAATGTTGTTTAAGGGGATTAAAATAATTTTTTTGGTGAATAGTATCATTTTAGTTTAATTAATCGTGATTAAAGGTAATTTATGAAATTTAAGGTAAAAATGATATTATAAAAATATAAAAATACCTTTAAACTTATCTTACCATTATTGGATGATTCATGGCCGACCAAGACAATCCATGGGTCAGCTTGGGGACCCCATGGAGCCACTTGGGTAAGAAAATGTCATTAATAACTTTTTCTTTAAAGTAAAAATAAAATTTTCCCAAACATGTGTTGTTTTACTAAAAGAATTATTACATGGGGATATATAAGTTAAACATTCGACTATAAATATTCAATGGATATCTAAAATGATTTCCTACATAATTATATTTGTTTTATACCTTTTAGACTTTAAATAAATTAAATTTTCAATGACACAATGATGATGCAACGATTACCTCATTAAATAACGATTTAAATACAATGGAAAGATAATGTAAAATCTAAGGCTTACACTTGTCAAAAACCTACTGGATGAGCATATTTAAAACCCTTATCACCTTATACTAGAAATATATCATTTTTGGACCTTTTATATCTGAAAATCACTTCATAATAATGTAACATTTAATTACTTTTCAAGAGTGCCTCTCCTCTCTTCTTATAAAAGACCCCACCTCTACCACCTTATTCCCAACATCAAACACTTTTGGCTCAGCCAAACTAAACCCAAATACTGTCTAAACTTCTCTCTATTACTCCTAAAAGCCTCACATTTGGCATATGTCTCCCCAAGGAATCCATTGACTCAAATCAAAAAGAGTTACCCGATTTTAAGGTAATGTCTTCTCTTATGTTATTTTGTATTATTTTGCTTCTCCAACCCCTTAAACTCTTTATTCCATTATTTTTTAACAAAACCAGTATCTTCAATATACTTGGACGTTGTTATGAGAATGATTATATTTACAATTACACACATATTCTTCTAATGGTTAAATTACATACTGTTTCTGTGGATGGCGAATTACTACCTCACAAAACGATGATTGTTCAATCTTCTTTTAACACCTCTCATGGTGACCATTATGATGAAACTATTTTCATATATGATATATATTATGTTTGGGTTTTCCTTATTATTCTTTATTTTTCATTTATGGATTACATTTATGATTTCCATTATGGGTAAATGCGATAATTTCATTTTTGGAAGTGCTGACAACCGCCCCCTCAAAGTGATTTGGATCGTAAATGCCATATGTGGGATGTATAAAGGATGGAGTAAATGGTATCATACATTATATTATACTGGAATTATATTATACCTTTATATAATTATAATTTCATATCATTCAATATGAAATAGAAATGAAAGTAGTGTTCATGCGTACGTACGGCTTACCATCTCCATGAACGATGCATTTCATTTCTTACCTCTAAAAGTTATGTAATATTATAAATGAATGTATATACTGGATATATATGATATATATGATATCTATATCATTAATATAATTCTATATATAATTTATATCTCACCACATGAACAAATTGTAATTATAAGAAGATTATTTTTGACTGAAGTACCAAAGATCGACAAAATGACCGTTATTAACATAAATAATTACATAATGTTTATAACATGGACATAAGTGATATAAAAGGTATAATAAAATTGAAAATGTTCTTATTCAATTATAAATTAACTCTAGCTTATTATTCAGGAGGTTATAGAACGATCGAGTCAAGTCGGACACGAGGTAAGGGAACTTCTTAACCCAATTTCCATTCTTTGGGTTAATCTCCTACATTCAAATTATGTCATGATATTATTATGTCCTATCTTGTATTTATACATTATTTATGTTTACATATTGTTAATACACATAATAGATATATTTTATTTAAAAAAATTATATTTTTAAGGGACTTCATCTCAATCTCCATTCATTGAGACATATATTATTTTATACACAACATTCTTTTATACGGTTTATAAACCCCTTTGACTTTTACGTTTATTCAAAAGGAATCTTTTTTATACGAAGTGTTTTACCAATCGAAAATAGCGAATGTCTTTTTGTCATACGTATGTGGTGACAAAGACTTCTCCACCGCCATGACCATTATTTGAGTTTAGGCTTCCTCTACAATCCATAACTTTTTTTAAAATGAAAAATAAATACAAAGATTTAATTTTCTTTTATTTTGGTTTTGAAAATTGTTTTAAAAGAGTTTTTACTATATCAATCTGTTGTATTGATATCTTGTGATTTAAATGTGGAAATGTTATGTTTCCTTGATGCATGTTTTATGTGATACGATTATGTTATGGTTTATGATATGTTTAAACCTGTTCAGACGACGAATGCATTGGACTTAATAAGTGATGGGTGGAGCCCGCTATATCTCCTCGATGCATCGGCAGGTCTCATAAGACAAACTAGTGTCTTGTCATGAGGCCTTGACAAAATATTAATTGAAGTCTTGGCAAGAGGCCTTGGCTATGTTTTTATGATAGTTTGGAATTATGCATTCCATCGTTGTGAAAGTGGTTATTGATATTGCATGTGATTATTTGACCAGTAGAATATCCAAGTGAATAAGTAAATGGAATTATCTTATTTTACATTTTCCATACTATGATTAATTTCAAGTTTAAACGTCTTTTATTTTAGTTATACACTGCCTTAAATATTTATGTTTATTTATGAAAGCTTCCTCTATATTGTTATCCTTACTGAGAATCTGAGATCACCCGTTTCAATTTTTTAATTTTTCTAGGATGTGATGAAGTATATTATAAATGACCTACATGGATAGTATGAGGGGATATGAAGACAATATGATGTTGTAGTTTTGATTTACTTTATGATATAATGTATGCCTTATTAATGTATCTAGTGTTTCCAAGGCTACTAAACTAATCAGTCTTTCGAGACGTGATCTTTTGTGACCATGCCAATGTTACGCAATTATGCACCGATGCTGGGTAATTGGGGTCAGGGCATTATAGTTGGTATCCGAGGCAGTTTTGTGCTAACCTTGGAATCTAGATTTAGATAAACTCTAATGAGAGAACATAGCCCTAAGATAGACTTTGAGGATTAGTATAGAATAACTTCCTAGAATTTTGTTATTATAGAGATTTTGTGAGTTTTCCAAGAAATACATCCCTATCTGGATACGAGTAGGTAGAGGCGGATCTGGCACAGATGTACCTAGGGGTAAAACCCAAAAACACTACTTTGAGCTAGACTTGAACGGGAACTGGTGCATGATAATGACCCTTGCTGCACTCTTGGTTACGACACTCCCAGGGGAAATGCTTAGGATAATTCTCATTTTCTTTACAAACAATTATGAAGGTTTTATGAGTATATACTTCCTCAAAGGAAATTTTTTTATGATTATGGATTATATCCATTAATTGTTCAATTTATGTTATGTTTTTTAAAAGTATGGAATTATGTATTTTTATTCATAAACTAATCTAGAGTACACCATTGTTTAGAAATGGCGCCTAGTGTAAGGAATGGAAACCGTATCAATGCACGCACTCCATGTAGGGATTTCCCTCCTGCTTAAGATAATTATAGTGGAGTTGGAGATACAACTGGTGCTGATCTACTTATCACCATACTGTTACAACTCACTCAGGTTATGAATAATAACCTTACTCGTATGGAGCACCGTGATCCGAAACATGGGGGATCAATGTTAGACCGCTTCATGAGTCAACAACCCCCAACATTCAATTGGAGTACTAATCCCTTAGTAGGTGAGCAATGGATAAATTCCTTAGAGAAAATATTCCATGCCTTGGGGAGTAGTGAAAGGGAAAAGTTTATCATGGTATTTTACCACCTCACTGGAAATGCTGATCAATGGTGGTCGTTGATTCAAAATACAAAGGAAGATGATGAAGTATCTAATATAGAATTGAGGGAGTTCAAGGAGATTTTCTTAGAAAAATACTTTCCTCATGACCATCGAGCAGATATGGAAAGGCAATTTCTGAGTCTGAGACAAAAGGGGGATGAGAATGTTGCAAAGTATGAGGCAAAATTTACAAGGATAGCAAGACATGATACAGATTGTATATGTAACGCACGAAGTAAGATTTATCATTTCTTTGATGGGTTAAAACCATTTCTCTATAGAGCATTAGTCTCACAAACCATCTCGTCGTACGAAGATATTGTCTCATGTGCTATCAAGACAGAAAAGGAATTCAAACAATCTTATGACAATAAAGTAAAGCAAGAGAAGAGGAGAATGGTGGAACAAGAGACAGATAAAAGTAAAAAGGGAAAGAAGGATTTTCCATTATGCGATAATTGTGGGAAGAATCACCCTGGTACTTGCCTAAAAGGAATGGGAGTTTGTTATACATGTGGAGAAAAAGGTCACCAGGCTCGTGATTGGAAGGGAAAGAAAGAGGATATCAATGTTGAATGCTACAATTGTAGGGAAATGGGGAATTATGAAAATGAATGTCCTAAGCATCAGGGAAACTTACCTCAGAAAAGGACAAGGGATCAAGGACAATCTTATGTTGTGACTACAGTTGAAGTGGAATAATTAATGTATTGGTGCTTTTGGACTCAAAGATTATATTCTGGTTATAAGAATAATGTGATATATATATAAGGATTGTACTGTAGTACTTTTTGTTTTCATTAAGGTTTTAATATGGAGAATTTAATCATATTTTTGTATGTGACAATAAGATAAACATTACTTTGTTTGAGGAATCTGATGATACAATTGATTTTGAAATTTAGATACCTTTTAGAAAAAATATGGACAAAGGTATTTTGGATAACTATAAAGGTTGGAATGGATTAAGTTGAACATTGGGTAGTATTTTTTAAAGTTAAATCATTTATGAAGATTATTTTTTGGAATATTATAATACTATAGTTTTAGGAAAAGGATAACATGTAGGTCGGGGGATTACCCGTCGCATCAGAAAAACCTGTAGGAATCGAACCCACAACCATAGTGCGACAGGCCTTTATTACCTTCCACTATCCAATAAGAAGTCCATGGTTATTAAAAAATTGTTTTCCTAATCTAAATGGTATGTGTGAATATTTTGAAGCTTGTACAATTAAAATAAATATAATATTTTTGAGTTCTATTACCTTTTTGAGTGAAATATGAGTTTCTGCTAGAAATTAGTTGATGGTTGAAACTCTACTTGGCGAGCATAAATATATATATACCTATCTCTTATTCAATCAATAAAATAATTCTCAAACTTTAGAAAATGGATATTAAAACAAAAAAAATGTGTTATCTTAATACCTTATGTCTTGTTTAACTTATAATATTTTAAATCAACATAGATTGAAAGCATTGAGGCCCTCAATTTTACACTTATTTGTGATTGATGACCTCAATAACTCCCTACAAATATTTACATTTCTCTTCCAATTATATGTCTCTAATTTCCACCAACTTTCTCCTAATCAAGATCATAATTTTGTGGTGACTTTTTCATTTCCCTTTCCCTCTTATTTAGGCTAAATTTTAATAACCTTATTTTCGATGTGGGTTTTCCACAAAGGAATTTTCTATTTTCAACCTTTTATTTTCAAAGAAAGATATCAAATTCTGAGGACTCAATTTATTGAAGGAGGGGAGAATGTAACACCCCAAGCTTCCACGATACGCTTCTCTTTCAATAATTCAGTAGCATGCATTATACTCAAGTTTGAGATTCTAACACACCGCGACCAATCAAAATATCAATTATGAATAGTAATTACAACTTTTTGAAATTATATATATTTTATATTTCAAAATGGACTTCATTTTTGGATTCAGAATATCGAAATTATCCTATGTTGAATTTTGGGTATTTTTCTGAGAACTTCAAATTTTTTGTGAATAGTGAAAAATACTTAAAAACAACATTTTTAATCAAAATATTTTATATTGATAATTTATACTGTTTAGTGGTTTTAAAGTATAATTAGAATATATTTTTACCATTTTATCCAATGGTGATCATTAAAGTTAATTTCACTTTGAATTTGGACATAAATAATTGTCAATCTTTTGATATATATAGTGTCATAAAAACACGTTATTTGTTGTGACAGCAGGAATTAATTACAAAACTTATTAATGAAACTTATATGTTTGGAATTTTTTAAAATATACATAATTTTTGAATTCGGAATATCAGTTATATCTTAGGGTGAAATTTTGGCATTATTCTGAAAAACATCATTTTTTATGAATAGTTAAACCACTAAGTGGTAGTTAAAAACAGATTTTTCGTTTAAATGAAACATTACCACTTCTATGACTTGATTTTCAAAAATCTGACATACATGGTTGTAATTATGATGTAAAATGTGGTTCAATTGGATTAAAATAATTTTTTTTTCTGAATAGTAACTTTTAAGTTTAATTCATAGCGATTAAAGGTAATTAGTGAAATTTAAGGTAAAAATGATATTATAAAAATATAAAAATAGATTTACATTTTTCCTAAAATAATTGGATTAGTCATGGCCGTTCAATTCAATCCATGGGTGAACTTGGGGACCCCATGGAGAAACGTGGGTAAGAAAATGACATTAATAACTTTTTATTTAAAGTAAAAATAAAAGTGTCCCAAACATGTGTTGTTTTACTGAATGAATTATTACATGGTGATATATAAGTTAAAATTTAGACTATAAATATTAATTGGAAAGATAAAAATATTTCATACATCTTTCTATTTTTTTATAATTTTTATACTTTAAATAAATTTAATTTTTAATGACACAATGATGATGCAGCGATTACCTCATTAATTAACGATTTAAATACGGTGAAAAGATAATGTAAAATCTAAGGCCTAAACTTGTCAAAAACCTATTATATGAACATATTCCGAACCCTTATCACCTTAGCCTCGAAATATATCATTTTGGGACCTTTGAAATCCGAAAAGAACTTCATAATAATTTAACATTTCATTACTTTCCAAGACTGCCCCACCTCTCCTCTTATAAAAGGACCCCACCTCTACCACCTTATTCGCACCATCAAAGCCATTTGGATCGGACAAAATCTGTCCAAATACTCTCTAAACTTCCCTCTATTACTCCTAGAAGTCTCACTTTGGGCTGATGTCTTCCCAAGGAAGCCTTTGGCTCAAATCAAAAAGAGTTACCCGATTTTAAGGTAATGTCTTCTCTTATGTTATTTTGTATTATTTTTCTTCTCCAACCCCTTAAACTGTTTTTATTCTTTTCATTTGTAACAATAACAGTATCATAAATATACTAGGATATTTTTATGAGAAGGATTTTATTTATACTTACACACACCTTCGTCTAATGTTTAAAGAACAAACTGTTTCTGTGGGTGGCGAATTACTGCCTCACGAAATGATGATTGTTCAATCTTCTTTTAACACCTCTAATGGTGGAAATTATGATGACACTATTTTTATATATGATATATATTATGTTTTATTTTTCCTTATGATTCTTTATTTTTCATTTATGGCATCCCTTTATGATTTCCATTATGGGTAAACGCGATAATTTCATTTTAGGAAGTGTGGACTACCGCCCCCTCAAAGTGATTTGAATCGTTAATGCCATATGTGGGATGTATAAAGGATGGATTCAATGGTATTATACATTATATTATACTGGAATTATAGTATAACTTTATATAATTATAATTTCATTCCATTAAATATGAAATACAAATCAATGTAGCGTTCATGTGTATGTATGGCTTACCGTCTCCATGAACGGTGCATTTCATTTCTTACCTCTAAATGTTATGTAATATTATAAATGCATGTATATTCTGGATATATATGATATATATTATATCTAAATCCTGAATATAATTCTGGATATAATGGATATTTCACCACATGAACAAATTGTAATTATATGTATTTATTTTTGACTCAAGTACCAAAGATCGACAAAACGACCGTTATTAACATAAATAATTACATAATGTCCATAACATGGTAATAAGTGATATAAAAGGAATAATATACTTGAAAATGTTCTTACGTAATTATAAATCAACTCTTTTTTATTATTCATGAGGTTAAATAATGACCGAGTTATGTCGGACACTTGGTAAGGGAACTTCTTAACCCAATTTCCCTTCTTTGGGTTAATCTTCTAAATTCAAATTATGTCATGATATTATTATGTCTTATCTTGTATTTATAATTTCTTTATGTGTACATATAGTTAATACACATAATAGATATATTTTATTTAAAAAAATGATCTTTGTAATGGACTTCGTCTAAATCTCTATTTATTGAGACATATTTTATTTTATACACAACTTTTTTTGTACGGTGTATAAACCCCTTTGACTATTACGTTTATTCAAAAGGAATATTTTTTATACGAAGTGTTTTAGTAAACAAAAAATGGGAATTTTTCTTGTCATACGTATGCGGTGACAATGACTTCTCTGCCACCGTGACCATTATTTGAGTTTCGGCTTCCTCTACATGCCATAACCTTTTTTAAAATGAAAAATAAATACAATGATTTAATTTTCTATTATTTTGGTATTAAAAATAATTTTAAAAGAGTTTTTACTATATCAATGTGTTGTATTGATATCTTGTGATTGAAATGTGGAAATGTTATGTTTCCTTAATGCATGTTTTATGTGATACGATTATGTTATGGTTCATGATATGTTTACAACTGTTCATATGAGGAATGCATTGGACATAATAAGTGACGGGTGGAGCCTGCTATAGCTCCTCGATGGATTGGCAGGTCTCATGAGACAAACTAGTGTCTTGGCACGAGACCTTGACAAAATATAATTTGTAGTCTTCGCAAGAGGCCTTGGATACATGGTTATGATCGTCTGGCATTATTCATTCCATCATTGTGAAATTTGTTATTGTTATTGAAGGCGATTATTCGACTAGTAGAATATCCATGTGAATAAGTAAATGGCATTATCTCATTTTACTTTTGCCATATTATGTTGAAGTTCATGTTTAAAATGCTTTTGTTTTAGTTATACATTGCCTTAAATGTTTATGTTTATTTATGAAAGCTTCCTCTATATTGTTATCCTTACTGAGCATCTGAGCTCACCCCTTTCAATGTTTTAACTTTTCCATGATGTGATGAATTATATTATGAATGACCTGCAGGGATAGTATGAGGGATATAAAGACAAGACGATGTTGTAGTTTTGATTTACTTTATGATGTAATGTATGAATTATGAATGTATCTAGTGTCTCTAAGGCTACTAATCTAATTGGTCTTTCGAGACATGATCTTTTGTGATCATGCTAATGTTACGAAATAATGCACCAACTCTGGGTAACTAGGGTCGGGGCGTTACAGTCCTTGATTGCAATATTAATGGTAAATGATGATAATGACTCCATTATCATAGACATTCATTATTATAATGGAAAGAAAGTGGTGTTCAAAAGTTTCTTATTAAGATGATGGAACTAATGAGCATAATTTTATTTATTTTAGTGTTTTATGGGAGACCACACAAATTTCATATATTTTGACTTTTTATGGGTCAATAATACCAAAATCATACAAAATGTAGGTTTAGTGAGATAAGACTCAAATTTTTTCTTGAATCCCCATTGTGGCTTTTGAATCTGGGGATTACTATGTCTTTTTTTGTTGGTAGTTTATAGTATTCCAAGTTGGGATATAAAGGGATACTGTTTATGGTCCAAATATCTTTGACTATAAATTTTGAAAGTACATCCCAAAAAAGACTCATTGATTAAGAATTGATTTAAATTTATTTATGAATTTCCTACGGTATTATTGAGCCATGATTTTTCATGGCCATCAAATATAAAACCTATATCAACATAAGGGGATTCTCTTACAGGAATAAAGTTACAATTATTTGAAAAACCAGTTGTGGGGATTTTATTATTCATGGAAAACTATGGAATATACTACATATCCAAATAGTGTCATATTTTGAACAATAGTCCTATTATTTAGGTAACATATTCAAGCCACGTATGCGCATATACTGCTTTGTCAAAAAAAAAGATTTCTTTAGGAATATAACATTTTGTTGTTGATAAATAGGAGAAAATAAGATTTTGGTGACTCAAGACCACAGTGGGTGGATTTTCCAAGGTAAGAGTTTTTAAAAATAAAAGGGATATTTTATACTGACATATGAAGTGAATAGGAAAACCATATTTATACAAATTTGGAGTATGAAAACTATGTAGTTTTAATTCATGCAGTTAGAATAGAAGTGCTATATAGTTTTAAGTCATGAATTGAGGAAATAAGTACTATGTAGTTTTACCACATGCAGTGGAGACATATGTATTATGCAGTTTTATGTCATGTAGTGAGGTAATAAGTACTATACAGTTTTAATTCATGTAGGGAGGACATTAGTACTTTATAGTTTTGAGTTAGGAAGTGAGAACATAAGTACTATGCAGTTTTATGTCATGTCGTGATACATAAGTACTATACAGTTTTATGTCATCCAGTGAGTACATTGTATTGCTATTTGTTTAGAAACATACTACCATATTCAGATATGGAAGGGAAAATTTTAAACTATGATTTAGGAATAAATATATCTGATGAATGATATGAAAAAAGGGCTCAAGTAATTATAATATGTCTTTTTCAAGAACAATGTTACCATTATTTGACAAACCTATTGTGGGGGTTTAATTATACACGACAAAGTAGGTAATATACCGCATAGAAAAATAGTGTAATAATTTGACTGACTGAACCATTTGGTAGGAAACTTATGCAAGCACACCTTAGGGAACGTGCTGCATAGTCAAGCAAAATATCTCATAAGAATGTTGAAATTCTATTGCTAATAGATCAGGAAATTTTATGGAAATTCAGATTTTCTAAGGCACAGAGTTTGGTTAATGGAGAATGGTACCAGAATACGTAAAAGGTATTTAAAAACAAATTTTCCAAAGAATCAGAGGAAATGTACTTTTAAGATGGTCTGACCCAACCATAAATGTCACAATGTCTTTAGATTTAGTTCATACAACTAGGAACAGAAATGAAAAAAATATATTACATGTGGTCATGTGACTCCCTGGTTATTTAATGTAGCATTGAAAACATGGTGTGGGAATATTTTAAACTATGGTCTCGAGGTATTCAGATCGATAGAAAGATAATTGGACGAGTATACATAAATGACTGTTTTAAAAATACAAATTCTTGCATATTGACATCAATGTTTGAAGGGGACAAAGATACAATAACCAAGAATGAAGTTACCGTTATTTGATAAAATGTGTTAAGGAGGATGTGTAATGATGGGACAACTGGGGAATATACTGCATAGCCAAATAATTGAATCTTCAGGAAAATAGAACTATTATGTAGGAAACTTATGCAAGGCCGCCTAAGGGAATGTGATGCATAGTAAAGAAAAAGAGTTCTTAAATATTAGAGACTCTGTAACTAGAAACCGAAATAATGATTATGAGGATCTAGAAATATTCAATATTAAGAGTGCAAAATATGGAAGTGGTTTTTTATTAATTTACATGAGAAATGTTTGAATCAATATGGACCATGAGTTTAATTTCCTTTACATAGATCTGACTCATATGTAAAATGGACACATTGATTATTTCCTCTGAATGAATTTGGAGATGTGTAGTAATAAGTCGTATAGTGAGGATATTTTCGCCACCATATGGAATTGAAACACCCTTATTATAAACTGAATCCGTTTAGCCTATTCTTAATCTCAGTTGAGTTATTATCGGTGAGATAAACAAGGAGTAGTATGGGTATCTTCTATAATAAAAAGTGACACAGTTGACGTATATGAGTATTATATTTCCATTCCATTTAATGTCATGCGGTAAGGACGACAATGAATCAATATGAAAAGAATGAAATATTGTAACTAGATAAGGGATAAACCTCAAGTGTCACTATATGTATTTCTCGGGAAAGAATCAAGTCATAAATAATTCTTAAAACTTTTCTTATGCAGATTTGATTCATATACAATATATAAAGGGTTTTTTATCCTAGCTAGGAACAATATTGGTGATATAGATTTCTCTACGTACATCAAAAAATATGATAATAAAGTCGTACTTAGTTAATCAAACAGTAATTCCTCATGCTAATCAAGTTTGACATTAAGAATGGGGGATTTTGACACATTCCGAGAGAATGATAAATCATAAGACATAAAATTGTATATGGAAAAAATCATATATCTAATTGAAACACTATATATATATCTAATTCGTTTATAGGAGGTGAAAAGAAAATAGTTTTTTTATGATTGTGGAAGTGCCCAAAATTGGAGATCATGGCATCTCTACGTATCGCCTTGGAAAATGAGAATCAAGACCTACATAGTTCTTGAAATAAGAATCTCTATGCAGATCTGACATAGACATAGGAAATGGAGGGGCTCAAGTCCTACTAAGTAGTAGTGATGATGTCAATGATGATTTATAATGGAATATTCTAACGACAAATAGGGAAAACATTAGTTGTAGAAATGATTTCATGTATTTTAATGTCATGTGACAAGGACGAAGATGCTATGAATTTTAACATCCTGCAACATGGACAGTTATGTTTATTTGGATGTTAAATGTCTTGCAACTTGTTCATGGGGCCTCTGCAGTTTTATGTCCTACAGTAAGGACATGGTACTATGATGAATAAATTCTTTCAGTGAGGAAAAATGCGCACAACTACACATAGTATTTCTTCAATAATATCTCATTGGTTGGAGTTGTTATAATCTATACATACTTTGAGATTAATCTATACGCTCCATTTGAATTGTCCTTATGTATGGAATATGGTCCCTCCCACTATGGATAATGTTTAGGAGGTTTCATTCATGGTATCCATGGAGTTCTAAGGACCAATAAAAATTATCCATGAAGAAATTATTGAAAGAAAACTTTCACATTAAAATATCATGCTATTCTGTTATAATAGACTTCTAGATGCTGAAAAGTATGAAATATTTTTTTGCCTAATCGTTCCAACTCATTAAACTTTTCAGAGACCTCTCATTTATGTCAAACTGATCAAAAATTTCAACACTATGTGAAGGAAATTGTATTTCAATTAGAAAAACTTCTTCGGTTCCATATACCAATGAATAAGTAGTTTTTGGGAAGCAATACATGTAGTTTTCCAATAATCCTATAAAGCATTCAAGATTTTATGAGGACATGATTTTATATCTTTATCCACCAGCTTCTGGAGTATATTTGATAAGGTCTTATTGAAGGCCTCTATCTATCCATTCACAGCTACATGATAGCGAGATAAATTGTTGAATTTGATTTTATTTTCCTATTATATATTTTTTACTTTATTAGAACAAAAATTGGTTCCATTTTCCATCAAAATAGTATTATGGACACCAAATATTGTGATGATATTATTTTTTACAATACTAACCATTCTTTTGGCTCTGACTTCATTGAGAGGCATTGCCTCATCCCATTAATAGAAGATGTCAATTGCAGTGAGAATATAGTAGAACTGCTTAGCCGTGGATGGAGGATAAGGCCCTACTACATCTATTCCCCATGTTGATGATGTACATGAGTATTTATCATTATGTAGTACCTATGGTGGTTTATGAATAATGTTGGCATTCACTAGGCATGGATGAATTTTTTCTTTGTGAAATCTATACAATCCTCTTTCATTAAAGGCCAAAAGTATCAAAGCCTTCGAATCTGACAGTTATTCTGTGCCATGATTGGTGGGCACCCCCAAACTCTTGAATGTACTTCTTTCATGAAAGCTGTAATATCTTCTCCATCAATTCAACTAACAAGTATTCCATCAAAGCCTCACATGTACAGGATCTTTTGGTGGTCTGGACTATCATAAATTGCGAATTTTTCTACTCATCGCTGGATATGTTCTTTTTCATCCCTATATTGTTAAAGTACTCCATTTTGATTATATTCCATGATGGATGTTCTCTATCCCATGGTATGACCATATTGTTCAGAAATAGGGCTAATTCCATTAATTTACTCTATTTCGGTTTCAAAAAATGGTAAAACCTAATAAAGATAGGCTGTGAGAATGATTGTATCATCCATATTTGGATCATCCAGGGATGTAGCTACATTATCTAGTGCATTTTCTTGAGAATTTTGGGATCGTAGGACATAATACAATGCTAGAGATGGGGGGAATTCATCCATTAACCATATAAAGTAATCACTCAAATGGATTAACTCTTTATTTATGAGAGAATATTTCCCATTAATTTGTTTGATTACCAATTCTGAATCACCTTTCACCTTTAAATGATTCATTTTCACATTAATGTCCAATTTCAAACCTATGATGAGATCTTGATATTCGTCCTCATTGTTGGGACCACCTTCTGACAATAAGAATGAATAAGGCAATATAGCCTTTTCTAGGGAAATAAGAACAATTCCTAACCAAACATTGATTATTTTAGGGATTTACATTATCATACATATTTTAATTTAGGAACCATAATCAAAATACATTTCCCATGTTGGGAATTATATTTAATAGATATGACCTCTTCATCCGGAAGTTCAGTATTAAACAATGTATCTTCCGTAGAAGGATGCTCATCAAGGAAATCTGCCAGAGCTTGGTCTTTTATTTCATTTTGAGGAACAAAATGGATATCCAACAGTTGAAATGTAACTTCCCACTGTTCCAAACTCCCAGTATTCATAGGACTACTAAGGTTAATGTTTAGAGGATTATTATGAGATACCAATTGGATCTCATGATGTTATAGGTAGTGACTCAATATTTTAACTACAATGAATAATTCCAAGAAATACTTTTCAATAATTGAATATATAGTTTATTCATCAATCATAGTTTAACCAAGATATTAATGGTTGTTTTCACTCTTATCGTCATTATTTTGGGCGAGGAAGGTGCCTAGTTATCACAATGATGCTGTCACGTAGACAATAAGTGGTCTTCCTTCATTTGGTGGCTTTAATACTGGCGGCCTCTAGAGATATTTATTGAGGGTATCAAATGTTTCTTGGTAGTCCTTAGTACATTTATAGTTGAAACCATTCATCATTAATATGGTGAAGGGTAAACACTTTCCAGCCAAATGGATGATAAAGCACTGAATATAGGCCAAGTGTCCTTAGATTTCTCTTTATTATTTAAAATTTCGAGGAATCGACATTCCATGGATTGATTTTTTTTTCTTAGGATCAACATCGATACCACGATGGCATACAGCAATGCCAAGAAACATTTATGAGGTTACCCCAAATGCACATTTCAATGGATTCATCTTCAAACTATGTTACTGAAGATTATTGAACATAATCTCCCAATCAGCTATGTGATTTGACCGTTGTAAATATTTTACCACCAAATCATCCACATAACATTCACGAAATTTCCCTAATAGGGGTTTCATGATATGGTGCATGACATGTTATTATGTTTCACCTATATTATTTAAGCCAAAGGGCGTTAACAGATAGAAAAACACACCATGAGGAGTTATGAAGGCTATATAATCTTCATCATATGGGGCCATAAGGATATGATTATACAAAGTGTATACATCAATGAAGGAAATATATTGATAGCCATCCATTTCATTAATTTAAAGATCAGTAATTAGAACTTGAAAATCATATTTATGAAAATACCAGTTAAGATCTCTAAAATCAATTAAAAATATAATTTTTCCATTATTTTTCTTTCATTGGTACAATGTTGCCCATCCATTTTGGATACTAAACATCCTTGAAAATGATATCCTTTATAAGATTATAAACCTCAGCATCAATTTTAGAGGCTTGAGATGGGTGTGTTCTTCTTATTTCTTGTTTGAATCCATGATGTTCTTCGGGAAAACCCAAATTATGGGTGGCTATATTAAGATTATGACCTATAATTTCTATATAATTCCATGAAAATATATCTTGATGTTGTTTTAGAAATGAATTATAGACCTGTTTCACATCATAGGTCATGGACGCACTAATTAGAGTGGGGACATGGATCTTCTTCTATACCCATATTTATCTCTCTGAGATCATCCACATTAGTAGAGACCTAATCCTCAAATTCCAGAGGAGCATCCCCGATAACGTCCTCTTCTTCTTTATTACACACTACCACTTCTGTTTCCCCAAGCAATGTAGATGACGAGGCCAAACTACATGAGTTAGAAGGGAAATCAGTATTTGAACATCCTGAAGAAGAGGCCACTACATCTGAACCGATTGTTGATGAAGGGTATTCCTGTGGTAATAAAGAGGGATTTATTGATTGAGAAGCAACGTCACTGTCATCATATTGAATTAGAACAATTTATTCTACTCTGATTGACGATTTATAGGTTTGTTGTAGTTCAATGGATGAAATGAAGACTTCTCCATTTATGCTTCCAACACTACTTGGTGAATTATCATTTTCCCCCATGATGTCAGGCTCAGTTTCCATAATTGACATTGTGGATGTTACTGGATAAGTGGTTGGATTTGATTTTACCCATTCAATTTGATCAATTGGTAACACATAATCTATAAACAATTGCATAAATGGATTTGATGGTATTATTTCCAGTCCATTTAGAGAATTAACTCTGGTTATTTTCATTATAATGGGCTTAGTTCCTTAGGAGTGATTAAACTCTACCCCAATTTATTGAGATTCACATGTTTTGAACGAAGCCTTTTCACTATACAATGTCCTGAAATGACCGTTGAAACTATACTTATGAAATAGATGGTATGATGATGGTATGGTTTCATGTTGTCGCAACCAAGGCCAACCATGTAGGACATTAAAGGATATGTCCCGATGAACAACCATGAAATATGAATTTCACACAAGATCTCAAAATGGAGTTCTAAGTGTAATATCGACAAGAGGATCTTCATCATTCTTATCATCAGCTTGCAATATTAAATTCGATGGAAATAAGTAAGATTCAGTCTATCCCAATCGATAAAATGTACGAACATTAATGAGGTTGACTCCAGAGCCATTATCAATGAAGGCTTTTCAGTTGTCTACATCATTTACTGTTCCAGACAAATACAGTGGGTTGATATGTCCATGTACAACATCATCATCTTCTTCATCTGTAAATGATTTAACTGCATTACTTTCTGCATGATCATTCACTATATGGTAAAATCAGCAGTAGAAACTTATATTTCAAACATTTGAGGACTTTAAAAAGCCTACTTGAGTACCTATCGAATATCTTTTAAATGATTCAAATCATCCTTCATTGATTACATGGTCGGAACATTAGCCAATTTTTTCAAGACATCATACTTTTGGGACAAAGTTCTGCATTTTCCATTATATAGATGTGAATTTTTAGGTTCTTTGGATGTGGATGCTTCTTCTTTTCCATATGATTTGTCGGAACAGAAGTTAGAAATACTCTTGAATTTGGGAGATTAGACATACTAGGTCTATTCACATGCCCAGAGGAATATGATCTGACTTCTAAAAGGCCCTCTAAAAAATTGTGTCAGAACTAAACTTTCCATTCGTAGATGAACCTCCTTGATATTTTTGAGCCCAAATAAGGGCTCTTCCATGATATTCATCGACATAAATGGTTTGAGAAGGGGTAGAGTTAAAATGATGATTTTTAGATTTACCATATGTCACCCTGTATCTTCGACCATGGCCTCTTCCTCTAATTCCTCAATTAGTTACAAATAATTTTATATCATTATAATCAGAATCACCATTGGAATAAGGATTCATTAAATGGATAAAATTAACATAACCAAAGAAAACTTCTTCACCAAATAATGAATTTTCATGAAATGTTAATTCTTGTGGTGCCGTTTGGTGGGGCGGTTCTCATGCTTCTGAACCTGAGGGAATAAAATATTCCAGGATCAAGGACAATATTAGTCATAACAGGAGCTCATTTTCTTTTGACTTCACTTTGTCCTTATAGTCACTGCAGTTTTTTGAGGAACAACCTTTTATTGAGGTTAAATTTACTATGGAAGGTGTGGAAGAAGAACAAATAGTTGTTTAAACTTTGTTCATAAAATGGAATGAGCCTGGTTGATCCTTTTTCTGATCATCTAATCATCATATTTCAGTACATTATTACTTTTGAACTATTTCTATTAAACATATTCATTTGGATTATTGGTAGTGACACATGCAGGAGGAGGTGATGACCATTTCAGTTTTACTTTCCCAGGATCTATCATTTTTTGCAAGAGTTCATTGAAAACAAAACATTCCTATATGGGATGTCCGATCATCTGGTGAAAGGGATAATAATTCGGAAGATCTCTATATGCTTATTTATTTTGTTTCTTCAACCATGGAAACTAGCACAAATTGATTTCTATGGGTTAGATGAAGTACCCAAGAACGCAATCATTCATTAAATAATAATAATTATTCTTTAATTCCCCAAACTGTTTCGGCCATTGATTTCAAAGATCATCTTGATGAGGCGGTCATTGTTTCAAATTCTCGAGAGGAGGAACCCTTCGGTAGGATGAAGTTGTTGAAGTAGAAGTGGGTATAGGATCCTTTTTGAGTGTGACTATAGAAGATTCTTCCATTCATATCCTCCTCCCAAGAGCTGATGGAGTTACACAATTTTTAGCCTTAGTTTCAATAATAGAGTCTTTTATCTACTGAGCGATTGATGTATGGTCTAGAAACCCTACTGTTTATTTCATAGGGATCACTGGTGTGCGTAATTCATCATGTAGATTTAACACACACATTGTCAGAAAATATTCTTGAGGTAGTTCTATACTTAAAGAATATTTTAATCATTTCAATCAAGAAATGAAATCTTAAACACATTCATTATCCATTTTTTACGATTGGTAAGATAAAAAAACTATCATTTTTTATAGTTTTGAGCTAAATGGACGTATAAAATTTCTGACAGAGATATTCCCATACAGTAATTGATTGCGATTTTAAGCTTGTATACCATAGAAAAGTTGGTCCTTGCAATGACTGCCAAAAACCCTAAGATATTACTTATTATTGTGGTTGGGAAGTTCCAATCATTTGATCACAACGAGAAACAAAATATGTTTTGTGTTCTTCCAGATCTCCATAACCATTAATGATTGGGAATGTGGTATTCACAAAATTTTTTGGGGGAGGAATTACATCCACCCATTCAAGATAATCTCGCTTTTACACCTAAACAGGTGCAGGTTGTTCCTCCCTAGCTTCCAATCGAGTCGTTAATGACTCAATTGTGTTCATAAGAATTTGAGGATCATCTGGATGAGCTGGATTCTATGAAGTTATAGCAACTTGAGCATGGGATGGTGCAATGACCAGAAAACCCCTTGATGGTGGTGCTGATATCTTCCTTGGATAATCCACAAGAACATGTCTATCATGTTGTGTTTAATCCTGTCTTGACTGTGTTCTGAGTAGAGGGAATTCATTATCTGCATTTATAGTTATTAAAAAATAGTTTTGCTGAGGAGCTATAATAGGATTTGAAAGAAGATGACCTTCCTAGGGAGTCTATCTTGCAGAAATTATTTTTCAATGTAAATCTATATTATGTCATTTCAACTCCTTCATTTCCTCTTCATGGTGTGAAAATGTCTCTTCATGTGAATGAGATTTAACTTCTACAATGGAAAAGTGAAATGTTATCTGAATTTTTCCTTTCCTCTGATTAGATTCCTTTAGGAGTGATTGGGGGGGGGGGGGGTTGGTAATAATATGTCATACCTAGATTTTGGGTAAGCCTCTGATTTTAGGTGCGCACACTTTCTTCAATTGCCTCGGTGTGTACCATATTATGGGAAAAACATCTTCTGATTCCCCTAATCACGTTTTATTATTTGAATGATCTTATGATATGGTGTTAATAACATTCACTTACACATAATGCATCGATGGTATTCTATTAGTGTTTTTTTGAGATCTTTTTTCTTTGTGTCTTCCGTGATACTTTGTTCTCCTATATGACAAATTCCATAGAACTGTGTGGCAGACAGTAACCCGCATGGAATCCTTGTATTGTTCGGTTGTACTCTTTCATTGTGGCTTCTTTCATAATCATGAGAAAACTGACTTCTGTTGAGGAGGGGATTGCATATGTGTAAAAGTCCCAATCCTTGCAGGCTGGGGATATTTCTGTTCTTCATCAAATTGTTGAAAATTGTTTCATGAATTTTATGGTTGAATGAAACGATCCCTTCGCCATGCATGTTGGTGTGATTCATGAACTGTTTTGCTTTATATTCAAGCAACTACTATTCTGATTTTATGAATTTTGGTTTAGACAAAGGTGGGTGCATCATCGGGAAACCACTCAAATATCCTTTTTCATAATATCTCTATGTTATTATAGACTTTTTCATTCTATAAATCTTGACATCCTCTAAGAAGGATATCTGCTCAATATTCACAAAATCATGATGTAAATTTAACTCATCAACTTCTTTTCGTTGGTCTTTATTCTGATGAGAACTGGTTGAGGGCTATTCTTGAGTGTACATTTTATTTTATACAAAATCCGTTGATTGCAGCCGAATGTGGGCATTAACATTCCATGGGGCCACTTTGGGAAGACTATGCTGATTTTGGAGTGCAGTGAAATGTAATGTTATATGTACACCTCATCCTCTAACACGAACACTAGATGGTGAATCAAAAATTAACTGGTGTATCTTCTTTAGAGCATTGAGGCATGCATGATGATGGATTCTCAGTTTTCTTTCAGCCAATGGCTGTTTGGAAACTGAGAGAGATGTCAAGTCAATTAGGAATTGCAACCATTCTATCACCGTTACATGATGTTGATATTCATCATATAGTAATAATTTTGTTTTCAAATGATGAAGTGTTTTCCATAAGTTTAAGAGTGTGTGATCAAGGAAATCTTGTGTCATCAACTCAATATTGTTATACTGGGAATTTAAAAAAGGTCAGAACAACTTTGGTATTTCTCCTTTATCGAATATTTTCTTAATGTTTAAAACATCTTAATGATATTTCACTTGAGGTTTCTCCACTCTGTCTGACCATTGTGAAATCTCTTTATTAGAAGACAAATGACCCAAGGGAAGTTCAAAAAATGACCATTCCCTTCATATTTCTTCTGGATGAGAATGTGTTTCACTCGTAAATGACAATTCATGAGACATGGTTGGCCTTGTGTTTTCAAGGGCCTTGAGATAGGTGTTATTTCTCATCGCTACATTTTCAATTATGAAATTGTCTTGAAAATGAAAAATACAACTTTGGAAAAGACATTCGTAGTGGATTCTATCATGGGGAAGATCACCATGATGGATTAAATAATAGGATATATCTTATTTCTCATTGGATTTCTATCCACACAAAGGGTTGTCGTGGATCTCATCTAGAGATAAGAACTCTGGATTGAACATTTCTTTATGATGCAACCCTTCATGAAGATGTGTTTGATGAGGAACATCATAATTACTACTAAAACTCCCATAATTTGGTAATGAAAGGATAAGATCATGGAAAACAACATAAAAATGTCTGAGTCCTTCATGAACATTATTATGAAGAGGAACCAAATGTGATCTTGACTCTTGATTTTCCAAAAATTCATTGCGAGATTTATTATTGGATGTTCCCTTATAAATATTTGGGGCCACTTTCTGGGAAAAGTGGTTATCATGGGCAAGTGTATATGCATGCCTTAAAGTGGTTAATAGAATGGACTAATTACATTTAATTAGAATGGGTGTATGATCCCGGTCTTATTGTACTTATGATTTGGGGTAGTATACCCCACGACCCTCCTAGAATGGAACAGAGGTGTGTATCTACTTTGTGATGGAATTCTGAAGTCTCATTCAATATTTTGAGACAGATTTATGATTATATTCCCCTAATACTACTGTTCTTGTTTTTATAATAACTTAGTATGCTTCCAGAATATGTAAAGGGATTTGTGTTTCCCTTTCACCATTGATAGGTTGTGTTCGTTGACATCAGCGTCCAGAACTAGAATACAAATACACTCATTATCTTTAGTAGATGTATTTTCATTACCCTATCCTTCATTCCATGTCAATGGGTATTTGAAGTAATCATGAATGGGGGAAGGGAGTTGGGTCTGCCCCAAATTTGTTTTCAGAGCATTCCGACTAACTTCTCCCGGTGCTACCAAATGAAATTTTTGGAAAGCTTGATGAACATTGGCATGTGTTTGTGCATGGTGGCTATTTCCCAGTCAAGTATGGTTGACATACTTACACCAATTCTGGAAGACAAAAATGATGACCGGATTGGTGATTGTAATCTAGTGTATGTTCCTGTTGACCAATTTACACCACAGTATATTGGAATGCTTCTTTAAATGTAGTCAGATGATCCTGCTGAATGTTTGAGAACATTTAAGAAGGTGTATGTTCTTATTCATCGTAATCCACTATATTTATCTAGTGGTATTGCTGGGTTGTAGCAGCAAGAGTCTTATGAGCATCAAAATTATGAAGGATGGGTGTATGCACCAACTCATTGATTTAAAACATGTTAAATTGATGGAATTTTTAAATTGAGGTAGCGGTGAGAACCTTTTAAATGTTGACCGGGTGGTGTAAATGGTGGTTGATTTTTTGAGGTTGGGTCTGAGAAACATTGGTTAAACATCTAGGGGCAACACCCCCATCATTTTGGGGGTATACATCCATGTGATTCAGGCAGCGATTGCTAGTGTGATTCCTAAGGAAATACTCATGCATTCTTGAATTGAGGATCTAATTAACCTCTAGATCCACCTTTTTATAGTACAAGAGGAATTGATTGTTGTGTTCTGGGGATAAGGACCTAAAACAGATGAAGATGGTGGTTGACATCATTGGCTTCTTGATCATTGGTCATCTATGGATAGATGATCGAGGATTGTTATAGACCTGGAGGGACTGTTGAGCTACCTCCAAAGTCAGGATTGTAACTTGACAGTGATATTCCATTAATAGAACATTAGTGACCCAGCGTTGATGACACTAGGTTGGTGATGAGATCCTTCCCGTCGATGGAACTCCACCTTGATTAGCAGTGAAGATGTTCACAAATGTTGTATTGGAGAATGGCATTATTGGAATTAATGGAATTTTGAGTAGAAAAAAAACATGAAAAAAACAAAAAAACACCATTAAAGCAACATATTTTTAGATGTATACATGGGTGGTTGATTCCGTTTTTTGGTCTTCCTTTATCAATTGATAAGTGCCCAACATGTGGGTAACATTATTAACATGGTTAAAGATTCACGTCGGGTTCACCATTTTTGTTTCGTAGTTCCATAAAACACGTGTGATAGTATTAAGAATATCTATTTCCATGCGGTTTCCATTGGATTTATTTATGGAACAAACAACATCTAACAGTTCATTATCCAAAGGGGCCTGGATTGCAATTATAGGGATTTTTTATTTATGAACATTACAATAATTAAGAACATGAATTGAATGAGAGGATGGGAGTTAGGACTCATCACACGCTTGAGGGGGAATTATTCTCTACTCCTGGAATCTCTTTGTAAATTTATGTTTTTTCATGAATCATTATTAATTCACCATGTATATTACATGTATTCCGTGGAATTTTAAATCACTTATTAACATGTATAAAATTTATAATCATCAGTATTAATTCAAGGTTCTTCTTTAATAAAAATATATTTATGTATTCGAGGTTTTCCCTCAATGGTATCCTCTAATATAATACATAAATATTATTTTAATCATCGTTGTAATGATATTGGTTTTTAAGCAACTCAATGGTGCACTCTAGAATATATTTTCATCCACGTAGATGATGGTTTGATTTTAATTTTTGATCGTTTTAATAAAATGGGCTACATACGTATCATAGTAAAATGAATCAGAACCCCCATAGTTCGGTGCCACTAAATGGGAGATGTCATACCATTTTAGGTCATGTGATAATAACCTAGTCATACAGTTTAATGTCATGTGGTATGGACATATAAGGAGAAGGTTCGTAGTCAAAACAAATTGTGGGACATCTACTGAAGCATCCCAATTAACATGGAAAGAATATGGGTTTCCATGTAGGATTATACCCTTTTTAGAATATGGCCCATAGAGATAAGGGTTGATTTAGGGTACTGGGTTTGAACCTCAAATAGGCTTCCAATGTATCCCATATAGATTTGAATCAAAACCCACGTAATTAGATTAGGTCTTATAGGAGAGTACATTCTGTTCGGAGAAATGATTTTGGACTTACATCCTAAAAAGGATTCCATGGTGATTTGGGGATTGAATTTGGGGCTAATTGTTATGTAGGATTCCCCAACTAGGGAAATTAGGTTTGAATTCCGGATTAGGACATTTAGTGAGATTGGGCCCTAAAAATGCATCCTACGTATCATGATTAGGGTTGGAATTAGAGTTCTTCTAGTTCATTTGATTGAGAAAATGTTTTTACCATGAAACAAATATAAGCCCATGTGAGTCTTCCTCAGTGTGAGAAACAAGATGATGTCAAATATTCAACAAATGCATTAATACTTTCAAAATTTTCATCCACTGCTAGTGGGAGAAGGTGTGTCGACCATTGAATAGGGTAAGGGGATGAGCCTTCCATCTATTCTATTTATATTCAACAAGGGTCCAATGTTAGGGGGAAGGGATTAAGGTTTGGGTCTTACACCAGGATAGATTCCCAACCTAACAAAGCACAATAGGAGAACGAATGGTTAACAAGAGTCTCTTTGACCATATTTCCCATGGCCTTTGGCACCGAAGAAGATGTGAAGAGCAATGATGCTGCCTCTTACAATAAAGGCTATGGTTTTATTCCATGATGGTTTCCCTAATATTGATCTTGGTAGGGGAAGGATAAATTTTCTATACTTGTATGTAAAATCAATTTTGAATTGTAACATCCCTACCAGTGACCTGAGGTTCTGGGTGTTAGAGATGATAATGGGAGGACAGAACCCCAATCCATATTCTCAAAACCGGGAACTTCCCAACACAGTTCCTGGGAGAGAATTCCATGTGATTGAAGATATTAAAACCCACACGAAATTCCATGAATCCTAAACCCATTTTGAAACAAATTTCGGAATCCTTTGATTGTGGGAATGAATACCCAATTAATAGACACACTTATATGACTTTCCCAAAATTCTGATAAGTCAAGAGGTTTTCGTGGAGGCTTTAATGTAGTCCCTATCAGATAAGGGACCCAATGAAAGAGATAGCCTTCCATGAATGTATTTTAAAGAGGGTACCTGAGCTGGTATGTAGCCTTTATACCGAACTCTGCCTCATAGGTACCTCGCACAAGAATACGGCGTACGTACTCTGCACTGATGTTCCACACATGTATATCATGTAGGTATGTCGCGCAGATCTGGTGTATAGGTATGAATGATGACAGAAGAATGTATTTAAAATAGGATAACCAGAAAATTGTAAAAATAATCAAATAATTTAATAACACACTTATACATTTAATTATCTCATCTCTCGTCGGTTTAGAGATCTCCCTGAAACAATTTGTGCGATCTTGGGGAAAGAGCTATACAGTGGAATATTCTGAGAGTCTTTTACCATTTTTAGTCCTCCAAACGTGGAACCGAAGGGATATATTTATAGTCACGGATAGGCCAAGTTGAAGGAATTTTTATTCATGCAGCCCCCCACGCAGGTGCTCCTCGTAGGGGTATAAAAGTTATTCAGGCGCACTACTCTGCCCTACTGGTCTGTCGCGCTGTTCAATCATTTAGATATATCGTTCAGGTCTTTTGAGAATTTGACTTTCCCTTGGAGTTCTTCGACCCTTGCCTTGGGATTTTGAATTGTCCAATGATATCTTCATAGTTTTTTAAGTGGTGTCAACAGTTATATATAGATGGAGTGAATACATTTGTACATCAAAGTGGCAATCATATTAAATGGACCATTATGTTGGTAAATTATAATTTATCATCGTGGTTATGCATGAAATAAAAACACTTCATGTTTTAAATGCTTATATTTGGACCAAAAAAATCTGGGAAATCATTTTGATTTTTATTTGGCTCTATTGACCTAGTATTTGAATTTATTGTGTGATTCATGTGTTATGTTTTATGATGCTCACAAAAATAAATATTTCACGTTTGGATCCATGTTGTGCAGAATGATAAATAACTTTAATTCTAATGAACATTTTCGATGTTATATAATAGAAGGAACTCAAGGGTGTCCCATATATAAATAAGTTACACAATAAATTTGGATTAAATAGTCATTGATTACCATGTTTCTAGGACATCACATAATTATACACCTACGACATAATTACTGATCTTTGATGACATCAATCGATGGATGTTCAAAAAAATGTATAATACAATCCCCACTAATAATTGATCAAATATTCTATAATGTAAAAGATGTGGAAACAACTCTTGATAAACCATTTTCTAAAACCATATGAATCCCAGTTGAAAAAAGAGATCAATATTCATTGAATTATAATAATGGAGATTTCTATAGGTCAGAAACGTTATTGATGTTATGCATGATAAAAAATGCATGTGATAGGGTCATCAGAATGTTGCAAAATGCACCTAGAAAAAAGTATTCAATTAAGGATACGATGGACATTGTTGACAAGAGAATACAAGAATATTGGGTGCTAGTGAAGGGTGAAAAATGAACTTTTCTTCCTCAAGTTTCTTACACTCTTTCCATGAAGGAGATATATCTATTTTTCATCTTCTTGAATAATGTAATGGTTCCATAGTGGTATTTATAAAATATCAAGAACATTGTCTCAATGACCATATGAACATAATATCTCAACCAATCCAGATGAACATATTGACAATGCTTATTACAGGGAAAGCGTATGCATCTAATGATTTGTGTCACATAAGACACAACAGCATCGTAGTCTAATGTTGTTAGAAAAAAATAATTAAGGAGATAATCAAAAGCCAAAAATTCACGGAGGGATGGAATTCGTGGGGTCACCATCTTATCCCCAATAAAGGCATGTTCAATAGTTATAGTCGAATTCTCATCCAACAATGTGTCTCGATTTATGTAGATTCAGTGAACCATCTTGTGCCTCTACTAAAGACAGTAATGTGGTATGATGTTATGGTAACATTATGATTTAGTTTATTTAATTTACTAATATGTAATACAATGAAACTTGACATAATCATATTCATCCATTGTAGAGTGAATTTATAATAGATAAAATATAGTAATAAATTTGTATTAATGATTTCTGGAAGGATTCGCAGTACATTTCACACAATTCTAACATGTCATTATCTTAAAGATGTTGAAGGGAAAATAGAAATGCACCAACCAGCAATGTTTTCAGAACTAATAACCTATGAATCATGTGATGAATTTATGGGAAGTTATGAAGATGTGTCTTTTCAGTTATATTGTGGCTATTAATACGTTTTTGGATGATATGTGTGTTCATTACATTGATTGAAAATTATATTTGTTTTAAATTGAAAGAGAGAGTTGTAAATAAGGAATGAGAAGAAAAACTGGCATACTCCAACCATAAATAAATGATGGGGGTACACTTCACTAAAAAAATTGGTATGTATTTTAAATTGATCGTAATACTTTTATGTGACATGAAACAATACCATAATTATGTTATTTTATTTATATAAAAATTAATGACTAAAAATAAAAATCTAATACATTCCACACCATGTGCTGTGGAATGAGGTTCATGTAAATAATTCTGGGATACTAATTGATGAAAACACAAAAAGTGAGTGAAACAAGTGAATGTAATGCATAATAAATTTTTTTTTCATGAAGTCTCTATTAAATTGCAATGAAATATTATTTTCCTATATTTTATACATTACATATTCATAGGAATCAACAAAAACTATACTAGTTGAATACAAACTATTACCAGCCTTGAAGTGGCCAGAACATTCTGGCCACGTTATAGATGTGGGTTTTGGGGTGAAACTCGGAACATATTTAGATAAGAAAACAAGGGGACAACCAAAGTGAGTTAATAATATAGTTGAGAGAAAAATTATATACCCTTGATGGAAAATTCTAATGGATGAGAGTGAATATGGAAACATTAATGAGTGAGAGGAAAAGATAAGATGCAACCCAAGAACAACCACCATGTGAAGAACCCACCCCACCCCAACCAGTTATGTGGATACCCATTTCCCTATAAGAGATGTCCTAGAATAGGTAATCAATGATATGATAAAATATTCTGTGAAATTCACATCAGATAAGAATAGATACATTTCTTGTACGAATATTCAATAGGTTGAAAATGAAAGTTATTTATATCTTGAAACCCCAATCCATCACCATGTGGTGAGGGATAATGTCTTAAATATTAAAATGGAAAACTACACAATAGACCACTTAAAATAGGTAATTAGAATGTATCAATTTGTGTATCCCATGAGCCATGCATTGAGCTATATATTCAAATTAAATAGGATGATATTAATATGATTGAAGTTTTTTGGGAGCATTAATATCATGACCATCAAATATTGTAAAGAATATGTTGATAGAGAGGTATTCATTTGCAATTTACCATTCAAGATCATCCATAAAAAAATAATGTAAACAAAACTAAACTAATGAATGTTATTCTAGATGGAAAAATAAAATGGGTTGAAACAAAAGATACTCTCAAAACCTTCAAATGGATCGACCAAACGATCAAAAAGATCTACTGAGTGCACCGTTACACAACCCATTATATATCAATATTTAATTTCATTCAATGATCATGTGGATAAAATGATTAAAGATTGTGACAAAAACTTAGTTGAATTTGAAGAAAATATATACCCCGTGAAATATCAACATGTCATTGGTATTGATAGTGAAATTTAAATACTCGATTATGAATGGCTAGATTCCTCGGTTTTAAATGTATACATGAGGTATGTTTTCATGGTTACATTTTCAAAATTCTGATATATTTTTTGTATTATGAATAAATAAATTTCATATTTTTGGTATTCATATATATGAAAATTAGATTAAGGGATTTTTTCAAGAATAAAATTTGGACTCATTAGTCCTAAAATCATTTCTACAAAAGAAATGAAAATAAATTCCCAAAAGTACGATGAAATAGTGAAATGTCTGTGAAAATCAGTTGAACGATAAATATCACATGACACACTCTATTTAATAACAATGATGGAAGGGTAAAACTATACAATTTAATCATATAAAATATATTTTCAATTCTTTCATCACATATTATTTTCTGTGTTTTTAGCAAAATTATTATGGTCATTGCAGTAAATTTGGATACATAAAGTATTTATTTCTTTGATTCGATGGATTTATATCCAAAAAAACCTCCACACATGATGGATTTTGTAAATTATTGACACAAAAAATACTAAATTTTAGAACTAAACATCAAGTTATATAATAGATATTACATTTTAATTGGGATTCTTTTATGAATGGGAGGTGTATCGATGTTGCGAAAATCATGGAATTATGCCAGGGGATAATAACATGGACAAAGAAAAGTAATAAAACTAGATAAGTATCATTGTATATATAATAATAAATCATTATTTAATAACATATCAAAATAAATGACTTATTCTTTCAATGAATTTCCATTGTGTTAATCAATCCAATAAAAAGGATTGTTGTTATTAGGTTTGTAAATTTATGAGAGGGATCATATTCAATGAACATACCAGTATCCCCGAAGAGGTATTTTTTATGATAATTAGTATTTCATTTTAAATATTTATTAATCCTTTGGATATTTATAATTTTTATAGTATTATAATGACTATAGAAACGACTCATATTCACAAGATGATATAAATGTGTTTCAAAATGTATGGGAAACAAACATAATGAAAGAATATACACAAATAACATGAATATGTCACTTTCATATATGTATTTAATTGTTTCATATGTATTTTAAATTTACATTTTTTAATATTACTCTCTATGTAGTTGTTTTCTTATATAGTTGGATTCCTTTTTTCGAGTCAGGTTGGTTTGTTCAATGATTCTCATGCTCATGAGAGATTGGACATCGATGGGAAAACTGAGATAATAACTATAAGAAAATGTGTAAAGATTGTGTAAAGTTGAATTCTGATTACATATTGAATTTATTAATTCTTTCATAATATTATCTACTATTGGTAAGATAATTTCCTTGTCATTTTTATCTAATAATTATTTTTTTTATAAATCCTTTTGAATGTCATATTTTATATTCAACTATCAGCAAAAAGTTGGAAAAGAGAGAACATGTTGTATACATACTATGACTTCTCATTAGTTGAATTCAAAGTGTGAATTCCCAAAATATATGTATTGATTATTTTCAGGACCATTGCACTAATTAGTCACATCTCAAACATCCTCAGTTTAATAAGATACACATTGGGCACTGTATGACTTAAAGTGTATGTTTTTACTTTATAAATTTTTTAAATACTTTAAAAATATTGTCTTCTAAACTTCCAAGATTTGATCCATGACTCATTATTAAGATCAATTATACATAGCGTATAAATCAATAATGCTAATATCACCTTATTCTATCTATATTATCATGTTATCTGTATATGATCATTGATATCTCCCATGATTATCTATACTGAGCATCTATGATACACCATTTACTATGTTTCATATACATAGGTTATTAAGAATGGTATTATAAATGATACGTATAAAAAGTTTTGTAGTAAATAATAACATAATTATAGACACTTATGAACTAGTTCATTGCTTTTTCTGTTTCAAAAATCTATAGGCCTATACTATTCTGGCATAGATCATTAAGTTATGTAAGGAAAATTAATCTACTAATATGTGATATCATTCTTCGAAATGAATGGGTTAATATAGCTGGTATCAGAGAAACATACCTACTAAAAATTGAACAAAAATAACAAGTGACCAGTATCACAAAAACTATATCATTTTATTTTATATATAAAATTATTTTATTAAAATGAAAAAGTTCCATACAAAAAACTATGAAAATGCATTCATACTATTTTGATATTTTTTGAAAGCGATTGACGAGTCATTTCTAATGAGAACAAATCAACTGCACCTCAATATGATTCACACAAGGTATCGTATAAAATTACGTGTGTATTTTTATATTAAGTTGTCATTAAATTGAGAAAAAAGAAATAATGACATACTAAAACCCAAAGAAACAAATTTATGATGTTTTGATTTTTAAAAAACATGATAATTGAGTCATTTTTTATGTGTAGGAATAAAAGACACCACAATCCGACACATGATGTAACCAGTATGATAAAAAGTATCCATTATATGTTTAAAATTGAAATTTTAGTTAAAAATGTGTCACTCCCTAAAAACCAAGAATACATTATTTCATTGTATTGATAATTTATTACAATGATTCAATTGACATTTGTGATGTGTATGAAGTAGTCTCCTGTCAAATCGACACACGATGAGACCGGTATGACTCATAATTTGTGTTTCCAGTGTGAAGTTAAATTTTGTTAAAAAAACATAACTAATATACTAAAATCAATGAAAACATATTTGTATTGATTTTATACTATTAAAAAATGAAATATGTGACATTTGTGCCGAGGAAAAATCATATACACCTCAATACAATGCATGGTGTGGCCGGTATAACTCAAAGTGTCTCTTATTATTTAAAATTGACATTAATTTAAGTAAAAACAATAGGTTTCGTACTATTAACTGAGAAAACAAATTAGGACAGATTTTATATTTTTTTAAAAGAATTCCATGATTCATTTGTGACATGTAGAAGTCAACTAAACCTCGATACAATTCATGGTGTGACCAGAATGACTCCAATGGTGCCTTTTTATTTAAAATTGACATTAATTTATGTAAAAAAAGTAACATACAAGAAACCGATAAAAAGAATACATATTTTTATTATTATTTAGGAAAACAGACAATGATAGACTTGGGACATGTATTAGTCAACCTTACCTCAATATGATGCATGTTCTGGCCTCTATTACTCAATTTTTATCTTCTTATAAATACTTGACATGAATTTCAGTGAAAACAACAAGTGAAATACAAAAAACTTGTAGAATGTATCCATATTGTTTTGATACATTAGGAAAATGATCCATGAGTCATTTTTATTGTGTAGGACTCAACTGTAACTCAATCTGACGCATGTTGTGACCACCATAACAAAAAGTGTCTCTATTTATTTAAAATGGACATTAATTTTACAAAAAACAACATGTGGCATACTCAAAATATAGAAAAACATTCTATGAGTTTTAATCTTTTAGAGAAACATTTTATTTTTGTTTCTCGACATTTATGGATCATACTCCCCTCAATATGACGCACAATGTGTCTAGTATGACTCCATGTGTCTCTTTTTATTTAAAAATAACAATAAGTAATGTAAATACATGTGACATACTGAAATTTTGGAAAAAAACATTCAAATTGATTTTATTCATTTTTAAAATGAAAAATGGGTCATTTGTGACATGTAGGAGTCAACCACACCCCAATTCAACACACTATGTGACTGGTATGACTAAAACTGTCCTTTACCAATTTAAAATAGTTATGTTTGTTCGAATTGTTTCACTCACTATAAACCCATAAAACACGCTCCAACTATATTGATAATTTTGGGAAGTGATTCACAAGTAATTTTTGACGAGTACGATGCAGTCTCACATCAAACCAACATATGATGTGACTAGTATGAGTCATAATTTAGGTTTCCTACTGAAATTATATTTTAGTAAAAAACACAAAAAACATACTGAAAACATAGAAAGAATTTTTGTATTGATTTGTTAATCTAGGAAAATGATCAATATGTCATTTCTGATATGTAGGAATCAGACACAACTTAATATGATGCACAGTGTTGTAGGTATAACTCCAAATGTGTAATTATTTATAATTTATATGAATTTTAGTAAAAGGAAAGTGGAATATTCAAAACATATCCAATAAATTCGTATTGTTTTTTATAATTTAGGAAAATGATCCATAACATATTTGTAATGTGTAGGGATATACCTCACCTCAATAGGACACACTGTGTGACCCCTTATAATGTGATTTGTTATTAGTCGATTTAGAAATTAATAGAGGATAATAGTATGAGAAATAAATTCACATTTAATTCATGATTACTCTCTTTGGGATTAATTTAAGGATTGAGAATAAACTATTCTAAAGTCAATTCACTAGTAGTAAAACATTCTTCTATACAAAATTTTTTATAGATTTTCCACCTATTATGACTTTCACATTGAGTAATTTGAGGGAAAAAACATCCTTCATCATAACCTTAATGAAAAATTGTATATTAATGATAATGATGTTGAATTTAAATATTTTAAATATAATTGAGTTTTTCGTAATAAAATCCATATATGGTTTGAAACAAGGCTCTATGAAATGGTATTGGAAATTTGATTCATTTATGATTTAAATAACATTTAATAGGAGCCGGTATGATGCTTTTTCTTATTTCAAGACTATAAAAAAACAACATTCTTTAGCATCACTTATTTGTTGATGACATTTTAGATATATGTTTTTACATTAAGATCATTTTGATAGTAAAACTCAATTGTAAGGCATTTTGGTAATTATGAATTTAGATTCTATTAAACAAATCATTTGTATATAAATTTCTAGTGGAAGACCCAATAAATTGTTTTATCCTTCTAATATGATTATGTTTGTTTTTTTAAAATATACGTGTCTTAATCTATCAAACCCTTAAATGTTCTATTTTGAGACCATTTACAATATTATAAAATAATATCATTAACATGGTATGTTTTCACAACACGTTGAGTCCATGTATCCTTGAAATGTAATATGAAATCCATGGATACTCTTTTAACCTCATATGCCTGGTACATTACATTGATTAGGGCTGTCATGGAATCTTTATGGATCACATGTTTTTCATCTGAATATAAACATTGTATTCATATTTTAACAGTTTCTAGGTATATATTATTTGATATTTATTTATCCAAATATATTTTATTCCATGGTAAATATAATAAAATTTATATTTGAATATATTTTATAAGGTATTTCATTGAATTTGGTACCATAATTGTTAATTAGATACATACTAATAATAACATGGATGATAATTTCAATAAATATATGTTTAAATAAAAAATCAAAGTTTCTTTTGATATGATAATTTTGGTTCTCTTTGAATGATAGTAGGTGCAAAAACATCACAAATTTAAAATCAAAATAGTGGATTTTTGTGATATTCAGTGTTTTCAATTTGAACCACAACTATTCTTTATTCATCAATTTATTTTATATAATATGAATGCACAAAAAATTATTATCATTGTTTATTATTATACATCTCAAACATATTTTACATGATCTTTATTATTGTGTGACAGGCCAGGGTATTCCTATGTTGGCCTCCACTTTGGGCTGGTTCATTTGGCTTGCTTTGGTCTACTTTACCCCTTCCACACAGTAAATTCTTTCACGGATTCTCCGAGTTGTTTTTCCCTTTCCTGCATCTTTAATACATTCCATACACATTATTTGTGGATTCAAAATTTCTTTCTCTTGGCAGTTTTGGCTCTATGCATTTGGAAGAAATTGATTGGTTGGTTTATTTTATGGAGAAACTCTATGTTGGGTGACTGATGAACCGAGAACACTCTGTCTTCTCACAATTTGAATCATTTAGATCTTTTGTTTTTCTCCTATTTGTTGTGGAGAAAATCATATCACTTAATACTATTCCTTGTCTTCATTATAGATCACAGCCTGTCATCCTCAGATTCTTCATGTAGCCAATTTTATTATAGTATTGATGAAATCCATTTCCCACCAAAATTAGGGCCTTTTTCATTGATAAAATACTTCCAAATGAGATGAAATATTTTGATATAAAAGTAACACATGAGTTTGTTCTAGAATTATTAATAGAATATAACTACCATATATTCACTCTCTCTGGACTGTAAGTATTTCAGTTACATAATTTTTCAGTTTTAAATATTGAATTTCTAAGTTATAAAATATTCTTATGGCTTATCTTTTTGGATTATATATTTTACTATATTGATTTTGAGCATAATAAAAGTCTCGGTGGGTGGTGTCCATGTAGACCCAAAAAAACCTGATAAATATATTGTCCATATTTTTTAAATTATTTTACTTGTTTTTGAATGTATTTCATTATTTGAATTTGGATTCTATTTAATTTTTGCATTCCGATATCATCTTGAATATCCTCTTCTTATTTTATATTAGAAATTAATATCATCATAACAATTAATAAAATTAAAATTCAATTACCTAATTTAATAATCATTCATTGATCATGGTAGTTATTTAGGGAATACACTTAACGTTTTTCTTGGAAACATCATTATGAGACATACATGAAACATGTATCCATCCATAGTCCATAATAGGGTCCCATTCTTTATTTTTGAGGTGGAGAAACAGGTCAACCCCCCCCCCAACAATGGGCAACATGAGATACAGGTTCCCCAAGGGAGCATAATGTGGTGGGAAGAGGACAAGGGGGCCACACTGCAGTATCGGTAGCCTGATGTTGAAATGTGGTTAGAATTAGACCCCATAATAACATCTAGAAAAGATAGGGAAGTGATTTGGGTATGTAGAATAGGGCCACCACTATGATAAAAAATGTTGGAATCAATCCTCTGTTGGAACCGTATATCCATCTTAAATGATACGTAAATAATAGTGTCTTTTTAATCATGTGCTTCCTACGCATTTTATCAAAGTGGTGAGAAACTCCTTCAACATCCAATAGAAATGTGTTATTATATGAAAATGATAAATATTTATGGTGAACATAATGTGAATTCCATGCAATAATCATATGCCGAGTATACTATATATTATGTGATTTCCATTCCATTTGTTGAGAGACACAATGTATTTTTTAGTGTCACATAATGTTGAATGGATTTGCATATTTTTTTAAATAAAAAGTGTTAAAAAATGAATTATTTCATATAAATAAAATATTAACTCCGAAAAAAATCTGTTCAATAATTTTTTCAAAATTATTTCATCGATAGAAGAAACTCATATTTTTTTCTAGTTTACGCCCACCATGCATGTGGTGGATTTCAAAAAGGATAAATAATAGAAATAGAAGTATGTCATATCTGAGAATTCAATGAAAATAGAATAATTGTAATGGACCGAACATATATAGTCTATCCATTTATGATAATCTAGTGATTGGGGTATTCTGGGTGGTCACGATGACTTATTTCAAACACTTTTCCAAATATCCAGCTTTTTGAATAGTGTTTCCAATTTTGTGAATAGTCATTCCATCTTCCTAGAGTTTCTCCCCTTTGACTTAATCAATAACATAAAATTCATTAAAATCATTTTATTATGGTATTTAAGGATGATTTAATGCTAATAACACCTATATTAATTTTCTTAAGGATCAATATTTCCTTACTTGGTAAAACTACAAGGTTTAATGTGATCCACTTTTAATGGAAAATCTAGTGTATCTTAAATCAATTCTCCATTAAATCTTCTAATGGGATAAGATATCCTCCTCCCATGATATACCTTCTTGTTCCTTGGTGTGAGATTCTAGAACCTTTTCTTCTTTTCGTAGGAGTGGGGTGATTAAAAATTAATCCTAATATAATTTCCCCTTGTAGTTTCTTCCTACTGCATGTGCACCCCCTGTTTTGGTTCAATAAGCAACTGTCAATCTATCATAAATAGAAGGTACGATCTACCTCTATTCATGTTTTTTCTTCAATCCTTATTCACCCATTCTTCTTTCAATGTTATGGCATGTGATCTCCATGATTTTAATTCTGTTTTATTGTTTGTTGATGGGTGCTGTCGTGTTTTGGAATCCTTAGGGTTATTCAGTTGTCGTTGGGGGAGGCGATCGTAATATGTTGGTTGGATCATTATAATATAAAAAATGTCATGAACCATTGGAGTTAGGTGATTTTTGGATTCTATAGTCCTTTACATGGAACTCTAGTGTTAGAATGTTTTAGCACACATAATCAAAATGGAATAAAAGTAACAGATATTTAAACCTAATAAATAAATCAGTAACGATCATATTATATTTCCTCTTATTTTTCATGATAGTGTGATATAAATGATTACCTTGATTTTCATTTCATTATTGATTCAAATTGGTAAATAATGTAAAATGGTATTAATTGTAAATATTTTTCAATGATAAAGAGTCATTAAAATGAATCTGGCAGTTGTTTTTGTAATTTTATGTTAATCAAACTGGTTCATTAAGCATGTTTAATAACTATTGACAGCTTAAAATTTAGGTTTTCATTATTTTGAACCTACAAATAATAAATAAGTTAATTCAAGATGGATTAATGTACCAGGTTTTTGTTAAAAAGACAATACCTACTAGGGTTCAGAGTTACCCTCTTGATTATAAGGATGAGTGCTTGTGCATTCAAGCCATGAGTACTCATTATTCTTGAAGATTGGAAGACCTTTTTATGGGAAAAGAGCTCAGATTATAGGATGTCTATTTCATACTCTTTATGTTATGATGTTAGCCTGGGTGGGTGTTTTGTATTGTGGGGGAATGGAGGCCCACTGGTTATGGTGGAAGTTGACACCTAGGGTGGTGGGATGCATCAGTATATGCTTATGGGTATTAGGGAGGTCATCAGAGATGGTGAAACGAGTTGGATGTGAATGATCAGATGATTTCTGAATCTTGTGGTTTGTTTACCTACATTACATTCCCCATTAAACTATGCACCTGGTATTTCCTACCATACTTCCAATAACAATGAAGATGCATGGGTTATTACATGAGCTTTCTGTGTTTAGATTTATGAGTGATGATGGTTCTATGCTCCTACTATTGGTTGAAAAGACTTGACAGTTAGTTCATCTACTCACCGGTATGATCCCCCTTATGTTTAGTAGTTTAGAATGTTGTTCTAGAATGCCTAGGAATATGAGAATGTAATACAGTTATTAATAAATGACTGAATAAATGATGTAAGGCAATGTGGTATGATCTTATTGGGATGAAATGAGTAATATTTCTTCGATGTTGTGGACATAGTTTGGTTATGAATACACGGATTTAAACATTGGTGTAATTTTAATAAAATATAATGTGGATTTGTTATTTTTTAATTAATGATTAATGATTTAATTAAATTAAAGTCAAATTGATAATAAGGTAATGGAGTAATTTAACAAAGTTCTTTAAATGGTTGTGTGTATATTGGAAACCTAGTCTTAGCAGTGGCTGTTGAGAGTTTGAGATGGGTTAGCAACATTTGAGTCTAAGACTAGGTTATTCCAATAGTGTGGTTGTGAGGTATAATATATTATATAAGTTTTATATATCTATAATTTACTCCACCTTTTCAGTTAGGGAAACTGACACCTCAGTGGTTCTAATCCCTAGGGGTGTTTTTCCCAACATTGTAGTTATAGGATGGATGGAATTCAACACCCTTTGGCCCCACTCACTTCTGTTGGTAGTTAGATGTGCTGGTGGGCATAATAGATATTTTTCCCAAAATATGTGGGTAGAGGGATTTAATGGATTGTGGTTATTAAGAGACATATATTTTAGATATGTTTTCCTTTAGCCTACTATATTTGTATCATTTTTTGTTGTGAGGATCCTTACTCGGTGTATGGGCTATAATGGCATGGGGTTTAATTCCCAACATATGATACACAATATGAGAGTTGTGGGGGATCCTAGAAACTACCTGGTAAAATTGATTACGTGGATGTGGTGGATGTGTTACATGAGGATTATGTTGTGGTTCTTCATCCATGTGTCTACGAACAAGACATTTTGGAGAGAGATGATTTGGACGTGCAACATTGGGGAAAAGAAGAAAACATGTGGGGAAGTAGTATTATGGTACCTTGGATATTATTATTTATATTATATACTCTTTTATGAAATTCATTATGAGAGTATCCATAGTGTGGCTGGTAAAATAGCATACCTATTTAATGTGACATGTCAGTTTCATTTGTTTTTCACTGTGCATTAGAATGATTTCATTACTTTTTTACGAGAGGCTTTGGGGAGGATCCTACTAAGTGTACTATTATACGAACTCAATGTTGGTATAAACTATTTCCAGGTCAATTGGAGATGGTTGGAGATCATTATGGTTACTAATAGCATGGGGTTGTAGGAGCATTTTTGGTTATACGGTCACTACTATTTTTTACATTACTTTGGTACATGTAGTTTTCCATTTCAGTTTTAGTAGTTCTTTAGGACATTACATATGGGAACTAGGGTTTTATTTTATATTGCAATATATGTTGGAGTTGGTCGGTTTTTTCCTTATATCCCTCTTCTATATGTATTATCTTAGTTGGTAATGCCTCCAATATGTGTCTATACTATACCCTCATCGCTAGTTCCCAACCAGGGGCCTATTAGAGGAAATAAATAGGGTTCAATATGTCCCATTTCACATTTCAGGCCTAGAAGGGGTACACCTTTTGGGGTGGGGTCGTGAAAACTTGGTATCTTTGGTCTAATTAAGGGATAGGATTAGTTTGTTGTTAGGAATATGTGAGGTTTCATGGAATGATACATAAATTGTGTTAGTTAAGTTTAAAATGTGATGTAAAGACATGATACAATCTGAAACATTTGTTGTGTTGTCGAGCACGTCAGATTAGTTGTTTAGTTTTTACTATAATTTCTACAGTATATAAGAAACCCTAGTACATATCTCGATAGTTCCATAGAACAATAATTTTAAAAGAGGGATCTGATTTAGAAAATAAAATGGCAATGGGATATAATAAAACTAGTGTTGGATGATTAAATATGATAATAAAAAACGAATGCGATAAAACAAAGAAGGAATGATCAAGATTAATTAAATGTAATCAACCAGAGGAAATATCATGATGCTCAACCTTCTTCGCTTCAAGAGATAGGGTTATTATATTTTAATCCCTAAATTTTAACACCTATATATAAATATTACTGAGTTTATACTGGGATACCACCTAGGTTTCAGTCGGAAACACAAAATGATTCACTGAATACCAATGATGATTGGGTGATTTTTGTTCATCTTCATAACTGAAACTCACCAAGGAAAACCATGATGAACTCAATGTGTTGTCAATATTTTTATGTTATTTCATGGTGTTACAATGACTTGAAAGTAAATTTCTATGATAGTGTTTATGTGAGTGAAATTTAACAATATAAACAACCCAAGTACTAACATTAAGAGGGGGAAGAAGAAGTGGTGAACGGTGAGTGAAACATCACATGAATTGGTACCCCCAAACATGATCATATGCGTTGAGCATGACATAACACTACATAACGCAATTAAATAAGAAGTTTGGATATTGAATGAAAATAGTAAACGTGAAGTTAAAATGATTATTCAACATAAAACACTGAAGAACCTCGTTATTACCTCAAGTTTCTCTCTGTGTGATCACAATGGGTTTTGAAATTTATCAGAGGGGAGGAAGAAGAAGATGTTGAATTAAAACATACCATATACTCCATACCATCTAGATATGAGTAAAAGACAAATTTGGAACTCCAAAATGGAACCAAATTTCATATTTGTAGAACTCCTAAATAGGGTGCCCAAGGTGTTCTTTTATTGAAAAATTGGAAGGGGGTTTTGAGCACAAAGATTGTCTAAAACCACATGGCACATAGTTTTCATCCACTAGACCTTCAAATATACCTTTGAAAAAAATAGGAATGTTGTATCCCCGCATCAGGACTATGTCCACAGAATTGTGTCTCTATTTGGACAGTCACAACCAAAGATATTGATAAATTACAGAACACATATTTTGACTTGTGCAAATTTTATTCCTTGGAAAAATTTGTTCGGATATGATTTTTAGAATCCGAAAGGGCCTTAGGTTACTTCATATGAAATTTAGCCAATTATGTTATGAACCATCCCTCAAAATTAATCCAATTTGAATACGCTGTTTAGTAGCAGAATGCGTTTTAGTCCACAGGTGGGCATGGATCATGTGCATATTGGCCCATCATTCATTGAAATTATCATGGGTACTCCAAATAACACCCAACTACATTATAATTATCAAAAAAATTAACATTTCCATTTTTAACAGTGTTAAACACCAAATAATTGAATCAACCATGATACAGAATTTATTATGATATGTGTAATTTTCAATACAAAAACCAATTTAATACATTGGTATAATGGTGAAATAAAACTATGAATCCTGGTAGGATCACACCCCACACCTAAAAATTAGCACTCATGGAAAATATATAATATCCTTATCATTATCATTCCGAAATCAAAGGTGTGAAAATATCTACAATTATTTTGAAATTAAATTCATCATGTCTCATTTATGGAATAAATTTTCATAATATTTTTCTCTTCTCACGTTCAAATTTGATTGACACCATTTGTTCACCCATTCAAAATGTCGAAAAATACCTCACATATAAATTTTCCTCATCATTCAAGGAAAATATAAAAGTTGAGTTATTATCTATTCACAGAGTTCATGTGATCTTACCATATGATTACCAAAATTCTATGTTCTTTACTTGTTGAAACTTGTGTGCTACTCAAGAGGACTTCCTATAGGTTGTTCTGTGGTATAGTGGTAGTAATGATTTATTGTATTAAATTTTGAGGCAGAAGAGGACTGTTTAGTATCTTATGTACAAAACATGTCAAATTCAGCATGTGTTCACAATAAATGTACACAGTCAACCCCTCACAACATTTATCACCTCTAACTCACTCTCCCCATGGTCCATTTCTATTGTCCAGAACCATGCAGTGAATAATAATGAGTATCCATCCTAATTTACCCATTTTTTCCTATTGTTCTGTTTCCTTATAATTGTGAAGATCATCTGTTTTAATGTATATATTTTTTGATATAAAGAGGGAAACATTTCTAAAACAGTGATGTAAAATGGATTGTGAACCCATTTCCAAAGGAAAATGTAGACACCCTTTATATCATTCCATTACAATGATTGTATTCCCATAATACCCATGTAAACACCCTCTTCTCCCAAAATCATTGAAAATAAAATAATAATATACACAAGAGATGGGTAGGTATGGATAAGTTATCTTGTAATGTGGCGACCTAACATGAATTTCATGGTCTCAAATGATTAATATAGATAAAATGTTTATTTGGTCGAATATAGAGGATAAATGAACAAAGTTATTTTCATTGAGCGATTGCCTCTATCATGAATGCAGTGTACTTGAATAATATGGATTCCAAATGAATGAAGGAAAGATCTAGTTTCCCTACATGACTCGAGACTCTCAAAATACTGATTAAAAGGAATAATATTCAATAATGGGATTAGAATGTCTCTCAGGTAATGGATTAAAATATTGGTCAGTTCTAATAAATCATGGGATTCAAAAATTCATTAAACATCGAATAATGTCAAGAAAATACAAATTCTAGAAAATGTTTCCATATCAATATTAATTTGAATAAACAATCCAAAAAAATTTAATTTTCCACACAATCGACTCAAGCATGAGAAATGATTTTAGATTGTATTTTTTAGATGAATTTTTTTCTAAAAACTCAAAATAAGGGGAAAATAAATCAAAAATGAAAACACATTTTTGTATTTTTTTAGTTATTTCATTGATTTTTTTATTTAGTTCAATCCAACCTATAAAATTTCTCCCTCACCCACACATAAAAATTAAATTTTCCTCAGTGAAATTATTTTAAATAAATTGAAAATAAATAATGTTAGAGTGAATCGACAACATACTATGTTGTGTCATATGTGGAATCTATCTGTTAGATTTCCTCCATGTGATGATTTGGAAAATCATCATAAATTTGTTTTAGCCTCTTCCCATTGAAATTAATTATTTTTCCACACCTCTCATGGATAACCGGTATAGCACCAAAAGCGTAAACATCAGAAACAATATAAGGACCAAGCCATTAAGATCAAAATTACATGGGTGGAGCTTTAGCCTAGAATTGTACATTTAGACCTTCTCTCCAATATGGAACTTCCACTGATGTATCATGATATCATGGATATACGTTGTCCTATCGTTAGATATCTAGGAGTTATCATATGCAACAAGTTGAATTTCTTCTAACACATGAATTTGCATCTTCCTTTTATCACCTACATCTAAAAGAGTCATATTAAATTGTTTAACAGCTCAATATGAATAGTGTTCTACATGCACTGGGAGGTGAAAATCCATTATATACACAATCATGTATGGTAAAATTATGATTGGTGTTTTAAAATCAGTACGGTACCCCCAATGTGCATCATTCAAGTTCAAACACCAATCTTTCCTATTGGGTTGTACTATTTTTTCCAATATTCACTTAACATCCCGGTTTGAGATTTATGATTTTCCATTTGTTTGGGGGAGATATGTAGTGGTGACATTATGATCATCCCCATACTTAAGATGAAAATTTTTCATGTTGTGATTCCAAAAATGTGAACCCTGATCACTATAGCTAAATCTTGGTAAACCACAACTATGGAAAATTTGCGACCTCAAAAAGTCAATAACCACTCGAGAGTCATCGGTTCGGGTGGATTTTTTATCCCTCCATTTAGATATATAGTCAACAACAAATAATATGTACAAAGAACCAAATGATTTTGGAAAATACCCTTGAATTCAATTCACCATGCATCAAAAATTCACAAAATAACATGGGTTGTTGGGTATTTTAATTCCTCAGGATTATATTCCATATGAATTGACAACGACTATAAGAATTGAAAAATCTATTGGAATCTCTATACAATGTTGGACAATAAAGACCTGAGTCAAGGACCTTCTGAGTCATAGAGTGATCTCCAAAGTGACCTCCACAAGAAAATGTGTGACAGAAGGTTGAAACAGCGGTGAACTCATGCTTAGAGATACACCGATGAACAACATAGTCACTACAAATTTTCCACAAGTATGGGTCGTCCCAAATGTACCACAAAGATTCAAGATTAATTATTTGGGATTGTAAAGTGTTGAATTTAGTGGGGTCCCTTGATTTTTCTAGAATATTCAAAATGTCCGCATACCAGGGGGTAAGGGTTACATCCTCACAAAGGTTCTCAGGATGGATGAATTCTCCCATGGGGATGGGTGAGTTAGCATGATGGTCCAATGGTGAAGAAATTATACCAACATGGTCAACTACAACATTTTCCACTCCACTCTTATCTCTAATATCAAGGTAAAACACCTAGAGGTGGAGCAAAAACTGAATGTGGCAGGGCTTAGCTTCAGGTTTATTTTAGAGGAAATGAAGGGAAGAAAGAACAGAAATGAGCATTATTTTTTACATGATTGGATTTGAATGGAATTTTTCCAAGGAAAACAGAATAGAAAGAAGTTCTTTTCAGTGGTTGGATATTTTTCTTGGTTAGGTTCAAGGGTATGTGAGGCATACACAATGACATAAGGAGCCTTTTCAACCCATTGTGATAAAACCTCCCCAACTGCAATGTTAGATTCATCAGACATAAATCAAAGGGGAGATCTCACCATGGTTTTTGTATGATGGTAGGTTATGTGAGACTACATATTAATAAATTGAAAGCATCCTCGCATTTTTTATAAAAAAAGAAGAATCCTTTTTCTATAATTGGGATTGGAGATGTGTGATCTTTCTGATGTCTATATTGAATGGGAATTATGCACCATCATTCCCTAAGAAGGATCTCACCTCCAAAACAGATTTTCGATATTGGATGGTTGAAATTAATTATAATTTGAATTTATCCACATGAATTACCTCTTTTGAAATAACATTCCCAAAAATAATTCCTCATTCATCCATGAAATGTAATTTCTCATAATTTAATAAAATTTATTTTTAAATGAAAAGATGGAGGATAGAATAATGGTGAGCCAAAAAATCATCAAAATACGCTCCATAAACTGTGAAATCTTCCATAAAAACTGCAATTATATTATCTATGTAATATTAAAAAATACTCCACATACAACGCTGAAAAGTAATTAGAGCAATAAATTGACCAAAGGTATCATTATGTATGAAAATGTGCCAAATGGAAAAGTAAATGTTGTCTTTTCATGATCCTCAAGGGCAATATAGATTTTAAAATATCCCAAATGGCCATCTAGGAATCAATATTGGGACTTACCGGCTAATCATACTAACATTTTTCCAATGAATGGTATAAGAAAGAGGTCCTTCCACATTTCATGAATAAGTCGACGATAGTAAATACATACTCGCCAATTTTTTTGCATATGTGTTGGAACCAATTCATTCAATCCAATTGACACAACTATAATTCGAGTTGATTATGCACAATTTCCACTAGGGTAACTCATTAACTATCAGATAGAGGATAAATGATCCCTATGACAAGTAATTTACTAAATTGTAATTTTAAAACTCCAAAGAGAGTGGGATTCAAGGAGCGTTGAGACTGTCTTACAAGTTTAGACTCATCATCATAAAGAATATGGTGCATAAAAAATGGGCTAATCCCCGGAATATCAGCCAATGTTCATCTTATTTTGATTATACTCTCTTTCAAAATCATGACCAATTTTGATTCTTGATTCCGAGAGAGATTATTGTAAATAAAAAAGGAAAATCTTCAATACCCTCAATATAGGAATATTTTACATTAAATGGAATTGGTGTTAATTACAACACCGAGGGTTTTCTGACAGAGGGAGGGGTTTTAGGGGGAGTGATGTCTATTAAACTATCTATCTACTCATGATTATTACCTTAAGATAGAAAATCTATTATAATGGGATTTTTGAACCATTGATGGTCATGGGTACCTCATAATGAACACACTAATCAATTATATCACAAAATTTACACTTTTTAGAACCCACACAACACTCAAAAGATGAATCCAAACACATATCATCCAATGGTGAAGAAGAAGAAAATGAGTTTGATTATGGGTTGAGGATATAATTGTATATGTGTTCATCGTTTGAGATAACTACCATATAATATATATAAAGAGTGGATTTCTATTCAATGAGGTGTTTTATAGCCACAAGGATATTCGAACATACCTTTTCTCCACCAAACTCCACGGACAACATATTATTGTGTACATCGATTATTGTCTATTACATTTTTAGGAATGGACTCAAAATTATAAGAGGGCCATGTCTATGAGTTAAGGTATCTTCCATCAAAAAAATGTTGAAATCCCCTGGGATGATGAGACTCTTCACTCTTACAAGACATCTTTAATCACTCCTATTGGATTTGTTTTACTATGGTTAGCATATTGCATGACATTGCCTATTGGTTTAAGCTCTCCTACCTACATAGAAGTATACACAGTGTGAGGAATTACATTAATGGAAGTACCTAAATCTAGCATATCATCTTAAAAGAAGGTCTCCCCTATGGTACACAGTATCGTGAATGATCCTGGATCTTTGCATTTGGTTGGTATTTCTTGATGAATCAATGATGATTCATTTCATTTAAAATTGTCTATCTCATTCACCTTCCGTATCCTTTAATGGGTGAAAATCTATATATTAAAATTTTCATATCAAGGGATTTGTTTAATATAATACAATAGAGGAATTTTAACTTGAATAATTTTAAATGTATCCATTATTTCATTATCAGTATCATTATCAAAATACTAAATATATTTTTATAGTCTTTGGGGGAATGAAGAGGAATAGATTGTTCATTTGAATCATCAGTGATAATTTATTTCCCATTTTGTCTTGTTATTCTTTACATAAACTATTTGAGGGTTGGGAAAGAGTGTTTTCAAGAGGGGGGCATACACGTTTCATATAATCAGTATAATTAGATACTTATTTACGACTACGATGTGTAATTACACATACATTACCTTTATCCTTCAGATTATAAATGTGTTTGGATGGTAGTTGACAAGAACATTGCATCTTAAGCAAACTGATGATGTTATCCAATTTCCCCACTAGAGTTTGTAGGTCTTGAATAGAATATTGTGTGGTTCGTTGGAATTTTAGGTTCTGTTTTTCCATTTTCTTCACTATAACCTTGATGCTTGGTTCATATTTGGGAGGAGGAGGGTGATTGTTTTGAGAAATTTTATGATAATAAGGTTGCATTCCTTTCCCTTGTAGATTCCAATTCTACATGGGGTTTCTTGAGATTCCTACTTATCTATACTAGGGTACTTCTTGCCACCCAGGGTCTGGATTTAGTATAAATTGTTATTTCTTTATGGGAGGATCTTGTGGGAATGGATACCCTAGGAACACAACTACACAAGACTCAGGTGAATCTTGATGTTGTGGGCACTGGTCAGGAAAATGTGTATTGTCAGAACAAATACCACAATGTAATTGAACAAGAGGAGATTGTGAGGTACCTTGTGCTTGATCTAATTTCCTTAAATGGATATGAATCTCTTCAATATTCTTATCTACATTTTTTTCTAGGGATGAATGATTTACCTCATACTACTCAGGTTGGTCAAATAGATCGTGTACCAAATTGTTGTGAATTTTGAGCCATAGTGGCTATCACGTCACGAGTAGTGGAAGAAGTTTTGTCATCCAAGTCACCACCTATTAATGCATAAATCATTCCATTAACCATGGGTATATGTCTGTTATATATGTATTGGATTAATTATTGTTCATGAATCTGATGGTGGGGTAAACTTGAGTAATTTTTTATCCCACGCATTATTAATGAATGGTCTCTCCTTTTGATATCCTAAGGCCATAAATTTAGTTCCTAATTGATGCAGTTTTGATGGATGTAAACAAAATCAACAAAAAGTGTCTTTTTAGGTCATTCAAACCCTCAATTGTGGTAGGAAAATAGTAAATCAAATCTTTTTCAACACCATCAAGGGAGATAGGGAATCCCCTAAACATATATAGGTCTTCAGACACATTTTGGGGTTTTATAGTGGAGATCACTTTGTGAAATTCATTAAGGTGATTATGAGTGTCCATTATAAGAAGACCATGGATTTTAGGAATAAGTTAGACAAGTCTAGATCTCAATGGAATGTTGGCTGCTTCCTTGTGATATTGGAGGTACGTTGGTTGGTACTCAACATCTTGGGTGGTTAGTTCTTTTAATGGATGGTTATTTACAAAAATGATTCCTGGGGTTTTTTGGGTTTAATTTTAGAGTGGTTTTGGACCACTTGACATTCAACAAGAGGGTCATCAATGTTACTTGATTGACCTACTCTAGAATCTCTAATTTGTGAGTAAAGAGACTTTTAAATTTTAGGGACAAATTCAAGCAGTCATTCTGTTTCTGATCTGGTCATGAATATAAGTTGTGATTTTTTAAGACTAAATATGAATAAAATCATTTAAAGAGTGTGAAATGAGAATATAATTTTATATTACAAAATTTTATAGTGAGAGATGTTGAGGAATAAGAATATAGATAGAGAGAGAAAAAAAAGAACACACAAAAACAACAAACAAAAGAAATAGAAAACAAAAAAATTAAAATGTCGGTGGGGTATTGAATGGAGTAATAATTAAGAAGAAAAATAAATAATTTAAATGCAAATTAAGGAGAAAAATGATCTTTTATCCCTGATAATGAGATGAAAATTTGACGGGGTTGTCGAGCGCATCAAATTAATTTTTTAGTTTTTACTAGAATTTATGCAGAATAGTAGTAACCAAAGGTTGCCTATCAAGGGAGCCTTGGATCATTAATTTAAGAAGAGGGTTTTTAGAAAATAAATATATAATGTGAATTAATAAAACTTTTATTTGATGATTAAATAGGACAATATAAAATGAATGTGTTGAAGCAAAGCAGAAACGAAAAAGATTAATTAAGTGTTATCTACCCGGGGGAATCTCATGATGATCATCCTTCATCTCTTCAAGAGACAGGTTTATAATCATTCAATCCCTAGTTTTTAACAAATATATCATTAATTTTATTGAGTTTATACTAGGATAACTCTTAGGGTTTAGTCGGAAACACACAATGATTCGTAGGATACCACCGATGATTGGGTGATTTGTGTTTGACTTAATAACTGAAAATCACCAAGGAAATCCATGGAGAACATGAAGTGATGTCTAGAATTGTATGTTATTTAAATGTGTTACCATTACTAAAATTTACATGGTTGTGATAGTTTTTAGTTGAGTTCAATAAAACAATATGAACCACACAAATACTTTAATTAATTGGGGGAAGAAGAAGTGGTGAATAGTGTGTCAAACATCACATGAATGGGTACCCCCAAACATGATCATATGAGATGATCATGACATACTGGTACATAACAAAATTAAATAAAAAGTTTTGACAAAGAGAAAAACATAAACCCTTGAATTCAAAGTTCAGTCAACATTATAAGAACTTGAATCTCAGGATTACATCACGTTTCATCCTAGGTGATCACAAGGGGTCTAGAAATTAATGTGAGGGGACGACAATGAAGATGTTGAATTAACACTTCCCACATCCTCCAAAACATCTAGAGATGATGAAAAGACCTCAATGGAACTCCAAAATGGCAGCACATTTACTCCTGTTAAAACACAAAAAATGGTTCTCAAGGTCTTCTTTTATAGGAAAATTGAAAGACGGTTATGAGCACACAGATTGTGTAAAACCACATGGCATGTAGTTTTCAGAAACTACATTTCCCAATATATTTTTGGACAAAAATATAATGTTTTATTATCAAATTAGGTATATCTCTACAAAAATTTTGGCTTCTTTTGGACAATCGCAAATGATGATATTTATAAAATATAGAACACTGCTTTTGAATTGTGTATTTTTGATTCCCTAGATAGATAAGTTCATATGTGTATCATAGAGGCCGAACGAGGATTGGGTCCCTTCATATAAAATATGGACCATTAAATTTCGGACCATCCCACAAAATTTAATCCCATTTAAATACACAATTTAGTATCAGACATCATTTTAGTCCACTGGTGTGCTTGGATCATTTGTAGATTGGCCCATTTTTCTTGGACTTCACCATTTTTCCTCCAAATCACATACACATATAAAATAATTATCAAAAAAGTAACCTGAAACTTCATAACAGTTATAAAACAAAAATAATTGAATAAAAAAGGATGTTATAATTTTTATTATACTTGTAATTTCAATAAAAAATAGGTTTAATTCGTTGCAATAAGGGTGAAATAAAATAGTGAATCGTGGTACGATCATACATAGAAGTTTAGGCCCCCCTATGATCTGATTCACGATCCATTTTGGTTATAGTTCCTACAAAATGAGATTATACTAATTTCGGGTTAGAGACCTAGGAAATGATCATGCATCATTCTTCTGTTAAGCTTCTGTTTGATTTGGTACACCTTGGGATAAGATAACCTAAAATGAATAAAAGAAAAAACTTATTTAATTAATGTTGAGCCATCTATATTCTATGATTAGTATATCTATCTATTTGTAATTTTTCATGTATAGAGACAGGTCGATTTTCTCATTAGGTTTGTGTAAAGAATGTCCCGCAATATGTGCCAATAGATCTCCATAACATAGAGGTTGAAAACGACAGTTCGAGGAGGATACTTCGCATGTTTCATCATAAGAGTGTGTAAAAGTACGATGGATATGTTTTATATGTAGTCACAGAAGACAAGTTGGTGAAGGTTCAGATATATTTTTTCGATTCATGCTCGGAAGGTGCACAATGTTTATTTGGTTGTGATGATGTTGCATGTGGAAGTAAGGAATTGGTGGTTCTTATTCCTCTATAATCATGATGAGTTGTAGATGTTGTGGGAGGAGTTATTTGATAGGTTCTCAGTTGAGTTTATTTCTTCGATAGCTAGGGCTTCTAGATTCCATGAGCTACTCACCCTTCGATAGGGGAGATCCACTATTTGAGAGTTTGGAATCTATTTCAAGAACCTTTTATGATATGACTTGGACCTATTTCTATATGAGGATGAGAGATCGAGGCATTTATAGGAGGATTTTCATCATGATATCTAATATCAGGTCACCCACTTTATGCTAAAAACAAATCTTTAGTTGATGGAGATAGAAGATTTTATTGATAGGATGTTATACAAAACCAAATCCTCATTAAAGGGGAGTCTTCAGGATTTCATGGGATGTAGATCTATTGTCTAGGGTTCCCTGTGTTTAGGAAATAAAAGTTTACGATTGACGGATCGTTGGTCCCAACCATATGCATCTTGTTTCTCTGGGAGGGGCATATTCTCTTAGGTTAATGATAAGGGATCATGTGTTTGTTTTTCTTGTAGAGTCTATGTTAATCATCAATGATAGTTACCATCTTTTCAGAGTGGTCATCGTGAAATCTGTGTTTTTCTTAAGGTTCCTCCATTGAGTAAATTCCATTCAAGGAATAAATAGCAAGTTACACCATATTTGGATCATGGAGAGAGTAGATAGGGTGGGAAGAGGAAATATTCATGATGATACACATCCTCAGAGTGTATAGCACGACCATGTTGTTGGTCTTTATTATAGTAAAAGAGTCCATGGAGTAGTTTTTAGTCAGATTCTGGATTTAGTGTTTCTAGTGCAAGGAAATCCAGATGTCGTTTGAGTTACCCTTGCCTTGTTTTGTACATTGGTTTATTCCTTTTTTTATTCAATAGAAACACATCCATTCATATCACCATCCCTTGTCCATTCTTTCTGACTTGAGGTAGAGATGTTTCCAGTTCCCTTGGCGTTGACTACAACATTTGAAGGAAGAGCTTAATTATTTGAACTATGTAGAAAATGTGAGCTAGTGATAGAGAAGCACCATTCCTTGGTATATTTCCTATTATTATAGATAAACCCATAAAATTTCATCCTTGTAAAGGATTGGTTTTATTCGGTGTAGGATATCATGTATTGCACCCAGTGGCAGGTGGTGTTCTTCGATGTCGGTGGAGAGCCAATAGTGTTTGATGGTAGGTGGGACCCTGAAATGGGTTAGATGTGTGTTCTGTACTTGAAATCCTTCATGGATAAGCTATTGTTGAGTTCTTCAAGGGTTCAGTGGTTTGCGTTTCCAAGGGCTGTAGTAGAGTACCCATATGTTTCTCCGAAAGAGGATATAACATTACCCCCATAAAGAGAGATCAATTTTGGGATTGACCTACAACCAAGAGCATATCCTATATCTATGATGCCATATAGGATGGTCCTTTCTGAGTTACGGGAGCTGTGTATACAACTTAATGGTATGTTATAGTGATGTTTTTTATGTCGAGTGTGTCACTATGTGGATCACCATATTTATTCACAAATAGGTATTATGGTAGTCTGTGGTTGTTTATCAACTATCAGAACACAAAAAAGTGATAGTGAAGAATCCCAATCCACTTATGAAGATTGATGATTTATTTTATCAACAGAATGGTGCATGTTGGTTCTCAAAGTTCAATTTCTATTCAGGGTATCATCAGATGCGTTTAAAGGATGTGGATTTCACATAGACTACATTCCATTCTCATCATGGTCATTACGAATTCATTATAATGTCGTTTGGTGTGACAAATGATGTAGTTGTCTTCTTGGGATTGATTAACGCTATGTTCCATGAGTTCCTGGATATGTTCTTTGTGGTTTTCATCGATGGCATCCTTATATACTCTTTATCTGAGAAGGATCATACAAAGCATCTAAAAGAGATTTGGGAGATCTTCGTCAACATCATCTATTTGGGAAGTTCTCAAAGTGTGATTTTAGGGCCTGAGTAGTTTTTTTATTAGGGAATTTTGTATCCCAATAGGTAGAAGCTATGGATCCATCGAATATATAATTATTTTTTTATTTGGTTTCCACCAAGATAGTTTAATAGGTGTGAAGTTTCCTTGGTCTCACAGGCTACTCCAAGAGGTTCGTTGGAGATTTCGCTCGAGTTGTGACTTTTTGGATGACATTGACCATGAGGGATTAGGTGTAAATGTGGAATGATTTATTTTAGTCTAGTTTTGAGTATCTAATGGAGATATTGGTATTTTCTCTCATTCATTGTCTTCTAACAGAGGGGGCTCAGATTGTGGTTTTTTGTAATTCTTCACATTTGGGGTTAGGCAATGTTCTGATGATCAATGATTGGATATTTATTGTGGGTTTCGATAGTTTCTTCCACATGAATGTAACTGTTCCTCCCATGATCTTGAGTTGGATGATGTGGTTATTGGTCTGAAGTTGTTGATATATTATTGCGTTCACGAGGGCCTTGTAGTTTTCACCAATCATAAGAGCATGGGGTATGTTTTCTTCCAGTGTGACGTGAACATGATCCATCATCAATGGATTGACTTATTACATGGATAGATTTGCAAAATCTCATAAAAACCCATATAGGAGAATTTTTTAGCCGACTCATTAACCATGATTTTTTATAGTGATGTAGTGCATGAATCTTGTGATTCCTGGAGAGTACTAGAAGAACATTATGAATATCAACTGGATTTGGGAAATGTTTGGGGAATATGTTGTCTTTATCATATGATGTTGTAGACATCTCAGGGCTAGAAGGTGGAAGAGTCCTCGTTGGGGGGATCTTGAGGTAGTGGTATGGTGAGACCGAGTTGTGTGTGGTAAGGCCCTTGATGGATCGTTTGAGGATAAAAAAACTGAGTGTTGTATTTGAGAATGATTTTTGCTCCTTTAGAGATGAGTGAGACGGTTCTCATGGATTTTAATAGTTCTCCTTTAGCATTAAACCCTAGTGTGACAAAGATGTACAAATCCTTTATTAGTTAGTTTTTGTGGCATGTGATGAAACGTGCAATTTCGGGGTTTGTCTTTTGATGATTGGTCTTCCAGAAGGTGAAGGTCGAGCATTGTGTCTCAGGTGGTATTCTCTAGCTGTTAGATATTCCTCAATGGAAGTAGGAGGAATTATCAATGGACTTTGTTACTAGTTTAAATAAATCTCAGGGACGCCATGACACTATTTGGTTGGCAGTGGATTGTTTAATGAAATCATCCCACATCATAGTAATCAATTAGTCGATCATAGTAGAGGTTTTGTCAAGGATGTATTTAGAGTAGGTGGTGAGACTCCATGGAGTCCTGAGGATGGAAATTTAGGATCGAGATCCTTGTTTTTCCTCTAGGATGTGGAGTGGTCTCCAGCATGCTTTTGGTTCTGATCTAAACCGTAGAACTAGTTTTTATCCACAAACAAACGGTCATACCAATCAGACCATCCATACCCTTGAAGACATGTTTCACTCTTGCATCCTTTATTTTGGAGGATCATGGATGAGGAAGACACCCATGATGGTTCATGTGATTCGAGAGAGGATGAATCCAACTCAGGATCATTAGAAATAATATATCGACCAAAGGAGGAGACCATTAGAGGTTTATGTTGGGGATAATGTTTTTATGATTCTGACTCCCCATCGTGGCTAGAAAAGGTTTTTTTCATGGGGATTTCTCTATGATTTGATGGCCCTTTCAAGTTGTTGACTCATGTTCGGGTCATGGTGTATCAGGTAGCACATCCCCCATTGATATTCTGGATAAATGGTGATTTTCATGTATCACAAATTTGTCGTTATATTTATGTTGACTCCCACATCATCGATTAGGGTGAGATAGTTGTTGACTATAACGCCCTGACCATAGTTACCTATAGTCGGTGCATTATTACTTATCATTGGCCTTATCACAAAAGATCATGTCTTGAAAAATTGATTAATATAGTAGCCTAGGAACAACTAGATATATTAATAAGTCTTACATTACATCATAATGTGAAAAATAACAACATATTGTCTCCATATACCACACTAATATCCCGTCATACTATCCTAGTAGGTCATTCATAAAACAATTCTTCACATCCTAGGAAAAATAAAACATATAATGGGGTGAGATCAGATGGTCAGTAAGGATAACAATATAGCAGAAACTATCATAAATAATCATAAACATTTAAGTCACTTTATTAATAAAACTATAGCCCTTTAAACTTGAAATTACGCAATATATGGAAAAGATAAAATAAAATAATATCATTTACTTATTCACATAGATATTCTACTAGTAGAATAATCACATGCAATATCAATACCCACATTCCTAATAATGGAATGCATAATGCCAGATTACTATAACCACATAGTCAAGGCCTTTTTCCAAGTCTACAAATAATATTTTGTCAAGGCCTTGTTCCAAGACACTAGTTTGTCTCTTGAGACCTACCAATGCATCGAGGAGCTATAGGGGGCTCCACCCATTACTTACTAAGTCCAATGAATTCCTCATATGAAAAGGTTTAAACATAACAAAAAAATTCGTATTAAAACTAGAATACAAAATGTCAATACATTAGATATAAAACATGACTATTATAAAAATAACACATCCACTGTCAAACATATCACAAAAACTTCAATAAAATATGAATTTTTTTTATCATAATAAGTCAACTTCAAATATGATCAAAGTCCATTAAAGGATGTTGACATAGATGAAATGAAAACTATTTGAGAGAAATATGTCATTTTTGAAATCATTTTAAAGTCACATAATTTAAAATATAACCTTTATTTTGAAAATATTATTATAATCTTGTAAAGGTAGCTTTGACGATTTTATAATGACAGACAATAGTTGCACCCTTTGTATAAGTTAAAAATACATTCTTATCTTAAATTTGTCGAAAAAGTCAAAAAGAACCTAGTTTGGAAAACGACGAAGAGATTTCTTTCAAAAACGTATAAGGTAAAATAAGGGTATAAATGACATTAACACATTTTCTATTAAATAATAATTTTTTTTGAAATATTTTTTTCTGAAAAATGGATGTGGATGATAAAGAGGTCCGAGTAGATAAATACGTATAAGAAACCTCGGATGAGGAGGAGATTGTGAAATAAACCCTTAACCTGTACTTTTACATAGTATATAGTACGTTAACCTCCTATATAATATTTAAAATATTTATATTAAATTTTAAAATAACCATATACATAATTATGATATCATATATGATCTTCTTAATAATTCTTTTTTAATAATATTTTAGTATTATCGTCGTTTCAGGTGTTTACTTAATCTTTTTATTTTATAAGTATTGTTATATAAGTCGTGTTTGTTATGGATATATTGTATTGAATTCATATCAAGAATGATATCATGTCCTTAAATAATATTTTTATTCATCATATGAAAATTATTCTTGAATGGATTCAATGTGGAATGAATCTCATCACGTTCATGGAGACGGTAGTCCGTACATACACACGAGCGACCATATCATTATTTTGATATTAAAATAATATATAATTGGATGGTATATCATATATAAAAAATAATTATCATGATATATTTATTATTTACATCAATTACACATCATTATCATTCCCATCCAAATAATAATGTTTTGAATAACAATTACACCACAATGTGGAGACGGTAAGCCGTACGTACGCATGTATGGTGACATGTTATTCAAAAGATGAATAAAATACTTAATATTGTTGTGTCATATTTATAATAACATCACAGTATATAGAAGATACTAGAGTTATTATTTTATAATCGAAATAACAATGAAATAAGAAGTGGATGAATAAAGGAACTTGGAAGAGGTGATGAAATATTTACCTCTTCATCGGGTTCATCATTTTGATTTAATAAAACAGATTTTTAGGATGGATTTATGACTAATGGAGGGCCTCAAGGATTAAGGGATGATATATTAGAGGGTATTTTGGTAGGGGTTTTCCGATCCAAATGAATTTTAAGGTGTGAAATAGAGTGAAGGGTGAGTGCCCTTTTAAAAGAGGGGTGAGGGGCACCTTAGGAAAAGAGTGAAATATTATTTTATAATAAATTCACATTCGGTTTCAAATGCCTCCAAACTGATTTATTTCGAAGATAAGGTGTGGATGGGTTGAATAACACTCAAAAAAATATGTTTTATACATGTATGAGTCAGTATATTAAACATATATTTTAAATTTGACTCTTAGTTAATTAATTTGACCTTTACCAAGACTCTTTGTATTTTTATATTATATTGTTGATAAAATTACTATAACAAGACAAGTGAACCCCAAGTGGTTCATTATAAATATATATAACATTACCTAATTAATTTGGATAAATATTAACCATTTAGGAAATTTTGTTCAATTAATAATATAATATTTGTTTTAAAAACTCTTTTATGTCAATTTGACACTATTTGGAATTTTATTTTTTTGAAAATCCTAACAGCTTGATTACATCACAAAAAAATTAATTAAATAAATACTGACATGACATATTAGCCAATAAAATTATTGGAATTCATAAAAAGTCTAAAATTACATTTATTTGGTTATTTATAATATTAATTATTTTAATATTTCATTTTTAAGGTAATTACTGCATCATCGTTGTGTCATAAATAAATTAAATTATTTAATGTCTAAACATTATAAATAAAATACCATTATTTAGGAAATCTATTTATCTTTTTAATTAATATTTATAAAAGAATTAATGTTATGTATAATCCTATAATAAAGAATTTTTTAGTTATTAAACTTTGAATTTAACACTTTTAACTCTTCTTTGATTAAATAATAATAAATGTCCTAATCTAATTCAAGCAGACCAAAGAGGTTGATATTTTATTATTAAGGTTTTTTTGGTTGAATTATACTTATCCAATCTAATTAGGACATGTAATAGGGTAAAAATAATATCATTTTTACCAGTAATTGTTCTATTTAATTTTAACCGAGGAAAATAAAAGAAAAAATTTAGTATTCACCAAAAATTATTTTCATCTCATTGAACAACATTTTACTTACTGATATCAACTGTGTCTCTTGGATTTTTTAGATTCAACTCACATAAGTGGTAAAATTAAATTTTATGCAAATTTTCAAATTCTCCTAGGAGGTGGGTAAAAGACGATAAAAAGTTCAATAAAATTTTTATGTATCTAAAATTAATATAAATTGACTCCAATGGATTACATTGAAATTATATAGGTTTTATATATCTATTTTTACCTAAAATAAATTTAAATAAAATAAATAATTATTTTAATAAAAAGTTGTTTTTATCTAATAACTCAGTGTTTTTAACTATTCATGAAAAATTGAGAGTTTTTAGACATATATCAAAAATTCACACTATGCTAATTTCAATATTCCGAATCCCAAAATGAAGACCATTTTGAAAAATAATATTTATAAAATTTTAAAAAGTGTGTACTACTATTCATATTGGCTAGATTGATTGGATATGGTGTGTTAGAACTCGAAATTGCCTGCAACACACGCAATTACATTATTCAAGGGGAAACATACCATGGAAGCTTGGGGAGTTACATTCTACCCTCCTTCAAATAATTTCGTCCTCGAAATTTCAAGAGTATTACTGAATAAAAATACTCGACTGGTTTTTCATCATATGTTCCTCGGGTTCCCACATCGCCTCTTCAATCATATGATTCCTCCATAAAACATTTACGAGGTGATTTATCTGGTTTCCAATACTTGTTCTCTTATATCGAGAATCCTGGCGGGCTCTTCGCAATAATAAAGATCGGGTTCTAGTTCTAACTCCTAATAGGTGAGTACGTGCAATGGTTAATGCAAGTATTTTCTCAATAGTGATACATGGAACACATCGTGAACTTTGGATAGACATGGCGGCATTGACAAACGGTAAGCTACAACCCCAATTTGTTCTAGAATTTTGAAAGGTTTGATGTACCTAGGACACAATTTTCCTTTCTTATTGAAACGTATAACTCCCTTCCATGGAGATACAATCAAGAAAACATGATCCACAACTTTAAATTCCAAATATTTCCTTCAATTATCAGTATAGCTCTTCTACCTACATTGGGCTTCATTGATGTGGTCTTGGATTACCTTCACTTTTCCCATCGTTTCCTCCACAAGTTCTGGGCCTACGAGTTTTCGTTCAATAACATCATCCCAACAGGTTGGTGTGCGACATCGTTATATGTATAATGCATCATATGGTACCATCGGAATACATTATTGGAAGCTATTGTTATAGAAAAATTATACCTTAGGTAAATTTTTATCACACATACCCTAAAAGTCAAGGTAGTAGGATCTCAACATGTCTTCTAAGGTTTGAATAGTTCGTTCTGATTTTCCATCTGTTTGAGGGTGGTAGGCAGTGCTCAAACGATGTTTAGAATCCAAGGCCTTCTGAATTCTTTTCAAGAATTTTGATGTGAAACAGGGATTACGATCAGAATCAATCGATAGGGGTACTCCATGAAGTCTCACAACTTCATTAATATATAGTCTTTCTAGTCGTTCAAGTGGTAGATTTTCTCTTATAGAAAAAAATGTGCTGACTTGGTAAGAAGATAAAAAATGACCCATATTACATCTTTCCATATAGGAGTCTTTGGTAGTCCCATGAAAAAGTCCATCATAATATTATCCCATTTCCACTCAGGTATGGGAAGAGGTTGCATGAGTCCTCCATGTTTTTCCCTTCCAGCATTCACTTATTGACAAACCATACATCTTGACACAAAATCTACAATCTCCCTCTTTAGGAAGTCCTACCAATAATGTTCCTTCATATCTCTATATATTTTGGTGCTACCAGAGTGTATAGAGAAATTAGAACTATGAGAATCATCCAAAAATTCCCTTTTTAGATCAGCTATATTGGGAACACAAGGTCTCTTCCCAGATTTCAAAATTCCATTTTCATACACAAAGTCACTCAATCTCCCATTATTCACAGCTTTAATATTCTTTTGAAACACTCCATCACCGTTCTGAGAACTCTTTATCCTTTCTTGTAAATATAGTTTGTAAACCATTTGAAAATGTATTTATTTTTCACCTTCCATGGTTATTCCCATATTCATCTTTACTAGATCCATGTATATTGGATCTTTTTCTACTCTCATCTTATTCAAAACTCCAGGATACATTCTAATCAAAGCATTATCCACCTTATTTTCCTTCCCTGGGTGGTAGTGTATGGTGTAATAATAATCCTTGAGTAATTTAATCCATCTTCTTTACCTAATGTTGAGTTATTTTTGCGAGAAAATATAATTCAAACTCTAGTGATCGGTATATATCTCACATTTTTTCACATTAATATAGTGTCTCCAAATCATCAAAGAAAATATTATAGCTGATAACTCAATATCATGAGTAGGATAGTTTTTCTCATGAATTTTTAGTTTTCGTGATGCATAGACAATAACCATATCATTCTCCATAAGGACACAAAATGTACTTTCTTTGAAGTATCACTATAAATAAAAAACCCATCATTCCCTGATTGTAGAGTCATGATAGGATCATTGAATAATCTACCCTTGAATTCTTCAAAACATTCTTCACACTCTTTTGTCTATTAAATTTAACCCCTTTACGTGTTATCTTTGTTAATGGGTTCGCAAATCGGGAAACATTCTGAATGAAACTTCGATAATAACCTGATAAACCAATAAAACTACGTACCTCAGTTATACTCGTCGGTGAGGGCCATTCATGGATTGATATTGTCTTAGAAGGATCAACAGAGATTCCATCCTTAGAGACAATATTCCCCAGAAATTAAATCTGTTGATTCCAGAATTCACACTTGCTAAACTTCCCATATAATTCATGTCTTCTAAGAGTATTTAGAATAATGTGCAACTAATTTTCATGATCTTAATAGCTTTTGGATTAAACCATTATATCATCAATAAATACCACTAAAAATTCATCAAGATAATCCTTGAAAACCCTATTCATTATATCCATGAAAATAGAGGGTGCATTAGTCATCCAAAAAGGAATTACTGTAATCTTGTAATGCTCATACCAGGTTCAAAATGCTTTTTTCAAAATTTCTTCCTTCTTCACACAAAATTGCTGATATCCAGATTGAAGGTCAATCATTGAAATGTATTTAGCTCCATGAATTTGGTCGAATAAATCATCAATGCGCGATAGGGGATACTTGTTCATTATTATTATAGCATTGATCTCCCTTTAGTCTTTGCATAACCTCGTAGATCCATTTTTCATCTTATGTAAAAGAACATGGGCTCCCCATGGAGAAACATTAGGAGAATAAATACCTTTATTACTCAATTCCTCTAGTTTTTTCTTTATTTACACTAATTCCATAGTGTCCATTATATAAGGGGACTTCGATGTGGGCCTTGAACCAGGAATTCTGTCAATGGAAAACTCAATTTCTCGTTCTGGAGGATGTCTAGGTAAATCCTCTGGAAAAACATAAACATATTCTTCCACAGTTGTTACATCCTCTATTATAACCTTAGTTTCCTCACCCAAAGTTATTTCATTATATTCCTCCCCAAATATTTAATTTAGTTGAGCTATTGGGGGTGGATCTAGATACAAATCCGATTGTTATGTTTCTACTCTAATAAAAAGGTGTTCTTTATCATCGTCATCAAAAATAGTAACCTCCTTCTTCTTACAATAAATTTTTGAATCATGGTTTGAAAGACAATCCATATCGAGGATTATATCAAATCCCTTAATGGGTATGAAGCTGATATCAGCAGATAAAGAACATTTATATTCCTTATTGGGGATTGATTCTTAAAAAATTGTTGTAATGATATTTCCCTTAGGAGTATTGACTGGAAACTCCCATGTTAAATAAAATTGGAAAAATCTGATTTTTTAGCAAACTGGGATGATATGAAACAATGTGATGATACAGAATCAAATAAAGAATTTTATAAAAATTAGGAAACCATTAATTTACATGCCACTACATCTTTTAGAGATTCAACCTCAGTAGTAGTGATAGAATAGGCCTGGCTTTGATCCCTTGGCCTCTTCTGAGGTAAGTTACCCTGACTCTTAGGGCATTAATTTTCATAATTTCCCATATCCCTGCAATTGTAGCACTGACCATCGGTAGATTCTTTCTTTCGCTTTCAATCACGAGAAAGGTGTCCTTTTTACCAAACTTTTAACAAATTCACATTTCCTTCAAGAAATTACCAGGGTTTCTTCCCACATTTACTACAGGATAAATATTCAAATTTTCCCTTCTTCCTCTTAATTCCATTTATAGAGTGATCAGAAGATCTATTCTTCTCTTTCTTTTCATTAATGTCATAAGACATAGAAAATTCGTTCTCTGTCTTGATAGTAGATGAGACAATATCTTCATATGATGAGATGGATTGTGAGACTAATGCCCGACAGATAAATGGTTTTAAACCATCAAATAAATGATCAATATTACTCCTCATGTTACGTGTATAATTTGATGCATTCCTTGTTATCCTTTTAATGTTAGCTTCATTATTTCTGACATTATCATCCTCCTTTTTCCTCAGACTTAGAAATTACCTTTCCATATCAGCTTGATTGTCATGAGGAAAGTATTTTTCAATGAAAATTTCATTAAACTGCCTCCATTCTATACTTGATACTTCTTCATCTTCATTTGTGTTTTGATTCATTGACCACCATTGATCAGTATCTCCAGTGAGGCAGTAAACTGCCATGAAAACATTTCCTCTTTCGCTACACCCCAAATCTTGAAATATTTTTTATAGGGAAGTTATCCATTACTCAGCAGCTAGTCGATTTTTACTCCCATTGAATGTTTGTTGTTGTTGCCTCATGAAGTGATTTAACATTGTTCCTCCATGCTTCAAATCATGGTGTTCCATACAAGAAGGTTTTTATTCAAAACCTGAGTGAGTTGTCACAATATAGTGATTAGCAGATTAGAACAAGTTGTATCACCAGCTCCACTATAATTATATTGAGCAGGAGGAAAATATCTACATGTAGTGCATGCATTGATACAGTTTCCATTCCATCCAGTAGGTTCCATATCTAAAAAATGGCAAAACAATATTAGTTTATCAATCAAAATACATAAATCCAAACTTGAAAAACACTTAACATAAATTTCATAGTTTATGTATATAATCCGTAATCATGAGAATGTTTTCATTAAGGAAGTATATACTAATAAACCATTCATAATGGTTCGTAATGAAAATGAGAATTATCCTCTGTATTTCCCCTAGAAGTGTCGTAACCAAGAGTGCAGTAAGGCCTGTTGTCGTGGACCAGTTCCCATTAGAGTCTTGCTCAAAGTGGTGTTTTTGGGTTTTACCCCTAGGTAAATCTGTTCCAGAGCCACCTCTACCTACTCTTATCTAGACAGGGATGTATTTCTCAGAATACTCACAAAATCTCTACAATACCAAAATTCTAGGAAGTTCTTCTATACTAATCCTCAAAGTCTATCTTAGGGCTATGTTCTCTAATCAGAGTTTATCTAAATCTAGCTTCCAAGGTTTGTACTAAACCTCCTCTGATTCCATCTATAACACCCCGAACCCAGTTACCCAGAGTCAGTGCATTATTACGTATCATTGACATGATCACAAAATATCATCTCCCGAATGATCAATTAGTTTAGTAGCCATGGGACCACTAGATATATTCATAAGTCTTAAATTACATCATAAATTGAAAAATAACAACATATTTTCTCCATAGACCACACACATATCCCCTTATACAATCGCTGCAGGTTTTTATAAAACACATCATCACATCTTGGAAAAAATAAAACATAGAAAGGGGTGATCTTAGATGCTCAGTAAGGATAACAATATAGTGGAAACATTCATAAATAAGCATAAAAATTTAAGGCAATCTGTAACTGAAACAAAATACTTTTAAACATGAAATTATACAATATATGGAAAATATAAAATCAAATAATTCCATTTACTTATTTACATCGGTATTCTACTAGTCGAAAAATCTAATGAAATTTCAATAACCACTTTCATAATAATGGAATGCATAATGCCATACTATCATAACCACATAGTCAAGGCCTTGTGCCAATACAACAAATATTATTTTTTCATGGACTTTTTTCAAGACACTATTTTGTCTCATTAGACCTACCAAAGCATCGAGGATCTATAGCGGGTTCCACCCGTCACTTACTAAGGAAAATTCATTCCTCATATGAAAAGTTTTAAATATAACATAGACATTCGTATAGAAACTAGCATTCAAAATGTCAATACATTATCCATAAACCATGAATGGTATAAAAATAACACATCCACAGTCAAACATTTCACAAAACCATCAATACAATATGGATGTTTTTTATCATGGTAAATCAACATCAAATAAGCTCACAGTCGATTAAAGTATGTTGACATAGATGAAATCAAAACTATTTGAGAGAAATATTTATTTTTTGAAATCATTTAAAAGTCACATAATAATAAAATAGAACCTTTATTTTGAAAATATTCTTATAACTTTGTAAGGGAAGCTTTGAAATCATTATAATGGCGGAAGTTATCCTCACCCACTATATATGTTACAAGACATTCTTATTTAAATTTTATCGAAAAGGTCAAAAAATACCTTGTTTGGAAAACGACGGAAATATTCCTTTCAAAAATGTATTTGGTCAAATATGGGAATAAATGACATTAACCCATTCTCTATTAGATATAAAAATTGTTTTCAAGGAAATTTATAAGAAATATGGATGTGGAGGACAAAGTGGTCCCTGTAGATAAATACGTATAAACAACCTCGGATAAGGAAGAGATTGTGAAATAAACCCTTAAAATGTACTTTTCCTTAGTCTATGTTACATTAAACTCCTGTATAATAGTTAAAACATTATTATTAAATTACTCAATAACCATATACATAATTATGATATCATATATGACCTTCTAATAATTCTTTGTTAATAATATTTTAGTATTATCATCATTTCAGGTGTTAACTTACTTGTGGTCTTTTATATGTTTTGTTACATATAAAGTGTTTTTTATAGATATGATGTATCATATTAATATATAGATTTATATCAAGTCCTTAAAAATTATTTTTAATCATGAAATGAAAATTAGACTTGAATTGATTCGATGGGGAAAGAATCTCATCACGTTCATGGAGACGGTAGTCCGTACGTACACACGAGAAAAAATATCATTATTTTGATATTAAAATAATATAAAATTGGATGGTATATCATATATACAAAATCATTATCTTGTTATATTTATTATTTACATAAATTACATATCATTATCATACCAATCAAAATAATAATGTATTGAATAACAATTACACCACGACGCGGAGACGGTAAGCTGTACATACGCACGTATGGTGGCATGTTACTCAAAGGATGTATAGAATAATAAATATGGTACTACCATATTTATAATAACATCACAGTTTATAGAAGGTGTTTTAGTTATTGTTTTAGATTGGAAATAAAAATGAAAGAAGAAGTGGAAGAAGAAAGGTACACGAAAGAGGTGATGAAATATTTACCTCTTCTTCGGGTTCTTCTTTTTGATTTGATCAAAAGGGCTCCATTTGATGGCTTTATGACTAAAGGATGGAATCTAGGATTAAGGGAGGACAGTTTAGAGGGTATTTACTGAGGTTTTGGCCGATCCAAATGGCTATAAAGGTGTGAATTTGAGATAAGGGAGAGTTCCATTTTATATGAGGAGTGAGGGGCAACTTAAGAAATTAGTGAAATATTATTTTATAATAAATACATATTCAATTTATAATGGCTCCAAACTGATTTTTTTCAGGGATAAGGTAGGTATGGGTCGAAAACCACCTAAACAATTGGTTTTATATAGTTTTGGGTTAATATATTAGCCGTATATTTTAGATTTTTCTCTTAGTTAATTAATTTGACATTTACCATGTCTCTTTGTATGTTTATATTATATGGTTCATAAACATGCTATAAAAAGAAAAGAGAACACCAAGTGGTTCATTATTAATATATATAACCTTATATTAGTCATTTTGGTCGATCCTTAGATTTTTAGGAATATTATATCAATAAATAATATAATATTTGTTTTAAAAACATTTTATGTCAATTTTGACATCATTTAGAATTTGATTTTTGTGAAAATCATAACATCATGATTACTTCTAATAAAGTTTATTAAATCAGTAATAACATGTCATATAAACCTATAAAATTAGTTTAATTCATAAAAAGTCTCAAATTACATTTATTTGTGAATTTATAATATCCATTATTTTAATATTTCATTATTATGATAATTATTGCACCATAATTGTGTCATAAAAAATTAAGTTATTTAATGTCTAAAAATTATAACTAAAATATCATTATGTATGAAATATTTTTATCTTTTAATTAATATTTATAATCGAATTTATATTATTTATAATTCTATATTAAAAATGTTTTAGTTATTTAACCTTGAATTTAACACATCTAAGTCCTCTTTTAATTAAATAATAATAAATGTCCTAATCTAATAAAAGTGGTTCAAAAAGGTTCATATTTTATTTATAAGGTTGTTTTTGGTCTAATTATACTAATCCAATAGAATTAGGACACGTTTTATGTAAAAATATTATCATTTTTACCTTTAATTACCCTATTTACTTTTAACCGTGTTAAATAAAAGTAAAAAAGTTATTATTCACCAAAAATTATATTCATCTCATTGAACCACATTTTAATTAATGATATCAACCCTATCTCTTGGAATTTTGAAATTAAACACACATAAACGGTAGAATTAATTTTTATGCAAATTTTCTAATTTTTTCAAGAGGTGGGTAAAAGAGGGTAAAAAGGTCAATATATTTTTCATACATCTTAAATTAATATAAACTGACTCCAATGAATGAAATTTAACATATATAGTTATTATGTATCAATATTTACCTAAAATAAATTTAAATAAAATAAATAAATATTTAAATAAAATGTTTGTTTTAACTAATAACTCAGTGTTTTTCACTATTCATCAAAATTGAAAGTTTTCCAAAAAATACCATATATTCACCCTAGGATAATTTCGATATTCAGAATCCAAAAATGAAGTCCATTTTGAAAAAAAAAATTATAAAATATCAAAAATTGGGTATTACTATTCATAACGGCTAGTTTGATTGGTTGTGTTGTGTTAGAACTCGAAGTTGCATACAACACACACTATTACATTATTCAAAGGGAAACGTACAGTGGAAGCCTGGGGTGTTACATTGACAATGTTGTGACCCTCGAGAAGTGACCTTTGGATATTGATGAATGCAAGGAAAAGGTGTTTTTTGGGCATTCTATCAGCTTGGTTCATGAATTTTGGAGAAAAGTTGATGTGGAAGAGAGTACATGTGAACATGAGTCATAGATGACTTATTAGTACCACAATTTGCTTGATGTTTAACTCTTTTCAGGTATCGATGTTCGTTTGTGATGATGAACCATTCTTTTGTATGAGAAGGATACCTTTTGATTCTATTGAGGAAATCATTATTTGGGGGGAATCTCCCATGGGAGTGTTTTTAAGAGTTTTTTATGGTTTTCTTGAGGTCACACATGTCCTCTTTTAGTCAATTTTACTCCTTTGGTGGTAAGTTCCATTATAGGGATTTCGAAGGGTAGTTGTTCAAAACCATTTTTATATTTCAAATTTCATTTGGATTTGAATTCTTGAGGACAAGAGCTTTTTACGTGGTATCTGATATAATCGTCCAAACCTCTCTGGTGAATAATTTTGTGAAAATCTGGTGTTTGGGGGGTTTTGGGAGGTCAAGGCGACTTATTCCCAACAGTTTTACAAATTTATAGCCTTTTTAATAGTTATTACATTTTTGTGAATAATTATTCTAGCATCCTAATGTTTCGCCCCATTAATGAATTTGTTGATGTAGAATTAATTCCAAGACTTATTTTAAGACATTTATAGCCTATTAAAATCCCAATTCCCATATATTATTTTTATAAAGGCTCAGGATACCTTTACATGGTCAAACTACATGGTTTAATGTAATATTCTTTTAATTGTTGATTCATCATATCTTAAACCGCTACTCCGTTAAAACTATAAAATTAAAGATATACCCTCCTCCCTTGATCTCTACTAAATAAAACCAGAACCTTCCACTCATCCCATAATTGTGGTTTCATCTAATATTAATCCGTGTATCATTACCTTATAATGTTTTTTTATGTTGCATGTGTAACCCATATTTTGGTGCATGCACCAAGTTTCTATCTATCACCAATAGAAGGTATGATATACATATATTCCTATGTTTTATCCAATTATTATTCTTCCATTAATCTTTTACATGTTAGGGTATGTGATTTACTTGATTCTAATAGAGGTTTCATGAGTGTCAGTTGGGGTGGTCGTGCTGTGGCATACTCGGGTGGATGCAGTTATCATGGGGGTGGTGATCAAAATTTGTTATATGGATCTATCTCGTATAAAGAACACAATGAACCTTTTCATGTAGGGGATTAATGGTTTTTCTATTATTTTATGTGAAAATATAGGGTTACATATTTTATCCCATTGTATCAAAATGAAATTAACATAATAAATATTTATACCGAACACATAAATTGGTATCGATCATAGGTTATTGTCTAATATTTTTCAAAATAGTTTGATATTTATTCATGCCTTGTTTAGAATTTCATTATTGAATGAAATTGGTAATGAATGTAAAATAGGATTAATTTTCATTATTTTTCATATATAAGGAGAATGGAAATTAACTTGGTTGTTTTTGATGTAATTTGATGTTAATCAAATAGATGTATTTAGCATGTTTATATATTTTTGATAGATTATTGTTCATGTTTCTCATAGCTAGAACCTGCAAATAATAATTTTGTTAATTATAGAAGGATTAATGAACCTACAGTTTAATTATAATATAATTCCTGGTAGGGTTTTGAGTTATCCTCGTTCTTGTAAGGCCAAGTGCATTGTGCTTTGGAGAAATGAGTTCCCATTATGTTTGAAGGATGAATTCCTTGTTTATTTTTCAAAAGACCAGTTGATAAAATGTTTTCTTTGAGCTTCTTGTGTTGTGATCTGAGCAACGTGGATGTTCAAGTATGTGGGGGAAGGGAGGGCCATTGGTTGTGATGTATGTTGGCACCTAGGAAAGGAAGATCCATAGATTAATGAATGGGGTGTGGAGGACGAGACCTAAGATGATGAAACTTTTGGGATTTGAATGATGGGATGTTTTATAAATTATATTGGTTTTTTATCTTCTTTACTATCCCCACTTCTCAAGTCATATGGTCATACTTACCATCCTTCAAAAAGGGCCACGATGAACAAGGTATTCCAAGTGCTTCCCTTGTATATCCTATCATGGGAGGATTATCCTGAACTCTTACTATGGTTGGAAAATACATGATAGGTTGTTCATAAACTCATCAGGTAGAGAACCCTTATTTTTTGTATTTTCAAATATAATATCTGAATCCATGCTAATATGGGAAAGTAATGAAACTATTAATAAATTATTGAATAAATGATGTTAACCATTGGGTTTTGTGCTTCTTGGGATACAATGCTGAGGAAATTTTCATGAGAAGATATGGATATGGTTTGGTTATGCCTATAGGGAAAGAAACAATATTGCGATGCTAATGAAATATAATGGAAAATTGTTAATTTTTAATTAATGTTTAAATAATTAAATAATGTAAAGTGAAATTAACAACAAGGTAATGAAGTAATGTAATAACGCTCCTAAAATGTTTGTGTGTTTATAGGAGACCTAGTCATGGTTGTGGAAATTGAGATTCCGAGAGACGTTATTTTTATTTGAGTCTAAGACTATGTTATGCCCATAGTTTGGTTTTGAGCTATAGTATATTCTATAAATTGGTGTTTCTATATGATACACCACCCCTTTAGTTAGGGAAACTAACACCATGGGGATTCTGAGCACTGGGGGTGTGTTTTCCCAAACATTCGGGTGGGAGGATGGATTGATGAGTACCCCCTTTGGCCCCAATCTCTTCTTTTGGTAGATACATGTATTGGTAGGAACATCTATTAGTTTTCTCTATATATGTGTGTAGAGGGATGTAATTAGTTTTTGTTATTCAGGCACATATATTCTGGATATAGTTTACTATTGACTACTATATATGTAACATGTATATGTTGTGATGGCATGAGGATCCTTAATCGATGTAAGGGAAAAAATGTAATGAGTTTTAACTCCTGATGTATGATACATGTCATTAAAGATTTGGTGGCTCACAAAAACTACATGGTTACATTGGTTACGTGGATGTGGAGGTTGTATTTCATGATTTGCATGTTGTGGTGTTTTGCCAATGTGTCTGTAGGAAATCCTTTTTGGAGAGAGATGATTAGGATGTGTGACATTTGGGAAAATTGGAAAACCTGTTGCAAAGTATTATTGGGGTACCCTTGATATTCAATAATATATTTTATAATAATATATGTGATACATGGTGAATGAAGCTATGGGGTGGCTAGGAAAACATTATACCTATTTAGGTGACGAGTTAGTTTAACATATTGTTCAATGTGCTTTAGCATTATTTATCTATTTTTTCATGAGAGGCTCTAGGATGGATCCTACATAGTATACTATTATAATCGTCATATATATATATTTATACTATTTTTCATTTTACATTGAGTTGTTTGGTGATATTTATAGGTACTACTAGATTCGGGTTGCATGAGCTGTTCAGTATTTGTGGTCATTGATGTTTTTAAACTTTTCTTTGGTACTTTTAGTTTTTCATTTTAGTTGTAGTAGTTCATTCATGAAATTACTTGTGTTTACTAGAATTTTATTTTACATTATAGTATGAGTTGGAGTTGGTTGGTTTCTTTCTTATCTCTCTCTTCTTCATGTGTTCTCTTAGCATGTAATGCCTCTCATTTGTGTGTTTACTATAGCCTTAGTGGTAGTCACAACCCCGGGGCATACTAGAGGTGGGATGTGGGGGTCACTATCCCTCTTCTCAAATTGCCAGCCCAAGAGGGGTACACCTTATAGGGAAGTGTTCTGAAAATAATAAATCATTCATGATCTGTTGTAAATTATTTTAATGACTAACATGCTTATTCTAGGAATCTTTTGAAGATCATGATGTTGTACAAGTGAAAATAAAATCCAATATTCATATATAATTATGCTTATTTCCAATGGCGTAGAAGAAACATGAGAGGATAAATATCATTACATAAAAAGATTAACAACATTGAGAAAAATAAGGAGCTTGTGAAAGGGGTATTTAACCTGTTACAAAAAAGGTTTGATATTGGGGTGTCTAACTTATTTACAATTAGGATAAGAGAAGATGATTATGTTGTCTATCAAAACAAGGTAGGAGAGTTGGTTATTCAGTTAGAGAAGCAGAAATTACATGAAGAATGAATATTGGGGAATATAACTACTTGGTTCCTTATTATTTGTAATCATTGATATTGTTGATGTAGAGATTCTATATTGGGGACTCTAAACAACATGGAAAAGATTAGGTTTATGAACTAATCCCTCAAAATAATGTATATTTTTCTCTAACTTATTATATCTTTATAAGAGGTGATACATTGAGATTTCATTATGTGGTTCATGAACCTAAAAATATCAATAGGTTGAATTAAAATTATTTAATTTAGAAAAGAAAAATACTTCTTACCCCCCTATGAATGGTCAAACATACCTAGGGATCTACACTTCTCATCATCCCATGAGCAAGGAATCACATCACCTTTATCATCATTTTTTAGTTATTTATTCATTTTTGTAACTCTCTAAAAAACTATTTATGCCAAATTCCAGAAAAACCACACTGAAAAAACTTCTACATCCAATCCTTTTTATACCTCCCACATGCATCATCTCTTGAAAATCACTTCTATAATTCTCACAAAACATTTCCAGCACAAAACAACTTTTGATACCACTATAGAAGAGAATCTAGATCCTGATCCAAAATTTCATGTGAAATCACTGAAAGATACTCGATGAATCATGGAAGTGATAAATCAATGAAGAATGTTGAAAAAGAACACAACAGATTATTTAATTTGGAAAAACTATTAGATGTAGGGGATTAAAATAAATCATGGAAAAACACTAAAAATTCCACTAAAATCAGAGAGTACAAATTCAATGTAATTTTCAGAACATGAATTTTAGTGATATAATTGAAAAAATAGTGTAAAAACTCACCATAATATTCTTATATCATCTATCTAAAAAAACCTAGTGGAAAAAACTACCCTTTCATGAAAAAAAATCATGCTCAGAGATCCATCTAGGAAAAACATCACACTTCATTGAATAAATTATTGTACTTCTTAAATCTTTATCTATACATGGGTCATATTAAACATGCTTCTGTAATACCTCTTCAATTTCATCTCCTTTATATGTAAAACATGGAACCCGAGTCTCTTCATGATGTCTTACATGCTCCTTGATGTCTATATATCAACAATGATCACCACCATATGCAATTTCGTGATTCCAAGAACATTTCTATTATTTTACACATGATCCATTTCAAAATATTGTATATGAAACGGATGACATGGCGTCCCATCACATCATAGATCCACCATAGATGCTTCACTCATCATCTAGGGTTCTATTGTAAACACAAGGACACCCTTCTTCTTCATAGTAGAGTGTATCTAATTGAACTCCATGTATAGTTGTCCATGCACCTCCACATGAGTATAATTGAACGACATCAAAGAAAAAATATGTTATTGCACCCTCTTATATAGAATCTATGTCTATATCAATGATTTATGTGGTCACGATACCCCTTTTACATTTATTTCCATAAAATTCTCTCCATTAATGATGAGGGAAAATCCCCTCCTAATGTTGAGGAATTCACTCCATTAATTAATTTATCTCTCTATTAAATGGATTAATCCCTATATGATTAATTCAACACATTCTTATACATTAAAAAAATATTTCAAACATTGTTTACATATCATTTCACATCAATCCATGCTCTATTTATATGGTTTTGACTATTAAATGTAAACATAAGAGTTTTAAAATAATAAAAATGTTTTCTTTTCGACATCTCGTGGAAACAAAAAATATATATTAAAAGGATGAAAATTTCTACCCTTTTAAAACCATAATTCATTTTTCTTTATTTTATTTCATGCCAATGAAAGACCATTTTCTTGGATTTGACCATCCACCACATGTCTTTAATGATTGTTAAAAATTTAAAATAGTTTATTTGATCAGGTCGAGCACACCACACATTGGATTGATGCATTGTCAACCCCTAGACATAAAAAATATTCAAATAAAATTTTATGATCCCTTGATTGAAATACAAGTTTGTTTTTTATGTTTTTTTCATTACACTCATGTTTTAGTGTTTTAAATCAATAATTTTTTTCAATCATGTTTAGAAAATAACTACTCCAATTGACACACTCATCGTTGTTATAATTAATGAATAAAATAAATTTTTTCTTCCATAGAGTTCATGGAAATTTTAGGCCATTTTTTTTATTTTAACACCACACCCTCAGTTTCTAATGGTTTCCATATCATTGAATACTACTTATTTAGTTGGTTCCAGCACACCACATGTTAGATTTTTCATTCACATACTTGTAACGATAATAAATATTTCGAACAAAATTTTCTTTTTATTTAATATAAATATATAATTTTTTTCTATGGTATTTGACCACTATAAATACGTTTTTCATTTAAAAAAAGATTTTCTAATCATCCTAGGAAAATGAAAACATTGATGGTTGGGAGGTTAGTTCCATCATTTGAAAAATAATTTAAGGTTTCATTAATTTAAATTCATGTATAATGGAGTTTTTTTATTTCTACCACCAAATACATGTGTTTAATGACTTCAAAATCACATAAAACCAAATATTATGTAGCTCTGAGCACACTGAATGTTAGATTGTCATGCCCTATACTACAAAAAATCTGTAATAATTAATAACAATATTTATATGAGTTATTATAAATCATAAGTTTTTTTCAATTGTTTTAACCATTATAAAAATGTTTTAGATTTTTCAAAAACAAAAAAATGCTATTTTAAACATCTTAAATAAATGACAACTCATATTGGCATGTTTTCATCTCACACACATAAAAAATAAATATATGAGTGTTTTATATATTATTTAATGTTATTTATCATATATTTAGTGTATTATATATAAATATTTATGGAATTAAATTGAAATTAGACAATGAGACGGCGTTAGATTATGTGGCCCGATGTTCGCAAAAAACAATATTTCAAATATTTCAAATATTTTTAATATATCATTAATATATTTTCATAATAAAAGTGGAATAAAATATAAATGGGTGCCAATAATAGATCTATGAAGGAAAATTTTCTTTCATTGCAGTGAGATTACCCTAAGTAAAACATATCATCGACCAATGTGGGCCAATAATGAAAAATTGTTTTTGAATATTTAATAAATTAAATAAATATAAGAAATTAGTTTATTTTTAATGTTTTGAGAATGCATTGAGGTTTCTATTTTTTAATAAGCCTTCATGTATAGATTTAGTACGAGTATGATAATCCAAGAATTCCCTAGAGACTTTGGGGTGAAACCTAGAGATTTTTCTTGATGGAAAACGATGACGGGACATGGGATCATAGATCGATAGATTCCATGGTTGAGAATGATTATTCATTTATTATTCATTTTTATGTGAATATATTAAGTATTTATTGAATAATGCAAAATGTTCATTCCATTGGTAGTACTGTGTGATTTTCTCCCCCGATGATTTTGTTCACATTTTCATTCTTCATGGGTTATGAATGATTGATCCTTGGGCCTTTATTTCACCACGCAAAGATATGAAATTGAAGATCCAACATCAGAAATAACATGAGGATGTGAGGTAGTGATTGTGATGGATGAATCGAAGTAGTTTGGGAATACCCGTTCTTCAGATTATTTATGAGAAGAAGATCAGAATATGATTTTGGAGCATATTTAAGGCCTAAGACTCACCGATTCAGTACTAAGACGATGAGGCGACCATAGATTTGTGTTTTCAATGAGAATGGTTCTCCAAAATTACTTTGGTATCATCAATTAGGCCATGAGGAAAAATAACGATGATTCATGAAATTTATGAAGAACCTGACATGTAATCTGTATTACACAGCATGTGGCCACCAAATAGCGGTTGATAGGGTTTCGGGAGGAATTAAAGTGTTAATAACAAGTAACCCATATCACATGTTTTTTGGGACCCTACCCAATACTTGGAATGTTTCATGAGAGATACACAAACATGGGAAAAGTACATGGGATGACAACAGGGTGTGAACTCCCACACACGACATGACTGAACTAGTTATGTGGATTACCCAGTGTATCGGTACATGAGAAGACACACGGGTTAAATCCATGTACTGGCACTTTAATAGTGAACATGGGTTCACAATGAATTGTATTACCTGACGTGTGAAACATTTTATATTTTGTCTAAAACATTTATACATAATATGTTATCATGACAAGATTTGTTGAATAAGACCAGTACTTGGAAACAATTGATGCCACATGTGACCCTATTACACACCGTGTATCCATTCCTTCATAGAATTTATCTTTTTTCCATTGTATCGTGGACTCATTTAATTATGGTTTGTTCCCTAGATCGTTTCTGGGAAGGTTGGTGGGTGTTGTTTCCTAATCACATGTGTATAATCCCTTCATAAAAAATCATGGTTAGATCTTTTGGAATCCCGCGAGTGGCCCAGAGCAGAACCTCTATTCACCTTCACGACCTAGGTAGAGTCTTAGGTATTAACGTGAAAAACATTACCGGTCATTGACCCTCTATATAGCAGATTGATTCAGATGGAGAGGTTTGTATCACCCATGAACCTAGATGTGATTCTCATTTGATTTATCATATATATCATCAGATCTATCAATGTATTTCTCTTTCAAAAATGATGCTACCCAACGAACAGTACTTCTCACATGGACATCATCAGTGCTATCAGACATTGAAGTGTGTTTTATTGGATGTGTACTTTGTGGAATCCTAAAACTAAATCCCTAGTGGTGGTATGCAGTAATTGTGAAATATCTCTAGATTACATGTCTTGGATGAGTATAACTAGATATTCATGTTATATTTTATAGAAATAAACTTGTGTCGAACTGACTATGACTTTCATTTGTGTAATTCATAGTGGTTTTGAGTAATCCTACTGGGTATTGTTATACTCATTCCTACCTGGACTTTTCTTGCCCATGCAATGTCTTTTTAAGATGAACAAACAACTGATGATGTCCTAGGTGGGACAATACTAAGACATGAGCATATGGTATGTTGTTAGTTTAGACAGAATTAGGTGTTATAGTGACATAAGACTTATGTCCCAGTACCTTTTGATTATAGGTTGGACATTGTGGTTTATTGAAACTTTTTGGTAGGCTTGTATTGCGGTTCAGTTTACATTACATTCTTTACTTCTATCATACTATGCTGGTTGGGATAGTTGTATGCATGCATTTGTTTCTTAGAGTTTTTTACTTTTCTTCATATGTGAGATTGATGATGTGTGTGTGTTATAGTTGCGTAGAAAATGCCTCCCATGACAGTGATATTACTACTCAGTGGTGCTCATCATCTAATGCCCTATTGGAGGAGGGCATGGAGAGTCATGGAAGGGGCTCTAATGGGATAGGTCAAGATCAAGTCGTATTAGAGTGGTCTGATCCACATTAGAACTATGAGTCTATTGGGTTGGTTTCGGGAAAAAGTGTTAATTGTTTCAAGTTTGGATTTTAGGCTAGGGACTCCAATGTTGGTGTGGGTAGCTAAATTATCCGTACACCAAGACTCTAATAACCTTCTTTTTGACTTGGTACATCAAAAGAATGAAGTGAGGTCGACGTAGTGACATCTGATGTGTCATTATCCTTATTCACATTTATACTTTTTCTTGGTTTCTCGGGAAATAATTGGTAGATGAATGATTCTTAGCCTATTAGCCACAACTAGCAATAGTCTGTTGTGGATAGGGAGGTGTAGAGACCTCATTGGTGGGGATCCAATGATAGTCTCAGGGATATAGATGTGGGATACATTTTAGGTGGAATTATCACAAAAGGGGATACAGAGTTTGGGGCTCTCAGGCTGGGTCCAGCTAGCATAGTGAAAGGTGATGCTACGCATGTGATGGTTGGGGACATCTCGGTCATGATTTTTTAACCATTTGTGCTGCTGATTGGGATATAGTGGATGGACCACCGAGGAAAAATCAATGATTGGAACAGGGAGGTCTACAGGGTGTCAGACCTGGAGGAGGAATTGAGAGAGCAACTTGAGTTGCTCTACGATTCAACATTATTCCACCACCATCCTTATGTGGTCTGTGCCAAACTTAGGGTGCTATAGGAATGCTGTGGGGATAGCCGCGTGCAGTAGGGGCATATAATCCCAGGTCTCTAAGAATGATTCGAGGTACAATCTGTGTATTTTCTAATCTATCTTCAATAGTAATAGGCATAAGACATCATCATTCCTTTATTTCGAAATTTCATTTACAAGACCAAGAGATTCTGGTTTAATTGTTGTCATGACCCTTAAGCATAGAGACACCTTCTTTAGGTGACTATATGATCACACATCTTTCCCTACAGAGTGAACTATCCCTTGGAGTTGAGATTTTTGTTTGGATCCTCTTAAATGAATCATTATGGCCTTAGAAATTAATTCATGGAATGGATTAGATATATTCATTTCATGACAAAATAAACTATTTTAGGTAATGTGTGCGGTATATCCACATCGATGGAATTAGGTTTCCTTTGCCGATGATTATGAAACAAAAACAGAATAGTATAAACTCATACACAGAAGTGTGTATCACATTAATCATAGGATAGATTTCTTGACCCTCGAAGCAACAAATGTTATGAGTTTCCACCTCCAAATGTTAGTGGAATAGTATGAGGCCGTCTTCCCAGAAGATGTTCCTGGATTACCACCTCGCCAGGAGATAGACATACGCTATGATATACACCAAAGTGAGAATCCAATATCATCACCAGCATATCAGATGCATCCCACAGAAAGTCGTGAGCTAAGGTTATAGTTGTTGGGGTTTTATAGGATGGTATTCATGATACCCATTGCTTCACCCAGGGTGGCCGCTGTGTCTCACACTCGGTGGCCCAATTGTTATACCATGAGTAGACATAATTTTTTATCCTGAAAAGGAAAACTTGAGCTTTAGGTTGTGTATGGACTAACAGAGCTTGAACAAGGTGACCGAGAACAGAATGCATCAACTATTGATGATTGATGACAAATTCCCCATCTTTGTTCTTGTGATTCATTAACTAGATTTTCCATCCATACTTATATAGGATTATGGTGGTCATCATCGATGATCTCCTTGTGTACTCAAGCATATGTGTCATAGCATGAAAGACGCTTAAGGATGGTTATAGACATACTGCAAGATCACTAGATTCATGGGATCCTCTCAATGTTCCAGTTATGGATTATGATGGTCCAGATTCTGGGACATGTTATATTGGCGAATAAGGTGGAAGTGGACCCTAAAAAGGTGGATGTAGTTTAAGCATGGGACACAACCAAAATCCTGATTAAGGTATGGATATTCCTTGGGATGAGAAGATATTACCAGAGACACATAAATAATTTGTCAAGGATATCAGATCCCATGATATATTTTAGACACAAGGGTAATCATTTCATGTCGAAAAACATATTTCAGTAGGATTTTCAGCCATTGAGGTAGATTTGGACAACTGCCCAAATCTTGAGATTTTTGGAAGGGGGTTTTGAGAATGTACTATTGTATAATGCATTGGAAACATGTTTTTCTTGTGTATTTATGTAGAGTAATGTTTCTATTGACTATGGTTCATGCTATATGAGACCACTTAATGATAACTACATGACTCGTGATATTTATTTGGTTTGTATAGTCATCACATTGATGATGTGGAGAAACTACCTGATGGGTTAGTGGTTTACCATCTACACTAACCAAATGATTCTCAAGAATATCAACACTCAGAAGGATATGAGTATTAAAGAGAGGCGATGGATAGAGTTCCTCTAGTATTATGAAATTTAGATTTTCTATACTTCTTTTAAGGGGAGCATGGTAGAATATTCTCTAAACAGATGATATATATCATTGTTGATATAAGTGGCATCATAAAAGGTGGGATCATGGTAGTTATCCATTATATATGGATTTGGGGGAGCATGCCTCCAGTAGATGGTTGTTACCACTACAATCTAATATTGATTCAGGTATGCACAACTAGAGGATACTGATTTTGAGCCTCTACATGTTCAAATACTTGTAGTAAATGCTACTGATGGATATTAAAAATATGGGGACCATATCATTATTTTCAATCGATGCAATGTGGTACCAGTGGAATAGGATGATAAGGTTCTGAGGGAGTTTCATTTCTCACATTTGGTGTTACATCTAGGTTTCTATAATATGTTCCATGACCTTCAACATTATTTCTTTTTTTCCATGAATATAAAAAAGAGTAGCATAGTTTGTCTCTCGGTGCCTTACATGTCACTATTTAATGGTTGAGAACCAGGTTCTAGGGGGTCTGTCTAAACACCTTGATGACCTAGAGAGGAATTGGGATGAGATATCGATGGAATTCACGACAGTTTTACCATGTATATCCAGTGTCAAGATGAAATTTTGGTGATCATTGACTAGAACAAAAAATCATCCCACTTCAAAACTATCCGAGAGTAATGATCAATAGAGAGTGTAGGACGCTTATACATGTATGAGATAGTTAATATTTATGGGGTTAAATTGAATATTTTCTTACATCATGATGATCATTTTACATCCCACCTGTGAATGATATTGTGTGAGGAATTTGGGTCTCCGTTAGGCTTGACGATAGCATTTCACCACCAGATAGATGGCTTGACAGAGCACACAATTCTGGTTCTATAGGTCATGTATTGTTCTTTAATGTTGTACATTTTCCATATCTATGTCGATCACTACCACTACTGGAGTTTATGTATAACAACTAATTATCCATTGTTAGTACAACACCATTCGAGGCCTCGTATGGGTGATCCTATAGGTCAACACATTACTAGAATTTCCCAAGGGAGTCATCAATAATGGTCCAAGGGATGGTGAGAGCTAATAAAGAGAAGGTGTAGGTCATCTAAGAGTGGATGAGGACTAGAAAAATCTATTAGAAATCATAAACTACTAGGATATAGAGCCCCATAGATTTTGTGTAAGGAAACCTTGTGTTCCATTGTGTCTCACCTAGAAATGAATTGTAATGATTTTTAGGGGTAATAAGATATCATTTATGTTCATCATTCCTTTTCGGATATTGTGTTGAGTTTATGAGGTGCGATAGCTCATATTTCTAACCCTACAGTTTCACCAGGTACACGATGTCTTGCACATGTCCTATATGAGGAGGTTCGTGCATGACCCATTGCATGCCATCTACATGGGAGAGCTAAACATTGATGATGGAGAAAATTTTTCTGACTACCTAATGATGATCAGGGATTGGTAGGATAGGATACATCATGGGAATGTGATTCTCTTGGTGCATTTCCAGTAGTAGAATATGAAGATCTAAGTGAGAATGTGGGGGCGATCGACACCAATTAATGAATAGTACCCACATCTCATCGAGTTTCCTAGTTTCAAGATTTTGAGGGAAGTAAATCTCTAAAGTTGGGAAAATTTAATGTCATAGATTTTCCTTGTATTGTATTTAAATATTTTATGGAATGATTTCAAGATTAGGTGATAATATGGGGTGAAATTTGGAGGCTCGGTGTGACTAGAATAAATATTAAAAATATTTGAAATATAATTAATTTTGAACAAGAAGTTTTTCTAAAGAACAATAAATTTTAAATAGTTTCTCAGATAAGAAATACAAGTGAAGTGTAGAACTTAGAGTAGAGAGTATACCCTAGGCATGACCTTACATCAGCCAGGACATGTCAATAATTAAAATTAGTTTTTGACATTCTAATGAATAAAATAATGTGAAAATTTTATTTTACAGTTATTGTTTCTACAATGAAAAGAAGTTTTATTTTTAAAACATAATATGTTAGGAATGGTTACATAGTGTGGACATATCCATGGAATTCCTTGGAGAATATATAGAGGAACCTGAATATTTCTCTTGTCTTTATATGACAATGAGACTTGGGATTAGAGACAGACGGACGTCGTTCTTGATGGATTTTACCAATAGAAGAAATGTGACAATATATATTCTCCACTGAGAGATCCAACCCTGAAGTAGAATGTGTTATTTTCTTTATACTTATACATTTTGGATTCAATGATGAATGAAAACCAACCCACGACAGGTTGATCGCAGTTCAATCATTCATGCAGGATGGGTATATTTTGTGGTATTATTATCTGGGTTTTTTTATTGATAATTGTTAATGATTTATTCATCAGTATTAAATGAATATATTATGTCCAAAATGAAAAATGTATGAGGTTCGTTCCTTGGTTTGATCATTGTTCTTTTACTCCCAAAATATTCTCTTCGTGTTCTTCATTTTTCTTATGTTATGGGTGATTTATCATTGCACCTTCTTTTCATAGAACTATGATTTGAAAATGATTTTTTGCCATCGGGATGACCTAGAGCGGTTGGGATGGTGATTTCGATTAATAGATCATAGTTGTTTGGGATTTCTAATTCATCATATGATTTATGAATCGATGATCAAAATCAGATTTCAACGCTAATTGAAGGCCCAAGGATCCCTAATTCATTGCAATGACGATGTGAAAACCCTGGATTTGATGTTTTGAGGTGAGAGGATCAATGAAATGATATTGTAATCATATACTTAGTAATAGGGAGTAAAAATTATGGTGTTTGAAATATAATAACAAAGAGTATAATACTTATTACATGGAGTATGGCCCCCATAGAGCAATGTCTAGGGTTTTGGGAGGCAGTTAAGTGTCATGCAGCATGTGACCCCTGTTTCATGGAATTTAGGTCCCTTCAAGAGACTCAGTGTGTATATCATAAGATACAAGGATAAGAGGAGGAGTACACGGGTTAGAAACATTTTTTTTACTCCATAAAATGGCTTGAATGAACCAATTACATGGATTTCCCCATGTAATGGTACATGGGAAATGACACGTTAGTTGAAGCCGTGTACTATCACACGACCAGTGCACATGGGTGGACCTTGGATGGTAGAACGGGTCAAGTGACCCTTTGTTGATGTCATGTACACATTTTTTAAGGTTAAGGATGAAGCATAAATTTATGATTTAAAACAAATACCCCCATTAAGACTAGGTATAGGTAGACAAATTACATAGCTCGAAGGCCCAAGGCCATGTGGCATGAATACAAGACTTCAAATCCTATTTTTAGCCCAAAAGACCCATCGGTGAATAGTTCCTCTACATTGCCAGTAATGCACAGTACAAGCTAAATTACCGCCACTGTTATAGTACCAAATACAATGCCTCCACCGCTACAGTTCCAGTACTTCTATAGTTCCACCGATACTACAGTACTGCTACATTGAATTACAATAGTATAGATATAGTACCAGGAAATTCTTCCCTATCTGGATTGGATCCTGGGTCTTTTAAATTCCAAGAATAAGCATTCTACATGCAATGTAACCATTCTATATGCCATGTATCCCTTATACATGCCATATAACCCTTCTTATATTGATTTATTCTCTTTTCCAACATATCATATACATGTTTCTTATGGTTTGTACCCTTGAAAAATTCCCTAATGGATGGGGGTATCATTTCCTACATTTAGGAGTATAATCCCTTCATCTAGAATTTATTGATAGAGTTGTTAGAATCCCATGAAAGGCGCAGATTTTATCCTCTATTCATCACTAGGCACTAGGTAGAGTCATCAGTATTGATGTTTTGAACTTCATCGGGCACCGAACTTCTACATAGAGAGTTTATCCAATGAGAGTTATCACTATCACCCCATGGCCCTAGGTATGATTCTTATATGATGTATTGTATCTCTCTACAGATCTATCAGTTTATCTCTATCTGTCATTATGGAACCTAAGAAACAGTACTTTTTGAATTGGTTTCATCAATGCTATCGAACAAATGATTGTGTTTTAATGAATGAGTGTTTTGTACTATATTCGAGATAAATCCCCAGTGGTGGTGTGCGATAGATGTGACTAAACTATAAAATTTGTGTCATGGTTGAGTATATCTAGATAAGCTTGTTAAATTTTATAGACACATACTTGTATAGTGCATACTATACCATTCCTTTTTTTATTGATTTGTTTTTTCTGGGTGTCCTACTGATTATTTTTATACTCACCCCAACACATGAATTTCTGAAACATGTATCAACTTGCATAGATGAGGGAACATTTGATGGAGTCATAGGCAGACCTATACCATGAGAAATATTGGATTGTACATTGTGAGTTCAGAAAAGCCGAGTTGTTAAAGCATCTTTATACAATAGTCCCGTTATATTTTTTTTGCAGGTTGGAATTTGATGTTTAAAGACTCTTATTGATGGGATTGTATTCTGGCCTGGTTTACTATACTTACAACACTTCTCTCATAATATGATGGCTGGGATAGTTGTATGCATACATTTGTTTCTTAGTGGATTTTGCATTTCCACATTTGTTGCTATGGAGATGTTTGTGTGCATAAAAGGTATATAAGAAATGCCTCCCATGTTAGTGATATGCCTATTCGTTGATAGTGTCACGACCAGAACCATGCCCATGATTGAGTCACAACTACCACAAACCCACCTCCATTGTCCAGGGGCTTCTGACTACTGTCAAAGGAACAACAAATAAGGATAGATAATTTCCAAAGAACCTATACACACACATGGAACCAAAAAAATGAATATAGCACAAAGGGAAAAGAAATAATGATACAACACTAATATATATAACCATAATCTTGCATCAATATCTAAATAATACATGTATAAAAAATTAATTCTTAAAGGGAGAGGAAAAAATACACACCCTAACAGAAAAATGTTCCACAACCCGGAAACATGAGAAAAAGTAATGCAGGTGGGATATCCTCGTTCAATGAACACTAGCTACGACCATCATACACATTACAATCTCTTGTATCCCTAAGATACTTTGATTCCATGATCATCATATGCATCATATTCAAGGGAACACCATGTGTGGTAAAATCCTAGGCAACAGAGATAATAAATATACAGAGTTGGATTCCATCGAAGGCTCGAGGGAGCAATAAGAAAGGTATTGAAGTGGAGAGAAATAAGATATATAACAAAATAAGAATAGTAGATAGAACAAGGTATAGTAAACATTACTATAGTTCAACCCCCTAAAATATTAAAGTGAGATCATCCAAATAGAGAGAGCTAGAAATAGTGATAAGATCAATATCTCAATGAGTTTTCTCTACCTATTGAAGGAGAGTATACTCCTCCAAACATGAGACTCAAGACATGAAAAGCATGTGGTATACCCCATGTAACTCCAACTCTCCTCTAAGGATATTAGCCAAAGTCCAAGTAGTGGGAACAAAAAATAGGATATATACATATCTATTCTTAGTCAAGTAATAAAAAATGAGACTGTTATGGGATTTCCATCTCAAAATCTCAACATATGAAATGAGAGTCTCCAATTGTTTCAGTAGTAGCAATCAATTTCTAGAATTCCATATGTACGCCCTGAATCACAATTCAATGGGGATCAATCACTGCACCATGACCCAATCCACTTTGGGTGGGTCTGTATTGCCCACATGGTTTTAGATCACATCAAATGGAAACATATTGTTGGGAAAATCTCTCTTATTTCTGAGTGTCCAATGTCAATTCAATGAACATCTCATCATTATGGCGCACAGTCGAGATATTGTGTGACAATGTAGGGTATAATCATTCACTAATACATCATGGGGATTCCACTCTAGTGGATGCCTTAGAGGCTACCCACACCATGATGAATTAGAGGGATTCTACACAATTAGATGTTTTAGAGGCTACCCACACACTAATACATCATGGGGACTCCACTCCTGTAGAAGTCGTAGAGGTTACCCCCACTCAGATGTGTCAACGAGATTCCACTATAGAACATCATGGAACTCTGACCATCCCTACTGGGTGGTACCTCTTGAAAAATCATCGAGAAACACTGGCCATCCCTCTTGAATGGTACCTCATGGAATAACATTGAAGAAAATTGTCCATCCCTAATGGATGAAACCTCTCATAAAAGAATCACTACTACAATTGTCAGGTGCCACCCTAGATAGGCATCACACACAGAATATCTGGAATCATAACTAGTAAGCCACAAAAAAAGGAACCATCACATTCTATGCCAAAAAAAACTCAGGATAAGCTACATGCATTCCAAAATCATAGTACATAAGAAAGTGATGTGAGAGAACGAATATTCCTGAAGTTGAACACAAAACATGTGGGGGCCACACATTATGGGGACCACCTAGTTTCCATGAAATGTCGTTATCCATTCTCGCTTACTCAACTATGAACACATACCCCTAGGTGCGCTGACATACTCCTAATGTACATGAAAGGCCTAATAATAATTTTCATGAGAACATGATGAAAATCATTGATCAATATGGAAAAAATCATAATTATGCTTCCACACCTCCCCAAATGGCTCTAGAATAATTGAACTCATCTCTACAAACATCATCTCCACTCTCACCATAGACTATGTTGGCCCAAGTCTTGGGATATCCTCAAACATGTCCAAATGATCTTCCACAGATATTACATTCATGTTTCCACAAATAATTGGAAAACTAATAAGGATTTGAACATCTAAATGGATCATACCCATGTGATCCTTGAATGAAAAATGCACAAGATCGACTATTCATTCACTCAAATGGACATCCAGTGGAAAAGTATCAAGTCACCACATTATGCTCAAATGACATCCTGTGGGGCCCATGCCTCGGTCTGAAAAAATTATTCATCCCTCATTTATGATACTCATGGAAATAAACCAAAAAATAGACTATTAATTTGTCCAAAATGGATAACCAGTGATAGAGAATCAATTCACCGTAATGGAAACAAGGTGGACCCCATGGGTCCCAAACACTGACATTTTCATAAAAACCTAAAATTCATCTTGAAAAATCCACATTGAGATATGGTTTGTGCCACCTTTAGCGGAGCATCAAATGGACCTCCCATTAATAGGGTAGGTCTAGAATAAGTTATATGAATAATAATAAAAATTTATTATTATTAAACATAACTGCATTATGCAACCCAGAAAAGTAACCAAGGTTTAAAAGTCCTTAAATGATCATCTACTTTGATGGTAAATCTATATGTACTTTTTAGTATCACCCTAGGCCCTAGAATTGATCCTCATCTTATTTATGGTATCTCTCTTCAGATATATCAGTGTATCTCTATCTCTCATGATTTTAGCCAACAATTTGTACTTCTTAGACTAATGATATTAACGCTATCAAACTGAGGAGGGTGTTCTCGTGTTTGATTAATGTTTGAAATCCTCAAAATGAATCCCTAGTGGTGGAATGTGGTAGTTGTGATTTACCTTTAGACCACATGTCTTGGTTAAGAATGTTGGTATATTATTGAAATAAATTATATAAACATACTTTTTAGAGCTAGTTATACCTTTAATTTTTGTATTTCTTTGGGGTTTCTAGGTGTTCTACATTGTATTGTTATACTCACCCAACCACATTCTTTTCCCATGCGTGTCACATCATGGGAAGAGGAGCGACCTTTTGATGGAGTCCTAGGAGGACAAAGACCAGGGCAAGGATCAGATGATACTTTGTGAGTTTATATAAGTTGAGGTGTTTATGTAGATTTATACAACAATCCCTTTACCTTTTTTATATGTGGACATTGTTTTTTATAGAATCTAATTGGTGGGATTGTTTTGTGTCCCGGTTTAATTTACATGCTTTACTTCTTCCATACTATGTTGTCTGAGATAGTGGTATGCATGCATTTGTTTCTTAGTGGCTTTTACATTTCCACATTTGTGGGCATGGAGATGTGTGTTTGTCGTTACATAGGATATGCATACCTTAATAGTGATATTCATATTTTGTGCTAGGGTAATGACCCATACCTTGCTAAGGCTTAAGCTGCAACTACCCCAATCTTGCCTCCATTGGCCATGGGCTAGTGACTAGTGCCAATGGAACAAAAAACTAGTGCCGACCTTTTACTAATAACATGTACACACACACACAACCATCTCAATGTAAAAATATGAACGGGAAAATAAAAATTGATACAACAATTCAATATATAAACCAAAATCATCCATTGACCTCTAAATAGCATGTGTATAGAAAAGTAAAGCTAAAAGGGAGAGTCAAAAAATACACACCCATGTAGAATGAACTACCCCAACCTTGAAACATGTGAAAAATTAAGGCATCTGAGATATCCCCATTCCATGGAACCAATCTACGACCCCATACACATTTCAAGATCTCCTATCCCTATGATCCTCTAATGTTAGAGTCAACCTATCCATCATATTTATGGGAACACTATGTAGGGGAAAATATCAAGCAGGGGGGAGTATAAAAATAAATTGTAGGATGCCATGAAGGGTCTAGGGTCAGTAAGAGAGGTACTTAAGAGTGGGTCATTAAGATATATAATAGAAGGAGACCATTAGATAGAACTGGTTATAATAAAAATATGAAAATATCAACCCAATAAAGGGGTAATTTAATCTCATCTAAACACAAATATCTAGAAACTCTGAGAAGATAAACTTCTCGTCGAGTCTTCACTCCCTATAACGGAAGAGTATACTCTTACAAAAATGAGAAGATAGACAGGAAATGTAAGTGGAGTACCCCACACACCATTGCCTCTCATGGAAGGAGAGTATCCAAAATGCACGGAGCGAGAACTAGATATAGGATATATATATATATATATGCCCATAAAATTATACCCAAACTAGAGTGTAAGTGGATTTCCATCTCAAATGCTCAACACATAAAATGTGAGTCTCCAATAGTTATACATGTAACTATCAATTCCAATCATCCTATATGTTATCCCAAAACATCAACTCAAATGGGTTCAATCACTACATCTTTCTACTATCCTCTTTGGGTAGGACTGTCTCACCAAAATGGTTTCAGGTCGCATCACAAGGACATGTCCTGGTGGGAAAATATCCTCACTTTCTTGAGTGTCCAATGTCATGTCAAGGAAAATCTCATTACTATTCCACACGGTCGAGAGATTGTGTCACAAAGTAGATGATACCTATACCCTGATTCGTGAAGGGGATTCCACTCTAGGAATTCGTAGAGGCTACCGACACAATGATGTGTCAGAGGGATTCCACTGAAGTAAAATTTTAGGAGGCTCCCCACACCTTGATGCATCAGGGAGATTCCACTCTAGTAGAATTCCTAATGTCTACCTACACCCTGATGTGTCTAGGAGATTCCACAATTGATCATCGAGGAACTCTGACCATCCATACTGGATTATACAACTTAAAAAGCATCGAGGAACATTGGTCATCCTTGTTGGATGGTACCTCTCAAAAAATAATTGAGGAATTCTTTCCATCTATAATTAATGATACATCTATAAAATGAAAACTACTATAATCATTGGGGGTATCCCCTGATAGGCGACACACCCGAAATATCTCAAATCATATCATGTAAGGCATTACAGAGGGCATCATCACGATTTATGTGAAAACACTATAGATAGGGTACACACATGCCAAAATATGAGTCTAAAGGAATGATATGTGAGTGAAAGAGGATGAATAATGTTTTACACAATATTTGTGGGTCCCACAAAATGTATGGTCCCACCTCATTGCATGGCAGGGTAGTTAACCATTATTAGTTACTAAACTATGAACAAGTACCCCTACGTTTTCTGACTTAATCCTAGAGTACATGAAACACCTAATAAAATAGTCGATGAATGAATGAAACTCAGCATTGATCAAGAGGTCCAAAAGTCTAATTACAATACACACCTCCACAAACAGCTCTAGAACAATAGGATTAATCTCTTCAAACATCATCTCCACTCTCACCAGAGTCAAATTTGACCCAAGCCTTGGGCTCTCTTCAAACACATCAAATGATCCTAAATCGATATTCCATTCATGTTTCCACACATATTGAGATAAAAAATAAGGCATCACACATCCAAAAAGATCACACCCTTGTGATCCTTGTAGAAAAACACACATGATAAACTATTCATTCGTCCCTAACAAATATCTAATGGAAAAGTTTAAAGTCACCACATTGCGCTCGAATGACATACCATGGGGCCCATGCCTTGGTCTTGAAAATAATTATACAAATCACACCATTGTGATACTCTAAAAAAACTCACAAAATGGATGGATCATTTATCCAAAATGGATAACAAGTCAAAAGGATTAATTTCACCAAAATGCATGTGAACCAGACCCCATGGGCTCCATACCCATAAAATACTTTAGACTCTCAAATCTCATCTGAAAATGTATGCAAAAAGTCTGGGTTTGTGCCATAGGGGATGCGTCAAATGGACCTCCCATTTAAAGTGTAGTTCCAAAAAAATTATATGAATAATAATAAATATTTTATTATTATTAGACTGAGGGGTTTCATGAAACTGATGATGGAAAACAAGGATTAAACGTTCTAAAATGATCTTAGAAGATTTGTCTTGACATGGGGTTTTTAGAACCATGTAAATCATGTTAATTAGACTTCAATTATAAAAGCTATGTGAGAATGATGGAACTACAAATGTTTTAAATTAATATCATTATTAATTAACATAGTGTTTCACCCCACCCATCGATGGGATTGAACATTAAAATCCCCAAAAGCACTACAAAGGGTCCAAATTGATTGAGGGACCACATTTCTACAGATTGAATGAAAATAATAGGCCCATGTCAAATGATATGAGAATTTAAATAACCTGACCCCAAAACCAGCTTAACCTGCCTGGTTCGGTTGATCCGCCCTGCTTGTGCCAACCCAATCATCCCATCGCGTCCTAGACCAGCTCTCGTGGTTAGGCCCACGGTGTGGCTTGTAGCACATAACTCCTATACCTTGATCACACCCCTACTGAGCCATGTTCCCCGAGGACTCTTCCCACCACACCCAGCTGTCCATGTTTCACAAGCCACCTCAACCTTGGGCCCCCGCCGGCCACCAACAGTGGTTCTACTTGGATGTCTACTTCTGAGTGCCATAAAACCACACTAGGGGTCCAAATATTATATTAGACCTATTTAGGGAATCCTCAGAATGGGATATCTATAGTTCCAACCTCTAATCGATGATCTATTTATGTTTTGACACATTGAGTAAAATTATGATGAACGCCGTAATGAACGATAGATAACAATAGGGAAACGAAAGGATTTCTGTCATGGATCGGTGAATGTGTTCATGAGGCCATCAACGATGATAATTAAAATGATGAGGAAAATGGGAACATAATTATATTTAATTAAAAAAATTATTTAGAACCTAGTAATAGAATAAATCCTAGATACATCTGTCCATTTATTGCTTTTGATTTGATCATTACTCTCAGGCTTCGATCCACCAATGTTTTTCTGGATATTGTTACATGATTCGGAGAATAACAGTGAATAAAAATCAATATAGGAGAGATATAGAATTATTCTAGATAGATAAGGTGATTAGGTTTTTCACAAAAACATAATCTCTTAACAATATTTATTTTCGAATCACTTTTCATGGAATTACGAAATTCTTATGCACCCACCTTTTATATCATGCCTATAAAAAACATCCAATTCTAAACTGAAATTTTCTCTTGGTTATGTAATCTGATTATGTATATGAATGTTATCGGGTTTTTAATCTCATGTATAATAATTAATTTTAATTATTATAATTACTATTTTCCCTTATGTGTTGTTTTTCAATGAATTCCCACACTAACAATAGTTATACCCTACCTAGCATAAAAAACATGTTCCCGACTGAAATATGGCCCCATATTTCTGATCATAGAAACTAATTAAGAGAGATCCTATTTTCTACATGTGAATAGTAATAAATAATTAATATTTATGTATAATTTATTATAGACACATTGTGCCTCAATATTTCATGTCGTCTAATATCCCAAATCGGCAATTATTCATCCCTTGGCCTTTTAGAAACAGGCTTAGTGAGTCACACCACGGACCCCACTAGGATGAGTCATGATAGTTCATATCAATCATTTGTAGATACATTTTTTTCACCCCACACCACAATTTTTAAAAAATTTTATATATAAAAAAATTGTTTATGTGGTTATTTCAAGAACAATGCATGTATGATTGATGTTTCACCTACTAGTTCTCATCACAAATAATTCCAATTCAATTTCAAAAATATTTCATATAAATATTTGGTTGTTTTTTAGGATTTTTATAATTAGAAGTTTTATTTAGTGTTTTAATACACTATAACTGTGTTTTTAGACATCTTGAACAAACCACATGTCAGATTGATTCTTCGTCAATTAATACATTCCAAAAAACATTATGTTGTTTTTCTCATCTACATTCACTTAAATTTGATGTCATTTTTAATGATTCTCATCATCCACATATTTTTAAACCTGTAAAATCATTAATAACTATTAATCATGTTTATTCGAGAACTCCCCATGCCCTATTAACAAGTCGTGTACACATACAAATCATAATTATTTCAATGATTTTTTTTTGTTTTATTTAACATCAATTAGAGATCATTTTATATTATTTTAACTATTTCGTTCACGTTTTAGTGATTTAAAACACTATAAATGATTTATTGGTCATCCTAATAAAATAATAACTGAAATTAAGGGTAAACATATTCTTACATTTCATAAACTAATAAATTGTTTTCTTCATATAATATGAATTTTATTATTGATATTTTTTTCTTTGGATCTACCGACAAAAATTCTTAAAGGCTATTATATCTATTAAAAAATACTATTCAATCATTCCAAGAAAAAATATAATCAGATTGATGCTCATTATATGCATAAATATAAATAAAATTGAAAAGAAAATTTTTATCTTATTTCACATAAATTATAAGTCATTTTTTTGTTTTTACTGTCACACACATGTTTTAGTATTTTAAAAATGAAAAATGTGTTTTAAGTCATCCTTAGAAGATATAACCTGATTAACACGTGATGAATTCAAGAATTTCAAATCAATTATAAAATTGTCACACTATGATATCTTGATAATTGGTTTCATTTTATTTCTTATAACAAATCATCACATGTTTTTAAAGGCTGTTATACATTTGAAAACTACATATCTGATCATTTTGAGAATATAACAGTTTTTATTGACGTGACTTCTAATCATAAACATGAAAAAAAATTCAATGAATCATATTCTATTAGTTTAAATCCATCATGGGTCATTTTCTATGTTATTTTACCATTTCATGCATGTTTTTCTAATTTAAAACACTAAATACGTGTTTTCGGTCATCCTAGGTAAACTAAAACTCTGATTGTTCCCCAATCTGTTGGTAAATATCAAAGAATAAATGATACAATTATTTAATTTAGTATTATTGGAAATAGTACGACATTATCCTTGTTTATACCCATTTCTTAACATTTTTAATGTCCACCAAATAATTAACAACTATATATTTGATTTTTTCTGAGTGCACCAAATGTCACATTGATGTACTATATTTTTGTACAAGTAAAAAATATTTCATAAAATTTTATTCAGTTATATCACCCCAATGCATAGAATTTTTGTAAAATAATTGTACTAATTGATTTATTTTTCACATATTTATTACTATTATTGAATGAAATAGTTAAATTAAATATGATAAGTTATTCATAAGATAAATAATATTATTTAGCTAATTTATTCAATAGTTATATATATAATAAATATTTTAAAATCATAGAATTTTAATTTCAAAAAACTAAATAAATTTTTGAATACATCATGTTGAAAATTTATTATAATAAATTTTATATAATTTTCAAAAAAGGTAAATTTTTCTGAATAGTAAAAAATTATATTGTTGTTTCAAAATACATTATTATTTTTGACATCATGAAGACATAATTATAATATTAAAGTTATAAAAATTATTGAATGAATAAATTATTATTTCATAATATAAATATTATGAAAAATAATTTAGTTCAAGTTAATTAAAATTTATTCAATGATAAGTATAAAAATCATTATTTGTGCTGATGCAGTTCCTTCATAGTATTGGAAAAGGGAAAATTTGGCTCATTATAGATAATGGTTGAGTGGTAAAAATTTAATCCCAAGCCATTTTATTAATTATTATATTTAATTTATTTTTTTGCCACCTTTATTTATGTTTTAGTGTTATATAAAATGAATCTTATTCAAATTATTATGAATTGGATATTCAATAAAATTAAAGTAGATTATCAAAATAAATATATTCTCTTGACATAAATATGAGTAAATATACATAATCAATGAATCTAAAATATTATTATAGAACTAATTATTTTGTTTTTATAATAGTAATTTTTTAAAAAAATATATAAGAAATAATTAATCCTAATTCTTATGTAATGATGATGAAGTGCTTGATCCTGAAGAATAAAAATCAATAAAATGATTATAATTAAAATTATAAGAACCATAAAATGATGAAAAAATCATAATAAAAATATTATTACAGTTTGGTTCAAATTTGGGTACTTATGGACCCACTTGGATAACATTAAGCGCCTTATAGTATTTTAGTTATGATAATGCTATGATTTTCACACTTTGGTTTCTAATTAGTATAACATTTAAATATATGGGTTTCTAGAATATTTTTTCAACCATAAATAGTATTTGGAATTCAATAAAATTTATCTTAATTAAAATGATTTATTTTTAATTTTTTGGAAAAAAATACCTTAATGTCTTTCATAATGAATATGCAATAATGTTAAATTAATGGAAAAATAAAATAAAAGATAATAAAATTATTAACATAAATATAATATGATATAGTTAATAAAATACACGAATTATTTAGAAAAATATTACATGCATTGAATATAAAAAAATATTCGGATATAATTTTAATCTATAGTTTGATGTTTTTAATGTCAATGTAATGAATAATGTTATATTTGAAAAATAGATATATTTCATGAATATTATATTTTAATAAATTCTTTAAAAAATATAATATTATTTAACGATTCCAAATGGAATAAAATTTGGAAAAAAATGAAATTCACTAATATTTATGGATCTTAGAATTTTTTAAACCTATAATGGCCTTATTATATTTTAATATTTCTAGTAATTCTTAAATTTACAATCAACTCAACTATAAAATGTGACTCCATCCATCACCTAATCTAAAAATCACATTCCTTATTTCCTAAAAATAAACTATAAAATTTTCTTATTCTCATTTATTTCCACATTATAGTGATTTTTTCTCAAAAAAAGAACAATTCCATTTTCCATAAAGAGGTTATTAAGGATAAAATATTCAAAAGGTTAATTCCTCCTTTCCCTTTAATTATTTTTATCACTTCTATGCTATCCTCACCCCTAAAAAAGATTCAGGATAAATAATGTATCATATATATATATATAATAGAATTTGTTTTGTTAATGTGATTCCTTAAAAATCTAGAGTAATAACCTTCAATTCATTAGCGTGTATGACACACAACACCCATCGCATAAGGTAATATAATATCTAGATAATTTATTATATATTTATTATTTAAAATATATTCTATATATTTCAGTGCATACAACACCATATAATCATGAATTACACACATGGTTGACCTTCCTAGATATCTTGTGTTACATGCAAGAGGAACATTCTTTTATAACATTAATTATACACAAGACCATGTTTTACTAAATAATAATATATTATTAAAAAATAATTATTTAATATAATATTATGGAACCCAACCATTTTGTTGGAGGTTATAAATAGTTTTAATAATGTTATGAATCATTATGGTTTATTTAAACATAAAATAAATTCGTGGGTTACCATTTAATGAGAAACGAAGATAAGAACCATGTGTATATAAAAAGAAATATTATAATTTTTATGATCCCGAAGGAGTTGCATCTTAATAAAAATAATTAATTAAATTTATTAAATTATTTTAAGGAAATATATATTATATATATTCAATCAAATATTTTTTATTTTCACCCATTAGGTTTTATATGCATATGATGATAATAATTACTATTTTACACATAAAATCATAAATTTTTATAAAGGCAAATTTTATAGCCTTTTAATCGAGAACCCATTTTAAATTTTCATTTATACATCTTTATTGATTTAATTTATCAATTTAAACATCATAATTGAATTTAAAGGTAAAAATTTGGTTATGGTAAATTTTTTAATATGTTTAGGAAATAATTTATTTGTTAAATAATAATTAAAAATTCTGAATTGTTCGTCAGAATTTTTTTTTCATATAGTTTATTTATAAGGATAAATATTAATATAAAATGGTTTAAAATTTAATTTTGATAATATTTATATCAATTAATACAATTTAATGTCATTTAAATCATTTTTAATTTGAAATTTATTATAAAAATATAAAAAACATTAAGACATTTTTACTCTAAAAACACCATTGTTGTCTCATTCAGGGGATTAATTATAATTTTATTTTTTATAATTCTAGGATTTAATTCAAAAAAAATTTATTCCATGATTATAATCAAAATAATTTATAATATCTTTTAGTACCATATTTGTTTTAGACCCAAAAGATTAGTGAAAGTGATTAATATTAATTACAATTATTAAGTTTAAATAGAGCTTAATAATAGATTAAACATTAAAGATAAATGCCCAATTGACATATAAAATTGTCAAAATCCTATTTTATAGACATAAATCATCCATGAAACTTCAATTAAATAGTTTTTTTGTTTTTTCTGAGTTTTTTTAGTTATGAACATGTGAACACATAAACTAATTCCAAATATTCTAAGTGAGTACTATTCCATCCATATAAAAGGCCACATCCTCTCTCACTACTTAACACCTATCAAAACCCTTAGGATTTGAAAATATCTACACAAATGTCATCCCAAAAATCCTCAGTCGACCATGAAACCTCAATTTTAACAGAAGGTATCTGGAGGAAGACTTTTTGTACAAAAAAATGCAGTTACCCAATTAAAAGGTAACGTCTCCACCCATGATTTTTAGTTTCATCTATATTGTCCACATACTATACTCTTATTAATATGTTATTACATTAAAAATAGAAACATTAATATAATATTATGTTTTTATATAATTGGTTCAATTGAAACATACACACAACTCTATCTAATTGGTAACTAACAGGTTGTTTCTATGTATGGATAACTACTGCCTCACGAAATGATGATTGCTCAGTTCTCATTATCACCTCATATGGTGGCCATTATGATTGAAAATAAATAGATAAATAGATAAATATAAATATATTATATAATGATTATATATTATTTATAATTATATAATCCTTTTATTAAACATAAATTTGAAACATTTCATTTTATGTTAATGCGATAACATCGTTTGAGGAAGTATGGAATATCTCTCACTCAAAGCTATGTAATTCACTGACATGATATATAGAATGTATAAATTAAAGTTTATAATTTGAAATAAGTGACCTATAAAAAATAAGCATGATATTAATTACATATTTATCTTTTCAAAAAATTCATATATATAGCATCTACTTTTTTACCCTTCACACACTAAGATATCATCATTCATATATGTGTGGACTACTGCCTCCGCGACATGATGTGATTATTTTATCATAAAAAAATTATATATAATATATGTAAATTTATATAATATGGTATTTATTATATAATGAAAATTGTGTAATTATTTTATTTACATACATTCTTTCCAAAAAAATCTTTTAAAAATGCGAATGTTACTCGGGTGAACATATGACCTAACATCTACATGATTGTAAAATGGATTAATTTTTAATAATGAAATTTAATGATTTATTTTTAATGTATTATTGATGTATAAAAATCATTATTATTCCATAGTTATTATTCATTAAAATTTCATGCAATGACCCATTTTAACATAATTGAACAACTGTGGTTGTTAAAACATGTAAACCAAATTTTGTCAAAACACCAAACGTAAACATAATTATTTGAGTAGTTTTACGTAACATATCAATTAGTGAAATAAAATTAATTATAAACTGGTAAAATGTTCCTATGAAATCATTATTTTAAAAGAAGTTTATTATATAGGAAGGTTATGGAATTTCACCCTAAAATGAATGAACGGTATAGATTCTCATCTCACGTTTTTCAATTGTGACATAAATTTCATGTTCACCACTTACATATTAGGTGTGGTGTATCTGATTCCCATTCTGTTATATAATATCATTAATAAATTTATCTTCATGGAATATGAAACATCAATATAGTATTATTACATTATGAGGTTATGATTTAAAATGATTCAATGTTGTGTGGGACACATTGTAATTTTTATGGCTTATTATCCTCGACAATAACTTTAATGATCATTAAATGGTATTTAAATTCACATAAATTAAGTAACCATTATTCTGTAAACCATTTTATTATTACCTCTTTATTCATGACCATTCCCATTTTCTATTACCATTTTCACATTCTTTGGTACGTAAAATGATTGAGAAACTATTTTTATGAATACTTGACTCAATTTCACTATTTTTTTCGGAGAAAATTTATCTTATAAAAATAATGTTTTCTTAAAATGTTTTCAAAAATTATTTTTAATGATTTGGTAATGAATTGTTTTCCATTTTTATCTTATACTATTTATTTCAATTATATCTTCTTATTTGTTTCTAAAGGAGGCCTTTTTTACCCTTTTACCATACAAATGGAAAATTATTTTTACCTCATATTACATGTACAGATTTATCCACCATCACTTATTTATTGTATACCTCTCATGATTCAAATGTTTATTTTGTAAAATTTATTAATTGGATTTTAAATGAAAAATATTTTTAAAATATATCTCAAAAGAAATTTATATTTTCAAGATGAATATTTTTTAATATTTATTGAATTATTCCATCAACAAGATCAACCATGTACTTTACCCTACTTGCGATTTATATTAATTATATAATCCTTTTTCTCACTCTTGATTTTTTATGATTGATTCGTAAAAGAATATATTTACATTCACTACCTTGATTCATTCTAGAAGCCCTACTGAAATTTTCAACTTCATCTGATCATTTTTCATTGAATTTTTTTAATTATTCGTTTAATTTAACATGAATATTTTTTTTGACTAAACCATATACTATTTCTCATAAAATACTAAAATTGTGTGTTATTTGAATAACTAAAGAATTATTTATAATTCCATATCTTCCATTCAATATGGATACATTTTGTTAGGACACATTTTTATTTTATATTAGATATGCTTTGGAGTGGTAACACATAGGTGTTTCCTGGTTATAGATAGCAACTCGATGCCTCAGTAGTCTCATGGGGAAAATCAGTTCTGGACTAACCATTTATGTTTTTTTTCTAATTAGAATATATTTGTATGATATAGGTTGGTTGGTTGTTAATGAAATCCCATTGTTTCATTGGTAGCCTCTTGAGATGAAATAGTTTTCAAGCCACATTAAATGAGTTTTTACTCGATAACTAAACCGTCTTGTGAAATGTCTTGATGGTACTGATTTTAGGTACCCATGAAACAAGGAATCTAATAATTTAGCATTTCATTCATATTAGTTCTATTTATTATTCAACCATAAGATTTGTGTTGAAATATCTATGGATTCATTTAATTTTCAGTTCATTGATTGAATGAAATTTGTTTTAGTATCTTACCTTTCTAAATTTTTTTGTCCATGTCTAGATATTTCATTGGAATTTGGTTTCGATTATTACCTTTTCTTATTTTTATGCACTTCTTCCTGAGTTTATTGATTTCATGGGATGTTTTTTCACTTATTGACAATCCCATATTTATTACACTCATTTAATTATTATTTCTTAAACTATATATTTCCCTTACTAAGGATTTGAGCATACCCTTATTTTGATTTTATCCCTAGAATTCGATGAAGCAAACAATGAAGGATTTGCATGGATTTAATTGATGGATAATATATATTTTAGTTCTTTCATATTTGTTAATAATGAAAACATTAACATTGCAATTAGTGTATTCATTTGTAATACAAATTGTATTTATATATTTGTTTTACCAAGACTACTAAACTAATTTGTCCTTCGAGGTTTGGTTTCTTGTAATCATGATAATATAATAGATAGCAGACAGCAGCTCCTTTCTATCTGGGGTTGGGTTACTATAGTTGGTACCAAATGAATATTTTTTCCACCATTAGGAACTATATTTAGATAAATATATATTATATAACATTACAGAAAGGTATAATTTGAGGATATGTATAGAAGAACGCACAAGAATTTTGGTAAAGTATTGATTATGTGGGTGTTCTTAAAAATATATCCATATCTGAATACTACTAGTGGTTTTGGTTCTAGAATAGATATATATAGAAGTAACAAATCCAATAATGTGTTCTATGCTTGACCCATGATTATCTGGTTCCCAAAAATGGGCCTTACTGTGCCCCTAGTTTGACACATATACGATATATTTTAGGATAATCCACATTTTATACACAATCCATTATGAATAATTTGAATTTATTTTTACAATGAATAATAAAGGCTAAACATAAGGAGTTCTAGATTGAATATATGGTGTCATGATTTAGATATCTAGTTAATGATATTGGTTGATAAACCATAGACCATGGAAGGACCTATGTGGAAATAAATAGGATGAAATACGATTACATTAAATTTGTTCTAAAATACTTTATTAAAAGGATATTTTGTTTTTAATCTTATTTCTTGAATTTACATCAATTTTATTTTATGAAGTATATTAATTTTTTTGAAATATTAAATCCTATATGTCGGGTTAAAACCATTCAAATCTAGGAAGGCCATAAGTCTTGAACCCATGACAAAAGGACGATAAAGGTTTCACGCCAACCAATGACCTAGGAAATTTCATGGTTAAAATTCTAATTGTTTTTAGTTAAATAATTGTAAAAGTAAATGTTAATGATGAACTAGTAATATCTATTTTTAGGATGACTAATTAATACAATAACCAAATTGGTTTGGTGTATAGTTAAAACAAATAGATTGACATGTCACTCTTTTACACACCTTACAATACTTTAAAAGATTCTTTTAGTTCATTATACATAAAAATAAAAATCAAAATACATTATTGGTAATTAATTTATTGTAGTAAATGAATGAATTTGAATTTTATCAAAGAATATCAATATGTTAGGATTGTTGATATGGAATTGAATCCTACCATTAAAGAATGGATCCTTAAAATATTTGTCATAATTACCCAACATTGGGAAAATTTCATTGATATAAAATGTTATCCTAACACAAAAATTTCTTTTAAACCCATGGTCTTCAAAATCCTCACAGATTTATGGATTTAATTCCTTCATTTTTCCATTGACCTGTCACTACACTGTTATTAATGACCTCATTCACTCACATTAAATATTTACAATCTTTATCCATGTACATATCATTACATGCCAATAATGTTCTCAAATGTAAAGACCCTTTTACATGGTAGTCCATGTGTCCTTTGTACTTTCCAATATCTCTTATGAACCCTCCTCACGATGTATTATTTTGATTATAAAAAGTATCAAACAATATATCTCCAATATGATGTTTAAATTTCAAGGACACTATTTAAATAAGGTTGGGATAATGTGACACAATATAAAAATGTATTAACCTTGTATTTTATATCGTGTATCACACGAAACACCCAACGTGTAAGGTAATATAAAATCTTGATACAGTATAATATATTTTTAATCTCAAATAGATTCTATATATTTCAATTTATGTGAAACTGATTTATCATGTGTTACACGTAAGAGTATCCTTCCCTAATATCTTATGTTACACAAAAGATCGACCTTCCTCTACAACGTGTGTTACATGCAAGACAGAGTTTTACTAAAGATTAATATATTATTAAAGTAATATTACATAACAAAATTATATGTAACCTATCCATTATGATAGAAGATATGAATAGTATTAACAATTCTATAAATATTTTTGGATTATATAAATATAAAATTAATTTATGGGTTACCAATTAATGCAGATTGAATATAAGAACCAATTGGATATAAAAAAAATATTATTATTTTTATGCTTCCAATGGACTTGTGTCTTAATAAAAAAAATAAATTACATGAAATTATAATTTTTAATTAAAAATATATTTTAGATATTCTAGAAAATATTATTGAAAATTCTGTTATTACAGTTGATTTTCATAAGGTAAGAATAAACACAATTTTACATATTAAAACTTATGTTTTTATAATGGGAAATTTTTTAGCCTTTTAATGGAAAACACATTTAAAATATTAATTTATAAAAATTAATTAAATTATTCTGTCAAAAATAAATATATATTTTAAATATAAATATAATAATTATTTTTGGGTAAATTCTTGATATTTTTTAAAACATTTCAATTTTTTATGAATAGTTAAAAATAACGAATTTTAATTCAAAAATTCGTTTTTATATAATTTATTTATAAGATTAAATGATACTTTTAATTGGTTATAATTTATAATTACATAATTATTGTTATTAATTATTAAAATTTATGTCATTGGAATAAATTACATTTCAAAATTTTTTATAAAAACATAGAGACATTTATGATATTTTTACTCAAAAAACCCTCATTTAATCTAGCCTTTGAGATTTATATTAATTTAATATCTACCACATATTTGATTTTAATTTCAAAAAATATATTCCATATATGGAATTAGAACAATTTATAATATATTATATGATCAACTTTTTTTTACCAAAAATATTTGTGAAAATGATTAAAATTAATTTCAATTATTAAATTTCAATAATGCTTAATAATGGACTAAATATTTAACATAAGGGCCCAATTGGAATAAACACTTTTTGAAAATCCATTTTCAAGACATATATCATAATATAAACATACATTAATGAGTTTAGTTGGTTTGGTTTGGCAATATTTTGGTAACAACATGTTCACACTTAACTTGTTTCAATAAATTTCTTGTGAGACATTTTCCTTCCCTATAAAAGGTCACCACCTCTCCAAATTTATCACACCTTTCAAACCAAATAGTTTAAATGAAGACCTTCCAATATAAAATCCCAAAAATCCTTCTTTATACCATGTAGCCTCCATTGTTTCATAAATCAACCTAAATAATCCTTTTGGTACAATCAAAAGTAGTTACACGATTAATAGGTATCATTGCCACTACTGATTTTTAGTTTCATTCCATGTCACCACATCCATTATGTCACGACCCATCCTCGGGGCCCGTGTCGTGACTACCCCTAGCCCGGCTTCCATAGGCCAGGGGCTGGCGACTCGCACCAAGGCGTAAATCCTGGTAAAAAGGGAAGGCATTGCCTTTGTATAGTAAACAAGCACCACAGAGTAAGCAAGCGGAAAAAGTAAACACTAAGTAAAAATTGAGTACAACTGTAAGTGCGGAAAGTAAATGGGCCAGTATAAAAACACAAATTGAAAGTAAAGTACAACTCGAAAGGGAAAACAACAACTGAGAAGTAAAATCCGCTACGCCGAGCTGTCCACTGGAAATCCCACTTGAAGGGTGGGTACAGATAGCTCCACTGCTCCATGGGTCCTGTCGTCCGCTCCGAGTGCGTCCTGCCCAGTGGTCCACCTCCTGGTACCGTCCTGCTCTGCAAACCTCAACCATGATCAACGATGTTCGTCGTCTGCAACCAACACAACATAGTGCGGGTATAGCCCATTTAGGGGTGAGTATAAGCTACTCAATAGGGACCCCGAGACCCTCGAAGGTCTCCCAAAATCCACAAAGGATAAACCACAAAGGAAAGATACAATCACGAAGTAACAACCGAGACTGCTTAGGTATATGCCCATACATATATCTACGTTATCAATTCCAATACGCTCCAACCTCCGAGCCCAAGTACAACCAAATCCGCACAGGAAAGTATACGTATTCCACATAGGAAAGAAAACGTAATACACACAGGATAGCACAACACAATCCACACAGGAAAGTAAACATGATTCATCTCACACAGGTACTTCTTCGAAGACGATAGAGATGATCACGGATCCATCTAAGTCGTCGGACCCACAAAGAATCGATAGGTACTAACCCCCGCAAAGACCCACACAGGATCGGACACACACATGATCTGTAGGCGCTGGCTCACACAGAACTGCTGAGCACTGACCCACACAGGATCAGACCCACACAGGATCGGTAGAACTAATCCACATAGGATCGCTGAGTGTTGTAGTCGTCGCCGTCGAATCCAAAGAGGATCTCTATATATTCGTCGTCATCACAGTAGCAGTCGCAGCCAGCACTAGGGTTCCCGCACACAACAAACTCGTTCGGGAGGGTCCGCTCCACGAGCCGAGAGGCAGATACATCAACTGACACATAGTCCAGAGTTGATGTATCCAAAAGTTCTGTCTCGTCAATAGGAACTCAACGTCACAGACGGCGCGTCAATCGGACGCCCGGTCTGAGAGTTATTGGCTTTTTCGTCCCAGGGGGACGGTTGGTTTTTAAGGCAAAACCCACCCGACCGTACTCCACCTGCATCCAATCCTCGAGCGGAGTATTCCAAAAGATCCGTCTCACTATGTGGGACTCAACAAGGTTGACGACACGTCAATCGGACGTCCGTAACTCAAGATATGAGCGTTTCCGCTCCGAGGGCCCGGTTGGTTTCGTGTACGAACCCACCTGGACGAACTCAATGTATTCTGAAAACTTGAGTGCGATATGTCAAAACGACCGTCTCGTTCCAAGGATCGTGTCGCCGCTGACGGCTCATTGATCGGAGGTCCGTATCCCGAGTTATGGGCAAATTAACCCAATCAGTCAGAAAACGGAGGTTTCGGGCCCGGACCGACCCGACACGAGACCCCCCGGTCAGCCCGAACCGGGTCGACCCACCCCGGGTCTGGGTCTGCCCGGCCCTGCCTGGCAGACCGGCCGGGCGCCGGACCGGCTGGGCACAGCGCGCCCAGCGCGATACTAGCTCGGCCTTCGGCCGAGCTGTTGGAAAGTGGGGGAGGGGGGAGCCTGCCCCCCTTTAGAAACCACTCCCCCCCCCTCATTTATGGGGGTCCATTTGAAGGTGGCCGGAGGAATTTAATTCCCCTGGCTTCCCCCTTTCCGGCCGGCCCGACCTGGCCGGCCGGTTCCTTCTCAACTAGACCGGCGGTGGCCGGTCCCCTTCCAACTCCGACACCGGCTGCCCGGCTGGCCGCCGGTCACCTTGCTCCACCGCGGCCCAGAACCGGTCGTGCCCCTTGTCGTCCGGTGTGGTGCGACGGCACCGCACCCCTCCACCGCGGCCCCGCTTCGGTCGCGGCTCCTTCTATTTTTTTCGACGCGGCGCGACGGTACCACGTTCTTAAACTTATTTCCACGGCGCAGCGCGACGACATCGCGTTCATAAACGTCTTTCCACGGCGCGGCGCGACGGTGTCGTGTAATACTTGCCGTGATTCCCGCGTGGTGCGACGGCACCATGCCATTCCGTTCCATCCACAAAGAATCAAACATGAATATAGGAGGGGGTTCAACCGTGTTTGTGCGGTTTGGCCCCCCTCTCGTTAAACGATAACATCTAGTCGAAAAATCCACGATGATCGATAAAAAAGAATCATGAACGGAAATAATTAAATAAAACCCCTACCTCGGATCAGGAACGGTGTTCGTCAATGAGCCACGGAAGACGAGCGTCGCGGAGGTCGGGTGTCGAGGGAAAAGAACGTCGACGTCGCGAATCAAGGATATGAAGTTCTTTAACGGCAATTTCGTTGCGGAAAACCGTCGCGGAAGAGACGATGCGGAAGAAGAACGTCGCATCGTGGATACGGCGTCGCGGAAGAACCGTGTTCTTCGGCGGAGAAGTTCTTCATTGAAGAACGGTGTTCTTCGCGTTCTTCGTCGAGGTTGAAGAAGAAGAATACTGCATCCCCAATCCTCTCAAGGTTGCGAAACTCTAACAATAATAAAATAAGACTAAGTCTTATTTAATTAACACAACCTAACCATTTAAATTTCAAGCGTTTGAAATTAAGTAACTCACTTAATTAATTATAACAAGTTGTCAAAATTTAATGAAAGTGAGTTAATGGGGAGTTAGGACTGTGAGGGGTTAAGAGGGGTTAGGGAGTTTATGGAATTTGAAAAGGTGGGGGGTTCGTTTGGGCCCCACCCTTTCAAATATCCATATATGGGAAGTTGGGTGAATGTGGGCCCCATCACCAACTTCCCATCGGAGAAATAAACCACCTTGAAAAGAAATAAAATTGATTCAACAATTTTATTTACCTTTTTAATTAAACCCCATAAAATAACTTCTTCACCCACACAAACGCAACTACGATAAAGGGTCCCTTAAGCGATTACCGGTGTTGCGAGTTCATCGGTGCCCTCGGAATTCGATTCCGAGCACGTGTTCAAAAGTTAAAAAAACCCGCTCATTCGTTCACTGAATGTACCCGAGCCAAACTTCAGAAATTGATTCCGAGCACACTGGGCCTCGGAATCAGGTGCCGTCAGAAACCACGCTCTTGTAAAATTACAAAGAAAATTAAGAAAAAATTTCCCTTGAATTTTTCGGGTCTTTACACATTAATAATCCCATTCTATGTTTAATGATAAAAAATAATATCATAAAAATAATAGTATGTTGTTCTGTAAATTTTTATAACTACAATTGCACACACCTCTTTATAATGGGTAATTAACACAGTATTTCTATGAATGACGAACCACTGTCTCACAAGACGATGATTGTTAAATTATCCCTAACAACACTTATAGTGGCCATTATGATGTATACTCTATTTCTATATATTATATATTATATTTATTAAATATTTATTTTTATGTAATCCTTTTTTTACTGATAACATTAATAATTACAAGTTATTGTTAATGATATAACGTCATTTGAGGATGTGTGGACTATCGCCCCTCAAAATGATGGGATTCGCTCACATGATACATGGAAAGAATAAATGAGTTTTTATAATTAAAAAATATTTCAATAAAAAAACTAAATAAAATATTATTTAAATAATGATCATTCTATAAATATAATATATATATATATCAACTCCTTTATTTCCCTTGGAAAACATTAAAAGTGACGACGTCATTCATGGACATGTGGACTATGGCCTCTTCAACATGATGTGATTACTTTAAAACAAAGAATTTTATATATAAGTATATATGACTAAATATTATGGTATACTTTTTATACTTATCATTCTGGAAGTATTTATTTAGTTACCTTCTTTGCACAACATCATTTAAAAATTGGAATGTCAACCATTGGTGCGTACTACCTACCATCTAAATGATTGTAACCTTGATTAAATATTCAAAACCATATTTAGCAATCTATATTAAATGTTTAAATGATTTATAAAAATAATAATTCTTCCATTATTGTTATTTTGGAAATTTTTATGCAACGTCCCATTTAATGATATTTGAACCACAATAGTTTTTTTATATATAAATCAAATTTGGTCAAAACACCTGATGTATACATAATTGTTTCATTAGTTGTACATAACATTGTAATTAGGCAATGAAAACTAATTATAAATGTGAAAATTGTTATTAAAAAATAAAAAATTATCATAATTTTATTATATAGGATGTCATAGGACGTTCAACCAAAAGGAAATGCAAGATAAGGATTCTCATCTATCAATTTCCATCTGTGGTATAAATGTCTAGTTCGCCACTTAAATATATTTTTTGTATATCTACATACAATTTTATTATATTCTATAATTAATAATTTTATTTCCATGGTATCATAAATGTCCATTTAATAATATTCTTTCATGTGGTTATAATTTAAAATTTTTCCAAGTGGTTTTGGACATTTTGGAATGTTTAAAGATTATTTTCCTCAAAAATAACATTAATGTGCATTCAATGGAAATTCTATTTTATTTAATTATATAACCATTCTTCAATAAAACATTTTATTCGTTTTGGGTCATTCGTTAACAATATCCACTATCAGTACCATTTTACCAATCGTTGGGTCTCAAAACTTTTTAATAAATATTTTAAAGAAAACCTGACTCAATTACTCTATTTAGTCACAAAAACTGTTTTCTTCAAAAAAACAATGTTTTAGTAAAATGTTTTGAAAAATGTTTTTTTATTTCAAGAAGACACATTTACCTTTTTTTGTAGTAATGTTTTCAATTTAATATTATTTTCACTTCCCGAACAAGCCCTTTTTTTCCCTTTTACATACAAATGATATATTTTTTGTCCTCGTAAGACATGTACATATTTATCCATGATCACTTCATTTAAGAAAACATTTTAAACTTTAAAAGTATAATTATTATATTGTTTTTAAATTTTAATTTCATTGAAAAATATTTCTAACTTATTTTTTAAATGCGAATTATTTTTTTCTCAAGAATATTTTTAAATGTTATTAATTTATTTCATTAATGAAAATTAGATTATATTTTACTCCACATGGGATTTTTTGTATTGATATAATGCATACAATTTATATGGAATGTTTATGATTTAATTGGAGACAGATAGTATTCAAATTCACTTTCATTTATTCATTCTTGAAGTCCCATTAAAAAATTCCACTTCATATGATCATTGTTCATTGAACTTTATTAAAATATCCATACCAATTATCATGGATATTACTATTTCAAATACCGTATACTATATTACATAAGGTGTCTACATTGATGGTTATTTTATTTATTTATGTATTACTAAAAAATTAGTATATTCTATTCAATATGGATACTTTTTCTATGACACGGTGTCCTTGGATATGATACATGCATTTTACTAGTATGACATGGGTAGTGACCGATTATAGATTTCTACTCAGAGCATCAGTAATCTATTTGGATGAATCAGTTAGAGAAAAGCCATTTTTCCAAGCAATTAGAATATATTGGTATGAAATTTTTTGGGGACTCATTAATGAAATTACTGTGATGCATCATTTGTCTCATGAAACAAAATAGTTGTCTTGCTAACTTAGAAGGGTTTTTAATCGATAGCTAAACCATCTATGGAATAGTATTAACTGTATTGGATAAATGTACCATGGAAAAATTAAATCCAATAATTAATAATTTAATTCATATTAGTTGAAATTATTATTCCACCATGATATTTTACATTAACTTATCACTGAATACATTTCTTTTTTAGTTCATCGATAAAATGGCATGAGTTACAGTTTCATAGCTTGCCATATTTTTTTCCATATATAGTGAATTGAATAGATTGTGTATCCATTTATTTAAAATATATATTGTTTATACAATCCTTTATCAGTGTTTTTATTAGATGGGATGTGTGTTTAGTTATTTACAATATAATAATTATTATTCTTATTGAGTCAATATTCTGTCCACTATATTTATACCATACATAGATTTTGAGCTCACCCATATTATGTTTAATTCTCTAAGATTTCTATATGTGTATAATGAATGCCATAAATTCTTTTACTAAATGGATTATAGTTTTTATCGATTTTTTTATTTGTTTAGAATATTTTTTAATTAATGTTTTGATTTTTAATGAATGTTTCATTTATTTATAAAGTTTACCAAGACTACTTAACTTATTGGTCCTTCGGGGCTTGATTCCTAGTAATCCTGAAAATGAAATTGATAATAGACACCAGCTCGGGGCCATCTGGGGTTGGGTTTATATAGTGAATGGTATATGCATCATGAAATCTATAGTTTCATAACTTTATTCTCGAAAAGGAAATCGTTATCCAGGGTATGTCAATTCACCACCTTATTGTATAATAAAGTTTTTTCTTCCATTTACTGCATACCTGGAATGAAAATATTATCTTATAATTTATTAAAATGGCCTAAATATTTATATAATATATGGCCTCACATTTTTGAATTAAAATATGGATAATATTATAGTACAAAATGAAACTAGATCCCGATGCATTGAAAACCCTTCAAAATAAACTAAACTTTTATCATTAATGTTTTATCAAATGAATAAAACTCATTTTAAAAAGATAAAAATAATATTTGGGACCATTCTGAATTATAGAGGTGTATTAATACATATTATTTTCACATATACAGTATTATTTAGTTTTTTAATGAATATACATAATGAACCGACTATGAAACCATGAAGAAAACGTACTCAAAATAATAAAAAATCAAAAATATTTCAATTAATTGGGTGGGATGTTTTTATAATAAGATCAGATAATGTATTATAAATATTAATATAGTTCTGTAATAAATCAATAACATTTTTTTGACCATTATGAATGAGTTTTGTAAATTTTTTATTGAATTCAAGTTCGATGTAAGAGATTTTCATTTAAATCTTTTTTATGATATCTTATTAAAATATTCTAAAAGAACATTTTTTTAGTTGTACGAAAGGACACATTTTTCCCATTTTCATGACACATTATTGTTTTGCAGCCTCTTTCAAAATATTTCATAGATATTTTCAATTTAAATATTATCCATTTTATGTGTGCAATATTATTTTAAAATGTGTCATTTTCTTTAAGGAATTTTTTTATGATATAGGTATACATGTTTTTTTTATTATGTTATGGTTTATGGGAATTGTTATTATGAATGATGGTTTCATTATCATACAAATATATTTTGGTATTTGATACCCATCTAGAGAAATGGGTTTGTTGGAAGTTGGCCATAACGGTTATTCCAATTGCAACTATAATAGTTTAATCACAAGGTAACCATGAGGGTTACACTGTATGGTATATGAAAGGGTTAAAAATCATATAGTGTTCATGAGGGTTATATTCATATGTAAACATGGTATGAAAATTAAACCCCAAGTTACCTAATGGGTTTTTTATGCATTCTATGGTTTTTGGAAACCATATTATTTTAATGTAATTATATGATACATTTATGGGTGAGAATTATATTTTTAATAAAAAAATATTATGTGTTTATAAGTATTCATGAACTAATATTTCTGTCGTTAATTTTTATGACCCTTACTACGATTTTTTGTTGTCATCTAATTTTTTAAATTATTTTGTAGTGTAAAGGATGTGTAAGAGATTGAAAATTCCAAGATGAAGGTTGTGATGATTTTTCAAGAAAAGAAATAATACATTATTTCTTTGATTATTGTTATTTAAAACAATGAAAAACATGGTATATGTTTCGAATTTTAATTTAGAGATTTACTATGCAAGAATTTAAACTAATTTTCATAAACACTAAACCTTAATAGGTCCTCAAATTCATGATAATAATTCGATTACATAAAAACTCAATATTATATAATGTTTTAGGTTTGGACGTAATGGCTGGAACTATAACTGACTAATTTGTGAATGTAATGGCTTAATTGACGCATGATATAAATATAGGTGTCATCCTTGCAAGAGAACATCTGGATCCATCATAAAGAAACACGACAATAGTTGACCATTTTATTTGGAAGCACCCTCATGAATTTATGGGGTCTTTTTTCACTCATCTCTATAAAAGATAGATTAAATCATTTGAATATATTTTCAATTTCATGGGGTTTTCATATAATCAAATGGTTAGACTTTCTAATTATGATTTTGAAGCAGGCGTCGACCAGTCGTGGTTAATGATCTATAATATATTTGAAATAGAAGATATTGATTCATTTTAATTTGATGAATTTTTTAATAATTTCATTGAAAAATATTTTCCTGATATATTTCTACTTATTATAGGAAATAAATTCCTTGAATTAAAACCAAATGAGGATGATTTAGTGACCTTTTTTGATGAAAACTTGAATTTATTGGAACAGAATGATCTAAATCTTATTTAAGGTCTTAATTACTCTATATTGAAGCAATGATATCAAATATAATCATATTCCTATGAATTAGAAAGTTATGAGATACATGTTTGATGTTAAAAGAGGGTATAAATTGAATTATATGGCCATCATGTGTAATTTCACAACAAAATTATGAAAACTTCCATATAGAAAGGAATGGGTAAAAATCATTCAATGAAATATTATGGTATGAATATCTAGGTTCTAGATTGTGGATTGTATGGTTAAATGATTTAGGGGAGAGCTCTAAAAATCAAGGGAGTTATTCTTGGGTCGAATGTTTAGAAATATGGCTCAATATTTTAATATAAAATATATTACTAATGGTTTTTTTAATTTTGATAATAAAACTATATTGTGTTTCAATTTTGGTGTCAGGATCCATTATGGGCATAACATCACAAAGAAGGATATAAATGATTTGATTCATCTAGACTATAAGTGGAATGGTGTAGTAAAATCCATTGAAACTAATTCAGTAGATGTTAGTCAATCATAAGTAGTGGTATATGGTACTTTTTTCTCATGTTTATTAAATGTATTGTATGATACAATGTATACCCATTCCTTTAATTATGATAATTTTTTTGGTAAATTAGAAATTTCACCTTAAGAAAGGAAACCTGACATTATTATAAAAACACAAGGGAAATATTATGTCAAAATGAAATTATAAGACTTTTCCTATTGTTTTATGTGGAAACAAATTACAAATAAAGATTCATGTTTTTTCCCTAGAAGAGTTGGATGTTATAATCGGTATGGATTGGGTTTCTGTTTACCATGTTAAAATTTATTATAGAGATAATAAATTTGGTTTTATGAAATAGTTTCTATTTGTATACAACAATGAACCCATATCATTGAAGGCATATATGGATGCTGAGAAACTATTAAATTATGGGAATGATATTTATCATGAAAATATTGTTGAAATGAAGGGAGATGTTAAAATTAATTATTATCTAGTGGAAAATGAATAACTATATGATTTTCTGGATATTCCCAATGTTATAATTCCTCGAGATATAGAATTTATTTTCAACATAATTCCTAATGCTACTAAAATTTTAAAAATATACTTATTGAATGGATCATTTTGAATTTAATATGAACTGAATGAAATATTTATCATGAAATTCATAAAATCGTTATCATTAATCACAACACTTCACCATTGGGTTTTACAATTTTTTTGTTATAAATAAATATGGTTCCTTGAGGCTTTAGATAGAGTATAGATATTAGAATAACATTATTGTTACAAATAATAATCCATTTTCTTATATCAATTACATGTTTGATCTTCTCTAAAAAGCTCAGTATTTTAAAATGATTGACATGTGAATGGAGTTCCAATAACTTAAGGTGAATGATGATAACATTTGTAAAACATCAATCTAAACTACATATGATCATTAAGACTGTGTTGTTATGACATTTGGTTTGACAAATTCCCTTGATGTAGTTATTGATATTATGAACTGAATATTCTATGAATATTTGGATATGTTTGTTGTTTTTTTAATTATGATATTTTTGTTTTTTCAAAATTTTATTATAATCATGAGAAAACATATAAGGATATTCATAGAATCTCTCAATGAAAATAATATAATTTTTTTTAGTTAATTTGATTTTGGATAGAACCAATTTCGTTCCTTGGGAATATTATCAAAAAATAATACATAGTAGTTCATACAACAAATACAAAACTTGTTAATGAATTGAAAACACCTAAAAATGATATTCATATTTGAATTTTTCATGGATTATAAAGATATTATCAGAGTTATATTGAAAAAATTTCAAGGTTATATAGGACACTAACAATATAACCTGAAAAGGAGTTAAATTTATCTTGGAAAAATATTGGGATTATTGTTTTCTAGAATAAAAAATATGATTAGTAAATGGTCATGTTTTGTTCCTACCCTTAAGATAATGATATTTTTTCATCTACAATGATACTTCACTGGATGGAATTTTTTTTGATCAAATGAAGAGTGATTAGGTAATTACTTATTCTTTAATAAATCCAAAACCTCGTAAGTTAAATTATCATACACATGATTTGAAATTATATTATTTTGTTTTAATTTATAAATTTGGAGGGATTATTTAAATGGGTCCAGGAAAAAAATATATTCAAATCATAGATGTTTTAAGTATACATATACTTAGATGAAATTGAACTTGCGGTCTATAATATATTTGTAATAGATAAAAGATTATAATTTAATAATCAATCACCATCCATGAAAGTTGAAGTATGTGGTGTATTACTCAAGTCAAAAATACCATGCATCATTAACCATGTTACGTATCGAACATTACCATTTGATTAATGATTTAATGAATTTTTTCCAGAATGTTTTGGTTGCAATAAATTTCTCAATTTGGTTTTTGGTGTTTCTTTAATTGGATTACATAGAATAAATTAGTAATGATTAGAATTAACTCTATGAGTAATTGAAAAATGTATATTTAGTTATGAAATCCGTGTTTCCTGAATTTAGTATTGATAAATATAGCATCTTTAGATTTAGAAAAAGATTATTTCTGCAATTTGAATCCCATATGATGAAAAAATTATTATGTTAATCCCATTGTTCTATGTTTTCAGTTCATCTTGGAAACACTAAGACATAAATATTCCTTCAAGAGTGTTATAGTTTGGATGGAAAGAATAGATATATTTCCAATTTTACCATGAAATGTTTATATTGTAAATACATTAAATAATAGTGAAAACTAACAAAATGGATTTATCAAAATGAATTGGGTTATTATTGATTGAATGAATATGTCTATACAATTCTTTCTTATTAGAGATACACTATCATTAGATCAATTTTCACTATTGTGACTCAATTATATTTCTATATTTCATGGGGTTCCAAATTCTATTGTATCTTACCGTGGTCCCATGTTCATTTATAAGTTTTTGAAATCTCTTATGAATTCATTAGTAACCAAACAAAATTATTACACATCCTTTTATCTAATGTCTGATGGATAGTCAGAAAGAAAAATTAGGACCATACAATACATTATACATTCCTCTTAAATGCATTACTAGGGTATTTAGGATCAAAATAATTATTTATATGAGTTTTTATATAATAACAGTTTTCATTATTCTTCAGAGATGGCCCATTTTGAATAATTATATCGAAATGGGTGTAGAACTCTAGAGTTTTGTGATGAAGTTGGATAAATAAGTTTTATGGGACCATAATTAGTATGATATGTGGATGAAAACGTAAATGTTATCTAGAAACATATGAGGACAACTCTGAGTAAGATGATAAGTTAGATAGATAAAAGAAGGAATTACCATTCATTTGAGGAAGGTGATCATGTTTTTCATTAATTACCTCCATGATAAAGTGTTATACATTTTGGTAATAATGGAAACATAATTCAATAGAAAACTGGACCATATAAAAACTTGTATAATTATTGAAATGTTTCCTATTAAGTATCCTTTCCACTGAGTTTATCCAAATTACATAATGTTTTTCATGTTTTGATGTTATAAAATTATTTTCCAGATTCAACTAATGTTTTTATTCCTATGGAAGTTCAGTATGAAGATTAAAATACATAAAAGTAAATCATATATAGATTCCTAATCAGGGAGATATTGTATTGTAGAATTGGGTAATTCACCAGGTTAAGGTTTGGTGGTGAAACCATATTGATGAAGAAGCAACATGGGAATCTGAAAATTCTATGAGTTAAAGGTATCCCCATTAGTTTAATATGTAAAAACATTTCTATGAAACCATTTATAGGGGGAGAATATAACATCCCATGTAATAATTAATTTATTTTTAATATATTAATATATTTTTAGTTTTTATATATGAAATAATTAACATTAATGATTATCCAATGTAGTTGTAGTGCTTATATAAGAGGAAGATAAAATGATTTCAATTAAAATTATATGAACCCTTAAATAATCCAAGAATTGGAATAAATCTTTTTGGATGTGTAATTTCTTACCATAATCTTATTTGGATGGAAGTTGGGTCCTTTTCAATCCACCTGAATCACGTTAATCCACTTTTAATATTTTATTTCAAGGAAATTCAATCCTTTCAAACTCATGTTTATAATTCATAAAACATGTTAATTTATGATATTTCACATGTGGTTTTCGAAAATAAATTTTATTTAAAAATATATATGGTTTACCTTAACAAATATAATTTATTTTTAAAGTATATTAAAAAGTAAATAACATAATAGTTTTCACAATAATGAAAAAATAATTATTAATATTATAGAAAAATCAAATAAATGATATTTAAAAAACTAAAACAAATATAATATGAGATAATTAATCTAATACATGAATTAGCTAGATAAATATGATATGTTTGACACATAATAAAATATATTTTTTAAAAATTTTAATTTTATTTTATTTTATTAAAGTAATATTAATAAATGGTTTTAATTTTAACAAAAATTATATTTCAGGAATATAATATGTTATTAAATATTAAAATTAATCACAAAACTATTAAATAAATACAAATTGGATAATATTTTATCGAATATGTAATCCTTAAATTGTTTTAGGCCATTAAAATGACTTACCAATTTAATAGATTTTTTATATATTAATATTTTATGTAATTTCTGTATTTCCCCTCAACTCAATTATAAAAGGGGACTCATTCCTTCTATTAATTTGATCAAAATGAGACTTATTTAATGAAAATACTCTTACAAATATTCACTTAATAATCCCTAGCCACAATCTATTGTTTGTTCTTACAAAATGATAATTATTAGATCATACATATGTTCTAAATGAGAAAATATTCAAGTGGTAAATTCCTCATTTAATTTAAAATTATTTCACAATTATTACTTATCATCACCCATATAAATGTTTTATGATAACTACAATATCACATATATACTATAATTTATTTGTTGTTATTGTTATATCCATCCTAAAATCTCATATATTCCCCTTTTATTCATAAAAACTAAATCGTCATCCATGGTTTTTCAATTCAATGCTTTCTGTGAAAATTATTTTTGGTTTCCCATTAACACATTCATGGAATTGTTAAACATACTTATAATTGTATAAATGGGAATAAATATATATATTATGTGATTCCCTGAAAAACTAAATTAAGAACCTTGAATTCGATAACGTGTTTGGAAGGAAACACCCAACACATAAAGTAATATAATATCTTCATAATTTATAATATATGTAATATTTAAAATATTTCCTATATATTTTATTGTATTAAACACTGAGTAATCCTGAATTTAATGAGAGAGATACCTTCCTTGATATAATGAGTTACATGCAATTGCAACCTTCCTTGACAGCTTGCGTTATACCCAAGGTCGGGTTTCATTAAATTACAATGTATTATTAAAATATAATTGTTTAATATAAAATGATATAACATTAATTTTATGTTAGAAATTATAAATATTATAAAATTAATTATTAATATATATATTTTATTTAAAAATAAAATGAATTCATTGGATACCAATTAGGGATAAATGAAAATAATAACCAAATTAATATAAAAATAAATATTTTTATTTTTATGATTCCAAAGGTGTTTTCACTTAATAAAAATATTTAATTAAAATTATATAGTTGTACTAATGAAATATATTTTTTACATATTCAATAATATATTTTTTATATTCATTCATTTTTTGTGTGCATTAGATAAGAATAATCAATATTATACATATAAAACCCTATATTTTTATAATGGTTATTTTACAACCTTTTATTGGAAAACCTATTTTAAATATCAATTATGACACATCAATTTATGTAATATGTCAAAATAAAACTCATATTTTAAATATAAACAATCAAATTAGGCTACAGTGAATCATGAATATTTTTCAGGAATATGACATTTTTAGTGAATTGTTCAAAATACTGAATTTTAATTCAAAACTGATATTTCATATACTTTATTTATATGGATAAATTATACTTTTATTTTTTCGTAAAAATATTAATTAAATTAAATTTTTATCAATTAATATAATTTATTTAATTTCAACCAATTTCACTTTGAAATTGATTATAAAAAATAGTAATCTTTATGGAAATTTAACTATAAAATCTCGCATTATCATCCTATACGTGTGAATAATTTAAATTTATATTATTCCAATTTTATGATTATAATTTGGAAAACATGATTCAATATTTGGAATCATAATATTTTATAATTTATAAAATAACATAATTTTTTAGAAATAGAAGTTGAATGTTATTAAAATTAATTACAATTACTGATGTTAAAAGAAGCTTAATAATGGAGTAAAGCTTCAACTAAATGTCCCAAGTGACAAATACACATTTAAAAACTAAATTTTATGGAAATAGATATGAAATTAACATTCCATTAATGCATTTTTTGGTATGGTATGAAGTTTTTTATAAAGGTACTTTTTCACACCTAATATGATTTAAAAAATTCAATGAATGTCCAATTCCTTCCCTATAAAAGGAACCAACTCTCCCACATTGTCACACAAATAAAACTAATTAGTTTCTTCAAAGATCATTCCATATGGATTGCAAACAATAATAAAATCAATGATGATTCCTCCCTATTTTCATAAAGGCTCCCAAAGAAGCCTCTTTGTAGAAACCAATAGTTCTTACCCAATTAAGAGGCAACATCTTCTCTCAGTGTTTTAAATTTCATTTACGATCAGAATTAAATATACACTACTTATTCTATGACTAAATAAAAAACTGTAGTCTAAATAAAATTTAATTTTTTTATTTAAAGTGTTATACATACAATTACACACAACATCATCTAATGTGTAACGAACATACTATTTTTGTGTATGGTGAACTATTGTCTCATGAAATGATGATTGTCCAATTCTCCTTTACCTCATCTCATCGTGGCTATTATAATGGAAAATATTTTTATATGTTTTATAATGTATACATATAATATTTATATACTTATTTAATTTTTATCTATACGACACCTTTATTCCTTCAATCTTGTTTACATACAATAATTTCGTTTGAGAAAGTGTGGAATACCGCCTCATCAAAGCGATATAACTCATTCATTCCATTCATGGAACCTATGAGGAATGTTTTAATAAAACTATGCAACTAATATAACATATATATTATATTTTACTTATATTATACATACTTATCATATAATTTTAATTCGTTTAATACAACAAAAAATGAATGTATCTTTCATGTGTACGTATGAGCTACCGTCTCGATGAATGAAATACTTCATTTCTAATCTCCAACTATTATAGACAATAAAAAAACAAATATAATCAATATATATGATATAAAAATGTTGTTTTAAACTATAGAGATGATGAAACCATGATATATTTAATAATAACAACAACAACAACATAAAACATACTTGACCAACTATAAAAATAACACACGAAATTGTTTAAATAATGAAACGTTATTGAAAAACAGGTAATATTATATTTTAATATGATCATATATGATATAATAAATAATAATATTGATATATTATAAGTTATTAACATGTTTAAAAACCCATATAAATGAGGCTAATTGATGTTCACCCTAAAGGAAACATAAGGGGGTTGATTTTCATCAAACATTTTAAATCTGTTAAATTAATTTCATTTTCACTACATAGATCTTTTTTGTGATATAACCAATGCCAAATATTATATATTAATTCATTATTTCATTTTATTTCATGATATTAAAGGTGTAAAATTATGTTACTCTTACATGTCACCCATGGCTCAAAATCTACTCATGTAGTAAGGGGTTCTCGTATCACTTTTAACTTCTGTGACATTAATGCCATGTTCAACACATATATATTATTTGTTGTGTCTCTAATAAGCGTTTTATAAATAATATCATTAATATTTTTATAATCCAGGTTTATTAAAAATGAATTTAGTATTATTCATTCATGAGGTTATGATTTAAAATCTTTTTAACTGTTGTGGGACACTATGGTATGTTTTAAGATTATTTTCCTCAAGACTAATACTAATGATTTTTCAATCGAATATCCATTCAAGGAAATTACATAACCATTTTCAAATAAACCATTTAATTATCCTCTACTAAATCTTTGAGATTTATCATTTGTTAGTACCATTTTTACACACGTTGATACTCAATATATTTTAAATTTTTTAAGAAAACCCATTATTTGGTATCTCTTTAGTCGGATATCATTTTTACTTCTTAAAGCCATTTTTTATTAAAATGTTTTAGAAAATGTTTTCATAAATATTTTGTTAAATAATGTTTATACTTTTTTATGTTAAAATTTTATTCAATGGAATCTTCTTATCAATTTTCGAACAAGGCATCTTCTAACCTTTTAGGGAGAAAAATGATTGTTCTTATTACATTGTAAGGATTGTAGTATTTATCCTACGTCATTTAATGGAATCCTAATAATAATGTTTAATGTTATTTTTTAAAATACAATTTTTTTTTCAAAATAAATATTCAGTGAAAAATAATTTAATTTTTTTTTCAAATGCAATGGATATTTACATGTAGAATATTTTTAAATGTTAAGATTTTATTTCATAAAAAAACTATCTATTTTACTCAACATGGGATTTGATGTATCTATAACATCTTAATTATTCCCTTGGATGGTTATTTGTTGATTTGGGAAAGGATAGTATTCACATTCACTACCTTGATTTATTTCAGAGTTTTCTTGAAATATTAAATCTCTTATGATCATTGAAAATTGAATTTCCCCTAAATTATCAATTTTATATTTCACAGAAATTAATATTGCCTAAACCATATTCCATTTTACATATCATGTCTACATTGATTGTTATTTGATTATTTGGGAAAATATTAATGATTCTGTATTTTTTTAATTCATATTGATATTTGATAAGGGACATTTTAAAATGGATTATTCGATAGATGATGGTGTTTTAGACCAGTACGACATGGGTGGGGCTTGGTTATAGATATCCCCTAGATGTATCAATAGTATTATGAAAATAAATAGTTGGTTAACCTCTTCAAACAGACTTTTACCCGAAATAATGAAAACCATTTTGTGAATGATATGGAAGGTAAAGGTACTATGTACATGTCAAACATGGAATATCATAATTAATAATTTACATCATTTATATTATTTTATAATTCATCTATGAATTTTTTTTGTCTACCTATATATGGATTCATTTTAATTTTTAGGATTTAGTTATTATTCATAAATATGATTTTACACTGAAATATCTATAGATTTATTTTATTTCTAGTTATTTAGATGACATGTTTTTTAATTTATATCCATTCAATATTAGAATTACTTAATCTAGTTATTAGAATAGAATTTGTTTCCAGTTATTACATTTCCATATTTATTACATAATTCCATTTATTTTATTGATTACATGGCGTGGGTGATCATCTATATACATTTACATATTTTCTTTTTTCATTAATTCATTATTGTTTACACTATATTTTTCACTTACTGACAATTTGATCTCACCCTTATTATTTTTCTGTCCCCAAGAATCCAAAAAACATGCTATGAAATATATGAGGGATTTACTAGATAGAATAACATTAACCACAAAGTTATGTATTTGTAAATATGATTTTAAAAAAAAATTATGTTTTAATTATTGTATTTATTTATAAAACAATACTCATTTATATATTCAGTATGCAAAGACTACTAAATTGATTGGTCCTTCAAGGTTTGATTCCTAATAATCTAGCCAATGTCATTGACATATAACATAGTATCATAGATATAAGAGGTTGAGTGGCTATAGATGGTATGAATGGAATATTTTTAACTACCATGGGAAATAAATTTAGGAAAAAATATGTTAGAGAACATAACACTAAGATAGAATATGAAGATAAGTATAGACAGAAATCCAATAATCTTTGTAATTTATATATTATGTGGGTGTTCATAGAAATACATCCCAATTTTGATACTACAAGTCGATGGAGTTCTTCTATAGATGTACCTAGGAGTAATAACTTTGATACAATGTTTGGGTTCTGACTCTAGATAAATTGATACACAAAAACGGACCTTACTACACACATATTTGGACACTCCTAGGGGATATTATTATGACAATCTACATTATATTAACAATTCAATATGAATAATTTTAATAGATAGTGAAAATTAATAATCAAGGACTAACCTATCCTGATGATGTATTTTTGGGATTTAATAATTAAATTATAAAAGTATTTTACAAATTGTATTTGTGATATATGAATCATGAATCATCTAAATACAATACTTTATTTAAAGATCATATGTTTCATAGGTGAATAATTATTTGAGTAATAATTCATTTACATTTATATTTATGTAATTTTAATGAGAATGATAACCTTTAAGGTTCTTATAATTAGTAATGAAATTTTTATGATAGACAAATAAGATTATGAAACGTTGTAAAAAAATAGTGCTATTGAAAACCATAGATAGTAGTGTATTTAATGAATAAATTTTATAAATGTCCAATATATTTAATTTTAAAATTATATTAATATGGATTTAGAAAAGTAAAACATGTAAGATGAGTGACAAAAAATCATATTTGTCAGGTCCATGGGGATTGAACCCATGATCAAAGGACGATACGGGTTTCACACAAACCTCTGATCTAATCAATTTCCTGGTTGATTTTTCATTGTTTTTAGATATACAATATGATGAATAAATGTAAAATATGAATATTTCATATCAATTTTCAGTATTAGTTATGAACTTATTAACCATATTGTTTTAGGAATATAGTTCACGACCAATAGTTACACTTTCCTCTCATTGTTAGGCCATACGACCCATTATACATTTCTATTAATTCTTCAAGAATAAAAAATTTATTACTCATAATTAATTTTTCATTATAAAAGAATGAATTAGTATTTGATAAAAAAAATAGAGGATTTTATGTATAAAATATAAATGTATCATGTAATACTATTTCCTTTTATTCTTGGTTGGTAAAATAATTAATTCACATTAGAAAATGACCTACAAATAAAACGTTGTCCTAATACATTAATTTTTTTTGAAACAATGACAAACTAATTCATTGAATATTTATGGAATTGATTTACTCATCTTTATATTTACCATTCAATTGTTTGTGATTGATGATCTCATTTATGATTTTCTTCCATGAGCATATCACTACATTCAAGTAGTGTTATCCTATATAGAAACTGGGTTACATTGTAGTCAATATGACCTTGGTACTTTCCATTCTCTATTTTATAGAGTATTACATATGAACCCTTATCATTATGTAGTAATTCAAACATAATAAGTGAAAAAATATATCACTGTGATCATGTTTAAATTCCGAGGATGAAATTTAAATAAGTTTGGAAAAATTTAATGGATATAAAAACTAAATTAAGAACCCTATATTCGATATCGTGTATGACACGCAACACCTAGCATGTAAGGTAATACAATATCTAGATACATTATAATATTTTTTCTGTTTAAAAAATTTTCTATATATTTTAATGAATGCAATTCCGAGTTAGCATGTGTTACTCATGAGAGTGAACTTCATTGATATCATGAGTAATGTGTGTGAGAGTCCTTCCTCAATAGATTGTGTTTTACGAAAGGCATAGTTTCTCCATATAATAATGTATTTTTAAAATGTTATTATTTAATATAATATGATATAAATAGATATTATGTTAGCGGTAATGAATAGATAAAAAATCACAAAAGAATATGGTTTATATAAATATAAAAATAATTCTTGGGTTATTAATTAATGATAAATGAATATAAGAACCAATCGGATATAAAAAGAAATTTTATTATTTTTATGAATACAAAGGAGTTTTTCCTAATAAAAATAATTAATTAAGATTATATAAGTATTTTAATGAACTATATATTTTATATATTAAATCATAACTTTTTTATAATCATTTCTTTTGATTTACATTCATATGATAGGAACAAACCATATTGAACACACGCATCACTATATTTTTTATAAAGTCAATTTTAACACATTTTACATTATAATCCATTTTAAATATGAATTTTGAGAAATTTATTTCATTAATATGAAAAAATACTCCAAATTTAAAATCAAAACATAAAAATTAGTTTTTGGTGCATTTTTCATCTTTTTCGGAAACATATCATTTTTAATGAAAAGTTAATAATACTAAATTTTAGGTCAAAATTTCATTTTCATCTAATTTTTTTATAGTGTAAAGTTATATTTAAAATATGTTTAATAGTATAATTAGAGCATATTTTTATCAATTAATATAGTTTATCTCATTTTAATAAAATTCAATTTGAAATTGATTATAAAAGCCTAAAAAATGTTTGTAAATTTTTACTGTAAAACATTCATTGTCTTACCGTTTATGATATTAATATTCATTTAATTTTTTCCCACTTATTGGAATGAAATTTGAAAAATTAGATTCCATATCTATATTATTAAAAATTTATAATTTATAATTAGGACAAATTTTTAATACAAAAAATATTTGTCAATGTGATTAAAATTAATTACTATTATTAAGGTTAAATCAAGATTAATAATTAACTCAATCATTATCATATGGGAAAAAATTACGTAGACACATTTACATCAACAATTTTCTAAAAACATAGTTTATTAACCTTCTATTAATGAGTTAATTTTGTTTTTTGTTACTTTTTTAGGTAATAACATGTGCATACATATTATTTTTTCTTAAAATTCCAAGTGATTCATTTTCCTTCAGAATAAATCTCACCATCTATCTCACTTACTCACACCTATAAGAAAACATTTGATCATCCGGGGTATGAAAAATTTTATTCTAAAAAATCCTCTAATAGTTCTTGGATCCACCCATTTGATAGAAATCATACCAATGAACAATTTTGGTACAAACAAAAATATGTTTCCTAGTTTAGACGTAACAACATCACTAAAGATTTTTAGTTTCTTCTTTTTCATACAATTCCTATTATCTTATTATTATTTTATAACATAAAAAATAGTATTATAAATATAATATGATGTTTTTATAATTTTTTTCTAACTACACATACACACACATCCACCAAAATAGTAATAAAGGAAATTTTTCTCTGTACAACAAACTACGACCTCATGAACCAATGATTGTGCAACCTCTTTTTCCATTTCTCTGGATGGAAATTATGAGGAAACTATTCCTATATATTTTATATATATATATATAATATCTTTATACTTTTATAATTTTTTTCTATAACATAACATTATTCCTTTCGTCTTTTTCAAATACCTTTATTTCATTTCAGGAAATGTGGACCACCGCCCACTTCAAACGATATGACTCATTCATTCCATACATGGATCATATTAAGGATGAATTTAACAAAAATATGTGACATATATAAAATAGATATTATACATAATTTATATTATACATGTTTATGATTTAATCTTAATTCCTTTAATAAAACAAATAAATGAACGTAGCTTTCATCTCTACATATGACCTACCATCTCTATTAACACAATACTTCATTTCTAATCTCAATTTTTTACAAACTAGAAAAAATACATCTATAAAGGATAAATATGAAATATTAATTATGGTTTAAATTATTGATATTATTAAACCATATTATATTTAAAAATAATAACAAACACCAAGTTAAAACATACCAGACAAACTTGGCAATTAACACCCAAAAAAGTTTAAATAATGAATGGATATAAAAAATAGGTAATAATATATTATAAGAGGATAGTATATGATATTATATTTATTATTATATATATTCTAAATGTTTTTAACATGTTTAGTACTTATTATACTTTATTTTTAGGGATTTTTACCCGAAACTAAACACAATGTAAATGATTTCCATTACTTTTTTTAAATCTGTTTGATTAATGTCACATTCACTACTTACTTATTTTATGTTGTATAACTACTACCAATTTTGATATATTATATTATTATTTCTATTTATTTAATGATATTATATTTTTTAATTTATTTTACTCTATCTTGGAACCCTCTAATCAAAGTCTACTCATGTAGTAAAGGGTTCTCATCTCACTTTTTAAAACCATGAGATTAATGTATTGTTCACCAAAAACTACTTCTATGTTGTGTATCTACTACCACTATTAATTTATAATTACATTAATAATATTATATTCATGGTATCCTAAACATTCATTTAATATTATATCTTCATGATGTTATTATTTAAAATATTTCAATGTGGAACGTGATGTTTTGTTATGTTTAATTATTTTTTTCTTCAAGACTAATTTTAATTATCATTCCTTCAAATTTCAATTCACGGAAAATACATAACCATTTTTTAATAAACTATTTAACTATAATTTGGTTACTCAAGATCATTTTCATGTATTAGTACCATTTTTACACTATTTGGTAATCAATATGTTTTATGTTTCTTTAAGAAAACACAGTTTTTTTCTCTATTTAGTCGGAGAACCGATTTTTTTATAAAACCCATGTATTATTACAATAATTCAAAAACATTTTCATTATGATTTCATAATTTTTTTTACCTTTTTTTTATTTTACCATTTATTTCAATGGAATATTATTTTGTCTTTATAATCAAGGCACATTTATAACTGTTAAGTGGGCAAAAGGAATGTTTTTTAACTTCTATGGGTTGAATAGATTTATCGTCCGTCATTTCATCGAAGACAACTTTTCTATATTAAAGGGATTATTTATAATGAAAATATACTAAAATTTAATTTTCAACGAAAAATAATTTCAATAAGTTTTTTAATGAAAATGATATTTTACTCAAGAATATATTTGAAAGATAATCTATTATTTCATCAATGACAACAACATTCTATTTTATTAAATCTATGATTTTTTATCTATACCATCCTTATTATTCTTTTGTATGGTTTATTTTTAATTTTTCCAAGGATAGTATTCACATTCACTCACATGACAAAATTTTTTTAGCTAGAAATATTCAATCTCTTAATATCATTAAACATTGAATTTCCCCTAAATTATGCATACCATTTATCTTGGGTATTACTATTAATTAAAATGTACACCATTGTACATATTGATTATACCTAAATTTTTATATGATTATTTTTGTAAAATATTATAAATTATGTATTCATTACCCCATTTTTTGTATCTAAAAAGGAAAATTGTTAAATTTATTATTCCATAGATGAGGAATGTTTTCGACTAGTACAAAACAAGTGGGGTCAAATTATAGATAACCCATGAGGCATTGATAGTATCATGAATCAAAATAGAAGGCTAGCCTGTTCATATGGTTCTGAACATTAAATTTTATAAATTATCTTGTCAATGGTCTTTTTGGTAATGGTGACATGTATATGGGAAACATGACTTCCCATAATTAAGCCTTCCCCTCAATTATATTAATTAATTATTCATCCATGATATTTTGCATCGACATTTATATGGATGCATTTTCATTTTCAGGGTTCAGTTATTATTCATCGATGAGATTTTGAGCATATATATATATGCAGATACATTTCATTTTTAGTTATTTAGTTTGAATGTGTTTTAGTTTACACCTTTCTATATTTTGATTTTTGTTGTCTTTTAATTTTAATGGAATGTGTTTCCATTTATTACCTTTACTTAATTCTTACATACTTACACATAGTTTATTGATTACATTGTATGTGTGATCAGTTATTTACCATTCCATAATGACTATTCGCATTGATTCATTATTTCATACTTTATGTTTTTCCACTACAAAGATTTGATTTTCACCCTTATTGTGTTTGTTTCAATAAGAATCCAAGAATATTAATATGAATGATAAGATGATATTTAATAGATAGAAAAATGTAACCCTACTAGTTATTTACATAAAAATATATTATTTATAAATTATTATGTTTTAATTTTTGTATTTATTAGTAATACAGTACTCGTTTATGTATCTGGTTTACCAAGACTATAAAACTGATCATTACATCAGGGCTTGATTTCTTGTAATAATCCCAATGTAATTGATATCATAAACCAATGCCGGGCGATCTGGGATTGGGTTACTACATATTAAATATGGTCTCATATTCTAGAATTAATATATCGACATAATATTAAGAATAATTAAAATATATCACGATGTATGAAAAAACATCAATAAAAAACTAAAAATTTACCATTAACATTTTATCAAATGAATCACCCTCATGGAATAACAAATAATGATTTTTTGGGCCAATTAAACTTCTATAGGTTCACAAATACCATTTCATTACACTTTATCAATATTATTCCCATTTGAAAAAAATCCATAATAATCCAGCAATGAACCCATGGAACGATTTCCCCTAAAACAATGGAAATAAGAAATTATTATCAATAAAAGGGTTGAAAGATTTTATAAAAATATCATATAAGTTATTAAAAATATGAATACTTTTTTTGATAAATTATTAAAACTCTATAATCCATTATATACATGGTTTCTGTAGGTAAGAAGGCAGTCAAAGTTGTTGTAAGGTAACTTATTTTAAACTAATCTCAATGTATATTTTTAAAAAATAAAAAACGAGTTATTTATTTTAAATTTATGTCATGAGATAATTTTCCCGATTTCATGACACATTATTTTTCTAAGCCACATTTACATGATTAAATTGATATTTTCAATGAATTTTTTTCGTAGGTTTGTGAACAGTATTCATTTAAAATATATAATTTTCATCCATGAATATTTTTATGATTCACATATACATGTTTTATGATTATTTTATTATTCTTGAGAATTTATATGACGATGGGTGGTTCCTTTATAACCTAATGATGGATGGGTCCATGATATCCCCATAATGAATTGGATATGTTGGAATTTTACCGTAATTGTTATTTCAACTGTAACTACGATAGTTATGTTATAAGGTATCCATTAGGGTTACACTTATAGGTAGTCCCTAGGGTTATAAATCATATCCTAGTAGTGAGGGTTGCAATCATATATATTTTTGATAAGATATGATTCCCCAGGTTACCTAAAAGTTTTTTATAGTTTTTATGCTTTATTGAAACATAATATATTCAATGTAAATATATGTTACTTTAAAGTATGATATGTATATCATTGTTAATAAGACATCATGTGTTTATATGTATTTAGGGTCTAATGTTTATTTCTTAATTATAATGTCCATCTCAGTGATTTTTGAGACCATACCATGTTTTGAATTTTTTATAGGGATTACTGATGGGTATGATATAATAAGAAGCCAAGAAGAATGTTGTGAAGATTTTTCATGAAAATATATCATGTGTTTTTAATAACTTTATTTAGAAAAAAATGTATATTTGGTGTAAGCTTCCACTTGTAATGTATATATTGACTGTGTAAGAGTTTTTCATAATTTTAAAAAGCTCTAAATATAAAATGATCCTCGAAGGTAAGAGAATAATTTCCTAACATAAAAACTCCTGATTTGTAATGTTTAAGGATGAGTCCTTATACTTTTTCTTTTATTTTTATGGATTTATTCATGTTTTAGTGTTTTAAAAGATAAAAAATTCATTTTCAATATTCCCTTGAAAAGAAACTCGAATTGGAACATAAACATTTCTTAAATATCAAAAATAATTATATTATTGTTTCCTTATATATTAAGGTTAATTATAATTTGTTTTCTTGGTTTTGACCCCCTTCCCCAAATATTCAAAAATTATAAATTTTTTATAACAATAAAATTCAGTTGTTCTAATCACAACACTAGTCGAATTGAGGGGACATCTACATATACACATCAAAAATAATTAATATATATTTAACCTATGATTATACATCAATTAAAGATAATTTCATTTTTTTTTTGAAAATTAATTTCAGGTGTTAGATTATAAAAAAGTTATAGATCTATCGAGATGTGGGGAGAGGGTTGGATATATGTTGGCATGAACATAAGAGGTTTTTGTTTGGGTATAATTACAGATGGAAGGGCCCCTTTTATAGGTGAAAATGGATTTTATTTTTGTAAATATCCAAATTTATCAACAATGGGAGGACATTAAGGAAATTGGGTCCACATTAGATAAATAATTTAGAGGAGAATATATAAGGCCAATACACAACTCAAACACTTAATTGAAAACATTTTTTGACATTTTTTCCCCATTATCTCTTAGATAACACATTTTTACCATTTTGTTTTTCACCGAAATAACTAGTTTTTACCATGGTAATTTAATTGTTGTGCCTTAAAATAAAATTTTCATTATATAATTTTCAATTTTCTATTCCATGTTCGAAATTCATTTCATTTGATTGAATTAATAATTTTGATAAAAAATAATATAAAAATAAAAATGTATAACATATTAAAAAAAATTCTTTAAAATATTACTTATCATCGAAAATAACAAATATGAGTTTATAAATTTTAAACTAACAATTATAAAATAATAAATTCAGATTGATATATATATTTCTTCATAGAACATTGTTTCATGAATTTTAAATTTGAAATTATATTCTAATAATTTCATAAAAGTTTTTTTTAAAAACATTTATCTTTCACAATTCACCTAGAAATATTTTTAAAAAAATTTTTGAAATATTAATTTAATAAAATATTACTATTATGAATAGTAAAATAATTTCAAATTTCTTAAATAAACATTCTAAATTTAAGAAATTTAACTTTTAAACAATATGGTGAGATATAATAATAAATTATTTTATAGAAAAATATTTATTCAGAATTTTAAAAATTCTTATTCTAATTTCGTATTATATTAGAATCAAATTAGTATTAACCCATTATTCTAATGAAATATAGTGGAAAATCATAACATAAAATTTTATTGTATCATAATATCATATATCATAGAAAAGAAATATTTTGAAAAATACATTTTTAACCAAGTACATATCAAATTATGAATTTTAGCTATATAATTGAATTTAATTATTATATTGAAAGAATACACTTTTTTATTTCAATTAATATTTCAAAATTTGTTTATTTATATACATTAATGACAATTCAATGACCGTGTTTTAATGGTCTAAACATAAAACAATATTTTAGTTCGGTGTTATATGTAGATTAATCTATCAAACACATTTAATTATTTAAAGGTATTAATATATTTATGTTTTCAGTTATAACATCATATCAAGATATACCTAATATATATTATTCTAATAATGTTTTGTATTAATTATTCTAAAATAAACAATCATTGGAAAAATTATTTATCATTTATTGGTTCCAAGATCATTGTATGATCCCTAAGAGGTGGATGGGGGGAATTAGTGATCACTTTCATTTATGAATTATTATTATTAAAATTACTCTAAATCACTTTAGGGTTCACGATATAATCAATTATATCTCACAGCCAACCCTATAATGTAGTAACTATAAAGAGTGAGATCAATACAGAATATTTACATGTTTCCTTCAATATAATTTAATCATTTCCATGATTGATATACCCCATACATGGATTCTATAACAAAAACATTCAAATTATTACAATGTAATATAAGGAAACTAGTTCTACAAACCATTAATCATTCCTCCAGTTGACCCAGGTTCTACACCATGTGAAAAACTCTTCTTCCACAGTTGGTTATACACCTCAACCATCATTATGTTATCTGATTCCTTATTAACTTTTTGTTCCCAAATCCATGGACATCTTTATGAAATATTGACACCCCAATATATAAGATATTCATTATTTTTTAGATAAGTTGTAGAATAACATTTTTTTATATAGTCATCCACTATAGTCATGTAAGGTCACATTTTCTCATGTAAATCTTCTTTAATGTCTGTAATAGATATAAAAAATTTATACTGGGATCGAAACATATTCTAGATCTTGATGTATGTATAAAAACTCAAATTTCATCAATTCTAATATTTTTATATATTTATTTTTCAAAAAATATCATCTAGTAATACTCCATTTAGTATTATATATCTAGTACCATCAATTCATTGTTCCTTTATTTGGTACCCCTTATGTTTAGTTCAGCTATACCAAATAAAATTATCAACTTTTCATCTATTAAATTCTCTCTTATTTGATTCACCTCAGTCCTATTATCATTATTCATTTGGTTCACCATTAGTTTGATACTTCTCTATTTAGAGATATTCCTTAGAATTATCATATTATTAATATATGTATAATCATGGTTGGAAAATCATGATGTGCTCTCTCAAAAATAGAAAAAAAGACACTATAAGACATCAGTAACAACAACACATCACAATAACTCTACTTCCCTTTAAATACTCATAATTATTCTACAAAACCATAATGAATTGGATGATCAAAATTGAGTGTCTTCCTCAACTAAAATTTCAATTGATCTCCATAAAAGTGTAAAAACATGTTGGATTTAACATTATTGATTATATGTTCCTCAAATATTAATATAAAAAATCTCTATAATATTCCACAAATATTAGATATTTTTTATATAATTGAACGTGCACCTCAGCATCGCCAAAATTGGTGAAATTATAATGTATTTGGAAATATCATTAAGCCATTATCTGTTATAAAAACTTCTCTATATGATATTTTTTGTCCAATAGAACAAAAATTCCCTATTTGGTATATACCAAATTTATTTATCTGGTGACTTTTAATGTTATTGTAGGTTTCTCAATCTGGTGATTTTCATAAGAACTCCTCTAACTGAAAAATATACATTTGATGATGATTATTATTGATAAAATCTATAATATATAAGATTTCATGTCAAATAATGTTTAAATATCACAATAAATTCATGTACACCATTTTATGAAATCACATTTCTCTCTCTCAGGCTTTGTGTAGGTTTCCTCTTTCTAAAAAAATCACAAAAGTCTATATAATGGATTCTATAAGATCCCTGACATCAGGGATTTATTCCCAATTTTAAATTATGATATAAATCTCTTTTTTTGGGTTAAAAATGTTTTTTAAAGGGGTATGAAGAACCATAGGGGTGTCTTATGGGACCGGAACAACAAATAACAGAAAACTGGGCTAGACTATGCATGGTGAATTGTTAAGAAAACAGTGTGGAAATCCCATGAAACTATGTAGCCTTGGATAGAGGCTTATTGCATGTTTTTTTTTAAAATTTTGGACATTCCTAGGTAACGGTGTAACCCAAATTCCTGTGAATTTGTCTTTCACATGGTTTATTCAAGGATTTTCAACCCGTTCGGGTAAACTATGTGGCCAAGTAAAGATGGAAAAATTAAAAAAAATAATCCATTATGAGATATTAAACCCCCAATGGATTTTCACTTCTCATCACCCTATGAACACTAGTGATGAAAAAGATCTCCCAATAGATTCCATGGGTTACTATTCTTCATCTCTTGTTCATTTTTTTTATTCTATTGTCGATCGATGCTTCAGGAAAGGCTAATCCCCTCTATTGCTTCTCTTTTTTGTTAAGTGTTTTCTTCCCTACCTTCTCTCCATATGATGCTCAAAAGCATTTCTTTTCTGGTAATATCATGGAAGAGGCTTCAATGGTAGGTTGAATACTGACTTAACTATAGAATTTATAGGGAATCCACCATCATATTTGTGGTATGTGGTGTAGAAGTTATATCCCATATTTTTGTTATATATTTGTGCATATATATCCATGTTCTTTGTCACATCTTGTTTTGATCATGATCTCATTTATATTTTTTTTTGTATAAGGGGAATCTAAATGATGAATTGAAACCCCCTTTGTTCTCATGGGATTTATTGAATATTATTTGATCCATTTAAGGACACCCATGCGGTGAACCGATATTTTCGGTCCTAGAAGTTAGATATGTAAGTGCTAGGTCATTGTTTGGTAATTTAGAGACCATGTTGAGTATGTTGATGTGTTTTATGATAGTAAAAATAAAATATTTTTCACATTCCTGATATGGTAACATATTAAGAGGATATATAAATATATGAAGTGGTTTTATATAAGATAATTACGGAATATTCATAGGGAGAAATTCATTAGAATGAGAATCATGAAAATGGATATTTAATGTAAATGGAAAATGGGTTAATGTGTTAAGACATAATATTAACACCCATGTGTATTATTATGTATTACGACAATTATATGTATTAGTAGTTTGTGGTTGTGATATGTTTTTATGTGGTGAATTGATGAATAAGAATGTGAAGATGGTTTGGTGGTGGGATAATGGATCAGTTTGGACTAATTCTCTAACCAAACCCAGGAATGCATAGCTAGGGGAGTCATAATAATTCTCTATGCCCCCAATGGTTTCATTCTATGGAATCACTCGGAATGAGGCTCCATATAATGTGTGGTTATTACCATGTTATGATCCTCCCTAGTGATATATGGACTTGAATTATTCCCAATGTTTCATAAAAATTCCATGAACCCAATGTGAATGATTTAAATATATAACCAATGTATTGAGTATTGATTATGTGCAACACCCTGACCCCTCTATAACTGAGTCGGTGCATTACATATGATATTGGAATGGTTAGAAGGAATTATAATCCCGAAGGAATGAATAGTTTTGTAGTCTTGAAGAAACTATATACTTATATGTAACAAAATTTACATTGAAAAAGTATACAAGATACAATAAAAAAAACTAAAAACTGCAACCACATGAACTCAATAAATGATCTCCTCATTATCACCTGTTGAAAGTAAACAAAGAAAGGGGTGATCTAAAATTCATAGTAAGGGTTACAAATAGTGGATGCTTGAGTAAAATAATGTGTGAATCATAATCAATATGACATGATCAATATGTCATTGTGAATAAATGAAAAACTGATGCCATTAATAAACTGAGAATAAAACTATATCCATAGATTTTTTTCATAGAAAAAGTCTCATGGATAATAATAAAAACTGATAATGAATAAAGATATTTATTAATAATTGGACTTCATGTATCTAGCACATGAAAAAATAATACCGTGAAAACGGTTTAGTTCTATGGGTGGAAACCAGTCTGATTTTTGGAAACAAACTCGAAGGGTTTATTTCCAACTAATTTATCTCATTAGAACTACTGATGCATAGAAGGGATATAGCGGGCCCTACCTGCCACTGAATGTCCAAAAAATTCTTTATACATATACTCAATACAAGAGTAATATGCCTTTTCAATATCCATATAGAGTAGAGTATACAAATTCATCAATATTTCCTTAACTAAAATAACATTCCAAATAAACACCGTATGTAAAATGTTATACGGTCTAGACAAAAAACATACCAATGATATGAGATAATGTATATTTAATGTAAATATAATTTCAAATGAAAATTGATCTCAAATTGGAATTAGGTACACCACATAAGGATTATTAGGTGCACCATACAATGTTAGTCACAACAAAATAGATGATGAGATGAAGTCTCTTACCACAATGTTATCAGTCGATTAATATGACCAGAACATAATGAACATAAAATGAATCATTTAATAACATGAATATAAATAGAATCATGTTATTTCATATCAAATATATTTACACATATACCACATATATGAAATAAGTGGTGAACAATGAAAATCCCACAGATATGAAAGTGAGATGAGAAACCCCTTACCTTATGCTCGAGTGTGTTCGTCGTTTGATTTAATGACCTGAATAATAAAATTTATCTTCATTATTTAATAACTCCAGAAACTACTATACATTTAATTGGTTTATTATAACTTTATTAGGTTCATTCTGGGCCCTTTATATGGGTTTAAAAGGTTCAACTTTCTTGTCTTGAAAGCATTTTCTTCCTTGGTTTTCATTTTTTTTACGCGTTTTCATCAATGGAAGTTCATTTGAAACACGGTTAAACATAATAATTTGTTAATAAATCTTATTAATTAAATTATGGAGATAAAAATGATCATATAATGATTTTGGGTTATATACCATGATGGTGAATCATCAGTTAAAAGTTTAATACAAATATCCGGATTAACTTGGTCTTTTTGTTCATAATGAACTTGTTTTGTATTATAATTATATTTTATGAGTATTTAAGGATCATAGAAAATTAATGGGATTAAATCATTATGTTCTTATCTATTTCAACCATTAAAATGGTCTCATGAATAGTAATTATGGATAAAGTGAAGGAAAAAACATCGTCGTCCACAAAGGTTATGAATTGGAACCTCATGGACATTGATTTCATTTATATAAATAAAAGGGAGGGAGTAATAATATTGATTATGATTCTTCCATTAACATTATATAAATCAAGTATATAGATTATACTACAGTTTTCATGATCATTGGTACTAAGGAGGTGAGGATAAAAAATAAAATAGATGAACTTGAAAATAAGAAAAGTTAAGATATCTCTTAATGAAATTCGGCAGCCTAACGACGTCGCTTAATATTTCATAAAATGAAATGATGAGATCAAAAGGGTATCTCATAAATTTAAATAAAAAATTATAGTAATAAGAACACATATAATCAAACCCCAACATATTAGAATAGAAAGTCAAACAGATAACAAAAAGAAAGTGTCAACTAAAAGAAGAGAATGAAGTATTCCCTTACCTTGTAGAGTAACACCTAGATCATGATGGATAGGACCTTGGGGGCATAGGGACACCATGGTATACTCCTAGGGAGGTAATAATTCCAGATATTTGAGGATATTGAGTTAGTAATGAATTAAAATGATGGGTAGGGGGGTGAGTGGGTATTTATAGTAATTAAGAAACAATTTTTTATTAATTAAAAGGAACACCTCGTTAGTGGTTTTTGAAAAACCATGGGATTTACCATGGTATTTTCCCATGGATTAAACCAATTGGGACACATCATGTCATAATATATTGTGCACATGTCTACCATACTTTTATATTTAATTACTACATCATTATGATGTCATTAAACTATAGAAAACTCAAAACTGTATTTTTACTATTCCTGAAAAATTCATGTATCTTTGAAAAATCCCATAAATTTACCCTATCAATCATTACATTTGTAGAATTCAAAAATGAACTAAATTTTTAAAAATTAATTTTCTAATAATTTTTAATTTAATTTGTAAATAAAATAAATGTTAATTCAAAAAATAAAAATTTTAAATGTATAATCAGTTCTATATCACATTGAAAAATTAATTAATCTCTCATTATCATATTACCTTAATAAAATAAAATAGTATCATTATTTATTATTTATAAAGGTCATATTACTATTCATTTTACTATTCATAAAGGTATGTTAATATTCATCAAAAAAACAAGTTGGATCTATCAGACTCTAAATGACTTACTAGTCACAACTCTAGATGACCATTTTTTAAATTCAAAACATAAATGTAGAAAATTTATGTTTAATGTATAGATTATAAGTTTCTCCTATAATGTTTTTTTCACATCAGACATAGTGCTTCATGCAATATAGGCTATGAATAGAATGTATTTAATAGAATCATACCATAAATTGTTTGTGGTGTTATATTATTCCATCCTTCTGAAATTTCGTCCTCAATGTTTTATGTACAAAGCCCACCAAAAAGGTGTGGGTGGATCTTCTTCATGAAATCCTCTAGTTCCCATGTTGTTTCCACCATATTCTAGTTTCTCCAAATAACCTTTACTAGGAAATATTTTCGATTTCTCAATACCTACTCCCTTATGTCATGAATCCTGATAGGCTTTTCACAGTATGACAAATCAGGTTCTAGTTATATATCTTTATATGTGAGTACATACGTTGGGTTTGGCATGTACTTATTTAATAATGATACGTGTAGCACTTCATGAACTCTAGAGATATTTTACAGCATCGCTAAATGGTATGCTACAGCTCCGATTCATCCCAAAATATCAAATGGTTGGATGTACATAGGGCACAGTTTCCCTTTCTTACCGAACCTTAAGACACCCTTCCATGGATATACCTTCAGAAATACATGATAATCAACATATAATTCCATGTCCTTTCTCCAGTTGTCAGCATATCTCTTCTACCTACTTTGGGCTACTTTAATATGTGCATGTATCTTCTTCACCGTTGTCATGGTCTCTTCAATATATTCTGGACCTATAATTTTCCTCTCACCAACTTTATCCTAACATGTTGGAGTTCGACATCTCTTTCCATATAATTTTTCATATGAAGCAATTTGAATTCTATAATGGAAATGATTGTTGTATGTAAATTCCACCAAAGGCATTTATTTGTCCCACATACCATGGAAGTCAAGAGAACATGACATCATAATATCCTCTCGAGTTTGAATAGTCCTTTCATATTGATTGTTGGTTTTGGGGTGATATGCGGTACTCATATGAAGCTCAGTATTCAAATCCTTCTGAATAATTTTCCAAAATTTTGATGTAAACTGGGGATCTCAATTAGAGAATATCGATAGAGGTGCACCATGATGTCTCACAACATCATTAATGTAATGTCGTGCCAGGCGCTCAAGTGGTAAATTCTCTCTTATTGGATGGAAATGTACTAATTTAGTGAGATGATCAACAATTACCCATATTGTATCATTCCTTCTAGGTATCCTCGGTAGTCCAGTGAAAAAATCCATCATAATTTTATCCCACTTTCACATTGGAATAGGTGGAGGTTGCATCACTCCTTTGGGATGTGGTCTCTCCACCTTCACTTGTTGACAAACTAGACACCATGACATGTAGTCAGCAATTTCTCGCTTCATATTATTCCACCCAAAATATTCCTTTATATCTCTATACATCTTGGTGCTACCTGGGTGAATATGGAATTTTAAACTATGAGTATCATCTAATAGTTCCCTTTTTATCTCAGGTACAGATGGAACACATAATTTCTTCCCAAACATTAGAAATCATTCTTCATACACGATGTTTGTAAGTATTCCAAACTTGAAAGCATTAATTTTCTTTTGAAGATTCTTAGTATCAGATTAAGATATTTTCATTTTATCTAATAAATATAGTTTAGCAATCATTTGAAAGATAAAATATATTTCCCATTCCTTTAAAATTCCCATATCTATCATCAGTAGATCCAAAAATATAGGATCTCTCTCAATCCTCATTTGATTCATAAGTCCATGATATTTCGTGCATAATGAATCTTCCACCTTATTCGCCTTCCTCGGGTGGTAGTGTTTTAAAAATAGTAATCTTTGAGTAACTGAAGCCATCTCCTTTGCCTCATGTTGAGTTTTTTGTCTATGAAAATTTATTTCAAACTCTTGTGCTCTGTATAAATCTCACATCTCTCTCCGTAGAGATAATGCCTCCATATTTTCAGAGCAAATATTACGGCTGCTTACTCAAGATCATGAGTTGGATAATTTTCCTCATGGGTCTTAAACTATCGTGATACATAAGAAATAACATTATCGTCTTTCATAAGGACGCAACCCAGCCCATTCATTGATGCATCTCTATACATCACAAATCCATCACTTCCAGATGGAAGAGTCAACATTGGAGAATTGAACATTATTCTTTTCAATTAGTTGAAGAATTTTGTACATTATTTTTTCCACAAAATCATAACTCCTTTATGAGTTATCATGGTTAGAGGGTTATCCAGTCGGGAAACATTTTGAATGAAACACTGATAGTAACATGCTAAGCCTATAAAACTGTGTACATCAGTTATGTTTTTTGGCTTTGGCCAATCATGGATTGCCTTTGTCTTCACATGATCAACTAGGATTCCATCCTTGGAGACAATATGGCCTAGAAAAGAAGCTGACTGAAGACAAAATATTCACTTTCTAAACATCCCATATAATTTATTTCTTCAAAGAGTTCTCAGAATAACCCCCAACCAATTCTAATGGTCTTCATAGCTTTTTGGGTATTCGAGTATTTCATCGATGAATACCAAAATAAATTTATCAATATATTCCTTGAAAACTATATTCATTAAATCCATGAGAATAGAGGGTTCATTTATCAGTCCAAAAGGCTTCACTATAATCTCATAATGCCCATACCTAGTCTGAAATGTTGTATTAGGAATATCTTCATTCCTCAAACGCAACTGATGATATCTGGATTGAAGTTAAATCTTCAAAAAGTATTGATCTCCATGAAGTTGGTCAAATAAATCATCTATATGTGGAAGATGATACTTATTCATTATTGTAATAGCATTGATTTCCTTGTAATCAATGAAAAGCCTCATGGTTCCATCTTTCTTATTGACAAAGATGACAGGGGATCCCCATGGAGGATCACTAGGTCGAATAAATCCATTTTCACTCAAATCCTATAGTTTTTTCATTATCTATACTAATACCACAGTTTCTTTTCTATAGGGAGTATTATATATAGGTATGGCATGAGCAATTAAATCAATAGATAACTCAAATTCCCGCTCTGTAGGATGTCTAGGTAAATCCTTTGGAAATACATCAATGTACTCTTTCACTATGTGCACATCTTCATTATGAATATTTATTTCCATTCCTATAGATAATTTTTTTACCTTCCTATCCAATTATTGCATTTATTAGATCAATTGGGAGGTGGTTCTAGATAATAATATAGTGGCGATGTTTCTGCCCTAAAGACATTGGATTCTACACCACATTCAAATATTCTAACTTCTTTCTTCTTTCAATAAATGTTTGAATCATAATTTGACACCCAATCCATATATAGAATTATATCAAACTCAGTCATTGGTATGATGATAAGGTTAGAAAATAGAGAACATTTTTGTGCTTTGAGGGGAAGTAGTCGACAAGCCTTGGCTGCAATGATACATCCCCTATTAGTTTTGACTGACAACTCCATTATTAAATCAAATTGGACATATCTGATTTTCTTTGAACACTGGGAAGATATAAATGAATGATATGATACGGAACCAAATAATGTGTTGGCTATGTTTGATTTAACAATTAATATACCTTCCACTACATAATTAGGAACGTCAACCTCTGCGGTTGTAATCACGTAGGATCTCCCTTGTTCTATTGTATTTTTTGAGGCTTGTTTCTTTGGATATTAGGAAACTCATTTGCATAGTGTCCAACCTCTTTTAAATTGTAGCATTTAATATCAATGAATTGTTTCTTCCTTTTTCATTAATCAGATCGATGTCCATTTTCTTTGCAGTTATAGCAGACTCCCATGCCTTTCAAGCATTTCCCTAGATGATTCTTTCCACAGTTCTCTCATAATGGGAAACTATTTGTTCCCATTATCTTCTTTGGTGATTCTCCTTTTCCTTTGTTATTAGAGTATTTCTTCTTTTCTTGGTTCCCTTTGAAATTATTTGATCTAGATAATTCCCTCTCTATTTTGATAGCACTTGAAACAATTTCCTCATCTATTGAAAATGATTGAGATGTCAGTGCCCTTCATAGACATGGCTTAAGACCATAAAAGAAATGATTAATCTTGTCTACCAAGTCACATACATAATCCACAGTATACCGGGCCAGCCTTGTGAAATTATCCTCAAACACTGCAACACTGTCTTCTTCCCTTTGTTTTAAGCTAAGGAATTTCCTATTCCTTTCAGTTCGTTTCTCATGAGGGAAATATTTATCAAATAACATTTCCTTAAAAGTCCTCAATTCCATATCTTCTATTTCTTCTTCCTCCTTGGTATTTTGAATCAGGGACCACCATTGATCAGTGTCTCCCTTGAGACAATATACTACCAGTACCACCTTTTCATTTTCATTACATCTTAATGACATGAATATTTTTCAAGGGACTTGATCCATTTCTCAGCTACCACTAAATTAGTAGTCATGCTGAATGATGGGGTCTTCTACCGCATGAAATGATCCAACATAGGTGTGGAATGGTTATTCATTTCAACATGAGTATTTTTTCCCAATATGGTCATGATCTGATCTGCTCCAACATTAACTATTATGACTTTCTCAAAAGGGAGATCCCTACCTTGCCCAGGATTTTTGATTCACCTTTTTCCATTAGATTCCATTTATAATAAGAGGATAAAATATATTAGTTTATGAATATCAAATATAAAATAACACAACATAGATTGAAATTCTATGAATATATAATCTTATAAACATGGATCCTCTGAGGAAAAATTTACATTAAATCCCTAAAAATGTCTTGTAAAGAAATTATAAATTATCCTAAGAATATCTCCTGAGAGTTTCATAACCAAGAGTGCAACACGGCCCATTGCCATGTACCAAGATAGCCCCGCTCATGACCGAAACTACTTATCGGAGCATTCACTCCTAGGTACCTATGTACCAGAGCCACCTCTACCTGCTCGTATCCAAAAAAGGATGTATTTTCAAGAAGGATCCACATTATCTATTCCTTACCAAAATACCAAGATATTCTTGAATTTTTATCCTCAAAACTACCTTAGGGATTTTTTCACTTCTATGAATTTCCTACTCTTGTTTCCTTGTTTTCAACTAAATATCCTCTGATACCAACTGTAACACCCCGACCCCTCGAGACCGGTGCTTTTGCATTACTTGTGATATTGGCATGGTGGGAAGGAATGAAAATATAGAAGGAACGAAAAGTTTAGTAGTCATGAAGAAACTAGATACATAAATGTAACAAAATTTAAATTGAAAAAGGTTACAAGGTACAATACAAAACAAAATCTAAAAACTGAATCCACATGAACTCACAAAACGATCCCGTCTTTATCACCTGTTGAAAGTAAACAAAGAAAGGGGTGAGATAAAACACATATTAAGGGTTAAAAATAGTGGAAGCATGAGTATAATAATGAGTGAATCATAATCAATATGACATTATCAAAATGGCATAGTGAATAAATGACAAACAAATGCCAGTAATAAACTGACAAATAAACTGCATCCATAGATTTTGTCATAGTGAAAACCTCATGGATAATAATAATAACTGATAGTGAATAAAGAGAATGATTATTAATTGGACATCATTTATATTTCACATGAAACCATAATATTGTAAAAACAGTTTAGTTCTATGGGTCGAAACTCGTCTGATTTTTGGAAACAAACTCGAAGGGTTATTCGCCAACTGATTTTTCTCATGAGAACAACTGATGCATCGAGGGGATATAGTAGACCCCAACCACAACTTATTGTCAAAATAATTCTTTATAAATTGATTCAAAACAGGATAAATATGCTTTTTCAATATCCATATAGAGTAGAGAATACAGATTCCTCAATATTTCCTTAACTAAAATAACTTTTCAAATAAACATTATATGTAAAATGATATAAAATTTAGACTAAAAACATACCCATGATATGAGATAATGGATATTTAATATAAATTAAATTTCAAATTAAAATTTATCTCAAATGGGTAATAGGTACATCACATAAGGATTATTAGGTACACCATACAAACCTTGTCACAACCAAATAGAAATTGAGACGAAGTCTCTTTCCACAATGTAATCAGTCGAATCATATGACCAAAATGTAATGAACATCAAATAAATAATTGAATAACATGAATAAAAATATAATAATTTTATTTCATATCAAATTGAAGTACACATATTACACATATCAATAATAAGTGGCGAACAATGAAAATCCCACAGAAATGAAAGTGAGATGAGAAACCCATAACCTTATGCTCGAGTGTGTACGTCGTTTGTTTTCATGACCTGAATAATAAAATTTATCATAATTAATTAATAACATCATAATATCTTATACATATAATTGGTTTATTATAACCCATTTGGTTCATTCATGGCCCTTTCTATGGGTTTAATAGGTTAAATTTTCATGTCTTGGATGCATTTTCTTCCTTGGTTTTCATGGTTTTTTTACTTGTTTTCATGAATGGAAGTTCATTTAAAACATGGTTAAACATCCAAAATTGTTAATACATGTTTTTAATGAAATTATTGATATATAAATGATCGTATGATGATGTTGGGTTATATATCATGATGATGATTCATTAGTTAAACATTTATTACAAATTTTCGGATAAACTTGGTCGTTTTGTTCATAATGAACATGTTTTGTATTATAATTATATTTTATTACTGTGTAAGGAATCCAGAACATTATTGAGATGAAATAATTATGTAATTAACTGGTTAAACCATTGAAATGGTCTCATGACCAGTAATGAAGGATAATGTGATGAAAAAAACTATGTCATCCACAATGGTTATGAATTGGAACCTCATGGACGTAGATTTTGTTTATATAAATAAAATTGAGGGAGTAAGAATAGTGATTATGGTTATTACATTAACATGATATACATACAGTATATAGATTATATAATTGTTTTCATGGTGATTTGGACTGGTGAGGTTTGGAGAGAAAAGAAAATAGATGAACATGAGAATAAGAAAAGTTGTGAGATCCTTTATGGAAATTCGACATCCTTACAGCATCGCTCAAAATTTCAAAAAATGAAATGATGAGATCAAAAAAGTATCTCATTTATTTAAATCAAAAAAGAATGTAATAAGTACACATAAAATCAAACCCCAACATATTATAATATAAAATAAAATAGATAACATAAAGAAGAGGGTGTCTAGGTATTTATAGTAATTAAGAAAGTGTTTTATTAATTAAAAGAACACCTCATTAGTGGTTTTCTCAAAACCATGGGCTTGCCCACGGTATTCGCACATGGTCTAAGCCGCCTAGGAAACTTTATGTCATAATATAATGAACAAAAGTCTACCATACTTTTATATTTAAATATTACATCATTATAATGACATTAAACTACCGAAAACACAAAACTGTAATTTTACTATTAATGAAAATTCATATATCTTAGAAAAATCACCAAAATTTACCCTAACAATTTTTATATGTGTAGAATTAAAAAATGAACACCATTTTTTGAAAATAATTTTCTATATATTCTAAATTTATTTTTTAAAGAAAATCATTGTTAGTTGGAACAATAACAAACTTAGTGGTATAATGAGTTCTATATCACATTGCAAAATTACTAAAAATCATTATCTTATTACATTAAAAAATAAAATATTATCATTATTTACTATTTATAAAGGTTATATTACTATTAATTTTACTATTCATAAGGGTATGTTACTATTAATAAAAAAATTTGGTTCTATTAGACTCCAAATGACTTATTGGTCACAACTCTAGATGATCGTTTTTTTAAATTCAAAACATAGAAGTGGAAAATTTATGTTTAATGGATATCGTATAAGTTTCACCTATAATGATTTGATTCAAATAAAACATAGTGCTTCATGAAATATATTCTATTAATAGAATGTATTTAATATAAGCATACCATAAAATGTTTTGGGTGTTATATAATGATCATGTAATGAAAAAGATACACATAATTAATTTGGCATCGTTTTTAATAATATCTAATTATGGATTATTAAATAATGCCCACCTAAATTGTCTTATTTACATGTCATTCATTCTTACATGCCAGAACTATCATCTATACAATATATTTTGTAGAAACCATTGGTGGTGGCCTAATGAGTTGTAATGACAACCAATTGAGTTCGTCGTCCGGAAGCCATGTATATTTCATTGATGCATGTTTGGAAAAATGAAAGGGCTTCGTGCATGAGAAGGGATTCAGATTTGGGGGATGTGCATAGAGGAGGTTCAAAACCTAGAGTCAGGCCTATTTTGGAGATTCCACTCTTTGTCTATATTTTTGGGTTTTAATTACTTGGAACTATAACATGATATTATATATATACAATTGGATGTGGTTTTTTTTCTAGTTCTGGAGATGGTTTTACACATGTTTATGGATTAACATATGTTTTTTATGTTTTTTATAACTTTATTATAGTGTGTTACTCTTAAAATGAGGGTATAGTCTACCAATGAGTCTTTTTTCCATCACTAATAGTCAGATTACTCTATAATATGTGAAGGAGTGTTTGTGGTCATGTAGAGACCAAGCTCAGAGCACTAGTTAGTGGCACATAGGCCAAGGGCATTACAAAAAGGTATTAGATCCACTCATTTATATAACATACTAATTGGGAATGGTTGATAGGATTTTATTATGCTATAGATACATGGTAATGAGCTCATTCCTGGGAGTATCTATCATGTGTATGAGTTGAAATCTCAGTCACCCAGGGTGGAAAATTTTATTCTTGTAGTGTGTTCTTATATTTGATGATATTTCACCATCGAGTGATGTACTTGTTTTGTGATGTGATAGTCATATTATATTTTACTCTTTATTTGAATGGAATGATGTTATAAAATTATCATCATTATAGGTACCCATGTATATAAGTTACATGCATCATAGTGGGTACACACACATGACGAGTGTGTCACACATAATGAGTAGGATTCATTTGTTTTCATGAAATTGATGAGCATATTTTATATTGATATTATGAAAATGGTTAAATTATATTGATGGAATTGTGTTCTATGATGTGTGTTAAGTGAATTAAAATGTTATTTAGTTACGTTGTAAAATGTTAATAGTTTGAAAATATATAGAATGTAAGGTTTGTAACTACATGAGTTACATTTATGTGATAACCATAGTCTTTTTTAAATATTTTCAAGGGTAGTGTTTAGGGATTGATAAAGAATGTTTGGGTGGTGTAAGAGCAATGATTTTTTATGGATAGTGAAGGGACTTCATTTATATTTTGTGAATGTTTTATGGTATGTGCTCTAATGACCGTGTTTGGAATTATTGGGAAATTTCGCCAGGTGGATGAGTGCCTGTTGGAAAATAGGAAGAAATTTTCGAGAATGATCCCCCAATAGAGGATCAAGGGGATCATGTGGTTAAAAATAATATTGAAGATCAGTTTCATATGAACATCACACTTCTTATATAGATGATGGAACGAGATTAATGGTGGGTGGTATTGAGTATGTTCGAGTAGACCAAACCCTCTGACCATTACTAGAGAGGGTCATCCTAAGGCATTAAATTTCTGGATAGAGTCTATCTAGAAAATTATTTATCATCTAGAGACTCTTTACAATATGTAGTTTATGTTAGAGGCAGACATGCTAAGGGTTTAGGAAAACCATTGGTGGGATAATCTAGTTCAAACTGAACCTGTATAGGTATTGTTGTGGAAACGTTTTCAGGAAATGTTTTTCTGATATCATTATCTATAAACCATGATGTAGGTTAAAGATGTGGTGTATATGAGGATAACTTAGGGGTGATGTTATTGATGTAGTTTACTTTTTGGTTTATTTACTTTCATTTTTTGTTCCCATATTAGCGGGAGATGTGGTAGTTATGTAATGATGCAATCAAAATGGAAATTGGAATGAGATTATGTCCCATGTAAATGTATTTTGGATTAGGATGTTCATAGAGGTTATGGATCAGACCCTTATCTTTGTAGGAATCCCCAAGGAGGCATCTCGAAGAAGACATGCAATTCCATTGTCATGAACTAGTGGAATAACATATTATAGTAGAGAAATACATTTTGAGAATTTTGACCAGGGTAGCAGACAGATGTATTCCTCTAAGAAAGAAATCCTAACATCAGGTTAGTGATCTAGATTATTGTTATCAGTGTTTTAGGCCTGGACTTAGGTGACATCAGTGTTCTCGACCAACAGTTGAGTGTAGAGCATGCTGCATATTGGGACCTTTGCAGTGTATTCCTTGGAACCCATGAATTTTGGAAAATGATAGATGATAGTGACTAGTGCATTGTAATGGAAGGGGGGAGGTTTCCCTGTATCGGGTTGTTATTAAGTGATCTGTGAGACATACTGATTTAGTTGATGGGTTTGGTACCCATGGGCGTTATCGTACACCCCATCAGAGCATTGTAGGTATGGGTTCTCAAGTTTAATTCTTGGGCTGAGTGACATGACAACATCACATAGATTAGTCTACACCTAGAGGTGGTGAGGCCAGTCCATCTGCAATTCAATGTATGATTCTAATAGCTTCCATGTTCTATAATGCACTATTTGATAATGGTTCCACACACTCTTCTATCTCTGCATAGTTTATAGTTTTTTGGGGACTAGTTGTGGAGTGGGAGTGTGGGGATATATATCTTAACACTTTGTTGGGGGTGAGAGATATGGTTATGAGTTGTTTTGATCTTCATTCCTTAGAGGATGGTGAATATAAATTCCTTGGGAATCAGTTTTTCCATAATATGTCTAGTTTTGACAGAATTCTAGGAACATACTATTTGGTGTTGTATCATGTTCATATTTATTTTTACCAATTATGGGTAATATTCACATATCATGATGGAGATAATTATGTCTTTTGTGGGGAGTGGGATGTTCATATGAGTCGAACATGGATAATTTCCCAATAATTTGGAGAACACTAATCCCCAGTGGTATGACTTATTCTTGATGATCGGAGAGTGGAATGACATGTCATTCTCCCTATGGTGGATCAGTTTCAAGATGTGTTTCCTATGTTTTTTTGGGTTTTTCCTTTTAAGAGGGTTATTGAGTTTTGGATCGACTTTCTCCTAGGGGAGGAAATAGTGTCCATTCAACCATATGAAATTTCACCAATAGATCTATAGGTACTAATGGTCTGTCATGAAGAGTTAGATAAAAAGATATTCATCCATCTTAGTACATCACCATGGGAATCACTAGTGCTATTTTATAATAAGGCTGACTATTATTTTAGGTTATGTGTCGATTGTAGAAAGATAAATCAAATAACCATTAAGAACGGATACCCACTTCCTATAATTGATGACCTATTTTACCAACTAAGGGGCACCTTAGGTTTCTCCAATATATATTAGAGAATTGGATACCACCAGTTGAGGGTGATACTTTTTGACATTCCAAGAACATCATTATGGATATTTTATAAATTTTATTCATTTGTGGTTATGAAATTCGGGTTGTCCAATTCAGTATATGTGTTTATGGAATAAATGAATATGTTATTTCACCCATATCTGGATCAGTTGGTTGTTGCATTTTTTGATGACATCTTTGTGTACTCAAGAACTCTTGATGATCATTACAAACATATTATCCTGAGTACTGTAAGAGAGAATATTATTTATTACATGATATCAAAATGTTAGTTCTATATTGATAATGTTAATTTCTCAGGAAACAATATTTCTATGTCCACTATGTTGGGAGATACTTATTAAGTGTTCGTAATTGTTTATTGGTATTGACTCAGGCGTGTTTTTGATGTTTATAGTTACCTCAGACTAGATAGTCACTATCAAGGGTTCCATATGGATTTATATCATTTAGTAGTGCCGCATCTTGTTTAACCACGAAGGGTGTTATGTTTTAGTGGTTAGAGCCATGCGAGACTGCTTTTCAAGAATTTATGAAGCGATTGATTATCACACCAATTTTGATTTTTACCAAACCTGGAATAAGGTATATTTTGTACTGTGATGTGCTTTGTGTCAGACTTAGATCTATTTCGATGTAGGATGATCAGGTTGTAGCATATCGATCAAGTAAGATGAGGCCATATGAATTTAAATTACTCCACCCGAGATCATGAGTTAGATTTTGTGGTTTAAACTTTAATGTTTATATGGAATTACATATTAGAATAATGGATCATGGTGTTTATCTATCACAAAAGTATTAAATATATCTTCTCTCAGTGGGATTTGAATCTTCAGTAGTGACTGTGGGTCGAGGAACTACAATCCTTCGATTTTGAGTTTGTTTACAAATTATTTAATGTGAATTTGGTTTTTATATTATTTGTGCTAGAAGAATCTGAACAGGGTGGTTCATGAATCCAAAATCTAGTGGAGAATGATGAACTCGTTTACTAATATTCACAAAGAGGTATACAATGAAGATGGTAAAATGACCCTTGTGTTGATAGTAGTTGAATCCATGATTTTGAGTTGGGCCAAAGAAAGTTAGCATGTGGATTTGTATTGTTTGGATATGCTGGAAAGTCATAATGTTGGGGAGTCACATTCATGTTGTTTTGTTGATAATGATTAAATTGTTTAGGTTTAGGTTCGTTTTGTCGAGTTGATATGTGTGCGAGAAGAGTTGTTGTGCCAGTTCCTTGCATCGAATTGAGATGTACATACAAGATTGACTGAGATGTATTGTTTTCATCATCTCCATTACTGGTGGTTGGGAATGAATAAGGAGAATGGGTTTTTTTCTTGCTTCCTTACATATCAATAGGTGAAGGCCAAGCATCATCACCCAGGTTGGATGTCAAAAGAATTGACTATTGTATAGTGAAGTGGAATGATGTAACAATGGAGGGAGTCTTCTAAGTCTTCCTTATGTGAATGATGTAATTTTAGTAGTTGTTGATAATTTGACTAAGGTAGTACATTTTTTTCTGATCAAGGATACATACACAGTCGATCAGTTTGGAGAGTTTTATATTTGAGAGATAGAGTTGTAGTATGGGGTACTGAGAAAAATAGTTACAAAACATGATCCAAATATCACATATCTTATCTGAAAGGGGTTACAAAATGCACTTGATACTAAAGTGTTTTTTAGTAAGACCTATCACCCATATATGGACAGTAATTCTGAGTATACAATCTAGGTATCAATGGAACCATTGAGAGCATGTGTTATAGATTTAGGTGGACCATGGGAATAAAACATGTCACTTTTAGATATTTATGATAAAAATATTTTTTTAGGATATGATTAAAATGGAGTATTTTGAGGAACTATATGAGAGACTTCTTATATCAGTAATGGGTTTTCTAGAAAGTGATGAGTCTAAGCTGTTATAACAGAATCTCATTTACGAGACATCAAAGAAGGTTCGATTGATTCAGAAGCATATATCAACAACTCTGATTATAAAGAAGTAATATTCAGATCGGCATCATAGACCACTTGTTTTTAAGGTGGAATATAGTTTATTTATTCATGTTTATCCACGGATGGTTTATCGTGAAATTATGAATAAGGTAATGTTGACAGAAAGGTGTATGGGGTCGTTTGAGACTGTGGATAGGATCAGACCTAGGGATTTTTTATTAGATCTTCCACAATGGTATATTTGGATTCATGTTGTTTTCCATGTATCAAAACATTAAAAATATCACCCTAATCAATCTCATGGGTTTGATGTTGAAAATTACATTCTTGAGGTCGATGCGTCCCTTGAGGATCATCTGCTTTGCCTTGTGGATCGTAGTGGGAATTGATTGCAGGGAAAGATAGTTCCCTTAGAACAAATATTATTGAAACATGGGAAGGTACATGTAGAATATTTGGAGAGAGAATTAGAAATTCAGTCTAAGTGGCACATTACCTTTTCTTCAAAAACATGAAGATGATCAAGAAGAGATGCTTATGGAAGAGCCTTCATAATGTGTGGATGTTTTTAAATATCAAACATCGTTGAGGTATTCTCATGTATATGTTCTGGTTTCAATATCATTTTTTGGATAAATAAGTTTTTTCTAGGGGTCTCAGGGGCCTTGGTGGTGTACATGGAGTTTAGAATATGGAAGAGAGGAAAATTAGTAATATCTATGCATGACACATGATTGGCGCACAGTTAAGAAAACTGTGTGGAATTCCTAGGAAACTATATAGACATGAACATAGGCATTGTGGATAGTTAGACAAACCATTTAGATCTTCTTAAGTAACCTTGCCACAAAACATCCGTATATAGTTTCATGCACATGATTTGTCCAACCGTAAAGGTAAATTTTGTGCCCAATTAATGTTGGAAAAATTTACAATAATTTTATTATTGGATTTTGGATGCTCACCCAATTTTCTCCCATATCATCCTCTTTTGGTAAATATTGACAAAAAATAGATCCAAATAGATTCTAAGGGTTATTTTTCTTTTATAACTAGTTCATTTAGAGTGTCATCGATAACAGATCAATGCATTGGGTAAGGAAAATTCCCTTACTTTCTTCTCATTTTGGTTTAGGGGTTTCATCGCTCCGTTGTCTCCCTCTGATGCTAAAAACATTCTTTACTTTTGAGATATTGGTTAAGGCTTCATAGGGTGTTTGAATCAGGGCCTAATACCAGGATTAAGAGGGCGACCACCAATGGATTTTGGGTAGGGGGAATACATGTTATTTAACATAGTTTCATTGAATATTTTATCATGTCTATCCTTGTTATTTTTCACATATAATTTTTACTTTGATAAATTTAATAAATTTATGAATAATGGTTTTATAAATGATGAATGTGATCCCTCAAGGTCCCCATTGGTCTCACAGAGGATGATTTGAAATAATTAATTCCACCCATGGGGTGCACTTATATTTTGTAGGGCTAGAAGTCAGGTAAGTTTGGGATCGATCATTTTGTGATAATGTAGATCCCTTATTGAGTATGTGGAATAGTTTAATGATAGTGAAAATGGAATATTTTTTAGACACATAAGTTGGTAATGGCGTAAATGGATTGATTAAAATTTGAAACGGTATGATAAAATAGAATTACTTAATACACTTAGAGATCTAGGCTTGAGAATGAGAATCGAGGAAAATGGGATATGTAATGTAAATGGAAAATGTATTAATGGGTTATGAAACAATATTAATTCCCATGTTGAATATAATGGATTATGACTATTAAATTTAATTTTTGTTCTTGGTTTTGATATGGTTGTGTGTGGTAAATGGATGAATAAGAATGATCACATGGCCTGCTGGTATGATAAATGACTGAGGCTACCCCCAGAGGTCAGTTTGGACTGATTCTCTAACCCAAACAACGGATGAATAGGGTGGGGAATCATACTGATGCTCTATGCCCCTAATGGTTGTATTCAATGAAATAAATTTTACTAAGGATCCATGTAAATTATGTTTAATACCCTATTATTCAAATCCCTAGTGAGATAGGGACCCAACTTATTCCCTGGTGTAGAATGATTAATTTCCTGAACTTCTTCAAATGATGTTATTAACTAAAATATGGATTATTTGGTGATTATGAAATGTTAAGGAATATGATTCACATAATTAATTTGGTACCTTGGTTATTAATAAAATTTTTAGGATATTTAACCACTGGCCTCAATTTTTCTTATTCACTTGTCATTAATTTATACATGCATGCACTATCTACTATACTAGGTATTTTGTAGACATCATTCATGGTTACCTACTGTGTTTTAATCACACCATACTTGGGATAGTATAAGGCACCCAAGTAGTTTTCATAGTTTTACTTTAGGAAAAGCAATGGGTATCATGCTTGGATGTGAGTCAGATTTGAGGGATATTCATTAAGGAGGTTCAAGACATGCAGTGAGAACCATTTTGGTGATTCTGTTGTTTTCCATTATTATAGTGTTTGTTCACATGGCACTGTATACTGACAAGGCATATTTATTATTGGTTGTGACACTTTACCTTGTTAGGAGATGGTTTTAAGGATGTTTATTGATTGTATTAAAATATTTAAACTATTTTGTATATTTCCTATCGTAGAATACTCGAACGAAGAGGGTATAGTCTCCCAACGTGTCTTTTAGACCCTCGCTGCTAGTCGACAATCATGGACCTATGAGGAGGAGTTGTAGTGGTCATGAGATGACCCATCTGAGAACACTACTTATAAAATCATTGGTTGGGGATGGTATAGATTCATAAATATTCACTATATCCAGAACACTTTCTCAGACATTCTTCTATCTAATCATCTCTATCCACTAATGGTGGTCAAATATACTTCACAATTTTTCATTTAATAATCTTTAGGGATTTTCAATCTCCAGTACAACATCATATTTGTCTCTATCATGTAGAAAAACATATACTTGAAACTCACAGACATCATTAAAAGTCATACAATATTTCTCAATTTTTTTACATCAGTCTAGATAAGTCAATTTTGGTGAAATTAAATATTTGATCACACTCAACAAGAATCATGAATATATTCAAACTATTTGGTTCATTTAGTATTACTAAAGATTCATATATCTCAATATTTTTCTTTTATCTAACTAATATCCCATCTCTCAAATTTCCCCAATATTCTTATACTATAAAAACCTATGGAAATGTTAATAAAAAATGAATCCAAAACAATTTTGGATTAATAATATCTCCCTTTTTGGTTTTTTTTCAATATCCCCACACATATTATAAGTCAATATGTGTTATCAATTCATTCTCCCCCATATGTGTGTAAATATTATGTGACCAAACATAGTAGAAATTAAATGAAATTGAAAACATATGGGCCATCTCAATTCACCTTCTTTTATCTCAATAACATGTGAATTTTCCTTGATATATGAATAAATTCACATAATTTAATTAAAAAAATAATTAATTTGAAATAAAATTTCTACGTGGGAGAACTCAATGTAGAAATAAGTGTGTATATTCATGGTGATAAATGTTTTAACGAAATTTTTTAATTAAATAATTTTAAAAAAAAATCCTTCAAATATAGTTTATTGACAGTTTGATAATGTTTATTACATAAAATGTAATCCCTTATTAATAAAAAAATAAAAAATTTCAATTTTATAACACACAACATCACCTATATCTAACGATTATAATCAATCATTACTCCTATTTGATGATAAATTTAGTTACCACCATGAAATCTCTGATGGCCATACCTAATATTTATATTTTCTCCCACTAAAGGGTATAAATTCACCTTTTGTCATTTTGATCATAATATTCCAAGAAGAAATTTTTTCACTATATAATTACAGTAAACCAATTAGACATTTCCTCTTTTTTTATCATTTAATTCCGAATAATTTAGATCAAATATACATGATTATTGGTGAAAAGTTGGAATTTTAGGGTATATTAAATGTAACCTTCATAATGATATAATCATCTCAGTCTCAATTTCTTTTTTATTGTTATTTGAACCATAAATGGAATAGTTTTCTCCCTTGTAATTATACATAATATATTGTTTAGTGGACATATATACATCAGTTGATTATTCAATGTAATATATCATTTTCTATAAGGTTTTCAAAATAATATCATTCTATGAGTTTTTTATGTAATTTTATAGATTTTATCTTTGGTGGGTAAGATATTTATATACTCTTTAGTTCCATGACTAAATTATATATACATATTACATTTATTCTTAACCATTAATCAATCATCTGTAAAAAACTTATCATTAACATTATTATCACTTTAAAATCATTTCACTTAACTTTTTATTCAGAAAAATTATTGTATTTCTCTATATCTATAAGTCCCCAGCCTTAAACCTTACTTAATCTTGAGTTATTACAATATTACACATTGAGGATCTTTTCAGGTTTAGATTTTTAGAAAATTAGATCATGAAACTTGCATTACATTCCACATTTAAACAAAGTGGTTACATAAAAGACAGTATTCATTCTTCCCATCAACAGAAACATATTTAAAATAAAACATGGATTTTTTCTTGACACATCCTTGACACTATCATCACATCATGTACCTTTCCCTTGACCTGTGAAAAACATTTCAAAAACTTGGGATGAGCATAAAAATCTCAGTAAGGGTTATTAAAAAAATGGAAAGGAAACATGAGTTCATATATACATAAGAATTAAATCATACTTTACCCATAAAACATAGGCACTTTAACATACCTCATCAATCATGAATAAAACATAGAAATCATAAGACATAAAAGGTAACTTGAGTCATTCATAACGTTCTTATGTAGGGAGTAACCCTCTTGGTTACGTTTGGAATACCCATCACAGTATATTCCCTATATCTCTTTGGAGAAACCTTAACGTTTCACTCCTTCACGTTACCCAATGAATTAGAGAGCTATATCGGGCTCACCCGCCCTTAGTTTATTATGGAACCACCCGTCTTCATAATAATGCCCAAGAACCATAACATAATCGTATCACATAAAACATGCATAAAGGAAACATAACATTTACACATTTCAATCACAAGATATCAATAAAACACATTGATATAATAAAAACATTATGAAACCCATTTTCAATACCAAAATAAAAGATAAGTAAAACATGGTCTTTATTTTTCTTTTAAAAAGAAGGCATGGATTGTAGAGGAAGCTGAAACTCAAATAATGGTCACGACGGCGGAGAAGTCGTTGTCGCCGCATACGTACGACAAAAACATTCCCTTTTGTTGTTTAATAAACACTTCTTATAAAAAAGATTCCTTTTGAATAAACATAAAAGTAAAAGGGGTTTATACACCGTATAAAAGAATGTTGTCTATAAAATAGAATATTCCTCAATGAAAGGAGATTGAGAGGAAGTCCCTTACGAAGACGGTATCCTTGGTTTAAGGATAAATCAATTACATAATTATGTGTGAAAAACGAATACACCAAATATAAGTCGATATTAAGTGTTAAATAATCGAAGGTCATTCACACATATTCAAAGGATGACATATTCAATAACTACATGTTGAACCCAAAGAAATCGAAATTGGGTTAAGAAGTTCCCTTGACAGCCTAACAACGTCTCATCAAAATGAGTTGATGAGAGATAAAAAAAGGGTATCACATCACTTGGACCTGAAATTTACATCAATAAGGATATATGATAACATATCCCAATATAACAATATGTAAATTAAAAGACCAAACAAAATAAGTCTTTTAAAAAGAGGAGGGTGAAAGGTTCCCATACCGACATGGGTATCTTTCGAAACATACACCTCTTTAAATAAGGACAATACAACATTGATGTAAATACTCATAAAAGAAATTATATTACACAATGTGTAAAATAATGGGAAGTACATACACCACTCAAAGGAAATTGTGGAAAATGTAGCATAAATCTCATGGGTATAAAAGTGAGATGAAAAATCCCTTATGAAAACTTGGCAGCCTAACGACGCCACATAAAACTTACAAAAATGGGTTGATGAGATCAAATAGGGTATCTCATCATACTGACATAAAGTTTATAGAAAGAGATATATAAAAGAACATCCCCCATCATAAAAAATAGGAGATTAAAATAAGTGACAAAGGAGAGTACATAAAAAGAAAGAGAGAGGTCAGATCTCTTACGAAAATTCGGCAGCCTAACGGCGCCACTTAAAACTTCCAAAATGGATTGATGAGAGAGAATAGGGTCTCTAATCACATGAACATAAAAATTACAGTAAGATTAATATAAAATAACATCCCAATAACAAGAAAGATGCACTTTAAAAGGAATGACATAAAATAGTGTACTTAAAAAGAAAGAGTGGAGTAGGATCCCTTACCTCGGGTCCGACTTGACTCGATCGTTCTTTAATGTCCTGAATAATAAACTTGAGTTAATTTCCACATTATTAAGAAAATTTTTATAGTTAATTATTCCTTTTAGATCACTTATTTCAATTTTATAAACATTATTTAATCATTTAACTTAATAATGTTTGTTTTGTCGATATTTGGTTCTTAAGTCGAAAGTGGACATCTTACAATTACATGTTGATCGTGTGGTCAAATGTTCATTATATCCAGAATTATATTCATGATTTGGATATCATATATATCATATATATCCAGAATATACATATATTTATAATATTACATAATCATTTAGAGGTAAGAAATGAAATGCATCGTTCATGGAGACAGTAAGAAGTACGTACGCATGAACGCTACTTTAATTTTTTTGTCATATTAATGGAATTAAAACTAAATGAGAGGTATGTATATTTTAATTCCAGAATTATATTCATTATTTATATGTATCATTAATCATATATATCCATTATATACATTTACTTATAATAGTACATTACATTTGGGGATAAGAAATGAAATGCACCGTTCATGGAGACGGTAAGCCGTACGTACGCATGAACGCTACTTTCATTTCTATATCATACTTTATTGGAAAGAAATAATAATTATATAGAGGTATATAATAATTCCAGTATAACAACATATATAATAACATTAAATCCATCCTTTATACGTCCCACATATGGAATTAACGAATCACATTACTTTGAGGGGGCGGTAGTCCGGACTTCCTAAAATGAAGATATCGCGTATACCCATAATGGAAGCCTTAAAGGTAAGCCACAAATGAAAAATACAGAAGCTTAAGTAAAACCTAAACATATTATATATCATATATAAATACAGTGACATCTTAATGGCCACCTTTGATAGTGTTAAAATAATGTTGAACAATCATCGTTTCGGGAGGCATAAATTCGCCATCCACGGAAACAGTATGTTAGTTAGCCATTAGATGTAGGTGTGTGTAAGTGTATCTCGAATAATTATTATAAAAACATCCTAGTATATTTAGGATACTGTATTTGTTACAGAAGAAAAGAATAAAAAGTGTTTAGTGGGTTGGAGAAGCAAAATAAAACAAAAGGACTCAAAAGAAGACATTACCTTAAAATCGGGTAACACCCTTTGGTTTGAGCTCAAAGGCTTCCTTGAGAAGACTTCTGCCCAAAGTGAGGCTTCAAGGAGTAAGATAGTGAAGTGGAGAGACAAAATGGGCAGGGTTTGGCCGAGCCAAAGGCTTTGGGAGTGTAGGTAAGGAGGTAGAGGTGGGGGCCTTTTATAAGAGGAGAGGAGGGGTACTCTTGGAAAGTAAAGATAAGTTAAATTATTTTAAAATGAGTTTCAGATTAAAAAGGTCCCACATTGATATAATTCGAGGATAAGGTGATAAGGGTTCTAAATCCACTCATCCAATTGGTTTTGGCCATATTTAGGTCTTAGATTTTACATTATCTTTTCATTTTATTTAAATCCTTTATTAATGAGGTAATCGCTGCATCCTCATGATGTGATAAATAATTTAATTTATTTAAAGTCTAAAAATTATAAAACAAATACTATGATGTAGGAAATCTTTTTATCTTTCCAATGACTTTTTATAATAAATAATATGACTTTTATAACCCCATGTAAAAATTGTTTTAGTAAAACATCTCATTTGTGTGTCATTTTTACTTTAACATTAAATAAAAAGTTATTTATGTCATTTCCCAACCAAAGTGGCTCCATGGGGTCCCCAAGTTGACCCATGGCTTGTCTTGGTCGGCCATGACACATCCAATGAGGTTAGGACATGTGTCAAGTTCATTTAATATTATTAAAATATTATTTTTACCTTAAACTACACTTATTACCTCTAATCGTGATTAAAAATTTAATAAGTTACTATTCACCAAAAAATTATTTTAATCGCATTGAACCACATTTTACTCCTTAATGACAACCATGTATGTCGGATTTTTGAAATTAAAAACACAAAGGTGGAAAAATTTCATTAAAATAGAAAATCAGTTTTTATAAGTACCACTTAGTGGTTTCACTATTCATCAAAAATTGAAGTTTTTCAGAAAATTACCAAAAATTTACCCTAAGCTATATTTGATATTCTGAATTAAAAAATGAAGTCTATTTTACGAAATTCAAAACCTATATGTCACATTAATTAATTTAATAATTAATTCCCACTGTCATGAAAAATAACGTGTTTTTATGAAACAATAAGTATCAAAAGATTGACACTAGTTTAAGTCCGATTTCAAAGTGAAATTAATTCCAACGACCGCTATTGGATTTAATGGTAATAATATATTCTAATTTTACTTTAAAACCAATTCAAAATATAATCTAATCATATAAATAAATTAGATTAAAAAGAGGTTTTGAATTAAAATACAACATTTTACACTATTCATTAAAAAAAGAACATTATCAGAAAGATACCAAAAATTTACACAAAGTAAATTTTGATGTCCCGATTCTAAAGAAGAGTTTTATTTGGTCCAAAAGGATGTATAAGAGTGAACAAAACTATATTTAATGACGGGTTTCCATCAAAAGGCGATAAGTGAACCTTTAGTGAAAACTAGGACATATACGCCAAAAATTGAATTCTTTCCGTATTTTAAGCCTTTATCTTTTATTGGATAAAAGTAAAAACATTTAAAAACATATATAATAGTATTTTAGTTATTTCTATCCATTCCTGCCAATACAATGGCTACATGTTAACTTCCATTTAAAATAATATTATTTTATTATTTGAGTGCAACGTAAGATTCCCAAGAAACTCGTTGTTGCGTGTTGGGTACGCCATCGAGCATAGCGTCCCCTTTATGGTCATATTAATATTTTATTCACAAATATGGATAAATATGAAAATTTAATTTTCTTTATTTACCTGGGGTGTTACATCCTTCCCCCCTTTTGGGAATTGCGTCCTCGCAATTTTTAAAATTGAGCTTGGAAACATCCATGAAAGTCCCACATCGGAACAAGAGTCGGTAAAACAATCACTTTAAAATAAAGAAAGATAAGTACAAAGGTCACCCGAGTTAACCCATACTATGATTCCATGTAGAAAAATATGGACATGGAGGAGAAAACATAGGGTCATGTTCTGATGGAGAGTGATAGAAAACACGTTTAGGAGAAAGTTTACCACAAAAAATCACAAACTTGTGATGGGTTAAACGGTATTCGATTCCCCAGTAAGAAAAGTTAATAGACAACATTTTTGTTTTAGGTTAATTTTTATTGATGAATTTATTCATAAGGAATAATAATCACTTATCATGTTGACTTTCAACTTTTACTCGATTCCTTAATCAAACTCATATTTTTTTCCAAAAGACGAGTATTTTGGGAGACTTGTTCGCATTAAGAGTACTATAATCAACTTCTAGAGAATAACCTAATCCACAATAGAGAACTATATACTTCCCATGTCTTTATACTCTAACCAAAACCAAAACAAAAAAGGTTAGTACATGATCAGATAATTTAGAAAAGGATAACCCTTTATAAAAAGAAAATTTATTCTTAATCTCCAAAATTTGTCCAAAAAAACCCAAAGTTCAACGAAGACCATTCGATAAACAATTTGTCCATAAAATTCTTCAATGTAAACCAAACTAAGATTGAAACCCAAATATTTGAAAGATTTATTCACATAGTCTTCCACGTTAAATCGTAACATTTATCTCCAAACAACATCAGTTGCTCCTAAAGTCTCGTATAGAAAAGTAATTAACCTAATCACATATCCTCCATGATAGGTTAATAATTTTCATAAATAACCCAAAATAAACATAATCTTAATACATAAAATCATATAACTAAAAAGAATCAGTCAAACTAACCAGGGACATCATGTAGTCCAGTGGTAGGCGATAAATACCAGTCGCACTTTGGTTGTGGGTTCGATTCCCAAAGCTTTTTCCGGCGCGACGGGTTGTCACACGGTCTGCGTGTTGTCCTTTTTCCAAAACTATATAATTCTCAAATAATTCCCCAATAAGGGATAAAATAATAAAAAATAACCATAACATAATTTAACCCCAATTTTATCTCATTCCATTCACTACCATCCTAACATATAGTAACCCATAATTACCTCAAAAGTAAGGATCATATAAACTCTAATGGTTACCTTTATAATTATTACCTGAACTTCCTCATTGATTGGTCATCTTGTACATGATGCATTAAAGATCATACCAAGGTTCAAGTGGTTGATCATGACTCCTTGATAGTTGGCTTAGAACAACCATGAGTTTCCTCATTGAATCCCCCATTTTATCTAGTATCTTAATCATAGTACCACCACAGTTTCCTTCAAACCTGTTGTCTCTTGGGTGCCTGCTAGATCCATCCATTCACTAAAAACAGAAATGTCAGTGTGAGTATATCAACAAAACCATCATGTACTAATGAGGAAGGTAAACACTAAGATATACTTACTCATTCACTTTATTTAAAACTAGGACTCTTTCTGAAATCCTAACCATTATAGTAATGTCACTCATGCTTAAAGAATACCCTAACCTCTAAAGTTATCTAAACCGACCTTTGATACCAACTATAAGGCCCCAGCCTTAAACCTTACTTAATCTTGAGTTATTACAAGATTATACATTGGGGATCTTTTCAGGTTTAGAGTTTTAGAGAATTAGATCATGAAACTTGCATTACATTCCACATTTAAACAAAGTGGTTACATAAAAGACAGTATTCATTCTTTCCATCAACGGAAACATATTTAAAATAAAACATGTATTCTTTCTTGACACATCCTTGAAACTATCATCACATCATGTACCTTTCCCTTGTCCTGCGAAGAACATTTCAAAAACATGGGATGAGAATAAAAAGCTCAGTAAGGGTTATAAAAAAATGGAAAGGAAACATGAGTTCATATATACATAAGAATGAAAACATACTTTACCCATAAAACATAGTCACTTTAACATACCCCATAAATCATGAATAAAACATAGAAATCATAAGACATAAAAGGTAACTTGAGGCATTGATAACATTCTTACGTAGGGAGTAACCCTCTTGGTTACGTTTGGAATACCCATCACAGTATATTCCCTAAATCTCTTCGGAGAAACCTTAACGTTTCACTCCTTCGCGTTACCCAATGAATTGGAGAGCTATATCGGGCTCACCCTCCCTTAGTTTATTATGGAACCACCCGTCTTCATAATAATTCCCAAGAACCATATCATAATCGTATCACATAAAACATGCATAAAGGAAACATAACATTTACACATTTCAATCACAAGATATCAATAAAACACATTGATATAATAAAAACATTATGAAAACCATTTTCAATACCAAAATAAAAGAAAATTAAAACATGGTAGTTATTTTTCTATTTAAAAGAAGGTATGGCTTGTAGAGGAAGCCGAAACTCATATAATGGTCATGACGGCGGAGAAGTTGTTGTCGCCGCATACGTATGACAAAAACATTCCCTTTTTTAGTTTAATAAACACTTTGTATAAAAAATATTCCTTTTGAATAAATATAAAATTAAAAGGGGTTTATACACCGTATAAAAGAAGGTTGTGTATAAAACAAAATATGCCTCAATGAAAGGAGATTGAGACGAAGTCCCTTACAAAGACGGTATCCTTGGTTTAAGGATAAATCAATTACATAATTATGTGTGAAAAAAGAATACACCAAATATAAGTGGATATTAAGTGTAAAATAATCGAAGGACATTCACACATATTCAAAGTATTACATATTCAATAACTACATGTTGAACCCAAAGAACTCGAAATTGGGTTAAGAAGTTCCCTTGATAGCCTAACGACGTCTCATCAAAATGAGGTGATGAGAGATAAAAAAAGGGTATCTCATCACTTGGACCTAAAATTTACATCAATAAGGATATATGAGAAAATATCACAATATAACAATATGTAAATTAAAATACCCAACAAAATAAGCCTTTTAAAAAGAGGAGGGTGAAAGGTTCCCTTACCGACATGGGTATCTTTCGAAACATACACCTCTTGAAAGAATAACAATACAACATTGATGTAAATACTCATAAAAGGAAGTATATTACACGATGAGTAAAATAATGGGAAGTACATACACCACTCAAAGGAAATTGTGGCAAATGTAGCATAAATCTCACAAGTATAAAAGTGAGATGAAAAACCCCTTACGAAAACTCGGCAGCCTAACGGCGCCACATAAAACTTACAAAAATGGGTTCATGGGGTCAAATAGGGTATCTCATCATATTAACATAAAGTTTATAGAAAGTGGAATATAAAATTACATCCCCCATCATAACAAAGAGGATCTTCAAATAAGTGACAAAGGAGAGTACTTAAAAATAAAGAGAGAGGTTAGATATCTTACAAAAATTCGGCAGCCTAACGGCGCCACTTAAAACTTCCAAAATGGATTGATGAGAGAGAATAGGGTCTATAATCACATGAAAATAAAAATTATAGTAAGATTAATATAAAATAACATCTCAATAACAAGAAATATTATCTTTAAATGGAATGACATAAAAGAGTGTACTTAAAAAGAAATAGTGGAGTAGGATCCCTTAAATCGGGTCCGACTTGACTCGATCGTTCTTTAACATCCTGAATAATAAACCTGAGTTAATTTCCACTTTATTAAGAACCTTTTTCTAGTTCATTATTCCTTTTAAATCACTTATTTAAATGTTATAAACATTATTTAATCATTTATGTTAATAATGTTTCTTTTGTCGATATTTGGATCTTAAGTCGAACGTGGACTTCTTACAATTACATGTTGTTCATGTGGTAAAATGTTCATTATATCCAGAATTATATTCATGATTTGGATATCATATATATCATATATATCCTGAATAGACATGTATTTATAATATTACATAATCATTTAGAGGTACGAAATGAAATGCACCGTTCATGGAGACAGTAAGCCGTACGTACGCATGAACGGTACTTTCATTTCTTTGTCCTATTAATGGAATTAAAACTAAATGAGAGGTATGTATATTTTAATTCCAGAATTATATTCATCATTTATATGTATCATTAATCATATATATCCATTATATACATGTACTTATAATAGTACATTACATTTGGGGATAAGAAATGAAATGCACCGTTCATGGAGACGGTAAGCCGTACGTATGCATGAACGCTACTTTCATTTCTATATCATACTTTAATGGAAAGAAATAATAATGATATAGAGGTATATAATAATTCCAGTATAACATCATATATAATAACATTAAATCCATCCTTTATATGTCCCACGTATGGAATTAACGAATCACATTACTTTGAGGGGGCGGTAGTCTGCACTTCGTAAAATGATGATATCGCGTATACCAATAATGGAAGCCACAAAGGTAAGCTAAAATTTAAAAATACATAAGATTAAGTAAAAAATATACATATTATATATCATATATAAATATAGTGACATCTTAATGGCCACCTTTGAAGGTGTTAAAAGAATGATGAACAATCATCGTTTCGGATGGCATAAATTCACCATCCACGGAAACAGTATGTTCGTTAACCATTAGATGTAGGTGTGTGTAAGTGTAGCTCGAATCCTTATTATAAGAACATCATAGTATATTTAGGATACTGGATTTCTGACAAAAGAAAAGAATAAAAATATTTTAGGGGGTTGGAGAAGCAAAATAAAACAAAAGGACTCAAAAGAAGACATTACCTTAAAATCGGGTAACTCCCTTGGGTTTGAGCTCAAAGGCTTACTTGGGAATCCTTATGCCCAATGTTAGGCTTCAAGGAGTAAGAGAGTGAAGTGGAGAGACAAAATGGGCAGGGTTTGGCCGAGCCAAAGGCTTTGGGAGTTTGGGTAAGGAGGTAGAGGTGGGGGCCTTTTATAAGAGGAGAGGAGGGGTACTCTTCGAAAGTAAAGATAAGTTATATTATGTTAAAATGAGTTTCGGATTAAAAAGGTCCCACATTTATATAATACGAGGATATGGAGATAAGGGCTCGAAATCCACTCATCCAATTGGTTTTGGCCATGTGTAGGTCTTGGATTTTACATTATCTTTCCATTTTATTTAAATCCTTTATTAATGAGGTAATCGGTGCATCATCATGATGTCATAAATAATTTAATTTATATAAAGTCTAAAAATTATAAAAAAATACTATGATGTAGGAAATATTTTTATATTTCCAATGACTATTTATAATCAAAAATCTGACTTGTATAACCCCATGTAAAAATTGTTTCAGTAAAACATCTCATGTGTGTGTCATTTTTACTTTAACATTAAATAAAAAGTCATTTATGTCATTTCCCAACCAAAGTGGCTCCATGGGGTCCCCAAGTTGACCCATGGATTGTCTTGGTCGGCCATGACTCATCCAATGAGGTTAGGACATGTGTCATGTTAATTTCATATTATTAAAACATTATTTTTACCTTAAACTACACTAATTACCTCTAATCGTGATTAAAAACATAATAAGTTACTATTCACCAAAAAATTATTTTAATCCCATTGAACCACATTTTACTCCTTAATGACAACCATCTATGTCGGATTTTTGAAATTCAAAACACAAAGATTGCAAAATTTCATTTAAACGAAAAATCAGTTTTTATAAGTACCACTTAGTGGTTTCACTATTCATCAAAAATTGAAGCTTTTCAGAAAATTACCAAAAATTCACCCTAAGCTATATTTGATATTCAGAATTCAAAAATGAATTCTATTTTAAGAAATTCAAAACACATAAGTCACATTAATTAATTTAATTATTAATTCCCGCTATCATGACAAATATCGTGTTTTTATGAAATAATAAGTATCAAAAGATTGAAACTAGTTTAAGTCTGATTTCAAAGTGAAATTAATTCCAAAAACCACTATGGGATTTAATGGTAAAAATATATTCTAATTTCACTTTAAAACCAATTCAAAAGATAATCTAATCATATAAATAAATTATATTAAAAAGATGTTTTGAATTAAAATACAACATTTTACACTATTCATTAAAAAAAGATATTTATCGAAAAGATACCAAAAATTTACACAAAGTAAATTTTGATGTCCCGATTCTAAAGAAGAGATTTATTTTGGTCCAAAAGGATGTATAAGAGTGAACAAAACTATATTTAATGACGGTTTTCCATCAAAAGGCAATAAGTGAACCTTTAGTGAAAACTAGGGCATATACGCCTAAAATTGAATTCTTTCCGTATTTTAAACCTTTATCTTTTATTGGATAAATGTAAAAACATTTAAAAACATATATAATAATATTTTAGTTATTTCTATCCATTCCCGCCAATACAACAGCTACATGTTAACTTCCATTTAAAATAATATTATTTTATTATTAGAGTGCAACGTAAGATTCCCAAGAAACTCGTTGTTGCGTATTGGGTACGCCATCGAGCATAGCGTCCCCTTTAAAGTCATATTAATATTTTATTCACAAATATGGATAAATATGAAAATGTCATATTATTTATTTACCTGGGGTGTTACAATATCTCTAGATTTTTCTAATTGATCTTCACAAATAACTATGTGTTATTTCTTTCAATACTCAACAATTTTGTGGTTCTCAAATGCCTCACATAAAACATGATATTTTTTCAACACAGGATCTTTTCTTTCATTCTCTCACTATCTCTATCTCTCTCTTATTTATTTCTTGAAAAGTTTGTTTTTATCATAATATATTATCTCCCCCTTAATTCATACCTCTTTCCATGTCAATTCATATAGTAGAAAACAGTTTAATACTTTTTCTCGAATATTCAACAACACCAGAATTGTCCTATGAATCTTTATCTTTCAAAATAATAATTATTTTTATCTGTTGTTATTTTGTAGTTTTATCTTTAAAAATTATGGGAGTCTTTTATTTGGGAGAAACCATCTTGATGTATTCTATACTTTCATTGTAGAATATGATTCGTAACTAATATTCATAGTAATAACTAATACAATATTATTATTTGATACAATATTATTATTAATTGAGAATGTACATTGTGATTTATTGGTTATAGAAGTAACCTACCTCTATGGACACTGATTTTTCACCATCTTGAGAAGGTTTTCCATTACCATAAACTTATTTGGAGAATTATTATATAATATTATTTAAATATATTTTTATTATAAGAAAATATGATGGTGTCTCAAATAAATATTCATTATTTCCATCCAATATTCCTCAATATCATATACCGTATTCTAAAATTCAACCAACATCAATATGTTCTTCTTAATTTCCTAAAAAAATAGTGTTTTTTTATTCTGATTCTCTTATCTAGATATTGTTTTTTATGATCATTAATCATCTTTCCATGATCTGAAAATTTTACAGTATGTACTCTTATTTCATTATATTGTTTCATTTACTTTTTAAAAACACACATAATTTTACAATGTTAACTCCATATCATCTTTTTCCAATTTTTTATTCTCTATCATGGGTTATTAAATTTACTCAAGATTTATTTTTAAAATTATTTTAGAATCAATTCTAGTTATTTTTTCTTATTATCATATTCATGATTTTTTTATGAATCACATCCTATTTTAACATGTTCTATGAAATATATTTCATCATCATAATAATTACTACATAATAAATCAACATTCATTATTCTTCCCAAAAATGTATTCATTTAATAACAATATATTTTCCAAATTTTAATTCAAATTCTATTTCTGAGACATATTATCTTTTTCTTCTGACATAGAATCATAAATATTCATATTTGGATAGTTAGCTAAGAAATCTTCATTTTTATTGTAATTATATCACTTAAGATATTTTTTACATCTTAAATTCTAATTTCCATTTATTTATCTCATAGAGAGAAGAGAAATATTTATTTCAAATATTCTTCAACCTCCTCAAAAAATATAAAAATTTTATTGTTCTTCAATTTATTAATAAATAAAACTATTTTTTAAAATATTTTTAAATATTATTTATTCTTATGAATTATTTTTAATTACATTTTATTCTACCATATAAAATACACAGGAATATTATGAAATTCATATAAAGATAGATCATATCGATCCAATAGGTCTGAAACCTTGGGATCCTACCTTTCTGGAAAGTTTATCATTTGATTCTTGATAACAGTATAATCTTCTATCTTCTCACTAAATCCAATGGTATACATGGAAATGTCATTTACCCCTATAAATTAATCAATAATGTTTTATTTATCAAATTCATTGATATCATCAAATGTGCTTTTCTATATTTGCAGCAAAGACTCCTTGACATTCAAATTTCATACATCGATACTTCTAAACTTGTCTAACATAACATTAGTAGTTATGAAGCCCATAATATTTACATAAAAAGTATCAATGAGAGACATCCATGTGCAATTTGGAATTATTCCATTGCCATCCAAATATATATAATCGACCACCGTCATACAAAACACATTAAAAATAGGTATTACTAATATAGTAGCATCTCTAACGTATAAGAAAAGATATAGAAGGTAGATTTATATCATATTTATCTAAATATGATTGTTCCTTTATAAAAAATAGGAAACCCCATATTTTTAGCTGAATTTATATTCTCCATACACAATAGATAGCTGGATTGTTAAAGGGAAACCCTTTCATTGATACTAATTATATTTTCCAGAATAGTGTATGATAATTGGAAGGGGAAGGGTGAATTAATGATCACTATATTTTATGATTTTTTTTCATAACTCAACCAAATTAAATTGTTAGAGTTCTCAAAGAAATAAATGATATATAATAACTTCACCTTGAATGTAGTAAATATTGAGAATGAATAATCTGAACATGAAATATACATTATTAATTCAATGTGATGTACTCTTTTCCATGCTAATGATACCCCGCAACAAGGATTATACACTAAATAATTAATTAATATTACTAATGAATAAACAGTAACTAGTTCTATACCCTTGTAATCATTTCTCTTATTCAAGCATGTTCTACCACCAACAATAAACTCTTTTTCCATACTAGATTATACCCCCCCCCCAATTCTCCTTTAGTTCCCCTCTTCCTTCTCAAATAGTAATACACTCTATCCATGAGCCTCTTCAATAACTGGTTATACCCCCAATATATAATCTCTTTATTCAACATTATTGTTCAACTATAGAAATAACTTATTCATTATAAGGTCTTACTCCATAAGAAATATGTCTCACTTATTAATATATACAAATGCTTTATGATTTTCAAAAAATCTCTAAAAATATGATAGGTTATAATCTTCCTCTAAATATTGTCGAACCCGAATATAGAAAAATACAATCCTTTTAGAAATTTTTCTATTATTTTTCCTAAATTATTGTCCATCCTATAATATTCCATTTTTCTGTAATGTCTGGTATCATAGGTTACTTTCAACTCTATCTAACACCCCTTTTCTTAATAAAACTATATCAGTTACACCTGAGTCCAATTCCCCTTTATCTAATTCCACTCTTTATGATTCACCATATATTTATTATACTTCTTTTCATAGTCCATATATATGGAAATAATTTCTTTTGGTGGATCGCTTCTAGACCCCATATGTCAGATTCTCCCTTTCTTTATCCAATTATAATCTTGTTTGGTTACTCACCTTATTTTCTCTCAGAAACATTAAGAATTTGACATTATAGAATTTGTTATAGTAAAACATATAATTAACTCTTCTTCTATTTATTCATTCATAATTATTCAACAAGACTATGAGGGTGTGTGGGATGTAATTATATATTTCTGTTCAAATATAATTTCATTTTACCACCTTCAAATCCTCTAAAGAAGGGAAAGACAACACACATCTTATGAAAATCCATATATGTAATCATAAATTATCTATGAAATCATCCTAAAATATTTACTATATTTATACATTTAAAAATTATCTCTATCTAATCACCAAGAACATATTTATTTTTTTCTTAATCCATTAATATTTATAAGAAATCAAAATTCTAGTAAAACTCTATCTAATGATACTTTTTCCCAATCCCCTCAATCTAATATCCTTTTTCCAATTATCTCATATATATAGATTCCAAATATGGGCGATAATCCATATGTTGACATCATATTTATTTATCAGGTCCTCTGTAAAGATTACTCCATCGAATAAAATTAAAAATTTCCATCTTGTGGATTCATGAATCAACAATTTTTAATATACAAATCGTATAACATTCTAGCATCCAATCATCACTAATAGCTAAACTCAGTCTGATGTGGTTCACAATATTCTATATGGTGATATTTAGATATATTATTCTTCTGGTAGTAATTTATATTTTTCTAATTTTGGTAAAACATCATATAACCATTACATTATGGCATAATATCTTGACCATTGTAAAATATTTCTCAATCTGTTATGATCCTTCTAGATAACTCATGTTTTTTAAAAACCAAAATTATAAATAAGCTTAACTAGAATCATCAATACATTTATGATCATTAGTAATTTACTAATAGGCAAAGAGTCATCTAACTCATTAATTCATATTAGAACTAATTATCCAATAGTCTTTATATATTTTCCAATATACTTATCATACAAATAAATCATGATATATTAAAAAAAATACGACAAACTAAAATTGTAACAACACATTTTATAGCCTAATATCCTTGGGAATATGATTTTTTCAACATAATTATAATTTGGAATCTCATTTCCTTGATGAAATATCTCTTTCAAGATTTCAATCAATTTAGAGGAAATTTTATCAATCCACCAATTTCTTATTTTCAATGAAACTATTCTCATAAATACACATAGAACAATAAATACTGAGAAACTAGTGGATAATTGTTTCTCAATATCCATATACTATTATTCAAAAATTACTATATTTAATGGTTTCAACACCTAAAAACTAAATTAATTCATTATTATGATCCTCTATCTTATGATGAATATCTTCATTAGCATTAGATCATGGGAAATATTTTATTTCAGTATTCAATATCCTATATGAATAATTATGATTATAACCTTAGAAAACAAGATGTTATTTTATTTCTCAAGTATTTCACTTTATCATATTTCAATGTTTCTAATATGGATAGAAAATCATATGTGATTTCAATATTTGTATATTGAACTCCAAGAAATAGTCAATTGCCTTCTCACATTCAAAACTAGTTCTTCATAAATTTATCTAATTACAATTCAAAAATTATATATAACAGCAATAAAAATGATAAATAAAAAAATTATAAACATTTAAATATATATATATATAAAATTATTATAAAAATTATTTAAACATGAATAAATTTAAATGAATCAATTTATAACTAAAATAAACTTCAACATGACAATAATTTATAACCAACAACTATTAAAATGAAATAAAACATCTTATAATAAAAATATTATCTCCATTTTTCAAGAGAATACCTACTTCAAATATTCCATTATCGTGTATCCATTTTATTTATAACCCTATATTCTTATTATTCCACTTATTTTGGTTTAGAACAAATTCATCAATATCGCCCCTTATTTATTCATATATCACATATTGATATTTTTAGGATAGTTATTGTTGTTTCAATATTACTCATTTTTGTTATATTTCATACTCTTTATATTTATTCATCACAATTTCATATGTACTCTACCATAAGAGTATATTATAAACGTTTAACTATAATATTATTTATTTACCTTTCTGCAATATATTCATTAGTACTTTCAAAATTTTGATGTATATAAGGAATCCATCATATAATGCCATATTTTTTGATATTTTCTATGTATAATCATCCTTTACTGAAATATTATGACCTTTTTATAAGATTAAAAAATTATATCAATTATACAAAATTTGTAAATTTAAATGTTATTTTATTGTTTTCCATAATTTAATTCATACATCACCAGTCTATTGATTATTTCATTCTGTTTCATATATTTATCTATTATATTAAATTTTTTCATATTCAATTATAATATTATTTAATATTTTTAATTGATTTTAGTATGATTATTTTCCTATTTCTTTACGTTCGTTTTTTTATTCCATAAATATTTTATATACTATTGAAATATTAATGGCATTTCATCTAAAAATTATTATAATTTAATTTCTTTCATATCATGATTCCATTCATGGTAATTTATTTTTATTATATGATATAATAAATTTTCATCATTAAAATAACATTTTCTCAGGAAAATATTAAAAAAAATCATCCATTTCTAAAAATTAGGCTTTCATTGTTATTATTTAAATATTTAATATTCACTATGGAATCATATTATTAATTATTTTACAATTAAATCTCTTAATATATATATATATAAAACAAATTTCATAGGTCATTTATATTTCACTCTATTAATATTATTTATGATTCATTCCCTCTTTTTAATTAAATTTCTTAAAAAACAATACAAGGATTCAATTTTTAGATTCTTATTTATCTATTTAATTTTAAAAATGAAATATCTTCATGTTTATTGACCTATTACTACCAAGATCAATATTTTTAAAAAATTCCAAAAATCATTATTCAATATAATCCTTTAAACTAAAATTTTATTGTGAATATCCAATTAATTAGTATAAATATGTAATGTTTTTTCATATAGAGTTTTTTTTTAAATTTACCACTTTTTTTCAAATATTAAAATATTCATGTATAAAAATATATTTATACATACATAAATTTAATGTAGATCATTTAAAGAGGGGAAAAATATAAAATAGAATTCATTTTAAAAAATAAATTATAAGTTAAAAAAATTTATCAAACAAAATTTATAAATAAAGTAAAATTTAGAATGTTTTTTAACCATAAAAATCTACAGTTAAAAATAATTTAGAAATAAATGACTCTAAATATTAACAATTATAACCATAATAATACTAAATACATATTTGATATTCTGTGAAACATAAACCATTGAATTTGAAAACATTTAAAAATAAAAATAAAAACCATATTTCCAAAATATAGAGATCTATGAACATGATCCACAACTAGGAGGTAAAAAGCATTAATATAAGAAATTAATAATTTATCAATTAAAACAGATGGATGACTAAAAATAGACAGAAAATATTGAAAACGAGGGAACATGAATAATACAATTGAATAAAAAGTTTAGTGTTTAAAACTAAAAAGAGGGAAACAAAACCCCAATAAAGAAAAACAGAAACACCAATAGAATGAATGAAACATTAAGACAACTCTTGTGAAAGAAAATATAGATATTTTAACATGAATGAAATTGATAAAGGATTTGAAATGAAGAAATCGTGGCGTTAGGAGTCACTGTGTTAAGGGGTTCTAAAAGTTTTCATAAAATGAAATGGGTATTGTGAAAGAATCACTTGATTTTAATATTATTTAAAATTATTTATCAAATAACCATTGTAAAATAAAAAATAGTTTTATTAAATTATTTAAAATGAAATAACAACTTATGACTAGAACAATTTTCAAGATGGATAAAATACATATTTTGACATGGCGACATGCGATTTTTTTTCTTATAACAACAATTCAATATAGTACTTCATGATATCATGGATATTCCATTATAAAATTATCTTATTCCCATTAACCAAATATTTCTCACATAAGAATACATTTTTTGTACATTTCCTTATTGAACATCCCCAAAGAAGAAAGATATAACCCAAATGAATATTGTGGATTCACATTAGATTTTAATATCTCCTGATAAATAAATATCATTATAAAATAATAAAATTTATATTTACAACAAGATTTTATGATTTTATTTTAAATGAAAAAAATATTTTGAACACTAAAAATGAAAAATCATTCAGCATCGAAATAAATATCATGGAAACCAACTTCACTGATAATTCGTAGTCCTCATACAAATATTAGTGAACATGATGATCAAATTATTATTTATTTTAAAAAATTATTCATTTATATTCCAAATGAATTCAATGTTTTAAAATGAGATACATAATAATATTGAACTATTGGGAATGTACCAGTACGAATAGATATCCCTATTATTCAATCAATTGATGTTACCAAAAGTGATGCTAATCCATGCCTGATTCCCATGATACCATTTGGTTCAAATGATAAGAAATCATCTTCAGATAAAATGGAAAACACATATTTTAAATGAAATAAATAAAAATTTGGATAATGATATTTCATTGGACCATTAAATTCCCCGAAAAATCAATATGACAAAAGAACATTATTGTGATCAAGTGTAAATTTTTATAAATTTAACATACACTGGAATATGTTATAACTATTTAGAGAAAGTTTTTGATTAAAAATTTCTATTTAATATGTTAATGAAAATTATTTATGGGGATTAAGAACCTAAAATGATTAATTAATGTCATAATAGACTACAATTAGAGTAGTGGAATGTTGTGAACCCATATGAATTAGGATAACTTAGTAAAAATGAGGATTATTAGTCAATTTTGAAAACCTTTAAATGAATTAAACTCATTGGTTATAAATAAATACTCTTTATAAAGATCAATGTAAATAAGTATGTCATGTTATATAATGTAGAAATTATTTCTCCAGGATTTTCACACATATCCAATATTGATTATGATGAAATGTACACTCACGTAATGGATTTGATAAACTATAGATATCTGGTGATTTTTTTGTACATAAGTATCAGGATTTATTTCTTTTATATTTTTATAATAAATATCAATTTGTTAATATTAATAATGTTTTTTTATTAAAATCCTCAATGTTTTTAAATTCAATTAAATTATTATGGATCTCGAGTAATTATATATTTATGTTGAATAAATCATGATATGTATTAAATAAATAAGGGAATAAGTTGTATGGACATTTTAATGTATATTTAATGAAAAAAATAAAAAAATGATCTAATTTTCCCATGTGTCCTCATTTCAAGTATTGGGATTGATTTTTTAATCATTTTAGTAAATATTATTGATTTAATAATTTTTGAAACATTTTACTAACATTCCATGGTAGTAAAAATTTAAAAAAATGTATTTGATATGAAAAAACATGGTAAGATATATTTCATCCTCGGATTACACATTAAATATCTTAAAAGAGGATTTTTTTTATTAATCATGATATTCTGAAAAAGTACAATAATGGATCAACATGGACTATTCAAATCATTTACATACTCCACTAATATTATAATCTCTTTATTATTCTACAGATCCTGTTAAAGAATGTGGGGGATAATAAAGAACTTATTGATCTTAATGTACCATATATGAGTTATATTAGAGAAATAATAAACCATAAATATAATATAAATATATAAATATATATATATATATATATATTGGGGAATTTATTGGTGTTGTATAGTTCATATAATACATTTTTTCATTGTAATTATACTAAATGTATATTACTATACCTTTAAGGATATATATATTAGGAGTTATTTTATTTTAAAGGCTCTAATAAAAAAAATAGATGGTTATACTAATGTAGGATACATCCCTAATATATATAAATAATGTTCTTGGACAAGATATTGATTTATTTATGGGGGAAATTCAATTTCATAGTTTTCATAGAAAAAATATTTCTATGAATTCATATAATTATGATTAATTTATTAAAATTAATGAATGAATTCAAGAGTTTAATTTTCTATACTTGGTTATTTATCATATTAGAGGTAATTGTGTGTTGGATGTAAATAATTATATTACAAACATGTAATATAAATATAATGATGCTGGAATAAGATATGAAATTGTTGTCGAAAGAGAATAAAACATATCAGACCAAATTTAATTTTCAATCAATATCATTAAAAGAAGTGTGAGATTGATATATACTAAATAATGTCTAATTAAAATCTTATAGATTTATTATCACTGTCATTTCCATCTACAACAATTGAAAACATGATTAATAATTTTTGTATGTGAAGTCTAAAAAATCAATCAGGACTCTTTGAAAAACAATTGGGAACATTGTACACTTTCCACCATTATTGGGGTTTTCCAATTTGGTTTTCATAATTTGGTTAAATATGTGGTATCACAACATGGAATTAAATTATTTTGTTTTTACATTTTTAACACATGTTTTTTATGTGAATATTATATGAGATTAAATGAAATTAAGAGTTCTATGGGGGAGTACTGTAAATTTTCATTTATTGTGTGTGTGTTTAAAAAATATAAATTTATAAAGACACCAAATATTCCAAATGCATTATAATCCACAAACATATGGTATCTCTATTCTTTTTAATTACAATTGTTGTATTAGATTTTGAAGTTATTAATCTCAATTTGTGTATTAAATCTATTATATAATATATTAAATAACATGAAACATTTTTATCCCACAATTATATGATATATAAAAAGGGTTTCACACTAATATATAGTGAGGATATTTTCTATTTAGAGTTGTATAGAAATAGAGAAAAAACTTCTATATATCAATATATTATAATTCAATTTACACAATTCACTTTTCTACACAGAGAAATGTATACATAAATTTAAACCCATGTTACATTTAGAAAACATTCTGTTTTTTTAAAGAAAAATACATATATGTATTTTTATTTCATTCAATAGTTCGTACTCATCATAAATTGAAATGAAAAACGTTTGAAAAATTTTAATGAGACTAAAAAATCCCATTATGGTATATAAAAATAATGGAAATATAATTTTCCAGTGAAAATACAATACTGAAAATATGTTTTCATTTTTTAAATAATAAACATTTAGTTCAAAATAATCACTTACAATTGAAATATAATTTTCACCCAAAAGTTTTATAATGAATTACCAAAGAAATCATAAAGGCTAAATGATAAATAATGAGGGATTCATTGAATATATTATAAAAATTTCCATTAAAATAAACATTCCACCAACATAATTTTAAGAGCTTTCCATTAAATGATAATCTAGTTATCATAAGATATGAAATCAAAAAAAAATGTCATAAAACGATATATAAATTAAAAATGAAATATATCCATAAAGATTTAAACAATAAATTATATAATAATAACTTATCATAATGATCGATTACATAAATTCATACATCATAGTCTTCCTATCAATTCCTTATTCCAAGAAATGATATATAAATTTGGGGGAATGTGAATAATACCCAAGATAGTTTATCAAATTTGACCCACTAATGCATAAACGAGATATAACTAGCTCCACCCTTAACATAAATATTCAAATTCATTAATAATATAAAATTATTGAATAAAATGATAGTATATATAATAAATAATCATTCACTTTGAAAAACTAGCATAAGAAATATCAATATTTTCCATACTCAAAAGATTGAACATTATGATGATAGGAAATCCTGAGGTATAATGGGCATAGTATAAATAGAGTATATAGATAATTAATTATAATTTTCTTTAAAATATGTTGATATAGATGAAAATCACTTTTACAAAGATATTAGAATATCACATAGAAAATATGAAGAAAGAACCATTTATTTAAAAAAAAGTAGAAAAAAATTCCCAAAATATTGGAAAAATTATCTTCATTAAAAAAATATGGAAAAATATAGACTAGTAATAAAAAATAAAAACATATATTATTTTAGAATAATTTGGTCATGGAGTAAACGTAAAAATGCATTTATTTGTAATTGTTTAAAAAGTTAAAATAACCCATATGGTAAATGATAAAAACGTAATGTTTTTTAAAATCATTATAAATGAAGTCAAAAGTAATTTAAATTGAAATATATGGATATTATAATTAAAAATAAAAATAATAATTTAGAAAATAAAAAATAACACTATCATAGGGGACAAAGAGTTTAATCCATTTTAAAAAATATTTTAAATAAAAATCCATTACCACATTGGTGACTTTTTAATGAAAATATCACTGATTGAGGGGACTTGAAAATGATTTTAAACCAAAATAATTTAAATCCATTTTGTTTAATACATATTCATATGTCATTTTATACAACACAAAATGAAATCATGTTTTAAAGATTGAATAAGTCCCGAGGAAAAAAATGAGAAGAAAAATCTATAACCTTGACTCCGGACATGTTTTATATGATCTCTAACTCTTGAATAATAAAATTATATTATTTTTAAACATTATTAATATTTAAAATTTTAATAAAAATATCCTTATTATTTTATTTAATTTAATACCATGACTTATTTAGTTACTAAATATGTTAGGTTAGTGTTGTTTTTTTATGAAGTTTTATTTATATTCCAAAAACTACTTCGGTATGTTAAACATGGTCAAATGATTCAACATATCATCATATAAAAATACTAATCCGGAAATAATTATCATTTTTATACATTAAATAATATTTTGGTCCCATCATTTAATTGAAGACATGAAATGAGAGAACAATGTTATCATTTTCCAACAGATGTTAGGTTAAGATGGTATGTTATGTATTATATTTATATAATCATAATTATCTGTTTAATATAATATATATTAATTAAATTAATTATAAATACCATCCATTTAGAGCGGTAATTATGTATGATACAAATCTCATCATGGTTGTGGTATCAAACATGTACACATGAGCATTTTTTTAATTTCTCATTAGGTTGAAAAGGAGATAAAAAGTTATGTTTCATAAAATCAACAAAATATTTTAATAATTATGATTAATATATTATAATATCACCATGGATATAGAATATTTGAAGGATTTATGTTAATAAATAAACAATAAAACAAGTGGCTACGTTCTGTTGCTCTTATTTTGAAAACTACCTCTGGATTAAAATTAATGCCTTATAGATTGGTATTTTGGGGAGACACAATCATCATATAAATTGGAAGGAATGATTTTAATGTAGTTTGGTAGAAATTTTTCAATATAAATATATCAATATATTTTTATAATTAAGGAGTGAAGGATACCTTTTATAGGTGAGGTTGGAGGAAATCATGTAAGCACAAGAAATATTAATATAAATCATATTTAGAACTCATATAAAATGCATAAAAATTTCCAATGAAGAAAATATATGGAGAAAAAAAATTCAAATAGTATATTTAAATACAATTTAGACATGTTTATGTGGTATTTTTAACATTATCTTTTAGTTTATCCCCCTCATTTTCCCTTTTAACAATAACTATGGTAACAATTTTATCAACCTCTATGGGACATGAAAGTAATTAAAAAATCATAAAATGGAAAATAAATAAGAAATTAAAAAAAATAATTGATTAATTACCATATTATGTAGTTATGATATTATTTTTATGATTTCAAAATGATTTAAAAATAATTATTTAATACTAAATATTATTTACATACATATTCAGGGCTATACATATATATTGACGTCAATGACATAAATATAATAATTCAATTTTAATATAATCATTTTAACCATCACTAATACTTTTAAATTATCCAAAAATATATATAAAACGATATTCAATCCAAAAAAACATCACTTTTAATCCTTTGAAAATAATTTATTTAATTTTTCTATTACACTCCCATGTGATGAATCGACGTTACATAAGTGTTTAATGCATTTAAACAATATCTAAATCTAAAAAAAATTGTGATCATAAATATATATTTTTACTCATCAATTTTATCTTATATTTTATTTAATATATATATGTATGTATGTATGTTATCTATATTGATATTATGATTACATACTAAGTGAAAGATATTGACTTTTTTTAATTATCATAAACTTAAAATAATATAAATGCTATAATCAAAAGAATGTGGAAAATATATTCCATATTTTTTAATTTATTAATATTAGGTAGATATAAACAGATACTATGAAATATAGTGATGTTTTGGATTGATTTTTAGATCATATCCTCTATATTTTTCCTTTTTTCCCAAATTTTACCCTTTACTGTCGTGATAAAATTTTATCATGGTTACTAATAATTATTAGTTAAAAATTAAATGGTACTTATTGCATAATTTAAATATTATTATTTAAAATATGAAATCCCATTTATAGGATTTAACTTTTAATAGTGGCAAAAAATAATTTTCAAATGAATGAGGAAAATGCAAGAAAAATAATATTTAGAAAAATACTAGTTTTCAGAATAAAATTATTTATTAAAAAATCATTTCTATTATTTACTATAATGGAATTAAATATATTATGTTTATCAATATTAATATCCATTCACTTTTAATAAAAATAATGAAAATATTAACATAGAAATTAATTTTATTACAATTAATGAATTCATAGTTTTAAAAAAATCAAAAAATTAGACTATTCATAAAAAATCATTTTCAAAATAAACCCAAAATTTTACATTATGATTTTTTTACATTATATTTTCAAAAAATAATTTTTTTTCGTAAAAAATTATTTCAAATACATGAATAAATGAATAATAATATAAGTATAAAACAACAATAAAAACTATTTTAAATGAAATATAATTTTTGAAGAATAAAATAAATTTACAGTCAATAATTTTTTAGAAAGTACCATAAGAAAAATATTAATTTATAAGATTTGTAAATTTCATTAAAATAATTAATCTATTGTGATTACGTAGTTATAGTTTAAAAAGACACATTTCATTAATAGATGAATAATTTTAAAAATCTACATATTAATCTAATATGATATTATTTTTAATTGAGTTCCCATTCACTAAGAAATAATTAGTAAATTTTTAATATGTAAAAATTTTCAAAATATATTTCATAATGATGTTAATATTGTAAAAAAAATCCAATAAATTTTATAGGTTAAACTGGTCATATTTTTATAATATTTTTATAATAGTATGTGAGATTTCTTTTTAAGCTTAGTATTGTGTTTAGTACACACAATAAAACATAACATTATTTTTAAACTAAAATCCCATGGTGTTACATTATCCCGCTAAAATAAATTAAATAATTTTAATTATAATACAATTATATAAAAAAAATTCATTACGTTCTTATAAAATCTGGTATATATATATATATTATAATGAAATTTAATTTCTAGGTCAAAAATAGGAAACTAAATTAATATACCTATGTAAGTCTCATAATTTCATATGTGTTTCTAAACTAATACCTCTATATTTGAATGTTATATTTTGAAATAAGACTCATTAGATTTAAGAAATTACATTACCATCCAAATTGTGATTTTAGGGTAATAAAAATACATAATTTATTTCAAGTTTAGAATATGAATCTTATCCTTATTTTGTGATTCAATCATTTTTAATATATATCTCATCTCTTACTCATATTAGTGAATATTTAATATTATCTTTTCATTCCTAGAGTATTAAAATAAATTTATAATAGATGAAAAGATCAATTCAAATATTAAAAGTTAATTATACCATTTTCCCTTCATAAAAGCCATGAAATGGTCAGTGAAAGATAAGATAATATCCAATATGCAAAAATATTATATTAATATCCAATGTCACAAAAATAACACACAAAATGATATTTAAATCATGATATAAAAAATCATTACAACTATTCAAAATATGTTACAATAACATTGTATCGCAAAGACTTGGAGGATTTGATTTAGTATTCATCCATGATCGACATAAAATTTATATTTAAATAACATGATTCACTCAAAACGTCACATATAAAAATTGTATATTCCATAATAATATATTTATCATATTACAATAATAATTTACAAAAAACATCATTAATCAATATATATCCAATAAAATCATAGATGACTCCAAAAATCAACTTAATATTTATTACTTAAAAAAATCCCACCATGTCTACTAATATTTTTCTTACCTTATTCATATAATATTCCTTGTATAAATAAATTCTTTGAAAACACCTTCAATTATAGAGTCACTATAACACCCCGATATTTTATGAGATATATTTTTTTTAATTTCGTTGATATCTTCAATTTTATGCTACACCAAGATTAACTTGCAGTATACGCAACAATATATGTGGCTCATGTTACACACAATAGCGACCTTCCTCGATAACTTGTGTGGTACGCAATACCATGTTTCACTAAACAATGAAATATTATAATATAATTATGAACTAGCGGTTATGAAATGTATTTACTGAATTTTGAATTTTATAACATTATAATTCATCTGAAACATTTTCTAGAACATGGTATGAGAACAAAATTGATTTTTTGTATAAAGGAAATATTTTTCAACAAATGCAGTTTTGCGTCCTTTTCATGGAACACTAATTTTAAATATAAATTTTTACAAGTTTATAAGTCCAATTTGACAAAATAAACTAATTATTTTGAATAAGCATATAAAAATATAATTTGGATAAATTTTTCATATTTTTATGATAACTTCCATATTTTGATGAATAAAACAAATACACTAAATCTTATGTAAAAGAAACTTTTTTTGATTGAGATAATTTATATGGTTATATTATAATGTTGAATGTTTTTAAATTATAAATATAATATATTTTTACCATTTAATATAATTTATGTCATTATCATTAGTTTTACATTGAATTTATAGGTAAAAACATTTCAATATTTGGAACATTTGAAACAAAACCCCTTTTTGTTGTGACTGTGGTATTAATTTTAAATTAATTACCACATCTTCAGTGTTTTGAATTTGTAAAAATGGAATCACTATTTACAATCAATAGGTTTAGATTGTGTAAATAGATAACTTCTATTTTTAGGCATTATGTATAGTAACTATGGTAAATTTTATTTACCAAAGTTGAAGTTAAATCAGGTAATTAAGGGTAATCTTAATGTTATAAAATATCCCTAACACTTGTATTGATATCATTGGTTGATTATATTTCCCCCTCAAACACTCTTGTTCGAAATGGAATTTATTGGAACCCACATGGAAGTTATTTAGACATTTAATTAATTTAATTTAAAGGAAATTGAAATATGTATCTTCAAACATTAATAATTAAATTATTTTTAATATAAGTTTATACAAAATATAAATTCAATTATAAATAATAATTTTAAGTATAACATATTTTTATTTATCATGGTAAATTTTTTAATGTTTATGATATTTATAATTACCTAAAAGCATAACATAAATGATGTATAAATTATTTATTTAGTTAAAAATCACTATTATTGGTTTTATTAAAATAATAATACCCATAAAAGGCCCAAACACTTGACCAAAACATATTGGTCGTGTATATCTAAACCATAATAATCCAATGGTATACCTTTGGACTATTGGGATCCTTATAGTTGTGATTATGCAGTTATATTATTCGATTTTAAGTGATGTTAAAGTGGTCACCTCCATAATATAATAAATATTACAATTTAAATTTTGTGATTTTAAGATGATAAATTCAAGTAAAAGTGTTATTATAAAAAATATTAGATTTATCTTAATCATATTATTTTATTTTTAATTGTTCTTAAAAAATAAGTATATTAAATAATTATACAATAATATTGTTGTATTATTATATTTAGATAAATAACATATAAATGGTTTTGAAAATATTAAAATAAATATTATATGAACTAATTAATATGAACCATTAATTTTATAGATTAATATGACATGTTAGGGATCTATTAAATATTTTTTTTAATATATCTTCTATTTAGATTTTATATAAATCCAACTAATTGAATAGTTTCAAAGTTGACACTAGTGATATTTCATAAAAATAACATATTATTTAATTGTTTAAAAATTTAAAATATATTGAAAATTTTAAAATTGAATATTATGTGGAATACCATGTAATAATGTATCTGATTATGGAAAATTCACAACACATATGTAAGTATTTATAACAATTTAAAAATTAGAATATTATTAACACTAATAAAATTAAATAGATTAAATAAGGATAAATCAAAATGATAAGGTTTAAAATAAACATAAAACATATATAAATTTTATTATTTGATGATATTACAACCCTATATCATCAAATATTCTAATTTTATTTATTTTTGGAGGTTATAGTTGGGGTTTGATTTTATTATAAATTAATATTTTGGTGGTTTCCAAAAGTGCCTTTCTCTTCTCTTATAAAAGGCACATCCTCCCTCACCCATTCACTCCATTTTGAGATTCAGATTTATAAGAAACCAGTAAATTTACATTATAAGCTTCCCTAGAAACATAAAATAGGTTTTGGTATTCTTCAAATTCCAATTTAAGTTCTATAAGAGGAGGTTTTTAAGAGGGACGTCAATGAAAAGGTAATATCCTTTACTGATTCATTCAAAATTATTTCTTCTTCTACTTTCTCAATATGAGTTGTTTCCTTTTTTAGTAAAAACTCCAATATAAATTGTATACAAATTTTTTATTACAAATATTAAACAACTATATTCCATCTTCTATTCATCCTATTAAAAATGAAATCACCATGTGTGCATACGTAAGGCCTACTGTCTCCATGACGTGGTGTAATATTTTTTCATCACCAAAATACATGGATTTGTATAATTATGGAAGAAATATCTATATTTGATTATTGAATATTAATATTGATTTTGAAATATTAAACACCCTACACTTCAATACAATTCCACAATCTTGGGAGTGGTACCATCGCTCGTGCGCACGTACGGCCTACAGTCTCAAGGACGTTATGTGATTCGTTATTCATGATCTTCCTAGAAGAATTATTATATAAATGAATTGAATGAAAAAATAGGATATATATTATACTAATACCATTATTTAAATTATTTATCTATATGAAAAAATATGAATAAGAATTTATTTGACAAAACATGCATAAGAACATAAATCAGTTAACATCCGAATAACGAGTAACAATGAAAAGTTACTAATAAATAAGTAATAATATGACCATATATGATATCATAAAAATGTCTATTATTATGAAATAAGTCAATGGAATTTTTTAAATCATTATACATGAGGTTAGGATACATACAAAGCATATCAGAACTAAGGTAAGGTAAAATCTCACAATCTCATTTTTATTTGAGATTGTATATAATTTAGTATTTACGTGGGAAAATTTATAATCCACATCCATGTTTCCTCAATATCTAATATTATTTATATCCTCATATGATTTTTTATATCCAATTATTCCTATAGGATTATTTTTAGAAAATGTTATGAAAGGAATCATTTTTTGTTTTTAGAATGAGATACTTTTTGACTTATCCTTCCTAAGTATGAGAAAAATGTTTTTTTAACTTATACGGCCTGAATGGGTTGTTATTATTTCATAGAATATTATTTCTAAAAATATATCTCTACATATTTCATTATTATTTTCAACATAATTCATTTATTGTAAAATTACATGGTATTTTGAGAGAAGAAAATTATTTTAAAGAAGAAATGATATTTTCCTCAAGAACTAATTTCAAGTGTTTTATAAAGATTCATTTTCATATAAGATGATATCAGGTTATGGTTATACACCTTTTATTATATTGATTTGATTATGTTATGACAGAATTCTTTTAATGAATTCTTTTTATCTTATATGGATTATGTTATGATAACATGATGTTTAAGAATCCCATTTTGTTACATGGGTTACACTATGATATTTGATTTATGATTTTGTGGAACACATAAGAATTGTTTCATTGTGAGATGTGTGGGACCAATATTTCCCTCCAATGCATTGTGTAATGATTTATATCTTTTGAGATATAAATGGTTGGAATGGCAAGTAAATCTTGTTCAGTATTACATGGGTGGAACGTGGAGTGAATTCGGTTCAATAATGGACTTTGTCCTCTATGATGGTCTGGGCGATGAGCCTTGACTATTATGAAATTATTTTCTAATCTTATGTGTGTATGCCACAGAGTTTCTTGTCTTATGTTCTGATTTTTGGGATTACATTGCAATTTTACAAATTATCCCATGACATGAAATTGTGACCTCTCATTTGCAGGATAATATTTTCAAATTTTTTATATGATTGTTATTTTCATTGTTTACCCATATAGAGAATTTGAGGTCACCCTTTTTATATTATACTTTTCCCCAGGATATTAGGAAATGTTTTAGGTAGGAAAACAAGTGTAATGTCATTATGGGCGATGTTTAATATATTTCACCATGATTAGAGGTTTATGTTCCGAGTTTCCAAAGACACTAAACAAATACAGTCATTAGGTGAATGTTTGTGTCATGTAATAAGTTTTCCAAAAAAGTAATGTAATGTCCATGTATGTTAATCTTGGATCTCTATAGTTGGTATTATAATGAAGGATTAGTTACACTTTAGATACTAGGATGTGAAAAAATTAGTGAGATCCATAGAGATATTGCAAAAGTATGTCTAGGGATGTCCCTATGGATACGTTTTTGTATAGGTTACAATCCTAGAATTATGATGATGATCATGAATAACCTAGGATTAAACCTAATATGTTAGAGATTCAATGTACCCCCCCTTGATTATGTTGTCTTCATAGTTTGATTTTTCCACACACACTATTCTTTTTGGGTTTTAGGAAATGGCTATAAATAGGATGATTCGTGTTAATGGATAATATGATGGACTATGGAATGATATTATTCATGGGAAACCAAATGAAACGGTATTTGGATGGAGAAAATTTGTTAGTATTCCTAATCATAAATATCATAATATGACCAATAATCTCAACATTGGTATGTTTCCGAACTCATCTAATAAGTGAAATATGGAGTTTCATGATGATCATAGAGGAAAGAATGTTCAATTTCCCACATGTAAATCATGTGGGAAGAGACATCAAAGAGAATGTTTCAATGGAACAGGAAGGTGCTTTGGGTGTGGAATAGAAGGACATAAAACCAGTAATTGCAAAGGAAAAGGATATGTTAACACAATGGATAAGGATAATGGAATTTCTATTACATCAACAACAATTAAATGTTTTAAATGTGGAATGTAAAGGCGTTATTCAAACTAATTTCCTACTGGAAAATCTCATGAATAGAATCAGCAACGTTGTATGGGTAGTATTTAGGTTGACGATGATGATGAAACTACAAATGATATATGATATGAATGAAGTGTGGAGGAATAAAATGATTAATCTCAGTCAATGATTTATGAAGATAGTGGAATGATTTATGTTTACCAAGAATAACTTATAAATCTATAGACTAAATAAAAATCTAAGGATTGTTACTCTATTGTGTTTCCTTGAGTATTTGAAAATATATGTTCAATTTTACCGGTAACCATTAAAAGTGATTAAAATAGTTTTTGAAACTATATGATATGCACAAAATGAGGGAAAAAATAGAAAATAATATGTTTAATATTATTCATTTTATCATGACTGATAAAAGGAAAAATTGATATCATGGTTTAAATATATATAATTTTTTGTTATTATCTGTGAGTGGAAAGATTTAAATTTTGACAGAACACATGTTTTCATTAAGATTCTATTGGTATTTATGTTTCAATAGAATTCATGATTTCGGTATTCATATGTTTGGAATGTTACCAACAAGATATATCTAATGATATATTGGGGATAAATGAAAGTATTCACATGCTTGTTATATTACCATTGTAGTAATCATTTTCATTATACAATGAAATTAGATAGAAGTGTTTTGGGTAATATTAGAGAATGTTAAGGATTAAGTTGGACATCAGATTGTATAGATTAAGGCTCAAATTATTATTTACTTTTGATATTATTTTTGGAATTTTATAATGATATAGTTTTAGTAAAAGGAAAACTGAAGGATGGGCGACAACTTGTCGCATTGAACATGGATGCAGGAATTGAACCCACAACCGATGTGCGACAAGCCTTTATCACCTACCACTATCCTATAAGCAGTCCCTTGTTAGTACATATTATTTTTATTTTATTAAGAGGTATGATAGATGAAGCATAAAGCCATTTTTAACCATATAATATTAACCTCGCCATAGACAGACTTATGTATATTTAATATCATTTGAAAACCTTTTCATGATAGAGACAGATGGAATGACCTATCATTCTATCACAAGATCTGTTAACAATTTTATAATGACAAATTCGACATCAATTCATCAAATAAGAAATGAAGTGGAATGTGTTCATGGAATGACCAATGATGATATTACACTGAAATCAAGTAAGTATTTTTTCTAAGATAAAATTATTCAATTATAGGGAATGGATATTGAAAACCAAAATGTTATCCTCGTACATTATTATCCGATGAATCATATGGTACCTTAGATCATCACAAATTTTTGGCTTTGTTATTATTGTCTTTTTCATTACCATGTTCTCTACTACTCTCCATCAGAACATAACAGTTAGATTTAACTTCCATATCCATGTTTTCACCTATGTTCTCTAATGTGGATACCTAATGATTAGTTAATTTGGGTATCTATTAAATTTCATACATTAATTTTTAAAATTATGTTTTAGTATTCATTTTTAAAATTTGGGTTTATATTAACGAAATATTCATGTAGTAAACCATTTATAACAGCTATGAATTTCAAAGGTGAAATTCATTTTAAGAGATTATAATGTAACAACATGGGATTTTATGAGATATATTATTTATAATTTCATTGGTATATTTTGTTCTATGCTACACCAAGATTGGATTGTTGTATACACAACAATATACTTGTCTTGTGTTACACGCAAGAGCGACCTTCCTCGATAGCTTGTGTGCTACGTAATACTGAGTTTTACTAATCAATGATATATTATAATATTATTATGAACTAGCTGTTATTAATAGTATTAACCGCTTTTTGAAATTTATAAAATTATAATTCATCTTACACATTTTCTAGAACATGGTATGAGAGAAAAATCGATTTCCTTATAATGGATGTATTTTTTTAAAAAAATAATTTTCCCTCCTTTTAATGGGGGCACCAAATTTAAATATTATTTTTGAAAATTCTATAAGTTATAATTTTTAAAATAATATAATTATTTTGAATGATGAAAAAAAATAACATTGGATAAATTTTTCATATTTTTATGAAAACATTCATATTTTGAACCAAGAATAAGTTCAAACACCTTGATCAAGAAATTGACGCTCTTGAAACTACTCTTCATCAGATTCAAGAATCAATTACTCTCAAGAACATCCCTGTAAATGATAAACGGGAAAGGAATGATTCCTCATATTAATATTACATGTTAGGTATCTATGAATTTTTTTTGAATATATATTCCATGTGGATTTTATGTAAATTAAAATAATTGAATAGTTTAAAAATTGAAACTATTTATATTTTATAAAAATAACATATTATTAAATTGTTTAAAATTTAAAAATATATTTAAAAATTATAAATTGAAAATTATGTGGAAGAAAATGTAATAATGTTTCAAATTATGGAAAATTCACAACACATAAGTAAGTATTTATTCCAATTTAAAAATTAGAATATTATTACCACAAATAAAATTATATTGATTAAATAATGATAAATCAAAATTGTAAGGTTTAAAATAAACTAAAAAAATATCCAAATTTTATTGGTTGTTGTTATTATAACACAATATCATCTAAAATTATAATTTGAGTCATTTTCATGGTTTTAGGTGGGTTTTTATTTTACTATAGAAACATGTTAGGGGTCCTGGTCTTCTTCAAAGACCAACGTTAGTGCCCTAAGAAGAGGGAATATCCTTTACTGATTCATTCAAACTTATTTCTTCATATAATTCCTCTATATGACATGTTTCATTATTATTTAATAACAACAATATAACTTGTATACTAATATGTTATAATGAATATGAAACAGCCATATTCTAACTATTATTCATCCGCTGAAAAATGAAATCACCACGCGTGTGTGCGTACAACCAACCGTCTCCACGCCGTCGTGTAATATTAATTCATCACCAACATACTTGGATGGGTATAATGATGATAGAAATTTCTATAAAAGGTTAATATAAAGTGATATTGATTATAAAATATTATACATTATACACTGCAATATAATTCAATAGTCATGGGAATGATATCTTCGCTCGTTCGTACGTACGACATACATTCTCCACGATGTGATGTGATTCGTTCTGCATGATATTCAATATAGAATGATTATATAAATGGATTGAATGAAAAGATATGATATATATTATACTAATACCTTTATTTATATGATATAACTATAACATAAAAATAGGAATATGAATTTATTCGAAAAAACATGCATAAGAACAAAAGGCAGTTAACAACCGAATAATAAGTTAAAATGAAATGATACTAATAAATAGAAATGAATATGACCATATAAGATATCATAACAGTGAATAAGATTATGTAATAAGTAAATGCATTATTTAAATCATTATACAGTACGTTCGGATATGTACAAAGCATATCATATCAAAGGTAAGGGAGAATCAAACAATCCCATTTTTATTTGATATTGTTTATACAACAGTATTTACTAGGGCATATTTATCATCAACATCCATGTTTCTTAAATTTTTAATATTATTTATATCCTCCAAAAATTGTATAAATCCAATTTTACCAATTAGTGAATTTATAATAAATGATATGAAAGGAATCTTTTGTCGTTTTTGGTACGAGAAACTTTTTGACTTTTTCCGGCCAATGTACTAGAAGAATATTTCATTTAACTGATACAACATGAATGGGTTATTATGATTTAATATAACATCATTTCCATGAAGATTCCTCTACAATATTTCATGATTATTTTTAAAAATATTCATTTCTTTGAAAATTTCATGGCATTTTGAGAAAACAAAATGATTTTGAAGGAGAAAGGATATTTTCTTCATTAACTATGTTCAAGTGTTTTATCAAAATTATTTTCCATCTACAATGATATAGGGTTTTGTTTCTATACATATTATTATATTTATTTGATTATGTTATGATTGAACTTTTTTTATGAAGACTTTTTATCTTATATGGATTATGTTATGATGGCATGATGCTTAAAAATCCCATTTTGTGAAATGTGTTACTCTATGATGTATAATTTATGGTATTGTGTAACACATAAGAATGGATTAATTATGAGATGGAGGTAACTATATCGCCTTCCAATTCATTTGGTTATGATTTATATATCGTGAGATAGATATGGATGGAACAATAAGTAAATCCAGTTCAGTATTACAGTGATGGAACGAGGAGTAAACTCTGTTCAGTAATGTAATTTGTCCTCTATGATGGACTTGGTGATGAACCATGACTAATATGAACTGGTTTTATATGATTATACATGTATTCCACAATGTTTCATGTAATATGTTATGATTTTTTGGATTACATTTCACTTCTACGATTTATCCCATGACATGATATTATGGTCTCTCATATGCTGGATAATATTCTATAATGTTATATAAGATTGGTATTTCCTTTGTTTACCCTTTTTGAGAATTTGATCTCACCTTTTTTATGTTTTGATTTTCCCCATCATATAATGAAATGATTTAGGTAGGAAAACAAGTGGAATATCATTATGGGAGATGTTGAAGATCATTCACCATGATTAGAAGTTAATGATCTGAGTATCCAAAGACACTAAACTAATACGGTCATTAGGTGTCTGTCTTTGTCATTTAATAAGTTTTCCAAAATAGTAATGTAATGTACATGTACAACAATCTTGGGTCTCTATGGTCACTAAATCAATTTTCAATCCCATATTTATCTATATTATAAAATATAAATTCCAATAATGTAATATCCATTTTAGCCCTGTTAAACATAAATACCATAACATCAAATATTGTATAAACCCTAATGGTTATCAAAACATTAATCATATTTCAAAAAAATATATATTCATTATTCATTAATTAAATTATTCACTAAATCACATGTCAAGACTAATTGTTACATAATCCTCAACCATTTTTTAATCCGCAAAAAATGTCATCCAATATACTCCCATCACAAAAAATGGTATTAAATAAATTAATCCAATTATAATATATTCATTTATTAACCCCAAAATAAAATACAACTAGATCATAAATTTTGAAACCCTCTCTGTAGACACATCAAAATTTCAAAATTCTTCATAAACCTTTATCCATGATTTTTCATATTATTCTTTAATAAATATTTACTATAATAAAATACAATAATTTCCATTGATTAATATATAACTATAATTTCATGTTTTTTACTTTAAAAATATGAATGGAAATTAATGTAATAATTTTTTTTTGAAGTTCCTTATTATTCACCAATGAAACATAATTATTTTTAAAAATCTTATTCATATAATATTTCTAATTCCATTCTAGATATTTCATCATTTTTCCTTGGTAGTATATTTCTATTTTTCCTATTTTACTACATTTCAAACATCATATAATTCTTTAAATACAGTTACATATGTGATTCTTACCAAATTATTAAAAAATATAAATTTTAATATTTTTATCATCATTATCATTATCACCATAAATATGATATGACACAATATTTAATTAATTTTGTGAATTAAGAAACAATCATATGCTTAAGGTGTTAATACTAACTCAATATAGATGGTTAGGACAAAACAAATGTTTTTTCATTGTAGATTTTATCTCATTTGTTTTCTTATTTATAAAACCACAGTATTTTCCATCACATCCATTGTTAGAATTATTACTTTTGGTTTTAAACATTCACTCAAACCAGAATAGTTAGTGTCTTTATATCAAATATAATCATAATAAATCATGTCATGAGGAGGATAAATGGTAATAAATCCTAATCATTTCCATCTTTTAATAAATTTAATATTTCTCCAAAACATATTAACCATTATGTTTATAGTATAATTCAATTGTATTCTCAAATAACTATAAAACATATATTGTTTTATAAACCGTTAATTAGATACTAACTAAACTAAATTGTACCATTAACCACCCTTAATTACATTTCTCATAACCAGGGATCAACATTCATATATTTTGATGATTATTTTTTAAGTGCATTATAAAATCAGTGAAACAATCTTACATATACAATAATTTCAATACAAAGTGGTAACTTCTTCCCAACAATCATTTATTCAAAAAAAATATGATTCATAATGTTAATCTAATGTTTCATTCAAAACACATCCACTTATTTTAATTTGAATCACCAAAAGGGAAATATAGTTATTGATATAGTTCATAATCACTCATAATCCATGTAGAAAATATTTGAAATGATGTATGAAAAAAGAATAGTATGTGATATAAAAATAATCTAAATAAGATATTCAATTCCCATTAAAATTATTATTGTTTTCATGTAATAAAATTTGAGATCAAAATAGAGACATACTAACTATTGAAAACAACAATTTTCCCAAATTTTTTCAGAATCTGGTCATAACAATAAATAAATGAAAAAAAAATTCATAAGGGTTTATTTTAAATTCATTAAATAATATCCATGAAAAATAAATATTCTTCCATTAAATATCGTGATGATTACTTTAAATCGTTATATATTTTTCATATATTATTCAGTAAAATAATTCACATTAGGAATAATATTTATCATAAATGTTAAATATATACATGTAAAATATATATAATCCCATGGATAATAATAATCTAATTGATAATGATGGAATTCATTGTTATAGAAATCATAACCAAACCATTAAGGATTCAATACAATAAATCATACATAAATAGGGGTGTCAGGTGAAGAAAAATTGTATCATGATATTATTGATGCATAAATGGCCTATAACATGCCCTAACCCTAATTTACTAAGTCATATTCATTAATCATACACAATAAATGAATAAAAATACTATAAATAATTAATATAATCATTCATATAAATCTATCATGTTAAATGTAAATATTTTCTACAACCAATGAATGGATGAACATTATCTTATGAAATCTATAGAAATAAGGTGTGCATAAGAAATATAGTATATCTAAATTGAACTATTAAATTACTTAATGGATGAAAAATAGATAAAAATGAATTTATAATGACAATAGAATGTGACATTAATATTAAGAAGAAATGTATTCTTAGTTTATTTTTTTAAAATCTAACATTTCATAGAATAAAGATAATTTTATTTTATTTTACGTAACATGTATACATGCTAATAAATACTGGCCATTATAGTAGTAAAAGTAAATGATGTGGTAAATATTGAAAACATTTGTTTTTATAATTTTTTTAAAAAAGGAAAAACATCCCAAATATGTTTCATTGAAAGGATTTTTTTTAGTAATATTTAATAAAATTGAAAATAAAAATTAATTTTAAAATAAAAAGTATTTATGTATAAATAGAAACATTATAGAAACATTAAAATTAATATTTACATGGATCAAAAATAGTTTAAAACATTTAAAAAACATTTCATTAAAATATTTTTTACAGCGTTGGAAACATTTCATTCAAAAGATCATTGAAGGGAATACGATGAAAATGTTTTGAAAAATACCCGAATTTACGAAATTATATATATATATATATATTCAAATGGTTTTTATGACCCAAAATAATAATTAATATTGTTAAAATAGACTAAATATTAAAGAAAGAAATCGATATGAATAATCCCATACCACGATCCCAGAATCAATTCAAACATTCTATAAATCAATAAAAAATAAAATTATTTTATTTTTATACATGATTATGAACCTATTTTTTTATTTAATTTATTTTTTATTTCTATTTATTTATTAAAATTAATTTTATAGTTACTAAATCTGTGACGTTTACATCATGCATTTTCAGGTTGTTCTGTTCATATTCCCAAAACAACTTCAATAGGATGACCAAGGTAGAATGGTTCATGGTTATATCATATAGTAATTACTAATAATGAAATAATTATCATATATAAAAATTAAATAAATTTTTATAAAAATCATTATTCTCCTAAAATATATAATGATTCACATTGCTTCGTGGATGTGATAGTCTACATGTATGCACAAACAGCATTATCATTTCTAACTGATGGAAATATAAGAATTTAATTAATAAATTTTCATTCTGAGATTATAATAATTTCATTTAAATAATATATATTCATGAAATAATTCATAATAATAATCCATCTGAGTTTTTCATGAAAAATAAAATAGATTGGTTCGTGGATATGGTAGTCCACAAGTACACAGTACTGATTTTTTCCTTTAACATATGTTGAAAAATATGAAAATGTGTTATGATGTAGAAAACAAATTATTATATATGTGATACTATTTTTATAATTTATTTATTTTAATATAATATATTAAGGAATTTGAATAATAAATAATCATGAAAACACCCAGTTAAGATTCAAACATATTCTTTGGAGAACCTCCCATGGATTACAACATATACCTTCTAGGGTGGTATTTTTGAAAGATAAAAACCACAATGAAATTGTGAGGACGGATAGTAACTGATTTGGAAATATCATGGTAATGATAAATGGTTCTAAAGGTGTGTTATATAAAGGATATGAGGTTCCCTTTTATAATTGAGGATGGTCTAATATAATAAATACATGAAATATTAATATATAATATGTGTCTAACTCATGTAAAATGTCCAAAAAGTTCCATATAATTGTAGATCAGTTTTATAAGGTGTAATTAAATAAAAATAATAATATTTTAATATTTTTATGTTTCAATTTAAACACTATCTCTTATTTTAAACCTTTGTTTATCCTTTTAAAATTAATTGTGTTAAAAATATCAATATTAAAGGTTCATGAATGTAATTTTAAAAACATAAATAGGAAATATATAGATAATATATTATATCCTCAATAATATACAATATAATTTTTTTATTATATTTATTATTTTATAAAGATTTTAAATTAACTTTTAAACATTAAATATCATTTAAAGTTATTTTCATGAGTATTCACAAATCTTGTCATTAAAGTAATCAATATATTAATGATATTAGAATATATACATTTAAACTAACAATTATACTTTTTAAATATTCATAAAATTTTTGTAAGATCATATTTCAATTAAAAATTATCACTTTAAATGTTAATTCAATAAGTTACTTTATTTATCAATTTTTTCACAATCATTATGTCAACTTTTTGTAACCATTAAAGGAAATTGTTATATTTCAAAAGAATACAAATAAATTAATATAATAATTATTATTTTTTATTAATCAATAATATCATATATAATTATTTATATATATATTATGAAAAAAAAAGTGAGAAATAGTTTATTTTTTTAATTACCCATTACCCAAAATTATATAATTTTTGTATTCAATGTAATGTGGAACCAATATTTTGTTTTAAAAAATGATGATAATGGCCAAAAATATCTATAAGTTTATGAAATTAAATTTAATATCTATATAATAAATTCAATAAGACCATTTGTGATGAAATTGTAATTTTGAAATATAATATGTTTTTACATTCATTCCTTATGAGTAACCCAAAATAGAAAAAAATAAATTTATTTTTTAAAATATATGATCTATAAATTGGATATAATCATTTTTTTGTGACTAATGTAATTAATATTGATTAAAATACATTTCAAAAGTAATTAAATTTTATAAAATATGTCTCATTTAATATTGTAAATTTTTTTTAAAATGGATTTCTTATTTCCATTGAATAAATCAATTAATACATATTATGGAAAAATTTAATATATATATTTCATAATGTAGTTATAATTTTTCATACCCTTTAAATAAATGGATTTGTTATATTTTCAATATTTTAATAATTAATTTAACAACTGGTCGTAGTTTGTTTTAGTCTTGGCATTGTGTATTGTAAATGAAATCAAATATAGTATTAATTTTATCAATAAATATTATGTAGTTATGAAATATATATAGAGATGTGTTAATGAAATGATAGAATTTTAGGACTCTATATAGTGTTATGTCTACATCATGTACGTCGATTATATTAGAATTTACCTTTATCATTTATTAGCACAGTTTTTATACATACTTTTATCAATAGTAATGATTATGACTAAATGATCATAGGCTTATAATTTTTTAATTTTTCTTAGTTTGAATCGATATTTGATTCATTTTACAATATTTTGTTTTATTTTGGTTGTGTACATCATAATTAAGTAAACTCATTCTGGATGATATAACAAATATATTCATTAAAACACTTTCCAAAAAATATTAAATGTGATATACATTATTTCACTTCGGTTACCTTAAATTATAGACCCCAAATGAGTTCTTTTTCTAAATATATCTTATATTTTTATGTCATTTAAATAAATAGTCGATGTAAAAGTGTATTTTCTTATTAATTTTATATATATAAAAAACACAACACATATTAAATAATTTAAAAAAATATTAGAATAAATATATTGTATCTTTTAATCAAAAATAACATCATTTTTCATTTACCAATATGTACTAATTGATGTATGAATTAGAAACACAAATTATAAACTATATGTGTAACGCCCCGACCCCAGCTACCCAGAGTCGGTGCATTACTTCGTAATATTGGCATGATCACAAGAAAGATCAAATCTCGAAAGACCGATTGGTTTAGTAGCCTTGGAAATGCCAGATATATTCATAAGTTTTACATTACATCATAAAATGAAAAACTACTGCAACAACATAATGTCTCAATAGACCACACTATTATCCCCTCATAAAATCCCTCCAGGTCATTCATAATTTACGTCTTCACTTCCTGGGAACAATAAAACATAGAAAAGGGGTGAGCTCAAATGCCCAGTAAGGATAACAATATAGCAGAAACTTTCATAAATAAGAATAAACATTTAAGGCAATGTATAACTAAAACAAAAGCCATTTAAACTTGAACATCAACATAATATGGAAAAAGTAAAATGAAATAATGCCATTTACTCATTCACATGGATATTCTACTAATCGAATAATCACATGCAAAAATCACTAACCACTTTCATAATATTGGAATGCATAATGCCAGACTATCATAACCACATAGCCAAGGCCTCGTGCCAAGACTACAAATAAGATTTTGTCAAGGCCTTGTTCCAAGACACTAGTTTGTCTCATGAGACCTACCGATGCATCGAGGAGCTATAGCGGGCTCCACCCGTCACTTATTAAGTCCAATGCATTCCCATATGAAAAGGTTTAAACATAACACAAACATTCGTATTAAAACTAGCATACGAAATGTCAATAATTTCACCATAAACTATGAATGGTATAAATATATCACAACCTTAGTAAAACATATCACAAAACCTTCAATTCAATATAGAAGTTTTGTATCATAATAAATCAACTCCAAATAATCTTAAAATCCATCAAAGGATGTTGACATAGATGAAATCAAAATTCTTTTTAAAGAAGTATCTCCTTTTATTTTGATATCATTTAAGATACATATAAAATAAAACATTTTCTTTGAAAATATTCTTATAAGCTTTTAAGGAAAGCTTCGACGATTTTATAATGGCGGAAAATAACCGCACCCGCCGTATAAGTTAAAAAAAACATTCTTACCTCAATTCTGTCGAAAAGGTTAAAAAGGACCTTGTTTTGAAAACGACGGAAAGATTCCTTTATAAACCTCTTATAAAAAGTCAAAAAAGGGTATAAATGACTTAAACCCATATTCTTGTAAATAATAAAAAAATTTTGAAATACATTTTTAAGAAACATGGATGTGGATGATAAAGAGATCCCAGTAGATTATTACGTATAAACAACCTCGGATAATGAAGAGATTGTGAAATAACCCATACCTTGTACTTTTCCTTTGTTGGGGTAGGTTAACCTCCTGTATAATGGTGAAATAATTGTTATTAAATTATACAATAATCATATACATTAATATGATATCATATATGATCTTTTAACATTGCTTTATTAATAATATCTTAGTATTATCGTCGTTTCGGGTGATAATCGATTCGTTCTTCTTAAATGTTTGGTTACGTAAGAAATGTTTGTAATGGATAGATTATATCTTATTCATAATCAGAATGATATTAACATTATTTTTAACCCTAAAATGATAATAATACTTGAATGGATACGATGGAGAATGAATCTCATCGCGTTCGTGGAGACGGTAGTCCGTACGTACGCACGAACGCTACTTCCATTTAATTTTTATTTTAAAAGAATCGAATCCAAATTATACATAGGTATATTACTATTCCAGTATAATATAATATTTTATATATGTTACTTAAGTTCATTAACACCATCCTTTATACGTTCCATGTGTGGTATGAACGAGTCATATCATTTTAAGGGGGCGGTAGTCCGCACTTCCTCGAATGAAATTATCGTATGTATATACAACATGAAACGAATAATGGTATGAAATAAAATGGAATTACAGAAGCTTATATATAAAATATATATCATTAATATCATATTTAATTACAGTTCCATCATAATGTCCACCATGAGAGGTGGTAAGATGTATTTGAACAATCATCGTTTCGTGAGGCGTTAGTTTGCCATCCACAGAAACATTATGTTCATCATCCATTAGATGGAGTTGTGTGTATGTGTAGTTTGAATCCTTCTTATAACAACATACTAGTATATTGAGGATAATGGTGTTGTTACAAAATAAAGGAAATAAAAAGATTTTGGGGGTTGGAGAAGCAAAATAAATGAAAATACTTTAAGAGAAATTGTTACCTTTAATTTAGGTAACTCAATTTGGTTGGAACCAAAGGACTTCTTGAAATGCTTTATGCCTAAGGGGAAGCTTCAAGGAGGAGGAGAGGGATGTGGGGAGCTTAGTTGGGCAGAGTTTGGACGAGCCAAGTGGCTTGAGAGGTGTGAGGAAAAGAGAAAGAGGAGTGCCCTTTTATAAGAGGGGTGAGGGGCACCTTTGGAAAAGCTAGAAATATTAATTTATAATAAATTCATATTCGGTTTCCTAAGGCTCCAAAGTTAACTATTCAAAGGATGAGGTGGGGATAGGTCGAAAACAACTCATCCAATAGAATTTAGACAGGTTTGGGTACTTATATTAACCTTATCTTTAAGTATTAACTCTAAGTTAATTAGTTTCACTTTTATAATGTATCTTTGTATTTTTATATAATATGGTTAATAAACTTACTATATACATCCAAGAGACCCCCAAGTGGTCCATTAATGATTACCCTATCATAATATAAGTCTCTTGGCCAAACCTTAGATTTATATGAATTTAATATCAATTAATAATATAATATTTGTTTTAAGAACTCTTTTATGTCAATTTTGACACTATTCAATAGTTGATTTTTGTGAAACTCATAACAGATTGATTACTTATAACAAAGTCAATTAAATCAATCCTAATATATCATATTATCCTAGAAAATTAGTTTAATTCATTAAAAGTTTCATATTATATTTATTTGGTTATTTATAATATCAATTATTTTAATTTTTCACTATTATAGTAATTACTGCATCATAATTGTGTCATAAATAAAATAAATTATTTAATGTCTAAAAATTATAAATAAAATATCATTATGTAGAAAATCTTTTTATCTTTCTAATGAATATTTATAATCGAAAATCCAACATGTATAACTTTATGTAAAAATTGTTCTTCTAAAAGATGTAAGCTTATGCCATTTTTGTATTCATTTTGACTTAATTAAAATAAAGTGTCATTATCACTTACAAGTGGATCCATGGGGTCCCAAAATTGACACAAAGATTCCCATGGTCGACCATGTATCAACCAATAGGGTTAAGACACGTTTTAGGGTAATTTAGTATTATTATAATATTATTTTTTTAACCCTTATTTACCTGATTTACCCTTAACCATGGTAAATAAAATATTTACCGCAGTAATTATTCAAAATATCTAAAAATAAAAGTTACCTATTTACACAACTTGAAAATCCTGATTCCAAATATGGAATCCATTTTTATAAATTCAAAACACAGAAGTGGCAGAAATTAATTTAAAATTAATTCCCGCTGTCAAAACAAAAAGCGTGTTTTTAAGAGATAATAACTATCAAAAGATTGACACTTGTTTATGTTCGGTTTAATTGTAAAATTATGTCGAATGACCAACATTATATTAAATGGTAAAAATATATTCTAAATATACTTTAAAACCACTCAAATTCATAATTTATCACTATTAATTATTTTGATTAAAAAAGTTCTTTTTAATTAAAATTTAGTAATTTTCACTATTCATCAAAATATAAAAGTTATCCGAAAAGTACCAAAATTTCACCCTAGGATAATTTCGATATTCCGAATCCAAAAATGAAGTCCATTTTGAAATATAAAATATATATGATTTCAAAAAGTAGGTATTACTATTCACAACGGCTACTTTAATTAGTTGTGGTGTGTGTTAAAACTCGAAGTTGCTTACAACACACGCTACTGTATTATTCAAAGGAAAGCGTACCGTGGAAGCTTGGGATGTTTCATTTTTAATTTTTCGATGTCCCCATTTAGTCAAAAAGTTTAAAATATTGTTTTTAAAAAGGGTTCACTATTAAAAGTTGATAAAAGTGCAATACTGAAAATGAATTTGTTCTTGCATTATATCTAAGAAACTCATAATATGGATTCTAAAATTATAAGGATTATATAAAGTTTAAAATTTAGATAATACAATTCATAAACTCTTTTGAATGGATTTTTTTTGTAAGTCATGGTGTGATTGAACTCGGTGTTACGTGTAGTGCAAGTTATTGAATTATTTTGAAGAAATAACACACTATGAAATCTTGGGGTGTTACATTCTCCCCTACTTCAATAAATTGCGTCCTCGCAATTTGAAATTGTTCTTCGAAAATAAAAGGTTTAAAATAGATAATATATTTGTGGGAAAACCCACATCGGAAATTGGGTTACTAAAATTTAGTCTTAATATGAGGAAAAGAGAAATGAAAGGGTCACCACCAAATTATGATCTCGATTAGGAGAACATTGGTGGCAATTTGAGACATATAATTGGAGGAAAAACGTAAATATTTATAGGTACTGATTGAGGTAATCAATCACAAACAAGTGTATAATTGAGGTCCTTAAATTCATCAATCTATGATGATTTGAAATACCATCGGTTCAACAAAACATAGGGTATTAGGATAACACATTTTTGACGTTTCAAAATATCTTAGTTGAAATCCCAGATCGAAAAATGAATTAATGAGGCCTCTATTTAAAATAAAGAGTCGAAAGTATGAAGATTACCGAAAATAACACATACTAGGGTTCCATGTAGGAAAATATGGATATGGAAGAAAAATCTAACCATCAATTATCTGATGGAGAGTGGTAGAGAACATGGCTATGAAAAGGCCAACGATCCCAAAGCCATAAATTAGTGATGATTTAAGGTACCATCTAGGAAAACATTTTTGTTCTAAGTTGCTTTTCATAATATTGAGGATTTTTTTATGAGATTGGCTAAGATCATATGGAGATATACTTACTTTATAATTAGAGTTTTATCCATTAATAAATTTCTACCACAAACTCATCTTTCACTCTAATAGATAATAGAATGTAAAAAATTCTACTTACACTATTCCTATAGGGTTCCAAAATAAACGAATTTATAATTCATCTACCAGATCTTTTAAAAAAAACTACATTATGTAATCCAGGACATATCTTGGGCCAGTGGTAGGTGATACACCCTTGTCGCCCTTCGGTTGCGGGTTCAAGTCTCGCAGCCTTGCCGGACGCGACGGGTTGCCGCCCGACCTCCAGGTTGTCCTTTTATGGCAATCCAAAATAATCCAAACTAGAACTATCCAAAATACTTCTTTCCAAACTCATAGTCCAACATTTATAAGGAAGGTAAGCATAATGTAGATTCTTTTTACCCCGTAATAGCATATGAATACCTTCATCATGTATTCCTTTAATACACTGAAACATCCTGAATTACCATATTCCTTATTGATTACATTCATGCTCCCTTATTCTATATAGAATGCTGGATATACTTCATTAATCCAAAAATGTTTCAAACCCCAACAATGATGGAATATACAAATCATTAATCAGTTCCAAGGTTGTCAAGAATATCCAATATAATTTATCCAAAACAATCATGTATTATTCCAAAATCACTACCTCGGTATCAGAACTATATTATGGTTTATCATTCTCTCAACCATATATTTTCCAAAAATTTATCCTGCTATTGAGTCACTTTTCTTTGTTCCACAAAATCTCAAGTCCTTAATGAAATAGTACTGCAGTACAATCCTTACATACTCCATAATTATTATAACAAGTAAATTGTTGATACACACTCAATTGACATAATCAACATAAGAACTCTAATCATTCCTCTTCATCTGTGGTAGTATCATAACTTGATTATTATCCAATAACATCATTTGCGGCATAGTTTGATGACTGGGACATAGGTTCGCGTAGTGTCCAAACTCCATGCAAATGAAGCATTGTACATTTGAAACCATTTTCTTACCCTTGAAGTCACGTACTTTGTGCCCTTTTTCTCCACACTTATAACAAACTCCCATTCCTTTCAGGCATGTTCCAGGGTGTTTCTTTCCACAGTTACCACATATGGGAAAATTCTTCTTTTCCCTCTTCCCTTTATCCATCTTTCTCTCTTGTATCCTTTTCTTCTCTTGCTTCCCTTCAAAGCCATAGGACTCAGTAAACTCTTTACTTATCTTATCAACACATGATATTATTTCATCATATGATGATAATACATGGGAGACTATTTCTCTTATAAATTCTAGCTTAAGACCATGAAAGATATGATCCTTTCTTCTCTTTGGATCATGTGCATTTCTGGAGTTCTCATTCCTTCTACTGGTCGCCATTTCTAAACAATGGAATACACTAGATCAGTTTATGAATCAAAATACATAATCCCATACTTATAAAACACTTAATATAAGTTGAACTATTTATGGATATAATCCATAATCATAAAAATGTCTCATTTGAGGATTTATATACTCATAAACCCTTCATAATGGTTTGTAAAGAAAATGAGAATTATCCTAAGCATATCCCCCGGGAGTGTCGTAACCAAGAGTGCAGCAAGGCCCGCTGTCGTGCACCAGTTCCCGTTCGAGTCTAGCTCAAAGTGGTGTTTTCGGGTTTTACCCCTAGGTACATCTGTGCCAGAGCCGCCTTTACCTGCTCGTATCCAGACAGGGATGTATTACTCGGAAAACTCACAAAATCTCTACAATACCAAAATTCTAGGAAGTTCTTCTATACTAATCCTCAAAGTTCATCTTAGGTCTACGTGCTCTATTCAGAGTTTATCTAAATCTAGATTCCAAGGTTTGTACTAAACTTCCTCTGATAACAACTGTAACGCCCCGACCCCAGCTACCCAGAGTCGGTGCATTACATCGTAATATTGGCATGATCACAAGAAAGATCAAATCTCGAAAGACCGATTGGTTTAGTAGCCTTGGAAATGCCAGATATATTCATAAGTTTTACATTACATCATAAAATGAAAAACTACTACAACAACATAATGTCTCAATAGACCACACTATTATCCCCTCATAAAATCCCTGCAGGTCATTCATAATTTACTTCTTCACTTCCTGGGAAAAATAAAACATAGAAAAGGGGTGAGCTCAAATGCCCAGTAAGGATAACAATATAGCAGAAACTTTCATAAATAAGAATAAACATTTAAGGAAATGTATAACTAAAACAAAAGCCTTTTAAACTTGAACATCAAAATAATATGGAAAAAGTAAAATGAAATAATTCCATTTACTCATTCACATGGATATTCTACTAATCGAATAATCACATGCAAAAATCACTAACCACTTTCATAATGTTGGAATGCATAATGCCAGACTATCATAACCACATAGCCAAGGCCTCGTGCCAATACTACAAATAAGATTTTGTCAAGGCCTTGTGCCAAGACACTAGTTTGTCTCATGAGACCTACCGATTCATCGAGGAGCTATAGCGGGCTCCACCCGTCACTTATTAAGTCCAATGCATTCCCATATGAAAAGGTTTAAACATAACATAAACATTCGTATTAAAACTAGCATACGAAATGTCAATAATTTCACCATAAACTATGAATGGTATAAATATAGCACAACCTTAGTCAAAAATATCACAAAACCTTCAATTCAATATATAAGTTTTGTATCATAATAAATCAACTCCAAATAATCTTAAAATCCATCAAAGGATGTTGACATAGATGAAATCAAAATTCTTTTTAAAGAAGTATCTCCTTTTATTTTGATATCATTTAAGATCCATATAAAATAAAACATTTTCATTGAAAATATTCTTATAAGCTTGTAAGGAAAGCTTCGATGATTTTATAATGGTGGAAAATAACCGCACCCGCCGTATAAGTTAAAAAAAACATTCTTACCTCAATTCTGTCGAAAAGGTTAAAAAGGACCTTGTTTTGAAAACGACGGAAAGATTCCTTTATAAACCTCTTATAAAAAGTCAAACAAGGGTATAAATGACTTAAACCCATATTCTTGTAAATAGTAAAAATGTTTTGAAATACATTTTTAAGAAACATGGATGTGGATGATAAAGAGATCCCAGTAGATTATTACGTATAAACAACCTCGGATAATGAAGAGATTGTGAAATAACCCTTACCTTGTACTTTTCCTTTGTTGGGGTAGGTTAACCTCCTGTATAATGGTGAAATAATTGTTATTAAATTATACAATAATCATATACATTAATATGATATCATATATGATCTTTTAACATTGCTTTATTAATAATATCTTAGTATTATCGTCGTTTCGGGTGATAATCGATTCGTTCTTCTTAAATGTTTGGTTACGTAAGAAATGTTTGTAATGGATAGATTATATCTTATTCATAATCAGAATAATATTAACATTATTTTTAACCCTAAAATGAGAATAATACTTGAATGGATACGATGGAGAATGAATCTCATCGCGTTCGTGGAGACAGTAGTCCGTACGTACGCACGAACGCTACTTCCATTTAATTTTTATTTTAAAAGAATCGAATCCAAATGATACATAGGTATATTACTATTCCAGTATAATATAATATTTTATATATGTTACTTAAGTTCATTAACACCATCCTTTATACGTTCCATGTGTGGTATGAACGAGTCATATCATTTTAAGGGGGCGGTAGTCCGCACTTCCTCGAATGAAATTATCGTATGTATATACAACATGAAACGAATAATGGTATGAAATAAAATGGAATTACAGAAGCTTATATATAAAATATATATCATTAATATCATATTTAATTACAGTTCCATCATAATGGACACCATGAGAGGTGGTAAGATGTATTTGAACAATCATCGTTTCGTGAGGCGTTAGTTTGCCATCCACAGAAACATTATGTTCATCATCCATTAGATGGAGTTATGTGTATGTGTAGTTTGAATCCTTCTTATAACAACATACTAGTATATTTAGGATACTGGTGTTGTTACAAAAGAATGGAAATAAAAAGATTTTGGGGGTTGGAGAAGCAAAATAAATGAAAATACTTTAAGAGAAATTGTTACCTTTAATTTAGGTAACTCACTTTGGTTGGAACCAAAGGACTTATTGAAATGCTTTATGCCTAAGGGGAAGCTTCAAAAAGGAGGAGAGGGATGTGGGGAGCTTAGTTGGGCAGAGTTTGGACGAGCCAAGTGGCTTGAGAGGTGTGAGGAAAAGAGAAATAGGAGTGCCCTTTTATAAGAGGGGTGAGGGGCACCTTTGGAAAAGCTAGAAATATTAATTTATAATAAATTCATATTCGGTTTCCTAAGGCTCCAAAGTTAACTATTCAAAGGATGAGGTGGGGATAGGTCGAAAACAACTCATCCAATAGAATATAGACAGGTTTGGGTACTTATATTAACCTTATCTTTATGTATTAACTCTAAGTTAATTAGTTTCACTTTTACAATGTCTCTTTGTATTTTTATATAATATGGTTAATAAACTTACTATTTTCATCCAAGAGACCCCCAAGTGGTCCATTAATGATTAACCTATCATAATATAAGTCTCTTGGCCGAACCTTAGATTTTTAGGAATTAAATATCAATTAATAATATAATATTTGTTTTAAGAACTCTTTTATGTCAATTTTGACACTATTCAATAGTTGATTTTTGTGAAACTCATAACAGATTGATTACTTCTAAAAAAGTCAATTAAATCAATCCTAATATATCATATTATCCTATAAAATTAGTTTAATTCAATAAAAGTTTCATATTATATTTATTTGGGTATTTATAATATCAATTATTTTAATGTTTCACTATTATAGTAATTACTGCATCATCATTGTGTCATAAATAAAATATATTATTTAATGTCTAAAAATTATAAATAAAATATAATTATGTAGAAAATCTTTTTATATTTCTAATTAATATTTATAATCGAAAATCCAACATGTATAACTTTATGTAAAAATTGTTCTTCTAAAAGATGTAAGCTTATGCCATTTTTGTATTCATTTTGACTTAATTAAAATAAAGTGTCATTATCACTTACAAGTGGATCCATGGGGACCCAAAATTGACACAAAGATGCCCATGGTCGACCATGTATCAACCAATAGGGTTAAGACACGTTTTAGGGTAATTTAGTATTATTATAATATTATTTTTTTAACCCTTATTTACCGGATTTACCCTTAACCATGGTAAATAAAATATTTACCGCAGTAATTATTCAAAATGTCTAAAAATAAAAGTTACCTATTTACACAACTTGAACATCCTGATTCCAAATATGGAATCCATTTTTCTAAATTCAAAACACAGAAGTGGCAGAAATTAATTTAAAATTAATTCCCGCTGTCAAAACAAAAAGCGTGTTTTTAAGAGATAATAACTATCAAAAGATTGACACTTGTTTATGTTCGGTTTAATTGTAAAATTATGTCTAATGACCAACATTATATTAAATGGTAAAAATATATTCTAAATATACTTTAAAACCACTCAAATTCATAATTTATCACTATTAATTATTTTGATTAAAAAAGTTGTTTTTAATTAAAATTTAGTAATTTTCACTATTCATCAAAATATAAAAGTTATCCGAAAAGTACCAAAATTTCACCCTAGGATAATTTCGATATTCCGAATCCAAAAATGAAGTCCATTTTGAAATATAAAATATATATGATTTCAAAAAGTAGGTATTACTATTCACAACGGCTAGTTTAATTAGTTGTGGTGTGTGTTAAAACTCGAAGTTGCGTACAATAAACGCTACTGTATTATTCAAAGGAATGCGTACCGTGGAAGCTTGGGATGTTTCATTTTAAATTTTTCTATCTCCCCATTTAGTCAAAAAGTTTAAAATATTGTTTTTAAAAAGGGTTCACTATTAAAAGTTGATAAAAGTGCAATACTGAAAATGAATTTGTTCTTGCATTATATCTAAGAAACTCATAATATGGATTCTAAAATTATAAGGATTATATAAAGTTTAAAATTTAGATAATACTATTCATAACCTCTTTTGAATGGATTTTTTTTGTAAGTCATGGTGTGATTGAACTCGGTGTTGCGTGTAGTGCAAGTTATTGAATTATTTTGAAGAAATAACACACTATGAAATCTTGGGGTGTTACATTATGAAATTTTTTATGTTTTATTTATAGAATGAATTCAATAGAAATAAGTAGAAATGAATTAATAAAATTCATAAATTAAATATATTTCTACATAATAAATAATATCATACATTATCCCAAAATGACCTTCATCAGTTCATTTTTCATGTTGTACAATCATCATCTGATAAAAAATAATAATTAAATAAATTACACATTTTTATAGAAATCAATATCAACACGTATTAAATACAACCCATTATAAAATTTCAATTTATGTTAGAATAATAAATATATCATTTTTTGTCATTTTTTAAACATATCATTTATTTTATCATCATTTTTTTCAATATAATACTACTTATTTTTGTCATTATGTGTAATCCACATATCAGATTAACCTATAGTTTACCTATATATATGAAACGCAATTCAATGATTATTTTAATATGATTTTTCATAAATTCATAGAACCTTTTCTAGTTTTTCAACAATACACATGTGTTTTAATGTTTTAAAACCCAAAATGTTTTATTTTGTCATCCTAAGTAAACCAATACTCATATTGATGTGAATTATGATTTTATATTTCAAAAATTAGTCTGCTATCATTAACCTAACTCCCCTACAAAATATAGCATTTATATCCGGTAATTAAGAGATTTTAATTGGGTGATATCTATATTTACTAATAGAAACATTCAAATTGTCGTTCCATTGATATTTTTGAAAATCATGAAAATTCCAACTATACAATTTTTTCATCCCATATACCCTTGTTACATAATTTTTTCCCATCTAATCCTTCCCCCCCAGTATCTACCCTCCCAATGTGATCATTCCTCAGTTATCACACCTAGACATTCAACCATTAACTTTCCACATTGTTATGATAAATACCCTACCTACGCCTACATCTATCTAGCTAATCCCCCATTGTTACACGGATTTAATTTATATCTACATTTATCCCTTATACCCTATATTCCTTGGCTTCCCTCCCTTCCACATCTCCTCTCTCTTTCACACATCAGTCCTATCTAGTCCTGTGACACCACATAAATGGAATTTTTAATTAAAAAATAATTAAAAATTTTAGAATAATGGTTTCAAATTATTTTGTTTCAATGATATATGAGTTTTAGAATTTTAGAGAAATAATAAATCAATTACATAACAGACTATAAATTTTCATACAGAGTACATTATTTATATAAAATTAGGACTCTACACTTAAAAACTTTTTTCATTCATGCCACTTTTTCTTTTAGCAATAAATTTCACCAATAACATTTCTATTATCAGCATACATCCTCATGAAATATTAAAAATAATTGAAAATGTTGGAATAAATAAATAATTCTCACTAAGGGATATAAACATAATTTAATCTTGTTAGTCCTTTTGAATAAAATTTAAAACCAATAACTAAATCAATCATTTACATAATAAACATTGAACTTAAATTAATCATTAATTACCTAGGAAATCATCTAAAATTCCCAATATATTTATAAAACATTGGATGTAAACTGCAATAAGTGGTTTATTTTCTTAAAACATCATTCTTGAAAATTATTGTTGTAAATAGAGAGTAAATGAATACCTTGAAAAAGATGGGTATTTTCTTCAAACTACCTTATTGGAAGGAACATTTTTTACGGAACAACTTGATGAAAATTGAGATAAGTGTTAATCATAATAACATAAATACAATTATTTATATATATAAATCAATGAATAGTGGGAACAATCTTCATGATTTTTATGAAATGGGATTGATAAAACACATACATTTATATTTGGATGAGGGTAAGGGGACATAATTGTCTGCTACACAATACAGGATGAGTAAAAAAGGGATATAGATATTTCTATAAATATATAAAGCCATCAAGGTGCATGATAATATTTCATTTAAATTTAAATTTTTTTTATTATATAGATAATTGAATTTTCAGTATTGAAAACTCACAATAATCATATTATGCATCAATAGTAAATCATAATTAGAATTCTTAATTTAATTAATATAGATATTTTGGAGCTATCAATTGATGTATGTCATTTTATTAGGTAGTACATATCTAGAAATAATCGCACGAGTGATACAAAAAAGCTACACTGAAATATTATTCCATATGTATTCCACCTAGAAGAAAGTATTATTTTTATTTCTTATTTTTATTTCATTTTCCACATGGTCCCATATTCTACTAGGGATGTCATTTCTAGTGGTCACATTCAAATTAGGTGGATGTATTCGATATAGTGATTCATGAATATATTAAAAAAATATGTTCACAATAATTATTTTTTGGAAGGATCAATTTCTAATGATTATTTCTGGGATAAAAGTAGGAATTTTTTAGAGTAATATGTTGAGGAGGATGAAAATTAAAGATTTTGGGGATTATTTTATGATCCTAATAAATAAAAATGCCTAATAAGAGCCCAATTTACACTTGAGAGAATCAGTATTCATGTAATATGAAAAAAATGAATAATTTTATCACATATGCAAAAACTTCCATATACTTTGTGGATGGGGTAAGGATTGTCGGTTATCATAGGAGAAAAAATCATAGGTTTATTTCCTCTATAGTTGATATATAAGACTAATGATCGATGATCATATCACATGGATTCTCTTATACATGAAAGGTTTTGAGGACCCTCTCTTTGTGAAAAATGTCTTTTGGAAAAAGAGAGATATATAAATCCTTTTATAAAGGTATGGATCATCACCACTATCAAATAAACCCCTAATAATAATAAACTCATTCCAAATAAATAGGTTTTTCATGATTTTGTTCATTGATGGAGAATATAAGACATTAGTTATCACATTATATGTTACTACTTATTTGTGTTTTCTCTTCACTAAACACATTAATAGAGATGTTCAAGTATTTACTATACCATCTCATGGATTATTAATCAATTGAAACCTTGTGGGAGTGAAGTGGATGTTCTAGCAGTAATAATACACACTACATTGGGTGAAAAGTAGAATCATGTTGAATCCTATGAAAGCCCAAATACGTTGGTGTCCAATTTATTATTAGGATTCACCATGGGAAAATCATATATGAATCATATTATGGATCTCTTACATGCTGGTACTTTCGATTCCATCATATCCTTAACCCACATTTTTTATATTCATATGATTTTAGTGAACTTACAATAATCTCTAACTTGCCATTAAATTCATAATTAATTTATTTATATCTCTTCACATATATATGAATCCATAAAACTATTTTTGATATATTTTTATCAATAAATAATTAATTTGGAACAATCATTTTTTTCAAAACATAATCCTTATTCGAATTCCTGACTCTGTGACCCTGTGGGATAGATTAGAAATGAAAAAATATATAAAATCCCAATTTCATATATGTAACAAAAGATGATCATTTAGATAATAATCTGGGAGTCTCAGGATATAGAGGTTTATTGTTTGATCCCCAATAAATATACTCATATCTCTATATGAATATGTATTCCACATGATGTAGCATATATATCATATATACACATATATAGTCATGTTTTCCAAGACATAGAGTATTTTATAAACATGGATCATGATAATCTATTATATTCCATTCAAATTTCCACATTTATCTGAAAATGATCTATACATAACGGAATAAATAACATGAAATTCATCTTATTAATGAATACACCACATTACAAATATGTCATTATATGAACATCATTGCATGTAATACAATTAATGGTTTCTATGCATTTACTCAATATAATTATTTTAATGGATGGTTTTTGTACTTGTAATGAATGTTTATAGATCCAATCATTGTTTTGATCCAATGAAATACATGATCAACATCATACTCTGTAATAACCAGACCACTTCATTCTAGGAACAAGATCATCTAACCCCATGTATTACAAAGAATACCTTGGATTCCTTCCCAACACAACCTATTATATTACCCCCTGGGGTAATTTTTTTTCTCAAAATGGCACTCTCTAGAGGCTAAAATAAGTTATTTAAATGTACTTTTTCATCACTAACACACACCATATGAAAATTACAATGAGTTAACCAATCTAGAAAAAACAAAAAATGTCATGCTTAACTATGTAGTTCTAATTAAGAGGATTCAAAAAAAGAAAGGTTTATCTTACTAAAATGGGTTGTAAGAATTGTTCTGTTTCACCTAACTTTTATAGGGGTATTACACTATCTACCCCTTTAATAAAGAACATCTCATTTATGTACCCAATAACTCAGACCATGGATGTTCCATTACACTTATGGTATGGTAATTGCTATGATGCCATTTGTTATGACTTGACATATTCAATCAATGAGATTAGTCATCTAAACTAATGAGACTCCAATAATACCTTTTAATCTAAATCAACTCTCCAATGGTACCCTTCATGGTATGTAAATGAAGGAAGAGATATAATGACACACCAAGTACCACCTCCAATAGGAACTAGGTCTAAACCTCACACCATATGTACGAAAATATCATATATATAGGTGGAATTTCCCTCTATAAAGTAATTATCATCCAATGATATGATATATGAGAAAAAACAATTCTATAAATAATATAAAAGTAATCCAGAAAAATACAAGATTTCATGTATAGAAATAAATACATACATGTTAATCCAAATGAATAACCAAAAATGAAAACCTAACATGGTGACACAACCACATCCCAAAGGTCTGAGTTAGTAATAGCTAACATGGTCTATGAAGTCCTCTAAGAAAATAGAAAAATAGGTTTTATTTATATTGGATGACTATACAAGTATACACAATAGTATACACAAATTCCCTCATGTACATGTAAAAGAAGAATATTATTGAACCAGTGAAAAAATAGAATAACCAACAACACTTAAAATAGGAAAACTAACAAATACCATACTCACCAAGGCACTCTCACATAATAATGATTCCGTGTATAATAATATAATTAGAATCATATCGATAAATTAATAATTGTACTACTTACCCATTGATTGTCCACTCCCATACTGGAACAACATACATCTCCACAATTCTATATCATCCACATAACATTCATCACATATCGAACAAAGACATATAAGACATCCCAACACATCATACCCAGAACTAGGGTAGTAGGGTATTATTAAAATAATGGAGAACAATCTCATTCATTACTCCTACCATAAATGACACGCACCACCATCCATCACATTAAAAAAACACCACAGTTAACTTTTAACTTTTAACAATCACAAAACATGGAAGTCAATGTCATATGTTAGAGAATGTAAGGAATAGTAGGTGTCCATCAATCCATTTTCTAAACCATAAAGATTGGAAAAAAACCCCAAGACCATTGGTTGATATCTCACAGTTCCGAACATGGGTGGGGTTCATGTTGATATCATAGAAAAAATTTAAATTATATATACCACAATGAATACCGAATAATGGATTAACAACCAAAGCATTATCCAAATTCACAACATCACCACCATTATTCACACAACTACTACTTTTGATTCCACATCTGAATTCCTAACACCACACCAAAATCCATAATCTACTATCTAATTTGTTTCATTCACTTATGGTTCTTCCATTTTATATATTTATGACATAAAAAATAATTCAATTAAACAACCAATTATTTTAATATTTCAATATAATTCATATTAGTCACAATATCCCATTTTTAGGTCCAACATTCACTGACCACTAACACCTATTAAAAATCATTTCTAGGAATTTTATATTCATAATATTCAAAGTATCTATATTAGCAGTTGGGAATCTATCACAAAACAACACATCACAACAAAAACCAATAACTTTTCCACCAACAAACCCCACACTACCAGTACTTCAAAAACACAGATAATTTTCATATCAAAACCATTTTCTTTAGCAACTTCTCATCACATCCAACCAGAAAATATTAACTACACATAACCCACAAACACCACATAAAATTTCAAATTATGTAGCATATCATTTTTAATATTTATCAAGGATATTTTAATCACATTGACTTACTTTTTTAAGGGTATCCTGAAAAAGAAAAAATTTATAGTGGAAACCATTTCATTAATAGGATAAAAGATCTTATACAATCCCATTTTAGGTGATAAAAACATTAAAAGGGTTCAGTAGTCATAATAACCTAAATAGAAAAATTCCCAAAGGAAACATAACAGATAACAAGATATCATGCTCATACAATCTCAATATCAATAAATATAAAAATCATTAAAACACATAATTTCATTCCCCATCCTCTTTAATTTTAATTAAACAATTTTTTTTACTATGCCAGTTTATAATATATTCAGGAAAGATGAATATATTATATACCCTCCCACATGATACTACTAAAATAGAAAAGAGGACACCTTGCATCAAATGAATCATATATATTTTTTGTACATGATTGTATTAAGAAAAAGGAAACAACATGGATCCAGTATGAATCTGGACACCCTCACAATCCTACACTACTAAAACCACATAATATCCATTATAATATTTAAAAAAAAATTAGATAGCTAATAATATACTTCACCAGATATGAAACCAAAACGAAACAAGGGGATAAAATGAATCCCACTTAAACCACCATGGATCATTCTTCCAAGGATGGGATTGAAATCCATTGAAAATAGGCTAAATTACCTTCTTTGGATGTAGTTTTTTCATCAATGAAATGATATAAATGTTGAATAAATTATACGTTTTATGTGGATTCGGTAGTTTATACAAATACATAAAAATAAAATTCAATAAAATCACATATACAATGACAACATTGAATTACAAAAAATAAGAATGACACGGTGAAATGTGGATATACCATGACCAAAATTGGATGGTAAAAGATGAATATAATCATTTCAGCTACCTCCATTCCACATATCAAATAATGAAATAACGATATTGTGATCCATCCCAAACCACTAAGCCGGGGAAACAAATAAATGTAATGGGCTACACCATGATGTTTACTCTATAAAACAACATTTAAGATAAAAGAACCTACAAAACAACTATGAAGACCCATTATGAAATAGATTGATGATCTATGATTTAGAATAAAGATATATTCTCCACATTCCCTCTCTATGAAATAGCTACCACTCATAATTCATAACCAAAAAAACTCACCCTTGAGCCCCTCTACTGCACAACCAACCTTTCTATTGCACAACAACCCACTTCCATGGTGAACCCCATGTATATATGATGCAAAACTCCCTTTACTGATATTAGAACCTTGAATCATCCTTACACTATCCAAAATCCTTGGAACTCCCCTATAACACCTTTACCTATAGATTTACCACTATGAAACATGTTAGAGGGTCCATTATAATATAGGCGACCTATCATATTAATGATAATTACCCCAAGACCAAAAAAAATATTTTAATTATTTTACTCTTTCATAGAAAATTACTACTAATAATAACATATATACCCCAACACATTGTCTTGGGTTAAATTTGAATATAAAAAACCTTAGTTTAATTCCATATATACTAATGGCTATAATTATGTAGAAGGAGAATAAAATATCTCTGGGGGAATATTTACCCTATTATTCCACATAATTTTTATAAAAACCTATATAGAAATATATATATATATATATATATAATGATTACTGATTAATGAATCAAGAATAAAATAAAAAAAACGATATTCAAAACTCAAATTCAAAGATGAAAATTACATATCGACTAATACTTCATGTCCAATGACACAAAATGGTGAAAAAGTCCCTACATCAAAAACTCCAATTCTCTTCAAGATAGCAACCTCCAAACTCCCAAATCCACCACCCAATGCTACTAGATGGAAACCCAACATAGAAAATTAAGAGGTATTCCCTTAATAGAATAATTCTGAACAAATTCTATGTATTCTGTAATATTAATCTTTATAGTATGAGTATAGAATCACAATAGGTTATCCCAAAAATATATCCCACACAGTTCACTTAATCAAGAACATGTTATTGAACATTATATAAATCAATCCAAAGTAAAGTATATTAAAAATAAATTAAGGAAATTTAAACCATATAAATAACTACTTATAAGAAACAATCCCTAATAAAATAAAAATATTCTCATAAAAAACTCATGCCAAAACCATCTGACCCATGCCATTTATAAACACCCATAAATTATAATAGCCCATTGTATCTACTGTAAATGTGGTCCCAACTTAATTGTGAAAATGATGAGGTGAAGTACATTTCAATATCCATGTTGTCACTTAGATGCACAATCCTGTGCTCCTTTAATATATCCTTTCATGAATTTTTGAAACAACAAGGCCATGTTGCGTGAATCACAAACTAATAATGACACAAACACTCTAATGTTACCCAAATTTAGCATAAAATCCTTGTATGAACCAATAAGCCAACATAATGTTCTTCATGGACAAACTCTAAAATTTATCTTTTTGCAATACATCCTATATATGAATCGAATTAATATATTTTGTGCAATAAAACATACACACACCAAAACCATGAATATCTAAGTTAAAATAAACATATTTAGACTAAATAACAAAAAAAAATTTATCAATGTTTATCTGATACATATAATATAAAAAATAAGAAATATATAAATTTTAAAATATATTCATGTTCATTGAGAATTTTTAGTGATAGAGAAGCAAGCCACCAATACCACAAACAACACATTAATCCTAATAATAAGAGATTTGGTATAAAATAATTTTTGAAAATCATCTTTGAGAATATCATGTGAACGATACCTATAAAGGAGATGAAGAATAGAACTTTTTTGAGTGATAATGAGGTCAAGATTAATTTAATTATACCCAAAAATATTTCATTTAATATCCCAATATTGGTTCAAACCTCTGCACAATAACATTACAAGTATTTTAGTTATTTTAGAATTCATATGACCAACACCACAAAATGGTTGTACTAATAATATCCATTAAACACATTACCACACCCCTCCTATATAGACCAACAATGGTAAGGAGAAAATATGGTGTATTCTCCAACATTTCTTAACTACACCACAAATTCAACTATATGTGGAGAGGCCATGCATCCTATTTCTACATCCTCTTATTATTTCTACTTCACCATAGCCAATGAACACTATAACCAAAATATTGACCATTGAGTAGTCCTCCTTACCCACTAGTTCACCTTCTTAGCTCCATGCCCACAATATAGGATACCCCACAATAGGGTTACATCCTTTATAATTATCTATCTCAATATAACCGCATCATAACATTTCTCGGTCATTATAATGGACTACAACATCAACCACCTAGACCACCATGATGTAGTGAATCCCAAATTACCCCAACATTGATTTCAAAAATTCCCACCAATCCTAAACATCATCAATCAAATATAAAAAACATAAATACATAAAAAATTAATAATACATGAAAATAATAGAATAAAAGTGTGTTACATTATCCTTACCATTACTCATTCAATCCATGGAGTGATAATAGTTTGTGGTGTCAAACCAAATGCACTACTACTATTATTGAATATTGGCATCCCACTCCCAATAATTTTCATAAAACCAGTCATTATACTAAAATACATGTACCAATTGTTTTCATCTATTTCACAAGTGCATCTATTTCCCATTAAATGATTCAACATAATTTTTAAAACTAATGGATAATTTCACTCAATGAAAACACGATCCCAACTACTTACATAAACACAGTCCAAACCAGACTTTTATCAATATGATATGATGAAAACATCATGAATTATATAGAATCATTGGAATAATGTAATCCAATAGACAATGACACTAATGGACATCACAATCATTATGTTCTAGTACACCGACAAGCTAACTACCCTCACTTACAAAAGCCATCATTAGTCAATCAGGGAAATAGCCACATGAATTTAAAAAACATCAAATGTAATGATAATTGATTAAACAGATAATCTAATAACAATTTTAATGGCCCAAATTTAATTATAAATTTAATAATAATAATTTAATTTATTATCATAATTATTTTTGTGTTAATACATATTGGCATATTTTATTCCAAAATATACTATATAGATAAGAAAACATTTTTTTCAAATTGTTTAATATTACATTTATGAATGGGATTACAATTACTAACGAAAACACATCACAATACCTAAAAACTCAAATTATTGACCACCCAACATCGCGATGAGACCTATTAATTAGACCTCATCCCTTGAATCCACCAATGTAAAAAAAATAGTTAGTAGAATAACAATAATACAGAGAGTAAATTGATTTTAGAGAACCATCCTCATAATACAATAGATGATCACGATACATGGAATACCATGAATGGTTATTTATGCAATTCAATATGATTGTTATAAGTAGCCATTATGGTTTAAAATGACCATTGTGTTTTAAGCTATTTGGGTTGTTTAAATGTTTTAATATTTTTTGATAAATGAATTTTTTTTGAATTAATAATATAGTTATTAAACATTATTATGTATTCATTTATGTATATTATATAAATTTTTATAAATAAAATTTTTGGTTTCGTGATTTTAAGGGTTTTAAATATGGGTTTATCTTTAATTTTGGGATTTTAAAGGATAAAACATGTCTATAAATCATATGTAATATATGTTTTTTAAATTAAAATGACATGGTTTTTAGTATAGATTTATTTTTAAAGACAATAATATTTTCTAGTTTCACTTCACACAAATTTTATTTTCTTGTTTTACATTTTTAAAATAGAAAAATGGGTGCCACCATTGTCTATGGGGACACCTAACTATGTCGGGGGACGTAGTCAACCCCAGCACTGCGACTTCTATCGGTGCCAAAGGTGGATTGAGCTGGATAGAGTGGACCCCAGAAACCACAGTAGATGAAACCCACATGAAATGGAATATGTATAGGGATTGACTCAGCGCTTGTAGAGGGTGACCTATGTCGCAAACTAGTGAGGGAGGTGGTTAGATGAGTGATCATGGGTGGAGTCACATGTGTAAGGACTCCGATGAGTTTCTTTTTGTCATCTAGTGATGGGACCAAACACCAAGACATATAAGGAGGTCTAGAAACAAGATGGGTTTCGATGTGGGATGAAATTTTTTTCACAAAATCTGATCTGGGCCATCCGATCTCGTTGGGCGATATCTCAGCTGTCCTCAATAGTTCATCCTTCAATCCCCCATCATCATATTTCATTGTCGTGTTTTTCAGTGATGTTATATCTGAACATGATAGATCCTGACTACACAACCAATTTAATACTCGTTGTTCCACTACGGTCATCCAATCAATTCCACAATATAGTCTCAACATTACATCATTTTTAAAACATTATGAGCCACCACAACTACCCAATCAGATCCTTAGATTAATAACATATTTACATTTATATCGGCAAATATATCTTCTAATAAAAAATTTATGGATAAAATTAACTTGTACATCAGACCAGATTTAATCTGAACCACCCAATACTTTCTGCCTTCTTCTTCCTCATTAAGCCACACCAGTCCTCATTTGAGAATGTTTCCACCATACCCTATACATACCCTCCTTCCCATGACATAATCATTACTTCATCTCCTAGATCCTATTATTCTTGGCGTTTTATAAATTTCCAAAACATGTTTAATATTTCAAACAATCATCATGATATATGACTTATATCCTCATCCTCCTCTTCTTTTATAATTTTAGGTGTTCAATTATCGATTTTTACATTGAATTTTTTAAAATTAACACTTTTTGTTATTAAATATTTGTTTATTTGGATCAATAATTTGAATCATGGGATTGTTTTAAAAACTATACATTACACACACTAATACCCCTCTAAAAATATTCTTTTTATCTCTATATTCCTCTCTCATTTCCAGAAACACTTAGCCTCAATTGATCCAAAACAATTGAGGGAAATTGTTTTGATTCATTTTAAAATATTTATTTCTTTATCAAGAAATTTAAATATTTCACTTTAAAAAATATGTAATGGTTGATTTATGATTTTTTTCATTTTCTATTCATCATAATCTACTTAATTTTTTATAAGATTTTGTTAAAAATTACATGTAGTAATTTATTTAAATTATTTTAGTCAATAAAATTATCTTAATTAGTATATATATATGTATATAATGATGTATAAATATATATTAATAAATATTTGTTCTATTTATTATGTGATATTTTTTGAACTATTATATTTGAGGTGAATTATATGGTTCATTTCTATATTACCATAAAAAATAATGTTATTCAAATATAGTTTTTTCGGATATAGATATCAAAAATTTATTGGATGAGATTTTGTATTTTTTATTATCACATCCCAAAATTATCAATGTGCATGGTTTTTTTACCATAGTATTTTGAAATCATAATCATGTATATATATATATATATATATATATATTTATAACACCATTTATCTTTTCTCTAACCCGAAATGCAAAAATTCCATCAAATATCTTTTTTTACAAATCTATTTCTAAAGAATTAATGTTTTAATATTTCTACCATTATGTGACGTTTAGAAAAACTTATATATATATATGTATCAATATATATGAAAATATACACATAAACATTATAATATTTCAAGAATATATATATATATACATATGTTGAGGGGTTCATTGGCCTGTAACTACAATCCAAAAAATTATATTAACTTATTTTTCAAAATTTATTTTTTGAATGTTAAATGTTTATATATTTTATATATGAGTTCCAATGAAATCCTAAAATTAAAAAACATTTAAAATCATTTATCAACTTTATCATGGAGTGTGTTCGCATGGGACAATTGTTTTCTTAAAAATTGAACGGTGTTTTGTCCATCCAATCCACACACATAGATATACAAGAACAAACAAATATATATATACATATATATTAACACATGTATATGCATTTTTTATAATAAATATAATAATTTTTTCCCCCTCTTTTATTCAGAAATTATAATTGGTTTTTTGTTCAATCTCCAAACCAATGCTTCTAATTTCATATAAACACAATTTTTTTCTCAACTTCAATAGATAATGACTATAATTTTATTTGAAAACATTATACATGTTATCATTGAAAGTAAAAACCCTATTTATTTATTTTTAATATGTTTACTTTGATGCAAAAGATAAAACATAAAATTTAATGTTAAAAACCAATATATCCATTATCTAATTTTTATATATAGATGCATGATACAAACCTTATCTTTACATGTTTGAACACAATTTATCGAAGAGAAAACAAAATTTGCAATAATTTTATTAAAAGTGAACTTATTTCACAATTTAATTTACTAATTAAATGAAAATAAAGACAATTAATTTATGTATGATGTTATTCATTTGATGATAACCTATGGATTAATAACTACACTCTTAGAGGTGGTATGCGACACTTTGGATTGATTAATGAACTTATTTCACCAGCGACTAAGATTCAAATAAATAAAATTAGTATGTGACACTTTTATTAAATTTAATTCATTTATGATACATTTTAGGAATGCATAATACTTTTTATGTGATGGGTGAGGCCTTCTATAGTCTCTCGATGCATCTTTAGGTCTCGTGAGACAAACTAGGTACTAGTGTAAGGCCTTGATATAATCATAATGTATGGTATTAGCCCGAGGCCTTGAAAGAATTTTTATTATTTTCTATCAGTATAGATTACCTTATAATTATTCACGGCTATGAAATTATATGTGATTATTCAACTAGTAAAATAGCTATGGAAAATGTTCATACTCTTATGAACCAACATTACTCATCTTTATAATTCCAGGTGCACATAGTTTAATGTTTTATATATAAAATATATATATATGTATAAAAATTCATTATAAATAGGGATTGGTAATTAGTTTCCAAGCAATAATGATAAATGAAATCATTTTTATAAGAAATTAGTTGTTAATATTATTTCAATTGGGCATTTTTATCCTCACCTCAATCATGACAGAAAATGATTGATTTTGGTCATCATCTATATTATTGGTGGAACTGCATGCATTTATTTCATTACATGCATATTTTATTATGGATTTTATTTATAACTACGAAATAATTATTGAATTTATAATCATGAGTTATATTAAAAGACGTTTTAAAATCTCTCATGAATATGGTGATGACATGTTTGGTGAAATACTACATTCCTAGTTTTAATGCATTTGTTCTAAAGAAATGTTTAAAAAAAGTATTTCTTAATGGTTTTTTTAATCACCTTACTAGATTTTATTTTTCTCACCCAACATATTTGAAATTATTATTACCGTTTTAGTGGATGTTTGATGATGAATTATTAATGTCAAATCATTGGTCAGGTTTTTGTTTATTAGAATTTTTTCTTTTATATTTAAATTTAATATTGGATTCTAATTCTCTATAACCTAGGATGAAAAAATATCATCTATTTTTTGGTATGTTGTGTGAACATTCAGTTACATTATAAAAAAAATTACACAAAATTATTTTATCACATACTTTGGGAAATAGTTGTCAGGTACGTTCAATTGGTGTCAAAGGAACGACCTACTGAACTTTGGAAAATAAGAATAAAAATAGGAATTTGATTATGTAATCTTAAGTGAAATCACATTATTAAAATATTAGATAGAAGGTGAGGGTTCACTAACTAAATTATTGTCACTTCCTACTGAGCTTCATGAGACAGTAATTATCAAAAATTAATCAGAAGCATTCCATCCTTTTGAAATCCTTTGTATGAATTGCAAACACCTCTACCAGGTGTCAGTCCATAGAAAAATGTTTTGATTATACCAAAGAGATAGTTATGACTATCAACATATGTAAAATGCACAATTTGTTAAATATAGGTTAATTGGAAGGTATCATTAAATTCACTTCCAAGGTTTCACTCTGTCTGAGAATCACCCAGCCATAGGAAAATTACAAGATGATACTAAGGATGGTGACCTTTCAGTAGATTATCTGTTCCAAGATCTGAGTTTTGGTTTTTATGCGAGACTATATGCCATCAGAACTCTCAAAAATGAGATAGTTCGGTATATCTATAAGGAACAAGTCCATTCTGAAATTAATGACTTACATACATCCCCTACCTCTAGAAAACTCTGTTTTTTCATAGGTTTGAACCTAACTGCTCGAGGTGGATCTGGTCTAAATAAGTTTAGGAACTAAAAACTTCCAATGAAATCCACCAATGGTTGTCAAAGGATTATCCATTATGATAGAACTGTTGTAGGTATAAATTAAATATTTTTCATTGAAGAATTGATAATTAGTTAATAATATTTAAAATTTATTTTTTGAGACATTGATGATAATTTCCGAAGGATGATGTTTTGGAATCATATGCAAACAATTGAATTGTGATGGCATAATTTTATTATGATGATATACTGTAAAGCCCATGACATAATAATAAATGTAATAATTGTAATTTTAGTTATTATCATGCTTATTCTTATGTTATTGCATATTGGATTGTTATATTTAAATATATAATAAATATAAAGGGAAACATTTTATTCAAACATTTTAATATTAAATTGATGAAATGGATTACAACAACTCGATAAAACACATCACAATACCTAATATAAAAAAACATAAAACCAACCAACATCACATTGAGACAGATAATGTAACATCACAGGTAAATAAAGAATGTGAAATTTTCATTTTTATTAATTTTTATAAATAATATATAAATATTACTTTAAAGGGGATACTCTGTTTGATATTGTAACCAATACATAGGAACATGTTTTTCTTGATATCTTCCATTGCGCAATAATAATATAATAATATTATTTTAAATGGTAGTTAACGCCTGGCCGTTGCAATGGCTGGAATGAGTATAACTAACTAAAATATTATTATATATGTTTCTTAAATATTTTTTACATTTATCCAAAAAATGTTAGAGGCTTAAGATGCGAATGAATCCAATCTTAAGCATAAATATTCTAATGTTATTTAAAAGGTCGATTAACCGCCTTTTTGATGGAGAACCATTATTTCTACTTATTAAAATTTTATATGTTATATATGAAAAAATATATTCTTTATTTATAATCAAGAAATAAAGATTTACTTTTTGTGTGTTTTTGGTATTTTTCCGATAAAGTTCATTTTTTAATGAATAGTGAATAATGTTGTATTTTAATTCAAAACCCCCTTTTAATATAATTTATTTATATGGATAGATTATATTTTTAATTGTATTTAAAGTATAATTAAAATATATTTTTACCATTTAATCCAATGGTGGTCATTGGAATTAATTTCAATTTGAAATTGGACATAAACATTTGTCAATCTTTTGATAGATATTGTTTCTTAAAAGCACGTTAATTGTTTTGACAGTGGGAATTGATTATAAAATTAATTAATAAAACATATAAGTTATGAATTTGGTAAAATGGAAATCATTTTATAATTCAGAATATCATATATAGCTTAGGATGAATTTTTGGTATTTTTCTAAAAAACTTCAATTTTTGATGAATAGTGAAACCACTAAGTGGTAGTTAAAAAACAGATTTTTCATTTAAATGAAATTTTAATGCTTTTATGATTTAAATTTCAAAAATCAGACATACATGATTGACATTAGTAAGTAAAATTTGGTTTAATGGGATGAAAATAATTTTTGGTGAACAGTAACTTTTGAGTTTTTATAACTGCGATTAGAGGTAATTAGGGTAATTTAATGTAAAAATAATGATATAATAATATTAAATTACCTTGACACATGTCCTACAATTATTGGATTAGTCATGGCCGACCAAGAAAATCCATGGATTAATTTGTAGGACCCCATGGATCCACTTGGGTGGGATAATGATAATAATACCTATTATTTAAAGTGAAAATAAACATGTCACAAAAATGTAATGTTTTACTAAATCAATTTTTACGATTGGATATTCAAGTTATATTTTAGACTATAAATATTCATTAGAAATATAATAATATTTCCTACATCATGGTAATTTTTTTATAATTTTTATACATCAAATAAATAAAATTATTTATGACACAATGATGATGCAGTGTTTACATCATTAATGAATAAATTAAATAAATAAGAAGATAAAGTTTAATAGAATATCCAAAACTTTTCCAAAACCTATTGGATGATTTTATTTAGAACATGTGTCACCTTTTCCAATACCTATTTCTCACACTTTTCAATCCCTTTGGATCATCCAAAATCTACTCAAATAATCTCCTCATATCCCTCCCTTCATCCTAGAATCTGTACTTTAGGCAGAAAGATCTTCAAGACACACTTTTGGTTAAAACCAAGAGGAGTTTCCCGATTTAAAGTTAATGTCTTCTCTTAGGTTCTTTTGTATTATATTGCTTCCCCAAACCCCTATACTCTTTTTATTACTTTATTTTCTAACAATACCAGTATTTTAAATATACTAGAATGATGTTATAAGAAGGATTTGAGCTACACTTACACATACCTCCATATAATGGGTAATGAACATATTGTTTCTGTGGATGGAGAATTACTACCTCACGAAATGATGATTGTTCAATATTCTCCTACAAAATCTCATAGTGGCCATTAAAATGTAACTCTATTTATATAGGATATATATTATTTTTATGTTTTCCTTATGATTCTTTATTTTTCAATTATGGCATACCTTTTTGATTTCCATAATGGATAAACTCGATAATTTCATTTTAGGATGTGCAGACTACCGCCCCTCAATTTGATTTGAGTTGTTAATTCTATATGTGGGATGTATAAAGGATGGAGTTAATGATATTATATATGATATTATACTATAATTATAATATACCTATATATCATTATGTTTTCATTTCATTAATGTATGACAAACAAATGAATGTAGCGTTCATGCATACGTACGGCCCACCGTCTCCATGAACGGTGCGTTTCGTTTTGTATCTCCAAATGTTATGTACTATTAGAAATACATATATATGCTGTATATATATGATATATATGACATATATGTTATGAATTTCATTCTGTAGATAATGTACTCTTGGCCACATGGGCGATTTATAATTATAACACTTTCATTTTTGACTCATGTTCCGAACATTAAGAAAATGACCGATATGAACTCACAAAATTAAATAATTATTATATAAAGGTAATAAGTTATATAAAAGGAATAATAAATATGAAAAAAAAAATTCTTAAGCAAGTAGAAATTATCTTATGTTTATTATTTAGGAATAACAAGGAACATACGAGTGAGTCAAGTCGGACACGTGGTAAGGGATCCTACCTCTCTATTTCTTTTCAAGTACTCTCTTGTATGTCATTTCTTTTATACTCCATGTTTTGATGTTGGAGGATGTAATTTTATATTCAAAATACAATAATTTGTATTTTCATATGATGATAGACCCCCTCTTACTCTCATCAATTCATTTTATTAATTTTTAAGTGGCGTCATTAGGCTGCTGAATTTTTGTAAGGGATCCTTTCACCCTTCACATTTTCAAAGTTCTCTTTTCATGTCATGTCTTTCAAGTTACTTTTTATTATGTTGGGGTATGATATATATATCCAACATACTGTCCTTTTATGTTCATATGATGAGAGACCCAATTTTTTCTCATCAATCTATTTTTATATCTTTTAAGTAGCATCATTAGGCTGCCAAAATTACGTAATGGATTTCTAATGTCACTTTTAATTCTGTGAGATTTCCATTGTTCGCTACTTATTAAATGCATTTGGTGTATTGTGTACTGCCATTTCATCTATATTATCAGGATTCTATTTACATTCATGGTATTATGTGATTCATTTGTTTTTATTATATTTTGTTCATACGACTCGATTGATCACAATGAGGTAAGTGGTTTTGATCTCACTTTGTGTTCCTATGAGATTCATGCTACATTTGCCACTATTTCCATATGTGTGGTGTATGTACTACCCATTTTTGTATTTTTTTTGTAATATAAATTATTTTATGGTTATTTAAATCTTTATTGTATGACCCTTCTTTCATGGGGTGTACGTTTCGAATGTTACCCAAATCAGTAAGGGAACCGTTAACCCTTCTCTTTTTAATAGACTTATTTTGTTATGCCTTTTAATTTACATATTATTATGTTGGGATATGTTCTTCTATATCCTTATTGATGAAAATTTTATATCCAAGTGATGAGATTCCATTTTTTCACTCATCAACTCATTTACTGAATATTAAAGTGACATAGTTAGGCTGTCGAATTATTGCAAGGGAACTTCTTAACTCAATTTCAATTCTTTGGGTTAAACTTGTACTCCTCAAATATGTCATTATATGAATATTTTTGAGTGACTATGATTTTTTTACAATTAATACCGAATTATGTTGGGTTTATTTTAATTTTTAACACATAATTATATAATTGATTTATCCTTAATATAAGGATACCGTCTTTGTACGGGGCATCGTCTCAATAACCTGTCATTGAGGTATATTTTGTTTTATACACAACTTTCTTTTATACGTTGTATAAACCCATTTGAATTTTACTTTTACTCAAAAGGAATATTTTCTCTACAAAGCGTTTTACTAAATGACAAAAATTATGTTTCTTCTTAATGTACGCAGTGACAATGAACATTCCGCCACTGCGAGTATTATTTGATCTTTCACTTCCTTAACTAGAAGTAATGTTTTTAAAACGAAAATAAATACCATATAATATTTTATGTATTTGGTATTGAAAATGGTTTTTATAATTTTTTGTTTATATCAATGTGTTGTATTTATATCATGTGATTAAATTATAGAAATGTTATGTTTCCTTTATGCATGTTTTATGTGTTACATTTATGCTGTAGTTCTTGAGAAATGATTAAGAAATCGGGTGGTTCCATGATAAACTAACGTCAGGTGTGCCTGAGATTGTTCTCCAATTCATTGTGTAACACAAAGGAGATAAGCACAAAGGTTTCTCCGAAGTGATTTAAGGAAAATAATGTCATGTGTATTCCAAACGTAACCACGTGGGTTGCTCCCTACGTAAGAATGTTATGGATTCTTCATGTTACCTTCACGTCTTATGATTTCTATTAGTTATTCATAAATCTTATGATTTCATGAGGTATGTTAAAATGGTTATGTTTTATGAGTGAAGTATAAATTCATTGATTCTTATGTATACATGGAAAAATGTTTCCTTTACATATTTTTATATGCCTTACTAAGCTTTTTATGATCATCCCAAGTTATTGAAATGTTTTCCACTGGACTTAATGATGAATAGTATCATGGATGGGATCATGGGAAGACATGATATCTAAAACATGGAACTAGACATGTTTATTTTTACGGGTTTCTATTGTGTTAAAAAATGGAAACTGAGTAGTAGTGTCAACTTTGCAATCTTTTCAGATATAATAGTTATGTCCTAATTCTCTAAAACTCTAAACCTGAAGAGATATCCATTGTTAGTTATTCATTTAATTAAATATTATGTAATGTTTTAAGGCAGGTTCGTTATAGTTTGTTTCAAAGGTAGGTTTAGATAAATTTAGATGTTAGAGTGTTGATTAAGCTTAAGTGACAAGTTTTGTATAACCACAATGGTTAGTATATTAGATGGAGTCATTGTTTTTTTGAAATTTGGAATGAGTTTGAGATAACATGGATATGTATGTCTTGGTGTTTATCTTCCTCATGAGATAAACATGAGGTTAAAATATGTTAGGTTTATTTTTGATGAATTTATCTATTTTTTGGAATGTTATAAAATTATATAGTTTTTGAAAAAATACGACACACAGACCACGTGACTACCCGTCGCGTCGGACGAAGCTATGGGAATCGATCCCACATAAAAAGTTCATCTGGTGTTTATCACCTTCCGCTGGACTACATGAAGTCCCAGATTAGTATGACAAATTCTTTTTAGTTATATGATTTTATGAATCAATAATAAGTTGGTTTCTGGGTTATCTATGTAAATGATTAACCTATGATGGAGGATATGTGATTAGGATAATTACTTTTCAATATGAGACTTTAAGTACAGTTGATGTTATTTGGAGATAAATGTTAAGATTTATATTGGAAGACTATGTGAATAAATCCATTGAAGGTTTGGGTTTCAATCATAGTTTGGATTACATTGAAGAGTTATATGGATAGATGCTTATTGAATTGTATTTGTTGAAATTTGGGAATTGTTGGAAAAATATTGGAGATTAAGAGAATTTTTACTTTTAGTAAAAGATTATCATTTTTGGGGATTATCTGATCATGTAGAATCCTTTTTGGTTTTGTTTTTGGTTAAGGAATGGGAAATATATAGTTCTATTTTTTGGATTATGTGATTCTCCAGAAGTTGATTATAGCACTCTTAATGTGGAAAAGCCATCCTAAATACTAATTCTTTGGAGAAAATATGAGTTTGTGTTAGAAATCTTGTAACAGATTAAAGTCTACATGACAAGTAAGTATGTTTCCTTATGTTTTAGTTAGGCTATTAAATAAATTCCTCAATGAAATGTAACATAAAACAAAAACATTGTTTATTAATTTTTCCGATTGGGGAATCAAATACCATTTAACCCATCACATTTTTGTGATTTTCTGGTTGTTAACTTTCTCCAAGACATTTTTCTATCACTCTTCATCAGAACTTGATGGTTAGTATTTTTCCCCTCTATATCAATGTTTTTAGGGAATCTTAGAATATATTGTCTCGGATTATCTTTGTACTTCTCTTTCATTCCTTTAAAGTGATAGTTTAATTGACTCCTTTTCCATTGTGGGGCGTTCAATAATGTTTCTGAGCCCAATTTTAAAATTGTGTGGACGCAATTCCCAAAAAGGGTTGAAGGATGTAACATCCCAGGTAAATAAAGAATGTGACATTTTCATAATTATTAATTTCATTTGAATAAAATATTAATATTAATTTAAAGGGGACATTATGTATTATAGCGTACCCAATACGCAACAACGAGTTTCTTTGAAATCTTACATTGCACACTAATAATATAATACTATTCTTTAAAATGGTAGTTAATGTCTAGAAATTGTAATGGCGGGAATGAACAGAAATAAATAAAAATTGATTATATATGTTTGTTAAATATTTTTTAGATTAATCCAAAAAATGATAGTGGCTTAAAATGCGAATGAATATAATTTTAAGCACAAATATTTTAATGTTCTTTAAAAGGTCGATTAATAGCTTTTTTGATGGTGAACCCTTTTTTCCACTTATTAAACATTTATATGTTAGATTTGAAAAAATAGAATCATTATTTATAAACAAGACATCAATATTTACTTTGTGTATGTTTTTCATATATTTTCAATAAAGTTCATTTTTAAGGAATATTGACAAATGTTGTATTTTAATTCAAAACCACTTTTTAATCTAATTTATTTATACAGTTAGATTATATTTTTAATTTGGATTAATGTGTAATTAAAATATATTTTTACCATTTAATCCAATGGTGGTCATTGAAATTAATTTCACTTTGAAATTGGACATAAACAATTGTCAATCTTTTGATATATATTGTTTCTTAAAAACATGCTATTTGTTTTGATAGTGGAAATTAATTATAAAATTAATTAATGCATCTTCAATGTTATGAATTTGGTAAAATGGACGTCATTTATTAATTCGGAATATTTAATATATCTTAGGATAAATTTTTGGTATTTTTCTGAAAAACATCAATTTTTGATGAATAGTGAAACCACTAAGTGATAGTTAAAAGGCATATATTTCCTTTAAATAAAATTTAACCGCTTCTGTGATTTGAATTTCAGAAATAGGACATACATTGTCATTATTATGTAAAATGTGGTTCAATGGGATGAAAATAATTTTTGGTAAATAGTAACTTTTGAGTTTTATTAACCGCGATTAGAGGTAATTAGGGTAATTTAAGGTAAAAATAATGTTATGATAATGTTAAATTACCTTGACACATGTCCTAACCTTATTTTATGAGTCATGTCCGACCAATAAAATCCAAGGTCAATTTTTTGGAACCCATGGAGCCACATGGGTGAGGTAATGATATAATTACCTTTTATTTAATGTCAAAATTAAAATGTCACAAACATGTATTATTTTACTAAAACAATATTAACAAGGGGTTATATAAGCTATAATTTCAACACTAAATAATCATTAGAATCTAAAAAAAATTCATACAACATGGAAATTTTCATATAATTTTTAGACATCATACAAATAAAATTATTTATGACTCAATGATGATGCAGTGTTTACATAATTCATGAATAAATTAAATAAATAAGATGATAATGTATAAAAGAATAACAAAAACTTTTCCAATACCCATTGTATGATTTTATTTCGAACAACGGCCACATTACCCTAGACATTAATAATTTTTGGGGCTTTTTAAACAGAATGTAATTTTAAAATAAAATAATAGTTTCATGATTTCCAAAAGAGCCCCTCCTCTCACTTATAAAAAGACCCCATTTCCTACCAATTTATCTCAATTCTCAAGCCCTTTTTCTCGTCCAAAAACTACTAAAATATGATCCCCATATACGTACCTTCATCTTATATGCCTTACCTTAGACAGAAAGCTCTTCAAGATGCCCTTTTGGTTCAAACCAAGAGGAGTTACCTGATTTAAAGATAATGTCTTCTCTTATGTTCTTTTGTTTTATTTTTCCTCTCCATCCCCTTAAACTATTTTTATTCCATTATTTTTTAGGAAAAAAGTATCTTAAATATAATCGTACTATTTTATAAGAATTATTCGATCTACACAGACACACACCTCCATCTAATGGGTAATGAACATACTATTTCTGTGGATGGCGATTTACTGCCTCATGAAACTATGATTGTTAAATATTCTCCTACCACCTCTCATGGTGTACATTAATATGTCACTATATTTATATATGATATATATTATGTATATGTTTTCCTTATGATTCTTTTTTTCCATTTATGGAATTCCTTTATGGTTTCCATTACGGATAAACTCAATAATTTTATTTTAGGAAGTGGGGAGTACCACCCCCTCAAAGTGATTTGAATCGTTAATGCCATATGTGGGATGTATAAAGGATAGAGTTAATGATATTATATATATTATATTTTAATTTAATTATAATATATCTATGTATCATTATGTTTTCATTCCATTAAAGTGTGAAAAATAAATGAAAGTAGTGTTCATGTGTACGTACGGCCTACCTTCTCCATGAACGGTGCATTTCGTTTCTTATCGCCAAATGTTATGTAATATTATAAATACATATATATACTGTATATATATGATATATATGACATCTATGTTCTGAATATAATTCTGGAGATAATTTAATCTTGGCCACATGGAAGATTTATAATTATAACAAGTTCATTTTTTACTAAAGTTCCCAACATCAAGAAAATGTCTGATATGAACTCAAACAATTAAATAATTGTTATAGAAAGGTAATAAGTTATATAAAATGATAAATAAACATGAAAAAATATTATTAAGCATGTATAAATTAACTTATGTTTATCATTCATGAATAACAAGGAACATATGAGCGATTCAAGTTGTGCACGTGGTAAGGGATCCTACCTCTCTCTCTTTTTCAAGTACTCTCTTTAATGTCATTTCTTTTATGCTTTATGTTCTGATATTGGAGGATTTTCTTTTATATTAACCTTACTTTTATTTTTATTTTCATATCATGAGACCCCCCTATTACTCTCATCAATTCATTTTAATTATTTTTAAGTGGCGTCGTTAGGCTGCTGAATTTTTTTAAGGGATCCTTTCACCTTCTCATTTCAAAGTACTATTTTCATGTCAAGTCTTCCACGTTACTTTTTACTATGTTGGTGTATGATATCTATATCCATAATACTGTACATTTATTTTTATATTATGAGATAACATATTTTATCTCATCAATCCATTTTTTGATGTTTTAAGTGGTGCTGTTAGACTACCGAAATTTTATAAGGGATTTCTTATCTCCCTTTTAATTCCATGAGATTAACATTGTTCGCCACTTATTTATTGCATGTGGTGTATTTTGTAAATCCCTTAAATATATATTATCATGATTCTATTTAACTTCATTTAATTATGTGATTAATTTGGTGTTTATTATATTTTGCTCATTCGACTCGATTGATCACAATGAGGTAAGGGGTTCTTATCTCACATTGTGTTCCCGTGAGATTCATACTACATTTTACACTATTTCCTTCTATGTGGTGTATGTACTGCACACTATTGTATTCTTTTGGTAATATACATTAATTTATGGGTATTTAAATCTTTATTGTATGACCCTTATTTCATGGAGTGTACGTTTCGAAAGTTACCCAAATCGGTAAGGGAACCTTTCACCCTCATCTTTTTAAAAGACATCTTCTGTTATGTCATTTAATTTACATATTATTATGTTGGGATATGTTTTTGAATATTTTTATTGATTTAAATTTTAGTTCCAAGTGATGAGATATCATTTTCTCTCTCATCAACTCATTTACTAAATATTAAAGTGACACAGTTTGGCTGTCAAATTATTGCAAGGGAACTTCTAAACTCAATTTCATTTCTGTTGGTTAAACTTGTACTCTTATAATATGTCATTCAATGAAAATTTGTGAGTGACTCTAATTTCTTTACACTTAATACCAAATTATGTTGGGTGTATTTATATTTTTCACACTTAATTATGTAATTGATTTATTCTTAATCTAAGGATTCTATCTTTGTACAGGACTTCGTATGAATCTCCATTCATTGAGGTATATTTTTTTTATACGCAAATTTCTTTTATATGGTGTATAAACCCCTCTTAAATTTACTTTTATTAAAATGTAATAATTTCTCAATGATGGGTTTTACTAAACGATAAAAAGTATGTTTCCTTTTAACATACACGGTGACAACGACCTTTCCACTGCCGTGAGTATTATTTGATCTTTGGATTCCTTAACAAGCCTTAATGTTTTTAAAATGGAAAATAGATACCATATAATATTTTTTGTATTTTGGTATTGAAAATGGTTTTTATAATTTTTTGATTATATCAATCTTTTTTATTGATATCTCTTGATTAAAATGTGGAGATGTTATGTTTCCTTTATGCATGTTTTATGTGGTACATTTATGTTATGGTTCTTGGGAATTGTTTATGAAATCAGGTGGTTCCATGATAAAATAAGGGCGGATGAGCTCGAGATTTTTCTCCAATACATTGGGTATCTTGAATGATTTAAACGCTATGGTTTCTCAAATGTTATTTAGGCAATATACTGTAATGGGTATTCCCAACGTAACCATGAGGGTTGCTCCCTACGTAAGAATGTTATGAATTCTTCATGTTAACTTTATGTCTTATGATTTCTATGAGTTATTCAAAAATCTTATGATTTCATGATGTATGTTAAAATGCATAAGTTTTATGAGTAAATTATTATTTCATTTATTTTTATGTATACCTGGACTATTGTTTCCTTTACATATTTTTATATCCCTTAATGAGATTTTTATGCTCATCCCATGTTTTTGAAATGTTTTCCATGGGACTTAATGATGAATAGTGTCAAGGATGAGATCAAGGGATGAGGTGCTTTCTAAAACATGTAAATAGAGATTTTTTTTAAGAGCTTTTATTTGGTGAAAAAATGGAAACTGAGTAGAAGTGTATACTTTGTAATCCTTCGAGATGTAATAGTTATGCCCTACTTTTCTAAAAATCTAAACCTGAAAAGATCCTCAATGAGAATTATTCATTTAATTTAATATTATGTAGTGTTTTATGGTCGGCTGTGTATACTTGGTATCAAAGGTAGTTTTAGATAACATTAGAGGTCTGAGTTTTGTTTAAGCATATGTGACATGTTGTGTATAACTATAATGGTTAGTATATTAGATGGAGTCATTTTTATTTATGAATGTTGGAATGAGTTTGAGATAACAAGGATAATTATACCTTGGTGTTTATCTTCCGTAATAGTACATGATTATTTTTTGATATACTCACACTAACATTGTTGGTTTTTGTAAATGTATGGATCTAGAAGGAACCAAAGTGACAATGGGATTGAAGGAAACAGTGGTGGTTCTCTGATAAAGAAACTGAATGAAATGGGGTATTCAATTAGAAATATCATGGTTATTTTTAACCATCTATCAAGAGTCATGATTAACCACTTGAACCTTGGTGAGTTGTCTAATGCATCATGTATGAGAGAACCAACTTGATGTGGAAGTTCTATATATAATTATAATGGAAACCATTATGGTTTATATGATCCTTACTTTTGAGGTAATTTTGGTCTACTATATGTTGTGATGGAAAATGAAAGGCATGAGATAAACATGAGGTTAAAACATGATATGGATATTTTTGATGAATTTATCTATTTTTGGGGAATGTTATAAAATTATATAGTTTTGGAAAAAGGACAACACGCAGACCATGTGAGTACTCATCGCGTCGGACGAAGCTATGGGAATCGAACCCACAACCAAAGTGCATCTGGTGTTTATCGCCTACCACTGGAATACGTGAAGTCCCTGGTTAGTATAACAGATTATTTTTAGTTATATGATTTTATTAATCAATAAAAATTTGGTTTTGGGTTATCTATGGAAATGAATAAAATTTCATGGAGAATATGTGATTAGACTAATTACTTTTCAATACAAGACTTTACATGCATCTGTTGTTATTTGGAGATAAATGTTAAGATTTATCTTGGAAGAAAATGTGATTAAATCCTTCGATGATTTGGGTTCCAATCTTAGATTGGATTAATTTCAATAGTTTTATGGATATTTTTTATTAAATGGTCTTTCTTGGATCTTTGGGTATTGTTTGACAAATTTTAGAGATTAAGAGAAGTTTTTATTTTTTGCAAAAGATTATCCTTTTTGGGGATTATCTGATCTTGTACTAACCTTTTTGGTTTTGGATTTATTTATGACAAGGGAAATATATAGTTCTCTTTTGTGGATTAGGTGATTATCTAGAAGTTTATTATAGCACTATTAATGTGTACAAGTCATCAGCAATACTCATCTTTTGGAGAAAATATGAGTGTGTGTTAGAAATCTAGTAAGAGATTAAAGTATACATGAAAAGTAAGTATTTTTCCTTATGTTTTAGTTAATATCTTAAATAAATTCCTCAATGAAATGTAACTTAAAACAACAAAGTTGTTTATTAACTTTTCCTAATGGGGAATAAAATACCCTTTAACCCATCACAAGTTTGTGATTTTCTGGTTGTTAACTTTCTCTTAGACATGTTTTATATCACTCTCTATCAGAACATGATGGTTTATTTTCTTCACTCCATATCCCCATTTTAATGTAATCCTAGTATATATTGTCTCAGATGACCTTTTTACTTCACTTTATTTATTTTAATGTAATAGTTTAATTTACTCCTTTTCCGATGTGGGGCTTTCAAAAAAGGTTCCGAGCCCAATTTTGAAATTTCGTTCAAGCAATTTCCAAAAAGGGGGGAAGGATGTAACATCTAGGTAAATAAAGAATGTGAAATTTTCATATTTATTACTTTTTTTTAATTAAATATCCATATTACTTTAAAGGGGACGCTATGTTTGATAGCATACCCAATACTCAACAACGAGTTTCTTTGAAATCTTACGTTGGCCACTATTAATATAATAATGTTATTTAAAATGGTAGTTAATGCCTGACCATTGTAATGGTATAAATGAACAGAAATAACTAAAAAATGATTATATATTTTTGTTAAATATTTTTTACATTTATCCATTAAACGATTGAGTCTTAAAATGAGAATGAATCTAATTTTAAGCATAAATATTCAAATTTTCATTAAAAGGTCGATTAACCGCCTTTTTGATGGTGAAACCTTTTTTCCTCCTATTGAAATTTTATATGTTATATTTGAAATAATAAAATCCTTCTTTATAATCAAGAAATAAAAATTTAATTTGTGTTTGTTTTTGGTACTTTTTCTGATAAAGTACATTTTTAATGAATAGTGAAAATGATGTATTTTAATTAAAAACATCCTATTAATAGAATATATTTATATAGTTAGATTATATTTTTTTTGGTTTTAAAGTGTAATTAAACTATATTTTCACCATTTAATCCAATGGTGGTCATTGGAATTAATTTCACATTGAAATTGGACATAAACAATTGCCAATCTTTTTGATAGATATTGTTTCTTAAAAACACGCTATTTGTATTAACATCGGGAATTAACTATAAAATTAATTAATGAAACTTATATGTTTTGAATTTGGTAAAATTTAAATCATTTATTAATTCATAATATCAAATATATCTTAACATGAATATTTGGTATTTTTCTGGAAAACATCATTTTTGATGAATAGTGAAACCACTAAGTGGTAGTTAAAAAACATATTTTTATTTTAAATGAAAATTTACCAATTTTATGGTTTGAATATAAAAAATCAGACATAAATGTTTTTTATTAGTAACTTGAATTTTGTTCCATTGGATGAAAATAATTTTTGGTGAATAGTAACTTTTTGTTTTATTAACTGCGATTAGAGGCAATTAGAATCATTTAAGGTAAAAAAATGTTATAATAACATTAAATTACCTTGAAACATGTAATTCCATTATTGGATGAGTCATGGCATACCAAGAAATTTTATGGGTCAATTTTTGGGACCCCATGGAGCCACTTGGGTGAGATAATGATATTAATACCTTTTATTTAATGTGAAAATAAAAATGTCGCAAACATGTAATGTGTTACTAAAACAATTTTTACAAGGGTTTATAATATTTATCATTTCAACTATAAATATTCATTAGAAAGATAAAATAATTTCCTACAACATGGTAATTTTTATATAATTTTTAGACATCACACAATTAAAATTATTTATGACACAATGATGATGCAGTGTTTACGTCATTAAGAAATAAATTCCCTAAATAATAATATAAGTTAAAAAGATTAAACAACATAAGTCAAATACCTATTGGATGATTTTATTTCTAACATAGTCCACCTTATCCTATAATTTAATTATTTTTTGATCTTTGGAAACTGAATTTCATTTTATAATAAAATAATAGTTTCAAGATTTCCAAAAGATCCCCTCCTCTAACTTATAAAAAGTCCCCACATCCTACACATTTATCACACATACCAATCCCTTTGTGTCGACCAAACTCTACTAAAATAATCTCCCCATATGCCTCCCTTCATCATATAATCCTTAATTTAGGCAGAAATCTTTTCAATAAACCCTTTTGGTTCAAACCAAGAGGTGTTACCCGATTCAAAGGTAATGTTTCTCTTATGTTCTTTTGTTTTATTTTGCTTCTCCATCCCCCTAAACTATTTTTATTCCTTTATTTTGTAACAACACCAATATATTAAATATAACAGTATGATGTTATAAGAATTATTTGAGCTACACTTTCACACACCTCCTTCTAATGGGTAAAGAACAGACTGGTTCTGGGGATGGCGAATTACTGCCTCACGAAATGATGTTTGTTCAATCTTATCCTACCACAACTCATGGTGGAAATAAATATGTCACTATATTTATATATGATATATATTATGTTTACTATTTACTTATGCTTATTTATTTTTTATTTATGGAATAACTTTATGGTTTCCATAATGGATAAAGGCGATAATTTCATTTTAGGAAGTACAGACTACCTCCCCCTCAAATTGATTTGAATCGTTAATGCCATATGTGGGATGTATAAAGGATGGATTTAATGATATTATATATTATATTATACTGTAATTATAATATACCTATGTACCATTATGTTTCATTCCATTAAAGTATGATAATGAAATTTAAGTATCGTTCATGTGTACGTACGGTCTACCTTTTCCATGAACGGTGTATATCGTTTCTTCTCACCAAATGTTATGTAATATTATAAATACATATATATACATGATATATATTATATATATGACATCTATGTTATGAATATAATTCTGGAGAAAATTTAATCATGACGACATGGATGTTTTATAATAATTAGAAGTTCATTTTTGACTCAAGCTCCCAACATCAACAAAATGTCCAATATGAACTCAAACAATTAAATAATTGTTATAGAAATGTAATAAGTGATATAAAAGTAATAATAAACTTTAAAAAATATTCTTAATCAAGTAGAAATTAACTTATATTTTTCATTAATGAATAAAAAGGAACATACGAGCGAGTCAAGTTGGACACGTGGTAAGGGATCCTACCTCTCTCTTACTTTTCAAGTACTCTCTTTTATGTCATTTATTTAATGCTCCATGTTCTGATGTTGGACGATGTTATTTTTTATTCACCTTACTATAATTTTTATTTTCATATAATGATAACCCCCTATTATTCTCATAAATTCATTTTAATAATTTTTAAGTGGTGTCGTTAGGCTGTCAAATTTTTATAAGGGATCCTTTCACCCTTCTCATATTCAAAGTTCTATTTTCATGTCAAGTCATTCAAGTTATTTTTTCTTATTTTTGTTTATGATATCTTTATCCATAATACAGTACTTTTATGTTCATATGATGAGAGCCCCTATTTTATCTCGTCAATCCATTTTGGGATGTTTTAAGTGGCGACGTTAGGCTGTGGAAATTTCATAAGGGATTTCTTATCTCACTTTTAATTCCAGGAGATTTACATTTTTCTACAATTATTTATTTCAAGTGGTGTATTGTGTACATAAATTTCATATATACTATCTTGATTATATTTATATTCATTTTACTATGTGATTCATTTTGTTTTTATTTTCTTTTGATCATACGACTCGATTGATCACAACGAGGTAAGGGGTATTTATCTCACATTGTGTTCCCATGAGATTCATGGTACATTTACCACTATTTCATTTTTATGGTTTATGTAATGACCATGAATGTATTATTTATTTAATATACATTAATTTATGGGTATTTACATTTCCATTTTATGACACTTCTTTCATGGGGTGTACATTTCAAATGTTACCCAAATCGTTAAGAGAACATTTCTCAATATTATTTTTAAAAGACTTTTTTGGTTATGTCTTTTAATTTAAATCTTATTATGTTGGGATATGTTCTTATATATCCTTATTGATGTAAATTTTATGTCCATGTGATGAGATACCATTTCCTCTCTCATCAAATCATTTTATGTATTTTAAAGAGATGTCATTAGGATGACGAATTTTTGCAAGGGAACTTCTTAACTCAATTTCAATTGTTTTGGTTAACCTTGTACTCCTCGAATATGTCATTCTATGAATATGTGTGAGTGAATCTTATTTTTTAAAAATTAATACCCACTTTTGTTGGGTGTATTTATTTTTTTCACACATAATTATGAAAATGATTTTCCTTAATCTAAGGATACAGTCTTTGTACCGGACATCGTATCAATTTCTTCTCATTAAGTTATATTTTTTTATACAGAACATATTTTATAAAGTGTATAAATCCCTTTGACATTTACTTTTATTCTAAATAAATACTTTCTCTATGAAGAATTTTACTAAATGACAAAAAGTTTGTTTTTTTAAAGTATGTGGTGACAACGTCATTTCTGCAGCCACAAGTATTATTTTCTCTTTGACTTCCTGAACAAAACGTAATGTTTTTAAAAGGAAAATAAATACCATTTAATCTTTTATGTGTATTTATATTGAAAAAAATTTTTATAGTTTTTTGATTATATCAATGTGTTGTATTGATATATTGTGATTAAAATGTGGAAATGTTTTGTTTTCTTTACACATGTTTTATGTTGTATGTTTATGTTATGGTTCTTGGGAAATGTTTATGAAATCGGGTGGCTCCATGATAAACTAAGGTATGGTGATCCCGAGATCGCTCTACAATTCATTGGGTAATGCGAAAGAGTAAACTCTAAGGTTTCTCCGAAGATATTTAGGGAATATACTGTGATGGGTATTTCCAACGTAACTATGAAGGTTTCTCCCTACGTAAGAATCTTATGAATGCATCATGTTACCTTTACGACATATGATTTCTATGAGTTATTTATAAATCATATGATTTAATGAGGTATGTTAAAATGCTTCTATTTTATGAGTAATGTATGATTTCATTTATTCTTAGGTATACATGGACTAATGTTTTCCTTCCGTATTTTTATATCCCTTACTGACCTTTTTATGCTCATAGAAAGTTTTTGAAATTTTTTCCACAGGACATAAAGTTGAATAGTGTCAAGGATGGGATCAAGGAAAGAAATTATATCTAAAATATTGAACTAGACATGTTTTTTTAGAGTTTTTATTTTGTGAAAAAAATGGAAACTGAGTATAAGTGTCTACATTGTAATCTTTTGAGATTTAATAGTTATTTGTTAATTCTCTATAACTCTAAACCTGAAAAGATCCTCAATGTGAATTATTCCTTTAATTCAATATTACGTAATGTTTTAAGGTTGTGTCCTTATAGATAAAGTATCCCCCATCCCTTCAATCCACCAAAAAAGAAAAAAATTAATAGTGAGAATAAAAAAAATAATTCATCTAGTCAATGTAATATAGAGCACCATCCTCTTAAAAGAAAATATTATCAGGTTCGTAGGAATACAATGAATGGGTATTTATATGGTTCAATATGGAAAATATATGTAGCTGTTAGGGTTTTAAATGACTACATTGTTTTAAGTCATTCGGTGTGGTTTAATGTATTCATATATTCAAATAAATGAAATTTTGGTTCTAAATTAATAATATACGTATTAACCATCAATTATGTAACAAATTATATTAATTCCTTAATCTTTTATATATAAATTTTTAGGTTATATAATATTAAGGGTTTTAATAATGATTTAATGTTTAATGTCACGATTTTAAAAGATAAAACATGGGTATTATACATTTTTAATTTATGTGTCTTAAATTAAAATGACATGTTATGATGTATATAGTTGGACCTGGTTTGTGGAACAGCGGAAACCAGTTTTGGAGAGGGGAAGAAAAATAAAAATAGGATATGTGGATTCATGCAGGTTGGGAAACATGATTTTATGTAGATATAAGGACCTAGATTGTGACTCTAGAATAGTGTAGGATACATGTACAATAAAAGGGAGAAAGTTCACACAAATCATATATTAGACTCATTGTTGGGAATGATCCATATATATACACTATTTGCCAAGAAAAATATAAGAAAATAGTAGACGTTGATGTGTGGACAATGGATTTTTTGAGAGTATGATTCGTTTTGGCTAATTGTACAATGATCAGATGCCAATGTGTTGTGTGGAAGCCTCGTCTATTCATGAATTGCACTCTCAAAAAGGAGAAACAAAGCAAAAACAGGAGAAAAAATATTTAACATGGATCGGTAGGATAACCGATGTCTATATTTTAGGCAACCTTTTTTCATATTCATAGAGGAATACAGATAGATTAAAAAATCCCCTTATTTAAAATTTCCAACATATGAAAACACAATTATATATAGAGAGAGTGGATGAAAAATTCAAATGGACACTTCAAAATTTCTTGAGGTGGTCTCCATCACTTAATATGATCCTACTTCTGTGAAAAAATACATCATTATTATTTGTAAGGCAGTGCCAACCCAATATGCATGTCATCGTCAGGGAAATAGATATCTATGGCGATAACCCACCATCCACTAAATACTATTGGATGGTGATACTATTCATTTATATTGAAAAAATATTATTGAATTTAAATTAAAATTTTCTCCGAGAACTCTCAGGATACTAGCCCTAACATAGAATGTGTCAATAATGTTTTTTATTTGGAACTTCACCGGCTTCGAGCAGTGATACCCAATAATATACTATATTGAATTGACCTCAAATTTTTCTATCATTGAAATTATCATCAATGAAATAAAATATTTCCACCATCTGCTCAAAGAGGGAATCATCAGTAACTCGCTTCGTATCCAGACGATATGATTTTCCTCTCCAAAAATACAAATCACTACATAATCCAATTGGATCTTAAATAAAATGGTTTTTCCATATTTAACCAATATATTACCAGTGGAGACGGAAAATGTGGTGTGTTTAAAACAATCACACAAATTTTGAAACTCTTCGAGGAATTTTCGTTCAAATAATTGTCATTTACATGCTCTTTCTCACAATCCCCATATGATAAAATTATAATGATTCCTCATTTTAATAACCCATCATAATAATGGTCAAACTATTAGTTTGTCCTACCATTGGAATTATGGAGATGAATGAGATATGGTAGGGCTCAATCTCAATGATCATTATGTCAGAAGCGAGTTTATTCAGCACTATCCTTTACCAGCGCTAAAAAAGAACGGAAAAATAGGGTTCTTTTTCAGTGCTATTATGTAGTGATGATGAATTGAACATTTATCTACTCTCATAAAATAACCCCTTTATTAATGATTTTTTATCTTTGATAAAGGATATGATTTTATCATATCCACCTAAAATGATGATAAATGGAACATTCATTAGCACTAATAAAAGACCCCCTTTATTAGTGTTGTTTTTGTGTTGATAAAGACCTACCCATATTAGTGTAGTCACAAACCGACATTGTTAGTGCATTTTTAGTTCTAATAGAAGGGAAAATAACTAAAAATGTTATAAATTATAAAAAATCATATTTTATTCAATAAATATAATTAAATTGTTATGGATATAATATATTTTCATTAATATGATTTTTATAATACTAAATTTTTAATTAGACAAAAATGTCATACATTTTGTGAAATATGATTTTCAAAATAATTTAAAATCCATATAAACTAATAATTTACTAATTAGTATTGACTGAAAAATATTTAATAATAATTTTGTGGAATAAATAATTTATATGTTTATTAATCACTCAACATATATTGAAAACAAAACTTCAACATAAATCAACAATTACTTTTTCATCTTGGAGTATTCTTGGGCTGTGAGAAATGAAAAATTGAAACCTGTGAAGAGATCTATTCCATTGGAACTGAGAAAACAAAGGTAAAAATTTTTTTAATGCCCTGAATTGGCTCATTAGTTCTCTAAAATAGTGTTTTTAGTTGGGATATCCTAATTTATTAACATTTGATGAAATTTTAGCATTATTTAAGAGGGTTTTCTTTTCTTTTTACAGTGGAGACTTAATTTTTTCCCTTAGGATACAATCATATGGATGTTATTTTGTTGGAATTTTAATATTTTTTATTAATTAATTTTTTTAGTCAAATATATATATGCATATAACGTTTTTCATAGGTGTCACCATAAACCCGATGTATTAGGTGTTATTTTTTGTTTTCATAAAAATTATTTTAAAATTTTTATTTTTTTTAAACTCAAGAAATTCTATATTAAATTTCCTTATATGAATGGTTATATATAGGGAAACTATTTTTTGTGGAATACATTGTTTTACTCACAACTTCCTTGGGTAACCATGGAACTTCTGTACCAGATTAGAGGCTACTTGTTTGTTGGATATTTCTTGGGAATCTTGAATGCAGTGTAGGATTCTAGTATTGTGACAAGACTCCTGACCATTTTATGATTTCTTCCTTGAAGTTTTATTTCATATTTTTTTCATGTTGTATGATTTCATGAGATTTATAGTATACACTACTCTTATTTTTGGCTTGGTTGATTTTGATTATTAGTCAGAACTTTCTTGGATTCCGTTTCATTGACTAATCATTCTAGATGTATAAGGATGCCATTATTTAAAATATTAGCATACAATAATATGTTTGTATAGTCTCCCCAATATAGCATCTTAGTCTCACACTTCATGTTAGCATCTTTTAGCATATAGGGAGCCATAACTAATGTGGAACAGTTTTACGAAGGATTGGGAATTGATTAGTTGTTTATAGTGGGAATGAATTACATGTTCCCTGACACTACACGACCACATAGTTATATATTAAATAAAATAGGTGAGGTTTCCATCAATTGGTAATAATTTATCCCAAGATTGAACAACTTTTTTATTAAATTTAATTATCAATATAATTATTTACTATATGATGAACCTGTCAAACACCTGAATCACACTAATACTCTAGCGGTGGTAGGATCATTTGAAAAGTCCAATTTCAACGAGTAATGACAGAACTACTTCTTCCCATGGATGAGATTTTTCATGATAATATCTTCTCCATGCTAGAAAATTTAGTGGGTGATGAGCCTCATATGGATGTGTCATTAGGTCATAAGCCTGTTATGGATGTTTTATGAGATGATGATGAACATGGAGAGGATGTCTAAAATGATCAACTAGATTATTTTCCACTTACTTTAATTGATGATCCACATCCACATGTTGTCCCTATAAAGGTCTATGATGTATCTGATAGTTATTTTAATACATAATAAATAAATTATTATTCAGATTATGATACAATGGTAATGGGAGGTAGGAGTGTGTTTGGGTCTAAATTTTGACATGGTGAGTTGAACCCCAATAGAAAAAACCATTTTCTACACGTGTGGGAGGTGGTTCTATCCAACAAGCATTTTCCATCCAGCCATGATGGTTACTGGATATGAGACATTGGATGCCACTCCTTTGTTGTCATTTTCAGTTTATTATTGTCCAGTTTTGGTCATTATTTTCATCTATATATTTTTTGGTATTTTCTATTGAATATTTAATTTTATAGTGTGGTATATGTTAGTGAAAATTTTGTACAATTTATGGGGATAGTGTGTATGAGTTTCATAAATCTGTGGGTGCTAAGACAATAGTAATAGATCGCCCAAACTATTTGGTAGATAGTTTTAAAATCATTTATCCTATACTAATGGATATAGAGGTACCCTCAAGGTTGGCACAATTTTTGGAAAACTATGTGTCCGAACTATGTGGTCTACCTATTTTTTAAAAAATATTTAATTATTTAGCTTCCCAACCTTGATTTTTCCCCTGTAACTCTTCATTTTCAACTATTACTGACCCCTCCATACAAAGGAACACCACCCCATTTCATGTCCCTCATAGCCTCAATTTTATGTGGATTTTTACTTATCTTCTTCAAGGAAACTCCATGTAAGTGTCTCATCTCCATGCATCATGGTCTCTCCTCCCTTATTTCTTAAATTTCGTACAACCCAGTGGATCCGATGACCTAGGATTAGGTTAATCCGAACTATATAAAATGGGGTTTGTTGATTATGGTTTGATCCTCATTCCATAGAGCCCTATATATTCATCGATTTTATATCTCAACTAGGTTTTGGTGGTTTCACGGAAAGTGGTAGGTGGTTTCCTATTGCACCGTTTTTTGACAGCTTAAATGTGCTTGATTTTAAATACAATGTTTATTGAAATTGGCTTCTATGTGTAAATGGGTGATTTCAAATGTGATGTAGTGTAAGTGAATCCTCTGTGAAATGGATTTACCATATGTAAATGGTTAGGATGGATGTGCTTAGATATATGGTGGTATGGAATTTGTGTAAGTTGATTTTTATGACATTGTAAAAATGATGTTTCCGAGTGCTACAAGAGTGGGGTGGTAGGCGATAAATCAAGGATGTTTTTTTAGATTTGATGGATAATTTCCAATATTGTACATGATGTGAATTCCATGTCCAATGATTTTTTTCCACAATATATTGATTTTGAGAAACCTGAAACCTGAGGAGGATCATTTCATATAAAATTTATAATTTATTTATTCCGATTTGAATAAATAAATACATAGTCTTAGGATCTTTCTTTGATGATGAAGTTGTTTGTCATCCTAAAGGGTAATTTTGGATTATTATTGTTTATAGTTTAGGATAAAAGTGTAAAATCCCTCTATCAGTGATCCATATGTTCTCCTATAATCTCCAAATGAAACAAATTGAATTTCTGGTGTTATCATGGTGAATCAAACCTATTGCGTTATATGTCGTGATAGTTCATCCTTTGGAATTGAATGATTTTCTCTAGATATTCTTTTACATGAAATGGATAAATAATGAAGAGTTGGGAGAGTAATATATTGATACATTGATTCTCAATTATCGATTAACCCTACATAATAGACATAATCTTCTATTTCAAGAGAATAGATTTTGGATAAAATATTTTTTAATTACATACCTTCCTTTAAATAATATTATAATATTTAACACACATAATTCCATATAATATTGTTATTATTATTATATTATGGAACATGATGACTTGCATAATGATAAACATTATTTTACCATCTTTGAAATTAGAATTAATATTCAGATGTGATCTTGGTATACTCGAAATCTTCACTATTTATTAACTACCTAAATAAATGGTTTACTCAAAATCTAGTAAAAAAATTATTAAAATATTTCATAAATAATAAAAATATTTTTTTTCGAAATCCAATGAATAAATATTTTTTATATATTCAAATTACCAAATATATTTTTTATTAATAAATAGTTAATTAGTTATTACTTTGTGAATATTAGTGATCAATAAAACATGAATAAAATTAATTATTAGTATTGAGTATATTATTATTTTTAATAATTAAATTCAAGTATAATTTAATTGATATTATTGGGAAAAATTGATTGTGAGCCCCAAGTATTATTTCTCATTATTATTAGGAAGCCTTTCTTATATTCCAAGATTCTTTTATATTAATTTGTTATGGAACCCAAAGGAAAGAACATAAAATCACAATAAAAAAACCACATACCATCACCCATTATATAACATAAATTGTTTGTCTTAATATCCCATCATATAGGTTTCACATCCATATAATCAGCCTATGTGCCTGATATGTAATTATTTGACTATATGAAATAAACTCATAGTTACACCCTGTCCATGGAATTTAATTTGAATGTCATATTTCAATCACGGGGTCAAGTTATAAACTTATATAAATATAAAATGGACAAACCCATTCTTGGATTATTTTTAATAATACATCACTTGTGATTCATCGAATGTATCAAACTTCACAATAAACTATTATTATAATGGTTTATATAACACATATATGTTAATGTTTCCTAACATATTTTAATAATAATAATAAAGTATAAGTACCATTACATACATTCGTATATTGTAACATTTGATGACACATAAATGTACAGAATTCCTATAGGCTTGTATATTCTCATAATCATCCATCACGAAGATTATTATGTATAAAGTTCATGAGAAAAATCCTCATCTTCATATGATTACTAAAACCTAATTGTCTATATACTATGATCCCTATCATAGTATGTTATCCAAAAATAGAACTATATTTAAGAATAACGTTATAGAACATCATGTTTAGAATTATAAAGGGTAACTACTATAACATTATCAATGTGACTAATACTCTGTGAAAATTTTAAATTATTGATATAATAATGAAAAATAAATATCCAATAAGGTAATTAAATTAATAATAACTTCTTTGAATATATACGTAATCTAATGTAAAAAAGTAGCCATTTCTAGGGATCCAACCTCCAAAAAAGGTCCAAAAACACATGGAAATATAGGGTTTATATGTGGGAAGACTCATACTAGTGTAATAGATGATGTTGTAGGGTTTGATATTTCCAATACAGTAATATTATGCGAAAATACTAACTAAATTATTTGTGATGCTTTGTGATGTGATGCTTATGCATCGAGAATGGTAATGGAAATTTGAATCCTTGTTTTGATTAATGAGTGTGAGAGTATCCAAGTCCCCACTAACCCCACCAACATAGGGATTTCCCATTTTTCTATTATTTTGGTTTCAACTTTTTACTAGTTATTCTGGATTCATTCACTTGTCTTGTGATGTTTAAATAATTTTTTATACTTTAACTATTTCAATGATTCTGAAATTGGCATCATTATTATTTTTATAATGGCTATGCATCGAAATCATGGTGTGCTTGTAACACCAAGATATTTTTATAATATAGAATTTAAAAAAAAATTGGTTTGCTTGTGTTGTATTCTAAACAAATATATGATTCAACAATATGAAACACTAGAAAATCTTGTAGTATCTGCAACACTATTTTTGGCTTGTGTTATATACAATTTCATGTTATTTTGATAGAATTAATTTCATCCCATACAATGTTTAAGAGGGTTTATAAAAATATAAGATCACTTTTGATTAATTTTATTAATTAAATATATATTTAATATATCCAATATAGTGTTTAAAATTCATCTTAAATATTTTATAATCATGATGTAAAAACAAATTCATTTTCTCATATAAATTAAATGAACCCTTAATAAAATGCAGTTTTGACACCTTTTGATGGTGCAGCCAATATAAATATAGTTTCTATATAAAAAATTACTTTTTATTTTAAATTTATATATATAAATTTTATTTTGATGAATATTTAATATTTTTCTGAGAACATTCATGTTTTGATGAAGAGTAAAAATATGCTAAATTTTAATAGAAAAAAACTTTTTTTCATTTAAATAATTTATATGGTTAATTTATATTATTGAATTTTTTAAAAGTATAAATAGAATATATTTTTATCATTTAATATAATATAATACATTTTATGTAATTTTACTTTGAATTTATATATAAATACAATTCAATATTTTCAATGATTTAACATTTAAAACTTGTTTTCCCATTTTGAAAAAGACAATTAATGTTAAATTAATTACTGAAAAATATATGTTTTGAATTTGGAAAAATGGATTCCAAATTTGGAATTATTTGGTCCAAACTATATAAATAGTTTCATTTTATTAGTAGACAATATGAATAGTAACTTTGGTAATTTTTTTATTTACCACAGTTAAATGGTAAATCATTTATATAAGGGTAAAAATAAAATTATAATTACATAAAAGTATACTAACATGTGTCATAATATTGGTTTATGAGTCATATATGACCAAGGAAATCCTAAGGGGAAAATTTTGTCCATTGGGATCCTCTTTGTTGTGATAATGACATTGTATAAAATTTAATTTAAAGTAAAGGAAAAAATGTCATAATCGCTACTATTATTACTAAAAAAATGTACATTGTGTTATATAAGTGATCTACTAAAATATAAATAGACAATAGAAATAAAAATACATTTCCTACATCATGGTAATTGTTTTATATTTTTTTATACAATAAATAAATAGATAAATTATGACATAATGATGATGCTATAGAAATTTTATTAATGAGGGAATAAAATTAATGATATCATTAATATTAAAATAGATATTATTTAAATATATTGTTGACATAAAAAATTTATTAATTACCATGACAAGTTATAATTGAGCTAATGTTTTTTTTCAAAGGTATTAAGTTTTTATGAGTTTTTAAAAAAGGCATATATGAATAGTGTAAAATTTGACATTTACATAACATGTGAAATAGTTTATTAAAATATATAAAATTTATAAAAAATATAATTTTTGACCAAATGGTTATGATAGGTCCTAATATTTCTTAAATTACACTTTTTTTCTCTTCTGACATGTTATGTTAATTTCAGTAACACCAAAAAGGAAAATAACATCATATCATTGTATGATTAAAAAGGGTAAAATAAGGGTTTATTCAAAAATATATCGATAGATAAATATTAAAAAAAATATTATTTTAATTATATTATGGGGTTACAGCCAAAACGCTTCTTATATTTTAAATATATGAGTTTCACACCATTAGAAATCGATTATTAAATTATAATAAATTAATATCCCAAGAATTTCCTAATGGGACCCTCGCCTCAATTATAAAAGGGAACCCCATTCCTCACCACTTCACTTCAAATTGATCCTTCACACTCAAACATACCCAACCCATTTAAATATTATACTAACATAGTAACATTATAGATGTTTTGGTTATATTAAAGGACACAATATTTTCCTCTATGTGAATATTTAGTTGAGGCTGTCCAAGAAAAGGAAATATTCTCTACCAATTCATTCATACATCTTTCATATACTAACTCTTCTTAATGTTTTTTACCTTATAAATTAATAGCTCTAGAATATATTATATACTGAGATTTATTATAATAATTAAACAACCATATTTTACCTTATATAGATCCTATGACAAATGCAATCACCACGCATTTGTATGTACAACATATTGTCCCCACGCTTTGGTGTAATATGTTTTTCACCACCACATTACATGGATTCATATATTGGTGGAAGTAATATCATTATGTTATTATAATAAAATTATATGTATTCTTAAATAAAATACACTATGCACATCAATGCCATTAAAAAATATTGTGAATGATATTGTCGCTCGTGCGTACGTATGGCTTAACATCTCCACAATGCGATGTGATTCATTATTCGTGATCATCATTAAAGAATGATTATATAAATGAATTTAATGAATAAAAATTATATATAATATATTACAATAATTTTATAAATTATATAATTATTCCCTAAGAATGATAATTTGAGCTTATTGGATAAAACATGCATAAGAATATAATGATGTTTATAATTGTATAACGAGTAACAATGAAATGTAACTAATAAATGAAAATATGACTATATATTATATCATAAAAATGAATATAATTCAAGAATAATTCAGTAGTATTATTTAAATCAATAAAAAGATGTTTGGATATATACAAATAATATCAGGCCTTAGATGAAGGATTATTCAGTCTCACTCTTATTTATGTTGGTCTTATACAATAACTATTTCATTTGTCTGTGGTTTATGTTTCCCCTAAATGTTTTTTGATGATTAGTATTCATGTAATGATATTAAAATAAAATATAATTGAATTTATTTTATGATTCATACAATTAATGTTATTCAAAGTTGTAAATGGAAAATTTTGAAATCTCTTTTTTATCTGAGATTGTTTTTTCATTTGTATTTACTCGGTTATAGTTATCATACACATGAATATTTCCCAAATATGTATTTCACAATATTAATTATGTCCATATACAATTTTTTAAATTCTATTTTACCAATTGGGGATTTTTTAATAAATTTAGTTGAGGAATCTTTTTTTGTTTTCAGTACATGGTGCCTTTTTGACTTTTTTGGAAAATGTATGTGGAGAATTATTTTTTTAACTTATACAACATAAATAGATTTTTATGATTTCAAAATGCCTTATTATCATGATGACAAATTAAAAATATTTCACATTTCATTTCATTTATATTATTTTCTTTTAATACATCACATCATTTTGAGAAATAATAATTTATTAAGAAGAAATTATATTTTCCTCAAGAATTAATTTTTAGTGTTTTTTCAAAATTATTTCCCATATAATATGGAATTATTAAAATATGGTTATGATTATATACCTATTATCTATATGATTTTATTGTGTTTATGATGGGATTTTATTTAAGAAAAAAAAATTTATTTAGATTGTGATGGAATGATATTTAAGAAAACCATTTTAATTCATTTGTTATGTTATTGTAAATATTATTATATTTCTGTAGAACATGTAATAATGGTTTAATAATGAGATAGGTGGGTATTATATATACATAAAATGAATTAGTTATAGATTAATCCCTCATTACATAGATAGGAAATAAATGGATAGTTAATCTAGTTTAGTAATACATGGTTGGAATGGTAAGTGCATCTAGTTAAGTAACAGACTTTGTCTACAACGATGGCCTTGGTAATGAGACATGTCTAATATGAAAATGATTTTCTATGATTATGTGTTTGAAAAAATTCCATATTTTTTTCCATTCATTTTTTATACTATTTTATATTCCATTATTCTATACTCCATACAAACTCTCAAGATTTAATTTATGAATCACGATTTTGATCTTCAAAATTTATATTCGTGATTTTACATTCTTATGTTTATGTTTTTTTTGACATTCTCTATTTTTTCCCTTTCTAAGAAATTGAGCTTTCCTGTTTTAGTTTTTTTTCATATAATATAATGAATGGTTTTAGGAAGTAAAAATAATGGGGAAGATCATTATGGGAGATATTTATGATCATTCACCAAGTTAAAAAAATCTGATCCATGTTTCCAAAGAAACTATGCTAATAGGGACTTTGGGAATCTATTAATGTATTATATTAAGTATTCTGAAAAATAAATTTAATTTCCTTATATGGAAAAGCTTGATTTTTTAGAAGGATCTTAGTGGTAATGTGATATTTCTTCTTATGTAGATTCTATAGGTCAATTTAGATAGTTTGTTTCCTAACTCAAGAAAAACAAAATCTTTATTTGGTGGAGGAATATAATATTATTATGGGATTTTTTAGAAAAGTGTTTTTGGTGAAATTCTAATTGATTATCCATTGTGTTATGAGGAGATTTTTCTATCATGTATTTTTCTAGTTTTTTATTTATCTTGTTGGGGTACTCAGCTATGGATGTAAAATTTAAACATGTGTATGTTCCCTTTTTATTATCTTTTTTTATGGATGATTATTATCACTAATTATGATGATGTGGAATATTTTTATTAGAAAATCATTCCTAAAGAAGTTCCTCGATACCCAATATAGTTAATATTATCATAATTTTTAAATTTTTACTATTTATTTAATTACTACCAATTTATCACATTGAGCTTATTTCCATCAATTTTTGATTTATGGTTTGTTTTGTGATAAAATGTGAAATTTTATTAATTATAGAATTTAACATATTTTTATCACAATTGTATTTTGAGAATACCTTTTAAATGATTAATCCTATTTCAGTGATAGATATTTGTTATTGTATACCATGATTTTTCTTATTCAACATATTCTTATAAACCTGGATTAGATTTTAACATCCAAATTCATGAAATAATTGATTAATTTGAAACACTATTATGAATGATTGAGTGGTATCCACCACATTAAATGTGGAATAACTCAGTCTAAAGGCATCGAAGATATGTTATTACAACATTAATTGACATATAATTCATATTAATGAATTTCAATTGAATATGATGAAGTTATTCTTTTATTAATGTTACCATTGTATGATCAAAATTGAAGGATGATTTAGAAAACATTCTTCTAGAATAATTTTTTAGAATTAATGATTCATATAATATTATACACATGGAGGATGAAGATAAAAATTTTGGTTGAAATGAGAAAGATATTTGGGAACAACGTTCCAGAATACAACTCTTTCATAATAGACCATCCAAGGGTTCTACGATGTACAATATTTTTTAGAAAATATTATAAATCCAAAATTTAACTCCATATCCCTATAAAAATGAATCACCTATCATTCTTAAAATGTATGAAACTATATGTGGCTAATTTATATATCCATGTAGTTACACTTATATGTAATGTAATTATTAATTTTAAATATATTTTACTATTCTAATTCATCTCATTAACTTATTATCATCTTTTGTGTTTCCACTGTGTTCTTGTCCAATGCGATATCAAATACCTGGGGTCATGAGTAACTGCCTCGAGAAGTTCCTAATGTATCAATACAGTTTTAACCAAATTAATTTAAATTTCATGTTTATTTTTTCAAATTTTTATTGACTTAGGTCAGGAGGGAACTTAGTGGGTATGCCACCTTTGTTTCTCTATTTCCACCTGAGGATTAACTTTCTCTTTTGTAATATTTTCCCACGTTTTAGGAGGGGGGATATGGGGTATCTATAAAATTTTTGACTGAACTATATATTCAATATAATATGTAGAATAATATATTCATGAATACAATACTGTGTTTTCATTATGTAAATTTGAAACTAATATAGAGATGATGAAGGTTTACCCTGGGTGTTCTTCTTGGAGGATATCCTTTTTGATTACCCACAATTTGTCTATATCAATTCTATTTTCATTGAATATATATATATATATATTAATAATTATTTAATATTTCAAAAAAAATCATTATATTTTTTAGACTTATATAAGTAAAAATATAATTACTAACAATAAATATTTTATGTTCTGTAAGCTGGCTCCTTGAGACTGACCATGGGAGTGCACTATAGTACATGCTTAGAAAAATTAAATATTGACTGTGGATTATCCAAACATTCATGTGCATAAAATTTCATATTTCTCTAGGGAGGATCAACACTTTCACACTTCATTTAAAAAAATAAAATAAATCATCAAAAATAAAAAAAAAATTAATTATATATATTTTTATGAATTTTCAAATGATTTAATCCTTAATTAATTAAACAAATACCCATTGGTTAAAGACCCAATTAATAAATAACAGTATTTAATGAAAGTTTGTGTTTATATTATTATTAGATTGGTGATGTTATATTGAAAATAAAATAATGTCGAGTAGGTTTTCAAGGAATTCATTACACTCTTGAGGGAGGACATGAACAATAAATTTTTTGAAGTGATGGTCGATGAGCTGACTGAGATCTCCCATTACATTGAAAAATTTTATCATGTTTCCAAGGTCCAAGAATATTACCCTTAGTCATCCATATTGTTTATGAAATCCATTTGGTTGAGTCCAAAATCTTGGACCTTCAACAAACCATCCATCTCAAATATAAAATCAATGAGTACCACAATGATCTAGAGTGGGTCCATGATGATGTTGATTTTCCTAATGAGATATTTGTTGGAGAACAAAAATATTTTAAAAAATTTTGGAATTCATATGAGGAACAATATAACCCCCCTTTGGTACAACAAAGTATATGTTCTAGTACCATTGCATGTCTCTCAATCCAGGGTATAGGAAAATTTAAAGAATGTATGGAAGAGCCGGACTACCTAATTCCATCAACTAAGACTCACTAAAAATATGAACTTATAACTGAACATGATATTGAACCAGAACTAATTCAAGGATATAAATCGTTCGTAAACTCTATATTTTATGATTCCATTCATTATAATTTGAGTATAACTCTTTATGATTTGGAATTTCTAGATTTGGTAAATCATTGTGTTTCTGTAGAGGAAGATGAAGAAACTAGACCATTACCTCTTGATGAACATGTGATGCTCTCTAATTTTGATGAAAATATATTTGAGGAATCCTGTTATGAAATTAAGGTATTTGATACTAAGGAAAATAAGGAAAAGGAAACTCATTTTAAAAGGTATAATATTTTTTATAATTTAAATTTATATATTGTTCAATTTAAAGGACCCGCTTACTTTTCCTTTCATTATTCAAGTCATGAGGCCCATATTGATCTATAACTATACAAGTAATACAATTTTTCCCAATTATCAACCATGAATTAGAATGATTCAAACTGAATTTTTCAAATTCGTTGTTATAATTAACAAATCGTAAAAGGGGGAGTATCTGCGGTACTCTATCAATGAATCATTCCCCACCAAGAAGGAATAGATTGAATCTGGGAAATGCCACATGTAGTGGTTCATGTCTAAGAAATGTGTAACATCCCATGTAAGTAATGAATAATTGATATTTTTATCTATGCCTATTAATTAATTAGATAGTGTTTTAGAGGCTTAAAATGAAAATAAATCCAATTTTAAGCATGGAATACACTAATATTTTTAAAGGATTGTTTTACTGCCTTTTAATGGCAAAACATTTTTAAATATATCTTTTGAAAATTTTATAAGCCACGTTTTTCAAAATAAACGTATTCTTTATGATCGGGACATCAAAATTTACTTTGTGTGAATTTTTGGTATTTTTTTGATAAAGTTCATTTTTTAATGAATAGTGTAAAATGTTGTATTTTAATTCAAAACACCTTTTTAATATAATTTATTTATATGATTAGATTATCTTTTGAATTGGTTTTAAAGTGAATTTGGAATATATTTTTACCATTTTATCCAATGGTGGTCATTGGAGTCAATTTCACTTTGAAATTGGATTTAAACTAGTGTCAATCTTTTGATACTTATTGTTTCATAAAAACACTCTTTTTTTCATGACAGCGGGAATTAATTATTAAATTAATGTGACTTATATGTTTTGAATTTTGTAAAATAAACTTCATTTTTGAATTAGGAATATCAAATATAGCTTAGGGTGAATTTTTGGTAATTTTCTGAAAAACATCAATTTTTGATTAATAGTGAAACCACTAAGTGGTACTTATAAAAACTGATTTTTCGTTTAAATAAAATTTTGCCATCTTTGTGTTATGAATTTAAAAAATCTGACAAACATGGTTTTCATTAAGAATTAAAATGTGGTTCAATGAGATTATAATAATTTTTTGGTGAATAGTGACTTATTAAGTTTTTAATCGCGATTATAGGTAATTAGTGTACTTTAAGGTAAAAATAATTCTTTAATAAAATGAGATGAGCTTGACACATGTCCTACCCTCATTGGTTGTGTCATGGACGACCAAGACAATCCATGGGTCAACTTGGGGACCCCATGGAGCCACTTTGGTTGGGAAATGACATAAATAACTTTTTATTTAATGTAAACGTAAAAATGACACAAACATAATATGTTTTACAAAAACAATTTTTACATGGGGTTATATAGATCATATTTTTGATTATAAATAGTCATTGGAAATATAGAACGATTTCCTACATCATAGAAATTTTTTTTATTTTTAGACATTAAATAAATTAAATTATTTATGACATCATGATGATGCAGCGATGACCTCATTATTTAACGATTTAAATAAAATGGAAAGATAATGTAATATCTAAGACCTACACATGTCAAAAACCTATTGGATGAGTGGATTTCGAACCATTATCACCTTATCCTCGAATTATATCCATGCGGGACCTTTTGAATCCGAAACTCTTTTTAAAATAAAGTAACTTGTCTTTACTTTCCAAGAGTGCCCCTCCTCTCCTCTTATAAAAGGCCCCCACCTCTACCTCATTTCACACACTCCTCAAGCCATTGTCTCGGCCATCCCCTGCCCATTTACTATCTCAAAATCCCTCTCCTCATCCTAGAGGATTCCCTTTTGGATGAATCCTTTCAAAGGAAGCCTTTAGGCTCAAATCAAAAGGAGTTACACTTTTAAAGGTAATTCATTCTCTCATGTTCATTTGTTTTATTTTGCTTCTCCAACACCCTAAACTCTTTTTATTTACTTCTTTTGTAACAACACCAGTATCTTCAATATAATAGGATGTTGTTATAAGATTTATTCGAGCTACACTCTCACACAACTACATCAAATGGTTAAAGAACATACAGTTTCCGTGGATGGCGAAATTCTGCCTCCCGAAACGATGATTGTTCAATACTCATTTAACACCTTCAACGGTGGCCATTATGATGTCACTATTTTTATATATGATATATAATATGTTTATTCTTTCCTTAAGCTTCTGTATTTTTCATTTATGGAATCCCATTATTGTTTCCATTATGGGTAACACGATATCATCATTTTAGGAAGTGCGGACTACCGCCCCCTGAAAGTGATTTGATTCGTTAACCCCATATGTGGGATGTGTAAAGGATAAAGTTAATGATAGTATATATGTTATTATACTGGAATTATAATATACTATTATATCATTATGATTCCATTCCAGAAAATACGAAATAGAAATGGAAGTAGCGTTCATGCGTACGTACGGCTTACCGTCTCCATGAACGGTGCATTTCATTTCTTACCTATAAATGTGTTGTAATATTATAAATACATGTATATAATGAATATATATATTATATATGTTATCTAAATCATTAATATCATTCTGGATATAATGAACTTTTGACCAACTTAACAACATGTAAGTGTAAGAAGTCTATTTTTGACCTAAGAACCAAATATCGACAAAATAAACATTATTAACTTAAATGATTACATGATGTTCATAACATTTTATAAAAGGAATAATGAACTTGAAAATGGTTCTTAAGAAAGTAGAGATTAACTCCAGTTTATTATTCATGAGATTAATAAACGGTCGGGTCATGTCGGATACGAGGTATGGGACTTCGTCTCAATCTCCTTTCATTGAGGCATATTTTGTTTTATACACAACCTTCTTTTATATGGTGTATAAACCCCTTTGACTTTTACATTTATTCAAAAGGAATCCTTTTTATATGAAGCGTTTACTAAACGACAAAAGGGAATGTTTTTTTCGTACGTATGCGGCGACAACTACTTCTCCGCCGTCGTGACCATTATTTGAGTTTCGGCTTCCTCTACAAGCCGTACTTTTTTAAAGAAAAATAAATACCATGTTTTACTTTTCTTTTCTTTTAGTATTGAAAATGGTTTTCATAATGTTTTTATATAAATGTGTTGTATTGAAATCTTGTGATTAAAAGGTGGAAATGTTATGTTTCCTTTATGCATGTTTTATGTGATATGATTATGTTATGGTTCTTGGGAATTATTATGAAGAAGGGTGGTTCTGTGATAAACTAAGGGCGGGTGAGACCGTTATATCTTTCCAATGCATTGTGTAACGTGAAGGAGTGAAACGTTAAGGTTTCTCTGAAGAGATTTAGGGAATATACTGTGATGGGTATTCCAAATGTAACCGAGAGGGTTACTCCCTATGTAATAATGTTATGAATGCCTCAAGTTACCTTTATGTCTTATGATTTCTATGATTTATTCATGATTTGATGAGGTATGTTAAAGTGCATATGTTTTATGGGTAAAGTATGATTTCATTCTTATGTATATATGTACCCATGTTTCCTTTCCATATTTTTATATCCCATACTGAGCTTTTTATGCTCATCCCAAGTTTTTGAAATGTTTTTCACAGGTCACGGGAAAGGTACATGATAAGATGATAGTGTCAAGGAAGTGTCAAGAAAGAATCCATGTTTTATTTTCAATATGTTTCCGTTGATGGGAAAAAGAATACTATCTTTTATTATAAGCACTTTGTTTAAATGTGGGTTGTAATGCATGTTTTAAGATCTAATTCTCTAAAACTCTAAACCTGAAAAGATCCTCAATGTGTAATCTTGTGATAACTCAGGATTATGTAAGGTTTAAGTCTGGGGCCTTATAGTTGGTATCAATTGTCGGTTTAGATAACTTTATGAGTTAGAATTCTATTAAATGATTATCCAAAAATATATTTTTTTTGAAATGATATAGAATTTGATGATTACCATGTTGCTTCATTTTAGACATGTTTGTTCAGAATGGTTTTCCGCAGTGAAAACAGGGAAGCAGTGCTAGGAAGTCATCCAAAAGGAAATAACCTTCTGAATCAGCATCCTGAGATGGTCGGAATTGGAACTGAACAGTTTGTTGTAGTAATGGCGTAGTTGACTCAAGCAATAAATGGTGGTGGTATCCAAGCATGAGATCAGCCAGAACAACCGCTGAGGAACATGCCAGTGGTGGAACATTTCATGAGGCAACATCCCCCATCATTCAGAGGATCATCTGACATTTTGTTAGCTGAATGGTGGATTAAAGCACTGGAGAAGATTTTCGATGTCATGGGGTGTTCCGAAAGTCAAAAGGTTAGTCTTGCTATTTACCGTTTTGAGGGTGAGGCAGATCAGTGGTGGTCTATGGTTAAAAATATCAGGGACGCTGATGAGATTGATGCTCTCGACTGGGATGAATTCAAAGGTATGTTTCTTGAGAAGTATTTTCCTAAGGCTGTTCAACTTAGGATGGAAAAGCAATTCTTGGAATTGAGGCAAGAGGAAGACTCAGTAGCTACCTATGATGAACGGTTTACTCGATTGGCAAGGTATGCTCCAAATTTTATCCGAGACCTTGATAGTAAAATCAAGCGTTTTTACTCAGGATTAAATCCAAAATATCGAAGGACATTAACTTCTCGTGAGTTTAAAAGTTATTAAAATCCTTTTCGATGTACTGAGAAGGTGGAAATGGAGTTTGCTGATGATCAAGTGTTCTATAACAACCAACAGAAGAAGTGACCGAGGTGGCAGGAGAAAGGTAATAATTCTTCAAAAAAGTCTGATGGTAAGAAAACTATGTTTCCAGTTTGTGATAAATGTGGAAAAAGGCACACTGGGGAATGTCTTCTGAATTCTGGAAAGTGCTACCGATGTGGTAAGATGGGACATAAGGCTCGTGATTTCACTGAAAAGGATCAAGGTGAAGGTAAGACCAAATTTGATTTACACTTAGTAAAATGTAATAAGTGAAATGAGATGGGTCACTATGCAAACGAGTGTCTGACAAAGAGCTTGAGTGATGGAAAGCAGTTAGACTACAAGAAGAAAGGGGTGGTGAAATCCTTTGCAACTAATTCAGCAGATGTCAGGCAATCAAATGAAGTTGTATCAGGTACTTTGTTTGTTTTTCAGATTATTCTAGTGTGTTATTTGATTTGGGGTCTACACATTATTTCATCTCTGAAAACTTTTCTATTAAAATGGGAATACCATCTCAAGAAATGACTCCTGAACTTGTGGTAAAAACACCTGGGGGAAATGTTGAGGCAAAAAAGATTTATAAGAATCTTCATATCCTTATCTGTGGAAAGAACCTACTTGCAAACCTTATTGTTTTACCTCTAGTAGAGTTTGATGTTATCCTGGGTATGGATTGGCTCTCAATTTACCATGCTAAGATTGATTGTAGAGCTAAAGATGTTTCTTTTCAGAAATACTTTCAATTTGGGTACAAGAATGAACCCTTGCTGTTGATAACAGATCAAGAGGCCGAGAAACTTGTAAAAGATGGAAATGAATGTTACCTTGCACACATCGTTGAAAATGAAGGAACTGTTCAGATTAATGATGTGCCAGTGGTAAATGAGTATCCTGATGTTTTTCCTAATGAGTTTCCTAGAATAATACCAGATCGGGAAGTTCAATTTACTGTTGACTTAGTTCCTGATGCTAAGCCAATTTCAAAACCCCCTTATCGAATGGCTCAAATTGAACTTTTAGAGTTGAAGGAGCAATTGCAAGATTTATTAGATAAAGGTTTCATTCGACCTAGCACACCACCATGGGGTGCTCCTGTTTTATTTGTTAAAAATAAAGATGGTTCTATGAGACTTTGAATTGATTATAGACCCTTGAATAACATCACTGTTAAGAAAAAATATCCTTTACCTCATATCAATGATTTGTTTGATCAGCTCCAGGGAGCTCAGTTTTTTTCAAAGATTGACTTGAGATCGGGGTACCATCAGCTGATGGTAAAGGAGGAAGATATTCCGAAGACCGCGTTCCTTACGAGATATGGCCATTATGAATTTGTAGTAATGCATTTTGGGCTAACCAATGCACCAGCTGTATTCATGGACATAATGAATAGAATTTTCCATGAGTTCTTGGATAAGTTTGTGGTGGTTTTCATTGATGATATATTGGTGTTTTCAAAAAGTAAAGAGGAGCATGAAAGAAATTTAAGGGCTGTCTTTCAAAACTTAAAAGAAAAGAAATTGTATGGGAAATTCAGCAAATGTGAGTTTTGGTTGCAACAAATTTCCTTCCATGGTCACATTGTTTCTAAAGATGGGATAACTGTTGATCCTACAAAAACAAAAGTTGTGGAAGACTGGCCAAGACCCACAAATGTAACGGAGATTCGTAGCATCCTTGGTTTGGCAGGCTATTACCGAAGGTTTGTTAGAAATTATTCACGGTTATCTAGTCCAATGACTAAGCTAACTCGGAAGGGTGTTATGTTTATCTGGACAAAATAATGTGATGATTGTTTTCAGGAATTAAAAAGAAGATTGGTGAATGCTCCAGTTTTGGCACTACCTTCCAGGAAGGGTGAGTTTGTCATCTACAGCGATGCTTCATTGAAAGGACTTGGTTGCATCCTAATGTAGAATGATCAGGTAATTTCTTATGCTTCATGACAATTGAAAAAACATGAGGTAAATTACCCTACACATGATTTGGATTTAGCTGCTATTGTATTGGCTTTAAAAATTTGGAGGCATCATTTGTATGGTGTAAAGTGTGAAATATATACCGATAACAAAAGTTTAAAGTATATAATCACTCAGAAAGAATTGAACATGAGACAGAGGAGATGGCTAGAATTAATCAAAGATTATTATTGTACAATTCATTACCATACAGGAAAAGAAAATAATGTGGCTGATGCTTTGAGTCGAAAAAGTAATGCTTCATTAGCAATGTTGCGTTTGGAACGCGATCCTTTGGTTAAGGATTTGATGAAATTTGGCATAGAAGATTTTGGTGCAGGAAGTTCTTCTGTTTTTTTTTAGGTATTAGTGAGATCATCTCTATCAGATAGAATCAAGCAAGCACCGAAGCAAGGCAGTGAGTTGCAGAAAAAGGTAGAGCTGGTTCAGAAAGTTATTTTGCCTGAATTCAACATTGATAATGATTGTGTTTTGAGATTTGGTAAGAGATTGTGTGTGCCTTGTGATTCACAGTTGAAGAGAGAGTTATTATGTGAAGCTCATAGTTCTCTATTTTCAGTTCATCCTGGCAGTACTAAGATGTATAGAGATCTGCGGGAGTATTACTGGTGGGATGGAATGAAAAGAGATATTGCTGATTTTACTGTGAAGTGTTTGACTTGTCAGCAGGTTAAAGCAGAGCGGCAGTTACCAAAAGGGATGCTTCAGCTTTTACCAGTGCCAGAATGGAAATGGGAGAATATATCTACAGACTTTGTTGTGGGATTACCGAAGACATCTCGAGGTAATAATGCAATCTGGGTTATTATTGATCGCTTGACTAAATCTGCCCATTTCCTTGCTATACGAGATACATTTTCCCTAGATCAACTTTCTCGTTTGTATCTTAAGAAGATAGTCAGGTTGCATGGAGTTCCCCTCTCCATTATGTCTGATCGTGTTCCCAGGTTCACTGCTAACTTTTGGAAAGGCCTTCAGAAGTCATTGTGTGCTGAATTAAATTTTAGTAGAGCTTTTCATCCTCAATCAGATGGGCAGTCAGAATGAACAATTCAGACTTTGTAGGATATGCTATGTGCTTGTTCGATGGATTATCAGGGAAGTTGGGACCAACATCTTTCTTTGGTTGAATTTTCATATAATAACATCTTTCATTCTTGTATACAGATGGCACCATTTCAGGCATTATAAGGGAAGCGGTGTCGAACTCCAGCTTTCTGGGATAAAGTGGGTGAAAGGAAGTTGATGGGACCAGAATTGGTAGAAGAGATGGTAGAAAAAGTTCAACTGATTCAGAAGCACATGAGAACATCTCAGAGTAGGCAGAAGAGTTATGCGGATAACCGGAGGAAGGATCTATCTTTCGAGGTAGGTGATCATGTTTTTCTCAAGGTTTCTCCTTGGAAAAGTTTGATGAGATTTGGTAAGAAAGGAAAGCTGAGTCCAAGGTTTATTGGACCATATGAAATTCTGGAGAGAGTTGGATCAGTTGCATACCGGGTGGCTTTACCTCCGAGTTTATCTCAGGTACACAATGTTTTTCACGTTTCGATGTTGAGAAGTTATATGCCAGATCCATCTCATGTTTTGAGTCCAGAGGTAGTTCAGCTGGAAGAGAACCTATCTTATGAGGAACAACCAGTCCAGATTCTTGACCATAGGGAGCAAGTGTTACGGAATAAGGTGATTCACCAGGTAAAGATTTTTTGGAAAAACCACATGATTGAAGAGACAACATGGTAATCTGAAAATGCAATGAGGGATAAGTACCCCCATTTATTTGATAAGTAAATAAATTACGGGGATGCAATTTTCTAAAGGGGGGAAGGATGTAACATCCCATGTAAGTAATGAATAATAGATATTTTTATCTATGCCTATTAATGAATTAGATAGTGTTTTGGTGGCTTAAAATGAAAATAAATCCAATTTTAAGCATGGAATACACTAATATTTTTAAAAGATTGTTTTACTGCCTTTTAATGGCCAACCATTTTTAAATCTATCTTTTGAAAATTTTATAATCCAATTCTATCAAAATAAACATATTCTTTATGATCGGGACATCAAAATTTACTTTCTGTGAATTTTTGGTATTTTTTCAATAAAGTTCATTTTTTAATGAATAGTGAAAAATGTTGTATTTTAATTCAAAACCTCTTTTCAATATAATTTATTTATATGATTAGATTATCTTTTGAATTGGTTTTAAAGTGAAATTGGAATATAATTTTACCATTTTATCCAATGTTGGTCATTAGAATCAATTTCACTTTGAAATTGGACTTAAACTAGTGTCAATCTTTTGATACTTATTGTTTCATAAAAACACGCTTTTTGTCATGATAGCGGGAATTAATTATTAAATTAATGTGACATATATGTTTTAAATTTTGTAAAATAGACTTCATTTTTGAATTCTGAATATCAAATATAGCTTAGGGTGAATTTTTGGTAATTTTCTGAAAAACTTCAATTTTTGATGAATAGTGAAACCACTAAGTGGTACTTATAAAAACTGATTTTTTGTTTAAATGAAATTTTGCCATCTTTGTGTTATGAATTTCAAAAATCCGACATACATGGTTGTCATTAAGAAGTAAAATGTGGTTCAATGAGATTATAATAATTTTTTTGTGAATAGTAACTTATTATGTTTTTAATCGCGATTAGAGGTAATTAATGTAGTTTAAGGTAAAAATAATGCTTTTATAAAATGACATGAGATTGAAACATGTCCTACCATCATTGGTTGTGTCATGGCCGACCAAGAAAAGCGATGGGTCGACTTGGGGACCCCATGTAGCCAATTTGGTTGGGAAATGACATAAATAACTTTTTATTTTATGTAAAAGTAAAAATGACACAAACATAATATGTTTTACAAAAACAATTTTTACATGGGGTTATAAAGATCGGATTTTTGATTATAAATAGTCATTGGAAAGCTAAAAATCTCTCTTACCTTATATTATTTTTTATAATTTTTTAGGCATTAAATAAATTAAATTATTTATGACATCATGATGATGTAGCGATGACCTCATTATTTAACGATTTAAATAAAATGGAAAGATAATGTAATATCTAAGACCTAAAAATGACCAAAACCTATTGGATGAGTAAATTTAGAACCCTTATCACCATATACGTAAATTATATCAATGTGGGACCTTTTTAACCCGAAACTCTTTTTAAAATAACGTAACTTGTTTTTACATTCCAAGAGTGCCCCTCCTCTCCTCTTATAAAAGGCCCCCACCTCTACCTCATTTCACACACTCCTCAAGCCTTTGGCTGGACATACCCTGCCCATTTACTCTCTCCCCATCCCTCTCCTCATCCTATAGGATTCCCTTTGGGCAGAATCCTTTCAATGGAAGCCTTTAAGCTCAAATCAAAAGGAGTTACACTTTTAAAGGTAATTCATTCTCTCATGTTCATTTGTTTTATTTTGCTTCTCCAACCCCCTAAACTCTTTTTATTTACTTCTTTGTAACAACACCAGTATCTTCAATATACTAGGATGTTGTTATAAGATTTATTCGAGCTACACTCTCACAAAACTACATCAAATTGTTATAGAACATACGGTTTCCGTGGATGCCGAAATTCTGCCTCCCGAAAAGATGATTGTTCAATACTCATTTAACACCTTCAAAGGTGGCTATTATGATGTCACTATTTTTATATATGATATATAATATGTTTATTCTTTCCTTATGCTTCTGTATTTTTCATTTATGGCATACCATTATTGTTTCCATTATGGGTAAACACGATATCTTCATTTTAGGAAGTGTGGACTACCGCCCCCTGAAAGTGATTTGATTCGTTAATACCATATGTGGGATGTGTAAAGGATTAAGATAATGATATTATATATGTTATTAAACTGGAATTATAATATACTCTTATATCATTATGATTCTATTCTAGAAAATACGAAATAGAAATGGAAGTAGCGCTCATGCGTACGTATGTCTTACCGTCTCCATTAACGGTGCATTTCATTTCTTACCTCTAAATGTGATGTAATATTATAAATACATGTATATAATGAATATATATAATATATATGGTATCCAAATCATTAATATCATTCTGGATATAATGAACTTTTGACCAAATTAACAACATGTTAGTGTAAGAAGTCTATATTTGACTTAAGAGCCAAATATCGACAAAATGGACATTATTAACTTAAATGATTACATGATGTTCATAACATGGTATAAAAGGAATAATGAACATGAAAAAGGTTCTTAAGCAAGTAGAGATTAACTTAAGTTTATTATTCAGGAGATTAAAGAATGATCAGGTCAAGTCAGATACGAGGTATGGGACTTCGTCTCAATCACCTTTCATTGAGGCATATTTTGTTTTATACACAACCTTCTTTTATATGGTGTATAAACCCCTTTGACTTTTACCTTTATTCAAAAGGAATCTTTGTTATATGAAGTGTTTACTAAACGAAAAAAGGGAATGTTTTTTTCGTACGTATGCGGCGACAATGACTTCTCCGCCACCGTGACCATTATTTGAGTTCCAACTTCCTCTACAAGCCATACTTTTTTTTAAAGAAAAATAAATACCATGTTTTACTTTACTTTTATTTTGTTATTGAAAATGGTTTTCGTAATGTTTTTATATAAATGTGTTTTATTGATATCTTGTGATTGAAAGGTGCAAATGTTATGTTTCCTTTATGCATGTTTTATGTGATATGATTATGTTATGGTTCATGGAAATTATTATGAAGACGGGTGGTTCCGTGATAAACTAAGGGCGGGTGAGCCCATTATAGCTCTCCAAAGCATTGGGTAAGGCGAAGGAGTGAAACTTTAAGGTTTCTTCGAAGAGATTTAGGGAATATACTGTGATGGGTATTCCAAACGTAACCAAGAGGGTTACTCCCTACGTAAGAATGTTATGAATGCCTCACGTTACCTTTATGTCTTATGATTTCTATGATTTATTCATGATTTGATGAGGTACGTTAAAGTGCATATGTTTTATGGGTAAAGTATGATTTCATTCTTATGTATATATGTACCCATGTTTCCTTTCCATATTTTTATATCCCATACTGAGCTTTTTATGCTCATCCCAAATTTTTGAAATGTTTTTCATAGGTCACGGGAAAGGTACATGATAAGATGATAGTGTCGAGGAAGTGTCAAGAAAGAATCCATGTTTTATTTTCAATATGTTTCCGTTGATGGGAAAAAGAATACTATCTTTTATTGTAACCACTTTGATTAAATGTGGGTTGTAATGCATGTTTTAAGATCTAATTCTCTAAAACTATAAACCTGAAAAGATCCTCAACGTGTAATCTTGTGATAACTCAGGATTATGTAAGGTTTAAGGCTGGGGCCTTATAGTTGGTATCAAAGGTCTCTTTAGATAACATTAGGAGTTAGAATTCTATTAAATGATTATCCAAAAATATTTTTTTTGAAATGATATAGCATTTGAAGATTACCATGTTGCTTCATTTAAGACATGTTTGGTCAGAATGGTTTTACGCAGAGGAAACAGGGAAGCAGTGCTAGGAAGGAATACAGAAGGAAATAACCTTCCGAATCAGCATCCTGAGATGGTCGGAATTGGAACTGAACAGTTTGTTGTAGTAATGGAGCAGTTGAATCAAGCGATAAATGGTGGTGGTATCCATTTACGAGATCAGCCAGATCAACAGCAGAGGAACATGTCAGTGGTGAAACATTTCATGAGGCAACATCCCCCATCATTCAGAGGATCATCTGACCCTGTGTTAGCTGAAGGGTGGATTAAAGCACTAGAGAAGATTTTCGATGTCATGGGGTGTTCAGACAATCAAAAGGTTAGTCTTTCTATTTACCGTTTGGAGGGTGAGGCAGATCTGTGGTGGTATATGGTTAAAAATATCAGGGACGTTGATGAGATTGATGCTCTCGACTGGGATGAATTCAAAGGTATGTTTCTTGAGAAGTATTTTCCTAAGGTTGTTCAACTTAGGATGGAAAAGCAAATCTTGGAATTGAGGCAAGAGTAAGACTCAGTGGCTACCTATGAAGAAAGGTTTACTCGATTGGCAATGTATGCTCCAAATTTTATCCGAGACCTTGATAGTAAAATCAATCATTTTTCTCAGGATTAAAGCCAAAATATCTAAGGGCATTAGCATCTCGTGAGTTTAAAAGTTATGAAAAGCTTGTTTGATGTGCTGAGAAGGTGGAAATGTAGTTTTCCGATGATCAAGTGTTCTATAACAACCAACAGAAGAAGAGACTGAGGTGGCAGGAGAAAGGTAAGAACTATTCAAAAAATTCTGATGGTAAGAAAACTAAGTTTCCAGTTTGTGATAAATGTGGCAAAAGGCATGCTCTGGAATGTCTTCTAAATTCTGGAATGTGCTACCGATGTGGTAAGATGGGACATAAGGCTCGTGATTGCACTGAAAAGGATCAAGGTGAAGGTAAGACCAAATTTGATTTACAGTTAGTACAATGTTATAAGTGCAATGAGATGGGTCACTATGCAAACGAGTGTCCGACAAAGAGCTTGAGTGATGGAAATCAGTTAGACTACAAGTAGATAGGGGTGGTGAAATCCTTTGCAACTACTTCAGCAGATGTCGGGCCATCAAATGAAGATGTATCATGTACTTTGTTTGTTTTTTCAGATTATGCCAGTGTGTTATTTGATTTGGGGTCTACACATTCTTTCATCTCTGAAAACATTTCTATTAAAATGGGAATACAATCACAAGAAATGACTCCTGAAGTTGTGGTAAAAACACCTGGGGGAAATGTTGAGGCAAAAAGGATATATAAGAATCTCCCTATCCTTATCTGTGGAAAGAACCTACTTGCAAACCTTATTGTTTTACCTCTAGTAGAGTTTGATGTTAACCTAGGTATGGATTGGCTCTCAATTTACCATGCTAAGATTTATTGTAGAGCTAAAGATGTTTCTTTTCAGAAATACTTTCAGTTTATGTACAAGAATGAACCCTTCCTGTTGATAAAATATCAAGAGGCCGAGAAACTTGTAAAAGATGGAAATGAATGTTACCTTGCACACATCATTGAAAATAAAGTAACTGTTCAGATTAATGATGTGCTAGTGGTAAATGAGTATCCTGATGTTTTTCCTGATGAGTTTCTTGGAATAATACCAGATCGGGAAGTTGAATTTACTATTGACTTAGTTCCTGAAGCTAAGCCAATTTCAAAACCCCCTTATCGAATGGCTCAAATTGAACTTTTAGAGTTGAAGGAGAAATTGCAAGAATTATTAGAGAAATGTTTCATTCGACCTAGCACATCACCATGAGGTGCTTATGTTTTATTTGTTAAAAAGAAATATGGTTCTATGAGACATTGAATTGATTATAGAGCCTTGAATAACATCACTGTTAAGAACAAATATCCTTTGCCTCATATCGATGATTTGTTTGATCAGCTCCAGGGAGCTCAGTTTTTTTCAAAGATCGACTTGAGATCGGGGTACCATCAGCTGAAGGTAAAGGAGGCAGAAATTCCGAAGACCGAATTCCGTACGAGATATGGCCATTATGAATTTGTAGTAATGCCTTTTGGGCTAACCAATGAACCTGCTGTATTCATGGACATAATGAATAGAATTTCCCATGAGTTCTTGGATAAGTTTGTGGTGGTTTTCATTGATGATATTTTTGTGTCTTCAAAAAGTAAAGAGGAGCATGAAAGACATTTAAGGGTTATCTTGCAAACCTTAAAAGAAAATAAATTGTATGGGAAATTAAGCAAGTGTGAGTTTTGGTTGCAACAAATTTCCTTCCTTGGTCACATTGTTTCTAAAGATAGGATAACTGTTGATCCTGCAAAAACAAAAGTTGTGGAAGACTGGCCAAGACCCACAAATGTAACGTAGATTCGTAGCTTCCTGGGTTTGGCTGGCTATTACCGAAGGTTTGTTATAAATTTTTCACGGTTATCTAGTCCAATGACTAAGCTAACTCGGAAGGGTGTTAAGTTTATCTGGAAAAAAGAATGTGATGATTGTTTTCAGGAATTAAAAAGAAGATTGGTGAATGCTCAAGTTTTGGCACTACCTTCCAGGAAGGGTGAGTTTGTCATCTACAGCTATGCTTCATTGAAAGGAATTGGTTGCATCCTAATGCAGAATGATCAGGTATTTGCTTATGCATCACGTCAATTGAAAACACATGAGGTAAATTACCCTACACATGATTTGTAATTAGCTGCTGTTGTTTTTCCTTTAAAAATTTGGAGGCATCATTTGTATGGAGTAAAGTGTGAAATAGATACCGATCACAAAAGTTTAATGTATATATTCACTCAGAAAGAATTGAACATGAGACAGAGGAGATGGCTGGAATTAATCAAGGATTATGATTGTACAATTCATTACCATCCAGGAAAAGAAAATAAAGTGGCTGATTCTTTGAGTCGAAAAAGTAATGCTTCATTAGCAATGTTTTGTTTGGATCGTGATCCATTGGTTAAGGATTTGATGAACTTTGGAATAGAAGTTGTTGGTGCAGGAAGTTCTTCTGTTTTGTTTCAGGTATCAGTGAGATCATCTCTATCAGATAGAATCAAGCAAGCACAGAAGCAAGACAGTGAGTTGCAGAAAAAGGTAGAGCTGGTTCAGAAAGGTAAGTTGCCTGAATTCAACAATGATAGTGATTGTGTTTTGAGATTTGGTAAGAGATTGTGTGTTCCTTGTGATTCATAGTTGAAGATAGAGTTGTTATGTGAAGCTCAGAGTTCTCCGTTTTCAGTTCATCCTGGCAGTACTAAGATGTATAGAGATCTGCGGGAGTATTACTGGTGGGATGGAATGAAAAAAGATATTGCTGATTTTACGGTGAAGTGTTTGACTTGTAAGCAGGTTAAAGCAGAGCGTCAGATACCGAAAGGGATGATTCTGCTTTTACCAGTGCCAGAGTAGAAATTAGAGAATTTATCCACGGACTTTGTTGTGGGATTACCGAAGACATCTCGAGGTAATAATGCAATCTGGGTTATTGTTGACGCTTGACTAAATCTGCTCATTTCCTTTCTATACGATTTACTTTTTCCCTAGATCAACTTTCTCGTTTGTATCTTAAGGAGATAGTCAGGTTGCATGGAGTACCCCTCTCCATTGTGTCCGATCGTGATCCCAGGTTCACTGCTAACATTTGGAAAGGCCTTCAGATGTCTTTGGGTACTGAATTAAATTTTAGTACATCTTTTCATCCTCAATCAGATGGGCAGTCAGAATGAACAATTTAGACTTTGGAGGATATGCTACGTGCTTGTTCGATGGATTATAAGGGAAGTTGGGACCAACATATTTCTTTGGTTGAATTTTCATATAATAACAGCTTTCATTCCAGTATACAGATGGTACCATTTCAGGCATTCTAAGGGAAGAGGTGTCGAACTCTAGTTTTCTGGGATGAAGTGGGTGAAAGAAAGTTGATGGGACCAGAATTGGTAGAAGAGATGGCAGAAAAAGTTCAGATGATTCAGAAGCACATGAGAACAGCTCAGAGCAGGCAGAAGAGTTATGCGGATAACTGGAGGAAGGATCTATCTTTCGAGGTAGGTGATCATGTTTTTCTCAAGGTTTCTCCTTGGAAAAGTGTGATTAGATTTGATAAGAAAGGAAAGCCGAGTCAAAGGTTTATTGGACAATATGAAATTCTGGATAGAGTTGGATCAGTTGCATACCGGGTGTCTTTACCTCCGAGTTTATCTTAGGTACACAATGTTTTTCACGTTTCGATCTTGAGAAAGTCTATGCTAGATCCATCTCATGTTTTGAGTCCAGAGGTAGTTCAGCTGGAAGAGAACCTGTCTTATGAGGAACAACCGGTCCAGATTCTTGACCACAGGGGGCAAGTGTTACGGAATAAGGTGATTCACCAGGTAAAGATTTTGTGGAAAAACCACATGATTGAAGAGGCAACATGGGAATCTGAAAAGCAATGAGGGATAAGTACCCCCATTTATTTGATAAGTAAATAAATTGCGGGGATGCAATTTTCTAAAGGGGGGAAGGATGTAACATCCCAAGTAAGTAATGAATAATAGATATTTTTATCTATGCCTATTAATGAATTAGATAATGTTTTAGAGGCTTAAAATGAAAATAAATCCAATTTTAAGCATGGAATACACTAATATTTTTAAAATTTTGTTTTACTGCCTTTTAATGGCAAACCATTTCTAAATATATCTTTTGACAATTTTATAAGCCACGTTTGTCAAAATAAACGTATTCTTTATGATCGGGATATCAAAATTTACTTTGTGTGAATTTTTGGTATTTTTTCGATAAAGTTCATTTTTTAATGAATAGTGAAAAATGTTGTATTTTAATTCAAAACCTCTTTTTAATCTAATTTATTTATATGATTTGATTATCTTATGAATTGGTTTTAAAGTGAAATTGGAATATATTTTTACCATTTTATCTAATGGTGGTCATTGGAATCAATTTCACTTTGAAATTGGACTTAAACTATTGTCAATCTTTTGATACTTATTGTTTCATAAAAACACGCTTTCTGTCAGGACAATGGGAATTAATTATTAAATTAATGTGACTTATATGTTTTGAATTTTTTAAAATAGACTTCATTTTTAAATTTTGAATATCAAATATAGCTTAGGGTGAATGTTTGGTAATTTTCTGAAAAACATCAATTTTTGATGAATAGTGAAACCACTAAGTGGTACTTATAAAAACTGATTTTTCGTTTAAATGAAATTTTGCCATATTTGTGTTATAAATTTCAAAAATCCAACATACATGGTTGTCATTAAGAAGTAAAATGTGGTTCAATGAGATTATAATAATTTTTTGGTGAATAGTAACTTTTTAAGTTTTTAATCGCGATTAGAGGTAATTAGTGTAGTTTAAGGTAAAAATAATGCTTTAATAAAATGAGATGAGCTCGACACATGTCCTACCATCATTGGTTGTGTCATGGCCGACCAAGAAAAGACATGGGTCAACTTGGGGACCCCATGGAGCCACTTTGGTTGGGAAATGACATAAATAACTTTTTATTTAATGTAAAAGTAAAAATGACACAAACATAATATGTTTTACAAAACCAATTTTTACATGGGGTAATAAAGATCATATTTTTGATTATAAATATTCATTGGAAATCTAAAAATCATTCCTACATCATAGTATTTTTTTTATAATTTTTAGACATTAAATAAATTAAATTATTTTTGACATCATGATGATGCGGCAATGACCTCATTATTTAACGATTTAAATAAAATGGAAAGATAAAGTAATATCTAAGAACTACACATGTCCAAAACCTATTGGATGATTGGATTTAGAACCCTTATCACCTTATCCTCGAATTATATCAATGTGGGACCTTTTGAATTCGAATCTCTTTTAAAAATAAAGTAACTTGTCTTTACATTCCAAGAGTGCCCCTCCTCTCCTCTTATAAAAGGCCCCCACCTCTACCTCATTTCACACACTCCTCAAGCCTTTGGCTCGGCAATCCCCTGCCCATTTACTCTCTCCACATCCCTCTCCTCATCCTATAGGATTCCCATTGGGCAGAATCCTTTCAAAGTAATCCTTTAGGCTCAAATCAAAAGGAGTTACACTTTTAAAGGTAATTCATTCTCTCAGGTTCATTTGTTTTATTTTGCTTCTCCAACCCCCTAAAATCTTTTTATTTGCTTCTTTTGTAACAACACCAGTATCTTCAATATTTTAGGATGTTGTTATAAGATTTATTCGAGCTACACTCTCACACAACTACATCAAATGGATAAAGAACATACAGTTTCTGTGGATGGTGAAATTCTGCCTCCCGAAACGATGATTGTTCAATACTCATTTAACACCTTCAAAGGTGGCCATTATGATGTCACTATTTTTATATATGATATATAATATGTTTATTCTTTCCTTAAGCTTCTGTATTTTTCATTTATGGCATACCATTATTGTTTCCAATATGGGTAAACACGATATCTTCATTTTAGGAAGTGCGGACTACCGCCCCCTGAAAGTGATTTGATTCGTTAATACCATATGTGGGATGTATAAAGGATAATGTTAATGATATTATATATGTTATTATACTGGAATTATAATATACTCTTATATCATTATGATTCCATTCCAGAAAATACGAAATAGAAATGGAAGTAGCGTTCATGCGTACGTACGGCTTACCGTCTCCATGAATGGTGCATTTCATTTCTTACCTCTAAATGTGATGTAATATTATAAATACATGTATATGATGAATATATATAATATCTATGTTATCCAAATCCTTAATATCATTCTGGATATAATGAACCTTTGACCAAATTAACAACATGTAAGTTTAAGAAGTCGATTTTTGACTTAAGAACCAAATATCGTCAAAATGAACATTAATAACTTAAATGATTACATGATATTCATAACATGGTATAAAAGGAATAATAAAATTGAAAAAGGTTCTTAAGCAAGTAGATATTAACTCAAGTTTATTATTCATAAGATTAATGAACGGTTGGGTCAAGTCAGATACGAGGTATGGGACTTCTTCACAATCTCCTTTCATTGAGGCATATTTTGTTTTATACGCAACCTTCTTTTATATGGTTTATAAACCCCTTTGACTTTTACCTCTATTCAAAAGGAATCTTTTTTATATGAAGCATTTACTAAACAACAAAAGGGACTGTTTTTGTCGTACATATGCGGCGACAAGGACTTCTCCGCCACCGTGACCATTATTTGAGTTTCGGATTCTTCTACAAGCCATACTTTTTTTTAAAGAAAAATAAATACCATGTTTTACTTTTCTTTTATTTTGGTATTGAAAATGGTTTTCATAATGTTTTTATATAAATGTGTTGTATTGATATCTTGTCATTGAAAGGTGGAAATGTTATGTTTCCTTTATGCATGTTTTATGTGATATGATTATGTTATGGTTCTTGGGAATTATTATGAAGACGGGTGGTTTCGTGATAAACTAAGGGCAGGTGAGCCCGTTATAGCTCTCCAATGCATTGGGTAATGCAAAGGAGTGAAACGTTAAGGTTTCTCTGAAGAGATTTAGGGAATATACTATGATGGGTATTCCAAACGTAACCAAGAGGGTTACTCCCTACGTAAGAATGTTATGAATGCCTCAAGTTACCTTTATGTCTTATGATTTCTATGATTTATTCATGATTTGATGAGGTATGTTAATGTGCATATGTTTTATGGGTAAAGTATGATTTCATTCTTATGTATATATGTACCCATGTTTCCTTTCCATATTTTTATATTTCATACTGAGATTTTTATGCTCATCCCATGTTTTTGAAATGTTTTTCACAGGTCACGGGAAAGGTACATGATAAGATGATAGTGTCAAAAAAGTGTCAAGAAAGAATCCATGTTTTATTTTCATTATGTTTCTGTTGATGGGAAAAATAATACTATCATTTATTGTAACCACTTTGTTTAAATGTGGGTTGTAATGCATGTTTTAAGATCTAATTCTCTAAAACTCTAAACCTGAAAAGATCCTCAATGTGTAATCTTGTGATAACTCAGGATTATGTAAGGTTTAAGGCTGGGGCCTTGTAAAATGTCATCCACCAACTGACTATGGAAAATAGCTAGTAAATTCTAATAGAATAAGTGAAACATAATTTCTCACATGGGGGTTTTACCAATAATTATCGTTGTTACTTTATTTCAATGACTCTAGATTTCACATTAATTATTAGTATTAATCTAGCTTGTATCCCACTACATATTATCTATTTAAGATTTAATTACATGAAAATTTTGCATAATTAAGTAATTATATTTTATAGGTATATGATATAAAAAATAAATCCCAAACTAAATTATGAAAGAGGAATAAGATTCATGTAAATGGGATTTAACTTTTAATGTTTATCTTTTAAACTCCTTACATTTTTTCATCTAAACCCATGTTTTTAGTTGTTAATTTGAATTTCATGCCCACACAGGAATAATGATATTCATTACATATCTAAGAGATATGAGTTTCATAGTAATTAACTCATTCCATGTTTCATATTTCAATTATAAAGATACTGAATGAGTAAAATAGATAATTTGATGATTAATATGAAAAATGGAAAAAAAATGTGGAATCTTGATTTGTGGTAATTAATTAATTCTTTCAAATGATGCCACCAAAATATTGTTCATCCTTTGAATTTGTAAAATTCATGTGAATTTAATTTTTATTATCAATAATTCCTTGAGTGATTTCCCCAAATAATATATCTCATTCTTTAGATAATTTCTATACCAAGCACATTCTATTTCATATTATTCATATTTCATGAGTGGTCCAGGGAAATGTCACCTACCCTAACAGGTATTTGTAATTATCATAGCTACGACTAAGAATAAACTCATTTAAAATAATTGAGATAACTTGTATTAATCCTCTTATTCTTAAAATACAACTTTTACATACATCCTTATTTATCCTATATAGACCATGAATGACCTTTATAGGAATGATGCATGTTTCAATACATTTTTATACATTCATCCTCTCCTCTTATTACTTTCATGATAATTAAAAATTAAAGTGTAGGGGTGAAGGAATTAATTTTCTAATGGATTAAATGAATTCTATGGAAAATGTCTGGGGGTAATTTTTTGGGAAAAAATATTATGGTTGTAAATTAATTCGTTTTAAATCCCCAAAATTGAAGTCCAACGTTGGTTCATTATTTTATTACATCGGAATGATTACAATAAATCCAATCTTGATGGACTGATTAGTTTAGCGGTCTTGGAAAATATATTACATACATGAAACATACGTTACAATTAAAAACATTTAATAAAACATTGATAACGATTTGAGATTTCTATTAATCCCATTTATTAGCCCTTCATATCTATCATAATATACATATTAGTGTAATGTGGGAAAAAATTAGAAATTGATGATCTCATATTCATAGTTTGGGTAAATAATACCATAGATGCTATCACAAAAAAAAATAAACATTTATGGAATGGTATATAATCAAAACACACTAATTTTAAACATAATCAAGAGCACAATATGTATTGAATAAATCAAAAAAAAATTCCTATAAACATTAACATGGATATTCAACTAATAGAATTATCACATGTAATTCCAATAACTAATTTCCTAATGAGGGAATTGATAATATTAGAAATCATTAACATATCATCACGTATTCATCCAACACATCATACATGAATGGTTAAAACCCCAAACTACACTGTTTTATGAGACCTAAAGATGCATCGAGGGGGTATTGTAGGCTTCTCCCATCACATATTATTTCCAGTGCATTCCTCTAATGAGAATGGTGAAACATAACCAATATAACCATTCATTTTAAAAATATCATACAAAATTTTAATACATTAACAATAAACCATGAATGGTATCAAAATTACCCATCCATAGTCAAACATATCATAATACCTTCAATATAATATGATAGATTATATCATAAGAAATCATATTCTTTAAACATAAAATCCCACCATGGATGTTGACATCGTTGAAGACAATCTAATAAAATCATTAAATGCTTGTTTGGAGAAATAACCCTTTATATTAAAATTATTTTAAAAGGGGTGCGAAATTTTAAAAGAAAACATTCCCATTGAAAATATTATTTTAATATTTAAATGGAATTTTTTAATACATATAGTTTAAAAAAAGAACATTCCTTCTGTATTTTCTCGAAAAGGGGCATATGTAACTCGTCTAGAAAATGAAAAACTGATTCCTTTAAAAACATTTTATAAAATGTAAAAAATTTTAAGTAATTAATTCTAAATATTGAATAAGAATAATAAAAATATCATTCAATAAATTTTTATGAAACATTTACATTCATGATAAATATGTTCTAGAAAATACTTTTGTATAAACATCCCCGAATAATAATGATATTTGGAAATTGACCCTTACAAATATGTACAATGTCCTCTGTACATGTCCAAAACAGAAACATAGTTTTTTAAAACAAATTATTGACTATTAATAGAATAATTATAACATTTATGATAACATATATGATTAATATATTACTTTATATTGCTTATTTATTGATGATTCCATGTTAAAGAAATGTTTCAATGAATGACCACTTTGTTAATCATATTTGTTTTCACTTTTTATTCCTGGTCCTATTACATTTATCATCATTTACATACATCCAAACTATAAAATTGGATTTATATATTTTATATATTCATTATATATATATAAGATATTAAATGGAATACACCATTAATGAATATGGTTGGTCATATGAACTCATGAATTTTGTTTCTATTTTCTTATAATATTGAATTGAGAAAGGTAAATGAAATATATGTGTGTGTTTATATATATAAATATTTTGATATTAGAAATATTATGTTATATATTTATATTTATTCATTATATAAATTTATATAATCATTATTTAATTGATATCGTGGAGAATGAATCTCATCACATCATTTATATAGTAGGTCATATGTACGGACGAGTGACTGTATCATTCCAATTAATGGTAAAGTGGAAAGGAATTGGAATTTATATTAATTATAAATAGAATATAACATGTAATATTTATTATTTATATCTATTATATTCATCATTATAACCATCCAAATATACTGGTGTGGGAAAACAAATTACACCACATCGTGGGGAGGGTAAGCCGTAGGTACACAAACATCGTGATGTTTTTTTAGGATGGATAAATGGAAGAATTTTGTTGTATAATAATTATAATTACATATAAGCATATTTATTATACTACATTTAATAATTTATTTTGTAAATAATATAGGAATTGGATGTTTTAGATGAAATTGACATAAATGAATTGGGAAAACAACTACCACTTATTTGGGGGTCTTCAATTAGATATCCTCTTAGGGACACCGGTGTTGGTATTTTTAGAATATTAGGACCTCCAAAACGTAAAAAATAATATTTTTATTCAAAATTGGAAGAAGATGGTCATGATAGAATGCTAAATGTTGTGTGAGTATGTTAGGGAGGAGGTACCCTTTTATAATTGAGGTGAGGGGAACATTAAAGAACTATCAAAATATTAAATTAATTTAAATTCAAATTTGATTTCAAATAGATATGTCAAGATTTATTTTTAATATAATATGATTATGGGTTAAAAACCATAGAAAAAATGACTTTAATATATTATTAGGTAACAATATTATCCTTATTTTCTTTCTTTAACCCTTAGTTAATCCCTTTAACTCTTACCTTGACAAATTTGATTTTTACAAAGTGGGTTTAATGTAGTTTCTATAAAATTCCTAACAAACCCCAAATGGATAATTGAGGAAATATTTATCCTTCTTATATTTAATTGGACGCATTTTATATTTTATATTTATTTTAGAATATTTTATAAAGTACTATTTAATTTAAAGTATCAATTATGATAATTTTTTATACTATTCATTATTTGTTTTTTAGAATATCCTAATAACATGGAAACATCAAACCATAAATTATAATAAATATCAATGTTACAAGTAAAATTATTATATGAAATAAAATATCTAAAATTATATTTATTTTAATATTTTTAATATCATTTATTTGATTCATTTATTATTTAAATAATAATATGATAATCAATATGTAACCATTTTAGTTAATTATATTATAAATAAAAATGATAAATGAACTATCATGATGTAGATATAAATTTTATATTTACAATGATTATTTTTATTCTGATTTAACTTTTTTATAACCAAATATTTAAAATTGAATTGTTATTAAAAATTAGAGTCTGACAATTTAAACATATCTGTAGATACCGGAAGCCTGACGTACATGGAAATTACCTTACTTTTCCGAATAATTAGTACATAAAAAAACACACACACAAGGATCGTAATAGTTTAGTGTCTTTGGAAACTCGGAATATAATCTTCTAATCGTGGTGAAAGATCTTCAACATCTCCCATAAAGATCTTATTTTTTAACCTAAATCCTTTCTTTATATACTTGGGAAAAGAAAACATAAAAGGGTGATCTCAAATGCTTAGTAACGGTAAACAAAAGAAATATCAATCATATCATAAGAACATAACTTTTTAAAAATCTTAACCTGCAAAAGAGAGCATAACTTTATAACATGGGATAAATCATAGTAGTGAAATGAAATCCCAATAATCATAACTTAAATCATGAAACTTTGTGGCATACACACATAATCATATAGAATCATATCTTATTAGTCAAGACTCATTTCTAAGACTATCTTAGTGGACAAAGTCCATTTATGAACCGAGTCATCCTCGTTTCAGTCCTGTTTCCCTGAACTGGTATAACCTACCGTTCCATCCATGTCTATCTCATGAGATATAAAATCTTTCCCAATGCATTGGAGAGAGATATAGGTCCCACCCATCTCATAATGATACCATTATTATGTGTGCCACAAAATCATAAACCATACATCATAGCATAACCCATGTAATAAAAATGGGAATCTTAAACATCATGACATCATAAAACAATTCATATAAGATAAAGGAATTCATAAAAATATATACATCACAACATAATCATATCAATGCAATAATAGAAATATAAACAGACCCCTATATTATCTTAGATGGAAAATAATTTTGATAAAACACTTGAACACCATTCTTGAGGAAAATATACTTTCTACTTCAAAAACATTTTCCTTCCTTAACCTGTCTTACAATATTAAACTAAAAGAATTTGATTAAAAATAAACTTGAAAAAATTTAAAGGAAGCTTCTTGGAAATAATGTTTTAAAAATTTATTCCTGCCGTATAAGTTAAAAAAACATTCTTCTCATACTTTTTTCGGAAAAGTAAAAAAAGTACCTCGTACGAAAAACGACAAAAGATTCCTTTCATATCATTTACTAAAAACTCATCGAAGGGTAAAATTGAATTTAAAAAATTTTAGGTTGATGGAAATAATATTACATATTGAGGAAACATGGATGTGGATGATAAACTACACCCCAGTAAATGCCAAAGTATAAACAATCTCGGAAAAAAATGAGATTGTGATATTTCCCTTACCTTATGTCCGATATGCTTTGTACGTATCCGAACCTCCTATATAATGATTTAAATAATGTCATTAACTTATTACAGAATCATATTCATTGTTATGATATCATATATGGTTCACTTATGACTTTATATTACCCGTTCTTTTGTAAATTCCATGTTAAAGATGCGTTTTGGGTAAAATCGTTTCATTTATCGTAGGTGTTTGGACTTGTTGTTCTTGACATTATTATTACTTATATCATGATTTAATTACTTCCAGAATATAAAACCTGATTTATATATCATATATATTCAGTATATATATATATATAATAGATAGATAAATGAAATGAAACACACCATTCATGGAGACGGTAGTCCGTACGTACGCATGAACACTGTTTTCCTTTCCTTATTGTCTTGAATGGATGTAAGTAGATGACATACATATATACATAAATCAAGTAGCTTTACAATGTCATATATTTCATTATTATTGCTTATATATACTTTATAATCATTCATAAATGGTTAACATGGAGAATGAATCTCATCGCGTCGTGGAGACGGTATTCCGTACGTACGCACGCGCGGTGATTTCCTTTTTCCGTAGGATGGATAGAAGGTTAATTAGAGTTGTTTCATATTTATAATAACATATCTGTATATAAGAAATACTGATGTTATTACTTTATCATGAAACAATTAATGAATAATAAGTTGAAAAAGAAAGAAATTGAAAAAGATCGGTAATGGATATTACCTCTTTTTGACGCGCCTTTTCTTAACCTCCACTTAAAAAACTAAGGATGGTGTTTGAAGAAGACCAGGACCTCTAGGATAATACTGGGGATGTGGAGAAGATATTTTTTCAGGGGTATTCCGAGCTTGAAGGCTCAATGTGGTGTGAGGAAGAGGGGGAGGAGGTTCTCTTTTATAAGGGAGGAGAGGCGCACCTTAGGAAAATCTCAAAATATTATTTTATATTAAGGTAAAATTCGGTTTATAATGGTTCCAAAGGGTCTTATTTCTAGGATAAAGTGGGGATGGGTCTAAATCCTCTAATATAATAGGATTTAGACAAGTTTAGGTTATTATTTTAACCTTATCAATTAGATTTAATTCTAAGTTAAATAATTTAACATTTACCGTGTCTTTTTGTTTTCTCACACTATATGGTTAATAAACTTACCATATCAAGTCATACGAACACCAAGTTGTTTATTATTAATATATATAATCTTATATAAGTCATTTGGCTGAACCATAGATTTTTAGGAATAAATAACAATTAATAATATAATATTTGTTTTAAAAACTAATTTATGTCAATTTTGACACTATTTGTTACAGGATTTTTATGAAATTAATAAAAGAATGATAAGTTCGAACCAAGTTACATATATCAACAATAACATGTCATATTAACCTATAAAATTAATTTAAGTCATATAAAGTCTAAATTAAATTTATTTGGGCATTTATAACATCACTTATGTTAATATTTCATTAATAAGACAATTACTGCATCATCTTTGTGTCATAATAAATGATAATTATTTAATACCTAAAAATTCTAAATAAATTCCTATGATGTAGATAATTGTATTATCTTTCTGGATACTATTCATGTTCGCAGTTTCATGAATTTTATAAATAAATTAAAATTATTATACTTATAAGATTTAAGAAAGTGACATGTTGTCACATTCATTGGTTTTAATAATAATTAAATTATTTTCATTAAAAAAATTTAATTAAATGAATATAATCCAACCCTTAGGTGATATGGGTCAACTTTTTGTCATCCAATTGGATTTTGACATTTTTTAGGGTAATTTTAAAATATTATATTTACCCTTAATTAACCGATTTACCTTTAACTATGGTAAATAAAATTTACCGTAGTTACTATTCATAATTCCAAAAAATAAAAAGTAGCTTATTAACATAATTTGGATCCAATGATTCCAAATATGGAATCCATTTTTCCAAATTCAATACACAAAACTTTCAGAAATTAAATTAAAATTAATCCCATTGTCGAAAGAAAACGGGGTTTTCTTTAAAACATTGGAAAAGATTGAATTGATTTAACCTACGAATTCAAGGTAAAATCAATGCTAATGACATAAATTATATTAAATGGTAAAAAAATATTCTATTTACACTTTAAAACCATTCAATATTATAATTTATCCACATAATATATTACGATGAAGAAAGTTGTTTTTAATTAAAATATACCGTGTTTTTACTATTCATTAAAATATGAAAGTTATCGGAAAGATATCAAAACATTATCTAATGTAAATTTTTATATCCTGATTCAAAATAAGAGTTTTATTTTGTAAATTGAACTTATAAACATGTCAAAAACTAGATTTAAAGTGGGTGCGCCATCAAAAGGCGGCAAAACTGCAATTTTTTAAAAATACTTATTTTACCCGAAAATTTTATTTTGTTCTTATAACATGTTCTAGAAATGTGTAAGATGAATAATAATGTTATAAAATTAAAAATTTAGTTAACACTATTCATAATGGCTAGTTCAAAACAATATTATAATAATATATCGTTGTTTAGTAAAACCCGGTATTGCGTACAACACACGCTATCGAGGAAGGTCGTGATTGCGTGTAAGGCAAGCCAAGTCAGGGTTGCGTGCTGTGCAAGAATCCATTGTTGTTTTGTATATCATAATCCAACCATATTTCATTTATACATTGAATATATATATATATATATACTCAATGTTTCATAGAATAACTATTATCAAAATTGTGCGTAACACGATCCAAGAATAGTGTTGCGTATACTGCAAGCTAATACGGTGTTGCATATAGCGCAAGGTAATTGTGGTGTTGCATACAAAACAATACATTAATTAAATGAATATTTTTCATAAAATCTTGGGGTGTTACATTCTACCCCCCTTAAAATGAATTTCTCCCTCGAAATTCGTTGGGGTTATAAATGGGTTACTACTCGAAAGTTTGTTTAATAGAAACCCACATCATAAAAAGGAATACCAAAACATGGCTTTAAAAACTAAAGTATGAAGTGTAACGGTTACCCAAATTAACTAATCACGGGGTTTCCACATAGGAGAACATAGGTGAAAATATGGATATGGAAGAGAAATCTAACCATCATGTTCGAATAGAGAGTGGTAGAGAACATGGCTATGAAAAAGCCAACAATCGCAAAGCCATAAATTTTTGATGACTTGAGGTACCATCTGATTCATCGGATATAAGGGCAGTAGGACAACATTTTTGGTTTTTCAAGATCATTTCCTAAAGTTGATGAAATTGGAATTAGAAGAAATACTTTCGTGATTTCGGTATAGTCTCACCGTTGGTCGTTCTTTGGAAAATTTCAACTTCATCTCTTAAATAAATGAAGTTGAATATGTCATTCGTGATGTGATAGCAGATCATGTGATAAAATGATGGTTCATTCCATCTGTCTCAAACAAAAGGTTAGAAAAGTTATTAAAAAATTACATAAGTCCATCTATAGTGAGATTATTCATATATGGTTCCTAAAATGGACATATACTTCATATATCATACTGCTTAATATAATAAAACTAGTTTCTACTAAACAAGAACTTCTTGTAGGCCAGTGGTAGGCAATAAAGGTCAGTCGCACTTCGGTTGTGGGTTCGATTCCCACAGCCTTGTCCGACACGATGGGATGTCGCTCGTCCTGCAGGTTGTCCGTTTTCTAAAACTACATTACTATAACATCCCATCAATAATATCGAAAAAAAATTCTATCCTTAAACAATATTAACTTATGTCCAACATAATCATTTCCAATCTTGAGGCTTATCTAAAATACTTCGATCCAAGCTCATAGTATAAAGAAAAATATTACTTGAATTATCGTTAACCAAGCATGTGAATACCATCATTTATCCCCCATATATCTTTTTGGTCACATTCTTATCATGTGAATACCTTAATCATGTATTCTCTTGAAAAATGAATACCCATTAAACCTTAGTGAAAACATGAATGCTGTAAAAATATAACTCTTTCCACATACCAAAATCCAAATATTCTATATACTCAAACCATGATATAACCTTCTCCTTATATCAGTCATGAGCTCATGAATACTATCAAACATTTAATTTTCTCCTTATCCCTTCATTATGTGCATATCATCTACATTCCAAAAATATCTGAATAACCTTTCATGGATACTGGTACCATTAATCATACACTTTCAAAACTCAAGGAAACACAACAGTGTAAAAATCCTTAGATGTCTCTTTATTCCATAGTACCAACATTACACTTGATAAACATGTAATAATTCCACTACCTTCTTAAACCATTGACTGAGATTCAACAATTCTTTCAACTCACATATCATTTGTAGTCTCTTCATCATCATAAACATAAATACTACTCATACGGTCGTACTGATTCTCTTCATGGGACTTTCTCTTAGGGCATTGGTTTGCATAATGCCCGTACATTCCATATTTGTGACATTTAACCACTGTTGATGTCATAGCAATACCATTATCCTCATCCATGGTGTTAACTGAACCTTTTCCTTTGCACTTACTGGATTTGTGTCCTTATTTTCCACACCCAAAGCATCATCCAGTTCCCTTGAAACATTCTCTTTGATGCCTCTTCCCACATGATTTACATAGGGGAAATTGAACTTTCTTTCCTCTATGACCATCATGAAACTCCATCTTTCTCTTATTAGCCGAGTCAGGAAACTTACCAAATTTTACTTTATTGATCAAATTATGAGATTGCTGATTCGGAATAATAATGATTGTTGGACTTCCAAATCCCATTTCATTTGGTTTCTCATGAAGAATATCATTCCATTGTCCATCAAATCCTCCATTATCCTGAATCATCTTGTTTCCAGCCATTTTCTAAAACCCAAAAAGAATAGTGTGAGGGGAAAAAATCATAATAAAGGGGGAGTAACTTCAATATATAACATCTTTGTTTTAATCTAATATCGTTACCATAGTTCTAGGACTATATCCTATACGTATACTTATCCTTAGGGACATCCATAGACATACCTTAAAAATATCTCTAGGGATCTCACTAACATTTTCACATCCTAGTTTCCAAAGGTTGACTAAACCTTTCCTCTGATACCAACTGTAGAGACCCGAAGCCTGACGTACATGGAAATTACATTACTTTTGCGGAATACTTAGTACATAACAAAAACACACACACAAGGATCGTAATAGTTTAGTGTTTTTGGAAACTCAGAATATAATCTTCTAATCGTGGTGAAAGATCTTCAACATCTCCCATAAAGATCTTATTTTTTTACCTAAAACCATTCTTTATATCCTGGGGAAAAGAAAACATAAAAGGGTGAGCTCAAAGGCTCAGTAAGGGTAAACAAAAGAAATCTCAATCATATCATAAGAACATATCATTTTGAAAATCTTAACCTGCAAAAGAGAGCATAATTTTATAACATGGGATAAATCATAGTAGTGAAATGAAATCCCAATAATCATAACATAAATCATGAAACTTTGTGGAATACACACATAATCATAGAGAATCATATCTTATTAGTCAAGACTCATTTCCAAGACTATATTAGTGGATAAAGTCCATTTATGAACCGAGTCACCCTCGTTTCAGTCCTGTTTCACTGAACCGGTATAACCTACCGTTCTATCCATGTCTATCTCATGAGATATAAAATATTTACCCAATGCATTGGAGGGAGATATAGGTTTCACCCATATAATAATGATACCATTCTTATGTGTGCCACAAAATCATAAACCATACATCATAGCATAACCCATGTAATAAAAATGGGAATCTTAAACATAATGACATCATAAAACAATTCATATAAGATAAATGAATTCATAAAAATATATCCATCACAACATAATCATATCAATTTAATAATAGGGATATAAATAGAACCCTATATTATCTTAGATGGAAAATAATTTTGATAAAACACTTGAACTCCATTCTTGAGGAAAATATCATTTCTACTTCAAAAACATTTTTCTTCCTTAACATGTCTTACAATTTTAAAATAAAATAATTTGATTAAAAATAAACATGAAAACATGTAAAGGAAGCTTCTTGGAAATAATGTTTTAAAAATTTATTCCTGCCGTATAAGATAAAAAAACATTCTTCTCGTACTTTTGTCGGAAAATTCAAAAAAGTACCTCGTACGAAAAGCGACAAAAGATTTCTTTCATATCTTTTACTAAAAACTCACCGAAGGGTAAAATTGAATTTAAACAATTTTAGGTGGATGTATATAATATTACATATTTAGGAAACATAGATGTGGATGATAAAATACACCCCAGTAAATTCCAAAGTATAAACAATATCGGAAAAAATTGAGATTGTGATATTTCCCTTACCTTATGTCTGATATGCTTTGTACGTATCTGAACCTCCTTTATAATGATTTAAATAATGTAATTAACTTATTAAAGAATCATATTAATTGTTATGATATCATATATGGTTCACTTATGACTTTATATTACCTTTTCTTTTGTAAATTCAATGTTAAAGAAGCGTTTTGGGTAAAATTGTTTCATTTATCGTGGGTGTTTGGACTTGTTGTTCTTGACATTATTATTACTTATATATTGATTTACTTACTTCCAGAATATAAAACATGATTTATATATCATATATATTCAATATATATATATATAATAGATAGATAAATGAAATGAAACACACCGTTCATGGAGACGGTAGTCCGTACGTACGCATGAACGCTGTTTTCCTTTCCTTATTGTCTTGAATGGAAGTAAGTAGATGACATACATATATACATAAATCCATTAGCATTATAATGTCATATATTTCATTATTATTTCTTATATATACTTTATAATCATTCTTTAATGGTTAACATGGAGAATGAATCTCATCGCGTCGTGGAGACGGTATTCCGTACGTACGCACGCGCGGTGATTTCCTTTTTCCGTAGGATGGATAGAAGGTTAATTAGAGTTGTTTCATGTTTATAATAACAAAACAGTATATAATAAATACTGATGTTATTACTTTATCATGAAACAACTAAAGAATAATATGTTGAAGAAGAAAGAAATTGAAAATGATCGGTAATGGATATTACCTCTTTTTGACGCGTCTTTTCATAACCTCCACTTAAAGAACTAAGGATGGTCTTTGAAGAAGACCAGGACCTCTAGGATGATACTAGGGAAGTGGAGAAGAGATTTTGGCAGGGTTTTTCCGAGCATGAAGTCTCAAAGTGGTGTGAGGAAGAGGGGGAGGAGGTGCCCTTTTATAAGGGAGGAGAGGGGCAGCTTAGGAAAATCTCAAAATATTATTTTATATTAAGGTCAACTTCGGTTTTTAATGGTTAAAAAGGGTCTTATTTCGAAGATAATGTGCGTATGGGTCACAATACTCTCATCCAATAGGCTTTAGACAAGTTTAGGTTATTATTTTAACCTTATCAATTAGATTTAATTCTAAGTTAAATAATTTAACTTTTACAGTGTCTTTTTGTTTTCTTACACTATATGGTAAATAAACTTACCATATCAATCCAAACGAACCCCAAGTTGTTTATTATTAATATATATAATCTTATATAAGTCATTTGGCCGAACATTAGATTTTTAGGGATAAATAACAATTAATAATATAATATTTGTTTTAAAGACTCATTTCTGTCAATTTTGACACTATTTGGTACATGATTTTTATGAAATTCATAACAGAATGATAAGTTCGAACCAAGTTACTTATATCAACAATAACATGTCATATTAACCTATAAAATTATTTTAAGTCATAAAAAGTCTCAAATTACACTTATTTTGGCATTTATAACATCAATTATGTATATATTTCATTAATAAGACAATTACTGCATCATCTTTGTGTCATAATAAATGATAATTATTTAATCCCTAAAAATTCTAAATAAATTTCTATGATGTAGATAATTGTATTATCTTTATGGATACTATTCATGTTCGAAGTTTCATAATTTTTATCACTAAATTAAAATTATTATACTTATAAGATTTAAGAAAGTGACATGTTGTCACATTCTTTGGATTTAATAATAATTATATTATTTTCATTGAAAAAATTTAATTAAATGAATATTATCCGACCCTTAGGTTATATGGGTCAACGTTTAGTCATCCAATAGGATTTTGACATTTTTTAGGTTAATTTTAAAATATTATATTTACCCTTAATTACCCGATTTATCTTTAACTAGGGTAAATAAAATTTACCGTAGTTACTATTCATAATTCCCAAAAATAAAAAGTATCTTATTAAAATAATTTGGATCTACTGATTCCAAATATGGAATCCATTTTTCCAAATTAAATACACAAATATTTCAGAAATTAAATTAAAATTAATCCCGTTGTCGAAAGAAAACAGGTTTTTCTTTAAAACATTACAAAAGATTGAATTGATTTAACCTACGAATTCAAGGTAAAATAAATTCTAATGACATATATTATATTAAATGGTAAAAATATATTCTATTTTTACTTTAAAACCATTCAATATTATTATTTAACCACATAATACATTACGATGAAAAAGTTGTTTTTAATTAAAATATAGCGTGTTTTTACTATTCATTAAAATATGAAAGTTATCGGAAAAATATCAAAACATTATCTAATGTAAATTTTTATATCCTAATTCAAAATAAGAATTTTATTTTGTCAAATTGAACTTATAAACATGTCAAAAACTAGATTTAAAGTGGGTGCGCCATCAAAAGGCGGAAAAACTGCAATTTTTGAAAAATACTTATTTTACCCGAAAAATTTATTTTGTTCTTATACCATGTTATAGAAATGTGTAAGATGAATAATAATGTTATAAAATTCAAAATTTAGTTAACACTATTCATAACAGCTAGTTCATAACAATATTATAATAATATATCGTTGTTTAGTAAAACCCGGTATTGCATACAACACACGCTATCGAGGAAGGTCGTGATTGCATGTAATGCAAGCCAAGTCAGGGTTGCGTGTTGTGCAAGAATCCATCGTTGTTTTGTATATCATAATCCAACCATATTTCATTTATACATTGAATATATATATATATATATATACTCAATGTTGCGTAGAATAACTATTATCAAAATTGTGTGTAACACGATCCAAGAATAGTGTTATGTATACTGCAAGCTAATACGGTGTTGCGTATAGCACAAGGTAATCTTGGTGTAGCATACAACACAAGACATTAATTAAATGAATATTTTTCATAAAATCATGGGGCATTACATTATCTTTATATAAAATATTATAAATGTTATGATTTCAACCAAGTGTCTGAAATAGTTTATAATTTCATCCTAATGTTTATTTTTGATGAAACACACCTATAAAATGAATTTAGGATAAATTTTTGGGTGCTTTTGTAATATTATAATATTATTATTACCGTTAATTACTCGATTTACCCTTATTCATGGAAAATAAAAATTTAAAAAATATACCATTAATAATATACAAATATTAATTTTATCCTATTTAAATAAAAAAATCATACTGATTAAAACCATGTATATCATTGTTTCAAAGTACAATTCACATAACTGAATAAGTTAAATTTAATGAAAATCCTACAGACGTGGCGATAATGTGATATTTTAATGAAATGTTCAACAGTTAAATATGTTTTTTATCTAATTTCAATGTCAATATTGGTTTCAATAACCTACAGGGTATTAAATGATAAATACCTGAATAAATTATTTTTTAAAACCAATCAAAATTATAATTTATCACTATAAAAGTTTTTCATGAAAAAATTTGTTCTTTATTATAATTTAGTATATTTTAACTATTCATCAAAACATTAAACATACTAAAAAATTACCAAATATTTAACCAAAGATAAATTTTTTTTCCTGCAATAAAATAAGAAATTTAATAATTTCTATAACATGTATATAACAGTCAAAAATTGGATTTAAAATACCTTCTTTATTAAATGATGATAAAACTACCTTTAAAAAATATAGTATTTTATTACGTAAAATTGGATTCATTGTTATCTTATAAAAAAATAATTTGTATGAATGTACAAAAAAATTAAAAAATATATAACATATAAATTTCACATTTTGGTTAATAATATTCACTTCCTATGATGTAACAACGAGGTTAAACCAGTCATGCAAAAACAATGATATTTAACTATATATAATTTCTTTTAAACATGGTGTTGTGTGAAACCCAAGAAAACCAAGAGATTATATATTAAATGATACATTCCATAAAATATTGGGGTGTTGTATTCAACTCACTGATAAAATTGTTCTTCATAAGTTATACTCAGTATAGACAATTTGTTTTTTGATTTTTCAAAATATCATTGATGAAATCCCACATCGAAGAAATGATTAACGAGTCCTCCAATTTATAATAAAGAAAGGTGAATATGGAGGAAACTAGAGATAACACATATTAGCGTTCCATAAAGTAAAACATTTACATAGAAGATAAATCTGACCATCATGTTCTGATGAAGAGTGATAGAGAACATGGTAAGGTGAAAGTTAACAATCACAAAGATATAAATATATGATGAGATATGGGTACATTTTATTCATTGTAAATGATGAATCTTGGAAAAAAAATTCCCAAGATATTTCACATATAGTTAAAGTATTCCTTTTCTTCATATAATATGAAATTAAGGAAACATGCTTTAATGATAAGTAGAGTTTCATCATTTAAAAAATATCTACAACAAACTATTTTGTTTCTCCAAAATATGAAAATTTAAGATGAATTAATCATTCCTGAAGAACTTTTATAAATCATATGATCCATGAGTCATTTCTTTTAGCCATTAAATGTTATCAAAACCAAAAAGTATATCCAAGGATTTTCTACTTTATAAATCATACATTAACCCCACATAATAATATCATAAGTTTATGTTTGTCCATTATAACATTAACACTCCAAAAAAAATAATTTTTTCAATTTCACGGCTGAACAATTTTTATTGAGGGTCACTAAATTTCTAAAATCAACATAACATCCGATTTTCCCTAGAAAACATAATGGAGAACTTTTTGTCACATACCAAATATATGAATTCCGTAATCACCTTTAAAAGTTAATGAAAACACACATACTTCTAAATATTTATATAAGAAGTTTTGTATTATAATCATAATATATCACATGATTCTTATAACAAGAATATAATTTCATTATTCTTAAATCAAAAAATACCAACAAAATTATTATTCCACTATGACTATTGTAACATAATAAGATTGACCTTGATCCATTTTGAGTAATATTTCCTTGATTATTGGGGTGTTTATCTACATAGTGACTCATATCATTATAGTTGAATAATTTAACATTGACCTATTCTTTCCTTCCAATAAAATCATGAGATTTGTGCCATTTCTCTCTATAGTTGTATCAAACTCGCACTCCCTTCATGAAAATGTATGAGTGTTTCTTCCCACAATTATCACATGTCCAAAAAAACATATTCCCATTTTCCATTTATCTTCCTCTATCCAAATAATTATATTATTCAACTTCATTCTAATAATTTCATATGATATAGATAATTATTTCTTGATATTGATATCACATGACACTATATCATCACATGACAAGAAATTTTGGGAGATTAATTCTTTTAAGAGTAATAAAATTGACCCATAAAATATATAACCAATTGTTTTTCATGGGTTACATATATAGTGCATATAATTCCATGATATACCTATAATTTTGATATCAAATATAGTATCATTCTCATCTTCCTTTAACCTCAGACTCAGAAATTGCCTCTCTATATTCACCTATGGTTCATAAGGGAAATATCTTCCAATAAAATTTTCTTTAAATCATTCCAATAAATGCCTAAAATTTATTCCTCTATATTTTATTTTTTAATCTATGAAAACCATTGAACCAAATCTCTATAAATATGATAATCGTCAAAGAAATATTTCACTCTTTTCATACTCCCAAATAGAGAAATATCTTTTTTGAGGAACTTATCCATTCATTAGCCACAAATTTATTTTTAGTCCACTTGAATGTTGAATTTTTTGGTCTCATGATGTTGATAACATTGTTCCTCAATGTTGTGGATCAGGCTGCTCAATGTGGGTAAGGATATAGTCCATAACATTAGTCCCATGTCTCAGTATATTAATACATTCTTTAATACCTAATTCAGTCATATCTCCAAAATTAATATATTTTAGTGGAGATAAATACCTACATAGAATACATTCGTTGATATGATTTCTATTCATTCCACTGGGATCTATTTTTATACAATAGAATACACAATATTAGATCATAAAATTATGAAACATAATGTATAATAACACAACTAGTGGATCACATAACCTAACATGATAATTTATCTATAACTAATATCTCAATCATAAAATTGGTTTCTTTAGAGACATAAATAATTATAAATCCTTCATAATTGTTGGTAAATAAAATGTTAACTATCCTAATCATATCCCTTAGGTGTGTTCTACCAGTTTTTCAGCAGGGCACGTTGCCATGTAATTACTTACACCAAATTCGGCCTGACTCGCATTGTGATAGTTGATAACCCTATGTACATCAGTTCTAGAACTACATTAAATTATATTATCTAAACAGGGGTGTATTAATAGGAAGCACTACTGAAAATATGGCATTTAACAGCTATATAAAATGCAATTAACAGTGTTAGAAAAGTGGGGTTAATCATGGTGATGATAGGGGTCCCTTTTATCAGTGCTTCAGATATCACTGATTATGGCCCCTTTTATCATTGCATAAAAAAGTGTAGATAAAAGTTAAAAAGATTAAAAAAATGAAAATAATATATAATGTGTGGGGATCTTTTCACAGCATTTGATCCCCCCCCCCTCAGTGCTAGGCGGAGCCCCCTCCATCTCAATGCACGCTGCCTTTTTCTCGTGCTACATGTAAAGACCGGAAAATTTCAAAGAAATTTTTTCATTAATTTATTTGGAATTTTATGAGTCTACAGTTTTTGACGACGCCTGATTCTGAGACTCAGTGTGCCCGGAATCAATTTCTAATGTTTTGTTCGAGTACGTTAAGTAAACGTATGTGATGGTTTTTATATATTTTGAACATGTTCTAAAAATTGAAATCTGAGGACACCGATGAACTCGTAGCGCCAGTATTCTCTTAAGAGGACCTTTACCGCAGTTGCATTTGTTATGTAGGTGAAGTTAATATTTGGTATTTCTTTGCACTAAATAAAAAAAATTTGTGTTACATAATATTTATTAAGGGGGTTGATATCTTATCCAAAGAGGAGTTTTAGGTGGGGCCCACACCCCACATAACCTCCCATGAGAGGATAAAGTGTGGTGGGGCCTATAGGAACCGAAACCCCAAAAATCCCCCTTTATCTCCCATGAACCACCTTTTACTCTTAAACCTTTCACCTCCTTCCATTCAAGATTACAACACTCAATTAATTAATTAGCAATTAATTAATTGGCACACCAAATTTGAAATCTTCTTAAATTCATATCAAGAATAAAAATAATATCCATACTATTATTTTTGGGGTCGCACATATTGTGTTGGTGGAGCTTGGGATAATAGAGAGGGTCGTATTCCAACGAAGAACAATTTCCTCTCTCGACGAAGAACAAAGACACCCACGATGAATTCCCATCTTTTTCTTCTTTCTCCGCACCAAGGGAGGAAAAGTCATCCACGTAGAACATTTCCATTGTCTTTCCCTCTATCATTGATGGAACGACGTCCGTCATCTGTAACGCCTGACTTCCGCGACGCCTTCTTCCGCAACTTCCACAACGTACCTTGAATCGAGGTAGGGGTTATGATTAAATTTAATAGAATAAAATTGTACCTTGTTCTTCGTTGAATACCTTGTTCTTTAATTTTCCAAATGATATCATCTGATATGAATGGCACGGGCTTAACCAAAATGGCTTGGCGTCCCTCCATTGCTTGTTGGTTTATTTGTCGACGGAGGCAAAGTCGGAAGGTTGCGGTGTCGTTGCACCGCGTAGGAGGAAGAGGCCACAACCATGTGGCGAGAGTGATAAAATGAGGCAGCAACCGAAGTTTGTGGCCAAGACGGGCGGCAAAGGTGGTGGACCGGTGTCGTAGTGACGACTGTGTGGAGGAAACTGCGGCCCGCATCCGAGGGCCTCTCGGACGAACTGAACCGACTGGCCGTAGGCAGCCAGGCTGGAGGACCACGACACCAACATTGTACCATGATGCGGAGGAGACTGTGGCCTACATCTTCGAGCAGCTCTTGTTGGAAAAAAAATACCTGCTTCGGCCACCCTGGCATCAAGGAGTGGTGGCGCTGCTCGGCACCGCCATGCGAGCCGAAACGACCCACTACTCAGGATGAGTTAGTGGTTGGGTCGCGCCCCACCGGGGCGGGCTGACCCCCTATGCGGGTCGAACCCGCTGGGCTATGTCCCTAGGTGGGCCATGCTCCCCCGGGCCGGGCCAACCACCATCTGGGTTGGACCAGCCAAACCGGGTCGGGCCGACCAGTCATCCCACTGGGCATGACACGCTGGGCCCGTTTCTCTTAAACGAGAATTACTTCTGGACCGCACATCTAAATGATGTGTCGTCTACGGAACTACGACCCTTGAGACGAGTACATCCTTTTTCAATAGTCATAGTCAGTTTTGGACAAATTTGGAAAATGTTGGGTTTGGATTGGTCATAAATCCAACCGGTCCTCAGGAATGGAAAAGTCAATATCTCTCAGATCCGGAGTCTGATTTTCATTTCGTCTATCGCGTTGGGTTTATTTAGATGAGACAAAATTTTGGGATACATCAACTCAGGACTTCGTAGATGTATTGATTCGGGAGTCGAGGAGCAGACCCTCCCGAAATTGAGCGTGTTGTTTGTGGGAACCCTAGAGCTGGATGCGATGACTTCAGTACCAGAATCCTATGTGGGTTCAACAGTGACGACTACTGTACTAGAATCCTCCATGAGTTCGACGATGATGAGATAACTGGATTTTATCCTATGTGGGTCCGACAACATAGATATACTGTATCGTGTGTGGGTCTAACAGCTTATAAGAGATAACTAGATTGTTTCTTGTGTGGGTCCGACAGCTTAGACGAGATAGATGGATTGTATCATGTGTGGGTCTGATAGCTTAGCTGGATTGTATCCTGTGTGGGTACGACAACTTCAATGATCTGATGGCTACATATAATCATCTATATCTCTCTACAATTATGGCATACCTATGTGATATGATACATGTCTTTCGACCATTATCATCATGGTGTTTGACTTTACTTCCATTGTGGATTTGGGTTGTGCTTGGGCTCGTGAGTTGGATCCAGACTATGTTTGGTAACTTAGGTATATTTATGGGCATATACCTAATTAGATTTGGTTGATATTTCATGGTTTTATCTTTCTTATTTTGCTTATCCTTAGTGGATATTTTGAGACCTCGTGGGTCTCGGGGTCCGTATGTTGTATCTTTATACTCACCCATACACGGGTTATGCCCGCACCATGTTGTGTTGGATGTAGACGACGGACAGCACTAACGGAGGCCGAGGGCACCACGACTAGATGGTACCCTGAGGTGGACCTTGTGACGAGTTGGAACACGGTGGAGACTGACAGAATTGGGTTCTAAGTTGTCCATATGTACCTACCCTTTTGGTATGAAACCATAGAGGATGATCCAGGAGCATCGCTTTACTTCCCGCTATTTTTCCCCTTTTACTTGTACTTATTTTTCAGTTGGGTTTGTATACAGTCCCATTTACATTCCAGCACCCTCTTTTGTATTCAATTTTACATAGTGTTTACATCATGTTGTGTACTCTATTGTGTTTGATTAATTTTATAAATGAAATGCCTTCCCATCTTAGCGATTCATGCCTTTGGTGCTAGTCTCCAGCCCCTAGCCGATGGAAGGCGGGCTTGAGGTAGTCACAGAACGGGCCTCAAGGACTGGTCTTCTCAAATTGGTATCAGAGGACTCGGATCTACTGAAGAACTAAGGACTCTGGTCATTATTTTCTGTGATGAAATAGTGTTTAGAGTATTGAGTTTGGTTTTTTGACTAGGTTTCCAAGTGTTGGTGTGGTGGCAGATGTATCCATAAACCAGGACCCTGACCTCTAATTTCTGACTCAGTGCACGAAAACACTGATCGTGTGTGTGTTTACATTGAAAAGTTTTCTTTTTGATTACATTGTGTCAGCTCACCATGTATTTTGTATAACCGTGGAATGCCTATTTCTTTTTAGGATGGCCCCACGACGACAACCAGCTAGGGTTCCGAGTTACCTACGATATAGTAGACCATTGAGTGACGAGGCCTCGGTGCAGGGCCCCATCACAGCGGAGGCACCAGCGGTACCACTCCCCGGTGGGCCACCGATACCATGAGCCCCATAAGTAGAGAGTGCACACCTCCTGAGTGTGTTGCATGAGTTCCAGCAACAGAGGCCACCCAGGATCCAGTGAGAGACGATCCCTCAGGCAGCTGAGGATTGGGTGGAGGATATCGTTAGAGTTTTCATATTGGTAGGGACACCAGCTAAACTTATGGTGATCCTTTCCCCGAGTCTTCTGCACACAGAAGCATGTATATTGTGGAGCCTGATTCTCCAGGTGCATGATGAGGCATCATTACTCTGGACGGACTTCGAGAGTCTCTTCCGCTTATAGTTTTTTCCAGCCACCCGTCGTGCGGTGCGGATTCGGGATTTACTACATCAATAGCAGGGAATCATGACAGTAGCTCATTACACGGTGAGATTCACAAACATCTCACACTACTCCACATATATGGTACGAGACCCATTCATCAGGGGTCGGTCCTTAGATAAGGGCATCAGGAATGAGATTTGGGCTTCGACGATTCCCCTAAGAATTCTGACGCAGGTGGGGGTGCTGTAGCGAGCCCTACTAGTGGAGATATTTCTCACTGAGCAGACACCAACAGAGAGACCCACCATAGGGCGACACATAGAGGAGTATTTTGTAGACGGTAGAAGACATATGTCATAGATGTCCAAGAGGACCAGGCCATCATGTGGTTAATCCCATGATACAGGTTCGGTTGAGTGGGTAACACGAGACAGAGTCAGCTATACGAGGATTAGGCAGTTCTATGCATGCGGTGGGCAGGGCCACATGGCTCGTGACTGCCCGAACCGCCATGCAGATGAATAGTAGATAGTAGAGGAACCTCCCAGGAAGAGGCAGAGGTTCGACCTTGGTGGTCCGCATGGAGTAGGTGGACGTGGAAGAGGAGATGGCCGAGCAGCGGGTGATGGACGATGTTTCGAAGCTCTACCACTACCACCACCAGGAGGTCCACCCCTACCACAAGGAGCTGGAAGACAGAGGCAGGCTCAGCTCCAGGTGGTCAAGGCCTATGACCATGGCGCAGCCTGAGATGATTGAAGTTACTATATGTGTCTACTCACCCTTGCTACCGTACTTGTCGACACAGGTGTGAGTCATTCTTTTATTGTCGCTGCACTTTTTCGGAGTTCGGAGATTTCGACAGAGCTGTCGGCTCGATCCTTATGGCTAGAGACTCCTATGGGAGTAGACATGAAGATTATGCATTGGTGCTGGAAGTGTGAGATTACTCTATGAGGGGAGAGCTTCAGCTGGGATCTTCTTGTAGCGGCGTCGAGGCCTTACGATGTCAACTTGGGTATGGACTAGTTATCCACAGTTCATGCTCAGATTAGTTGTATTAGGAAAAAAGTGTGGTGTATCCTCACAGATGGTACCAGGTTCACCTTTACTGGCAAGAAGTGAGCCTTAGCAGCGCATGATGGACTTACACAGTGGAGGGGGAAGCCGATCAGACATTAGTTATCTAATCTCATCCTCGGAGTTGCTGATGTACGATGTCCGAGTTTTCCTGTTGTAGTGAATATGTACGTGGATGTTTTCCCTGACGACGTTTCAGGACTTCCTCCTCGCAGAAAGGTAGACATATACATTGACCTGTACCCTAGGACAACACCAATATTTATTATGGAATATCAGATGGCTCCCACCGAACTTTGTGAGCTGCGGGTATAGCAGGAGGACTTATAGGGGAAGGGATTTATCCAACCCAGTTTTTCCCATTGGGAATCTCCGATATTGTAAGCCAAGAAGGCTAATCAGATAACCTGACTGTGTTTCAACTATCGTCACCTGAATCAGGTGATGGTGAAGAACAAGTACCCACTCCCGAGGATTGAAGACCTCTTTGATTAGCTCATAGGAGCACGATGGTTATCGAAGATAATCCTCAAGTCAGGCTATCACCATCTTAGAGTTCAAGACAAGGATGTGCAAAAGATGGCCTTCAGGTGTCGGTATGGCCACTACGAGTTCCTGGTTATGCCCTTCAACATAACCAACACACCAGTAGGGTTCATGAGTCTCATGAACATGATCTTCTAGCCTTACCTCAATCAATTTGTCATAGTCTTCATCGAAGATATTGTCATTTACGTGTATACTCAGGAGGAGCACGCCTACCATTTGTGGGTTGTACTGGATACACATCATGAGCACCAGCTTTATGGTAAACTCTCGAAGTGCCAGTTCTGTATTCGAGAGGTTCACGTCATGGGACATGTCATATCGGAGTCTTCAGTTGATGTGGATCAAGTGAAGATCGAGGCAATACTTTCATGGGAGCCACCTAAGAATGTGATAGAGGTATGGGGATTCCTAGGTCTAGCTGGATACTATCGGAGATTTGTGATAGACTTCTCTAGAGTTGCAGCACCGCTTTTAGCATTTACGAAGAAGGGAAAACCCTTCGTGTGGTTAGAAAGATTCCAGCTTAGATTTCAGGATATGAGGAAGAGGTTGACTAGTGCACCCATCTTGAGGCTACTGGAGGTGGGCATAGGGTACGTAGTTTACTACGACGCATCAGGGACCGAACTCGGGTGTGTCCTGATGCAGGAGTGAGCAGTGATCATGTATGGATCATTTTAGTTGAGACAACACAAGTATAACTATGCTACCCATGACCTGGAGTTAGCAGTAGTGGACTTGAACTTATGGACGTGGCAGCAATATCTGATGGGCAAACGTTTAACAGTTTATTCTGACCACCAATGTCTCAGGTACATCTTCTTGCAGAAGGACCTGAACGTGTGACAATGACGATGGATCGAGTTCCTTTAGGACTATGACTTAGAGATATTCTATACTTCTGTAAAGGGGAACGTTGTAGTAGATGCTCTCAGTAGGAGAATGATAATTCAACTTCTTGGAGAGGCTATAGAGTAGCTGGCCGCATTGCATATATCGTTTGTGGATAGAGTTGGAGCAGCCTTTCTGTAGTCTCTCACAGTCACTCCTCCAGTTCTTCTGCGATTGAGAGAGGCACAGCGTGGGGACGTTGAATGAAAGGCGTGACGTGCTCAGATATCATCAGGACAGGCACCTGATGGGTTTTCTGAAGGAGGGGACCATGCCATCCCATTCATAGGACGTACCATGGATCCAATTTTCCGACATGATGAGGTGTTGAGGGGTTTTCACACTTCCCCTATAGCGGTATATCTAAGAGTGGAAAAGATGTATCAGGACCTCATATGACAGCACTAGTGGCCAGGTATTAAGAAGGTGGTAGCAGAGTTTGTTTCATGGTGTCTCACTTGTCAGCAGGTGAAGGTGGAGAACCAGGTACCAACAGGCTTGGTACATATCTTAGAGGTCCCAAAGTAGAAGTGGTACAATATATCCATGGATTTCATGATGGGACACCCACATACATCCAGGGGACATGACTCTTTCGGGGTGATCATAGACTGACTCACCAAGTCAGCCCACTTCATACCGATCAAAGAGGAGGTCTCAGTAGCGAGCTTGGGATGCCTTAACATTCAGGAGATTGTATTCCTTAATGGTGTTGCATCGACTATCATCTCCGATGGAGATGCTTGTTTCACTTCCCGGGTATGGAAGGGATTACTGGAGGATTTTGGGACATAACATCTCTTGAGCACCGTCTTCCATCCTCAGACGGATGGTTAGACTGAGAGGACCATTCTGACACTCAAGGACATGTACTGTGCATGTGTCCTCGACTAGGATCACATCTCAGGGGATCACTTTCCCTTGGTGGAGTTTGCGGACAACAATAGTGACCACTCCACCATCTGGATGGCCCCATATAAGGCATTGTACGACCAACCTTGCAGATCATTTCTGTACTAGAATGACCTAGGGTAGTCAATACATATAGAACCAGAGATGGTGTAGGCTAAGATGATGAAGGTGTAGATCATCCAGGAGCAGATGAAGACTGCACAGAGCAGACAGAAGTCCTATACAGATAGGAGATGGAGACCACTAGAGTTCGAGGATAGAGAACACATCTTCCTATAGGTCGTACCATGATGATGTCTATGGAGATTTGTCCAGGGTATCATGTTATCTCCACATTTTATCAGATCATTCCAGGTCCTCTGCAGGGTAGGCGAGGTGGCTTACCGCCTGACCCTTCCACCTCAGTTGCTCCAGGTGCATGACGTTTTCCACGTATCTCAACTGAGGAGATACGTGCATGACTCGTCCCATATCATCAACCATGGGGAGATGGACATCAATAACGGGGAGAAATTCACTGAGGTCTCAGTGGAGATCGAGGATCGACAAGAGTGGGTCCTACTTGGACGGTCGATTCCTCTAGTGCACATTCATTGGCATCACGGGAACCTCAGGAGTGCACATGGGAGCGGGAGGCATAGATGTGTTCTCATTACCATCATTTGTTTCCCTCATGTGTGTTGTAGATTTATAGGGATGTAAATTTCTGAGTTGTGGGTAATGTAAATACATGGAAATTTCAAGGATATTTTTTTCTAATATTCTTTTACATTTTACGAGTCCACTGTTTCTGACGGAGCCTGATTTCGAGGCCCGGTGTTCCTGAAATAAATTTCTGATGTTTTTTCGGGTACGTTCAATAAACGTACGTGTGGGTTTTTCTATCTTTTGAACCAGTGATCAGAATTGTAATCTGAGGACATCGATGAACTCACAGTCCTGGTATTCGCTTAAGAGGACCTTTACCGTAGTTACGTATTCTCGGGAGGAGAAGTTAATTTTTGGGATTTCTATAAACTAAATAAAAAAAATTACGTGATACATAATTTTTGTTATGGGGGTGGTTATCTTCTCGAAAGTTCAGTTAGAGGTGGGGCCCACACCAAACATAACGTCCCATTCGAGGATATAGTGTGGTGGGTCCCACACAAACACTTTAACTCCCCATTTAAGTCCCATGAACCCCCTTTAACCCTTAAACATTTCACCTCCTTTCATTAATGATGCCAACACTCACTTAATTAATTAGAAATTAATAAATTGGCCCACCAAATTTTAATTATTTTGAAATTCATATCAAGAATAAAAATAATATCCAAGTTATTATTTTTGGGATGGAACATATTATGTTAGTGGAGATTGGGGGAATATATAGGGCCTTATTCCAATGAGGATCAAATTCATCTCTCGACGAAGAACGGATACACCCAAAAAGAACGCCCATCTTTATTCTTCTTCCACGTTGCTAAGGGAGAAGACACTGCCTGCGTAGAACATCGCCAAAATCTTTCCCTCCAATGATGACGGAACGACGTACATATTCTGCTATGCCCAACTTCCATGACGCCGTCTTCCGCGACTTCGACAACGTACCTTGATTTGAGGTAGGGGTTATGATTAAATTTAATTGAATAAAATTGTACCTTGTTATTCGTTGAATACCTTGGTTCGCCGTTGTCCATATGATATCATCTCATTCAGTGGGTGAGGGTCGGACCAAAACAGCTCGATGTCCATCCATTTCATGTTAGTTTATTTTCTGACGGATGCGGAGCCTGAAGGGTGCGGAGCCGTTACACCGTGCCGGAGGAAGAGACCACGGCCATGAGGTTGAAGGGATTGAAAAAGGCGGAAACCGAATGTTGTGGCCAAGCTGGGCCGTGTCGGTGTTGGACTGGCGCCATCGCACAAACAGCGTGGAGGAAACTGTGGCCCGCATCCGGGGGGCAAGTCGGACGAACCGAACCTACCGGGCTGGAGGACTGTGGCGCACACTTACCTCCGCACTATGGATAAGACTATGGCCCGTTGCGTGGGGCGCTTGGCAAGGGAATCGGCCAGACACTTTCCGTCCGGGATATAGAAATCTACGCAACGTGTAGAGGAACCATGGCCCGCAACCGCAGGCTGCTCGTGTCGGAAAAAACAAGCTGGCTTTGGCCGGTCGGGCAGCAAGGAGTGGCGGTGCATCTTGGGGCCGCCGAGTGAGCTAAACCGGCCCGGGACCCGGTCCGGGTCCATGGGTGGGCCGTGCCCCACCAGGCCGGGCTGACCCCCTATGAGGGTCCAACCTTCCAGGATGGGTCCCAAAGTGGGTCGCGCTCCACCAGGCTGGGCCAACCCCCAGTCGGGATGGTCCCGCCAAACCGGGTCGGGCCAACCCGCCACCCCTCTGCGCTTGAGGAGTCTTGGTAGTTTTGCATAAATGATAATAACTTCTAGGACACACGTCAGAACGACGTGTCGTCTGTGGCACTGGGACCCTAGTGATGATTCGGTCCTTTTACGACACTCTTAGTGAGTTTTGGATAACTTTGGAAAATATCCGGGTTTAGATCTTGCGTAAATCCAACCGGGCCCTTAGAATGGAAAAGCCAATATCTCTCAGACTGGGCGTCCGATTGACCCGGCGTCTATCACGTTGGGTTTCATTTGATGAGACGAAACATATCATACATCAACTCCGGATTTCATTGATGTATCGATTATTGAATCAAGGAGCGGACCCTCTCTGAATCGTGTGTGCTGTGTGCGAGAACTCTAGATCTTGCTGTGATGACTTCTGTACCGGAATCCTATGTGGGTTCAACAGTGATGACTAGTGTACTGGAATCCTCTCTGGGTTCAACAATGACGATATTGCTTGACTGTATCCTGTGTGGGTTTGACAGCTTAGCTGGATTGTATCCTATGTGGGTCAGACAGCTTAGATGATATAGCAGGACTGTATCCTGTGTGGGTCCAACAGCTTAGACGAGATACCTGGACTGTATCATGTGGGGGTCCGACAGCTTAGCTGAACTGTATCTTATGTAGGTCCCACATCGTAGATGATCCAGTGGCTACATATGATCATCTATATATATCTACAATTATAGAATATTTGTGTGAGATGAAACATGTCATTCAACCATTATCATCATGGTGTTTGACATTACTTCCTTTGTGGAATTGGTTTGTGCTTGGGCTCGTGAGTTAGAGTGGGACTGAGTTTGGTAATTTAGGAATAAGTATGGGAATATACCTATGTAGGGTTAGTTGATACTTAGTGGTTTTATCATTCTTATTTTTCTTAACCTTAGTGGATATTGTGGGACCTCGCGGGTCTCGGGTTCCCTACTAAGTATCGTTATACTCACCCCAGCACGGGTTATGTCCGCACCTCGGTGTGTTGGATGCAGACGCCGGACATCGCTTACAGAGGCCGAGAGCGCCATGACTGGATGGCATGCATTGGTGGACCTTGCGATGAGTCAGAACACAGTGGTGACTGACGAATGTGGGTGCTTAGGTGGCCCTCTATACCTACCCTTCAGGTAGGAATCCCTGGAAGATGATCCGGGAGCTACTCTTTACTTCCAGTTTTTTTCCCTTTTTTACATGTACATGTTTTTTACTAGGGTTTGTATACTAGCCCATTTACTTTCCAGCATACTCTTTTGTATTCAGTTTTACGTAGTTTTTACTTCTTGTTACATAATCTGTTGTGTTTGTTTAGTTTTATAATGGAAATTCCTTCTCAGTTTAGGTATTCATGCCTTTGGTGATAGTCTCTAGCCCCTGGCCTATGGAAGGGTTGAATGGGGTAGTCACGACACATACCCCAAGGATGGTTCGTGACACTACCCCATCCCACTTCGGCATGCACAACCTTTTCTTCCACCAGAACTCAAAACCTTGACCTCCCCCATTGGGAACCTGCACCTTTACCACTATTCAATTTATTTTTTTTGTTTAATGAAATATCTATTAATATATATAGTTATATAGATATATTAATTTGAATATTAATATAGATTCATATTAAAATAAATATATTTTGTTATATTAATATATATATATTTATTCATATATATATATATATATTCTTATATTAATATATATTTATATTTATTTATTTATTTATACTTCATTATCCATATATTTATTTGTATATTCATATATATTTATAATATTAGTTTTAAATACATTTATAAATTATTCTTTGTATGTGTGTTCATAAATAAATAATTTCATAAGGACATACATATATATAACACACACACACATACAAAAACACACACAGACACACACACATATATTTTTAAGATTAAATACATATATATGGGTATCTGAAAATCCCTAGAATTTTAAAACAATCATAACATCTAATCAAGATGTATCTTTCAACTCTAAAACCATTCATATCAAATTATATTAAATTTTTTTCAATATGATATGTGGTAGAGGCCTAAATTACATCTGGATCAGAAGTTATACCTATTTGAATGTTAAAAAATATGGGTATCCCAAATATATACTTTTTTTGGAGGTTTTCTATGACTTTTTGGGAATAGAAAAATGTGATAGAAGGATCTCTTGTGTCCCTAGCATGTAGAGATTATCACAAGCTTCGATTGGATATGTTGTAGATCTCGGACAGACAACCGGATCAAATGTTATATCCATTGGAATTATGAGTTACATTTTCAACATATTTTAGATGTTTTATAATTTTTTTTTGATTTTTTTGGGTCTTTAAATTTTTATTAAATGATGATAAATATAAATTTGTTAACACATAATTCTTTTAAAAAAATGTTAAAGCCATTTAAACTAAATTTCATATGTATTAAATTTTAATGTCTATTAATAATTATCCAAAACATATTTAAAGAATACATATTATGTTAATGTCAATATAAATATTTTTATATAACAATATATTATTTGTCATGATTTTCTTTAAATATTTATCAGTGCTACAAAAAATTGCTGATAAACCCCCCCCCCCCCCCCCATTATCAGCACTACTATAAAATGTAGTGATAAAGGGGACCCCTTTAAGAGCACTAAAAAGTGTTGATAATGGGTAGAGGACCTTTATCATCACTAAAAGAAGCACTGATAAAGGGTCCCATTTAACCATAATTTTTAGTGCTGTTAAAAGTAACCTTTTTCAGTTCTTTTTTAAGTTCTGATAATGCCCTCGCCTTTATCAGTGCTTTTTTAGCATTGTTAAAGGGTGGTGCTACAGAAACCCAGTTTTGTGGTAGTGAAAGCCACATAATCCCTATGTTCTCAAAATTCTAGTATGTTCTACTATGATTATTCCCAATGTAAATATTTTGATTATTTTCCATAACCTATTTATTCATTAATATAGTTTCCATGGTTTCTGTTAAATTTCCCTTTATACGAACCATAATTCCACGACCCTAGAAGCCAAGAAGCAGTGCATTAATTTATTAAATTGGCATTATTACAATAAATAAAATATCAAAGAACTGATCACTTTAGCAGTCTTGGAAAACATATTACATACATGAAACATACATTACATTTTAACACATAAAACAAAACAAATATAATCGATGGATAAACCCATTATTCTTATATATTAACACTTCATATCATTCATAATACATATATTGGCAGCCTAGGAAAATAAAACATTAGAATGGGGTGAGATCAGATGCTCGGTAACGGTAAATAATTCTACAGAAGCTATCACAAATAAGCATAAACATTCTTGAAAAAGTATAAAACTAAAACACAAGCCTTTTAATCATAATATTGAGCATAAAATGGCATGAATAAATCATAATATTCCATATTCACATTCAAATAGATATTCTACCTATTGAATAATAACATTTAATATGAATAATTGTTATTATTATGAGGGAACACATCATGTGAAACATTATAAACATCCCTTCAACAATACGACCATGAAACCATACATAAACGTGTAAAATGTCAAACCACTTTATCTCATGAGACCTACCGATGCATCGTGGGGCTATAGTGGGCCCCACAAATCAATTACTAATTCCAATGCATTCTTCATATGAAAAGGGTGAAACATAACCAACATTAATATTCGTACTAAAACTAGTATATGAATTGTTAATACATTAACCATAAACCATGACTACTATAAAAATTGCACATCCATAGTCATACATATCATAAAACTGTAAATAGAATATGATAGACTGTATCATAATAAAAAAATTAATTATGCCTGAAATCTAAAAAAGGATGTTGATATAGATGAAAAAAATCTAATTTAATCATTAAGTACTCCTTGGGAGGAAACACCCTTTTATATTGAAATCATTTTAAATATGGTGCATAATTTTAAAACAAAAAAATATTTTGTAAAAATAATTTTAATGTTGTAATAAATGTTTTGATCATGCTGTATATGTTAAAAAAATAATATTCCTACTATAATTTCACAAAAAGGCAATAATGCACCTCATTTGGAAAATGAAAAAATCATTCCTTCCAAAAAAAATTAAAACAAGAAAAAATTGAGTAAGAATGATTTTAAATAATTCTATAAGAGTCATAATAATACTTAAAAATAGACTTATATGAAACATACACACGGATGTTAAATATATCACATTAAATACTTATTTTTAAACAATATCGTATAAATGATATTTGTGAATTAACCCTTACTGAAAGGCCAATTCCCTATGTACATTCGTGAAACATATATGTAGTGGTTTTAAAAATATTATTAACTCATACCAGAACAAATAAACTAGTTATGATAAAATATATGAATCACTTATGAAGCTATATTACCAGTTTATTAAGAATTCCTAGTTAAAGTAATGTTTCAGGTGATAATGACTTTGTTTATCGTACATAATTTGACATGTTATTCTTTATCCTATAACTTATATCATTATTTACATTCATAAATAATGTCAATAATGATTAATAAATCATATATATTCAATATATAAATATATATAAATGATATGAATGTATTATATCATTCTTTTAGTTGGTAGGTCGTACATACCAATGGACGTTGTTTTTGTTATCATGTCATACTAAATGGAATGAGGTAAATGAAATTTATATGTATATATATATATTATTATTATTATTATTATAGTTGAATTATTATTTTCATATATCTGTATTTATTAATTATATATGTTTTTATAGTCATTTCGGAATTTTTAATGTGGAGAATAAATCTCATTACGTCATGGAGACGGTAGGTCATACATATTCATTAACGATTAGTATCATTACCTTAATAGAAAAGTGGAAAATAATTTGATGGTATAATATTTATAAATAATCCATTTCATGTATTATTTAATATTTATATCATTATATCCATCATTTTACCCATCCCAATAAAGCGGTAGTGAAAAAAAATTACACCACAATGTGGAGATGGTATTTCGTACAGACACACGTATGGTGATATTGTTTTTCATTGGATGGATAAAAGGAGTATTTTTTCCCATTATAAAAATAAAATCACAAAATATATATGAATCCAAAATTATTAATTTAGTATCGAAACAACATATGAAGATAAAGCAGATGAAAAAAAGAACATAAATGAATTGGTAAAACAATTACCACTTATTTGGTTCTCTTAATTGGGATCTCCTCATAGGGACACTATGGTTGGTATTTTTTGGATACCAGGTCCACATGAACATAAGTGTTAATATTGGTAGGAGAAATGGGTAGGTTTCGGTAAATATATAATGCTCAATGTGATGTGGGTAAGTGAGGGAGGATATACCCTTTAATAATTGAGGTGAAAGATACTTTATTGAACTCTAAAAATATTAAATAAAAAAAATAAATTTTTTATTTCTAATAAATAAAAATTGATTTATTTATAATATATGATTAGTGTGGGTTTAATAACTTTAAATCAATGATTTTTAGACATATTTAGGTCACAATATTAACCTTAATTTTGTCTTTAACCCTATGTCAAACTCTTAAACTCTTATAGTGACAACATGGATTTTGACTCTTTAGGGGTAATATAGTTACTATGAAATTCCAAAAGAACCCAAAATGAATCATTGGTGAAATATTTAACCATAATAAGGTTATATGTCATTGTATTATTATTTATGTATTTTATATGATTTAATAAAATGTTATTTATTTTGATGTATCTTTTAAGTCAATTTTGATACAATTCATTAATTTTTTTAAATATCCTATCAACATGATAAAAGAGAACCAAAATAAAAAATAAATACCTAAAATATCTATTTTTTATAGAACATTTTTGTATGAAAATTGTTATCTAAAATTTTATTTATTATAATATTTAATATCAATTTTTTGATTCTTCTATTATTTGAATTATTACTGCATCATAATTATGTCACCATTTAATTTAATTATTTTATATTCAAAAAATTTTAAAAAATTATCACGATGTAGATAGAAATTTTATATTTAAAATTTATATTTATAATCTATTTTATCTTTTTTGATACCATATATAAATAAAAAAAAATTATAAAAAATATGAGTATGAAAATTTTAACCAATCTTCAAATAAAATATAATAAATGTTATAATGTCTCCCACATTTCTTAAAGACTTTATAATTTCAAAAGAAATGTTGATTTTGGTCGTAAACCACTTAAAAAATGAAATTAGGACAAGTTTCATATAAATATAGATTATTATAAATTTATTTTTACATTTAATTATCTTATATACCCTTAACCATGTTAAATAATATGTCTCTAAAGTTACTACTCAGAATAAAAAAATTAAGTTAGTCCATTTTTTCTTAAAATATAATAATGAATAAAACATTTTATTTTTTTGTTTCTAAATTCAATTCATTGAATTGGGTATATTAAATTTAATGAAAATTCAACAAATGTGGAGAGAAAGCAATTTTTAATGAAATGTACGATAACCAATAACTGTTTATAGTAATTTTTAATGGGAAATTGATTCCAATTATCTAAATTGGATTAAATGATAAAAACATGTTCTACTTATATTTTAAAACTAATAAAAAATATTATTGTATACTAAATTATTTTGATGAAAAATGTTGTTTTCGAATAAAACTTAGTACTTTTCAATATTCATCAAAATATTAAAATTATCAGAAAAAACCATATATCCAAAACAAATTGATATATTAATTTAAAATATTAATTATATTTAGTCAAAAATATTATATACGTGTGAAAATTATGGTTTAAAATAGGTTCCCCATTAAAAGGCGATAAAGATGCCTTTAGAAAAATATTGTCTTCTAACGCGTAAAATGGGATTATTTTTTATCTTTTGTATATAAAATAATTTTTCCAAATAACATTAAATTTAATAAAATATATAATTTTATAATTTTATAATTTTATTAATATTATTATATTTCGACGATTTAACAGATATGTTATAACAATTTTGTAAAAATAATGATATTTAATTTCATATAATTGTTTGTTTAAACATTGAGTTGTTTGTAACGTAAGATATCAAACAGAATAAATTCAATAATATAAATACCATTAAATATTAGTTTTAAAAATTCAATATATTTCATTGTTATCCCCTATTGTATTAAAAAAAGTAAACTGACAAAAGGAACCAAAAATGTGAAAAACGGGTTGGGATTTGTGAAAAAAAATCACCATTACTCGACCTATGATTTTTTTCAAATATTATTAGGCGGTGGATGTGATTTTTATACTATGAGTAACTTTATATAAAATAATTCAATGAAATTCCTATTTTAAATATAAAAAAAATGTATAAAAGAAGAAAAAATATTCTAAAATGTGCTTAAATCATTCAATATTCAATTATTTGTTCATAACCATTACCTTGAGTTTCGGGGAAAGAAATGTGGATATGATAACATCCTAGTTCTGAGTGCGCCCGTAGGTTCCCCGTACACAGTTGCTCATATGGCCTCAAGCACATTTCCCCGGACGCGAGAGGCTACGAACTAGCAGTGAGGGCTTTGGGTGTGATAGTGGGGAAACTATGCCCTCATTGGCAGACTAACACAGTGGAAGTAAACAGATATAAAATAGTGTAAGAAGAAATAATACCATGAAATTGTAATCAATGGATGAGTGAAAGAATAAACTATAGAACATATATATAATGATGCATGATACATATGTCTAGGAAAGAAACCAATCTTTTCACAATGCTGAAATACATTATTAAACCATGTACCAAGGAAAACATGTAAACTCTTCAACATCACAAGCCTCGATATGGTCAAATGCTCTCTAGATCTAAAGTAGTCAAGTACCTGAAGTAGATGTGCACATTCCATTATCTATACCTGTAGAAAATATAATCTATTTTGGCCCAAAATCATGACCCAAACAGGGTGTGAGACTAATCCTAGTAGGCAACCACCCAATGATCTGTGCTTAATAGTCAGTGAATATATATGGCATAAAATATGTAAAAAGAAGCAGAAAAAAAGTAAGTAATCAACAACAAACATTCATAAATTTCATTTTCATTCAATTTAATATATCAATTAAACAACTACTTAATGAAGGTAACCTTCTAGGGGTACTCACAACCTATCCTCTCTAGTTCAACCAAACATGTACAAGAAACCCTCTGGTAAGTACACACAGTATAACCCATATGGTTCTTCTTAAGAATAGACTCTCTGAGGAAGAAATCACCATAAATTACCCCAATATTCTCTTATAGGTAACTAAAAGGATCTCTGGGGAAGAACTCAATGTCAAATTCCCCCTATAGCCTGCATCGATAACTGCAATCACTCTGAGGAAGCACTTACATCTATTCCCCCTATGTTCTCACATAGAAATAGTAAGACAGACACTCAGGAGAATCCCTCAATGTCAATTCTCTCTATGGTCTACTACACCAGGTTATCACAGACCTATGTAAGTCAAACGTGCAAAAAAGCATTCGGCATCCAGAGTAAACCATATGAACTATTTTTATAAACAGTGTATAGCATAACATCATGTCAGTTAATACTATAACTCCATCCTATCAGCACTGGGAATGGAAAGCATATCATCCTAATAGTATATGAAATACCAAATGGTAATAATAAATAAAAACGTGGGAAAAAACTCTAGAGAATTAAAATAAACCATATTTACAATCTATTAACCTCTACTCAGGCATACAAGAATAGTAGGAAAATAACAAGGTTAAAACCATAAACACACAATACACCATTCATGGGTATTGGTAAATTTTTCACATATAACTCATATACTATCAACATAATGTCACAAGAAAACTACCTCGGTGTTTTAGGTTTGTTATACGTGAACCTCAAGCCTTGAATCGACCAAGACCACTGTAGTTCTACAAAAACACTAAAATCACTCAACCGAGGATAACTCCTGAATGAAGAGTGATCATGAATGTAGCTATGGAATAATAATGATATTAATTTGTAGATACCAACAAAATTGTTGTTGAATGAATTAGAGAATGTATGATCGATCGGGGGATCGGAAAAGATCTTTGCCGTACGAACAGTCTTGGATGAGGTCCGAGGATAAGAAGAAGTTCCTATCGATTAGATGTGACCCCAATCCATTTAATGAAGAAAATAAAGTACACGATGTGTACTTTCACTTATTGGTCTCGACATTAGTCGGTCTTTAGGTCACCACAAACGGTCGTGTGCACGACCGTTACATGACCACAACCCGGATACCTACGGTAACTGAGTACACTGCATGTACTCATAAATTACATGGAGTGTACTTAAGAAATTTCTATAAATTTTTAATTTTCTCAAAAAAAAACCAAATAAGAGAAACATATCTGAAAAGAAGACATAGGTTCTTACAAGATTCCCTCCTTAATGAAATTCATCCTCAAATTTTCATAGTAAGTTGACATAGAAGAAGAATCCTGAAATAGCTCCGGCCACTGTGATCGTACATCGACGCCCCTCTCCCGGGTCTCATCATGTACCCACTTGTGCTTCTATAGATCCTATAACAAATGAACATACCATCCACAATGAACCATCGCACATCGATCAACAATCCGGATAGGAAGCTCCTTGAACGACGCATCCAACTCTAACTCAACCTCCTCAGGTTGAAAAACATTAGACGGGTCTAAGAAAAAACAGAAAAGTTGGGAAATATGAAATACATCGTGCATAGCCTGGTAAATCATCGGCAACTACAACTGATAGGAAACCATCCCAACTATATCCAATGCCTCTAACGTCCTGAAGTACCTCATAAAAATCAAACCCTGTCTCATAATCCTCCTATGTCCCAACCTCGGCATGACATGCAGGAAAAACTAATATCTATTCTTGAACACCAAAGGTCATCTCTGTTGATCAAAATAAGTCTTTTTTCACTACTACGCCATAGCCATCCACTTCCAAATAATCCATATCTGCTCTGTGGACATCTGGACAAGGTGAGGTCCTAGTATAGCAGCCTCTCCTACACTGATCCAATATAAGGGTGATCAGTATGACCTACCATACAAATCATCATAAGGTGACATCTGAATAGTTTCTTGAAAACTATTATTGTAGTAAAACTCTACAAGAGGTATGTGCATCTCCTATGAACCTCCAATATCCACGATGCATGCTCGAAAAATGTATTCAATCACTTGAATAATACGCTCAGACTGGACATCTGTCTGGGGTTGGTATGTTGTAATCAAAAGTACCTATGTACCCAAAGCCTTCTGAAGCCCCTCCCATACTCGAGAAATAAATCACGTGTCCCTGTCAGAAATAATGGAGTGTGGAACCCCTGGTGGATATACAATCTCTCATATTTACAACCTTCTATGCACATCAAAACAAAAGTTCTCCATGATTGACAAGAAGTGATAATCCTTCGTGAGTCTGTCAATGACAACCCAAACTGCATCATTTCCTTAAGGCGACCTAGGAAAACCTGTTAAGAAATCCATCGCGACATCATTCTACTTCCACTCAAGAAATGTTTAACTACTGCAGAAGCCCTTCTAGCGAATGATGTTCCACCTTCACCTGCTGACAGGTGGAACACTTCATGAAAAAATCTGCAACATCTCTCATCATACCAGGCCACTAATACAAACAATGTATATCACAATACATTTTGGTGACGCCAGGATGAACTTCCCAGACTATGGAATGGATGTCCCACATCAGCTCCTCGTGTATGTATGTTGACACCCATACGCACCGATGAAATCACCTGATCCGATTCACTCCTTTGGTACATCTATAAAGAGGGTCCTCTCTTGACACACTTTCCCACATAACTAGGCCTACTAAATCTATTAGCTACCTCATTCTCACTCGATCAATATGAGTAAACGTAACAACTATAGAAGATAAAAACACCTACCCCTATCTGTTGTGCGTCTATAAATGTATCTCAGAGAAAAGATCTATATGCTTCCACTCAATAATGGAATCTTTTGCTGCATATATCTGAGACATCCTTCTCAGTGCATCAGCCAATGTGTTGTATTTCTTAGGTGTGTTGGCATTCTCAATGTCAAAAGACATAAGGTACATGACCAAAAATCATTTTCATAAATTCAGGTCACACTGAGTGAAAATTTAGTTGAGACTTTTGTGGTCAGTGAACACCACAAAATGATCTCCCAAAATATAATTTCTCCAACATCATAAATCAAGAACAACTGCTGCTAACATGAGATCATGTTTCAGGTAATTCTTCTCATGTGGCCCCAATTGCTGAGACCTGTATGCAATGAATCATTCCCCCTACATAAGCACAACTCACAACCCAATACTTGGTGCATCACAGTAAGAAATATAGTTATGTTCCAGCTCTGTAAATTCTAGTATCAGTGCTGAAATAATCCTCCCATTCAACTCTTAAAAGGCCATCTCAGAAGAATCTGACAACAAGAACATTGCATCCATCTTAGTCATGCCAATCAGTGGCACTACAAAGCATGAAATTTCTAGTATAAAATGTCTGTAGTATCTATCTTTCCCTAGGAAACTCTATACCTCAAATACAGTTTTCAATTTCTCCCAAGATACTACTGCTCTATCTTTTTCTAGGTCTGCTAACAATCCTATCTCTAAAATAACATTACCCATGAAGTGAATGTGGTATATCCAAAAGGGGCATTTTGAGAGCCTAGAATATAATTGATGCACTCTTAGTGTAATAAAATTGATCTCAAGATGGGTAGCAAGGACGTGTTTAGTGTGAGAGTACACCAAGATATCATCCACGAAGTAAATCACGAAAGAATCCTAGTATGGATGGATCCCTCCGTTCATCTATGCCATGAAGGCTGCAGATGCATTCATGAGACCGAATGGAATAACCACATACTCATATAGACCATACCTGCTATGAAAGGCTGTACGAGGTATATCAAATGGTCTAACATGTAACTGATGATAACTACACCTCATTTCAATATTCTAAAACAACTGGGCTCCTCAAAGATGCTCAAAGAGATCATCAATAGTCAACAAGGGATATCGGTTCTTGACTATAAATTGGTTCAACTTCCGATAATCTACACAAAGCCTGTGGGTATCGTTCGCCATCATCACAAACAGGACAGGCGAAACCCAAGGATATGTACTAGGTCAGATGAAACCCTTTGCCTGCAACTCCTCCAACTACCTCATGAGATCTTGTAACTCGGGTGTAGTAGTCCTATAAAGAAGAATGGATACTGGCGCTGCTCCTGGAACATGATCAATATAAAAGTCCACCTCTCACTCTGGAGGTAAACCTAAAATTTCCTCAAGATAGACATCCCTGAAATGATCCACCACTTTAGGAAAGTCCATAACTGAAGTCCCTAGTTCATCCAGTTGTAGACTAGAAATATGGGTTGTAACTCCTCCTAACCCCTAAGGCTCGGGTCCTGCTCTGCTTTCCTAGACATCCCATTTGTCGTTATGATAAAAATTGTTCCTTATAGTGATGTGAAACTCACCCTACAGTGATTAAAATTGAAAAAAGACTAAAACATAAAAATCCAGTTAATTCTGAGAATGAAATCATAGCCTTTCATCTAAAGGACATAGTAGTCTCAAAAGTTGTGACACCCAACATCCTCAAGAGAGTAATCCTTACAATAACATAAACTAGTAGTTCATTCCCCCAACGGTGGGTATACTGTCTAGATATCAGAAAAAGAAAATATGCAGAACCCAAGGCACTCCACAATAGAAACATATATAATGTTATGGGAAGACCTTGTATCAAAAAGTGTAGAAGCTAAAACTAAGGAAACTAGGATCGTACATCAAACTGTAGAGGGTCTGGGATCCTACCAAAGATATTTCTGATCCACTAAAAATGTCTTCCATGTACCGTGGCCCTGTGATGCTTCCTGACCTCCATGAGATAAACCAACCTGTTGTTAATGAATGCCTGGTGACTAAATACCATGACCCCAACCTCCACCTCGGCCTAAATGACTGGAAGAACTCCACCTCCAAGATTGGTGAGAAACTGGGGGTGATGCTCCTAAACGAGGATTCATCGAAGAACCCATGTCACCAGCTGCTAGTGAGAGTATCTAATTGAAGGGGTGAATATGTCCCATCATGCCGCAAGATCGGAACTCCACTAGGTCTATCGGGCAATGTGTCCTTGTATGCCCACTCTTCCCACACTGACACCACCTTGATACCATAAGATGTCTCTCACCTCCATTGATCTACACACGCAGACTCCCTGTGACACTTCTTTCTATCATTTGGAGGGATACCAACTCCGGATGTTGAGCTACCCTAGCTCACAACTCCAAAATCCCTCAAATTACGCTCCGTGATCTGCGCTTGGTTGACTATTGAAGTGATGGAATTCAACCTGAAGATGTTCACCTAGGATCAGAAGTCATGACTGAGTCCATCCTCATAATTTCATTCTAGTAATAACTCACCACCTCATGGGATGGGAGTGAAGTGTTGTTGCTCAATAAAGAGAGAGGAATAATTTATAATAGAAATAGGTCCCTAGTCCATACTCATGAACTCTTGGTCTCGGTCGGCCCTCAAATTCTCTAGATAGAAGTAGTCGTAGAAGGAACGATATAGCTCATCCCATGCCATATCCTATTGGCGTCCCGCCTGCAAGATCACTTCCCATCATCTCTTGGAGGATTCCCGTAGCATGTACGTAGTGAGATTTACCCTCTTCTCTAGAGGCATCTCCAGATGGTCGTAGATAGAAAGCATGGCTTCTAACCAAGACTTTGTAGCTTGAGGTTCTCTATGCCTTGCGAAACCATGGATTCTCACCAAGACTATGTGCATCGGTACCTACGTTCGGATTAACAGCTGGTTCCAAGACTGCCACAATAGGAAGATCTTATGGTACACCCTGATCTGCCAATTCTAGTGCCTGATCACCACCGTGTAATTGGCGTACAACCAGATGACTTCTTAGTGGCATGACTCTAAAAGGTCAAGCACACACCTTAGATCATGATTATCTAGGACTGAAAACTAGATTTTCAAGAAGGGTACCGGAGAATGAATGAAATTATGTTTTTCAAAAAATGGATACATGGTTTGTAGAATTACTACACAACATGTTCCCTTAATCCTTTTCATTAGTGTGTACTACTTCCACAACTGCTCCTGTAACACCCCAAACACACGACATATTGTCTTAACACATGGCGTGTACATGCATCCGCTTCACCTACCCATGTTCTTTTACACGTCTAACCCAAAAGATTCTCCTAGAAGAAGACTACATGGAATGTTATTTCCAGACAAGTCGTGTACTAACTAAACATCCATGACCCCTGTTATTTGTTACACGGCTGGTTACATGGCTGACTCTACAATGCATGTTTGTGCCAGACACATCATGCACAGTAAGGATTATACCGACCCATTTTGTTAGTGAAACGATAGTATACTTGGGATACACTACACGGTGTGTAACCTGTGGACATGGAAAGTATTACAAAAGAAACAATCAATCCATATTTTTAGTCACACGGCCCATTACAAGGTTCTACAACACATTGTGTACATCTGGTAAATGGCGTGCCCTACAAAATTTTTTCCAAACCCTGTGTATCTACCCACATAGTCTAGGACACAGTTAGAGACTACACGAAATGTATATACAATACATGGTGTGTAAATAAGAAAAATAGTTCCTTTTTTAATAGAAGGACACATGGAATGTGTCTAACACTACACGCCATGTATTCTGGGTTTTTCCATACATCGGCCTCAGAAACTACCCCGGAACCCAAAAAACCCTAAAACGAACATTAAGGTTCCAAATTTCGAGCAGTTAGGGCTCATACTCCTCATGAATCAAAGATTGGCATCTTATACATGTCATATACAAGGATTACTATGCAATGTTCCACAAAATTCTGGTCCATGAGGGCCCATAACACCTCAAGAACCCATGTTTAGTGTTTATTCAATCAATGACTTATGCATAGAAATACTCTATTAATATTAAGTATTAAATCAAGGAATATATCAAAACTACATGAATATCTAGCACAACATCTATCAAAAAAAAATTAAATCGTTAATTCACCCTAAATGACACTGCTAGAATGCATGACATGTGATTTTTATCAAGTGCCTATCTGATGCATGAGATGACATACCCTCATTTCCTCAGATTTCTATGGAAATAGAACCTCAATAACACAAACAATAACATCACAAAAATTGTGAATCTCTCAATAGGGAAATCAAATAAAATGTAAAATTTAAAACCCATAAAAATTCTAATAATAAACGTATTGGATTTTCCCTCTACACAGGATAGCTACTCCCAGGCACAACTTGTTACCAAGCACTAAGTCCTTCCTATACCTGGCTATAGGCTCCAAACAGTAAGTCAAGACGAAAAGAATTCCTTTGATACCCCTTTGTAATTTCTCTGTTCTGGGTTTCGCCCAGAGGTGCCCTGTACCCTGTTGTTCACATGGCCTCAAGCGCATTTCCCCGAACACCAGAGGCTGTTGACTAGAAGCGTGGGCCTTGGGTGTGATGTGAGGAGCAATGACTTTATTGGTAGAGTAACACAATAGAAGTAAGAATATTCCCAATAGAAGAAGACGTAAATATACTAAACAGCAGTAAACAGCAGAAGACTGAATGAATAAACTAGAGAACATATATATAATGATGCATGATACATATGTTTAGGAAAGCAGAACATGTCACAATGTTGAAATACATTACTAAAGCATGTCCAACAGAAAACATGTAAACTCTTCAGCATCTCAAGCCTCAGTTTGGTCTCATTCTCTTTAACTCCCAAGCAGTTAATTACCTGATTTTGAAGGGCGCTTTCACTTATCCATACCTACAACAAAATATTCTATTTGGGCCCAAAATCATGGCCCAAACAGGGTGTGAGACTTATCCAAGTAGGAAATCTCCCAATGTTCTGTGCTTATCAGTCAGTGAATATATATGGCAGGCAATAAATAAAAACTAAGTATTAAAAAAAGTACTCACCAGAAAACATTCCAACAGTCAAATTGCATTCAATTTCATATATCATGTAAATAGTTAATCAAAGCAGGAAAACCTCTTGGATTACGCTCAACCTATCCCCTAGGGTTTAACCATCGAAGTACAAGAAACCATCTAGGAATGACACACATTCTAACCACTGTGGTTCAGCTTATGAAAAGACTCTCCGAAGAAGGACTAACTGTTAATTCCCCCTATAGTATCTTATTTGTATTTAAAAGGCTCTTTGGGGAATCACACAAAATCCAATTCACCATGTGGCCCGCATCGAGGAACTACAGACACTTTGAGGAAGAACTCACATCCATTCCCCCTATGGTCACAACTCTTAATAGTAAAAGAGACACTCTAGAGAATCCCTCAATGTATATTCTCCCTATGGTCTACTACAGCAGGTTCTCATGGCCCTGTGTAAGTCAAATGAGTACATCAATATTTAGCAGCCGAAATTAACCTTAGGAACTACATGTCTAAAATGTCTACAATATAACAACATATCAGATTATAATATTTCTCCATCCTATAAACACTAGGAATGGAGATCACAACATCCTAACAAGCTATTCAATAACACACAGTCATAAACAATAATAACATGGGAAAACACCTGCATAGCTTTCCAATTAACCCTATTTACAATCAATTAACCTCTACTAAATCATACAATACTATTAAAAAAAACAGGGTTAAAACCATAAACACCAATACCCTGTTCATGGGTATTGTGAACTTATGCACATATAACTCAAATAATATCTACAGAAAGTCACAAACCACATACCTCAGTGTACTAGTATCATTATGTGTGAACCTAAAGTCTAGAATCTACCAAGAACACCATAGATCTACAAAAATGCTAAAAATGATCAATTGAGGATAACTCTTGAAAGAGGAGGAATCATGAAAAGAAGAACTGAGATAAGGAATAGCTTATAGTGGAGATCCCAACCTAATCGATGATAGTAGAATCAGAGAACATATTCACAATCGGGGGCTCAGCAAAGATTTTTTTCATATGGATGCAGTCAGACGTGATAGGTGGAGAAGATGTTTCTGTCAATTATATGTGACCTCAGTCTAATTAATGTAAATAACAATGTACATGATGTTTACATTAGAAGTACATGACATATATTGCTATTACCGGCCCCTGCATTATGTGGTATCTAGTTCAACACACACGGTCATGTGCATGGCTATTACACAATGTGTACTCATAATGTACATGATGTGTACTCATAATGTACATGGCGTGTACTTAAGAAATTTCCCTAAATTCCCCTTTTTCTCTAAAACAATGAGAGAAGAAATTCATTCCAGAAAAGATGATTCAGTTTCTTATAGATACTTTTAAGGGGAGAATGTCCTTACATTTAAACTATTAATATCATTAATTTTAATTTAGACATTAGAATCCCCCTTCAGTTATAATTATTTATTCCTACCAACCATAAGACTCAAAATCATTAGAACCATTAATGAATGTCCTCATGATTTGATGTCTTTTTATCTTTACAAAAGAGAGAAAGTAGTTCCTCAAAAATACAATGGAAAAGGGTCATGTATTAATTATATAATCACAAATATAATTTATTTAAATCATTTTTGATAAGTGAAATGTTTAAAAATAGTGGTAGTTTTTGATTTGGTATTTTTAATAATAATGAATAATGGAGTTTGAATGAATGAAATAATAAGTTCCACTCTTCTCAAAAAGAAAAAGTAAAATACATGGGTTGGTTTATTCATTTTAAAATGAGAAATTGAATTTATATTTTATGTTGAAATTAATGTTTTATTTTTATTTTGATACAAATTTAATTTAAATACTTTGAACATTAAATATTGGCAATATTGGTTCCATTTTAAATTTAGTGATGATATTTTTTTTCTTGTGGTAAATCGTTTTTTAAGTATGGTGGAATTGATATAGATAATATTTTATTAATTTTTAATTTGTTTTCCAATAATTTAATCCTGAATAATCTATCAAATTAATATAATTTAAAAAAAATAGAATTATTGTTTGTTTTGGGCTAAATATAAAAATTAATTAATTATAGAATTTATAAAAAATTTAATAGATTTTGTATTTCAACTAAAACATTTTTCATAGTATTTCATAATTATTGGGATTCAACTCATTATTATAGAACTATGTTTTATTTGAACATATGAATTTCTGAATGAGTCAATAAATTCAAAAAATGGTTCTGGATGAGTGAGTAGACCCCACCTCCATAAATGTAGAATAACTCAGTCAAAAGTCCTGCATGTTAGATGATTACAACTAGAATTGAAATATAATCCAATGTCACATATTACAATTAAATAACATGGATATATTCATTATCAATATCGCTATTGGATGCTCATAATTTGAAGATGATTTAGGAAAAATTATACAAAACTAAATTTTTAGAATTAATGGGCCAAGTATTTTTAAATTAGATGATAATAAATCTAATATTTTGAGGTGAATTGAGAAACAATTTTTGGAACAAATTTTATGAATACAACTCTTTGGATTCAACAATTTTTAGTGTCTACCAAGCACATTCTTTTAGAGATATGGTTTTAGGGAAAAAATTTCCCTCCTTCCCTAATAAGAATTTTGGAATCTCTATGCTTTCAGTTTATATTGTTTTTTAGAAACCTATTCCATGTAATAGTATTTTTCATTTTTAATATATTTTTCCCTTCATTTTAATCTCATTCACTGATTTTAATCTTTTTTGTTTTGATCCTATTCTTCTCCACTATGATCTATTATACTCATGATCATGAGTAACTAACTCAAGGATGTTCTTGAGGGAACAATATAGAGTTGAACCCTATGTCATTGGAAAATCATGTTTATCTTTTTTTTTAAATTTTCTTCAAGTTAGATCAAGGAGGAATTTTTGGGTAAGGCACCATTGTGTCTCTACATTCCACCCGAGGATAAACTTTTCTTCTTTAATATTATCCCTCAACTAAGGAGGTGGATGTGTGGTCTCTCGGTGATCATTTAGTTCATGATATATTCACAATAATATGTACATGATTATATTCATGCATAAAATATAGCATGTTCATTTTGTAAATATGAATCTAATTAAGTTATTATGAAGGTTCACTCTGGATGTTCTCCAAAGAGGATATCCTTTTTATTCATTATCATTATATCTGAATCCTTTCTGTTTTCATTACACACACAAATATATATATATATATATATATATATATATATTTATTGCATAATTTAAACCCACTCTATTATATTGATTATTTTTATATAATATAAAATATAAATAAATACTATATAAATTCAATGTTGTAGGAGATACCTCCTTGAGAACGTCCCTAGGTGTGCACTATATTTCATGCCATGGTAAATAAAATATTGAAAAGGGATTTATAAAAAATCATCATGAATCAATATCCATGAACTAATTTATAACCCATAGAAATGGGGAACACCCTTCTAGACATTTCAATGGCCAGGTTGAGTGTCTGTTTGAATGGAAACTTGGCAGTATTCATGAAAAAACAATATTGGAGAAGGATTTCCATTTCATTAGGTCTTGTAATTTGGGTAATGTATATATATATATAGGAGTTAATATTATAATTTCTTGAGTTTCTGTTTGTAAAAGGGGTGTCTATCCGACACACACCATAATAGACCTAGGGAAGCCATGGTATATTGGGAATTTCATTACACCTCCATTGGATGTAATGCACAGGCTGAAAACATGTCAAGGAAACAATGATAGGGTGGAGTATTTTGAGGTATTATATAAATTTTCTCAACTGAAAATGTTTTATTATGATTTCAATTTGTTTCCTAGTGATCTGAGGTATTTGGGATTATCCTTTTGGATTTTTTTTAGAATCATGCCCCTATAGAGACTTCAGGTTTTGTCAATGGAGAAAGATGGTGAATATTATTCATTGGATAACAAAAAAATTTATCAGAAACTCATAGAGTTGGTGGTTTATGCTATTTAAGAAATATATTAGAGGGTGGGATTAGGTCCTCCTCAGGCTAGAAAAGTAGAATTGGGGCCTAAGAAGGATCATACTTAGGAGTAACTCAATTATAATCCCCATTAAATCATGGAAATCAATAAACCAAAGAATTTTGAAAATTGGGAGGATAAATTTGAGTGGATTTTTGGTTCCTTGGAACTCCTAAAGTCTTTATATTACTTTGTGATTTTTTATGTAGGAGGTCCCTAGTCATAGGTTATGGGAGATTGTGGATGAGGTTGGGAAATATGTGAAGATAGTAAGGAATGGTTTTATGTAATATTTTCCCACTGGGATACGAGTATCACTGATGAGGGAGGGGTAAATCAATGATATCTTTTTCTTTTATGTTTCCATACCTTTGAAACAACATTCACCACTCATTAATATTTCATTTCTTACTGAAAACATACTACACACACATCCACAAGAACAGAATAATTTACACGGTTCATTACTCAATACCATTAGTTTCATACATGGTATGGTTTGGAAGTAATCAAGTACCACAAAATTCAATAGAACACAATACTTTTTAGTAGAACACATCAATAATGTTATTCCTTTACATTTATATAGCACTATATTCCACAAAACGATGTATGGATTTCAATTATCAAAAAATGATGAAATAAATATTGTGTAGAATCATCTTACAATGCTTATTGATCATCTTTCATAAATATAAATTTTAATAAATTCCCACACTTTTTTACCCTACAACATAAAATAACTTCCCTAAACATCATAATGATAGTCAGTTTGATTCCTAATTATGATTCATCAGTTAGATTAAATAATACACAAATAATACACTGTCATAATACTACTAAAAACAATCTTAAACTTCTTCTTATTCATTTTATAAATACTAGTCGGGTTAATGTATTGGATTATGGAAACTCCAAATATAAATTAGTCTCTTATCATTTTCTTATTATGTCTCATATCTGTCCATAGTATTGTATGATTTATAAACGTCTACTCTCTATAAAATTATAGTGCTCCAACTTCTCTCTTTAACAGTACATTTGTATGAGAACGTACAAATTACCACCACTATTTATATGAAACCAAATAGTGGTTTATTCTGGATTTTGAAAATCATTCTCGCTCAACCAAATTTTCCAAACCATAAAAATTCCTTGAATTGCATATTAATCATTGAATTTCTTATGTCCATATCAAATCTTCATAAATCTTCTAGAATCTTATCACTAATTCAGATCGATTCATACTTCATTAAAAAAATTCTTGTCCAATTTTGATTATCATTACAATCAACCTCATTACAATGAACTCAAATGTAAAATAATTGATTCTTCAATATGTTTCCGTACACCAATAGAAAGTAAAGTAAAACATATTCTTCAAGATTCTTGTTCCCCATGAAAACACTTTATTATATCCTTTAAACTCCTCAAGAATGATTCTAGACCCCCTTCGAAAAAAATTAAAAAACACCGCATAGAAGATTAATATAATTCATTTTTGTAGATTGATAATCAGAAATCTGATAAATTAAATTGTTGTACTTCATTTCCAGGTGAATCAGTCACTACTTCACCCGAAAAAATGTTTTTATCTCAAGTGTAATAGTCATTATTTCATAAGGAAATATATGAGTAATTATTTCTCATAAAAAATTAAAAATAACCAATAAATAATTTATCTTGATTAAAATGGTTCACAACATTATTGATCAATAAATAAATTTATTTCACGTATTTTCTTTTTCAATGGCCACAAAAATTCCCATTGAAAATAATTATTCCTCTGATTTTGTTTTGCAGCCATCAAGGAATATGATAATCAGTCATAGGATTTCACTAATGATCAGTGGAAAACTGTTTATAAAGGACTGGTGTTATAAGAAACTTATTACACTTCCAATTAAGATACTAATAGACTATAATAACCCTCTAAATTCATTTTAGGATGATTTAAATCTTTTTATTTATTGGTCTCACTAAAAACAATAATCATCATATTTTCAAGTATCTAATAATCCATTCAAGCTTCCATAAGTATTGTGTTTAGTGTTCTCACTACGTATATCTGAGAATGGAAATCATGGACTCAATAAACATCCATATTTCAGAAAATTCCACTTTTAATAATGAATTCCATGATGATATTGATTAAATTTAAGATTGTAATAGTATCATCTCACTAATAATGGAATTTAATGTAACTTCCCATTCCTGCAGCAGTTTCATTATTTCCTACCATCCCCGAATATGATTGAAAACACCTATTTTCCCCATTTACATCATAGAGATGTAATCTTATGTATTATAGATTACATATAATTTATGATAACTCTAATATCAACAAATAATAGTCATATTATCATTTAATCTATACAAACTCATATCCTCATTATGATCAATTATTCCTTTATCAGACCCAAGGTGGATCTGATGATGCTTTTCTCTCAGAAACCATCTTCTCAATCCATAAGACAATATTAAGAAATTTTTTATATCCTAAATATGATGGGGAGTATAAATATCAGAAAATATGAAGTAAATTTATTTCTTTTATTATTTTTATCTTCCATGATGAAATTATTCTTCTTTGAAAACAAAATACAACACAATTACTAGGAACTTCTTTCAGATTTAAAAAAACATACATCCATATTCGTACCAATAATCTTACCCTTTATATTTTTTTCAATCAAGATTCATAAATCACTCAAACTTGAAAACTCTATAAATGGATTCAATTTTAACAATTCTAATCCTATGTGTTCCATATAATTGTCGAAAACAAAAATTATTGCATGAAACCCCATGATGTCTAGAAGATGTGACCCATGAAACTTCATTAGCTATCCTTCAAAACATGATTCACATCAATAAATTTTCTTAAAAAATTTACTACAACCACTTCAACAATTAGTTAGATAGTTCACACACTTACATTAAGGATTCAAAACACTCCCACATATCTCCATTTATATATAATTTGTGATCATAGATTTATGAAAAAAATATATCCATTGAAAAAACTATTCATGTATTAGCTGGGAGAGGGGATATAAACAAATACCTCATCCTTGATGTGAAGGAGGATGGATTTCTCTATTCCACAATAGTTTTTGAAAAGGATCCTTAGGTAAGGGTTTAATGAAAATGCCAGTAACTTGTTTCAATGTCAGAATATAATGTAGCTTAACTTCATTTTTATCCACATGATTTCTAATGAAGTGGTACTTGATATAAATATGATTTGAAAATGAATATTATACTGGTTTTCTTTTATGGTCTCTTTCACATTAATTATCACATCCCAAGATAATATATAAATTTACTTCAACAATTAATTCTTCTAACTTGGTTTTTATTTACATTAGTTGAGTAGTAGTTTGAGTTGCAGCAACATACTTAGATTTAGCTCTGTTAGTTATAACGGAGTTTTTTGTATTTGTTTTCCAACTAACACTATGTATTCATAAAACAGAAACTCCATAATATGTGGATCATCTATCATCATCATTTTCTTCCAAATTAGTATATGAATACCAAAACAAGTCAATACTATCTAAACTTTCATACATGATTCTGAATTTTTTTTGCCTTTTATGTATATAATATTTTATTCAAATAATAAATTGGATTCTTTCTGACCTCTCTATAATCATTCACTTAAGGTAAAAACATAAAACTTTTCAAATATTGAGGGCGTCAGGTATGATAAACACCGAATCATTTTTTTAACTCTTTTGAGTCAAATTTCATACAATATATATCTTTAGTCAACTTGTTTCCAATATAAATCACTGTGGAAATTGACTTCTTATTTTCTATTTTAACATCTTTAAAATATCCATTTTAAACATTTCATGAGAAATAAAATTTTAGTTCTTGTTTTTTGAGATTACTTAAAAATAAAGTATTTCATTTTACCCAATGTATAAATCTCAAATAACTTCTTCATTTCTTTAGAAAATATATCAAAATTACTTTCATCTTTTTTAGCAATGATAATGTCAAAAACATAAACAATTAGAATGAGGTTAAACTCATGAATTTCATTGATTTAAATATTTCTAACAACTCTTCATTTTTTAAAACACATCATCATCATGTAAGTATCCAATTTTGAATACCATTCCCTAAGACTGTTTTGAATCCCATAAATGATTTTATCAACTTACACACATATCTTTCATCTTTCTAGACAATAAAGCTGCAATGTTTCTCAATATAAACTACCTCATTAGGATCCCCATTCAGAAATGCATACTTTAAATACATATGAATAAGTTTATAAAATTGTGATACAATAATATAAAGAAATATCATGATTGTTTCTAACCATAGAACTTTTAAAAATTTCACATCATATTCAATACCATTAATCTATGAGTAACCTTTTGTACATTTTTTTTGTTTCAAATAACTTCACCATATTAATTCATCTTGTTTTGAAAAACCCAATTTGTAAAAATAAAATTATTGCTATCTATCATGGATATGAGTTTCAAATCATCATTCTTCTATATCTGATCCAACTATTCATTCACAGCCTGAGCATATTCTAGATGATCAGATGCTTCATCAACATTTGTTTTCTCTACTTTTAATATAGGGAAGTATGTGAAATTTTGTTTTATGTTCTTCGTGTTTGAACCATGTTATGTTGAGCACCAATAATGTTTTTCGATTTTACTTTATTCCTCTGCCTTTGATGAGACTTTCTAGTTTCTTCCTCATCAATAGAAACAATTGATTCTGATTCTACTTCTTCTGTAGGATTAAAATTTATATTTTCTTTATCTGAATTGTTAAACAAAAATCATACTCGTCTTCCTTTTAATCGGGTATATTTTTAGAGTATTTCTCATAATGTTCATTAACATTTATATCAAAAAATCATCAATACTATGTGTTTCATTTTTAAAATATCTATACCTTCTTCCATCTAGAGCATACATGAGAAACATTCCATCTCCACCAATATACTAAAACATTCCCATGTTTCCACCATTCATCTATATGATGCATGGACTCCAAAAAACAATTAACTATTTCAACCATAGTGTTTTTACATAAAACATTTCATATGAAATAATATATGAATGTTTCATGTAGAAACATTATTTTTGTTTATAAATAATAGTTTTTATGGATTTCCTCTAAAACTAATTAGACTGACATTGTTCATGTAACCTAGTTCACCCAATTCCAACCAAGGGTCAATTTTTTCTTTCAACAACACTATTTTGTGGGGAAGTGTATGGTGTACACATGTTTAATTCCATGTTATTCAATTTAATTTTCAAATTATTCATATTTTAATTCCCCACAATTATAGGTTCTCAGCATCTTCCGTGAATACTCGCATTCTTTCACAAAATTCCTCCTAAAACAGTTAATCATTTGAATAGAATCTAACATATAATTCATATAAAAACACATGTGATGTGATTAACTTCACCAATGAATGTATGGATTTACTTATCTCCATTTTTTGATTCATTTCTCAATAGACCATGTATATTGAAATTGATAAGTTCAAGGGGTCTTTTTGAACAACTCTAAATATTCATAGGCACAAAATTGGTTATCCTTCATTTCTAACAAATAGAGAAACGCCATCATCTTCTTCTTGACATATTAGTAATATCTTAGACACTATATCAATTTGATAATTTTATCATGTTTCATTGATACATATATCCCATCCATTTAGGCCATAGCTGATTCTCTTCCACCATTACTATGTAAAATAGTTTTGAACCATACCAACATGAAATAGGATTTCTTTTTCACATTCTCCTATTGTAACAACCATTCCATATCCCACTATTTTTATAATAAGATCCCTATTTTCTGAAGATAATTTTTATTTACTTCATCAAAACATTTGGAAATACATAGTAGGTTGTGTTTTAGACCATCAATAAAAAAATCATTCCTAGATTGAAAATTTTCTTTGGCAATGATGAATGATCCAACACCTTTAATTATGAGAGATTCATCATTTCCAAATGACACCATTTTATTTTGGAACTATTTCACACTAATGTAAAATTTTATGACTCCTTTTATATGAGAATAACACCGCCAAACATGAATCTAGGTTTGTTTCCATTTAGAATCTTTTAGAGCAGTATCAACAACAAGATATTTCTCATTTCCTTTATCTGTCTTCAATCATGGCTTCAATGAATTGTTACAGAATTTTTGTTGTTCTTGTAAGAAAACAATACATACTCTTTCATGGTTAAAATTTTATCCAAAACATACATAGATAGTTTCCATGGGTTGGATCCTATTTTAAACATTTACACTATACTTATCAGACTTCTTCCGAACACCCTTCTTAAACATCTTTTGAAAATATTTCTTAGACTTCTTCTGTTGAGGGGATTTACTCCACCTCAAGATTTTCCTTTTATATATTGTGTAATAATAGTAATGTTGTTGGATAATCCAACACATATTTTATTGATTTAATCCACCATAATACCTTCGATATCCATATAATGAATATTTTCCTCTATAGCTTCTGTATTTTCCAGAGTTGTTAGTAGGTTTCGTAGAATCATTTTTATCACTCTTAAAATAACATTGTTGACAAAAAAACCTTATAATTTCTACTGAAAGCATTTTTAGACTCAATTTTGTTTTCATCATTATTAGAACCATAATTAATATAAACTTTTTTGACTCAAAATGTTTAATATCTTTTAACTTCTGTAATTTGTTAATTTTAGCCATATACAAAAATTTCCCAACATTCTTCTTCATAGGATAAAATTCAAAAAAATTCAACCTATGAAGTTAATTTTTTATCCATATCAAATTTATACTTTCTAGATCATTATCCAACATCAAAGATACAATTATTGAATCTTGTAACCCTTTTTTCAGATTTTTTATGTTTTTGTTCGAAAATTTCTATCTCATCTTATTTTGCATTTAATTTCACATTCATATGTTCATTAAGATACATTTCATTCTCAATGGATTCATTATAATAATCAATATATTTCAGCATTTTAACATTAATATTAGAAAATTTTCAATGTTTGTTTGTTGAAGAGCCTTCACATTTCAACTTCTGGACTACTTTCTCAATCCTTCTAATCATTCTAATACATAATTTTAGTTCCTCGTTCATATGAAATTCTAGATGAGTTTCTTCTTCATTATAACTATTTCTCCTTAATTTTTCATTTTTAATAGCTGAAACAAATGTATTTCGTCCATATTTCTTAGTATACATTTCAGATTCAGCTTCAATATCTTCTACTTCATTAATTATTGGCAAAAAAAATCATCTTTTGGATGTGGAGAATGTTTTCTCATTCCCACTGTAATATGATTTATCTTTATCACCTAGTTTCTTCCACAGCCAGAATGGCCATATTTCTTCTTCATCCCTATCATCTCATTTCATTCTTCAAGGAAAATTCAACAAAAAGTTCCCACTGTATCAATATTCCATGAATTTAAATGGAATTTTTCCCATATACTTTCTTGTACCGATTATCAAATTTTTTGAAAATAAGGATAAAATTTCACCTTGAGTTTTACATAAATCCTTTTCATTGACAACATCAGAAAAATCATATTCCTTAAGAGCCTTTTAATGTAATTTAATAATCAATGTTTGTTTTTCCATCAATATATTTCTCCCTTATCAAATAATAAGTGATCATAGTATGATACAAATCATGAAAAGGTAATGTTTCATTATCTCTATCTTTAAATGAGGAACCAATTTAATCAAACATGTCAAGAAGAATTCCATGAACTTCTAAAAAATGGTTAAGTCATCCATCTTGTCACCAAGACATGTGATAGTAATAATAATTTCATTTACACTAGTAATGAAGTAACCAACCGATAGTATTATCAATTTCATATTTTCAACCAACCTTTACACCCTTTAAACAATTATGTGACATGTGTTCTCACAAGAATGAACTGAGACTGAAAATCATTGACTTTAGAAACATCCTTTGCTCACAAATATTATCTTGTAATCATGATTTCATCCATGAATTGATTAAATTTAATATTGTAATATCATCAATTGTATTATAATTTAAATTGTAGTAACATCCCCTTCCTTCAGCATCTTTATTCATTTCATCCAACAGAAAATATGATTTTCATCACATGTCCTACCATTTTCCTTCATAAGCCATGCATCATATGTTTTATTGATTACTAATGATTTATGGTAACTCCATGATTAGAAAATAATTTTCATATTTTTATCGGACCCATTTACACTATGATACTCATTACAATCCGATATTCTTTTATCAGACCCAAGGTGAATCCGATGATCCTTTTCTCCTAGGATCCATCTTCTCAATCAATAGCACATTATTAATAATTTTGAGTCATATTTCATGAATATTATGGTGAGTTTTATTTTCAAAACATAAAAGGTTAATTGATTTCTTTTATCCTTTAACATATATGAGATAAATATTCATCATTAACAAATAATGGAAACAAGTGTAATAAAAACATCGTTATGCTTCAAAAAACAACAAGAAACCAACATGGTCCCAATACTAAGGCCAACATCAAGGAAAAATTTTATCCCACGACATAGAATCTCACCATGAAAAAATTGAATGTTACCCTTTAGTAGGGGGATCATAATGTGATGAAATATTCCCATCACATTGTAAAACTAGTAAAATTTTCTAATATGTTTATCAAGAATGATAGGTTGATAACCAAAATATTTGAAATGGGGATTTGGATAGATAAATGATCTCAAGGATTCTTTGTAAAATTTGTGACCTATATTTAGGTGTTTTCCAGGGCATTAATGGGTGATATCGACTAGGTAGTTATATTGGGTATAGCAGGGTTTCTGCTAGTTACTAGACAATGTGTTTTTGGATCATCCAAAAATAATAATAATTGGTAGCTGTGAGTTGAAAGGGTTATAGTGGATCTAGAAACACACCTCTGAAACCATCATCAATAGTTGTAGGAGCAGGAACTGTTATGTACCATCACTACAGAAGGCTCAAGAAAATGTTATCCACATTATCTATGCCTCCTAGGGAATTCCACCATCTTGGAATCATGTTCCATCTATAAATTTGTTGTAGATAAGTTCATCCATCTCAAAGTGATGAAATGTATGCTGCTCCTAGAGGAACTGAAACTCAATCTAACGCATAATGGAATATATAGTCTTCCTTTGATGGAAATGGTGGGATGGGTAGATATTCTTATCGGGTGAGTCATAATAAGGAAAATACATGTTTTAGATGTCATCCATAGGATCAAGATGATACAATGAAGTTGCATGCATTGGATAAGTTATCACTGGAATCTGATAAATTCCCTATGATATTTTGAGGTACAATTCATTTTCAATCATCTATAGTAATTTCGTTGTTTTATATAGTTTATTCACACTATATTATATATGTAAAATTTATGGATTAACTTAACACTAGACTGAGCATAGGGAATCTGGAATTGAGTATGTTACACCACATAGAACTATGAAGGATCAGAGGTTGCGATGCCCGTCATGTATTGTCTCAGTGTCAAAAGTTATGATAAAATGGGATTTTATTGTCCTCGAGAAGAATTGTTTTTTGACATAATCTCAATATTGGTTTGGATGGTATTCATTAACGCCCACATTGAATGATACTATCGATGGGTGGATGTTACAACCCTCTATGGAAGCACTTGGGTTTTCTTGGAAAAATGGGATTAATGGTTTGGATGAACATTACCTCTATTTCTAGTTTTAGGTAGACTTTCATATCAGGTACCCATATATTGATAGAAGTTGATGGGTTTAGGTACAAATATTGTGTTTCCTCCCATGGTTAATGAGTTTTCTGATGTTTTTGAAGATTATTTCTTTAGCATACCACCAAAACAGGACATGGAGTTCACTATTTCATTGGAGTTCGGGATACAACTGATAATCCATTCTTCAAATCCTATGCCTCTGGAAGAGTTTGGGGATATAAATATTAGACTATATTTTCTTGAATCCAAGGGTTTCCCTCATCCATGTATCTACTGATGGGAAACTCTAGTACATTTGGTCAAGAAAGTTGATGGTTCTCAATGGTTAGATATTTACTCATTGAAATTTTATCAATTCATGGTCTGGAATAAATACACATTTCTTTTATTGATGATATATTTGAATACGTCATTGGAAGAAGTTGATATTCATTGATTGGCCTCCATTTAGGGTATCAAAATATTAGGGTGAGAATATTAGATATTCTAAACACCCCTTTTTGTTGAAGGTATGACCATTTTGAATACTTGGTAATTCCATCTGGATTATTAAACGATCTTATGATTTTCATTTAACTTATGAACCGGGAGTTCTGTATATACCTTGACTCCTTTTTCATAGTGATTGTGGATGACATTCTGGTTTACTATAAGTTGGATGAGTAACATGGTTAACATTTGCGGATCATTATTATAATATTGTGGGACAATTATTTGTTTTCAAAATTGATGGAATGCAATTTATTGATTCAGGTAATCATGTTCTAGTTTATATGATATCAATACATGGGGTTTCTCTTAATCCAAATAATTTAAGAGAAGTGATGTCATGGGAATACCTAAAGAATATTTTTGATATGCAAATACAGTTTGTCCTAGAAGGGCACTACATGCAGTTTACCAAAGAATTGCCATGACTTTTCTCACTTATGATGGATCGTACCCGAAATGTTGTATGTTTTCTTGGATCTAAGAACGTTAATCTTCTTTTGAAGAGCTATAGTAGAGGTTGGCATATATCCTTGTCCTGATCTTACATTTTGAAAGTCAGGGTTACATGGTTTACTGTGATGTATTCGTTATGGGTTCAGCTTGTGTGCATAGGCAAGGTGACCATGTTGTTGCATATGGATATACCCAACTCTGTCCTCATGAGTGAAATTCCCCATCCTATTACCTCTAGATTTCAATTGTTATAAGATCACACAATTTTTTTCACCTCTATCTTTTTAGGGAAAGGTTTATAGTCTAGTTAGATCTTAAAATCAAAACATTTATATTTTCTAATAAATATTTGAACTTGTGATAAAGATGGTGGTTAAAATATCTTCAAGGGTTCAACATCATCATCATATAGACTCCATGTTAAGGGAATTAGGTTGTTGATTACATTTTATATATTTTATTTCTTCATGATATGAACATGTCCAACATTTAGTGGAAACTTATGGGACTTTTTATGTAGATGATCATATAATCCAATGAAGTGAAATGGATATCTTTTTGGCTATCATTAAGTTGATTCATTATCTTCTAGATCTATTCCTTGAATTTCATCCAAATTATTAGTTTTTTCATTGTTCAATCCACTTTATATATGGTGGGTAGGTACCTTGTGTATGGTCCTTATCACCCAAAAGAGTTATTTTCTTCAATGTATGTGTTTTTGGTATCGTTGTCTCTAAGGAAGGTGGCAATGCATGACTGTCACTATTCATAGTAGCCCCTTCATCCTATTTATACCAAGATGTATTAAGATTATAAACATTGATTCTTGTGGTTGGGAATGACATATTACATCACTGACCTTTTTTTGTGATGTTATACCTATCAATAAGTATAAATGAACATCAGTGGCCCTCAGTCCCTTCTTATGCCTCTCCCCATACACACCTAGAAGTGGGATGAATTATCCATTGATTATATATTCATGTTACATCGTACAGTAGGGAGAAGAAATTACATTTGATTTTCATTTATCATTTTACCAAATACACTCACATTATTCAAATATATGAATCCCCAAAAGTCGAAGATCATGAAATTTTGAATGCTCATAAAATCGTGAGGTTGCATGGTGTGTCATGTTCTTTTACTTATAATAGGGATCCTTGATTCACCAATTGTTTTTTTTGGAAGGGAACCAAATTTAAATTGGGTCCATAGGTAAATATTAGTAAGAAATATATTCACTAGACGGATGGTGATATGGAGATGATGACTCATATTTTGGAATAGATGCTTCTTGCCATCGAGTTAGATTTGAAAGGTTCTTAGGATTACAATAAGGGGTCAGTAGAATTTTCCTATAATAACTAATAATTGTGCTTGATCGGGATGGATCCTTTTGATGATCTATATGTATTTCTATTACAGTCCCCTCATTGATGGATATAAGTTTATGAGACGTCATTAGTGGAACCATGTATCATACATGAAATGATAGGTAAGATTCAGATGACCATGTAGTGTTTGAGGACATACCCGACATGTTACATGTTTTATAACAATAATTGATGTAGGACCATGTAATTCTCAATCGATTAATAGGTTTTTATATAGGTGAAAAATTTTTAAGGGCATCATATTTTTGAGATGCAAGGGATTCATGCTTTTGTATTTTTCGTTTTTTATCTTTTGTTATGGATGGTTGTTATATTAATTTAGTATGATTTTGAATAATATGTTGAAAATATAATCCCAATATGTGTTCATTGATGCCTATAGACTATTTTCTAGACCATGGGGTTCTGTAAGTCCTATCGAGAAATGCCACGAGTCTGTTCAGGTTTTCATTTGAATGGAATCCTCTGTCAGATTGTGACATTGGATCCACCACATGTAACACATGATGGTGTGGTGGAAAATAAAACAGATTCTACAATATATGTGCACATTCCAATGATTAAAAATTGATACAAATGTCACGGACATATTGAATATACATAATTTTGTGGCATGGAAGAGCATCCATGATAGTGATCTAAACCAGATTGATTAATTTACCATTCATAAATTCTTAACATAGATTGATGTTATAAGTATTATTAATTTTTCGTTTCATGTTATTTAAGATTACATTTTATAATTAGATAACATTATTAATATTTTGTAGTAAAATTATTATTAAGAATATATTATATTTTACGTGAATTTCATCAAAACAATTACTACTTAAAAATTATATAAATGGTATTATTAATCACTAAATATATAAAATATATTAATTAGTTACTCATTTATTAGTTATTATATTAGTAATAATTTAAAAAATAATCATATTAATGATATAATTAATTAATACAAATACAATATTACATTTTAAAAATTAGGTTTTATTTTTTTACTTTACAATACAATTTTTTTTACTATATTATAGGTTACCTCATCCCCCTGTAGAACACAACCGAGGATAATAAATTGGTAATGGGGATTGAATATGTGACCGCTCCTCCCAATCCCTTTAACCCTATCCATCCCCCTATATGGGATGGCCGTTTTCCTAATTATATTATTAATATAATGAGTAATTATTAATATAATAGAATATGTTATTAATCATATTTTAATTATATAATTAATAATTAATGGTTCAATTAATAATTATTATTTACATTATTTGATAACTAATTATTATAAATTATTTTAATAATTACTAATTCATACCTTACTAATATTTAATAAAAATTAATTAGATGTTATTAATTAATAATAAATAATATAACTAGAAATTAATAAATATATTAAATATTAGTATATTATAATTAAATATATTATAAATTATAATTAAAATATTAATTACTATCTTTAAATAATATAATAAATAATTAATATTAAGTGATATAATTAATTGGATTTCCCATTTAATTTGTAACACTGGATCAATTCACATAGTTTAATTTTATTTCCAAAGTAATTTTCCACAAAATAATCATTTCATTATTTAAATGTAATCCACCTCGTGTGTTCTATTACCAGTAAAAGTGTGATTATAATCCTCTCAATTACCCAGATGAAGTGGTTGATTAATTGGGACCATCATATGGCGATGTGTGGTATAAGATAGAACGAAGCGTGTCCTATCTCCCAATTTTTTTTATTTAAATGATTGTGAATTTATTGACAAAAATACCATTATAAGAACATCATCATACACCACCTCCTCATATATATATAAATATATATATATAGAAATATATTAATGTAATAGTATTTAAATAAAATAAAAACATTGTTATTTTATTTATAAATCAACATTTATTAATTAGTGTTTATATTTTTTAAACATTATATGTTAATGCTTAGTAATATAATAAATTGAGAGGAAAAAAACCAGTATAGTAATATATTTATAACTTTATATATTTTCATTCATAATTTATTAAAAATATTTTAAAAATTATATTAATGTATTATTATTAATATTTATATTTTAAAATTGATAAATATATGTTCAATGTATTTAATATGATTATATAAAGATATAATAAATTTCATTATTAACAAATATAATTACACGTATGCATACATGCCAACATATATATATATATATGAATATATATCTTTAAATATTTAGTAGTATATTTTAATATATGTATACACATAAATATAAATATTTTTTTATGTACATACATACGAATACACACAATCATATATATGTTAAAATATTACGGATATACATACAGACATAGGACAATAGCAATACAAATATCTTGGTAGAGATTTGTGTTGTGGGCCTCAAATGGTGATTAGCACTATGAATCACCGATTGGATATTTTCAATAATAATTTCCAATATTTTATGAGGAAATAAATTGTAAGAACCCAGATATTCTTTTCAGGTATGTGACCCTTGTTTGATGTTTTTTTAGTTTTAATATTATGGGTGATGAAAGGGAGAGTCGGGAGAACATTGAGTGAAGTTTTGAGGCAAAAGGATGCGTCTCACGAGCGGCGCATGGTTTGTATAACCGTGCGGCCAAACATTGAGTAATAAATGTTTAAGGCAGTAGCTCCCGCAATGTTGGTGAATGGTTATGAGAGACCATTCGATGAGGCCATGCAAGATGGGTGGCCAAGGTAGTGGCTACCGCATGGTTAGTGCACGGTTTTTCTAACTGTGCGAGCAAACCTTGCAGGCACTTAAGTGATATACTAAAAAAGTTGATCTCACCCGTTTTAGCCTCTAAGTGTCCCGTTTTCCCTTCTATGCAGCCATATATCAGGATTTTTCTCCTCCTAAGGTCAAAGAAAGTACTCCAATTGTTCCATAGGTGATCCGAAGGCTTGTCATGGCGAATCAAAGCCGGTTTCTTAAGGTATGTGATCATTCTTGATCGTTCTTTCTCTGTTTCTTACATCTACATAGATCTACCTCTCCTCTTCTTTTGGATTCATAGATCTACACCTATTATGGGTAGATCTAAGTGTTTTTATGGCAAACAGGATGAGTTTTGGTCTTGGTCTTGTTAGAAGAATAGTTCTAAGGTGGATTCTTGGAGTATCAAACTGGGTTTCATGTGCATTAATTGTTTATTTGGGTTTTCATCAAAACCATTGAGGTAGGTGGTTTGTGCCTTTATATTTAAAGTCTTTGTAATATATATATGTGAAAACCCTCCAATACCCATGAACAGGGTATAGTTTAATTTAATGTTTTATCCCTATTGATTTCATGCATTGCTTGTATGCTAGGGTATAAAATTCTGATTGTGTTTTCCCATGCTTATTATAGTAGGACCATTTGGTCTAGTTTTTCCTATTAGGCTATGACCAAATTCCCATGCCTAGTATTGTAGGATGATGTGATTATCTATTCTGAATTGTTGAGATACTATAGACTGCTCTCCAAGTAGTTCATGGTGTTTACTTTGGCCGATACACATTGCTATACTTATTTGAGGTACATTGGTATGTGAGAACCTGTTGTATTAGACCATAGGGAGAATAGAAGTGAGGGCTTTTACTGAGTGTCTTTATAATTTACATTGTGAGACCACTAGGGGAATTGATGTTGAGTGTATCCCCAGAGTGCCTTTAGTACGATACGAGACTATAGGGGTAATTGACGGTGAGTGCTTCCCCAGAGGGTAAATTCTTTAGGTGAACCAGAGAGGTGAGACTGTGTGTGCCTCCCATAGGGTAGCTAGCACTTTGGTTAAACCATAGGGGATAGGATGTGAGAACTACCCAGAGGGTTAACTATTTGTTCTTATTGCTTGTGTAGATAATTACCTGGTTTTGGATTAGATGCTTGAAATTGTGGATTGTTTACAGTTTAATACATTCATGTTTATTTCATCAGTACTTTAACTACCATATATTCACTGACTGTTAGGCACATATCTCATGGCGGTTGCCTATTAGAATTTAGTCTCACACCCGGTTTGGGACCTGCTTTTGTGCCCAAACAGATTTTATTACTGTAGGTATAGACAAGGGAAAGCACCATTCTACTTCAGGTACTTGATATGATGTCGAGCTGGAGAGAACAGGACCAAGCTAGGGCATGCGATGCTGAGGAGCTGTTAATCATGTTTTCATTTGTACATTGGTTTAATACTATTTTATTCCAGTATTGTGACTTTTTTGGCTATTTTCCTAGAAATATGTAACATGCATCATATATATATATATATATGTGTGTGTGTGTGTGTGTGTGTGTATGTGCTCCTGCTATTTATCATATTTAGTCTTCTGATGTTCATTACTATATGGATTATAACTGCATTTGATGTTTCATGTTGTTTACTTCCATTGTGTACTCATTCAATGAGTGCGTAGTTTCCCCAATATCACATCCAAGTCCCTTGCTGCTAGTCGGAAGCCTCTGGCATTAGGGGAAATGTGCTAGAGATCATTTGACCGACTGGGTATGGGGTGCCTCTGGGTGGCTTCTGGAACCGGGATGTTACAAAGTGGTATCAGATGGTTATGGTCTCTTCACATACAGTTTGGGGCCTATATTCATGGATAAGACAGAATAGGTACTTGGTAATGAGTTGTCCCTTGGATTAGTTATCCCGTATACAGGGAAAAGTGAATCTACCTCGTTAATTGAACTTTTGTTTTTTGATTTGCAATTTTACAGTTGATTTGATTTCACCGTTGGGTGATTCACATGATTTGTGTTGTTATCGTTAATATTATTGAGGATCTATTTCGATTGAAACCCAATGATATTAGGGGATGCCATCTCATGCATCATATAGGAAAATCCATGAAATCACATGTCATGCATTCCCACCATGTCATCTTGTATGCATTAGCAATTGTATGTTGTTGTGATAGATATTGTGTAGAATATGAATGGTGTTGTGATAGATGCCTTGATAAAAATATATACTTTTTTTAGAGCATTGATTGTGTAGTGTATGGTTTGAATGAGTGCAAAATTTTGGTTCTTGGGGTGTTATGGGCCCTCATGGACTGGAACATGGTGGATCATTGAATTGTTTAGATTTTTTTAACTTTTTTTAGATTCCATACTTTGATTTGGGGGGATTATGGGCCCTCATGGATCGGAATTCGGCACATTCAATGTTCGTTGTAGTATCTATATGGGTTACATAGTAGTTCCTAAGGCTTACTACCTGGAAAAACCTAGAATACATGTTGTTTAGTTTTGACTACACGACATGTGTTCTTCTATTCGGGAAGAAACAATCCTTCTTAAGTACACACCATGTACCCTCTATACACGCAGTGTGCTCCTGTGTTGTAGTCTCTGTTAACTTGGAACTATGGAATGCTTTTGACCTTGCAGATTCATGCCATTGAGATGTCCTTCAGTTGTCCTCCGCTACAGGGTGATGATCTGACACCAGATATGGCTGATTAGGGTGTTTCAGTAGATCCTCCTATGATTCCAGTCTTGGCCCCTGCTGTTATACTAGTCCTAGGAGTTAATTTTTAGGTCCGGGAAGGATTCATGAGGATGATGTATACCTTACAGGGATATTTTCCTCCTTCCACGTCTATGGAAATACTGACGGGAGTTTTCCAGCAGCAGCATCCTCCCACCTTCTTAGTGGAAAAAGGACCTCAAGCTGCTGAGTCATGGCTAGAAGTCATGCTGACAATCTCTAAGCATCTGTTGGTGCCACCAAAAAATAAGGAGAATCTTTCCACGTAAATGCTATGGGACTCCACCAAGAGGTGGTGGGACATGATATAACAGGTTGGTCATCAACAGGTTACGTCTTGGGTGGAGTTTCAGAGCATCTTTTATGACTACTTTTATCCAGAGTCATTGAGGGCCGATCGAGCCCAAGAGTTCATGAGTCTAGAGCAGGTTACTCTTTCTGCCATGGAGTATTCCTCTCATCTCACCAAGCATCAACATTTCAAACACCTCCATGGAGAATATGGGTTGTTCTTGGAAAGAGTGTTTGAGGATAGTCTCATACGAGAGATCTTCTCACAGGGGAATATCTTTAGGTTGACCTCCGTTTCATCCATCGTCAACTAGGTGCTGATTGCGAAGTGCAATCTGAGTGATTCTGGAGCTGGGATCCATGGAGGTTCATCTTCCAGAGTTGGTGCTTCACCAGCTAACATTAGGAATCATTTTAGGGAGTCTACGCATGGTGATCTGTGGCAGCGAGAGAAATCATCAGGTAGCCAGGTGGTATGATACTAGTATGGAAGGGCTGGGAATACAGGGCAACAATGCCAGAGGGACCCAGTGGAGTGCAGATCTTGCAGCAAGATGGGTCACCATCAGCGCTTCTGTCAGGTTATCTCACTAGATTTTGTTGATAGGGGTTCATCAATGACTACTCGTTCAAGAGTAGCGCAACCAGTTTTTCACTATTCTAGGAACTAGAGTTCTTCTGGCCATTCAGGCTGAGGTGGAGGTCATGGCCATGGTGGCCAGTCACCAGTATTTCAGTGGGAGTAGTGTGGATCAGCTCTGAGTAGTTAGGTAGGGTCACATGACCGTGGAACGGGCTATACATTTTCAGTGGAGTGGACCCATCAATAGAAAGATCCCAAACCCCTCTATGGTTCGAGGTACGATCCTAGTAGCCTCGTTTTTATCTTTATCTCTTTTCGTTACTGGTGCTGCACATAGTTGTATATATATTGCTATTGTGGAGAGACTTGGGCTCTGTATTCTTTCTTCTTCTAATATCTTGACGCTAGACACTCCGTTGGGGATGAGAACATCTAGTATGCATCATTGCAAGGAGTCCCCTCTTGAGGTTACAGGGTGTCACAACATTTGGGATCACTATGTCCTAGAGATGAAGAGCTATGATGTCATTCTCAAGATGGAATTGGTAGTTTCCTTTCAATAAATAGTGGATTTATATTGTCGTAGGGTGAGTATCATATCAACAGAGGGTGTATCGTTTCATCATAAGGGCGAATGGGATGTCCAGGAGAGTAGACTAGTTCTAGAGCATCATGGGTTATGTGGAGTTACAACCCAGATTACTAGTCGGTATCCTCAAGATTAGGGACTTCAAAAATAAACTTTCATCCAATGGTGGATCATTTTAGAGATGTATTTCTAGATGAATTTTTAGGTTTGCCTCATGAATGTGAGGTATACTTTCTGATTGAGATTGTTCCAGGAGTGGCACCGGTGTTCATTCCTCATTATATGATGGTTGCACCAGTGTTTCATGATCTCAATAAGAAGTTGGAGGTGTAGCAGGCAAAGATTTTCATCTGACCTAGTACATATCGTTGGGGTTCACCTGTCTTGTTTGCGAAAAAGGCAGACAATACTCTTAGGCTTTGTGTGGACTATTGGATGCTGAAAAAGTTGGAGGTCAAGAACCGATATCCCTAACCAATGATTAATGATCTCTTTGATCAGATTCGAGGTGCCCGAGTGTTCTCGAATATTGACATGAGATCTGGTTACCATCTGGTGTGGTTTATACAATCAGATATACCTCTTACAGACTTCTGGAGTAGGCATGGTATATAAGAGTATATGGTTATGTTGTTCGATCTCATGAACGCGCTACCAGTTTTCATGGAACTGATGAAACGAGTGTTCCCTCAATACATGGATTATTTCATGGTTATCTTTGTGGATTATATATTGGTGTACTCTCACACTTGACATGACCATGCCACACATCTTGAGATCGTTTTGAGTACACTGAGAGAGCATCTATTATATGTAATGCTCTCAAAATGCCACTTCTAGATGGATCAGACTCATTTCATGGGTATTCTTATCTCAGAGACTATAGTATCAGTAGACACTGATAAAGTGAGAGCAGTAGTTTCCTGGGAGTATCCAAAGAATTTCATTGAGGTACGGAGTTTCGTAGGGCTGGCCGGATACTACAGACGTTTCATACAAGACTTTTCAGGCTTAGTTGCACCGCTAATAGGTCTGACATGGAAGGGAGAGAAGTTTTTATTGATATATTCATGTGATTCATCCTTTCAGGAGCTGAAAGGGGGGTTGAAATCATCACTGATATTGGTATTGCCCGAGTCGAGCAAGAGATATATTGTTTATTGTGATGCTTCAGGTTTTGGGCCGCGATATGTGCTTATGCAGGGAGATGGTGTCATTGCGTATGGGTCTTGACAGCTAAGGCCACATGAGAGGAATTACCTGACGCACGATTTGGATTTACCTGCTGTTGTTCATGATTTACTATGTTGGAGAAATTATCTTATGGGTGAGAATTTTTTGGTTTTCACTGACCAAAAATTTCTCATGCACATCTTAACTCAGTGCTATCTGAATTTGAGACAGTGAATGTGGGTCGAGTACCTTCAGCTCATTGAATTTTAGCTTTCCTATATGCCTGGGAAGGGCAACACAGTGGATGATTCTTTGAGCAGGAGGACTCAGATAAAGGCAGTTCAGGAGGCCAACAGTGAGTGGCAGCTTATGGTTCTATTATCTGAGATTCATTTAGTGGTGCACAACAATCAGGGTCATTCATTTCATTCTTCTATAGCTATTACCTCTACATTTCATTATCGAGTGTATATAAAGATGATATCAGATTTAAAAGGCCTAGTCCTATGGGAGTGTGTGTCAGGAGAGGACCCTATTCCTGGATGGACCATAGGCGATGATGAGATCTTGTGTTTCTAGAGACATGTATGGGTTGCATTAGACATATGTGAGGAGATAATGTGAGGCTTTAATTCCTCAGTCTGGGAAGTTCATCCTGGTATCACCAGGATGTATCTTGATCTACACCATCAGTATCGGTGGTTAGGTATGAAGAGAGACGTTGCAGGGTTCGTCATGAGGTGTTCCACTTGTCAGCAGGAGAAGGTGGAACATCAGCGACCAGCAGGGCTTTTGCATTAGTTACCCATTTGTGAGTGGAAGTGGAACGACGTCGCGATGGACATCATGACCATTTTTCCATGGTGTCTCCAAGGGAATGACATATTTTGGGTTGTCGTTGACAAACTAATTAAGGTTTCTCAATTCTTTCCAATCAAGGAGACCTTCAATGTTGATGATCTAGGATGGTTTTACATTTGAGAGATTTTACTCCTACATAGATTTCCAAACTCCATCGTTTCAGAAAGGGATGATCGTTTTACTTCTCAGGTCTGTTAGGGGATTCAGAAGGCTTTGGGTGCATAGGTACATTGAAGTTCAACTTACCATCCCTGGATAGATGGCAAGTCCGAGCATTCTATTCAGTTTCTTAGGACATGATCTGATCATGCATCATCGATTTTGGAGGTTCTTGGGAGAAATATATACCTATTGTGGGGTTTCGTATAAAAATAGTTTTCAATAAACTATTCAGATTGTACTTTATGAGGCTTTTTATGGTAGTCCATGCCGAAAACCCTTATGTTTGATAGAGGTAGAAGAGGCAGCTTTGCTGGGACCTCATCATGTTTAGGAGACCACAAAAGAGATAGATTTGATTTAGAAAAGGATGGATACTACACAGTCTCATCAGAAGTCTTATTATGATCAGCAGAGATGACCTTTGGAGTTCGAGGTCGGGGATCATGTTTTCTTGCATGTCACACTGAGGTTGGGGCACAATAGTATTAGGAGACATGGTAAGCTTTCACCGAGGTATGCCAGGATGTTTGAGGGATTAGAGAGAGTTGGGCCTATTGCCTATCAATTGCAGTTACCCCAGAGGTACCAGGAAATGCTCGACGTCTTCCATGTTTCCCAGCTTCGACGTTATTTTTTAGACTCGTCTCATGATTTCCATCCCGAGGAAGTCGAGTTGGAGGTGGATGCATCTTTTGAGGAGCATCCTATCTGTATTGTCAATTGAAGAACAAATGTTCTCCGTTGCTGGTTTGTTCCTCTGGTATGGGTGTTATGGCAGCACGAGCAAGTACAAGATGAGACATTGTAGATGGATGCTGATGTATGATCATAGTGGCTGGAGATGTTCGGGGTTTCATCTTATGCGCCTTACTATGGAAATTCAGGGAAAAATTACTTTAAGGGGGGAAGTTTGGATGAACTCAGATCTTATTTTCTAGTATGTGACCCTTGTTTGATGTTTTTCATGGTTTTAAGGTTAAGGGTGATGAAAGGGAGAGTGGATAAAACATTGAGTGATGCCTTGAAGAAAAATGAGAAGTCACACGGGTGGTGCACTGTTTGTATAACAATGCGGCTAAACCGTGCGTAGTAAATTTTTAAGGCAGTAGCTCCCGCACGGTTGGCAGTTGTTTAGGAGAGATTGTGTGATGAGGCCATGTGAAAGCTGTGGCCAAGGTAGTGGCTACCAAATGGTTAGCTCACTATTTGTCTAACCATGCAAGAAAACTGAGCGGGCACTTAAGTGAGATCCTAAAAAAGTGGATCTCACCTGTTTTAGCCTCTAAGTGACTCGTTTTTCCTCTTATGCGGCCATAACTCGAGATTTTTCTCCTCCTAAGGTCAAATAATGTTCTACCATCGTTTCGGAGGTGATCTGAAGGCTTCTCTTATGGAATCAAAGACGGTTTCCTAAGGCATGTGATCGTTCTTCTTCGTTCTTGCTCGTTTTCTTATATCTACTAAGATCTACTTGTCCTCTTCATTTGGTTTCTTAGATCTACGCCCGTTATGGGTAGATAAAAGTGTGTGGATGACAATATTGATTAGTTTTGGTATTTCTCTTGTTAAGAGAAGTTATCTAATGTGAGTTCTTGGAGAATCAAACTGGGTTTCTTGGGTGTTCTTTGTTTGTTGGGGTTTTCGTCAAATCCTTTGAGGTGGGTGGTTTGTGCCTTTCTATTGAAAGTACTTGACATATATATATGTGAAAACCCACCAATACCCATGAACAGGGTTGTGCATAATTTATTTTTTTGGAACTATTTATTCCCTACACTGCTGGTATGATAGAGTAGGAGATTTTGAATGTATTTTGGGAAAATTGTTATTTTTTTGGTGTGTTTTCCCATGCTTATATTGTTATGACCATTTACCCTAGTTTTTCCTATTAGGCTATGACCAGTTTCCCATGCCTAGTACCGTAGGATGGTCTGATTTACTATTCTAACATGCTGAGATATTGTAGACTGCTATCCAAGTAGTTCTTGAGGTTTAATTTGGCCAATACGCATTGCAATACTTGTTTGACTTACACAGGGTCGTGGGAACCTATTGTAGTAGACCATAGAGATAATGGACGTAAGGGCTTATCCAGAGTGTATTAAAAAATTACGATTTGAGAACACAGGGGGAATTGATGTTGAGTGCCTTTCCAGAATGTCTATAGTTCCTCGACATGGGCCACAGGGGAAATGAGTTGTTGAGTGCTTACCCAGATCGCCTTTAGTACGATACGAGACTATAGGGGGAAATGACGGTGACTGGTAACTCAAGGAGTCTATTCATTAGTTGAACTAGAGGGGTGATACTGTGTGTTCCTACAATAGGGTTTCTAGAAATTTTGTTGAACCAAAGGGGTTAGTCTATGAGAACTACCCATAGGGTTAATTGTTGGTTCATCTCGATTGTGTAGATAATTACCTGGTTATAGAGTACATGCGTGAAATTTTGGATTGTTTATTATTTAGTACATTCTTGTTTACTTCTTCTGTACTTTTACCTTCCATATATTCACTGACTGTTAGGCACATATCTTATGGTGGTTTCCTACTAGTATTTAGTCTCACACCCTGTTTGGGCAATGCATTTAGGCCCAAACAGTTTATATTGTTACAGGTATAGACAAGGGAATGTGCCCTTCTACTTGAGTTATATGATATGATGTAGATCTGGAGAGCACATGACCTTGCTAGGTCGGGAGATACTGAGGAGCTATTTATCTTGTTTTCTTTTGTACATTGGTTTAGTACTATTGTATTCCATCATTGTGATTTGTTTGGATATTTTCCTAAACATATGTATCATGCATCATATATATATATAAGTGCTCCTGTTGTCTATCATATTTCATCATCCACTATTCATTTCTGTATGGATTATTACTACTTTTGTTGTTATATGTTGTTTACTTCCGCTGTGTACTCTGCCAATGAGGGCATAGTTTCCCCAAAATCACACCCAAGGTTCTCGTTGCTAGTCGGCAGCCTCTTGCATTAGGTGAAATGCACTTGAGGTCATGTGACCAATCTGGTACGTGGCACCTCTAGATGGCTTTCGATATCGGGATGTTACATAAATAGTCATATATGTTGGGAAAATCACACAACCAGAGAAGAAAATACAATCATGAATTTTTTACCAACAAATTTTCCAACCCACAAAAACATACCAAGAATGAAAATAGTGGTGAATAAAATTTCCTTGCTATACAATGAAAGAAAATGGGTAAGAGGAGAAATGAACAAGAAGGGATTTAATTCTTTCGACAATTGGGTCAAATGGATGATGGACATCAACCATGAATCATTAATAATGTATCATGATACGTTTGTCTGATTCCAAAATAATGGAACTCCATCTTTTCTTGATATAAAATTCAAGAGCAAAAATAATTTCTTGGGATCCAGCCAGAAGAAAACTCTACATAGAAATAAAATTTCATTGGAATGAAGAAAAAATTGTACCAAAATAATCCTAGATGACCAACCCCTAACCAAAACCAAAGATTCATTAATGGGGGAATCAAAATTCATATTCAGTTCATCTATCGAGTGGGGGTCCATATCCAGGCATACTAAGAATATCTTGTGGAAATCCTACTACCTTCAAAAGGATTATGACTATACAAGTAGAATTTATAATATTAGAACCATGAGGTGTTGGGTTTTATAGCACCATTGAAGATGAGTTCATTTTTATGAATCTATATTTCTATATCAATAGATATTTATTTTTAACCATATCCAAAGAGACTGATGACATCAAATTGTAATGACATGCTTGTATATTGAGTAAATGATCTAAAGAAGCTACAATGCTCGCTTTTTAAGCCATCCAGACATCCTTCGACCTAGAGATTTCAATAACTTAATAGTTGGTGGACTCAAAATTCAGATCGAAAAGCATAAATTTAGATTCAACAATGGTTTGATGAAAATTGGAATTCGTTAATTGGAAGAATGGATGGGCACACCTTCCACAAAACAAGATGCCTTTAGAAGGAATCGAGAGCTTCCACATATTTTCTTGTATAGAGATGTACCATGATGAGAGATATCACATGCTCTCTTAAAACTTGTATTAACGTAGTAAACAATGAAAGGATCATTAATTCTATAAAAATAAACTATAAGATGGTCATCAACACATGGGATGCTCATAATAATGCACTTATCCCTCTCATTGTACGTGGAATTAAACTTATCCATACAACATCCACTACCATCCTACTGATATAAATCATGATCCTTCACCTTCACAATCCACACAACAATAGAATAGGTCGTGAAATACCCACCGAATCCTAGTAGGCAATCATCCTTCCAAATATTAACTCTACCAACATTTACAATCCTACAATATATTCCCTTATTCAGATGATCACAAGAATCCCATACAAATATCTCATATTATTATATATAATTATATGTATTTAAAACAATACATAGGGAATTGATAATATAAATTTCCCAGTGGAGAGTTTTCCACCGAATCACCCATTTGATATTGACCCCGTGAATAATGGTCACATGAATCTCCCATTAGAGAGTTTCCCAATGAATCTCCCATATAGATGAATATAATTATATGTATATACTAACATACATAAATAATGTAAATAAAAATATCATATTGGATATTTATCATGGAAATATCTCATTAGATAATAGCCATATGTATCTCATTTTGGTGTAAGGGCCTAGGAATTTCCCATTTAAGATTCTCACTATAACTATCCCATGTGAAATTAATAAAAATAAATTCATTCATGCATCACAATAAAAAATTACATATACCAAAAAATATATAATGGCATATTATATATATTTTTGTAAAATGGTAAGTTCCAAAGTATATTAATTTTTGATGATATTAATTTAATGTACATATATATTTTTTTAAGGAAAAAAAATTATCAATTAATAATATTTTTTCTATACCAGTAATTATTTTACTAGTAGTTAATTATATTATATTATTATGTCAATACCCAAAAACATTCACCCAAACCTGAATATATTATTAAGATGTGTAACTACTAATAAATAACTTAACATTAGAAAAATATATTTAAATAAACTGATATTTTTTTTCATCATTATCAATTTTGAAAAACTGTGTATTTATATTATTAAAAACATAAATTTATAACTAATTAATTCTCACAATGGGTTGAGAGCTTCATCATTGGGATTCCAAGGGTTTTAGGATTCTTAGTGATTTCCTTGGATGATCAGTAATTCACTAGTTTCCGTATATCCATTGGATGAAGTCCCAAAACCTCCATTCTCCAAATTTTCCTGGTTTATTTTTTTTGAAGTTTCTTATAGGTGTCGGATATGCTAAACCATTGAAAAACATATTCATGATGGAAAACAATAGGGTGATGGTTTTTTCTATGAAGTATGAAGATGTGTTTCTTATGCATTGAATGTCACTACAAATCATTGAATGTTCTTTGTTCAATTGACCTTTTAATATGGGTTCCATAAAAAACATGTTATAAAATTTTTGGCATCTTGAAGAAGGTGTGTCCATAAGAGAAGATTGAGTGGGATATATGATCTTTGAATTATTTCACAACAATGATAATCAAAAGGTTCTCAATTGTTGTCTATGGTCCTTTGACAACCAACTCATTATAATTAAGAATTGAAGATATGGAGAGGATATCTATAATAAAATTATATCCTACACCCCATATTATATATATCATAAATGACTTCCATTTTCTGGTTGAATAGAGTGAGTTATGAATGAAATCACTGGTCAAGTAAGTGAATTAATATAGTGGGACTGATCAAATCCTATTCATTGGGGACTGTAATAAGAGATTACAGAATTGGGTGATGATGCGAAATCACATATGTGGGGATTATTACTAATGATGGTGGAATTAAAAGTGTGAATATGATTCCAATTTTAAAATCTACCAAACTTTTGATATTATTTGGGTTTCTTGGACACACATTGAATCATTGTGTATCAATGGTGGATGAGGACAGAAACATAATTATGTAGTATGGTTATTAGATCTAGGAAAATATTTCAAGTTCATCCTTTATATCTAAACCAATAAATCAATGAGATCAAGATTGACATAAAAAATAATTTTTTAGGAAATCTAAGCGTAATAAAAAAATCATCATACTGGGGCCTCTTGATTTTTCTTCAAATCAATGTGAGGTCCTATGAGAAGATAATGGGATGTACCAAAAAAGTATAGTATGTTCTCTCATCCTTGATATTTTGTATGATGACTAGGGAAATATTATATGGAGAGGTTTTCTCCCCAATACTTATTCATGTATTCTGGAAGGGAATGAAGAAACCCTCATACGAACCAATGAAAATATTCTCAGATCCACCATATATGAATTCTACCTCGATACCTGAAGGACCCTTGTATCCAATCTTATAGGTTGTTGGTCTTATCTATTCCTCTATAGATGGTCCTAAAAATAGTGTTCGTGCAGGAGAAATGTTAGAGAGGATAGTGGAAATTGAATTAATGTGGTAGAAAATTGTGGAATTAAATGTAGTACAGAGGTACCACATGTTAATGAGAGATTCTATAAAAGGTGTAATGTTGTGGGTGATGTAACATACTTGGAATTATAAATGGAAGTGTTTGGATTGAGCTAGCCACTCTTATCCCAATAAAAATCTTATCTTAGAGCTATTGTGGCCTTGGAAACCAGTAATAGATAAATTTCTCTTGAATTTTTGCACAAAAAGTAAGCAAGATATGGATTTTTTAAAACAATGTTATAAAGAAATGACATCGATAGTGACCTAAAATAGGGTTTTTTTATATTTTCCAATTTCATGGAATGTCTGTCTGGGTGGTCTTGGCCTCCGTTACAATGAAAAAGTTGAATCTAGGTTTAAATAATTCTCTTATAATCACATTGGTGCATTCATCCATAAACCACATGAAATGGTATGTAATTTACTTAGATTTTATGGATGGCCCACCTAGAGGGATAAATGGAATCCCTGTATGATTCTGATCACCATCCAGGATAAACAATCTAGACCTCTCATTATTGTAGGTATTTCCATGAACTTTTATTCCATAATGAGAAAAAAGGGGCACATATGTCTCATGAATATACATTGTAATTTTAATAGGAAACACATATGGTGGTACTTTTTAATTCTCGATATTATGGAATCTATTTAAATGGTGTTTTTATTTCTAATATCATTCACAATTTAGAGAGATTGAAAATATTCTTTGTTTCATATGAATAAATAATTATTTTAAATTATTTCCATATTTTTCATGTCGCTCCAGCCACAAAAGACCTGCCATTACTCGACCAAATCCTAGGCTCAAGATACAACATCCCCCTTCCCACCTCTATAGTCTAGGGGGTGGAATCAAGTTCCAACATTAATATATTAAATGGATTTTATTTTCATAAGAACCAATAAATTCTTAAAAAATCATATTGGTGAAAATTTGTAGAGTATGAAAATTAAATGATGACAAAAAACTAGGGAATCAACAATGCATGTACAACCTCTATACAGTAGAAGAATTTAGTAGTTTAAACTGATATGTGATCATAAAAAATACTTGCCCAACTAGAAAAAACAAGAAGAGTTACACCCTTAGGTAAAAATGGAGTATTAAAACACTCAGACAACCTAGCCAAAAATCTCCAAGATCCATCCATCATATGTGGTCTAACATACTAGGTATCCCTATGATCCTCCGAATTAATCACCGGCCTTTTTCATTTTTTGTGTATGATAAGACATGTGTGGTAAAAACCCATGAAATGGTGAGAATATACATACCTTGTAGGACACCCCTAAAGATAAAGGGGGGGGGGGTATTACGAGATAAAACAGGAATATAAATATAGTATTTAGTATAAAAGATGAAATATATAGTGAAATAGAAAATCCTAACCCAAAATAATTGATAAGTAACATTATCAAAACATAAGGGGCTAAACATAATGTGTAGAATTACCCTGTGTTGTGTATTTTCTACCTATATGAGGAGATTATACTCATCCAACCATGGGAAGCTAATCATGGAATGAACATTCATACCCTGCACATATTTTCTACCCATGGAAGGAGAGTAACAAAATCCAAAGGAATGTATATATATATATATATTCTCAATGAAAATAAAAGAAAAAAATATAGAAAGGAGATCACCATCTCACAATTCATCCTAGGAAAAATAGTCTCTAATGGTTAAAAAAGTCCATCTATGATTCCCAACATATCACATGTCTGCTAAAAATTTACCATCTATGTCATGCCACACCATGTCATTGTGTCGCACAGTCAAGGGGTTATAATACCTAGTTATTGGACACATGGCCTGGTACATAAAGTGTATTCAACACAACGTTAGAGGACTAATTCCTATACCAACCAGAGGGTTTAACTCAAGAATTCAGTAGACGACGCATGCCCACCATAGATAGAGTGTTTTACTCTAGATGTTGTTGAGGACCCATGACCAGTATTGTTGGAGGGTTCCACACAAGAGATCTATAGAGGAACCATACCATGTGCCAACAAGAAGATTCCAATATGATATTCAATGGAGGAACCGTTCCCTACATAGGTGTAGGCTTACACTCTATTGGTAGAGGACCCATTCCTAGCATAACTAGAGGGTTACACACTAGTAATATTCTACACATTCCCAAACAAGCTGGAGGGTTGAACTCAGATGTTAGTACCTGACATATGACATATTCTAATTGGAGGGTTCCACAATAGGTGTCTATAAATTACCCATGACTAGTATATATTGAGTATTCCACCCTATATGTCATCGAGTAATCATCCCCATCCCATCAGGAGGGTTCCACTCAGGAATCATTTGGTGATCTTGTGTGATCACTACCGTCATCGAACATCGCCTAAAAAATAATCTTTCCCATTATATTCTACTTCATATCTCAAAATCCAAAACTCATGTCACTATCAGATTCTACATGAAAAAACACTTTGGATAGACAACTCATGAGAAATAATCCACGTTCAAATGAAGGAGATACATAAGGATGTTGTTTCATCAAATAGAATCAAGGGGTAAACAGCATGTGAGGGGACACACATGGAATGTAGTCCCACTCCTTCACCTGTTATCTTTTCTATATGTACATGGATATCCAACTATGTAGAATAATATTATGTGTAGGGGATATATCTATTGTACACATGACACTCGGGGACTCGCCCATGTGTTTTGTACATGTCTGTGTATCCATGTTTTTTCCAAATACATTAGCACATGTTCATCAACATTAGTACATTACATATATATTCACATGTGTGGTTGCTTGTGTGTTTTGGTAATTCATGTGTAATCAAGATCATGGAATATTCCTAGATGTGTGCTCTTCAACATGGTTCATCCACACATGGAAGGTGGTACATGGTGTGTATAATGGATTCTCGTCATTATATCCTGATAGAATTTCAAAATTCGGGCCTCATTATTCACAAAGTCATATGTTGTGTATTTATAATAGTACAAAAAGTTTATGTAGGTTTTTCATAATTTTTTAGATATCATTCCACACATTAAATCTATCCACTCCCCTTCGATTACAGATTCAATTATGGCTAAAAATAGTGGATTTGGAAGTATATCAATATTTTTATTTGTCATTAATTGTAAATTGGATTTCATATATCCTCAGAGAAATGTTGCATGTTTCGTGCACTACTAGTCCTTCCTCCATTAATTATATAACGATAGATCATCGAAAAAAATCATCTATAACATATATAAATCCTTGATCTAACATTTTTTAATTTATTTTTCTCTCATTTCATAATCCCTGAGGATTATGTGGGTTTTATCTAGCTTAGTACTTCCCAAAAATGAAAAATCGGGACCGTGGGGTCCTACCGTAGACAAATGGAAATAAATGTGGAAGAAATGAACTCGAATTTTTTAAGTGTACATATCAAAGTGTTCATTCTAAATGATCAAAAATGGAGAAATCAGGGAATTGAAAAAAAAATTATTCAATATATTTGGAACTCATGCACATTTTTAGGACACAATTAGAACATATCAATACAAGGGATTTATTTTCTCAATAATATTAATAATAAATGGCATAAAACACAAATTTAAGAGTCTCAAATGGATATTGTTTTCTTTTATGTCCAAGAATAAACTAGAATATTATCTATGTAGTATCATTATATTGTGCCCTAATCTTATATGATCAGTGTTTCATCATAGTGTGAGGTGATTCTCTAATGGAATGATGGGACCAAACTCTGTTATCCTTCAAGAGTATATGCATATTACCCTATAGGATTCACCATGGAAGTATTCTTATATATTTTTATTTAGTTTAAACAAATTAATTAATTTTATTTTTATTTATTTATTTATCGACTGAACATACAACCAATGTTCGAGATATTTTAATTCTCAATGTCACTATATTTTATGCCTCTCCTCTAGTAAACAATGAGTCCCGGACTCAACCATGGTAAAAAAATTTATCTGATCTTCTGTTTAAGAGTTATCCAATTTTCGTTAAGAATCTGGATTCATGAAATGAAAAATATATATAATATTTTTATAAAATTATTTCTGGGAACACTAGCCTTGGAATCACATTCCATCACAACGTCTCGATTTAAAATATATATAGAAATATTTTAATGTCTTAAAAGGAATAAAACTAGGTATCCACTTCATTTCCTCTTTCAAAATTTTAATCCTTTAAATAAAAACTGCAAAAATGCCATAGTATACTGGGCTTCGACTTCGATATCTCACTCCTAGGATATCTTTTAAATGTTGTCGTGTTTCCAAAACATGTGAACCAAGGTGATGGTCCATCCAGACATGGTCATTTTCTATCAATTCATGATCACCAACGAGTTCTCCACAAATGTGGCTCTATACTCATTGTCTTCCCATCCCAAGTGGATGATGTGTATGGGTTCCTGCACATATCTCTTCAACTGCAACACGTGGAAGACATCATCCACCCACACCATGTGTGTGGGTAGACCGAGGTGGTAAGTATCCTTAACAACCCTATACACAGTCACGAATGGTTCGATGAACCTTATTGATAACATTCCTCCCTATCCAAATCTCCACAATCCTTATCATTGGGAGAATCTAAGGAATAAATGGTCTCCCTACTAAACTCCAACAGAATAAAATTGTGATATGTCTAGTATTTCTACCTTCACTGGGCCATCCTAATCAGCTCACGAATGAATTGTACCATCTTGGTCATCACCTGCACCATCTATGTTTCCATAAGAGATGTCTCACCAATATTTATCTAGTATAATGATTTCATGTTGTGTCGCTAATATAGGTACTAAAAAGGTGTCATTCCATTGGTATATTTTTAGTTGTATTGTATGAATACCCAACAACGGGAAAACGATTCTCCCACCAATGACCAATGTTTCACATGTAATCGCTTATCATGTCCTCCAAAACTAAGAAAGTGTGCCTGGTTTTCCCATCAGTCTGAGGGTGAAAGATGATACTCATCCTCATTTGGGTCCTAAATAGCTTCTGGCATGCCTTTCCACAATTGGAATGTAAAATACACAGAATGAATAGGGACAATCATTAAGGGAAACCCACAAAGGAAAATGATATCATCTATGCACAACTTCCACAAATACTCCATAAAAATATACAAGATTATATTATGGATGTCTAAGGCTTCGTTAATGGGTCTAATATTTCCCAGATTGTGTCAATTATCTTAACATTCAATGGAATCCCATTAGAAAATTTATAGGGTATGTCGTCCCACCTCTACTCTAAGATCTCAACGGGCTCCAACAAACCTGCTAGAACATGATGCTCATCCTTAACCTACTGAAAGGTGATGAATCGAGAGAGAAACTAAGCTATGATCTGTATCATGACAGACCACCAAAATAGTCATAGATGCTTTCTATAAATATTCTCCTCAATAGGATGTAACTAAAGGGGTATATGTGCGTAACTCCCACATCATGAATGGAACCACTGTCTCTCCCATGAAAAAGATTTTGTAAATACATCCTTCATAATATCAATCTATTTAAACCAAAATAAATATCTGGTAATATATTTCCTCATAGTCGATGTCTCTACACTACGACTCTATTTATTGATCAAGATGAAGGGTAGTCCGCACCATCGGCTAAAAAAAGTTATACCCTCCTCCACCAGGGTCAGCTATAAGGAATCAACCAGCTATAAATACTCACGCACCATTGAATATCCGTACTTCCTATTAAAGGCTTAAAAATACTATGTTTTTGTTCCCTAGAGAATATACTATATAATATTCATTATCCCATAAGAAATCCAACTATCCTTAATGTATCAAGTTTATGTATCTATGATTGAATACATACATATGATTTAGATGGTCTGATAAAACACCAAAAAAATTCCCCCATGAGGTAGTGCCTCTACTACCTCAGGATGACAAAAACAACTTCCAACACTAATTCATGAGTCACGTAGTTTTTATCATGTAGTCTCAACTGCATTGACTAGTATTCCATAACTAAATATTTCTACATCAAAATATAGTTGGGTCCAACAACTAAGGAATATCAATACACTACATACATCATGCCCACCACTAGTAGTATAAATATCGGAGAACTTATCATCATCATCCTCAACTCCATGAAGGTCCACTATCACTACACAGAATAGGTAAACAATCTCCCTTTTCACATCACAGTGGTTAATGGGTCTGAAATTCTAGATAATTCTCACACAATCTTATAGTTATTCCCTACCATGAAAGGAAATCTCTACACCTTTTATATGATCATATGGTCTCCCAAAAAATCACCACAGAAGTAATCTCTAGGTCATTGGATTTAACATGCCAAAAAATGAAATTCCCTAGAATGTGTTCATCATTAATCTAGAACTATCACATATAGAGTTTCCTAGAATGTAGGTAGTCTCAATGTAAATATCGATTCATCCTTAGGTGATAACAATCCCCATCTGATTCAATGAAGATGACTCTGTCATATATAAAAAGAACTAAAAATTTTTCCATGTATGGATGAAAGATATGGTTCATCAATTTTATAATCATTATAGGGGAAATGGTCACACAAAAGGGAATCACTAGTAACACATAGTATCTGTAGTGAATAAGGAATGCAATATCTTTAATATCATCATCAAGAACCCTCAACCGGTTGCATCAGGAAAAAATATCAATCTTCAAGAACCATATTAAACCATGTAGCTATTCATTGAGTATCCCCATTTCATGGAATGGGGTACTTGTTCTTTATCATGGCTAGGTTCGGATGACAATAATCTATGAAAATCTGTAATCTCGTGTCTGCCTTTTTCAATAACTACAATTAAGATGCCTAGGGGAACATTGGGCTCGATGAAACCCTTCCACTGACGTTATTACAACTGCAAATAAATATCTGAGAGTTTGTAGGGCCCATCTGATATTCCTCGAAATATATCCTACTAGTATTGGGATAAAATTAAGTGCCTCACGCTCCCATATCTCATGAAAATCAGAACCATGCTTCCATTGCACCGAAACCAATAGTATCATCCTACCATGAAGTACCTTTTTCTCAGAATCAACTATCCTGATTGGATTCTTATTCAGGATAAATATTTCTCAACATCATGATCCTCCAATATCTGGACAATAGATGAGTCAGAAAGATACTCATGAAGGATTGATACATGGATCACATTATGTATTAACATCAACTAAGGTAGAAGTTCCAAAATGTTAACCCATTTTCATACCTTCTCAAAAACCTCAAAATTTCTGACAAAATAATTAGCATGGTTTATCTTCCACCCAAGTCATTGATGACCTAATCGATGTGAATCTCTAAATAAAACCTAGTCACAAATTGAAATCTCCAATGGTTTGTGACGATGATCAGTATATGATTTATACTAGCTTTCATCTGTCAACAGTATATTATGAATCAATAGAATCTTTTCTAACTTATCTTGGTCAATGTTTTGTCCAACCAAGGAACATTCACCAATCTCCATCAAACACAACTAAGATTTACAATTACTAACTTACAGAGAATCAATGGATCCATTATTATCATGGAATTGGAAATAATTCATATAAGAAAACTAACCTAGTCCCATATAGTCATCCCACAATCTACAATAATCAATTATTTAACCTAGAAGAATGTATTTAATAATAAGTATATCCCACTCTACCAAGTCATTCGCCTATGAATTGTATTCCATATTCAAATGATCCTGATATTCCATCACCACCGCAAGGAATTACTAAAAATAAATGGAAAACGAGGATATATATCAGAGACTATAGTATATGGATCTCCATGAAAATGAACAACCTCTATGAGATAAAGAATTCCCAATTCATCAACATTGTTTTTATCCCCAATGTGTATAAAGTCGGAATATTCTCTCACCTATCAATAAAACACATACTAAATTTTTCTTTCTTGGGGTATGCAGTGAACCGACCACCAATTCCATAAAAATATCATGTCACATCAATGTCGTCAATAGAAGGGGTTGTAGAAAACCCGATGGTCTTAGGTACTCGACATTAACTTATGTGAAAGTATAATAATAAAAAACAAAAATAGTAATGTCTCATATCATACATAGCCACCATAATCATCATAGCATGTTATAAATAAACTTTGGTTCCTGGGTGCATATCGTCTTGGTAATTTTGGAAATTCCACATCATAACTCTTATCACTAGAAAATGAACTACGTACAGGTTCTGAAAATATATGATACCCACAAAAGAGTCCATGTGTCCGGAGAACATCACTTCGTATTTCAATAAATTAAAATTTGAATGATTTGTATTGAGTATGTGATCACCCATGATTTAAAGAATGTTTCTTAGAGGTCACACATAGTCCTACCCAAACAAATAGAATACCATCATGTCATATACAAAGACATGAATTAATGTATAAATATATTCATATAAGATCATATTCCTAAAATCTAGGGAGACTGTAGGAGCATTGTTTATAATATATGGAATTATAATTTACTAAAAATTATCATTACAACTCCATAAGGTTCTTTTTTGATTTTCATATCATTTTATTATAAATTGGTGATAAATATATTGATGATAAATCTTCAAGAACCACATCGACCTATTTAACTGGTCAAATAGATAATCTATCCATGGAAACTGAGACATTTTCTATACCATAACCAGGATGAGTTTCTATTAGTAAACACAAAAATGAATTATTACATCACATTTCATGGAAATGAGAACATGTTCCTACCAATTAAACAATCTCAAGTGTATAAATCCTTTCACTAATAAACCATCCAAATGTGGCTTCAACTCTTTCATTTACGTTGGTTCCATATGATAATAATCTATTGATATTGATTTATTACTAGGAAACAAATCAGTATAAAACACTACCTCTATTTACTGTGGAAAATCATAGAAATAATAAGGAATCACATTACGAAAATTTACAATAACATGAGGTATATTATCTCCCAAATATTACCACTCCGACAGAAATTAAAACACTAAAATTACTTTGCCCAACTCAAGATAATAAGGTATGTCACGACATGACCTTAGGTCCCATTATCTTTGAATGATTCATCACACCCCATCAAGTGTATCAAAGGAGTGTCGTCAAAGATAGAAGAAAATTTAGGCTTTATTATAAATGAATCAATCCCTTTTAAAAATGAAATTAAGAGATTTCATGTAGAGAACTAGAAATCCTCAGACAATCATGATATTTGAAAATGAGGAGATTCAAGACAAAAAATGTTGAACCTTATATCTCTTTGTTATGTGGGGCTTAGTAATATCCATCACATAAGATAAATGATCCAAAAAAAGATTTATCATGTTTACAATATGAGTAGATATAAATGTATAAGATAAACCATTGAAAAATAATGTAGTAACTAAAAATGAGGCCATAGTGATTGTACCTCTTAATTTCCCTGGACCAATATCTTCTTCATTTGGAAAATCTTCAATTGTGTGAAGAATATTTTCTTTGGATGCCTGTGGATAGAACCCCTGTGTTTTTGAATCTTCTGATTTCACTACATTAATTTTAAGTGATGAAGAAATCATTACATTATCCATACTATAAAAGAAATTGAATAATTTTAGTAGGTGTACTAAGAGGCCACAATAACTATAGATAATTGGTTCTTAATTAAACCAACTCCTCAAATACCCAACATTTACACAATGTAATCAAGTCAAAGGGAATCTGTCAGGCACTGTAGGTGGCCTAGAAGAGAGATATTATCAAGAACCACTATGAAACTCATCAAGATACATTTCCCTTTTAAAGGGACTCATATAACTACTTCTAGGAGAAAAATGAACTCTCAAAACCCCGAACTAACCATCCAAGTTATGATAAAAAATAAAAGCATTATCCATCACATCAACATAATTAGTGAGTGTCTATAAGAAACCCTATGAATAAATATTATGTTGAAGACTCATATCAAACCATCGGGTATTCAAATTCTCAATCGATACAATATCATGTAAAAACTTATTATTCTTAGAAATGTAGTTTTTGTACTCCATCATGGACTAATTAGTTTCTTCATGTTTGAAAAACACCAGATTTATCTAGCACCATGGACTCTATATAGTACTGATCAGTGAAAAGAACCATAATGTCCTTCCATTGTAAACCATCATTCTTTTTCCTATTCCCATCAAATCTGACCATATCTATCTAGGTCCCTCTAGAATGAAGGTGGAATATTTTACCGAAATCGAATCAAAAATATCAAAGCAATCAAATTGATGATCTATCACTATTAACGAATCCTCAGCCTCTTGAGGATCATTTCACCCCTACAATGCTGGTGGATTCTAGTGATGTTACTCTTGAGAATTATTTTGAGATTCATACCATGAAGGTTCCGTATATGAATATTAAATGGGAATGGGTGCATGTAAATTTCCTAATGCTTTAACAACACACACAATAATGAAAACAAGATTCTATTCCATGGGAAGATCTGCTTGGTCTAATTCACCAGTAGATTCTCCTTTGGGCCATTTACTAAGTCATATTCGATGCATGATGTTGCTCAACATCAAAATTTTTTTTGAAGACATCAGAATATTACTCATATCATTAACTCAAATAATCAAAATAATAATATCAATCCCATCAGATAATATTTTATGATTTTAATTTCAACACACCCAAATGAAAAATTCTGGAAAATACTATAATTAGATCAAATTATTCATCAAGATGTCCTTCCCAAACCAACTAAGGTATCTTAATTCTCATTATGATGAGAGTTGTCTAGGAAAGTTCTTGCAACTATATCATATGGCCTAAAAATACAAACATTCCTGGAAAATAACATCATGGAATGAAGCTTAACCAGGTTCTAATACAACATTATCATGACCCATCTCATCTAACAAAGTACCATGATACCTGATCTTACAATGACATTGACCTAATGGTTTTCTTTATCCCAATAGGTTGGATACTATCACATGGCATCATACATGATAAAATAGTGAAAACATTTTCAGAAAAACAATAGAAGATAATTGTTACAAGTAATTATTATTAATACTCCAATAGAAGAAAGTAAAAAACAAAATAGGTATAACCATATCCAAAGTAGTAAATCATAAAATAAGTCATCATCTATTAAGATAAATTTCAATCATCCTAGGAAACAAGTGAATAACATCTCCACCGATCACCTCTATCACCCAAAGCCAAAGGATCAATAACATGCACCTCCTCCATCAAACACACTCCCTTTACTCGGACCTGCAACAAGAAAATAAAAAAACTCCCATAGAAAAAGGTAGGATGTGAGCTATAAATCCTATTAGTGCATCACAAAGTGTTCCATAATGAGTTACAAAAAAAATTAACAGTATTTTTATCAAATTAAATAAAAGAGAACATGGACTTTCAATTTCATATTTTCTACAAAACATTATATCATTTCAAAAAGATGGAAAATATCTAAAAAAACACATTCAAAAATGATTAAATAAACATTTTATATAATTTATTTTATTTAAATCCTTTTATATAAATCATTTTTCATGAATCAAACAATTCAAAAATTCAATGTCATGTATAATCAACTCAAACAACTCATCGAAAAGAAAGAACCACTTACAAAATCCCCATGGAAAGTCATTTAATTACATAATAGGATCCTCACACAACTCATGGAGATAATGACAGTAGTCAAGTGTGTACAAACAAATACATACAAATTGGGGGAACCCATGTATAGTAGCATACACATAAATAGGAGACTCCATTACAGGCAGTCAGGGAAAAAACGTTTTAGTAACAATTTTCATTGTCAATAAATTTCTATGGAGGTAAGGTCCTATAATAATTGTCATTGTTACCACTAACTAGCCAGGATAATATAAAACTCAATCAATCAATAAAATTTAAAATTAATGATTTCAAATCATATAAATTATAATTTTTCAAATTCAGTTTCAAACAAACAATTCTATTTTCAAAACCAAATAATAGGTTAACATCCTTTCATGCCTTTTAAAAAATGATTTCATTTTTTGTCTTCTCTCATGAACAATATAAAATCATTTAAATTAAAATTATTTCAAAACTAATTCGATAAATTTTTATAAATCCATCCTAGAATTTCAATTCCATTGAATTTGGGGTTTTTAATCAATTTAGATATCCCGTTAAAATAAGGAAACAAATAATCATAATTCCATGTTATTAAATGATATAAAAAACAAAATACTATTTAATACTAAAATTAAAAGTTTTAATTGTAGGGAAATTAATTTTTTTACCACCTAACTTTATTTAAATATCATGATTGACAATCATAATTGGATCATACATTAAAGAATAAAGGCATCAATGATCCTGAAATCAAACCCAGAATCAAGATTCCATCTAATAGTGTTTAGATCCCAAAAAACAAAATGATCAAATATTATTTAATGAGTATAGAAACAAGGATTGGGATAGATAAAATGAGAGAATATCAACTTTAAGAGACGGACTTGATCATCCTCCCGAGATTTGGTTCATCGGAGGAGGGGTTGGAGGATCTAAACTCACATTTAGGGAGCCAACTCAACCATGGAAATCGAGTTAGGTCCGATTAATAGTTATAGAAAACATAGAAGGGGTTCAAGTATTAAAAAGTAAAATTTCAGATAAATTAAAACCAACACGCATAATTATAAAGAAATGGCCTCGTAGTTGGACAAATCATGCACCCTAACTGTGTTCCCTTATTCTCTGGTGATTGATTTGTCCTATATGGGAGCATGGTTTTTCAAACCATTCCATAAATGTGAAAACCAACACTATCCATGGATGAATAGTTTTATGTGGGTGAATATGATTTGGGAAAACCACCTCCCAACCATGCACAACATAGAACACCTCAAAAAATGTTCCGAATTTCACCCAAAACAACTGAAGAAAAAGCCTAACTAAAGAGATCATCATGGTTCACCAAGATTCTGATGATCCATTTTGACCTCTCTTCAATGATATGTCATAATCCACTTTTCACGTGATTTTTTATTTCCCTAGTGCATTGGATGTGTGGAATGAATGGAATGATATAGCTGATTATCTTCTTGATTTGATGCCTAACTTTTTTTTGATACCAGGCAAGTTGAATTTAACTCTTATCATATATTCTATAAATATCGTATGAACATTGGACTAAATGATATGTATCCATAGATATTATTTTTCCTTTAATAGTGTATTCATACCATGATCTTTATAGATTGATTATCCCATCTTCGTGCTTATCATATGGGGTCACAATAATGCCCAGATCAATTGCATTGGCATATATAATTGTTTATATACCTGTAATCCCCCCTTGAATGGAACTATAAAGATTAAGGTGGACACATTGGTTACTTTTGGATCTTATTTGGGTATCAATGAAGTCATATGAAACCCCATTAAATCAGTAATAACTTCATTCCAAAAATACATTTATGTTTGGTGGTCTCCACAGGTGGCTAAAGCACATGCGATTATTTCTATTATGGAGTTATTTATTTATAGATGATGGAGTGCTATTATCATATAGTCCAACATACATTCAATTTTCAATACCATATATTCTGTAGATAATTACAATCAAACATATAATCATTTGGTTTGATGGATCTACTCTTTATGTCACAACTTTTCAGCATCCTCTTTCGCTTTTAGCAATAGTGAAGAAAATAAGGTTACACAGCATTTGGTGACCTGTGGTATCTTATTTGTGTTACATGTATTGATTCAATGTTTTCCAATTTTGTTAAATACACATTTATTGGCTGATTTTAGATATTCCTTCAAAAGAGTATTTTTGTTTCAAAATGATTCAATTAGTCATTTTCCATGTATTGTTAAAATGTACAATTATATATAGTAATTTAATTTCTACATGTAAATTTATTATACATGAAAAACTAATCAACACAAATCCAATAAATTATAAGTATGAAATTAGAAAAAAAACTAATTATTATTATTTCATTAATAATTATATTTATATTAAAAAGTTCATATTAAATTATAGAAAAAAGTAATAATTTTTATAAAAAAATATACAATTGATAATTATATTTGAAATAATATAAAATAATATTTTTATTTATTGATATTTTTTATTTTATTAATTGTAAATTTATAAAATAAAAAGTCAATAAATAATTTACTTGTTTTTTCAATTTTTATAAAGGTTGGAGGAATCCAAAAATTTTATTATATTAAGAATCATCCTAGCTTCAATCATTTAATCCCATATAATATATCCTGAAGGCCCCTCCACAAACCTCCTCATGTCTTAGCTTCAAAAAATGAGAATCATGCTAATTTTCCCTTTTAACTGGATATTCAAATACTTCAATAGGATTATTACACGTGTCTAGTTTTATTTTCATCCGTAGGATTAATCATGATGGGAATTCTTGATATTTGAATTTATAGATGGGTTTTCCATCCAAATCCCAAATCTCAAATCCATACGATTGATGATTTTTTGGTTTCTGTGAATCCATCGATTATGGGACCATTGATGAATCCCTAGGTGTTGTAAAATCCAAAAATCTAGAGAACTTCGATGATAAATTCATCGAAAACATTGCCGAATCCAAGTAGTTAGGTGAAACCAATGGTTCTAGTAAATGTAATGAGGCGTTTCCCTATAGCCTCCTATAGTGGGAATCCACTATTTTTATTCCCAAAGAACTTTATTGACTTTGGTGGTCCTTATTTTAATTCACTGACACTATTATTTTGTAGAAAGCAGGCACCAATGGTAGAAGAGTATGGCATAACATATATATTTATACTGAATTCTACATTTTCCTTCTTCGGGAAAAATCTATTTTACAATTTGAAAAAACTAAATGCTCTCCTATTATAATTTTTTTTCTAATAAATATCTCTTATTTGATGTTTTCATTAAATGTTATATATATATATATATTCAATTATAAAATCATCTATTTAGAAGCCACTGCCTCCCATTAGAAAAAATGACAAAAAAACTATTTTACTATTTTATTGATGAATGTTCCATTGAAAAATCCACTAGAGGTTCCACTAAAACCTCCATTGAATATATCATTGGAATTTTTATTAAAGGTTCCACTGAAGGTGCCTCTTGAATTTCATTTTAGTATGTATTTTACATTGAATTATATCTAGAACTATCCATGGATATTCCGTATGATCTTTCAGGGGAGATTCCATTGGAACATTTTGTGGAAATTATAATATTATTCTACGAAGAAAACATTATGTTTTGATGGAAACTTGTATAAAAAATTTTGGAATCCCCCAAAAAAATAATCATTATATTTTTGTTAAATGTTTTAGGATAGATGTGTGAAATATTTTAATTTTCCCGACTAGAAATTCCAATGCATCTTGAACTGAAATTTCTAGTGGAGCATCCACTGGAACATCTTTTGGAGGCCCATTGAACGTTCAACTAGTGGTTCTATTTGAACATCAATAAGGACAACCTTTGGAATGTCTACTGGACCTTCCACTAGATATTGCATTGTATATTTTATTAGAACATCCAATGTTACTCCCACTAAAACAAAAAGTCATGTTCTATCTAATTATAGTGAATGTTGATACATATAATTTAAGTTGTGGAATCCCAAAATAAAACATGTTATCTATATTGTAGTGATTTTTTTATTGGATTCATAAAGGTATTTTGTTATATTATTTTCCCCATTGGTTCCACTAGAACTTCTAGTGGATCTTCCATTATAACATCTCATGAATATTCTAAAGGAACACATAGTATATCTTCTAGTTGGACTTCTACTAAAACATCTAATACATGTTTCAATGTAACATCTAGTATTATTCACCAATATTTTATGACTTAATACTGTACATTAATTTTTTTAATCCCAATAAAACATGATTTCTATATTACACATAATGTTTTACAAGATTTAGTAGGGGATTTTGTTCTATTCATTCCCTATTGGATCTTCAAGTGGATCTTCCACTATAAATTTCAGTGGAGATTCCAATGGAACATCTATTAGAGTTTCCAATGGACCATCCAATGAAAACTATAGTAGGGGTTCTATTCTAAAACCTACAAGAACATCAAATAATGTTATAGCTAATTATAGTGAAATGCTACCTTATGGTGAACCCTATTCTCTAAACATTTTTTCTTCTTGGATAATCCTACATGGAGTCTTGACTAATAAATCTAATTTTAGAAAATCGGGGATTCATTATAAACTAATTGAAAAATTGGAAGAAATAATGGAATGTGTATAACCATAATAAAAAAAGAACTTTCTTGCTTCAATAGAACAACCAAAGTACCTCCAACCACAACATTTGGTGTTTCAACTTCAGTCATAATTATTAAAAAATGTACGACCTTGTACCCTTGTACATTGCTGATGTTTATTGCGATTCCCTTCCATTGCCCTCAGATTTGGAAAGTGATTAGTAAAGTGCCCATGTGGTCCACAGTTATAGAATTGGACATCAGGTAGGGCTAGCACCATATTCCCCTTTTCATTAGTGTTTTGAAGTTGTGGCTTCACCTATCTATGAAAATTCCACACAATTTTTTCATCTCTACCACACATGTAGCACTTCCCGCACCAGATCATGAAATTTACCTAAATTCTTCATCCAACATTTATTACAAGTGGGATGTTGTACTTTACTTCCTCCTCTTCCCTGGTCGAATTTCCTCCCTAATAATGACTCCATCGATCTTATATTGTCATTGTATTTATGAGACCACTGCATCTCACCAAACTCCAGCTCATCAATCATTTTACTCTGCACAAATCTCCTTATTGCTATCATAATATCAGTTGGAAAGATTCTTTCACAGATAAGGTGTTATTCCATAGGAGAATCTGTCATACATACAACTAGGATATCTGACAAATCTCGAGTTATAACTGGAATATATGGTGATGTTTCCCTCTTACATTTCCACAGATCCATTTTTTATCTACTTCATATCAAGAAACTCCTTATACATTCTTGTTCTCATGAAATGTGGTATATAGTTACTAATGATGATCTCTATGAACTCTTCCCACTCCATAGATTGAACCTTCACTATTGGAATCGTGTTTTTAATCAGTTCCCACCACTGAACATCTTCTCCCTCTAAGAGATAGATAGACAGGGTGAACATCTGTTGCTCTGAACAGTAATGTACAGAAAAGAACTTCTCTATAGAGCTAATCCGCTATTCATAAACAAATGGGTGGGTTGATCCACTAAATGTTGGTGGCCATTATTGCAAAAAGAATAAAGTATAATTTTTCTCCCATCATGGTGATATCGGTCTCTCATCTTGATTTATGTTATTTCCCATAACATGAGTCAGTTGGTTCATCATTCGCAAGAAAATTCCCATTTCATCTTCCACTGGAGGGCTGTCAGCGCACGGTCCATTACGGCCACCATTTGAATGGTTCCTCATAATTTCCTCCATTTTCTAAAATAAAAAAAACTTAATGAGAATATTATTTCTTTTATGAATATTTTAACTATAAAGTATTGTATGTATTACAAATTCATGCATTAAACAATTACATTTCTCAATAAATCATTCCAAATGATTCATAAAATTTTTAGGATCATCCAATCATATCCCTTGGGTGTGTTGTAACCGAGAGTGCAGCAAATCCCGTTTTCATGTACCGTGATTTCCAGGGTAAAGCCTGAAAATCCTTGCCAGTGTTTTCACTCCTATGTTCATTGGTGCAAGAGCCGTATCTAACTAATTGTATCCATATAAGGATGTATTTTCTGGATAAACTGCCTAATAAATACTCACCAAAATACTAGGATGTTTTCCTATATTTAAAACTTTCTATACGGTTACTCCTAATGATATAATTAAATTATTTCAATAAATAAATAAACATTCCTTTGATACAAACTATGGTATCCCAACTTTTTATTATACAAATATTCATTACATTTTACATACAGAGGTATTTGATGTCTAGTGTCATAAAAATTAGGAACAATAAAAATTGGAATTTTAAACACGATTTTAAAACCCCATGAAACACTTCATTAAAAGATAATCATATGTAAAATTACTGCATCTCAAAACCTTGAGACATACATTCAATGGAAAGGGTAAAGCAGAATTCCCCATAAATAAAACAAGTGAAATAGTTGACATGTGATCTTGAGAAATATTAATAATAACAAGATAAAATATCATAAATGCATGAGCAATGAAAGGATTGGAATATCATGATAATAATTACATGAATAATAACATGAATATGTGTATAAAATATTTCATTTATACATTCATGAACATATCACCAAGGTTAATCCCCTTGTTGTCATAAAAACATTACCAAGGTTATTCAACAAGGTATCGTGAAACTTGTCATCTCTAGAGATTAATTACTTACCCAATGCATTGGAGCGCTATCTAGGAAGACCCTTAATATTTAATTATTTTCATATGATCCACATAGATCATACTAAAACATTTCATTAATAATATATAGTGAATAAAATAAATGGGTTTCATTTCAAAATCATCACGTTTTAGAAGTTCATAAAAATAAGATAATTATATCATTTATAACCCATGGAAAGGGAGTGAGGGTTATATGTATGTCAATTATAGAATCAAATATTTCAATTTTTTAGTATTTATTAACACTCATGGAAATGAAATAGTTTTGGTTATTGACATAAATAAAACAAGAGAAATTCTTGAGAGAAAACGAGATAAATTTTGAGGCCAAATTTATGCAGCAAAAAAGATCTATATATTGGTTTTATAAAATAATAAAAATATTGGGGAAAAGGGTCTCCCATCCATAAATGAATCATTCTACATTAAATGGATATAATAGAAAGAAATAAGATCATGGCATGGACATTTGAATGACATGCCACATGAAAATAAAACGTGAAGAGAAAATGTGATTTCTTTTACGAAAATTTTGCAGCCTAACGGCGTTGCATATAATCCATAAATTAAGTATATGATAGAAAAAAGGTAATATCAGCAATTAGACATGAAATTTACAGTAATAAGTATTTACAAGAACATAACCCCAAAAAATAAAATGGAAACTATATGGAACAACATAAATGAATTCATAGCATAAAAGATGAGGGTGAAAGGTTCCCTTACCGTGAAAAGTTACATTGAAAGTACGATGGATGGGACCTTAGGGGAATGAGGGAACCTTGGGAGTACTCCATGGGAGGTTAAGAGACCAGATAATCATTGAGGAGGATTTTGGAATGAATCGAATGAAGGAATTCTTGTCATTTATAGCAAAGTTGAGGGAATATTTAATTAATTTCCACGGGAGACCTCATCATGGGTATTTGAAAAACCATGGGCTTTCCCATCGTATTTTCCCATGGTAATGGCCGTTGGCAACACATAAAAACATATATTACTATTCAAGATTCTACAAGATTTATTAAATCATTATTACATCATCAATAATTCCATTAAGCACCTGAAACTCAAAACTATATTTTTTACTATTCACGTGAAAAATCAAAAAAAAATTCACTCAAACATAATATCAATGCTCTGAATTAAAAAATAAAATTCATTTTATGGAAATAATTTTCTATACATTTTTAATTTAATTTCTAAATAAAATAATTTCTTATTTCAAATAAACAACATTGAATCTATTATTCATTTTGTAAAAAAATAAAAATGTGATCAAGGTCCCATAAAATTATCGTATAACAATAAAACAATAAAGTAACAATTTATGATTACATTTTAGGAAAATAAATTTTACTTTTAAATTATTATATTCATTATTAAATTATATATAAAATATTTATGTCATTAAAAAATACCAAAACTTATACTATGATCATTTTTCCACTTTTATGATGTCTAAACAGTATTTATACATTCATGTGTGATGTTTCGATTTTTTGGATGATTTACTATTCATTACTATTCATTACTCTTTATAAGGGTATGTTACTATTCATACAATACTATTCACTAAAAATCATGTTGGTCTTATTATACTCTATATTTATTACTGATTAAAACAGTTGAAGAACATTTTTTGAAAATCAATTTAAATTATTAATTATTTACTATTTACAGGATTATTTTAATAGAATTTTTTTCCAAAATTCATCAATAATATTCAACCTATATTTATCCGGACATTTGAAAATCACATATTTTACCATAAGAAGAAATACCAATTTTATTTATAGGAAATTATTACAAAAGTATATAAGCCCTCGTAACATAGCCCCTTATAACACCTACATAGGACCAATATGTAAGGTGTGCTATGGTGATAGAATCTTTTGGTGGCTCAGACAACATTTCTCGAGTGGTGATTTCTATCAGCATGTACTTCTTCATTAGGTGATTCATTTCATGCTTCACATGTTAATGATATTCTTGGGCTTGCCGATGAGAAAAGCCTAGTGATGCTACCTCATTCACAAGCTCTGACAAAAGGTCTTTGTACGGCCCGAGTCTCCTAGATGATTTCGTCGACTCTTCTTTCTGTATTAATTAAACAAGATCATCTGTATTTAAAAATAATAATTGTAACGTAAAGAGTTTAGTTTCCAATATCCATACAAACCAACAATCATATAATATTCGAAACACAACAATATCATTTTAATTATTCTCACTTCATTAATTAAAGTATATAGTTTTGTTGAGTATAGTATAAAATTACACATAAATTTGGAAATAAATATTATTAAAAAGTTTGGGTCACTAAAAAACATTACACATTTTCCCATGAAATCCTTACAAAAAATTTTATTCATTAGGAAATATGATTTCCTTACATTGATTTTTCTTATAATCGAGAGGTTTGCTACACTAATAATTCTTCAGAGGTTGACGTAGTGTATGGTATTAAAAAATTAATTCAACTTTCTATTTTACCTTTGACTACAGATCAATTTTCTAATCATGAAGGGGAAAAAATAAATTTTTTTGCATGAGTTTCATGAAAAGGTAATGGCCAAAATGGAGAGGAAGTATGAACACGTAGTGAAGCACACAAAAAATGATTGGAAAAATGGTGATTCATCCTAGATATTGGGTTTGGGTACACATGAGGAGGGACATGTAACCAGACCAAATAAAATAAAAATTTAATCCATGAGAAGATGGTCCTTTCCATGTATTAGAGAATGGATGTGATAATTCCTACATGATTAAGTTCCTCGATAGGTTTGGGAATGTATGTGCCACCTTTAATGTGGTTGATCTTTCTCCCTTCCAATTTTCAGATTTGAGGATGAATCCTTTTGATGAGGGAGGAAATGATTAGGATGACGGAACAAATTGAAATTATGGGGTAGAATGAAGTATTTATTAGGATTATAGAAGGAACATGATTTCAAAAGACCTTGTGTGAGGAATTGGTGGCCCAATGTCAACGGAGTGGACTAAGATAATGAAGGGTGTCATAAATGGGTTAATCATGAAATTTCAAGAGGAGGAAAAAAAACCCCTTCATGGGGTAAGAATAATTCCCTATAATTACATTAACTAATTCCCTAACATTATTTAATAAATCCATCATAAGTGGTTCTATAAATATTCAATCCCACCCCACCATGGAATCTTCATTTTCAAAAGGTGGTGGGATATTTGTATTTTCTTTTCCCAAAGGACATGATACATGTCATCAAAAGACATGTTCAAGTGAAAAAGTTGTCAAAATCATCCATTAGGATTTTTTACTATGGAAAACTAGGAATTATAGTAATGTAATGTTCCAACCCTTGTGTAAATCTAATTTCATATTCCATTGGCTATAAATATCCACCCCATGTACTCTTGAGAAATCATGAATTAATGTAACATTATTATGGTTAGATTTTTATGAAAGCATTGTATTCATGCTTAATTCATGACTTCTCATTGGATTGTTCATCATTTCTGGTGTATTTTGGAAAGGGTTATTATAGACAAGTTCACTTTTGTTTCTGACATTACCATTTCCCCCTTACATCAAATTTTCACTATCCATACACCACCTTCACCTATTTTCCTGTGGAGATCCAATTTCTCAACACGCTAATATTGTGCAAGGTTCCTTGGAACATCCTACTTTTTATTGCATCGTGTATATATTTGATGATTAGATTGACAATGTTTATGAATATTTGACAACATTAAAACGTTATTGTTAATATATTGACAATTTATATTCTTGTTTTACAAATGGAATGATTATGTTTTCGTTGTATCACATTTATTATATTAAAATTTATAAGAATTAGTAATTTTATGGTGGTAAATTCTATATCATAGCATTAAATAGTTAGGTCTCATGAGAAAAACTAGTTTTGGTTTTTACACATTTATGTATGGTCCGGGCACAAGGCCTTAGTAGTATGGTTTTGATGTTTGGCCACTAGTGTTCCCTCAATATGAGACAAGTATTTGATGTCCAATATGGTTATTTGACTTGTAAAATATCCACGGTTTTGTTTTATTTTGGCATAATTTATTCATCTTTTAATCCCAACATATTATTCTCAAGTATATTTTTTCACTATGGATTTTGTTTTTAGTTTTCCATCATGACTAGTGTTTATGTTTATGAAACTTTTCTCTTTATTATGTAACCTTACGGAGCATCTGATCTCACACTATTCTTATGATTCATTTCACGAGGTTATGAAGATGAAAATATTGAATAATATTTCAAGGATGAAGTTTTTTTAATTGTATGGTTTGTCATATTATATAATATTTTCCCAATGTATTATGGATATCATGAATATAATATGGTCTTCTAAGAGTACAAAATTGATAGGTCATTCATGATTTCATCCCATGTAATCATGCTAATGCAATAAAATAATGTGTATGAATATAGATTATAGGGTTGGGGTTCTTCAATTGGAATGATATGATGTTTAGCAGAAAACATGGAAAATTGATTTAGAGAACATGTATTAGAGAATATAACCCTAATATAGTCTTTGAGGATAAACATATAAGAATGTCATAAAATTTTTGAAAGGTATAGATTATTTGGTTTTTCATAGAAAATACTTCCATGTATTGATACTAATTGTGGGTGTGGTTCTGGCACTGATTTACCTATGAGTAACAACTCTGAGCAGGTGTTCTGGGCCTGACATAGGGTAACACGGTACGTGAAAAAGGTCTATACTACCCAACTAGTGTGACACTCCCATAGGATAATCTTAGGAAAATTCACATTTTCGTTACAAATTTTTTTATATATTTGAATATATAATGAAAAAGAATAACCTAGGTTAAAACTATCATGTTTATATTGAAAATAAGATTCCATGATATTGAATAAATGATTATACCTTTTTATAACTATCACTACAGTTACTCACATTATGCATTCTGGTTTTAGTAAATGTATTGAATCCAAAGGATTCATGTTAACATTGAACATGACAGTCATGGTGGTGGTGATGTGAAACGAAATGAGATGTATATAGAAGTTAATAATATCATGTTTATTCCTAATTAGTTTTCCAAAAATATCATTAACAACAAATACATTAACGAACTCTTGAAGCCACCAAAGATGGGAATATTGTCATATTCTAAGAGATCTGGTGGTGGAGACCATGGAGAAAAGAAATCCCAACTTCAATAACGCATGAAATGTTGAAGGAGAAACCAAAGAAAATGACCCAATGGAATGGATAAATGATTTATGTGTGGCATAGAAGGTCACAAAATAAATATTTACAGTGGAAAAAATTAATTGTATGATTGATGGTAATGAAACAAACATAAGAATCCATTTGTAGTTATTTTCTGTGAATGTAAGGGACCTTGGAATTAACCATGTCCATTGTCTACTCTATACTATAACCTATTGACCTATGTAGTACACATGTGGAAATAATTGTATGATATATTTATGTATAGATGTTGTATTTAAAATCCTCATTAAAATAATATTTATGGATTGAAAATATTTACGGGATGTCCATCATATATATTTTTCGATGTTATATGGTTTTATAAAAAGGAAAAGCCACATGTTGGGTTATAACTCGTCACATCAGGCACAGTCGTGTCATTTTAACCCACATCCAAAGGATGAAAAGTGTGAATTGCTTACCACTAGCCAACTTGGTGTCTGGGTTATTATGACTTTTTTAATTAAAACATATAATTGATAAATGTTAATTGGATGTTTGGTATTTTTTCAAATTGATAACATTGGGATTGGAAAAATATTTTTTGGTTTAGAAATTAATGTTATTTTGGATGATGTTCTCAATTTTGGGAATCCTATAAGTCATTGGTGTATATATAATATTTGGAGGATTTAATGTTGAATTGTATTTTGGTGTCATGTATGATTTTATTGTGTACCAATGGTGATCCAAGCTATTTGTGAAAATGTCTAGAATAACATGTAGATTTTGTGATAGTATTATTTTTTTTCTATATGATATTAAAAGGTATCGATATCATTTTGACAAATTTATGATCAATTCCTTCTGATTTTGGGGTCATTGTATAGAATACTATTTTTGAGGAAAAGTTTTTATTTTAAAAAATATATATGTTGAACATTTATTTTTACATATGAATTTTGTAAATTAGAGTTGTTTTTGAAAATATAAAGGATTATTATTCTTGAGGAATTATCTTATTTTATCCTACCATTTTGGATTTTGTGAATAGATTATTATACTTTAGTGGGATCTGTGATCCATAGAAGTTGATTTGAATTCTTTAAGAGTAAATAAAATTTATCTTGAAAATTCATTTCTCAGTATTAGGAATAAATTGAAACTAGATCTAAGACTAAACAAATTATCATAAAATTCTTATGATATGTAAAGCAATCAATTAAGTATAATTCCTCAAGTGAATTACTATATAGAGAAGTAATCCCTCAATTTTGGGAAACATTTTTTGTAAAAAATGTGTTTTGTATGTTGTTTTATATCTAATAATTAAATGGCCTTTTAACCGATCATATGGTTTGGGGTTTTGTGATTGTTAATATTATAATGAGAAGGGTTTTATGATTGTAAATATTATAATGAAAAGGTTACCTATTTGAATTCCTAGTTCTGTGTAGACCTGTACATTTACATTTCCCTATTTATAAGAAGGTATTATATTAACCATATTTCCAATGTGTGCTTCCCACAAGGTAATTTTTAAATATCAATATTTAACTTTATATGTGTAATTTCAAATTTTAATGAAGCAGTTCTATTGAGGGGATAATAATGAGACACCCAGGTAATTTTTTTTATGATGTTAAATTCATTGAGTTAAGAAATTAAATAATATTAAATTAATTGTTTTAATTAATAATTATACATTAAATATTTATATTTCAAATTTATTTCTTTCAAATGAATATTAAATAAAGGTTCAAAAAAATTGTTTTTTACAGTATTATTTTTGGGGAAATATTATTTTAATATGAATATATGTATTTGATTATTTTTTTACAAAATTCATTTTTTTTCATTATATTTTTTAATTATATATTTTAAAAATAATATATATATTGACTATTATAAATATTTTGATAAATACTAAATTTTGGTAAGAATATATTCCCTATAAATATGACACCCCAAGATTTTAATATATATTTCTTCATTAATAATATCAATTCATTAGATAGTTGATATTAACACAACACTAAATCACTACGAAAAAAAATTGTTATAGTTATAAAATAGTAGTGATGCTTCATTTTTCCACTTCTTTGATTTGAATTTTGAAAAACAGACTTACAGAGTAGCGATCAATATGATGTTTAAAGTCCTATAGGATAAACATAATTTATGGTGAATACTAACTGGCCCTTATGAATAGTAATTTAACCCTTATGAGTAGTAATGAAGCTTTATGAATACTAATATGACCCTTATAAACAGTAAACACAACCATATAAGTATAAATAAAATTTAGAAAACTTATAAATGACAGTGAATATTTTTAAAATTAATAATTATGTGTTTGTATTTTGTGATTAATAATTATTTTATTTTAATTATAAATTAATAAAATGATTTAAAATAATATTTTCATAAATTTATTTCATAAATAATTTTTTTTTCTTCCAATGATTTTGGTATATTTTTATGAGATCCCAAATGATTTTTGAAAGTATTATAAAAATTCTTCTAAATTTAAAATTTTTATTTTTCATATATAAATTAATTTTATATAAAAATTAAATATCACTAATTTAGAAAAATATTTTGATAAAATATACTTAATTTTTTAATTTTAATTGTCCAAAAATAGTTATTGTGAATTTTTATATTTTTTCGGAAATAATGAATTTTTATGGATTGTAAAATTTGATAACATACAATAAATGCTAAATAAAAGATTTATTGAGTTATAAGTGATGTATAGATGATCTAAGAATACTTTGTTTGAACTCACATGTACTTATTACATTTTTTGTCACAAAAAGAAGGACTATATATTGTATTTATAAAATTAATATATTAATGAATAAGATATTGAAAAATAGACCCCCTCCACAACTATAAAAACCACCCTTCACTCTCTTTTATTCACACTCATCTACGCCTTGAAACATATCAATGTTCATACCAAATACACATCCCTAGTCTATCCCCACATCCAATATATCATTTTCATTTTAAAATACCAAAACCTCTTCACTTATATAGGTTCTTAAGGACGATATTTCAAGAGGTACAACCCATTCCATTTGCATTTAATTTCATTTCATTTTATTTTATTTTCTAATTTTCACATATAATCATCTATCCAAATGTTCATGATAACACCAGTATCATTTATATAATAAAATTTAATCATTTTAATGAAATAAATAACATCAATCTCTTTACTCTCCCTATCTATTATTTTAAACAAAAAATCATCATTCGAGAGGTGCAGTTTTACCACATTTGTGGACGACGAACATTCATTCTTCAATATCATCATCAAGGATGGTCATAAAACAATTTTTGTTGGGAAGAAAAATATTATAAAATAATTATTATATAATTTCTAGTCATTCTGAAACCATCATATCTACATGATGTTAAATAATAGAACAAAACATATTCTTTTCAATAAAAAAACCACCATAAAATCTAAACGATTCTCATTAAATTTCTTGTTTAATGATTCATCCTCATAACATGTATCCAAATTATATATATATACATTTTGAGTTTGGAATTTAAATTAATAATATATAAATTCAATCATGGATAATTATATCGTATCCACATGTTCATCCATACTCATATACAAGTATACCGAACTTGAAATCCAGGGAAACAAACGCTCTCGAGAAATAAAATTGAATATTACATCTAATAAAAATGACATACATTATCATAATAAAATTATAAGAAATCAACTAAAAATAGATAATATTCTGAATTAATTAATTAATTAATGGATCTAATTTTATTATCCCTCATGTTAAGATCATTTGAAGAACACATTCAGGCATATGGTAAGGTGTTTCTCACCTCACATTTATTTTCGTGAGATTTACATTATTCAGAACTTATTTATTATATTTTTTTTGTTTCATGACATTTGAAATACGTTATGATTTTTAAATTTATATTCATGTATTTAAATTATTCATTTTATGTTTATTAATTTATGGATGTATGATATTATTGATTACTAAGTGGTATGGGTTTTTTCATCTAACTTTGTTTTCGTGACATTTCAATTATTCACCACTATTTTATTTGTATGATGTATTTATACTGACAATTGATATATCATACCATAAATCTATTTATTTTAATGGTGTTATATGTACCATTTTATGATTATTAATATTTGATCATATTAATAGATTGATTACAAAGTGTTAAAGGGACTCTACCTGAACACCTGTTTTCCTTCGTGTCAATCCTTCACTACCATTTCTAAATTTTAATGATTAATTATATGTGTATATTTATTCTAAATTATATTTATATGTTCCAAAAACATATATAAAGATCATATAATCCTTAATTTATGGGTATATACATGTTTTAAAATTGTTCCCTTCTAAATTCTTCTCAATAAACAATCTTGATTCAAGATAACTTCTCAAATTCTTACACATTATAGTCCACACCAAAATCTGTTTTAATCCACCATTATTTTGATAAAATAACCCATTTTAACATGAAATACTATCTTGTTTAATTTCATGTTTTATGAAAACAAATTTTAATTTTTTTTATTAAATATTTTTTTTTATTTTTCTTAAACCGCACAAAAATGTTTAATTTATAAAGTATCATAAATACTCTTTTTACATGATTTCTCTTCAGTGGTACAACATTTATGACTCAAATATAATTTCAATTTACATAACTTTTCTTTTCTGGGATATGCATGTATACAATATGATTTTATGATTAATATAAATAATTTTCTAAAAGAACTATTCTTTGAAAATTAAAAAATTATTTTTCTCATCTTACCATTTCAACTATGATATATATGACTTGATCATGAATTAATATTTATATGTGGTGTCTGTATATCCATTTGATCTATAATATCAAGAATCCTCTTCTTATCATTATATTATAAGGGAAAATTATTTTAATGTTTCAATGTGGTATGAGACTCATTGGAATGTCTATAGAATATATTCTCAAGAACATTTCAATGGTATCATTTAAAATTATCCAAAACATTGTCAAAATCATGTGTTGCATGTTATACTTGCTTGAGTTTTTTCAGATATGATACCATCTACCATATTTTGTTGATGGTTTTATGATCACATTGATTGTGGATGTCCTAATTTGATACCATTCATGGGATATTGTTAATGTATGCACATTTCATATGCTAGTTTTTCAATATGATTGTGTGTATTGCCTATGTATCACTATTTTCATATGTGGAAATTATTTGACTTAGTAAATTAAAGGAGGGGCTCGCTATAGACCTTAGAGGAATTAGCTTGTCACATGATACAAAATAGTTTGTGGTTTTAGCCATTTATGTATGGTCTTGGCATGAGGCCTTGACAGTATGGTTAGGAAATCTCGCATTATGCATCACTTAATTATGATATGAGTATTTCATATTACCTGTGATTATTCTACTAGTGTAATATCCATGGTTATGTTTTATTATGGATTTATTTATTCATCTTTTATTCCTGTAATATTTTGTTCAATAATAGAAATTCATAAAATAATTTTTTTTATTTATTCACCATTGTTATTTTTTATGTTAATGATAACTTCTAATTTATTCCATACCATTACTGAGCATCTGAGATCACCCCTTTCTTATGTTTCATTTCCCCCGATTATAAAGAAGAATCTTTTGAATAAGCTTTTAAGGATGTTTTTATTTCATTTTTTGTTGAATCGTATTATATTATCATTTTCCAATGTATTATGGGTATCATGAATGTAATATAATATTCATGGATTGCTAGAACTGCTGAGTCCTACAAAATTTAAATCCTTATAATCATTCCAATGTAATAAAATAATCTCTCATCTCTAGGCTTCTAGGTTCAGGGCACTATAAAAAACACACAACTTACGGGGGGAATAATCAATATTCATACCATAAAAAGGATCTGTTAATTGACATCTATGAATTTGAAAGGTAAAGAATCATTAAAACATTATTGCATAAAATTTTCAAGAAATAATAATACATCATATAATCAATAAATATAGTTTTAGGTAACTTCATGTGATGCACCTGTATTTTTTTATATAACCATGAAAATGATATCATGGTTTCTTAATATAATAATATATCCCTGAAAACGATAATCACTCAATGGTTATTAAATCCCATAAATAACCCTAAGGGAATTTAGACATTATTATAACTGAAAGTGGTGTAAAAAACATATCCAAATAACCCATAATATGTCATAATTTTTGGATTATCCTTGAAAATATTATTAGTTTTCCCAATCAATTGAAAATACATAGTATATATGAATGATGGAGTGTACTTATTTTTTAGTTCCAAGTACTCTAACATGAAATATTAATCCACATGAGCCAATTTTTTTTCCCTATTCGTGAATAGAATTTTCAACTAATCAATAGATTTGTACCCTAGAGCAACTCGGCCACCTGCACTAGTTGTCTCCAAGCTGAAGGAATCATTTAGTTTAATTCCCCCTAATGCATTCAAATCTATGTCAGATTATTATTCTTCTGTTGTTTTTCATTGATACATCATAATATTAATTTATTTATTATTGTTAAAGGTATGATTATTCCCTTCAACAAATATATTACATTTATATTTACTACATGGCATCAAACTAACCCCCATTCGAGATAGGCATCCTATAAATGTCTCAGATAGATTAAATCTCACCATGTTTTCACATTTTTCAACCTTCCTATTACATTCTTTACTACACGCATAAAGAAATTATGTGATGAGTTATTTATAATTTTTTATTTTAATAGAGAATTTATAGAATAAACTGAACCCATTTACTCCCCCATTATTAACATAGAAACATTGAACATCATCAAGTGATTTAAACATCATTCATATATTTAGTTTAATAGATGATGATGAAAAATAAACATGATTAGCATTAGATCATCCTGAAACATAAAAACATATGTTCAATAAAGGAACATAAAAATTCATTTTAAATCAATTGTATAAATTTTTCTAAGGAAATTTAAATCTATGAAATATTGATTGTTAGACTGCAACATACAGTGAATGTTCCGAGAGAAATTTCTACAAATATCCTATGGAAGTTCATGTTGATGTTCCACAAGACATTCATTTTCAGATACTTATAAAAATAAATTTAACTAAATATAATTCTATTAAATTAATTTATAGAAACATTTTCATATATTTGTTACATAATATGTTTAAAAATTCACATTAAGAAATGTATAACAATATAAATAATGATGTACATGAAATTATTATATTCAAGACAATATGTAATTGAGAATATAATTATGTATATAAATATATAAATAACTAAATTTATAATCTATATTGAATAATTTTTTCATAAAATGTCCAGTTGATTTTACTCAATAAAACTAACAATGTATACATATAAAACTAAATTTAACTAAATATAATATTATTAAATAAAATTAAAAAACCATTTTATTACATTTTATATATAAATTGAATAAAAATAAATATTTATAAATGTATAAACTATATTATTTATGATGGAAACAAAATTTATATATTTAAAAAATTAATTATTTTCAAATATAAATATATTTCTAAATTTATTAATAAACCTTAATTTATAAGTATCATAATGAAATTTTTTACAAAATACCACGTAAATGATCCAGTAAAATTTCCACAATATATCTTAGTATTTATACATATAAATAAAATTTTAATAAAATATTATTTTTTAAAATAAAGTTTTAATAACATTATATTGCATTTGTTACATAATTTTCATAAATCAATGCATTGTAAATGTATAAGAAAGATTAATAAAAATGTAAATAAAACTTATATATTAATTAAAATATATGACTAAAACTATAATTATATTTCTAAATGTATATATAAATAATCACTTATCAGTTAAATTGAATACATTTTTTAACAAAAAAATCCATTGGATGATCAAGTGGAATTTTTTAATAGAAGATACAGTGGATGATCGAGTGGAAGTTATAGTAGATGATTTGATAGGTGATTCGTAGGATGTTTCAGTCAATGTTCATGTGGAGGTTCTAGTTATATTCTACGTCAAGTTCTAGTGGAACCTCCTATCCATGTTCTAGTTGAACAAGCAGTGAATGTTTTGATGGATGCTTCCATTGAAACAATCATAGTTAGAATCATGATCAATTTAATTTTTTTATTTCCATCATGTATCCACATATGTTTATACCTTTAGAAAAATTCAACATACATTATTGAAAAAAAAAAACTTGTTTAAAAATAAATATATCATGAACAAACATCAAATATAATCTAAAATACCATCATTTGTTTCCGATATAATAAGAACTGTAAAATGAATTAACAAAATGAAGCAGAACAAAGAATACTACCCCAACCATGGTGAAACTCAGAAAAATGACATGCACCATCAATACTATACTCTAGAGACACTTATTAAACATCATACTTATCCAAAAATTATGAAAACCTAAAAAAATGATCTTTAAACATGATATTACACCCTGAAGACTCTGGAAAACTGTAATCTCGCAAGAACTATTGTGAAACCTGGTAACCATGCACAATGAAACCACAAACTAAAACCAAAATGGTTAATGTTGAAGAAAAATTACATGAAAAATCAAATCATCTCTCTAATGACTCTATAAAAAATGTCATCCAGCTTCTGGTATGATTCGCACTACGTCCAAATGTAGTGTCCATGCCCAGTGAAACCCCATAAAATGGAATATCCTACAAAATTCCTCATTTTTTATCTCCTCATTAGACATTTCTCATTAATTATGATATGGAAATTCCCTCTATGACATCAATGCAAAGCTTCCACGTGTAATGATATGTTAAAATCACATTTCCCCAATTTAAAATCTTATTAAATAGGTAACAGAATATGTTAAATCATGAAATTCAATAGGGGTCCTCTGCTCTATTCAGTGCTTCTGCATCTCATTGGATATCTTAGCCTGCCTGTTATTCCCCATGTTCTTCATTGGATGTCACTGCTCCAACTCACCACCACCCTCATGGTTACTTATCTAATTGGAGGATACCGCCCAAAAACTTTTTCACCTCCCCACTATCATTGGTCTCACCTTCCTCTTCATCGCTACATCTCTCTATCACATAGATCATCACTAATGTCCCAAACACCCACTAATTCATTCCACCTAGAATTACTCTTCAGTCACTCAATGTTGTAAGTCTACAAAACTTTTTGTTTATCCTCTCACAAATATATACGTTTTCAATAAATATTTATACTAAACCCCTAGAAATTATCCATCTACATGATAATCCATCCAGTTAAGAAATGATCTCTCGTAAACCTAGTCATGTTTCAATTTGCAATTGAACATGTCATATTGATTACTATTTGTATTCTTATATGACATCATATTTCTCAATTTATTCCTCCAGGACACTCAATGTAATTTTCTCTTGGTATACAAGTCTGCACATTTGTTATTTACTAATACTAGGATCCATCATTGAAATCGTCATACTACGTTTATCTAAATTTCTCACATGTTCAATACCTCAAGTAATCATTCAACCACATTATGTAATTTAACGTAATCCTTGTGTCCCAGTATCTTGCATATTTTATTAATGATTCTTTCCTTTATTTTCACTTCATCTTGTATTTGTTTTGTATGCCAATTTCACCAAATGTAAAAATAGTTCTTTATGTTGTGTATATAATAGAAATATATATGCCACATTCCCCATCCATGGACACATGATTACATATTCCTTATATGTTAATATATTTCTTGTATAAGTACACACATATATATATATGTGCATGTTTGTGTGTTCATTGTGTGTATCATTGATTCCATCAAATAGGGTAAGCGATACATCCATCGTGTGCATATGAGAAGAGGTAAATAGTGATTATCAGGGGCTCAAATCGTATATGTTAAAAGATCATCTGTTCCCTTGTTATGTCATTCCATTCTATGATATGTTTTTCCCAATGATATGTTTATATCCATTTATTCTCATTGGCATCTTTAATTAATTTTGTATGAACGATTTTATTTCTTATTATTGCATCTTATTTTCAATATTTTATTATGATATTCAAATACTTATTTAGAACTCAAAATAATATTGAATGTTTTTCATATCAATTTTGCCAATATTTTTTATTAATTTGTTCTAAATATTGTTAATAGTGACATAATGTATATCATTGGTTTTTTTAACAAAAAAAGTGATTGACATGTTTTCAGGTTTTATAGTGTGAAAATGATTTTTCATGATAAATTTATTCTATAATTTATAATAATTAGGAAAAACTGTAAATGTAAAAAACGTGAAAAAAAGAAAAAATAATCAATAAAATGATTGGATTAAGATATTGTACACCCATAATATGAATGTTATACAGAAGGACCTCTTGATAGAACTTTTAAACGTGAGATGTTTCTAGTTGAATGAATATTTCCTCCTAAAAATGTTCTCCCTCTATAAGCCACTCGACTAAAATACGCGAACTCTATTTAATTTGAATAATCTCAAGAAGAAAATAGAAATATGGGGTTGAAAATGGAAATAGTTTACATTAGCTATCATCTATTACAAATATTTCATAATAATTATTTTCTTAACATATCATATATGTGAAGAATCTACATGATACTCTTTTACGTTAAAAATAATCAATGAATTAATATATCTTAGTTAATAGTTTTTTTAACCATGGATTTCCCTAATTTGGGTCAGAATACAGAAATTATCATTAGAACATTGGATTTACGGGAAAAAAACACATGCAATTCAATATTAAAATAACTAATCATCTATGTTTTATTCATTCGTGACATATAAAATAATAAAATTAATTCATTATCTATATAATATTACAAATCATTTATTATTAGTGTATCATTCATTATAATTAATTCATTATAACTCATTAAAAAGTATTCACTAATCTTTGTAATAGATTATTCACATAATCTATGTCATAGATTATATGTGTAATAACTGCAACAAATTATATGTGTAATATTTATATGTGAAATATATCAATATTTTCAATCTCTATAATAGATTGTCTCTATAATCTCTATACCATGTTATATGTTTATCACTCATTGCAATTCATCAATAGATTACAATTCATCGCTATATTATTAGTCTATGATATCAATGTAATCACTTTAACTGATTCATATCTTTTATATAATATTTCTATGATTTGTGTAATATATCAATATGTGTATCAGTAATTACCATGAATTTCATTGAAGTATAAATATGGAATATCAATTTTTATACTGGATTTGTACCAATCTAAGGTGTGGGATGGTTTCATGTTTGTTTACTATAATAGTAGAGATAGGTTGGGTATTTTGAATCCAGAGGCAATGTAACAAAAAATCAATAATTTTTGTCATCACTTAATAGATTTTAGTGGCTCACATACTTCATTGTTTCATTGGATCATTTATTGGTACAATCAAAATAGGGCGGGTTGAAAACAAGGAATGGATTAGTTACAGTTCCTATCTGAATTTGGTCAAAAGAATCTAAATAACCAGAGTGTACCTTGTCTTCCACTTTTTGATGATTCAAGGTTCATTTTGTGCTTTCTCATATCTATAAAAAATATTTGAAAAATATGTTACATATATTACCATTTTGGGAAATCCTTATTAAGTTTTAACTATTTTTTCATGTTTTATTCCCTTTTTACATTATGTTAAAGTGTAGTTCATCTATCAATATTTGTATGGGAGGCTAGAGGTGAAGGATGTGTCCTTTATTGGAGGAGGTGATGTGAAGCGGCATGTTGATGTAGGATGTTCAAACGAACTTGGTGTGCATTACTAGAGGTAGGGGCCTTATCAGTTTCTGAATTATATGCATCCTCCACCACTAAGGATACACAATTAATGCCACTATACCTCATCTCAATGATGAAATAGATACAATTAATCTGTGAACCCTAGAAGGAGCTGATTATCATCTCCATCTCTTCAAGATCGATCTCATCCACTATGACTCAGTCACCAAAAGCAGTTTCGGTCGCATCAGTATCTTTCACATGGCATCCCCTGGGGTCGTTGAATGTATTATAGATCCCTCTGAGGTTTTGGAGTAAGGAATTCATGGAATAAAAAATGGGCTAACTGGGTTTTATATTAAAATTTTTACTTTCAATAATTTGGTACTTGGCCTATGGTAGTTACATCGTCTACTTTTTTCCTTCATATAAAATCATAATTGTTCATATATTGTCCTCAAGGGTTAGTATTTCAAGATAGAAGATGAATACTGCAATCATAAGGGTCTATGGAATAACATCTATAAGAAACAGGACAAAACACTTCCTAGGAATTTTTCTCGAATGGTGGCTTGGATGTGTTTGTGTTAAATATGTGAACTTTCATGGGTCATATTCTACCCCCAATGTAGATAGCATGCATGAAAACTTTTCGTTTCATACTATATGGTATTTCTATGCACAAAATTCCTACTTAATTCTCTCTTTGACCAGTGAAACATAGGTTTGAAATTGTTTGACACTTTTAATTACATAATGACCTTGTATCAATATGTGGGTGATTCAATATATTTGTAATATATAAATACATTTTGTAATATATTTATATTATATCATTAAAATCTGTATTTTTAGTCTGTGAATTCATCAATAAACTATTTTCTAAAATGTAACATATGTGTAATATGTTATAATATATGTATTATTCATTTTCGATCCTACATGGTGTCTCCTATTACTAAATTAATCAGTTCATATACTAGAGGACGTGACGTTATCCCATTGGTATGGATGATTCTTCTTTGTGTGTTGGATTGGAATGTAGTCTAATGTGATGTAATTATAAGTGATCAATATCATTGTTGCCTTGTCCTAACTACGTTGATGAAATTCATTGGTTGATCCCATTTTCAGTGTCAATAATTAATGGGAAAAATAATCTATGAAAAAAAGTATGGATGGAGGTTGATGGAGTTTCATGTACAGTCTTTTGGAGTTTGAACATTCATGAAAATGTTTATAACATGTTTTCTGAATCGTTATGAATTTTCATGGATTTTCAACATGTTTTTATGTTATGTTTGAACTTATTTTCAAATAAAGTTTTCTAGAGTATAATATAACCTAATTTTATAATTATCATATAATAAATTTATTATATTTATTTATATTAATAAATATAATATTTGAATATAAAAATAATATTATTTTATTTGAAACATAAATGATAAAAATATATTAATTTTTGGTGTATCTAATAGAAGTTAATAAAATTATTTAGAGGTAAATTTTTCATATGAGCCTATTGTTAGTTTTTTTATCAACATATATATTATCTATTGATATTATTATAATTACAAGAGAACTATTTTCATTGTAATGATAACATTTAGAAACATAGTTTTTACCAATAATTTAGTAACAAGGAAACACTACTCCATATATTTTCATTACTGTATGTTTAAGAGGTTGATCGACCATAGTGGTTTTTAAATGAAATATTAGTGACCAATAATGGAAGTCATAAATTCAAAATTCAAAAAACACAAGATATCACCAACATTCAACATTGCCTTTCCTATGATTTCACTTCAAAATTCCCCTGTCAACCCCATTGTAACCATGCTTCCTCCTTCCACCCCCAACACTCCTTGATAAACACTCGAACCCCCCCCCCCCCCCAACATTACAAATATTAATTACATCCCTCCTTCAACAGCCCCATATACCCCACGACTATCCTCCATGTACCTAACACCCTCTCGTAACTGTGCATCTTCCATGGCTGATGTCGGAAAGTTTTTTCTCCCACCCCATCACCTCATGTGGCTTGTTGTGTTAGAAAAATAAAATAAAAATTGAATGAGGGTGTTTTCATGGAGGAAAATTAGAGGATTCCTTAGGAGTTCGTTGTTGGTCTTTACCGGTGGAGAAACTATGACTGCCAAAAATTGTCTCATGGTGGCCTCTAAAGGTCATTAGTGGCCTCTTTTTGCGGTCAGTAAAGGCCTATAATTTAGTAGTGACACATCTATTGTTAAAATTATTTACCAACATAAAAGGTAAATTTACAAACAAATATGTCGAATCCATTATTTTATTTTGAGGTATCATTTTTTTCATTTTGTATCTTATATTTATTCATTATTGTACACATGTTTTTTGGTAAAATGTTTTTATTTGGATGTTGACACCTAGTGGTTCAGGGTTAAGGGAAACCATGTGCCATCCTCCAGGTAATCATTCAGCCAATTTCGTCCCAAACATAGGAGACATAATAGTTGACAGAAGGTTTGGAAAACCATATGGGATAACCATCAGCATGTTCCTCTTAGACAGTGAGGGATCCATGGTTTCAGCACAGTTTTGAATACCATTCTGGAAAACCATGAAAGCTATCCAGGTCATTAAAAATTTATAAATTACCCTATTCCCCTCTTCTTATTTAACCCTAAAAAACCTCTAATTCAAAACCTACTTGATTTTTAGACATGAGATCTTCCTCAAAAACGTCTTGTAGATTTTGAGCATCAATCATTAGGTGGTTTTGGTGTGTAATCATTAAGTATCCATCAATAATGTATCATTTTATTTGGTTCCATTCTTCTTCTAGGGTTTCTGTTCCTTCCCCTTTTAGTTTTACTTTTTGATTGGGTAGTATGACCTAGTGATGGTTTGATTTTGGAGGTAAATATTCAATGTTTTTGTTCTATTAATCTTTTATAGGGGCATTCTAATATGCGTTTATAGTTTTATAATAGTTTTTGGAAGTATCTGATATTTAAATAATAGGTTCCATGATTTTACGTTATTATATTTTTTCAATATGCTATAATGGTTGATTAAATTTGTTATATGGATTTTGTTTTTTGTGCAAAAAATGATTTGGGAATTTTTTGACATGAATATGTGAATAATGTTGGACATTTAAATGAAATATTTTGTGTTTCATGTGAACCTAATTTAAGTGTTTCTTGAAAGTGTTCCATGATTGTTTGAAAGGTACAAAATTTGTATTCAAAGTGATTTTAAGGTTATAATGTGTTGAATGTAGGGGTTTTAATGTAAATTTATTTTTTTTCATGTAAGCATATAATTTTTCACCATAAATGGGGTTTATAAATTGTAAAAGTGGTTTGAAACATGTTATAATGTGGATATTGTATGTTTGAAGTTGAAAGGGTCTATGCCCATGGAAATATATGGATTTCATGTATTCAAATCATGCAGTGTTTCAAAAGGGGGCTTTTTGAATTGTTAAAATTTAATGAAATGTGTTTCCAAATGGTTTTGGTGTGCATGGGAAATTAATTTGGTTTTGTTTATGGAAATATGGTGGGTTTCATGTGGTATTTGATCATTAGTTAAATGTGATTTCTATAAAATGTTTATTTCCTTTTGTTTTCATAATTAGTGGAATGTGTTTGTGAATGTGAAAACTTAAGTGACATGAGAAATTGAAATTTGTGCACAAAAGGAATCTCGGGTATCTGGATTGGAGAACTAGAACCAGTACGCAAGTTGAATTGGTAGTGGAAGGTCTTGTATTCTTCTAGAAGGATTGATTTGACAACAATAACTAAACTTGTGATATGATTAGATTCCATTAGACAGTGGGATGGGATCCCCTATAGTTTATCGTGCTGGAGAAAATGTTGGTTTTGGATTATTATAGGGGAACCACTAGACCTTGGGATTCATTCCCTTCTTGTGGCTCGTGCATGATAATGTTGAATGTTATTCTTGTAGAATTTTTGTCACTGTGGTACAAGGTTACTAGGGTCCCATTCGTGCCAGTTACTAGTAGAAATTATCCATGGTACTCTCTTGTGACAATAATCTATTATATATTTTTTATGTGATGCGGTCCTAACTATTAGTATACGGTGGACATTTTGAACATTTTTGTTTTAATAGAAGTTTCATTTGAAAATTTTTTTCTCTCATAAAAGTGGTTTCTTGAAAAAAAAATTCGTTGAGATATTCCTTGAAAATTCCTTCCAATGTTTTATTAAAATTTAAATGCTAACTTATGTTCTAATGTTATAGAATGGAATCCTTCTTTTTTAGTGATATCCTACATGTATTTTTGTACACAATAGTGACAAATTTTTGTGTATGCTTAACTTTTTATGTGTGACCCTGATAAAGGATATATGTCTCTTGGTAGTGATGGTAGATCTGACTACTATATTTCCACTTATTATAGGTGTTGGTGGAAGTTTCTTGAGGGTGATGACCCTCTTTTTACATAGTGGTTTTGGGGATGATTTTTTCCTATTCCATTGTGGAATTATTTGTGTTTGGTTAAATTTATAAAACATGAATCTAAAAAATTATGTATCTCATTTTGTTATGGTTATTGGTTATTTGATGTTTTATTCTCACGGGTTTTTGATTATTATATACATGGGTGAAATCATTCCCAATGTATACTTTTATACCCAGGTACTAGTTTCCAGCCTATGGAGATCGGTAATTCCATTTGGGCCATGCCATAGATCTAGTTGGGTGGGGGGTTGTGTGACACTCCGTCCTAGTTCGTGAAAAAATGATATCAAAGAAGGTTTCTCTCTTTTTGGGTAAATTTATTTTAGAAGAGTCTTTATAGACTAGAGCTATCACTGTTGGGGCATGCAGTTCTGGTTTCAAGTGGGGTGTCTATCCAACACATCTCATGAATGGACTCCAGTGGCAATGAGATGTTTGGAATTTGGTTTGGATTCTCATCCATGTGATATGTATGGGTTAGAGACTGTATATGCACATCAGGCGAGGGAAATGTGGTTTAGGATTGTTGATTATGTTTGTTATGACTTTGTTTGTGATTACATAATTTTTTTGGAAATCAATTTTATTTCATTAAATTTTCAAAAAATAATTCTGATGGATGTATTGATTATTTTTCCAATTGTTCGTTACATGTTGTAGTAAGATGCCTCTCTAGAGACTTCCTGTTCAATCAAGAGAACATGCCAATGGGATTTAACCATCACCAATCGAATGGAGGTTATTGGGAGAAGCAGTTTTGGCAGTTCAAGATTTGGGAGTAGTAAGGTTCTGGTCTTACTCATGTTTGGGATGTTTAACTAATACCTATAAAGAATGAAGATTATGTGTTCCTAAAAAGCAATCCTCCTTAATTCCAGGTCATCACAGATCCCCAAGAATCAGAGGTGTTCCTTGAGATGATAGAGGGGATGTTTGAGTTTCATGACACGCCTAATGAATTCCATGTGATGTGTCCAGTGTTCATGTTTGATGGTCCTAGTCAGATGTGGTGAAATATAGTGGAACAAGATGGAAATATCGACTAAATGGGTTAGAAATATTTTATGTTCATATTTAAAAATAATATTTATCCTGATATTTTAGCCTTCACTGAGTCTCGAGAGTTTTTGGATATCATAAAGGGAGGCTTGAACATGATGAGGTGGGATAACATCTTTGCAGAGATGGATTGATTCACACTTGAGGTCATTTCCAATGATAAGATAAATTCCCTCATGTTCAAGATAGGTTAGCAGATAGATATCTGATCCCATGGCTTTTTTTAGATGAAAACAAATACGGAGGTGGTTGATCTTCTACAATGGTGTAAATTTATTGTATTGGAAACCATGGTTTCTCTTGAGATATGTATTTTGTGGGTATAGATTTTCATATGTGAAAAGGAGGAACTAGATTGAGTATGAGAAAATGGGAGGAGGTAGTTCAGTCCATCCCTCCCAATTTTCCACTGTTGTGGCTTTAGGGTCTAGGTTGATCCCACACCACCATTTTCAGAAGGACTGAAACATGTGATCTATCTGTGCTTCTCCAACAAAACCTTACCACCATTTTAAAACTATGGGGAACATGTAATGTTTTTGAAATATGGAAACACTATAAATGAGTGGTGTATGATCTGTAGCATTAAAAGGGATTTAAGCATGGTTAAAACCATCTAGGATAGAGGGATCTTGATTTGGAGGTCCTGGTGATAGGGATAGATCTTCTTCAAGGAAGAGTCAGTTTAGGGTAGAGCCACATGCCTTTGATCATTCTCAGGATCGAGCTGATATGAGGGAACATCATGTTTTGGAACTAGAGATAGTGGAATCAGATGCAAGTCCTGCAAAAATTTGAGGTTCCATTCTTATTATATCATCTTTGGTAGCTTCATTGTTTGACACATGTGCTTTTATATCTTTTATTTATACCTATTTTTTGATGTAATGAAATTTCCAAATGATCTTATGACTTATATGATTTAGTTGGTGGTGCCTCTTGGTAAGAAGAAATAAAAGGGTTTCAAGTGTCCATCTTGTGGAATTATTGTGTTAGTGGTTGTGTTGGATTTTTATTCCCTAGTTTTGGGGATGTACCTATTCAATGTAATCCTTATAATGGATTAAATGGTGCATTTTTGGGAACACAACATTGATTATCATTGGTGGGTGTGTTTTGGGGCACTTGATGGGATCACCCATGTTTTTTCATGGTGAATGAGATCCTTGGTCAGGAAGTACTGGAAAAAAACCTAAGGATTTTTTCAATATTGATTATCAATTAACATCTATCATGTTATCAGATGATTGTACGAGTCTTATAGATTGTTTACCACTTGTATTGGATGAGTTCCTAGAGGTATTTTCAGATGATTTCTCAGGATTTCATCATGAGTGGGATGTGGAGTTATCCATTGATTTGGTGTTGGTAACACCACTAATATATCTTACCCCAAACTGTATCCTCCTAGTTGATGTAATTAACAATATAGTTGGATGATTTAAATCCAAATGATTTATTTTCATGAGTGTCTCAATTTGTTCCGCCACTGTACTATTTGATAATAAAGACGACGGATCGCTCCAGTTGTGTATCGATTACTGAAATTTGGTTAAATAAATGATTAATAATAAGTGCCATTTTCCCCATATTGATGATATTTTTTATCAGATTGTGGGGGGGATGTGGTTCTTTATGATCGATTTTTGTTGCGGTAATCCCCAAGTCTGGGTTAGAGAGGTGAATGTTCTGAAAACAACTTTTCAATGTAGGTATGACCATTTTTAGTATTTTATCATGCAATTCATGTGGAAAAACACCTAAGAGATATTTATGGGGCACATGAATATCATTTCCCATCGAAATATCAAAATTTTTGTTGTGGTATTCATGGATGAAATCATGTATATTCTGTGACTGTGGAGTAGAAGATTGACATATGAGGAATGTGCTAGGAACTCTTCGGGATTATCAACTCCATGCCATGTTTTCCGTATACACCTTCTGGATTAGAGAGGTTATATTTCTGGGACATGTTATCTAAGAATGTGGGATATTAGTGGAACATGTGAAGATCAGTTCAATGATGTAATGTGAGAAGATAAATTATGTTTTTTAGATCCAGAGAATTTTGGGATTGGCTGGGTATTACAGGTAGTTTGTTTGATATTTCTCTCACATTACATTTTACATGATTGTCCATACCCAAAGTGGGGTAATGTTTTAATAGAACACAGAGTGTCAGGAATCCTTTGAAGAGCTTAAGAGGTATTTGAATGCAACCCCTATTTAGATTTTTCGGATTCAAAAAAGAGATATGTATTTTATTATGTTACGTCTGTTATGGGTCAAAGGTTTGTGCTAATTTAGAATGTCAATTTAATGGAATATGGTTCTCAACAACTCCGATCACATTAAAAGAATTACTCAACCTATGACTTGGAGATAGAATAAGTGAAACATGCCTTGACGGCATGGTGTAATTGTATTTTGGGGGAGAATTTTTTGTTCTATTTTGATTATACGATATTATCCCACATTTTCCCCCAGAGAGTTCTAAATTTCAGGTAGATTCATTTTGTTGAGTACCTTCAGGGGTTCGATTTTCATATCTTCTACACCCAAAAAAATATAAAGTGGTTTCAGAGGCATTGGGAAGAAAAAATACGGAGTAAGTGCTGAATCAGTCAAAGGATGAGTGCACTCTGATTGGATTTTTTTCTTAGATTCACATAGAGACAAAGGTTACATAGTGGAGGTGTCTTCTTTTCTAGTTCTCATATGACACCTTCCTTTTTGGTTTTGATTCTGAAAGATCAGCTGACTGATCATTTCTATTATAATTTTATGCAATTTATAAATGTTGAGAATGTTTCTTATGAGTGGTCATTGTCTCCTGAGGGAGTGTTGTTCTTTAAGGGTCACATTGTGGTACTATTGTGGTAATAGAAGGTGGTTATGAATAATATCCACTAGTGATAATGGGTCATTCATCCAGGTACCACCAATACGTTCTATGATGTGAATTGTCATTTCTTGTTGTCGGGTATAAGGTTGTACACAGTGTTCTCTGTATCGTGGTTTTATATATGACAGTAGGATAAAGCATAAAACTAAAATCGCTCTGGTTTTATTTAGTAGCTACCCATTCCAACCTAGATGTGGGATGAGATATCTATTAATTTCATTGATGTCTTACCTCATACTCCTCAGGGGTGGAACTCTATTTTATGTGGTGATTGACTTTATGACCAAATTAAGCAATTTCATTGCAATTTTGGATTCATCCAAGGGGGACGAGTTGAGTTGCTTGTATTTCCAGGAGATATATTGGCTTCATGGCATGTATTGAATGATTGTTTCAGATATGGAACCTCATTTGACCTCATGATATTAGGAAGTCCTTAAAAAGATAATGGGGGTAGTAAGTTATTTTTAGGTTAGTATACCACCTTGAAAAGTATAGTTAGAAAGAGAGGGTGATTTAGATCATAAAAGAAATGATCGGGGAATGTGTGTTGGATTGTGGAGGTTCATGGGATATTAATTTAGGTTAGTTAAATATTTCATATAGAATTTACCATTCCTTGATTCGAAGAGACCCTTTTCAGGTTCTTTATTGTCATGAGTTTCAATCGGCATTATGTTGGGAAGAGGTAAGTGAGACCTTATTTTTGAGATGAGCCTTGTACAAAAAACATTTGATAATGTTAAGTTGATTAGGCATTGGTTTTTGATGGTTCAAACTCTCCATAATTCTTATGATGATTAGAGTCACAGATCATTGTAATTTTTTTGGATGACCAGGTGTTTCTGAATGTGGATCCTCAAATAGGTCACATTCATCTCGCTATTTATTGGAAACCAACGTTGAGGTATGTTATAACTTTTGATATTAAAGAAAGATTTGGTAAGGTTGACCAACAATAGGATTTTCACAATAATTTTATATCAATAAATTATGTGTTCCATGTCTCATAGCTGAAAAAGTAAAATCTAGACCAATCTCATGTGTTGAATCTGAAAGAATTGGAGTTACAACCTGATTTTTCAGTTTTTGAGCGTCATGTGAAGATTCGGGAATCTCAAGAGAATGTTCTCATGGGAAGTCCATAAAATTGGTCTAATTCACTTCTCATCATGGCAGTGATGGGCATGAGACGTGGGAGAAGAAGTACTGGGTGGAGGAAGAGTATTTGTTTATTATGATCAATCCGTAGAGTGACTTTCCAAAGTCGAATTGCTTTCACAGTATAGAGAATATTCACGTCCATGATTTTTTTTTGAGGTATTATTTTGTTTATTTTTTGTCTTATATATTTTAATTAGTTTACGCAGTTTTATTGGTGGAATGTATGGATGTTTAGGGTCATAGTAGGTGGTGTACGAGTAATGTACAGTTAAGAGAAACCATATACCATCCTCTAGGTACGTGTTCGTTAAGTTTTATCCAAGATAGAGTACACCACATGGTTGATGCATTGTTTAGAAAACCATTTGGGATAACCATGTGCAATGTTCCCCATGGATAGTGAGGGATAGACAGTTTGGAAAATTGTGTGGGAAAACCATGAACGTTTCTATCTAGGTTATTAGTATGTGGAAAAATATTTTTTTTATTCATATTTTACACTAAAACACATCTAATAAAAACATAATAAATTTTAATCCATGGGAGCTTCGTCCAACCCGTCATGGAGCCTTTGAAAATAAATATTTGGGTATTTGTGGTGTGAATTCAACAAGGAAGCATCATTTAAGTCTCTTTTCCTTTGTTTTCTTCATTCGTCTATGGGTTCTCTTCCTCCCTCATTGTGTTCAAATTTTCTAGTATGTTTTTTGACCTAGTGAGGGTTATATCAGGTTGTTTTGGGGAAATATTAATAGATCTTGTTTGATAAATTCAATATATAGTCTTGTTGAGGTGTGGATTGTGTTTTTCAGTGGTTTCTGAAATTTTTTGATCTTGAGGTTAGTGGATCTATTCTTCTATATTATCATATGTATTTTATTTTAATTAATGGTTTTTTAAAGGTGTTCTATGGATTAGGTTTGTGGTATGAAATATGATTTTGAAATGTTTTGGCATGAATATATGATGAAAGTTGGTTTTCTAAATTAAATTGGTTATGTTTCATGTGTGACATAATATATATATATTTATAGAGTTACATGATTTTTTGAATGGGGATAACTGAGTTTCCAATGAGAGTTAAACTATAGAATGTGTTGAAAGATGTGTTTTCCAAATAAAATTTATTTTGGCATGTTGTATTCTTATTGTGAACATTAAATGTGGTTTTTTAATCATAAATGTGATGTGAAACATGTTATAAATTGTATTTGGTGTTTGTATGAATTTGAAAGTGAATTTTCTCATTCTAATGGTTGGATTTCATTGGTGAACTTCTTATAGTTTTTTCAAATGGTCTTTTTGAATTGTGCAAATGGTGCATTATATATTTCCAATCGGTTTGGTGCATGAGGGAAATGAAATTGGTTCTATTTATGAAAAAATGGTGGGTTTCATGTGGTAATTGATAATTTGTTAAATTTGAATCGTGAAAATAGTGATTTCATTTGTATTTTTATGATGCACGGAATGTTTGTGTGAATGGGATGATTTATTTGACAAGTGAAATTGAAATTTGAGAACAATGGGTATATCAAGTATTTGGGTGGGAGAACCAGAACTAGTATGTTATTTTACATAACAGTGGATTGTTCCAAATTATTCTAGTAGGATTGGCACTACAACACTAACTAATCATATTATATGATCAGATACCACTAGACATTTGGATGTGATCCCTTCTATTGGCATGAGAATGGGAAAACGGTTTTCATTGGCTTATTATATGGAGACCACTATACCATGCTATGTGTTCCCCTATAGTGGGCCATGCAAGATAATGTTGTTGGTTAGGGTGGGAGAATTTTGGTCACCAAAGTACGAGGATTCAAGGGTACTATTTTTGGAAGTTACTAGTAGGGATTTCTCATTGTTCCCTCATGTGACATGATAATATTTTGTGATGATTATGTTTTCAATGATATGATTCGGGAAAATTCATTCTAATGTTTCTTCAAAATGTGCATTTTAATTAATAATCTTATGTTATTGCATGAAATTCTTATTTTTGGGTGATATCCAAGAAGGATTTGGATCACACCCAATATACAACTTGGTGTGGGTTTATACATTGTTATGTGTTACCCATGTAAAGGAAGGATGTCTTGTGTCAGTGATGGTCGATCTAGTTTCTAGTTCTACACATATTAGAGGTTTTGGTGGTGGTGGATTGTAGGTTATCACCCTCTTTGTGCTTGTAGGTTTTTTGGAAGGTTTTTTCACATTTAATTATGATCATTGGGATGATCCATGAAAATTATTTCTAATTCATTATGAAAATGTTCATCTTAATTTATATTATAATGTTATACCATTAAATCCTTCCTTTTTGGTGATATCCTACCAGGACATGGATTAAACCATACATACAACATTTAGTGTGTGTAGACATTGTTATGTATGAACCATGTAAAGGAAACATTTCTCATTCTAGTGATGGTGGATCTTTTTTATAGTCTTCAACTTATTGGAGGTTTTGGTGCTGGAGGATTGTAGGTGATGACCCTCTTTGATCATGTAGGTTTTTTGGAAGGTTTTTTTCTCATTTCATTATGGTATTGTTGGTTTTTGGTTGAAATTGTAAACCATGAATATGAAAATTTATGTATCACATTTGGTTATGGTTATGGGATATGTGATGTTTTATTCTAATTGGTTCATTATTGTTATATACTAGGGTGAAATCATTCCAATAGTATATTATCGATAATCGGGCACTAGTTTCCCCCACATGGGGATAAAGATTTTTCTTCAAGCCATGACATAGATCGGGTTGGGTGTCAGGTTGGATGGAGCTCCGGCATGGTTCTCCACAATATTTTTCCATGTTGAAAAAATACAAATTTTTTTAGTGTTTTTTTTTAAATTTATTTATATGTAAATATGAATTTTTTCATATTTGTGTGTGTATATTCAATAAAACATGTATTTTTTTATATACATGTATTAATATATACCTAAAAATATTTATAGTTGTATGTACCTATATATGTATATAATAATGCGTGCATTTTATTATATATATATATATATTTACATCAATTATATTTTCATATAATTTTAATAATATATATTTACGTACTTATATTAGTATTGAGTTATATATGTATCTTCATGGGTACCTACACATAAAGATATTTATTTTACTGTGATTTTATAAAACAATATAAATTTTTATGTATATATATATCCATGTTCATATATATAAATATATTATTGTTTATGTCTGTGTTCATTAGTTTTTATATTTTTTCGTGATCAATAATTTTTATAGTTATGTGAAGATATAAGTATTGTTTAGGATATTTTATTACATGTCAATACATGAATCTAAATATTATTATTTTAGATACATACACATAGATATTAATATGCATACATATAAATATATTAGTGTGATTATTTATAAATATACCTTTTTATAACAATATACAAAAATTAATATTTAAAAGTTTATTGTTTGTATACACCATGTATAACACTTAATTTTTATCTTCATTGTACATATGCATGTTTATACCTATTTTTATATATAGTTATGTTTAAATATTTTTGTAAATAATTAAATTAACATAAATTCATATATGTATGTATGTATGTACTTGTAGTTATATATAGATATATACATGTAGAGATACTAATATTTAGACGAATGTAGGTATATATAATTAAATTCACTTATAAATATTTGTATTTTTATTAACCTATATTAATGTATGTATGTAGGAATATATAACTATATATATCTGTGTGTGTGTTCTTATATATTAGTTAATTCATATAATTAAAAATATTTATTGTTGTATATACATATATTTAAATGATTGTATGTACATATCCTTGTGTGTACTTGTATTTGAATGTAATTACATTAATTATATTTGTATATAATGGAAATAATATATATATATGTTTTTTTATTAATATTGATTTATGTATGTATGTGTATCTTCTCATATTTAAAAATATGTAATTATGTTTTTATGAATGTATATCACTATACTAATTTTCATATATAAATGTACCAATTTATATATATATATATATATATATATTAATGTTTATGTTTCTAGGTATGAAAATATTCAACACATATATATATATGTATATATGTAAATTGAAATTATATTATATTATATATATGTGTTTATATGATCAATAATTTATATTTATTTATTTTTTGACACATAATTTCACTATGTGTAAGTAATTATATAAGAATACAATATATATATACTCATTGATTTATAGGTGTGTCTATGTGCATGATCAGTAATTTCTAGATATATGTATTGATATCTTGGTATAAAAAAAATTAATTACTACATAAAATGAATATAATAACTTCATTCAATATATTATACTTAAAATTTATATTATATGTATAATTAAAAATACATTTATGTATATATACATATTTTAATGTGATATATGTATGAAATTATATATATATATATATATATATATATTCTGGAAAATAATAATATAAGTATGTATATATATTAATAAATATATATATACACATATAATCATTAATTTCAAAAAAAAAATCGATATATATTTTTTTTAACTTATTTTGTTTGTATAAACAAATAACTAAAGGAAAAGAAAATTTACATTGCAAAAAAAACTGATATATGAAAAAAAAAATGTATCATAAATGGGTCTAGATTTATTTTCATTGATTTAACGAATGCAGGTGTTGACAAATTGAAATTCTAGTACCATTTGAATATATTATAATATATCATAGATTATTAGTGGAAAATGTGAATGGATGACAAACAATATAATTTGTGATTAGATATGTGACGTGATATGAATTGCGATTTAGGTATTGCAATATAATTATTAATAGGTTCAATTCTATGATTTGTAAATGATGGGATGTTGATCCATCATCATTTTAATTTCCCAGCTGAAATGGTGTGTTAATTTTGAGCCTACAATTATGACACATGGGTTAACAAAATCAGATGGTTTATAAATTAGTAGTCTTCCCAAAACACCCACATTCTTTTCAGTATGTCAAATTCATCCTCCATCAATGCCAATTCCATTTCTCACTCAGCAATTAATTTATTCCCCATAAAAAATCATTGATCGAATATGTTTTTCTCAAATAGAATTAGAATTTCAATATTTCGGCACCAATGTGAATGTTACATCAATAAGAAAATTTCTAGACCCATAGAGAATATATATTTTTGAATTTTAAAACATTAATTTATAGATTTATTTTTTTGTGTGAATTTAAAAAATATTTTTTAAAATATCTTATTTATTATTGGTTTATAAAATCCAAATTCATTTAAAAGATTATGCATAAATAAGTTTTTTAAAATTAAATAGAATACCTGACTATTTATATATATATAATTATTCAAGTATAATATTACATATTTATTTATTTATATATGATTAAAAACATACATATATTATTATAATTAATTAAAAATATTTATATACAAGAATATGAAACCATATGTATGTACATGCATTCTCCCATGAAGATATAAAAATATTTACAAATACTATTATTTTCATAACATATAAATACAAATATATACTTACTTACATATATCACACATACATTCATATACCACATTAACATATCTATATATAAAAATAAATATATACATATATATAAATGCATATATCACTTTAATAAATGTATATATATATATAAATATATATAAATACACATACAACATAAATTTTGTGGCATAAAATTTAGAAAGTTATTTTATAAACTTTATGAAATAACTAAATTTTTTATTCAAAAATATCAATAAATACATAGAAAAAATATCAATCACGTACACAAAAATATATATAAATCAATAAATATATATATATATATATATTGAATTCTTACATAATTACATACACACGTAAAAAAAATTGAATAAAAACACACACACACACAAACACATATATATATATATAATAAAAATAAATTAATTTTTACATATATATTTTTGTTTTTGTGTTATATATATTCCTAGATACATACCTCTATATATATATATATATTTAGGTTGATGTATACATGAAAATTAATATTCTCATATACATGCATATATGCCAGGAAGGTTCATGAGCCGATCAAAAGCCTAGTCCTAATAATTTTTTAAAGAAAAGTAAATGAAGAACAACAACACATATCATGTGCAATAAAAAGCACCACAATACCCAAAATTGGCAGACAACGCCACCCAAAAAACATGGTAACAAAATATACACGCATAAATGATCTGAAGATCTCCAAAAGTGTATGGCCCATTGACCCAAATTTATTTTCTCATAAACCCATCATAAAATATAACACACATAAAAATATACCAAATACCTATGAATCATGACACCCCTCAATCATCATGCACCTACAATTCCCTGACTGTAGTTAGTCCAAGCTATCCATGATATCAAAATCCAAGCATTCTTCACGAGTATGCGACATTGCTCTCCGAAGAATTCGATCGCACCGAGCTCTAGCATGTAGTATAACACATCCTTTCCTAGCCTGAATCCCAAAATCTTCAACATCATGAGTCCATCACTACCTGCGAACCAAGGTAAAACGCACACCCTAAGAACCATGTCCATCATCATCCATAACTCGAGAACGACCCCAACCCATTCTGTACGTCGTCTGTGACAACTGGACGTCACTCAGATCATGATCACCTACCTACTCTCGAATTACATCATCATCAATGAGGTGAATTCTACCACTTAAAAAGGATTTCCTTGGATCGTGATTACCGACCAGAAACACCACTGCCGTCAACCCAGCCCTCCAACCACCAGAATCCCAAACTAGACACCAACCATGATATTTCACCCTCTCCCCCTTTCATCTTCATTTCAAATACAACCTTATACTAATAGACCTCCATCACCCATCATTTCCCTCAGCAGTCATCCATGATCTGGGCTCCACCTGACACACAAATCCAATCATCACTACTTGATAGATGACTTCATTGGCATTAAACCACTACCTCATTGTAGGTTTAATCAAAAACATCCAACTCGTGAAACAACTCCCCTTTGTAAAAAATGTCACTACATTGGTCACTCACCTAATTTATATAAATCATAATTCCTAGAACGAGCTTACCAAAATCTCAAATCCACCATCCTCGTAGCTGGGAGTAGACTTTGTCAACATCAAATTAGATTTCGGCCAGATGTTAGCCAAATCACCTCTATCACCCCTCCAATCTGAAATGGCTCTTTATAACATTACCAAATTGTGTGAAATGTTTATGTAAAACACTTGCATGTGCCCAAAAACATCCATAGTGGATAGCCTATCCTCGTGGGTGCCCAGTTTTGAGTGATCATCCAAAGGATGGCTAAAAATTGATATAGAGATAAGCTCTCCTCTAATGAGTGATGCCATCTCGCCAAAATGCTTATACACATAAATGAATAAATTTAAATATGAGTTGAAGCACATACATACATTCATAAAAACTTATAAATATTAGTAAATGACTGAATGCATGAATTCATATATATTAATATAATTATTTATATAAATATATATAAGTATATGCATAATATTATATACATGCATATGTAAATATATATATATATATCTAAGTGTATACAATCACATACATAAAAACATACATACATATATATATGTTCCCACATGCTTGCATGCATGTGGGTACCATATTTTAGGGAAAATTTCAACAATACAATTCTCAATTGTGATTTTTCCTACGAATCTCCCAAATTACATTATTATATATAAACTCTTTCATATATTTATATACTTTGTTTTATATGTTAATATGATTGAATGTATATGTATGAAAAGATAATAATATTTAAATTTACATATGTACATGTATTAAAATATGCTGAATACTTTTGTGTATTTATATATGCATGTATATATATGTTTGTATGAATGCATGAATGTGTGTACATATATCTATAAATAACTACATTAATTATATTTTCATATAATTGAAAAAATATTTATTTGTATACATATATTAATATATATTTATATATGTACATTAGTATATACATGTACTTAATGAAATGTATTTATCTATGTGTGTATATAGATTTATTAAATTTTATGTATTGATGTATGTGTGAGATTATATATAAATATATTAATATGTATATATGTATGTATTTATGTATGTATGCATGGGTGTATGTATGTATGTATGAATGTATGTATGTGTGTATGTATGTATGTATGCATGTATGTATGTATGTATGTGTGTATGTGTGTATGTGTGTATGTATGTGTCTATGTATGTATGGATGTATGCATGTATGTATGTATCTATATATTCGTTGGTTTTTTTATATTTGTGTGACCAATAACGCATAGAGGTGTATAAAAAAACAATTATTTATAATAATATTTTAACACATATACTTGAATGAATCTAAATATTTTTATATATGTATACATTCAAATTGATATAAACATGCATGCATATAAATATTATCATATGATTATTTACAATTACACAACTATATATATATATGAGAATATAAATATTTATAAGTGTATTTTAAAGTGTATTTGTATAAACATAAAGAAATATATATTAATATAACAACAAAAATTTATAATATTCCAGTGATATAAAAATATAATTAATGTTATTAATTACATATATATGTGCATACATGATTTATCACAAGTAAACCCAGGTATATATATCAAGAAATATTTATGGGTATATTTTAATTCATTTTCACAGATGCATCAAAATATTATCACAAATTCATGCACGTATATACATACAATCATACATGCATGTAAATATTAGTATATATATACACCATTGCATCCTTGTGTATATCTAAATGTTATTATATAGAAATATACATATGTACGGGCATATTCTTATATTTATTCATACGCATATATATATAAGTGCATAAAAATACAAACATAGAAACATATGTACATATAAATATAAGTACCCACATTAATAAAATATATTATGAAATTATATAATGATTAATATATAAATATAATAATGTAAAAATTTCGTAGTGGAGACTTCCCAATGAAGATTGGGACTGGGAATCTCCCATTGGAAATTTATAGAGCACATGGGCACTATGAATCTCTCATTGGAGATTGGCCATTTAATGTTTTTAGTATAAATATCCCATGGGAGATTTATCATAATTAAAAAACAATAATTCATATTAATATAAATACCAACTTCCATGAATATATATATATATATATTTATGATATTATTTAACATTTCATATATAAATATAATAATGTACAAATATACCAGCAGATATTTCCCGGTGCATATGGGCAGCGTGAATCTCACATGGGAGATTTCACAGTGCATATCTGCAGTATCAATCTCCAATGAGATATTTCCCGTGTGATATTTGTATTATGAGACCCCATGAGATATTTAGTTTTTTAGATTTGTATATACTTATATAAATAAGGGGATGCATTCATGTATGTATTTGCCTATGTAACTATGTCAATAACCCCCCCCCCCATCCCCACGAATGGCACGAAGGCCTCCATTTTTTTTGATTTATAGGAAATACCATTTCAAGGAATGAGGGGGAACCCTTAAAAGTCCCGTAGGTTCCTAGATTACATGGACCATATGCTTAGTAGATTAAATGACCTGAAAATCTTATGGAATTCAACCAGACTATATACATTGAACAGCCCCACCCCAGCATCTGAATCGTGATAGTAGCTATCCACCATCGCATGGTCATCTGGATAGGCTTCCCATGCAAGCACAGGATATTACCCATGGCATATCGATACCCACTCATTATGAAAAAACCATTTAGATATATTATGGTGACTATACATGCTCTTAATCCTCTTTTGGGGCAGCTCCTTTTTTAGAGTCTATCTCATGCAACTGCATGGGTCCCAAAGGCCTTAAGGTTGCTCAAAGGCCTTAAATGTGGCCTGAAATCCCTACTGACCCAATGGCATGTGTGGCCCGAAATCCTTAAAGACTCAATGCCCAAACCGGTGGTCCAGGATGAATAGTTCCAGCTACTAGAGTACTGAACAATACCTGCTATAGTAACTAATACAATACAAGATGCAGTACCCCCATGGTGTACAGTTCTGCTAATGTAACTATGTAGATATATAGTTTTAAATAATTAAATTAATAAATTTTTATGTATATAATTAATTACATTAATATTTTTCAATATAACTCTATATGTGTATTCATCTGTGCATGTACTTATGAATACTGCACATATGGTATTTTTCAGTGTGAAAAATACCCTATAAAAAGGCCAAAAACATTATTTTTAATCACAACAATGATAAAGGTGTTGTCCACTTTATCAGCACTAAGAAATCACTAATAAAGGGGGTCCTTTATCTTCTCTAAAAATAATGATTAATACCAATTTTATCAGTGCTAAAAATTGCATTAATAAATTCCTAACCTCCTGCATGTGATGTTAATATAATTGTGCACCCATAAGAAAAAACCTGTAACTTCCTTATAAATTTAAAAAATTAATTATTTTAAAACAATGTAATATATATTTTATTGAAATCATGAATACAAATATTTCCACCCCTGGCATATACAAAAAACAGTACTATTTAAATTTAAAAAAATGGATTGTATAATTACATTTATAATTGTCCAAAAAACATTCCAAAACCTGAATATTACATCTTTTGACGCCCGTGATATCCCCTAAAAAATGTCCACCCATGGTATTAAATTATTAATAAATCATCTCAACATAAGAAAAATATTCCACCTATATATTAAAACTAATATTATATTTTAAATAGTATATAGAAACAAATTAAATATTAATATGAATGAACACATTTATAAAATGTCACTATTTAATAAAAATTACAAATTTGGAGTTATACTAGTAACAACATTCATCCTATTAAGGTGGGATTGATTAATACACCTTACGAATGAGTTGTGGATCATTTTCCTAAAATATCAATACAATTCGAATGTGTTTTCTCAGATTTGTGTATATAACAAGTTCATTTAGTAAAATTATTTTAAATTTTAAATAATTATATATTTGGAGTTATATGATCCACACAATACATCATATTGAGTTGTGGTTGGTTCTTAGATGTACCAAATTATAGATGGATTATTCTTCTAAAGCATCAAAAAAATATGAAAGCATTTTCTCAGTTTTTAGAATGATATTTTTGTTTTTTTACTAAAATTTAATTTCAAACTAGAAACACATATTTTTAGTAATAGTAGTTGAATATTGTGTTATTTAGACATGAAACTATAACATACATATAAAAAATTACTTAGGAATGACTATCCCAAATTATCATGAAAATCTCTGTGTGTTTTCTTGGTTTTTAGTTTGTGACACTTTTGAACTAAAATGTAAATTTTAAACTGATAACAAAATATTTTAGTCATACTAGTTACACCATGCATCATATTGAGGTTAGGTTGACTCTAAAAAGTCACAAATCACTCTAGGATCATTTTCCTAAAGTATCAATATAATTTGAATTCATTTGCACAATTTTTAGTATGTATCTTGTTATTTTTAATTTATTTAATGCCAATTTTAAATAAAAAGAGACACATTGAGTTATATCGGCCACTGCATATGTTGTATTGAGGTGAAATTTACTCGTACCTGTCACAAATTACTCATGGATCACAAACATAAAATATCAAAACAATCCGAATGTGTTTTATCATTTTTTGGTATGTCACTTGTTGTTTTTACTTAAATTAATGTAAATTTTAAATAAAAAGAGATATGTTGTGTTATACTGGACACACCATGCATATTACTGATGCAATAATGATTCATATATGTAAAAATTACATTTATATAATTTTCCTAGCGAATAAAAATAATCTGAATATGTTTTCTCATTTTTTAGAATGACTATTGCGTTTTTTGATAAAATATCATTTCAAACTGCACAACACATTATGATTCATAAAAATCACATCATGCATATGTTTTATGTGAGACTACTTTATACACTTCACAACTAACGTATGAATCACATTCATCAATTATAAATATAATTGGTGTTTGTTTTATTGGGATTTAGTGTGTGACCCATTTTGTACTCAAATGACGATTTTAAAACTAATAACTGACACTTTAATTCTTATAGGTGAGACCATGAATCGGACTGAGGAGTTTTTGACTCCTACAAATCAAAAATTACTCATGGATCAATATCATGATGTATAAAAACAAACTTAATCCATTTTCTTTTTTTTCAGTATGTCACGTGTTCTTTTTTCTAAATTTAATGTCAATTTAATATAATAATAAACACTTAATGTCATATAGGCCACATCATGAATCAAATTCAGGTGAGGTAGATCTGTACACATAATAAATGACTCATGGATCATTGTCCTGAAATAAAAAAATAATCTGATTGTGTTTTATTAGTTTATATTTTGTCACATATTATTTTTTCTAAAGTAATGTCAATATTAAATAAAAAGTCACACTTTGAGTGACACCGATCACTTATTATTATTGCTAAATTTTTCGTAGTTCAGTTTATATGATACCAAATATATTGACCTAGAAATTGTATATAGAGATATCGTATATTAGTATATTATTATTATCTATATAACATAATGATCTATGCCCGAATAGATTAGTTATAGTGCTTTTGGAAACATGAAAACAAAATTAATGGGTTCATAAGGGTCTCCCTTTAAATTAGTCATTACTAGAATCCTTCTTTGACATATCATTTATAAAAACATAATTAATAACATATGGATATGGAACATAAGTAAGGGTCATTATATATGATCAATAAGTGTAAACACGGGAGATATCAAGGTTCACATAAGGATAACATGAGCATAAATATGATGAAAGGTGATATTAACATTTGAAATTAATACATTTCATATCATAGATCATAATCCTGAGTCCTGGGTCAAGGCATGGTACTTTAGAATACTTGAATATTAAAACATCAAATAATATTATAAAATAAAAACATACACTTCACACCATACCGATCAGACTGTGTATCAAATTGAGTTGCTACAGAATAATTTGTTGTTGATTACTAGTCTGTTTAGGAACATTATCATGATATATCTTTTTGGAACTCATTATTTTCATTCAACAACTATGAATTCATACTTTTATTTTAACTTTTTCTATCTTTTATTTCTTTTTGCTAATAATTTAATGGAAAATATTACTTCAAAAGATATCTGTAAAAAAATAAATATGTATAAGATAAAAATGATAACAAAATTAACATACAAATAGTAGGTAAAATGATAAAAAAATTATTTATTTAATTAAGTATTAGAATTCACATTAATACCTTCCTTACCAATTTTCTTATTATCATTATCTTAGTTGTAACCTCGATGTCAAATCTCTCACAAGCATGAGCATCTTTGAAAAAACCACCTTGTCACAAACAATTGAATCTTCCAATATAATCAAATAATTCAGATGTGAGTAATACTAACAAGAATTAAATTAAACATAAATATGAAACAATCCACTACTTATATGGAAGTCACATATTCATTATTTTTGTGTATATTCCTCCATCAACTATACTTCCAATTCATTTTAGAGAACATCTATATTGTCTTTTGAATATAAGAATTTTAAAAATTCATAGTATTGATGGAAAAATATAAAAACACAAAGGATTATAAAATATTGTAAGTTTAATTGTAATTTTATTGAAAAACACATCTTCAGTAATTCATGGTACTTAATGGAGTATGATATGTCAAATAAATTTATATACATAATAATGAAAATCTTTTCTATTATTTTGTTTCAGATACTGCAAAAACATCGTTTAGAATAATTAATTTTTTTTATATGTGTTTGGATAGTGAAATATTATTATATATAACCTAATACTTATCCATTCATATTACTTGTCTTCTTCCTCATCCTTCGCCCCTTGCCTCATTCATTTTTTCACATTAATGATGCACCTCCCTATAATAATCGATTTCTCATTAAAATAAAATATAAATTATATAACATGAGTTTTAGTTCTATAATCTTTGATATAGTATCTTTTAAATTGAAAAATTATTTAATGTGTGGATTGTTTATTGGATATCCATGAATTGAATCTCAAAAATTAATGTATGGGGAATTCAAATTTACTAAAATGAGAATCCAATGCTACCTAAAAACACAAAAACATATTAGTAATGAAGGAAATGAAAATATATTTTATATGATTAAATTGTATAGTATTACCCATGCATCGATGGTATTAAATATGTTTGGTCATCTGAAATATTTCTTTCAAAATATTTTATTAGACCTAACACAATTTAAACATATTTTAGTATAATTATTCATTTTTTATGTAGAGGATATGTGATAAACAAAATGTCCAAATATTCATTCATGTAAAAATATCATCAATTTTTTTTTCATATATATGACTTCAAAAAATAGGGAATGTATTTAGTCATAATTAATACAATATATCGGCTTTTGGAAAATCAAATCACGAAAACATAGGTCCTATAAAAATTCACCAATGAGCCTCCCAGTCAATCATAGTTGAGTATTTCACTTACACTATCAACACCAATGAATTTTTGATCATTTTGTAGTCAATAGTTTCATAAAAATCTACTATTTAATTGTGAACATTTCTCAAATTTGTATCCACATGAACAATCAATGATAGTAATTGTGGATATAGAATGGGAGGGGTAACTGTGCATTCAGTTGATCTCATCGATCAATTGGTCAATCCTTCACATGTTTTTGAGGTGCTATTTCAAGTCATACCCCTCTATTTGTATTTCTGTAATATCATTCATCAGGTCAGAGATTTTTTCATTAATTATTAATGGTTTATCTATAAAATTAAATTGTAAATAAATACTTCCTTGTAGACATGTGTTTCAAAAATATTTGATGTCAATGTGATAAATGTTACAATAGATTTTTTGACATTTTAAATATCTTTCTCATGAATTGGAACAAGTATATCTATGATCAGATCATGGGATATGCAGATCAACACACACATGTGACATATTTTATGTGGTTTGGTTTCTAGAATGTTTTTTTTAATATTTACCATTGTAGCCCTTGACACCATGCGAAGGGTGTGGGTTGTTAGTTATAAATCATAGTAATTATCACCATGTAGCATATCATTACAAGAAAGGTATCAATGTATTTATGATTCAGATTTGGAAAAAAATTTATTATAACATTGATTACCTCTACTAGACATCTCTTTGAGATGAATGGCTAGCCCCATAGTTGATGTGGTGGGGCAGGATCTCCACACGGTGGATATTCTAGATTTTCTTCTTCTCTTTTCCCCTAAACCATTAAAGTTTCCATCATCTATCTCAACCAATGGAAATGTCCATCATGTAATACCCCACGCTTTCACGGTACTTTTCGCTTTGAATAATGTAATAGCATGTATTGTACGCAACTTCGAGTTCTAACACACAACAACCTTTCAAACTAGCCGTTATGAATAGTAATACCAAATTTTTGAAATTTTATAAATTTTGTTTCTCAAAATGGACTTCAGTTTTGGATTCAGAATATTGAAATTAGCCTAGGGTGAATTTTTGGTATTTTTCTAAAAACATTCTATTTTTTATGAATAGTGAAAAACACTGAGTTATTAGTTAAAACCGACTTTTTATTTAAATAATTATTTATTTTATTTAAATTTATTTTATGTAAAAGTAGATACATAATACCTTTATAAGTTCATGGAAATTAATTGGGGTCAATTTATATTAATTTTAGATATATAGAAATTTTAATGAACATTTTACCGCCTTTTACCCACCTCCTAGGAGAATTTGAAAATTTGCATAAAACATAATTTTACTGGTTTTGTGAGTTGAATTTCAAAAATTCTAGAGAGAAGGTTTATATCAATAAGTAAAATGTGTTTCAATGAGATGAAAATAATTTTTAATGAATAGTACCTTTTTACTCTTATTCACCACGGTTAAAAGTAAATAGGGTAAATAAAGTTAAAAATGATATTATTTTTACCCTAACACATGTCCTAATTCTATTGGATAAGTATAATTCGACAAAAAACAACCTTAGGAATAATATATGATCCTATTTGGTCTACATGGATTAGTTTAGGACATTTATTATTATTTAATTTAAAGAATAGTAAAAAATGTTAAATTCAAAGTTTAATACTAAAACATTTTTAATATAGGGTTATACATAAGATAAATTCAATTATAAATATTAATTAGAAAGGGAAAATAATTTCCTACATAATGGTATTTTATTTATAATTTTTATACATTAAATAATTTAATTTATTTATTACACAATGATGATGTAGTAATTTACTTAATAATGAAATATTAAAATAATTGATATTATAAATACCAAAATAAATGTAATTTGAGACTTCTTATGAATTACACTAATTTTATAGGTTAATCTGACATGTTAGTATTGAATTAATTAATTTTTTCTGATGTAATCATGATGTTTTGATTTTCACAAAAATAAAATTCCAAATAGTGTCAAATTTGACATAAATGAGTTTTTAAAACAAATATTATATTATTAATTGAAATAATATTCCTAAAAATATAAAGTTAGGAAAAATGACTTAGATAAGGTTTCATATATTAATAATGAACCACTTAGGGTTCTATTGGCTTGTTATAGTGTAACATCCCAAGTAATTAATGAATAATAGATATTTTTATCTATGTCTATTAATGATTAAGACAGTGTTTTAGAGGCTTAAAATAAAAATAAATCCAATCTTAAGCATGGAATACACTAATATTCTTAAAAGATTATTTTACTGCCTTATGATGGAAAACCTTTTTTAAATCTATCATTTGAAAATTTTATAGACTATGTTTGTCAAAATAAACTTATTCTTTATGATTGGGACATCAAAATTTACTTTGTGTGAATTTTTGGTATTTTTCTGACAATGTTCATTTTTTAATGAATAGTGAAAAATACTGCATTTGACATCAAAACTGCTTTTTAATCTAATTTATTTATATGATTAGATTATCTTTTGAATTGGTATTAATGTATAATATGAATATATTTTTACCATTTAATCCAATGGTGGTCATTGGAATCAATTTCACTTTGAAATTGGACTCAAACTAGTGTCAATCTTTTGATACTTATTGTTTCATAAAAACACGCTATTTGCTCTGACAGCGGGAATTAATTATTAAATTAATTAATTTGACTTATATGTTTTGAATTTTGTAAAATAGACTTCATTTTTGAATTCTTAATATCAAATATAGCTTAGGGTGAATTTTTGGTAATTTTCTGAAAAACATCAATTTTTGATGAATAGTGAAACCACTAAGTGGTACTTATAAAGACTGATTTTCCGTTTAAATGAAATTTTGCCATCATTGTGTTTTGAATTTAAAAAATCCGACATACATGGTTGTCATTAAGAAGTAAAGTGTGGTTCAATGGGATAAAAATAATTTTTTGGTGATTAGTAACTTATTAAGTTTTTAATCGCGATTAGAGGTAATTAGAGTAGTTTAAGGTAAAAATAATGTTTTAATAATATGAAATGAACTTGACACATGTCCTAACCTTATTGGATGTGTAATGGCCGACCAAGACAAGCCATGGGTCAACTTGGGGACCCCATGGAGCCACATTGGTTGGGAAATGACATAAATAACTTTTTATTTAATGTAAAAGTAAAAATGACACAAACATGATATGTTTTACTAAAACAATTGTTAAGTAGGGTTATACAAGTTAGAGTTTTTATTATAAATAGTCATTGGAAAGCTAAAAGGATTTCCTACATCATAGTAATTTTTTTATAATTTTTAGACATTAAATAAAATAAATTATTTATGACATAATAATGTTGCAGCGATGACATCATTATTTAACGATTAAAATAAAATGGAAAGATAATGTAAAATCTATGAACTACACATGTCCAAAACATATTGGATGGGTGGATTTAGAACCCGTATCACCTTATCCACGAACTATATCAATGTGGGATCTTTTAAAAACGAAACACATTTTCAAATAATGTAATATTTCTTACTTTCCAAAAGTGCCCCTCCTCTCCTCTTATAAAAGGCCCCCAACTCTACCTCAATTCACACACTCCTCAAGCCTTTGGATCGGCCAAACCCTGCCCATTTACTCTATCCACATCCCTCTCCTCATCCTAGAGGATTCCCTTTGGGCAGAATCCTTTGAAAAGAAGCCTTTAGGCTCAAATCAAAAGGAGTTACACTTTTAAAGGTAATTCATTCTCTCATGTTCATTTGTTTTATTTTGCTTCTCCAACCTCCTAAACTCTTTTTATTTACTTCTTTTGTAACATCACCAGTATCTTCAATATACTAGGATGTTGTTATAATATTTATTTGAGCTACACTCACACACAACCACATCAAATGGATAAAGAACATACGGTTTCCGTGGATGGTGAAATTCTGCCTCCCGAAACGATGATTGTTCAATACTCATTTAACACCTTCAAAGGTGGCCATTATGATGTCACTATTTTTATATATGATATATAATATGTTTATTCTTTCCTTAAGCTTCTGTATTTTTCATTTATGACATACCATTATTGTTTCCATTATGGGTAAACGCGATATCTTCATTTTAGAAAGTGCGGACTACCGCCCCCTGAAAGTGATTTGATTCGTTAATACCATATGTTGGATGTGTAAAAGATAAAGTTAATGATATTATATATGTTATTATACTGGAATTATAATATACTCTTATATCATTATGATTCCATTCCATAAAATATGAAATAGAAATGGAAGTAGCGTTCATGCGTACGTACGGCTTACCGTCTCCATGAACGGTGCATTTCATTTCTTATCCCCAAATGTAATGTACTATTAAAAGAACATGTATATAATGGATATATATAATGAATGATATATCTAAATGATGAATATAATTCTGGAATTAAAATATACATACCTCTCATTTAGTTTTAATTCCATTAATGTGACAAAGAAATGGAAGTAGCGTTCATGCGTACGTACAGCTTACCGTCTCCATGAACGGTGCATTTCATTTCTTACCTCTAAATGATTATGTAATATAATAAATAAATGTATATTCTGGATATATATAAAATATATGATATCCAAATTAGGAATGTCATTCTGGATATAATGAACCTTTGACCACACGAACAACATGTAATTGTAAGAAGTCCACTTTCGACTTAAGAACCAAATATCGACAAAACAAACATTATAAACTTAAATGATTACATAATGTTTATAACATGGAAATAAGTGATATAAAAGAAATAATGAACTTGAAAAAGGTTCTTAAGAAAATAGAAATTAACTTCAGTTTATTATTCAGGACGTTAAAGAACGATCGAGTCAATTCGGACCCGAGGTAAGGGATCCTACTCCTCTCTTTCTTTTTAAGTACACACATTTATGTCATTCCTTTTAAAGCTCATCTTTCTTGTTATTGGGATGATCTTATATATTAAACTTACTATAATTTTTATGTTCATGTGATGAGAGACCCTATTCTCTCTAATCAATCCATTTTGGATGTTTTGAGTGGCATCGTTAGGCTGTCGAACTTTCGTAAGAGATCTAACCTCTCTCTTTCTTTTTAAGTACTCTCCTTTATATCACTTCTTTTAAGCTCCTCTTTGTAATGTTGGGGGACATTCTTTTATATTCCCCTTTATGTAAATTTTATTTTAATGTGATGAGATACCCTATTTGATCTCATCAATCCATATTCGGAAGTTTTACGTGGCGTCGTTAGGCTGTCGAGTTTTCGTAAGGGATTTTTCATCTCACTTTTATTCCCTTGAGATTTATGCTAAATTTGCCACAAATTCCATTGAGTGGTGTATGTACTGCCCATTATTCTACTCTTTGTGTAATATACTTTCGTTTATGAGTATTTACATCAATTATCTATTGTCATTCTTTCATGGGGTGTATGTTTTGAAAGATACCCAAGTCGGTAAGGGAACCTTTCACCTTCCTCTTTTTTAAAAGACTTCTTTTGTTGGGTCTTTTGATTTACATATTTTTATGTTGGGATATGTTCACATATATCCTTATTGATGTAAATTTTATGTCCAAGTGATGAGATACACTTTTTATCTCTCATCAACTCATTTTGATGTGATGTCGTTAGGCTGTTAAGGGATCTTTTTAACCCAATTTCGATTTCTTTGGGTTCAACATGTAATCATTGAATATGTCATCCATTGAATATGTGTGAATGACCTTTTATTGTTTTACACTTAATATCCACTTATATTGGGTTTATTTATATTTTTCACACATATTTTTGAGATTGATTTGTCATTAATTTAAGGAAACCTTCTTTATAAGGGATTTTATCACATTTGACATTTCTATTGAGGGTTCATTGTGTTATGCGGCAATTCACTCTTATATGGTGTATATACTGTCCTTTGGAGTATTATATCATGAATCCAATTATTCTCATGATATTATAAAGTTCTGACTAAATGTTATTCCTCAATTATTGTATTCAAGTGTCTCTAATTTTGGTAAAACCCCTTTAACCAAAATATCATTTAAAATGTTTTAATTATTTGTTCTTATTAATATCCATGTTTTCAAAATGGGTTTAAGGATTTATTTATATGGATATTAATGGTTTAAAATTTTATGCTTCAAGGTGGTATGGGACACTTTGATTCAAAAATATCTTTATTAAATTTTTTAAATGGTTTTGGAAATGGTTACTTTTTGAATGGATTCATTATTTCAATATACTAAAATGTTAAATTGTGATTGAAATGTGGAAATGTTATGTTTCCTTTATGCATGTTTCATGTGATACATTTATGTTATGGTTCTTGGGCATTGTTATGAAAACGGGTGGTTCCGTGATAAACTAAGGGCGGGTGAGCCCGATATAGCTCTCCAATGCATTGGGTAACGCGAAGGAGTGAAACGTTAAGGTTTCTCCGAAGAGATTATTGGAATATACTGTGATGGGTATTCCAAATGTAACCAAGAGGGTTAATCCCTACGTAAGAATGTTATGAATGCCTCAAGTTACCTTTATGTCTTATGTTTTCTATGATTTATTCATGATTTGATATGCCTATGTTTTATGGGTAAAGTGTGATTTCATTCTAATGTATATATGAACTCATGTTTCCTTTCCATATTTTTATAACTCTTACTGAGCTTTTTATGCTCATTCCAAGTTTTTTGAAATGTTTTTCATAGGTCAAGGGAAAGGTACATGATGTGATGATAGTGTCAAGGATGTGTCAAGAAAGAATCCATGTTATATTTTAAATATGTTTCCGTTGATGGGAAGAATGAATACTGTCTTTTATGTAACCACATTGTTTAAATGTGGAATGTAATGCAAGTTTCATGATCTATTTCTCTAAAACTCTAAACCTGAAAAGATCCTCAATGTGTAATCTTGTAATAACTCAAGATTAAGTAAGGTTTAAGGCTGGGTCCTTATAGTTGGTATCAGAGGTCGGTTTAGAAAACTTTAGGAGTTAGAATTATATTAAATGATTATCCAAAAAAATTTGAAATGATATAGCATTTGAAGATTACCATGTTGCTTTATCTAAGACATGTTTGTTCAGAATGGTTTTCTGCAAAGGAAACAGGGAAGCAGTGCTAGGAAGGCATACAGAAGGAAATAACCTTCCGAATCATCATCCTGAGATGGTCGGAATTGGAACTGAACAGTTTGTTGCAGTAATGGCGCAGTGGACTCAGGCTATTAATGGTGGTGGTATCCATGCACGAGATCATCCAGATCAACCACAGAGGAACATGTCAGTGGTGGAACATTTCATGAGGCAACATCCACCATCATTTAGAGGATCATCTGACCCTGTGCTAGCTGAAGGGTGGATTAATGCACTGGAGAAGATTTTCGATGTCATGGGGTGTTCAGACAATCAAAGGGTTAGTCTTTCTATTTACCGTTTGGAGGGTGAGGCAGATCAGTGGTGGTCGATGTTCAAAAATATCAAGGACGCTGATGAGATTGATGCTCTCGACTGGGATGAATTCAAAGGTATGTTTCTTGAGAAGTATTTTCCTAAGGCTGTTTGAATTAGGATGGAAAAGAAATTCTTGGAATTGAGGCAAGAAGAAGACTCAGTGGCTGCCTATGAAGAAAGGTTCACTCGATTGGCAAGGTATGATCCAAATTTTATCTAAGACCTTGATAGTAAAATCAATCGTTTTTACTTAGGATTAAAGCCAAAATATCGAAGGGCATTAGCTTCTCGTGAGTTTAAAAATTATGAAAAGCTTGTTAAATGTGCTGAGAAGGTGGAAATGGAGTTTGCCGATGACCCAGTGTTCTATAACAACCAGCCAAAGAAGAGACCGAGGTGGCAGGAGAAAGGTAAGAATTCTTCAAAAAAGTCTGATGGTAAGAAAACTAAGTTTCCAGTTTGTGATAAATGTGGCAAAAGGCATGCTGGGGAATGTCTTCTGAATTATGGAAAGTGCTACCGATGTGGTAAGATGGGACATAAGGCTTGTGATTGCACTGAAAAGGATCAAGGTGAAAGTAAGACCAAATTTGATTTACAGTTAGTGAAATGTTATAAGTGCAATGAGATGGGTCACTATGCAAACGAGTGTCCGGCAAAGAGCTTGAGTGATGGGAAGTAGTTAGACTATAAGCAGAAATGGGTAGTGAAATCCTTTGCAACTACTTCAGAAGATGTCGGGCCATAAAATGAAGTTGTATCAGCTCCAGGGAGATCAGTTTTTTTCAAAGATTGACCTGAGATCGGGGTACCATCAGCTGAAGGTAAAGGAGGCAGATAATCCGAAGACCGCATTCCGTATGAGATATAGCCATTATGAATTTGTAGTAATGCCTTTTGGGCTAACCAATGCACCTGCTGTATTCATGGACTTAATGAATAGAATTTTCCATGAGTTCTTGGATAATTTTGTGGTGGTTTTCATTGATGATATTTTGGTGTTTTCTAAAAGTAAAGAGGAGCATGAAAGACATTTAAGGGTTATCTTGCAAACCTTAAAAGAAAATAAACTGTATGGGGAATTCAGAAAGTGTGAGTTTTGGTTGCAACAAATTTCTTTCCTTGGTCACATTTTTTCTAAAAATGGGATATCTATTGATCCTGCAAAAACAAAAGTTGTGGAAGAATGGCCAAGACCCACAAATGTAACCGAGATTCGTAGCTTCCTTGGTTTGGCGGGCTATTACCGAAGGTTTGTTAGAAATTTTTCACGGTTATCTAGTCCAATGACTAAGCTAACTCGGAAGGGTGTTAAGTTTATCTAGACAAAAGAATGTGATGATTGTTTTCATGAATTGAAAAGAAGATTGGTGAATGCTTCAGTTTTGGCACTACCTTCCAGGAATGGTGAGTTTGTTATATACAGTGATTCTCCATTTAAAGGCCTTGGTTGCGTCCTAATGCAGAATGATCAGGTAATTTCTTATGCTTCACGACAGTTGAAAACTCATGAGGTAAATTACCCTACACATGATTTGGAATTAGCTGCTGTTGTTTTTGATTTAAAAATTTGGAGGCATCATTTGTATGGAGTAAAGAGTGAAATATATACCGATCAAAAAATTTTAAAGTATATATTCACTCAGAAAGAGTTAAACATGAGACAGAGGAGATGGCTAGAATTAATCAAGGATTCTGATTGTACATTTCATTACCATCCGGGAAAAGCAAATAAAGTGGCTGATGCTTTGAGTCGAAAAAGTAATGCTTCATTAACAATGTTGCGTTTGGAACGTGATCCTTTGGTTAAGGATTTGATGAACTTTGTCATAGAAGTTGTTGGTGCTGGAATTCCTTCTGTTTTGTTTCAGGTATTAGTGAGATCATCTCTATCAGATAGAATCAAGCAAGCACAGAAGCAAGATAGTGTGTTGCAGAAAAAGGTAGAGCTGGTTCAGAAAGGTAAGTTTCCTGAATTCAACATTGATAATGATTGTGTTTAGGGATTTGGGAAGAGATTGTGTGTGCGTTGTGATTCACAATTGAAAAGAGTTGTTATGTGAAGCTCATAGTTCTCCGTTTTCAGTTCATCCGGGCAGTACTAAGATGTATAGAGATCTGCGGGAGTATTACTGGTGGGATGGAATGAAAAGAGACATTGCTGATTTTACTGTGAAGTGTTTGACATGTCAACAGGTTAAAGCAGAGCGACAGTTACCGAAAGGGATGATTCAGACTTTACCAGTGCCAGAGTGGAAATGGGAGAATATATCCATGGACTTTGTTGTGGGATTACAGAAGACATCTCAAGTTAATAATGCAATCTGGGTTATTGTTGATCGCTTGACCAAATCTGCTCATTTCATTGCTATACGAGATACTTTCTCTCTTGATCAACTTTCCCGTTTTTATCTTAAAGAGATAGTCAGGTTACATGGAGTTCCTCTCTCCATTGTATCGGATCGTGATCCTAGGTTTACTTCTAACTTTTCGAAAGGCCTTTAGAAGTCGTGGGGTACTGAATTAAATTTTAGTACAGCTTTTCATCCTCAATCAGATGGGCAGTCAGAATGAACAATCCAGACGTTGGAGGATATGCTACGAGCTTGTTCTATGGATTATCAGGGAAGTTGGGACCAACATCTTTCTTTGGTTGAATTTTCATATAATAACAGTTTTCATTCCAGTGTACAGATGGAACCATTTCAGGCATTATATGGGAAGCAGTGTCGAACTCCAGCTTTCTGGGATGAAGTGGGTGAAAGGAAGTTGATGGGACCAGAATTGGTAGAAGAGATGGCAGCAAAAGTTCAGCTGATTCAGAAACACATGAGAACAGCTCAGAGCAGGCAGAAGAGTTATACAGATAACCGGAGGAAGGATCTATCCTTCAAGGTAGGTGATCATGTTTTTCTCAAGGTTTCTCCTTGGAAAAGTGTGATGAGATTTGGTAAAAAAGGAAAGTTGAGTCCAAGGTTCGTTGGACCATACGAAATTCTGGAGAAAGTTGGATCATTTGCATACCGAGTGGCTTTACCTCCGAGTTTATCTCAGGTACACAATGTTTTTCACGTTTCAATGTTGAGAAAGTATATGCCAGATCCATCTCATGTTTTGAGCCCAGAGGTAGTTCAGCTGGAAGAGAACCTATCTTATGAGGAACAACTGGTCCAGATTCTTGACCACAGGGAGCAAGTGTTACGGAATAAGGTGATTCACCAGGTAAAGGTTTTTTGTAAAAACCACATGATTGAAGAGGCAACATGGGAATCTGAAAATGCAATGAGGGATAAGTACCCCCATTTATTTGATAAGTAAATAAATTGCGGGGACGCAATTTTATAAAGGGGGGAAGGATGTAACATCCCAAGTATGTAATGAATAATAGATATTTTTATCTATGTCTATTAATGATTAAGATAGTGTTTTAGAGGCTTAGAATGAAAATAAATCCAATCATAAGCATGGAATACACTAATATTCTTAAAAGATTGTTTTACTGCCTTATGATGGAAAACCTTTTTTAAATCAATATTTTGACAATTTTATAAACTATGTTTGTCAAAATAAACTTATTCTTTATGATTGGGACATCAAAATTTACTTTGTGTGAATTTTTGGTATTTTTCTGACAATGTTCATTTTTTAATGAATAGTGAAAAATACTGCATTTTACATCAAAACTACTTTTTAATATAATTTATTTATATGATTAGATTATCTTTTGAATTGGTCATAATGTGTAATATGAATATATTTTTACCATTTAATCCAATGGTGGTCATTGGAATCAATTTCACTTTGAAATTGGACTCAAACTAGTGTCAATCTTTTGATACTTATTGCTTCATAAAAACACGCTATTTGCTCTGACAGCAGGAATTAATTATAAAATTAATTAATGTGACTTATATGTTTTGAATTTTGTAAAATAGACTTCATTTTTGAATTCTTAATATCAAATATAGCTTACGGTGAATTATTGGTAATTTTCTAAAAAACTTCAATTTTTGATGAATAGTGAAACCACTAAGTGGTACTTATAAACACTAATTTTCCGTTTAAATGAAATTTTGCCATCATTGTGTTTTGAATTTCAAAAATCCCACATACATGGTTGTAATTAAGAAGTAAAGTGTGGTTCAATGGGATAAAAATAATTTTTTGGTGAATAGTAACTTATTAAGTTTTTAATCGCGATTAGAGGTAATTTTTGTAGTTTAAGGTAAAAATAATGTTTTAATAATTTGAAATGAACTTGACACATGTAATAACCTCATTGGATGTGTAATGGCCGACCAAGACAAGCCATGGGTAAACATGGGGACCCCATGGAGCCACTTTGGTTGGGAAATGACATAAATAACTTTTTATTTAATGTAAAAGTAAAAATGACACAAACATGATATGTTTTACTAAAACAATTTTTAAGAAGGGTTATACAAGTCATATTTTTTATTATAAATGGTCATTGGAAAAATAAAAAGATTTCCTACCTCATAGTAATTTTTTTATAATTTTTAGACATTAAATAAAATAAAGTATTTATGACATAATAATGATGTAGCGATGACATCATTATTTAACGATTAAAATAAAATGGAAAGATAATGTAAAATATATGAACTACACATGTAAAAAACATATTGGATGGGTGGATTTATAACCCTTATCACCATATACATGAATTATATCAATGTGGGACCTTTTAAAACCGAAACACATTTTCAAATAAAGTAATATTTCTTACTTTCCAAAAGTGCCCCTCCTCTCCTCTTATAAAAGGCCCCCACCTCTACCTCATTTCACACACTCCTCAAGAATTTGGCTCGGCCAAACCCTGCCCATTTACTCTCTCCACATCCCTCTCCTCATCCTAGAGGATTAATTTTGGGCAGAATCCTTTCAAAGGAATCCTTTAGGCTCAAATCAAAAGGAGTTACACTTTTAAAGGTAATTCATTCTCTCATGTTCATTTGTTTTATTTTGTTTCTCCAACCCCCTAAACTCTTTTTATTTACTTATTTTGTAACAACACCAGAATCTTCAATATACTAGGATGTTGTTATAAGATTTATTTGAGCTATACTCACACAACCACATCAAATGGTTAAAGAACATACGGTTTCCGTGGATGGTAAACTTCTTCCTCCCGAAATGATGATTGTTCAATACTCATTTAACACCTTCAAAGGTGGCCATTTTGATGTCACTATTTTTATATATGATATATAATTTGTTTAGTTTTTCCTTAATCTTCTGTTCTTTTTCATTTTTGGCATACCTTTATGGTTTCCATTATGGGTAAACATGATATCTTCATTTTAGGAAGTGCGGACTACCGCCCCTGAAAGTGATTTGATTCGTTAATACCATATGTGGGATGTGTAAAGGATAAAGTTAATGATATTATATATGTTATTATACTGGAATTTTAATATACTCTTATATCATTATGATTCCATTCCATAAAATATGAAATAGAAATGAAAGTAGCGTTCATGCGTACGTACGGCTTACCGTCTCCATGAACGGTGCATTTTAAATCTTATCCCCAAATGTAATGTACTATTAAAATTACATGTATATAATAGATATATATAATGAATCATATATATAAATGATTAATATAATTCTGGAATTAAAATATGCATACCTCTCATTTAGTTTTAATTCCATTAATATGACAAAGAAATGAAAGTAGCGTTCATGCGTACGTACGGCTTACCGTCTCCATTAACGGTGCATTTCATTTCTTACCTCTAAATGATTATGTAATATTATAAATACATGTATATGCTGGATAAATATAATATATATGATATCCAAATCAGGAATTTCATTCTGGATATAATGAACCTTTGACCACACGAACAACATGTAATTGTAAGAAGTCCACTTTCGACTTAAGAACCAAATATCGACAAAACAAACATTATTAACTTAAATGATTAGATAATGTTTATAACATGGAAATAAGTGATATAAAAGGAATAATGAACTTGAAAAAGGATCTTAAGAAAATAGAAATTAACTCCAGTTTATTATTCAGGACGTTAAAGAATGATCGAGTCAATTCGGACCCGAGGTAAGGGATCCTACTCCTCTCTTTCTTTTTAAGTACACACTTTTATGTAATTCCTTTTAAAGCTCATCTTTCTTGTTATTGGGATGATATTTTATATTAAAATTACTGTAATTTTTATGTTCATGTGATGAGAGACCCTATTCTCTCTCATCAATCCATTTTGGATGTTTTGAGTGGCGCCGTTAGGCTGCCGAACTTTCAAAAGAGATCTAACCTCTCTCTTTCTTTTTAAGTACCCTCCTTTATGTCACTTCTTTTAAGCTCCTCTTTGTAATGTTGGGGGATGTCCTTTTATATTCCACTTTCTGTAAATTTTATTGTAATGTGATGAGATACCCTATTTGATCTCATCAATCCATATTCGGATGTTTTATGTGGCGCTGTTAGGCTGCCGAGTTTTCGTAAGGGATTTTTCATCTCACTTTTATTCCCGTGATATTTATGCTACATTTTCCACAAATTCCATTGAGTGGTGTATGTACTGCCCCTTATTCTACTCTTTGTGTAATATAATTTCGTTTATGAGTATTTAAATCAATTATCTATTGTCTTTCTTTCATGGGGTGTATGTTTTGAAAGATACCGAAGTCGGTAAGGGAACCTTTCACCCTCCCCTTTTTTAAAAGACTTCTTTTGTTGGGTCTTTTAATTCACATATTTTAATGTTGGGATATATTCTCATATATCCTTATTGATGTAAATTTTATTTCCATGTGATGAGATACACTTTTTATCTCTCATCAACTCATTTTGATGTGATGCTGTTAGGCTATTAAGGGATCTTTTTAACCCAATTTCGATTTCTTTGGGTTCAACATGTAATCATTGAATATGTCATCCATTGAATATGTGTGAATGACCTTTTATTGTTTTACACTTAATGTCCACTTATATTGGGTGTATTTATATTTGTCACACATATTTTTGAGATTGATTTGTCATTAATTTAAGGATACCTTCTTTATAAGGGATTTCATCACATTTGACATTTCTATTTAGGGTTCATTGTGTTATGCACCAATTCACTCTTATATGGTGTATATACTATCCTTTGGAGTATTATATCATGAATCCATTTATTCTCATGATATTATAATGTTCTGACTAAATGTTATTCCTCAATTATTGTATTCAAGTGTCTCTAATTTTGGTAAAACCCCTTTAACCAAAATATCATTTTAAATGTTTTAATTATTTATTCTTATTAATATCCATGTTTTCAAAATGGTTTTAAGGATTTATTTATATGGATATTAATGGTTTAAAATTTTAAGCTTCAAGGTGGTATGGGACACTTTGATTCAAAAATCTCTTTATTAATGTTTTAAATGGTTTTGGAAATGGTTACTTTTTGAATGGATTCATTATTTCAATATACTAAAATGTTATATTGTGATTGAAATGTGGAAATGATATGTTTCCTTTATGCATGTTTCATGTGATACATTTATGTTATGGTTCTTGGGAATTGTTATGAAAACGGGTGGTTCCGTGATAAACTAAGGGCGGGTGAGCCCGATATAGCTCTCCAATGCATTGGGTAACGCGAAGGAGTGAAACGTTAATGTTTCTCCGAAGAGATTTAGGGAATATACTATGATGGGTATTCCAAACATAACCAAGAGGGTTAATCCCTACGTAAGAATGTTATGAATGCCTCAAGTTACCTTTATGTCTTATTTTTTCTATGATTTATTCATGATTTGATATGCCTATGTTTTATGGGTAAGTGTGATTTCATTCTAATGTATATATGAACTCATGTTTCCTTTCCATATTTTTATAACTCTTACTGAGCTTTTTATGCTCATCCAATGTTTTTTGAAATGTTTTTCACAGGATAAGGGAAAGGTACATGATGTGATTATAGTGTCAAGGATGTGTCAAGAAAGAATCCATGTTATATTTTAAATATGTTTCCGTTGATGGGAAGAATGATTACTGTCTTTTATGTAACCACTTTGTTTAAATGTGGAATGTAATGCAAGTTTCATGATCTAATTCCCTAAAACTCTAAACCTGAAAAGATCCTCAATGTGTAATCTTGTAATAACTCAAGATTAAGTAATGTTTAAGGCTGGGTCCTTATATATAGTGTGTTTATTAATCATATAATATAAAAATACAAAGACACATGGAAAATGTAAAATTAATTAACTAAGAATCAAATATAAATGATATGGTTAATATAGTGACCCAAACTTGTCTAAAACCTTTTGGTTGAGTGGTTTTCGAACCATAACCTCATTATCCTATAAATAAAAAAGTTTGGTGCCATTAAAAACCAAATATGAATTTATTATAAAAAATATTTTACTCTTTTCCGAAGGTTCCCCTCAACCCTCTTATAAAAGGGCACTCCCCCTTCTCTCATTTTCACACCATCAAAGCCATTTGGATCAGAAAAACCCTACCCAAATACCCTATAAACTATCCTACCTTCATCCTAGTGGCCCTTATTTAGTCATATGTCCATATTAAGGAGCCCTTTTGATCAAATCAAAATGAATAACCGAAGAAGAGGTAAATATTTCAACACATCTTTCACGTTCCTTTCTTCATCCATTTCTTCTTTCTTTGTTATTGCATTCTAAAATAAAAACTAAAGTATCTTCTATATATTGTGATTTTATTATAAATATTTTTTAGACATATTAATTATTATATCCATCCTTTGAATAACATTACACCATACATGCATACGTACGACTTATCGTCTCCACGTCGTGGTATAATTGTTCTTCAATACATTATTATTTGGAAGGGTATGATAATGATGTGTAATTGATGTAAATAATAAATATAACATGATAATGATTCTTTATATATGATATAACATCCAATTATATATTAGTTTAAAATCAAAATAATGATATTGTCGCTCGTGTGTACGTAGGGACTACCGTCTCCACGAACGTGATGAGATTCATTCCCCATCGAATCCATTCAAAAATAATATTCATTTGATGATTAAAAATAATGTTTAAGGACTTGATATCATTCTAGATATTAATAAGATACATCATATCCATAAAAAACATGTCTTATGTAACAAAACATATAAAAGAAAATGAGTAAGTTAACACCCGAAACGTCGATAATACTAAAATATTATTAATAATGCATTATTAGAAGATCATATATGATATCATAATAATTTATATGGTTCTTGTATAATTAAATAACAGTATTTTAACTATTATACAGGAGGTTAACATACCATCAACTAAGGAAAAGTACAAGGTAACGGTTTATTTCACAATCTATTCTTTATCTGTGGTTGTTTATACGTATTTATCTACTGGGACCTCTTTAGCATCCACATCCATGTTTCTTAAAAATGTCTTTCAAAACATTTTTTACTATTTAATAGACAATGTGTTAATGTAATTTATTCCCTTATTTGACCTTATACATTTTTGAAAGGAATCATTCCGATGTTTTCCAAACAATGTACTTTTTGACCATTTCAAAAAAATTAAGATAAGAATACTTTTTTTAACTTATACTACGGGTGTGGAAATTTTCAGCCGTTATAAAATCGATGAATCTTCCCTTACAATCTTATAAAAATATTTTCAAAATAAAGGTTTTATTTTATAATTATGTGACTTTTAAATGTTTTCAAAAAAGATGTATTTCTCTCAAATAGTTTTGATTTCATCTATGTCAACATCCTTTAATGGACATTGAGCTTATTTGATGTTGAATTATTATGAGACAAAACTTCCATATTGAATTGAAGGTTTTTTGATATTTTTTACTGTGGATGTCTTATTTTTATACCATTCATGGTTTATCGACAATGTATTGAAATTTCATATGCTAGTTTCAATACGATTATTTATGTAATGTTTAAATGTTTTCATATGAGGAATGCATTGGACTTAGTAAGTGATGGGTGGAGCCCGCTATAACATCTCAATGCATCGGTAAGTCTCATGAGAGAAAGTATTTTCTTGGAATAAGGCCTTGAAAAAATATTTTTTGAAGTCTTTCCACAAGGCCTTGACATTATGGTTCTGATAGTTAGGCATTATGCATTCTATTATTATGAAAGTGGTTATTGAAATTGCATTTGATTATCCAACTAGTATAATATCCATGTGAATATGTAAATGGTATTATTTGATTTTATATTTTCCATATATTGCATAATTTCATGTTTAAAAGGGTTTTGTTTTAGTTTTACATTGCCTTCAATGTTTATTCATATTTATGAATATTTTCGCTATATTGTTATCCTTACTGAGCATCTGTTCTCACCCCTTTCCGTTTTTTATTTTTCCCATGATTTGAAGAAGTATTTTATGAATGTTTTGTATAGATAGTATGGGGGGACATGAGTGTTTATTCTTATAATCGATCTTTCAAGACATGATTTTTTGTGATCATGAAAATGATACGTAATAATGCACCGACTCTGGGAAACTGGGGTCAGGGCATTACACATCAAGGGTATATATTATTTCTCTAATATATTTTTAAAATTCACATTTATCAACCTCTTTTTTCATCAAAATATGAATGGGGGGTCACACGAATATCCTCACCTCTCACACGACCATAATGTTTTGGATGTTTCAAAGACACCAATGGTTTGTGTTCATCTAGAACTGGTGTTCTCAATTCATGTGACAATGTAAGATATAAAATATAAGAAAATATTTTATTATTTATGTAATAGTGATTGAAATAAATAACATTTGTTATTATGTAATTCATACACATGTTTCTCACACTTTTGGGTGTTTTCATCTATTAGTATCCCATATTTATTTTCACTTGCCTCCTTCTATAGCACAATGAATAGGATGGAAGTGGGTTTGGATTCCATGTCATCAATCTACATATAAACAAAGGAACTTAATTTTGGTGTTATTCCATTTCATGTAAAATTATTACAGTAGATTTATAATATGAAACAATTTATTTTCTAGTGAAGTGTACCTCATCCATACTTTATAGTAGGAGTATGCTTGTTTTGTTGCTCATTCCTTACTTCCAGCACTCAGTTGTTGTTTCATAAATTAAAAATTATCATTCAATGTGATGAATGCACAAATAATAAATCAAAATATTTCTAGACCCAATGTAACTAAAAAGTCACATCTTCACGACAGCTAGTAAACTTATCACATGGTTATTGGCTATCAACTGTGCATAGATAACTTTTGGATGTGGGTTTATTTTCCCTTCATCATATTTCAGATGATGTCTTATTATAATTGTGTGAAATCCTCTATGAAAACTCCATGAATGAAAGAATTTATAATTCTCATGGGATTCATCTACTATAAATGCACTATGTAATGGATTATGAAGAGTATGTGAATGTTTCATTATTTTATTTTTTTAGTAAAATAAATAAATGTTATCATAATGTTACAGTAATCTCTTCCCAGATCAGTGTCCTCATCATGGGAACAACATGGTCCCACCGATAAACATCAATCAACATGCATTACAAAGTGATGATTCCAATATAACTATTGAACATGTATTTGTTAGAGATAACATGTTGACCACAAAAATTCAATCCCATATTGAATTTGATTCCTCTAACATTATCCATAATGTTTATTTCTAACACCCTCAAACAATGGTGTTCCTGTTTTTTCTTTGATTTTGGTTCTTCTTTGCCTACCATTTCCCCAGAATAAACATCATAAAAATTTTCCTATGGATCAGTTTCTTTGGTATGTGTATATGGTCATTGTACCTCTACACTGGGAGTAGTAGTAGGTTGAGAAACTAGTTTATCGTTATGAATGGGATCACTACCATGTGAAGGTCATTCATCTGTACTATGAGTAGTAGTAGGTTGAGTGACTTGTTGTTCATCATGATTGGTGGCACCATCATATATGAAAGTAATTATTTTTAGAAGTTGTTTGACAATAAATTTATAGTACCTAAATGAAGTATAAAATGGATAATAACATGATATAACATGATGTATATTACCAAAAATGTATCCTAATTATTGATCACACTTTTTTTTAATGGCTAAATGGATATGACCCCTATATTGACGATCCAAGTCCTTTCATTGTGGTCTCCTCTAACATAAAAAATTTCATCTGCATTGTGACCACTATGAAATTATTTCGACGCCCTAATGAAATGTTCATCCTTAGTTGAATTTTAATCTAACCCTTCAGAGCTTTTGGTTAACAAAATAACAATTGATCACTTTTGGTTTGTAGGATCTACAATAAAAAATACATGTACTTCCTGTGATTCAATTATATGTTGTTCATCTATTTACCCTTCCTTAATGAAATAAACATTCATGAATCCCAATTCATCAATTTTAACAACTGATCATGTTATCAACCCAATTTATTGAAAAATGAGCACATAAAATAGTGTATAATCCAACTCTTATATTTGTTTAATGATGCCAATGTATGACCAATTTGCGTAAAATGGATTACTGTATTTAGTACAAGAATCATGCATCACTTCAGCCACAAGTGTAAGTCCACTGTTTTTTACCATATTCCCTTTATGATGCTCAATTTTATAGAACATATAACCATTCATTACATATCCATTGTATGATAATACAAACACACCTGGTCCTCTTTCTATCCATCGAATTCATTATGAAATTAAATCTTGATATTCATATGACACCATAAAAATATAGTCCTGAATACAACCTATTTTGTTTTTGATTATGTGTATTTGATATCCATATTTAAGTCCTTGATGGATTAAGATGAGTATGAATTTCTTTATAGGTTTAAACATACGTGGAAACCTCTAAACAATTATAGAAAATTTAACGGTGGGAAAAATATAAATATGTAATATTGAATGTGAAAACATACCATTTAGAAATTCCTTCCCCTGCAAGCCTCACAGTGTGACGAGATTACGGTGGACCAATTAAGTCCACACTAGATAGGTAATCCGTACATAATTCAATAGCTTCATCTACAATATATCACTCCATGATACGACCCTCTAGATGATTTAAATTTCTGACATACACATTAAAAATACTCATATATCGTTCAATGAGGTATATCCATATATAGTGTACATGGAAACATAATTTATTCTCCACCCAAAAAGTGAATCATAAAATGTACCATAATATCTAAGAATGTTGGTAGATATTGAATTTCCAATTCACACAATATGATTGAAATTTCTCTCTCAATTGTTGGCAATTTCAAAGGTTTTATATATTTTCTACATATAGATTTGAATATGAATCAGAGAATGGTTATTGCATGATGGAAATTCTTTTCCAAAATTCAATGAATAGATACAGGCATTAGATCTTGCATAAAAACATTGCATCCATATGATTTCAGACCCTTTAACATTGAAACAGGTCAATTGCATGATATTCTAGATATTTTATCAATACCCCTCTGGAAGCATTACATCATTCAAGTGATTTCAAAACTGATATCTCTACATTCTAGAATGTGTGTGATCAGCTGGAGGAAGGGAAGATCATTTTCCCCCATAACTAGTGATAACTATTCTCATATTCTAATGTCAACAATATCCATCCCAACCTTATTTCCATCCTTTGTTTTTCTAGGTGCATTTAGTAATGCGCTGAAGAACAATAACATATTTTTTCAACATGCATAACATAAAGAATATATTTTATGTACAAATAATTCAAGTATAGTAATTAAAAAACTGATCACTTTTTCAAACTGGTTTTTATAATTATTTTCCAAAACATTTTTCCAAAACCAGTGTATAGATATTTTAGTTTCTCAAACCGTTAATAACCTGTTTGTGGATACAATGGTGTACATTATTCTTGAATTCTATTGAATTATATCGTCCATGATATATACATATTTCATTGGGGAATAAATATATAATGACCTATAATCCATGTTATCATTGAATGTTTCATCCTTATTGATTGGGTAACTTGTTCGAAGACGTGAGACCCTTGAGATCCATTCATGATATATCCTAAAAAATTTAATAATAAGTAAATTTATTTATTATCAATTACAACATGGCTCCCAATGTGAATTATTCATCTCTAGAAAAATCATACAACGTAAAACATGAATAGCAAAATAATTTCAAATCATTGATCAATGGATCCAAATGAATGTCAATTCCATTGCATTTCTGTTTTGATAAATATATTATAACATATAACATGGTGTAATTTTATTTCATGCATAAACACGATAAAAAGTTATAATTTTCCAACATAAATTTCCAAGTACAATGATTGTTTATTTGAAAACCAAAAGGATTCACATCATCTGTAGAAAACAGAAAACGAAGGTATCCTGAATCGTTTCAAAAAAATTGATACTCATGATAAATTCTATTACACTAAGAATAGTCTACTAGGTGACATAGTTTCCCATTTTTATTTCTTTTTATAGAATTCCCCGTAAATTTTCATGCAGTATACTCACTTCAATATAGTTTTCCAAACCTTGTAATTATTTGAAAGAAACATAAAACTTACATAGGACAATATTCTTATTTCTTGTATCGAGATCAACCACACTTTTTAAATTCTATAATAGATTAGTGTTCCTTGTGAAATACTATAAAATCATTTGGGAAGACAAGTATTCTTTTGAAGATCATAACCATCGATCATTGAATTCGTTTGGCATTGTTTTTTAGGATCGGGAACTCATTTTCTTCTAGGATCACATCATTCATGAGAGCAAGTAATTATGTTAAACTAGAATCACTTCATCTTCTTCCTTCATTAAAATTATTGTTCTTTATTATTTATGAAAAAAATTTATATTTAGTTCTACCATCATACAATGATATATTATCCCTACTCTTTAACAACTCAAATAATTTTCCACAGTCACAAAGTTCATCTTCAATTGTCATTATAATTTCCTCAATAAGAAATTCATCATCATTCACATCTATAATCACATCCTCAATATGGTCTTCGTCATTGTCCACACTTGTAATAATATCATATGATCTATATACCACAGTGATATCCCAACCATAATTTACATTTTCATTTTCCCCATGTTTATTAACACATTTATAACATTGATCTATTCAGAGATAGGTCTATGTTTTTAAAAATCCTCTAGTCTAACATGTCATGAAGAAAAATAGTGTAATCATGGACAATGGATTTGAGAAGGGTCATATGATTGACTTTTCAAAATTGATGAACTCTTTTATTTCATCTCCATACTATTATTTCAAATGATTGATATCTATCCATTCTTTATTCATATTCATCCAATTTGATTCAATTTTATTAATATTTAACAAAATAAATACACAAATGGGGCCTTTCAAGTAAGGGGAAATCAACAGTTAAATGATAGTTATTTTTTCATTTCATTTCCTAGGACACTACCGATATAAGTTAACAACAAATCCCTTATAAAACTATTTTTAAAATATCAACTGAAATTCCAATCCAACTGTTTAAATCATTTTAATGATATTTAATACCAACAAACATAATGTTGAACACATATAATTTTTTATGAAACTTTTAAAAACACAAGAATGCTTTTAAAATATCCATATATGAATTTTCATAAAGACATAAATACCAATAGAGGTAATTAAAAAAGTATACATGAATAAAAACTAACCAAAATTTTAAAAAATATAAATCTATAAATGGTTTATAATTTCTCTCAAGAATAATTAGTATGATTCCTATAATTTAATCCCATAATACTACTGAGGAGTGACTTAATTATATATAAATACATAAGATTCACTTGTACATGATACATTTGAAAATAAAGTCACATATGTTGAATGTGGAAAACTATCTTACACATGATGCTTGAATCGTGTACTACCTAATCTTGATCATTACCATAAAAATACATAAAGAATGTTCCCCTTATTGAAGATATACACTAGGTAAATGTTAAAGTACAGTAGCTACTCAAACCTTCTCCACAATCAATGGTTCATTTCCCTTTGTGATTAAATATATATCAAAAACTTTTTACAATATTCCCAAAATATATAACCCTAATGATTATACCAATAAAACATCATGTAAAGAACCACAATTTAGAAATCTAGGAAAGGATTTGGGATGTTTCACTTATGTGTCTTTAACTATCTAGACCCATATGCGACCACATGACTATCATGGACTAGAACCGTTCAAATCCTGACTCCTAATACATCACAATATAATCCATACACATTAATGAAGTCATTTATGTTTAAAATTTGTGTTTCCATGAATCTCCCATAATGATCTAAGAAGGATATATCATGAAGATCAAATAAAATGAACCCTTCCACATTGTTTGATAAGGCATTCTTAACGCTTCCAATCAGGAAGAATCTTGGTCGACCATATAGTAATAAATTGAAATTCTCATAAAATTCCATAGTGTCTGGATGAGTCATCTACTAATCTCAAATATCATTTGAGTGGGTCTTCAATTTAACCTTGTATCCTAAATGCTTCTAATATATCGATTTGGGTTTTTGGGTGATGCATCGATATCAACACCATAACTAGGGAATCTGTGGGTGAGCTAGATTAATCATCACTGTGAACTAAACTAACCATAAATATTGGTTATAGTATGATTCATCTTAGAGGTGAACCTTATATATTTTCATATAATCAATTATGACCTTATTAACCTTAAAGAAGGAAGAAATATTCCAAATATCAGTTCCGAAAGTTATGACTCTAAACTAAAACCACATTGTTGACCAATGATTGGATAGGGATTGGAGTTTGGATCTACTCCATGGAGATGTTTCCTACATGGACTATGGTGGGCCATTCAAGGTTCCCAAAAAACACACATATTTTGATAGGATATCATGGTAATTGAGTTATATGAAATATTCTATGTACAATAGTATGTATTTATCTTCAACATGAAATTCATCTCAATACCTAATTAGTATGTGGATCAAGTACAAGAACATGTTATACCTAGTGCATTAAGCGGTCAAGGATAACCCTCCATGAATAGTTTCATCATCACAACATTAATTTTCCTTTATTATCTTCTTATATCAATTCCCCCTCTTATTCCTTTGTTTTTTCCCCACATACCACCATTTCCATATTTTTGTAGTGTCCAATTATTCATTATTCTACTAGTTCAAATATTATTGAAAATATTTTTCGTGGGAAGGGGTTGGTGGAATTGTGGATGAATGTGTATTACTAGAAAGGGTAATTCCATTGGATGATAAATAATCATGTTTATTATCAATGGATATAAGAATATTTATAATCAACTACTCCAACATGGACATGAATCTCGATGATAAAGGGTGATAGTGTGATGGGATGTGGATGCAGGTATAATGACATAAAATGGTAGTAGAAAAATTAGTTCACTACAACCCCTAGATCTTACATTTATTCACTAGGGCAAGTGCATATCACATATTTTATTGGTTTAATTTGTGGGAACAATTTTCCCACTTTCAGTATGTTTATGGGCTACAATCAAAATATCCTATGATGTGACATGGATCTTTCATATGAAATAAATTTGTGAGAAAAGTAAAGAATAAATTACTCTATAATTAAATATGAATATAAAATAAACAAAAAATCCACTATATGAATGAATTCAGAAACAATAAAACATATCCATATATAAACAGAATACGAAAAACAAGTTAAACTACACGAAACAACTGAACTAAAATATGATGGGTTATATGCGATGAGATGATCTCCAGAAAAACATAAAATCTACTCTCAAAATCACCTAACAAACAACCTAATTCCAATAACACTGAACATCAATTGGGAGACATGAACCCATTATCTAACCATATAATTATTTAACTAAAAATGTACATAGCACATTATAAGAATACTCACAGTGGAGCACCTTATGAGAAGGGTTCACGGTGTATGTGGGTTTGCAAAGGAGGAGGGATTAGAAATAGAGATGGGGTTTGGGGACAAAGGTGGGGTATGCAGAGGAGGGATTTATTGCAGTAGGATTCAGAAGTAGTGGAGGATGATGAAGAGGGATTCACACACAATGGCGATAGAGGGATTTGTGGCAGACGTGGGGGAGGAGGCAATAAGGTTCAGTATCTAAGAGTTCCTGATTCGTGCGATATGTGGAGAAGACTAGTAGAGTTTATATATAAAACCAGATAAACCTTATATCATCACTAGATAAAAAAATGATGAATTTAGGTTTTATCTCAGAAAATATAGGAAAGTGCATATAAAAACTTACTTTACTAGCTCATTTTTCACTCTGATAATGGAAAATCTTTATCAGAGAAAAAAAGAGATGATAAAAATTTAATGATATACGTATCGTCACAATTTCTATTTCATGGGAGCTTCATCATTGTTGAGAATCCATGTACAAATACAATGCCATCACTTATCCTCAGAATCATCAGTCGACATGAGTAAGTCTTCAAATATAATATGAACCCTCCAAAATAGTTTATGTGTGAAAACACGGATGATGAAATCCGGGACCTGATTTTATATAATGATCATTTGGAAATCCAAATGGGGGAGTAAATGGGTTTTATGGTCCATTGCTCCATCTTTGTGGACCCTCTCATCATGTTTTGTGATAACTAGAATGATTTCAACACCACTGTCTTCTCCATCATCCCCATCCACCAAGGCCTGCCCCATATCTTCCACAAGAAAAACATAAAGTTCTCTTATGCCAATAAATTATTGGCCCGCAACCCATCACTCCCTTACACATGAATTGAACTATTTTTCTACAGAAATAGTATCTGAGGCACGCAGGTGCTATGGTATCTAGCTCCGGCAAGGGGAGAAGGAGTTGTAGAAGTTTCTCATGGTTGAAATATAGTTCATAATCTAGCAGATTATGATCGGGTTTTTTCAAAGGAATGATTGGTGAGATACAATATTACTCTGCTCAAATAAGGTGGACCAGCTCCGCAGAGACATGATGTGGATAGAAAACAAAATCCCATGGTTCGTGCTGCAAACTTATACATACTAATTAATATACGCTCCCAACATCATGGAATCATGTAGCCATAGAGTATCTTCATAGCATGCTACCCATTGTCCCAGTATCGCCATTAGACGTAACATAAAAAAACATTAATTTTTAGACTTTTGGAGGAGATGCCTCATAGCCATGGTTGCAACTAACAAGGTTGCCCGTATATTGAATGGCAGACCTATGACTTGTCTAAACATTCCATATACTACTGCTCTCATTGATTTTGGTGTTAGTTTCCTAAGGGATGAGACATGCGACTGCATGCTCAAATTGAAATTCAATTCTTCCAAGGGCACCATCACCATATCGGACCTCCCAGTGAATGAGTGAAAAAACTCTTCGGTATAGAACTTCATCAACTTTTAGTAGTGTTTCCAAAGACTGTACAACAAATATTTCACCTTTTATTCATCCATCATGGGTATTCTCATCATCCATGTAAACGACACCCAACTATAATACAAGTAGGGTATCATCATCAACCAATTTTGGGGTCTAGAAATCATTCCTAACCTCTTCAAAAATGTCAATCAATAAATGATCTTGGGGGATTTTCGTTATATTTTTTTGTTCCAATACGTTAAAAAATACTACATTTGAGGGTGGATAAGGTGGCGTGTTGGCTAAATTAATAGTTGTTATGAAACTACTAGAGGATTTGGATTTTAATTAGTTATATTTTTTAAAGTATTCCACATATTAGGTATCGTTCTCATGATTATGGTTCATTTTTCATTTTTATTGGTTTCAGTTATAAATTTAAATTTATTACGTGAAGATGTCCTAAGTCAACCTTTATGATAGTGTTTCATTTTCCAAACCCTTCCTAATGGCCAAACCTTTTGTTCCAACCATTGAAATTATTACTTGGACTATATATGGTAGAGATCTAACTCAATATCCACTACTAAAAATTTTCAATAATTCAACAATACATTTTATCTGTCCAAAAAATGCTCTAAGAAAGTGTTTTAATCGGACTTTCTCCTCATTAGATTTTTCTTTTATTTTAATATATGGTTATATGCTTCTTCATCTGACTAATCCTTTGGAGTATATCTAGATAACTATAAAATTTTAATATATATTTTTTATTATTATCATTAAATTAATATATATATTTACATAATTTTAAAATTATAATAATAATCATTATTATATTTTTAAAAATTAATACAAATAAATAAATATATTTTTTATTTAATTATGTATGAAATTATAAAAAATGAATACAATTAAAATATCTCTTTTTATTTCCTAAGTATATGAATAAATATTTATATATATTTATATTTATATTTATGACTATAAATATATATATATATATATAATTATTGTTATAAATAATTATTTAATTATAATTGTAATTAAAATATTATAAATATCTTTATTATAATTTTATAATTATAAATAATTTATTAATATTAGTTCTTTATCAGCTCTAAAAAAATCATAGATAAATGTCGTTCATGGTTTAATAAATGGAACCCTAATAGATCCACTTGTCGTTAAACTGCCAAGCTTTCACAGTAGTCGAGCTTTGCCTCAACCGCCTTCTCAGGCTTCGCAGCCACCTATGATGCCTCCTACTCACCATCCTTTACCCCCACCATTGCCTCCGCCTCTATTTCCACTAACCCAACCTTCACCTCTTCTTCTCCCTTCTTTGATTTCCATGCCTCCACTGCCCCTATCTCTACTGTCCCCACCACCATCTATGCATCTATCTCCGCCACCACTTCCTCTAGCTTTGCCTTTACCACCTCATCATCCGCCTCTGCTACCCCATTCTCTGCTGGCGCATCCTTCGCTTCCCCCTGCATCCACCTCCACCTTCCCCACTACCCCAATCCAGATTTTGGCCGCTATCGCTTCCCATACAATAGTCATTGTATCCACAGTCTCTTCCTCTTCTACCCCCACTATACCAGCCAACATGCCATATGTTCTAAATTGTCTAAAAAAATTTAACATTTAGATATTATGTTTTAATATAGATATTTTTTTGGGTTTAGCATATTTTCTTGAAATTTTATTTCTTATGGATGTGTTTTTTTCATCCATGTAATACTCTGTTTGTTTTGAAAGTGGTGTTGAGATATGTGGTTTTAATTCATTCCAATATGATTTTTTGGTCCTTTTGATATTAGGGGTAGGTGGGGTTATGACCCGACACACATTAGTAAGGAAGAGAATGGAGTATGTGATATTTGGAATTGGTATTTTAGAGTATAAAATCTGGGGGGAAGTTGTTGTGGTGGCAGCCTATGATTATTTTTATTCTGATATATGTTTTACAATACATTGATGAAATTCTTTGTGAGGGTGTGGATTAGTAGTTAACATAATAAGTCTATATTGGTTATACTTTTTATTCACTAGTTCATTAGTATGCTTTTATTACATTTACATGATGAAACCTAAGGATTATCTTAATAAGTATATATTTTAAGATCACCCCTATATATAGTATTTGTGATCAGAATTACTTTAGTGATTACAATAGACTGGCTAGTTTGGAGTTGGAGTCGATTTTTAGAGCTACTGGTTAGAAGTTGTTTTGGATTTTTTATTTTATAGAATTTTTGTATAAAATATAATGCATTTTTTAATTATTTTGTTAATTTATATCCTTTACATCAATATTTCCCTTACTTCTAGTGACCTTTAATATTAGATGAACAAAAAAATTGAAACAAGCATCATTTCCTAATAATCTCTCATTTAATGACTAGTTGAATGAAATTAATGGATTCCTCACTAAAATTAGAAATTATAACCATCATGCCTCCATTACATACTATATAATAATATATATTCTATTTCTTCACACTAGTCCTACTAAGTCACTATATTTCTATAGGTTTTCATCAATATGAATGAATTTCAATATATTAGTTATGTTTTATTTCTTAGTTTTTTCACTACACTATAATTTTTTCTACTAATATATATTAGATGAAATTCATTATGTGGATATTGTGTTTCATACTTGAATGAAAAACCCTATTTTTTTTGGAGAATCACAACCTGAATATAATAATAGAGTATCCAATCCTCCTAGAATATGTTATTATCCTTAATTAATCACCTTAAAAAAATAAAAAACTTCACCACATTAATTTCTTCTACAAATATAGTTTCCATATTCACGAAATTTAATACTAGTCACAGCTAATTCATACAACTAACCATTTTCCCTCCCTAGGATAACACTAATAAAATTGATATCTTCTAGGTATATGAAGATCTAATAATGTTTGTGTATAAGAACCCATATATAATATCATCTTCTAGAAGAAAATTGATATATCATTCAACACCATTATGTATTGGACGTCCTTTTAAATCCTCTCAGGGTTATCTTCCAAGATTTTACATGGATGTCCAAAAAATCACACAAATAATGTAGTATATGTCATTATAAAAATCATCATGGACATCAAAATTATAGCTGATGATGATAACATAATATTTTCCTTGTAAATAATCTCATATTTATTTATCAATACCTACTCTTCATATAATATAACCATTCCAGAAAATGGATTTCATATAGTATTACATATAGTCATTCAAAATAATTTTATTATTGTTTGGATGTATTCCATATAAGACATCATCAATGTTATAACCCTCAAAACTCTCTCAATTCACATTCCCAAAATCTTCATGGAAATTCCCTGACCATTCATCCTTATCCTTCTAGAAAAATCACGTTTTTTAATGATAATAATTATAAACCCCGATCCAATATCTAATATGTTGTACACATATAAAAGAAGAAAGATGTAACATCATTCATTCTGTGCCTTCTTTTAGAAATAATGGCCTAAATTACTTTAAGTGATTTCTTCTCCGGCCATGAAACCTCAATATTCTAGTTGTATTATCAAGGAACCTAATTCAAACTAAAATATAATTAACTGAATTTTCAAATAACATCCCAATTTATATATTCCTCATATTCTTTTGGTTTCATCATATAAATCTATCCCATTATTTCAATTTTATATTGTTTTCCCCAATCATTATACATTAATAGTGAATTATATTCCAATTCACATATGTTTTTCTATAATATCATATTTTAGAACATAAAATAATGTTTTGTGTTTGGAAAAGATTATTCTTAATTGGGAAAAGAGATTATATTGATTGAGTTGATTCTAAAACCAAAATTACCAAGGGGATTAAAAATACATTAATGGTTGTCAAATTATTTAAATATAGTTTCTCCTATCTTATCAATTTTACATGGAATATTTTGTATTGAAATAAAAATGGGATTTAAAGAAATGCATTAATTTTTTAAACCATGTGTGAATATCTCCTCGTAATGAGTTTATTTTAATTGAAATGGTCGATATGTGGTTAATTTAATTATCTAAAAATAGAGAACATTTTTTGAATTTGATGAAATGATTTAACACAAAAAAGTTGAATTTCATTTTTAATAATTTATATTGTTTTCAAATTGTGCATATATTTTTGAAAGAGTGATTGGAAATGATTATTTTATTTTAAAACAGGTGTGTTATATTAAAGAGGAATTTGATTAAATGATATGTTTTTAACCATATTTCATTTCTGATTCTATAAATATTTTTCAAAGGACATCTAAAATGTAGTTTTTTCAAAATATTTTATGTTAAAATTTTAATATAATTATGAATCCCCTTATATTATATAGAGATGAAAAGTAGATTGATAATAACACAATGAAAATTCTATGTCACTAACTCTATCCATCCCATAGGATATCCATCACGACCACTCTCATGAAAAAGGTGAATTAATGTTTAACCCCATTGTCACTCCTAAACATTCTTTTCATGCAACGTCACCTGCTTGGTTTAAATTAGGGGAGTCCTCCAAATTTTAATCTTATTTCTGGTTTTGTGTTAGATTCTATGTGGATGAGTCTCATGCAACCGAATTCTATAATAACAATCATAAAAATGATGAGTTCCCATTATTTTAAAGTACACTTTTTGTATTTATTTATTGTTATATTAATATTTCTGAATCAAATAGGATGGATTAGGATAAAGAATTAATGAATTCTCACCGTCAGAAAAAAAATATTACGATGTTAGAGTGAATGTGTTCATAATTTTTTTAAAAGATCTTTCATATAACCCTTCTCAACTCCTTTTTCTATGTTTACACTATTGTTATTCAAAAAAATATTATAGAGTAGTTGTAAGAGCACATGATCGTTCATGGAATCGATCAAAGGTATAAATGATGTAATTAACATTGGTAAATGTGGAATTTAGATAGTGGCTGGGATAACAGAAATTTTTGGATAATATGATATTATTAAAATTGTGTACAATTAAGAAGAAGATATCGAGGATGAGACTAAATATTTGAATGATGATGATGATCGTATTGAGGAAATGAAATTATAGTTGAAGTTGTAATTTTCGATTACCCAAAATTGATTGAGAAGTTAATGAGTTGTACCAAAACACCATTATACTGTGGTTGTACTAAATATATAGCATTGTGAGCCATACTAAAACTATATAATTTGAAATAAGGCAATGGATGGACTCATTCTTTTTGTATCGAATTACTTCCTCTCTTGAATGACATGATTCTAGAAGATAATGATCTACCGACCCAAACATACGACTCCAAAAATAATCTATGCTTGATGGGTATGATATCTGAATAAATATATGCATGCTCGAATGATTGTATAATATTTTTGAAGGACCATAAATAACTTAAATAATTAGAAAAGTGTGGTACATCTTGATATATTAAATATGAATATTGTCCTATTAATGTTGTAGTGTTCTTTTCAATCATTCCAAGGTATAGGTGAATATATGGGAGTGAGGAGACTATAGGGTAATTTACATGGCACATAGATACAACTAGTAAATATGGAAAAATACATCACCTAGATTACTCATTGAAGTGGAATAGAATTGATCATGAGTATCCTGAATTTGGAAAAAAGACAAAAATCCTTAATCTTATGTTATCTATAGATGTAGTGAATCATTTTGGTTTTCAATGTTGAAGTCATAGTACATGGCCGATTAGGTTGGTAAATTGTAAACATCCACCATGTTTATGAATTAAATAAATCTATATCTTGTTCTCATTCCTTTTAGAATGACCAAAACAACCTGGAAATGATATTCATGTTTAATTGGCTCCATTGATTGAGGATTTTAAATTATTGTGGGATTCTGGTCTTAAGTTTTATGATGCTTATATAAATTATGATTCCATGTTGAGATCCATGTTGTTGCGGATGATGGATGAATTTCTTCTTATTGAAATTTGGTATGATATAGCCTTAATGGAACATAAGGGTGTCCCATTTGTGAACAAGGTACATGGACTCTTTGGTTGAAACATTCATTGTAAACCATGAATCTAGGACCTCAAAGCGTTCTACCCTGATGAAAAAAGTAACAATCTTGGATGACATCATTTGATTTAATTTCATAAGAAAATATATCACCATATCCAATAACATTTTATCAATATATTGAGTGTGTAAAACTTGTACACTGCTTCTATTTAAATATTTTAAAAACCTTTTGAAACATGATTGAAGAAATAGATCATTTTTTTCTATACCTTGCGTGAATTGATTGTACATCACATATTTTTTAGATGTTATGCATGTTGTAAAATATGTATTTTATAGTTATATAGGAACATTTCTAAATGAAATTTAAAAAAAGGATAGGATTATGGATAGGTTGTAAATAGTTGAGATGGGAATACAAGAATAGTTGGCACTAGTGAAGGGTGAAAATTGAATTTCCCTTCCTCTTACTGCTTTCACTAATTTTGGGAAGGAGAGATATCTGTTTTTCATCTTCATGAATGATTTAAAGGTTCTAATGGTATATTCATCAAATATAAATAACATCAATTCAATGACTGATTTAATGTAAAAGGGTTTGAAATCACATGACTTCCATGTTGTGATGTTATATATAATGCATATCGCTTTATGTTTCATTTTTTCCAATAATTTATGTCATAAATTATCCCAGAACTATTTATTCGTTAATTATATATGATAAAATTTTATAGGCCCAACAAAAATTTGACTAAGGGAAGAGATATATTTATCGTATTATGTGAAACAGAAATGTTCTTCCCACCAACATTCTTCGATATGATTCATAATTTGATTGTTCCCTTGGTGGGTGGGATTTGACTATGTGTCTGATAAACTATTGATTGGTGTACCCCATTGAATGTTATATGATGATTATGAAAGGGTATATCCAAAATCGATGTCGGTTAGAAAGTTGTATTGTGGAGTGATATATTTTTGAGGAAGCCATTGAATTCTGTACCGAATACCTTTCTGGAGTGGAATGTATTGGTCTACCAAAATCTCCTCACAATGGGTGGTTTACGGGTAGGTGAATTTCTAGAAGATATTTTGTTAGAATTGATATTACAGATCGTGAGTAGGCACTCCTTTATGTTATTTCATAATAGTTTGTAGGTTTCACCAGATGTTGAAACCCAAAAAGAAATTAATAGGCATTTAAATCCATCAAGGGTTGAAATATGGATTTCAAGTGAACATAATGAATATTTTATTAGATGGTTTCAGTACCATATTCAGAATGAGTCAGTTAAAAATCAGGCTTCATTATCAAAATGACATCGATGGATAACTGGAGGACCAATTGTGTATGTATTATATGACAATTTTTATGTAATTAATGGTCATATGTTCTAAACAAAAGATCACGATGAAGTAAATTCCATTTATATTACCGATTTACACTCCTGCCTAATGTGATGTATGTTTCTAGTACTAAAAAAATGAATACAATTTATGAAAAAATGTCAAACATTGGAATGATAAAACCTATATTAGAGTTGGATTATAATACATTCCAAGTGCCAATTTTATAATGCAATTGGGTTGATAAAATGAGTGATGTTAAAATAGATGAATTGGGATTCGTAAAAGTTGATTTTATTATGGAAGGGTACAAAAAAAACCCATTTGAAATGACATCCCATAGAGAAAAAGTATTTTATTTCCTTGATCACACGAACCAAATGTGGAAAATTATTCTGTTATCAACTAAAACTACTAACGGGTGAGATGGAAATTCAACAAAAGATGACCCATTAATTGGGACGTCGCACTCATTTCAGAGCGATCCTAATATAGATTTTGTTATGTATGTTAGATAATATAATAATAAAGGGATTTTGATCATATATAGAGGGGTAAAATCCCTTAATCATTTAAAAAGATAAATATATTTCAATAATTAGGATACATGTTTGTTATATAACTCATGTTACCTCATGTTATTATCTGTTTCCTACTAAATTTTGTATTCTAATTTAAATGTCAAACCACTTCTGCAGATAATGTCTCAGCACATGTTGGTGCTCCCTATCTGAAGGAACAATATGTATCTCAACATACTAATACTCACATTGATTAGGAACAAACATCTGCACATGATGGTGCTCCCATTCCCGAGGAATAATAGCTTTCTCAAACCACTACTTCTCCAAGTTTAGAGGTACAACGAACATCTACACATGTTGGGGCTACCTCTCAAAGGAAGATATTCATGATGTCAATTCTTGGTAAATGTTAGGCGATGAATAACTGATAACATGAAAAAATAGGATCATCTTAGTTTAATGGTTTAATAAAAAATCATTTAGGCGAATGTCAAGTGTATGAAATTTGAGGTCGAATGGAGTGCGTAAGGCTATCATTATAACCCCAACACGACCATGTTTATTATTTACACTAAAATCATAACTCAACAACCCGTACTTATTTCTGATGATTTGTGGAACCATGTTTTGCCTAGGATTAAGACACTAATGTGGTAAAAATTATAGTAACATTACTTTATCATTTCTCACTATTACTAAAAAATAAAATAATAAAACATTCACATACTCTTCATTATTTATTAGAGGGATCATTTATAGTATATGAATACAAATAGAAATATTTATTAAATATATTGGGAAGTATTCACAGATGATTATGCACAATTCTAATAAGAAATAATCATAATGTTGCTGAAGGGGAAATACGACAACACCCACTTCTTATCTATGAACACATGAAAACCCAAGAACCCATGGATGAGTTTACTGGTCATCGTGTTGATGTGTCTTTTCATGTTCTTTATGGTTAGTAATTTTTTGTTTCATGATACATGAATTTATCAATTTGATTGATAAATTAAAATTTATGAAACAATATCTGAGTGCTGGAAATAATGGCCGAGCTGCAAAACCAGTGTACCCCACCCTTAAAGAAATGATGGTGTACAAATCACTTGAATAAAATGCTAATGTATTTTCTATCTACTGTAATACTTTTTTGTGACATGAAACCAAAAAATATTTATTTTCCTCAATTTACATGCATATTGATGACTCAAAATCCAATTCCACATCTATCCCATGCCTTGTTCTTTAGAATGAGGCAAGGGTAAATAAATACAGGATACTAATAGATGATAAAACACAAATAGTTTGGGAAAAATGTGAAAATATTACATTATTAAAATATATTTTTCATTAAATTTATATTATATAACAATTAAAACATATTGTTATATATTTTCTATCTGATATTTTCATAAAAATCAACAACACTTTTACTAGATGAACACATTCTATCGGTGGCCATTAAACAGCCAGAATATTATTGATGCGTCAGTGGTGCAACTTTTTGGGTGACCACTCAAACATATTTTGAGAAAAAATAAAAGATTTGGATAAAATTGAATTAATATAATAGAATAAGTAATGAATTTCATCAATTGAATAATATTTCCAATGGTTGATATAAATGATTTCAACTTTGATGGTGGAGGAAAAGAGAACATGAAACTCAGTAGCAACCACCATGTGTAGATCCAACCCCAACCCCACAGGCTATGATGTGAGCCATTACCCTCAAGGACATTTCATAGCTAAGTTATAAAATGTTCTAATCATTGTTTCTATGAAATTTGAATCAAAGAAACCCAAATTAATTATTATACTTATATTCTATAGGTTTATAATGATTGAGATTTATATCTTTCAACTCCCACCCACCACCTTGAAGCGAGTGACGTGGTGTTCAATATCCAAAATGACATGCTACAAAACAGACCACCTCTAGCTGGTAATGCGAGAGTTTCTATTATCATAGACCAAAAGCCGAGCATGGAGCTACCTATTCCAATTCACAAGGAAGATATTCATATGGTTGAAAACTGTTGTATCATTCATCGCATGGCTGTCACATCATGTAAAAAAATATGTCAAAATGTTGTATTCATTTTCAATTAACATTTCAATATAATTCTTTAAATATTAATGAAAAAATTTATGAACTGATGTATGTTATTATAGATATACAAATGGAAAGGGATTAAATGAGAAAACACATCAAAACCATCGAAAGGATCTGCCAACTGATCAAAAATATCACCCTAAAGCACGATTACCTCAATCGTTTTATATTCAAATTAACTATCATTGAATGTTCATGTGGATACAATGTTAAAAAATCCCTATAATCAAAATTTTGATTTTGATGAAAATATGTATGAAGAGAATGATCAAGACATCATTGGTGTTGAGAGTGTCTGTGAAATTCTAGACTATGATTGTCTAGGCAACATAGTTATAAATGTATACATGTGGTATGTTTTCAAGAATTTATTTTCTAAAAAATGATATACCATGTTAATTATGAAAAAATAAATTTCCTATTTTTGGAATGAGTATATATCAATAATAATTAAAATGATTTTCCCATGAAATTAAATTTTTACTCATTAGTCCTCATAGATCCTATACAGAATAATCAAAAAAATAAACCCTAAAATGGATGAAATAATATCAGGTCTAATGAAATCATTTGCAAGAAATATTTTGAATGAAAAACAATATCTAATACCAATGTTAAGGTGTATAACCATATAATTTAATCATATCATATATATATTCATATCATTCATTACATTTTACTTTTAGACATTTTGTTAGCATTTCATGTTCATTGATTTAAATTTGTAAAATCCAATGACTAATTTCATTGATTCAATGCGTGGATATCCCACAAATTATCCAAACATGATGGATTTTGTAATTTTTAAATACAATACATCCAAAATTTAATAACTATAAATAATGTTATATAATGGATATTAACTTTTAATTATGGTACAATTATGATTGGGGGTGTATCAATATCTTGAAAAAAAAGAATGAGGCCAGTGGCTCAGCATAAGGAAGAAGACATGAACAAAATATTACAGTTATTAGGTTTGTAAATTTATGTTAGAGATCATATTCCATGAACAAAATATCATCCCTGAAAAAGTATTTTCAATGATAATTATTGTATAATTTAAAATTTTTATTAATCCTTTTTTTTATATTTTTCAGGTACTACTTTGACTGTCAAGAATACTCTTATTCACAAGACGATATAGATGTGCTCAGAAACAAATTGGAAGCATACCAGATGGAACAATGTTCACAAATTGCATAATGATGTTAATTCCATTAATTTAGTTTATTGTTTCATATATATGATTAATTTACTTATTTTTATTATTAATAACATAAAAACTGTTTTCAGAAAAATGTGGATTGCATTGATCGGGTTTGGGTGGTTTTATAAAAACTAATTGTTCTTGTGAGAGACTGGACATCGAGGCAACAAATGAGATAATGAAAATAAGTAAATGGATCAAGAATGTATAATGTTTAATTTATAATACTTATATAATAAATTAATATTATCACAATTAACCTACTCAATACATCGTAAAAATAACAAGTGACCATTATCACTCAAAGTGTCTCTTTTTTTAAAATTGACATTACTTTTAGTAAAAATAACAAGTAACATACTAAATACTGAGAAAATTCATTATAAATGTTATGATATTTTATAAAATTGATCCATGAGTCAATTTTTAATGTTTATGAGTCATCCTCCCCTCAATATGACAAACAGTGTGGACTGTATTTCTGTAAGTGTGTATTTTTATATTAAATTGACATTAAATTAAGCCAAAAGAACATGTGACATACTGAAAACCAAATAAAATTATTCAAATTATTTTGATACTTTAGTAAAATTTTCAATGATCCATTTTTTATGTTTATTAATCAACCACACCTCAATATAAATCACTGTGTGACCGATATTACTAAAAGTGTGCATTATCAGTTTAAAATTGAAATCATAGTTCAAAAAGTGTTACTCACTGAAAATAATGAAAGTATACTATGATTGTATTAATAATTTATTATAGATATTAATAAGTCTTTTATGACATTTATGATTCATTCTCACAATAATAAATCAAATAATGTGACCATTAGGACTCATAATGTGTGTTTCAAGTTTGAAATGACATTTTAGTTAAAAAAACAAAACTGGCATACAAAAAACTGAGAATATATTTTCATATTGATTTAATACTCTAGGAAAATGATCTATATGTAATTTTTGATTAGTATGAATTATTATCACCTCAATAAGAAGCATTATGTGGCTAGTATAACTCAATGTGTCTCTTTCTTTATTTAAAATTGGAATCAATTCATGTAAAAGCCAAAAGTGACCAAGTCAAAACCATGAAAAAATATTAAGATTGTTTTGATGTTTTAGTGAAATGATCCATGAGCCATTTATGTCATGTAGGTTTCAAACATACCACTATAAAACAAATAGTGTGACTGTTATGACTTTATGTGTATCTTTTTATTTAAATTGACATTAATTTATGTAAAAAGAACAAGTGAAATATTGAAAACTATGAAATTGATGTCTAGTTATTTAATAATTTAGGAATATTATAAATTATTCATTTGAAACATTTAAGGATCAAACACACCTCAATATGATTAATTATGTGAATGGTATTACCAAAAGTGTCTATTATCAGTTTGAAATTTACATTTTAGTTCAAAATTTGAAAGTCACTAAAAACCCTGAAAGTGCACTAAGATTTCCTAGATAATTTATAAAAGAGATTAATAAGTCATTTGTAACGTGTACAAACCGGTATCATATCAAAAAGTTTCACAATGTGTATAGTATGACTCAAAATGCGTGTTAATAGTTAGAAATAACATTTTAGTAAAAACACTTTTGGCATTATGAAAACTAGGAAAAATAAATCATATTATTTTGGTATTTTAGAACAATAATATATTATTCATTTGTGACATATATAAATTATCTACAACTCTATATGATTCATGGTGTGATGGGTAGAACTCAAAGTGACACTTTTTATATAATATTTAAATTAATATAAGTAAAAAAACAAATGACATACTAAAAATTGAGACATCAGATTTAGATTGTTTTAATAATTTAGAAAATTGACCTATTTTTTATTTGTGACAAGTTGGAATAAGCCTCGTGTTATTACAACACACAGTGTGGTTGGTATAACTCAATTTGTCTCTTTTTATTTAAAATTGACATTAATTTAAGTAAACAGAGCAAGTGACATATTGAAAACTGAAAAAATGCATTAGGATTATTTTTATAATTTAGTAAAATGACCCATGAGTCATTTGGGATTTATAGGATTCAAAATAACATCAATCCAATGCATGGTGTGGCTGGTGTAACTCAAAGTGTCTCTTTTTATTTAAAATAAAATTATTGTAAAATCAACAAGTGACATACTAAAAATAGAGCAAACATATGTGGATTATTTTGATATTATTGGAGAGTAAAATATTTGACATTTATGATGTGTATGAATAATCTAAACATAAATATGACACATTGTGAGGATAATATAACTCAATGCGTCTCTTTTTATTTAAATGGATATTAATTTATGTAAAAAAACAAGTGAAATAATTAAAATTCTGAAAATACATTGGGATTGTTTGGATACTTAAGGGAAATGTTCCATGACTCATTTGTGACATTCAGAAGTCATCCAATCCTAAATACGATTTATGGTGTGGCTGGTATAACTCAAAGTGTCAATTTTTATTTAGAATTGAAATTATTTTAATTAAACACAACAAGTGACATATTGAAAACCAAGAAAACACTTTCAGATTGTATTGATATTTTAATTAAATGATCTATTAGTCATTTTTTGACATTTAGGAATTCTCTTCACCATATTAAGACCAAATGTTTTTCCATTATAAATTAAATTGTCTCTTTTTATTTAAAATTGAAATTAATATAATTAATAAACAACATGTGGAATACTGAATGCTGAGAAAATGCATTTGGATTATTTTGATACCATAGAAAAAATTATATGGGTAACTTTAGATGTGTGGGAGTCAACTATGGCCCAATCTTATGCACAATAAGACCAATATGACATTAAGTGACTATTTTTTGTTTAAAATTGAAATTTCAGTTCAAAAAAATATCACTCATAAAATACATGAAAAATTCTCTAATTGACATGAAAGATTAGGAAAATTATTCATAAGTTATTTTTGATGTGTGTGAAGTAGTCTCACAACAAACAAATGAACAATGTGACCTGTATGACTCATAATGCGTGTTTCTAGTTTGAGATGACATTTTAGTTACAAACACAACTGACATACTAATAAACTTGAAAATAAATTAGATTATATTGATACATTGAAATAATGATCCATTAGAAATCTTTGACTGGAAGGATTCAGCCGAACCTCAATCTAATGCATAGTGTGACCAGTATGACTTGAAATGTGTCACTATTTAAAATTGACATTAATTTTATTAAAATAACAAGTGAAAAACTCAAAACCGATAAAACACATTAAGATTGTTTTGATATTGTTGGACAATGATCCATTACTCATTTTTGACATGTTAGAGTCCACACCACCTTAATAGGATTCACTATTTGACCTGTATAACTCCAAATGTGTCTTTTTTTTATGAAATATTGACATTTTTTTAATTTATCGTTTTATATTAATGTTAAATTTATTTCATGATAGTATTACTAACATAATATTTATTTTTTCATTTAGGAATAATATTTTTAATGGGTTTAGATTATTTTTTCAGCAACTTATAACATGGGTGGATATTTTCCAGAGGGAATCATGAGCTTCAAAATGTAAAATATTAATGTTTTAGAATGTTTTTTGGATATTTTTAAATGTTATTACATAAAAAACATATTTGAAATGTAATTAGTAGTTTTTATGTATATACGATTGGTGAAAAAAATTTAATTCTTAATTTCAATTAAATTTATATGGAATTGACTGAAATTATAGAATTGTTTATTATTATAGTTTGAATATAGAATTGTTAAAAATTGATTTATTTTACTTATTGGTGTGCTTCTATATTAAAAGAGTGTTGCAGGCATCAAGGCCTTTATCTACGCTATTTTTGGTGCTGATAAAGGGCCCCCTTTACCATCACATTGATTAACAACACTTTTTTAGTGCTGATAAAATCTAATTTGTGCATTGTTATAGGGCATATGTGTTGTAGTGAATTTAAAATTACTATAAATTATCATCCTATGGTCCATTTGGGAACCTTGAGATGTCAAATAAAATACTACAATAATATCTATTTCATTTACATTTAGGAACATTGATTTATTAATTTTTATCTGATAAAAAATTCATCGAAAGCCTTCAAAAACATATTTTTTAGGTGGATACCATAATTTATAAACATTCGGTGAAATTTCAACTTTATATAAAATAGATTTATTTTTTTATGGTGACTAAATTTATTCACATGGTGACATCCATATGAATGTCATTATGTTGAAATATGATGTATTTTCTTATTTATTGTTATCTATAATCAAATACACAACCACACAAACACAAATATTTTTATATATTTTCATATAAAATTTTAATTATATAAATAAATATTTAAACATATTTACACATAAACCCTAGATTTATCAGAAATCTTATCCCCTTGATAATTTATGCTTTTATCAGAACAAAAAAAACTAGATTATAAAACTAATGCGGATTAAAGATTCCTCTATTAGCACTTTTTCTTACTCTAATAAGAGAAGCTGACTTTTAAGGTGTTCTTATAATATCTTCATCAATTCTAGCACTAATAAATGTTCATTATATATTAGTGTGTTGGGTCAATTTGTGTTTACTCTATATATGTAGATATATATTAATGAAATGTGGGTTTTTCCCTCTACACTTTTCTATCTCTAGTTATTTTCTAACTATTATATTTTCATTTCTGTTTATCACCACCACACAGATGTTCAATACCACATTCCATAAAAGATACACTTCTCCATTGATCTATCCCTTGCTTCTTACTTGAAAATTCTTCATAGTTTCAAGGGATGTTTGATCTTTTTCACAACACATTATCTACACCAAATTGTTGCTAGATAAAAGGTTCTTTTAATATGAAAAACAAATTTTCCATGGATAATATTGAATAGACCTTGATTATCAGTCTTGATATTTATGGAATGTTACATGTCATGGATTATGGATGCTGATATGCATCTCAAAACATACTGACTTGGTGTGATGATTAATGTTTGCAGTCAAGCTTCCTCTAATGACTATGCATGAAACCTAATATTCCTTCACCACAAGCTCTATGATTTTTTAAATAATCATGACTAGATGATTAAGGACCCTCTAGTAGTATGGAAAAATTTCAAGATCAATATGATCACCTTCTACTATTAGTTTTACCAAGAGTATGACAAATGTAGATCCACAAGTGATTTCATGATTTTATGTCGATAAGTGAATAAATTTCCTCTATGATTAAAATAACATCAAAATTATTATTATAAAAAGACAATAAAACTTATAATGATTTTCTAGAAAAACACACTCAACATTACATGCCTTGAATGATATTCTAAAACAAGAATATTGTGATAATATTATACACTTGTACATATAAGTCATTGAGAAAAACAATAATAGATCTTTTTCAGCAAAATAAAGTACTAACAATAAATGAATTCTTAAAAGACATAGACTTTTATCTGTTCTAGAAAGTGTTGATAACGTGACCCTTTATCAGTGTAAAAAAGGTGCTGATAAATTCCAAATTTATTACCTCTTCTTTAATCATTGATAATGGTTAAACATTATTTGTTCTTTTAATTAGAGATGATAATGGGATCCTTTATCATTTCTAAAAATAACACTGATAAAGGGGTTCCTTTATCCATGATAATTTAGTGATGATAATGTATCACATTATCAATGATTTTTCTAATTCTGATAAAGAAACCATTTATCAATGCTATTACCAGTGCTAATAAAGAGACACTTCTGTGTAGTGTTCTATTAAAATTATAGCATACTATAGTAGTAAAATGAGGGAGAAAATACAAGAGAAAATAAAAAATCTAATTGAAATAAAATTTAAAACAAAAATAAAAAAAAGAAGACAATATAATAAATATCTCAAAATTGGTTTCTACATTTAAATAAGTATGTACAATTTATCACATACATTCAAAAACATCAGTTCACCTTCGTTGTTTTCCTCTAATAGTCAGTCATGATATTAGTTGCTGATGAAAACACTCCACCTCACAAAAATAATGCTCTTGTATATGAAAATAATTGTTATGAAAGTAATACTATATATAAATAATTAAAACACAAATATTCCAATATAAACTTCAAACATATACATTGAGTCATACTATGAACATTGTCTTATGGATTGAGGTCCTGTTTATTATTATACATCACACCATTTCTTGTGGTTATAAAATGTAGGCTTTCATGAAATTTCTTACATTCATGGTGATTAAAAACTCACTATGGATGTGAGCCAATTCAAGAGGACATATATTTTTTAGAACAATCCTTCAATTGTCACACAATTTTCTATTCGTCTTCATGTGTTACCTCTATGAAAAATTGAAAAATAAGTAGAAGATAAAAATGGTAATGAAATTAATAATATTATAATAGATAAAATAATTAGAAAATGTTGTGAATTTATTATGAATTATTTTTCTGATGTGATGCATGTTTTAATAAAAAATGACAACTAAATATTGTAAACATGAACATATAGTCATACCAATCACATTGTGTGTCAAATTGATTTTCATTAAATTTCTACCTGTCGAAAATAAATTATGTATCATTGAACAAATATTTGAAAATAATCCATGAATTTTTCCAGTTTTTTACAGTTATGTGTGTTTTAAAATAAAATAACACCATTACATTGAAAATAGAAAAATTGAGTAATATTGGTCATATTGTCTGTCAGATTGATGAAAATTTTATTATTTCATTTCCAAAATGAATTATTGAATTTTTTCATAATGTTTGAAAATAATCTGATCATGTTTTATTTGATTTGGATATTTGATGAGTGTTCTAGTCTAAAATAGAACTTTTTTATTTGAAACACACACTTCGAGTCATTTTGACCACATTGTGTGTTGGATTTTCATACGGTCAATTCCTACACATATAAAATTAATTTAGGATCATTTTTCTATTGTTTTAGAACAATGCACAGTCTTTTCACTAGTAATGCTGATGTGACATGAATTTTAAACTTAAAGTGAACTTTTATATTGAAAACACGCACTGTAAGTCGTATTGAAAACATTGGGTTTCATGTTTATTTGAATTCAATTCATACACATAACAAATGAATTTTTTATTATTTTCCTAAAATATGGAAGCAATTCTAGCTCATTTTCAATGTTTCAGATATTTTGTTCTTAGATTAAACTAAAATGACAATTCTATATTGAGTACAATCACTTCGAGTCATACAAACCACATTCATTGTCAGACTGATGTGTGTTTAATTCTTATACATAATATATTAATAATGGATCATTTTACAATAGTTTTAAAACAAGTCATTCCCTTTTTCTTAGTTTTGGTTGTGTTATGTGTTTTAAACTAAAATACTGATTTCATATTGAAAACATGTACGTTGAGTTACACTAATCACATAGTGTGTCATATTAGTGTGCAGTCAATCCATACATGTGAAAAATGTATTATGGATCATTTTACAAAAGTATAAAAAGAATCTGAGTTCCATTTTTTTTAGATGTGATATGTGTTTTAAATTAAAATGACACTATTATATTAAAAACACACACTTTGAGTCATACAGACCACATCATGTTTCATATTCACAAGCTGTTGGTTCCTACACATCAAAAATTAATTAAAGATCATTTTCGTAATGCTTGACGAAAAAATTTCATCATTACCTTTGTTTTGGTGATTTGACATGTGTTTTAAAATAAAATGACATTGTTATATTGAACACACACACAATGGTCTATATCTGTCACACCATGTGTCAGATTGATGTGTGATCGATTATTCTATAATACGAATGAATTATGGGCCATTTTCCCAATGATTGAAAACAATATAATATCATTTTATTACATTTTCATCTTTTATGGGTGTTTTATACTATAATGACACTTTTCTATTGAAGAACGCAATTAGAGTGATGTCAACCACATCAGGTGTTTATTTGACATGAATTCAATTCCGAAATATCAATAATTAATTATGGATCATTTTAATAACATTTGAAAACAATTAGAGTTTGTTTGATTGGTTTTTTCTACATAATGCATGTTTTAAACTACAATGACACTTTTGTATTGGAGACATGCACTTCATGTCACATCAGCTGCATCATGTATCATATTGATGTGTAGTCAATTATAACACATCAAAAATGAATTCTGGATTATTTTAATAATTATTTAAAATAATATGATCTTGTTTTCTAAATTTTTGGCTATTTGATGGGCGGTTTAAACTAAAATCAGTATTTTATTTTGAAAATATGTTCATTGAGTTAGAATAACCACATCTAGTGTCTGATGGATGTGGGTTTCATTCCTACACACCAATAATAAATTATATATCATTTTACTAAAGTGTTAAATAAATATGAGATCATTTTATTTGATTTTTGATATGTGATGTTTTTTGAACTTAAATAACACATTTATAATGAGAAAATGTACTTTATGTTATACCAATCACATAATGAGTCATATTACTATTCGGTCAATTCCTATATGCGAAAATTGAATAATAGATTATTTTCCTAAGCATTTAAAATAATAAGAGCTTGTTTTTTCAATTTTTAAAATGTGAAATTTTTTCTAAAATAAAATGGAACATTTATATTAAAAACACGCACTTCGAGTCATATCAACAAAATTGGGAATAAAAATATTTTGTGGTCAATTCATTCATGACAAAATTTACATATGGATCATTATCCTATGTTATCAAAGAAATCATTGTTTTATTCTTGGTTTTGAGCATGTCACATGTGTTTAAAAAAAAAGTGTAAATTTTAAAAAATATGTATCAGTTAAAAAGGATAAGGACATTAACTCAGAAAAGTAGATAAATAGAAGAGAAAATTAACTAAATATATAGTATTATGTCACCTATTTATGATGACAATATGCATTCTATGACTATGCATTCTATCCATAAATTTCTAAAAAAATTGATTTCCTCCATTATACATCTCCTTGAGGAACAAATAGAAAATAATATATAAAAATTAATAAACAAATAATTAACATCCCAAGTGTATCTCTAAGGTCATATACCATACAAAATCACAATCATAAAAACTAATCACCAAAATGTGTGTGACCAATCATTCTGATGCCATGTACTTTGGCAATGCATCTCAAATTTTCTTACTAATTTGGAGTTCATAGATTTTTGGAAATCATTATATTACTACGAAAAATTATACAAAAAACGATTAAGCTACTTTTAATGAAGTGGTAATTACCATAGAAAATTAACTATTAATGGATACAGCTCTTTAGAAATTATATAACATCATTCACAAATAATCAAACAAAATATCCATATTCGGTGTTGTCGTCTTGATTTGGATACTATAGAAAAATTTATGAAATGAGTAATTTTTTTAGAAATATGTCTTGATTGTTAAATATTTCCACATATAATGCAATAATTTTATATTTTAAGAAAAACATAGGCTTACTATGTTATGTCACCGACCCTATACCATGATTTAACCTATATTTATATATCTCCCTATAACAACAAATTTCTTGTTAAAAAACATCATATAACATATAATTTGATGATTATATATAAAATATTATTTCTAGTTAATTGGAAATTCACAATACACATCATGTGTGGTCAGTTTTATGGAAATACATGTATTTTATCCAAAAAATAAACATTTGGGGTATCCAAATTGATTGTGATTAACATCTATGGATTCATAAGAATACAATAAAGAGTAATTAAAAAAGCTAAATATATTTTATATGATTATTTAGACGTTTTTTACCCATTAATTGTATAAATAAACTTGATTATTTTTTATATTATTTCTATCTATAATACCTTTGTTATATCGTCTTTTCCTTTATGAATTTTTACCAATTCCAAAAAAAAATTATTCCCTAGATATTCTATAGCATTTAGTGAATATAAACTTTGTTTCATTGAGTTTTCCCTTTATATTGTAGTATTGTAAATTCCATAAGAAATTTATGAATATTTTTTAACATTAATGAACATTGAACATTATTTTTGGACATAAGGATTATGAAAAATTACCTCATGTATGTATGCACAAATGAGACTCCCAAATATTTAAACCTATGAATCTCCTTTATACTCTCATGATCAGCCATTTTCGTAATGAAAATCCAAATATTTATTCTTCATATTGAATATATGACACATCAATATCATTGAAATTTATGTCTTCATGAACATGTACTGTTAATATATGATGGAGTGGAGTTGTTAGGGAGAAGGTACTCCTATAAAGTCAATATTTTCATCTTAGATTCATTGAAATTTCATGATTTAACATTTTATTTACCAATAATTTTAACCATCATTATTACCATTCCTCACTTAAGACCATTTTTAATCAACTATTATATGTTTATGATTTTTTTAAGATAGAACATGTATCATTTTATTATTATATGTACATTCTATGAATGATAAAATAGAATCATTTAGTGTTTTAATATCTAGATCACCATTAGAATAAGAAACTAAATAATTGGATCTTATGCTACGCCAATACCTAATCTTAGTTGGCCTTTTGAGAGATATTTTTTGTGTAGCATGTCTCTTGGGGTATTATACACCATACCCCTCATATCATAGTGGTGTGTGGGTGTTGTTAGATATAAATCACATATAACATCCCCTAAATAATTTTAGTAATAAAAAGTTAACAGAATTTAATTATGCACAGTTATGGTAATGATAAATAAAAATATTGATTACCTCAGGTAAGGTTTAATGTTTAGGGTAATGAACAGCCTAAATTCTAGGGGGTCATTTTACTCATAATATGTTGAAATGTTTTCTACTATTGGTTCTCTTTGATCCTTTTGAAAATATTGGTCTTCCAAACTAAACCGGAGAATAATATCGTGGAAGGAATCAATTTTTTCCTATAATCCTTTCAATATCTCATATGTATCGTCTTCTGGATTTTTAATCTAAATATATTTTCATGGAGATACTCCCAACACTACAAATATAATTCAAGTATATTGTTCTAGTCACTTCAGAATCACTAAATGTAGTTTTTCGTCAGTTGTGGTCACTAGTGGTCCCTGTGTCTATACCGTATGAAAAACATTTTAACTCAAATATATATTTATATAAAATAATTTTATAAGTAATAAAAAATTACTATTATATCACACTTAAATATGTTTCACGTAATACTCATTTATTTTCTTCAACTAGTTTTCCCTCTTTATTTACTCATACATCTTTTCATAGGACAAGATATTGGGTAGTTTTCGCTTCAGATTTTGATTAATCAATCTGCATATAAACAAAGGATAATATATTATATCATATTACATAAAAATATAATTATATATTTAAAATAAATTCCATTCTCTTTTCTGATGATTTTTACCCAATCAATGTTTTGTGATAGGGGTACATTGGTTTTGATGCACATTGTTTATTTTCAACACACATTTTCTATTTCATAAATTCACAATTTTGTATCAAATTTGATAAAGTAAATGTTGTCAAATAATATTTTATCTACCAAAATATATATGAAATTATTTCTCATGTTGATGATGGATGAAATATTTCATTGTTTTCTATATTTAAATTTTAGCATATGAATCTTGTTGGTGGGTGTGAGATCCCAATTTTTTTGAAACGGGTCAAAACCCGGCCCTGTTTAAACTTTTGACTTGTTTTTGAGAAGTCTGGAAAATCTAGGCAGTTTTCGGAAATTTCCAGACTACACTCCGTGTACATTAAGTACACGCCATGTATGAGTTTCCCCGTTGACCGGCCGTGTGCTCGCCGAGTACATGTCGTGTGAAGACCATGTAGAACATTCCTACTACACGACATGTATTTAAAGACACTCCATGTATCCCTTACACGTTCCAGGCCAGGTACATGTTTTGTGGTGCCCAGGTGTAAATTTCCATCTACATGGCGTGTAGCCTTCCTTGACACACTGTGTACCCTTGCCCCGTGTAGCGGCTGAGACCCTGGTTGTGTGTTGACCATGTAAACGGTCTAGGCCATGTGCCGGACTCTGCATAAGCCGGAGTACAGAAACACATATACACGACTTGTACTTTGTAAATACACATCGTGTACTTTTTTTAGTTGACCGATTGAGGCATCGCCTCCCCTCATTCCCAGATTTCCCTTCTACATTTCCTTTGGACAAACATTTCGTCCGAGAACTCCTGAAAAACTCAAAACCTTCCAGAATCTCTGTACCACCTCCATTCTTTGATCCGTCAATGGAAGCGGGACCGCATCGGAAAGGCTAACCCCACGCACCCTTCTTCGTCCTTAATTCCTTGTCTGTTTCTCTACAGATTCAATCCGAATGGAATTGTAAGATTTGACGGAAACACAGATCTACCGCGACTCAGTCTGATTCAGAGGATGAAATCAAAGGAGTGTCATCGTACAAGTACGAGGTAGGTAGTGCATACCTTATTTCGTTTTTTCATAGGCAATTTGGGGTTGCGACCTTCGGGCGCGACGTCAGGTGTTGATCAAGACACTGTTTATTTGTTTTTATGTAATTATATGCATTGTGGAATGCCGTTGGGTATTCCCTAAGCCTACTGCGATCGAGCGAGACCGGGTTAGAGGTCGTTGGTCGTTTGGGTTATTTCAGTCGGGGGTTCCAAAATGCGTGTGAATTGGACCATTATTTAAACTGATGTGTTATGATGCTTATTGAATGTATCGAGATAAACTGTTTAGTTTAGTTGTTAAATCATGAATGAGTTAGGTGCTGGTATGGGATAGCATAGGTTAGTGCAATTTTACTGTTTAGTAATTTCTTTTTTAATGTGATGCTTCCAAGTATGAATATGCAATGTGTGATATTTCCTGTGTTTAACTGCTTGTTTTGTTGGGTGTGGCCCGAATATATAGTTGAGTGATGGGGATCACATGTTGTGGATTCGGCTCGGGATACTTTGGGTGGTTTCTACCACGAGATTGGGAGTCATGGACGTCGGTTGATGCAGTTGGACTGTCAGGTTGGGCTTTGCCCTGAGTTACTTGGATGGCGAGGTCGTCTGACTTGAGCGACAGGTTCGCGGGGACATGATGTGTCAGAGGTGTTGTGGATTGGGACATACTGTGGTGATTACCGCTCACTAGGTACTTTTGAGTAGTGTGCACACAGACAGACTCTGATATAAGGTGGTACGACCAATCATTGGGTAGAGGCCCCCAGTAGATGCAGTTAGGTATATTTGGTTTTGGGGTGCATTCAATAAGAAGCCACATGGAAGGTGAGGATCCTTCAGGAGACATCTTTGAGGCGGTCAGTTTTGGGGCAGAGGCTCGTCGTGATTTGAGGTCAGACATCGCTGTCCCTCCGGTTATCCTTTGAGGTCAGGTATCGTTGTGCCTCTGGATGTTGTGCCATGGGAAGGTTGAGCTTTCGAGCTAGGTTACGACGGTTGGGCGTGCCTTCGAGACGTCGGTACTTGAGACACATGGTGTCAGGTGGCACGAGGTGCCGGGCTACAGATCAGACTTTTCGGCATTGGCCGAAGTAGGTGACACTTCCTGGTGGCTGCTGAGCACCAGTGAAGTCCTTGTATACTTTTGGGCATTTCACTGTTTACTATTTTTCTTATTTATGCATGTCTTCCTAAACAGTTATATTAGGTACGCACCTCTGGGTGGTATCCTACTGAGACTTGTCTGACACCCTACACGGGCCCTTTGGGACACATGTAGACTTTATGAAATTGCGTGCAGGTAGAGGGTCAGCCTCAGGAGCTGGACTCTATTGCTATTGACTTGGAGACTGGCATGGACCTTGAGGTCGTGCCATACTAGAGTTACTTGTTCATTATTCTTTTTATAGAATCAGCATGTTTATATTATATTGTAGCTACTATTGGTTAGCCATCAGCGCCATTATATATGTATTGATTTGTATGAATTGCTTGGATGCATGCTTGGTTGATTTAGCAGTTATTGTAGTTGATTCATGGCATGATGTTTTGTTACTCTCTACTGCTGTTTTTTCTATATTTCTTCCATTGTTTATTGTTATTGAATGTGCTTCCGCTCCGCGGGTCTGGTTCGAGTCTGCTGAGTCATTTATTTTCGTTGAATATTTTAGTTTATTACTTGGACCAGCACCTTTAATTCCTCCTAGAGAATATAGCCTCTCCACTATACCTATTCATACCCTCGCTACTAGTCAGGAGCCTTTGGAATTTAGGGGAGGTGCCCTTAAGGTAGTAACACCCGACCCGTTCGGCACTGTTCAGGTGGCTGGCCGGGTCCAGGTCGTTACAAAGTGGTATCAAAGGAGGTCTTCAGGACAAAGATTTAGTAGCGTTTCATTGCTGGATACTAATGAGTTTGAGCCTTATCTTTTCATTTTCTTCTGGTTTTACTATTTGGGATATGGTATACTGGAGGTAGGTTGTTGTTGGAACTGGATTTTTGAACTTCTGCATGGGTGCCTGCAGCCCCATGTACGAGGGGTGGATTGAGTTATCGGGGGTGGGAATTGTTGTTTGATTTTTTGCTCAGATTATAGTTGATATGATTTCTGCCTCGATGGATCACTTTTTGTGCGATGTTATTGATTATGATATGTAAACCTTTTCCTGTATGTCAATGGTTGCTTGATTGGATTATGATAGGCACATTTTAGGGTATTTCAATTTCATAACTGCACGTATGCTTTGTGAAGTCATAATACCATGTGAATAAAATCAATTGCCATGCTATGTATGCTCTGAAATGTAGATAGGTAAAACTCATGATAGAATTTATTGTTTATGGAAATGTATATGCTATGATTTGTATTTTGGTAGAATTGCATGTTGCAGGATATTTGGGTCTGGCTCATATGATAGCAGAAATGTACTATGGTTGAGGTAGTGTAACTATCAGGATTGGGTGACACGGTCGTCAGGATTGAGGCAGCGTTGTTTGTCAGGACAGGCATGGCCCGAGGTACTAATGATACTTGGCTCTGTTGAGGGAAGGTAAGGAGTCCATGAGGTCAGGATGCCGTGGGGCATGGGTTTTGGTGATTGGGAGTAAGGGTAGTTGTTATGCACTGCCTTTTACTTCCTTCCTTATCTACGTAGAATATATTGTTATATAGATTTATATGGGCGGTCTGATCATTTATAGTATTCAGCGGGTTACTTCTTCATGACATGATGGTGCGACAGGCATGAGAGGATATGGTACCGCATGATCAGGTTCAAAATCTGGGGCAAGCAGATCATGAACCGTAGGTACAGGCTCAGGGACAGGATCAGGTTCAGGATCCAGTGCAGGCAGGGCAGCAGCCGAGTTTGGAATCGTTTGGACCGTGTCTTGATGAGCAGCTCCAAGCTAACCTAGTACGCGTATTGCAGGGTATTGACAGAGCCGCACAGGGTACAGAGCCTTCAATGACGTATCTGACATGGGAGTTCCAGTCGCAGCACCGCCGCTTTTTCAGGGTGAGGCTGGTCCACAGGCGGCAAATAACTGGATAGAGAGTATGCAAATAATCTTCGAGTAGCTTGAGACACCTCCAGGTCAGAGGGTCAAACTGGCGACGTACATGTTGAGAGGACCGGTGAAACGTTCTTGGGATGTGCAGGTACAGGCTCGTAGGCACGAGGGACTGGCATGGAAGGTCTTCAAGGACAGTTTCATCGAGCACTTTTATCCGGAGACGCTGAGGGCAGAGAGAGCTCGGGAGTTCTTGAGTCTTTAGTAGGGAGATATGTCCATCATGGACTATGCAATTACTTTCACAAGTTGTCTCGCTTTACACCTGGTATGGTGAGCGATGATGCAGCTAGGGTGAGGCGCTTCGAGGATGGCTTACGACACGCCATTCGGGTCCATGTGAACATCTTCAAGCTGGGTTCTTTCTCCGAGGTGGGGAATCAGGCGCTCATAGTCGAGGGTAATGAGAGAGAGAGATCTCGTTTTGGCAGGGTGACAACACCATGTGGCAGTTCGGATAGTAGGAAGCGAGGGAGAGATCAGTTACAATAGGGCGCGGCAGGCCAAGGACTCTACTAGACCACCTTGTGGAAGTTCAGTGGTGCTTTTCTTTCAGTGCGGACATCCAGGACATGTTCAGGCTCAGTGCGATAGGCCCTCGAAGGAGTGTCGGGCTTGTGGATAGGTCCGGCATCTGGAGAGGTTAGCAGGAAGACTTCTCAGATATTGGGAAGCCAGGGACTAGGACAGAATGTCGCATCAGGAGCTAATTTAGGTTCGATATAAGGAGAGGGTAGCTGAGGTTCAGCTGCACGCGGAGGACGTGACTGGGATAGCGGGGTTCAGCTAAGAGGCTAGTGGCCGGTGACTGGAGGAGCACCGTAGGGAGGTCAGGCATCAGGCAGTCGGGCTTCAAGCCTGGTGCACGTTGTGGAGCTGCCGGGGATTGCGCATGCTGGAGAGCCGACGACGGTGGCAGGTACACCGCGGGTGTGGCCGTGACTTCCTTTAAGTTCTTTTAGCATGTCCTCTTGAGGCATGTCTAGTTGAGTGCACGGGCTGCACAGGATACTTGTGGACTGGCTAGATTCTAGTTAGTGGTATTGGCATCATATCAGACGTGTTTTATGTTTTATTTATATATTTGATATGTGTGGCATCAGGAGTATCAAGGATGCATATTACATGAGGTGTCGTGGGCATCGGGGCATCGTGGATGCGAGTTACTTGAGGTGCATGGAACCAATTTTGAATTGAGAATCTATTAGATGCAGTACCTCAGGGAGGCGGACGCCGATGTGGTGAGAGTTACGTTTGGTGTCGGAAGCGACACGTGAGCACCGGGGATGTGCAGGGGTGACGATGCATCACGGGAGGACCATGGGTCTGGGAAATAGGTCGGTGGGCCTAGTTTGTTTATTTGTTTTTTTAGCTTTGTTCGGGTTGAGACTGAGTAGGCGATACCTATGGTGGGGATCCCTTTTTAGGAATTTTGCCAGAACCTTGAGATCGGGGTAGTCTGGGTTTTTTAACAGGGATTGGCATGTTCGGTGCCATCTCCTGGTCTCGTTTGGTAGCTTGGGGATGAGCTACGTTAAGGTGGGGTGTTTGTAAGAACCTGGGTTTTAAGAAACGGGTCAAAACCCGTCCCTGTTTAAACTTTTGACTGGTTTTTGAGAAGTTTGGAATATCTTGGCAATTTCCGGAAATTTCCAGACTACACACCGTGTACTTTAAGTACACTCTGTGTATGAGTTACCCGGGTGACCGGCCGTGTGCTCGCCGAGTACATACCGTGTGAAGACCGTGTAGAAAATTCCTACTACACGACGTGTATTTATACACACGTCGTGTATCCCTTACCTGTACGAGGCTAGGTACATGTCGTGTGGTGCCCAGGTGTAAATTTTTATCTACACGACGTGTAGCCTTTCTTGACACGCCGTGTACCCTTGCCCCATGTAGCGGCCGAGACCCTAGCCGTGTGTTGACCGTGTACACTGTCCAGGCCGTGTGTCGGACTTCACTTAAGTCGGAGTACGGAAACACATATACACGGAGTGTACTTTGTAAATACACGTCGTGTACTTTTTTTTTTGACCGATCGAGGCGTCATCACACCTCATTCCCAGATTTCCCTTCTTCTTTTCCTTTGGATGAACAATTGGTCCGAGAACTCCCAAAAAAACCAAACCCTTCCCGAATCTCCGTATGACCTCCGTTCTTTGATCCATCAGTGGAAGCGGGACCGCATCGGAATGGCTAACCCCGCGCAACCTTCTTCGTCCTTGATTCCTCACCTATTTCTCCTCAAATTCCATCTGAACATAATTTTTTAATTTGATGGAAGCGAAGATCTACCACGACTCAGTCCGATTCAGAGGCTGAAATCAATGTAGTGTCATCGTATGAGTACGAGGTAGGTGGTGGATACCTTCGTTCGTGTTTTCGTAGAAAATTTGGGGTTGCGACCTTCGGGTGTGATGTCGGGTGTTGAGCAGGACCCTGTTTATTTGTTTTTATTTAATTATTTGCCTTATGGAATGCCTTTGGGTATTCCATAACCCTGTTACGATCGAGCAAGACCGGGTTAGAGGTTGTTGCTCATTTGGGGCAATTCGACCGGGGGTTCCGAAATGCATGTGAATAGGACAATTGTTTAAACTACTGTGTTATACTCCTTATTGAATGTCTCGAGTTAAACTGTTTAGTTTAATTGTTAAATCGTGAATGAGTTAGGTGCTGGTATGGGATAACACAGGTTAGACCAATTTGACTGTTTAGCAATTGCCTATTTAAAGTGATTCTTCAAGTATTAATATGAAATGTGTGATATTGCCTGTGTTGAACTACTTGTTTTATTGGGCATAGCCCGAATATTTTGTTGAGTGATGGGGATCATAGGTTTTCACTTTAGATCGGGATACTTTTGGTGGTTTCTACCACGGTTTTGGGCGTCATGGATGTCGGTTGAGGCAGTTGGACTGTCAGGTTGGGATTTGGCCCGGGTTACATGGATGGTGAGGCCATCTGACTTGAGCGACATGTTTGCTGGGACACGAGGTGTCAGAGGTGATGTGGCTTGGGACATACTGAGGTGATTACTGGTCACCGGGTACATTTGACTATTGTGCACATAGATAGACTCCGAGATGAGGTGGTACGACCACTCTCTTGGTAGAGGCCCCCGGTATATGCGGTTAGGTATATTTGGTTTTTGGGGTGCTTTCCATAGAAAGCCACGTAGAAGGTGAGGAGCCTTAGGGAGACATATTTGAGGGGGTCAGGTTGGGGGCAGAGGCTCGCCGTGATTTGAGGGCAGACATCGTTTTCCCTCCGGTTATCCTTTCAGGTCAGGTATCGTTGTTCCTCCGGATGTTGTTCCATGGGCAGGTTGAGCATTCGGGCTAGGTTACGACAGATGGACGTGCCTTCGGGATGTATGTACTTGAGACACAGGGTGTCAGGTGGCACGAGGTGCCGGGCTGCAGATCTGACTTTCCGGCATTGGCCGAAGAAGGTGACTCTTCCTGGTGGCTGCTGAGCACCATTGAAGTCCTTGTTTACTTTTGGGCATTGCACTATTTACTGTTTTTCTTATTTAAGCATGTCTGCCAAAACACTTATATTAGGTATGCACCTCTGGGTGGTATCCTACTGAGACTTGTATCACACCATACACGGGCCCTTCGGGACGCGCGTATACTTTATGAAATTGCGTGCAGGTAGAGGGTCATCCTCAGGAGATGGACTTTAGTGCTATTGACTTGGAGACTTGCATGGACCTTGAGGTCGTGTCGTACTAGATTTACTTGTTCAGTATTATTTTTCTTGCATCATCATGTTTACTTTATATTGTAGCTACTACTGGTTAGCTATCATCGCCATTATATATGTAATGATTTGTATGAGTTTCTTGGATGCATTCTTGGTTGATTTAGAAGTTATTGCAGTTGATTCCTGGCATGATGTTTTGTTACTCTCCACTGCTGTTGTTTCTATATTGCTTACACTCTTTATTGTTATTTAATGTGCCTCCGCTCTACGGGTCTAGTTCGAGTCTGCTGAGTCATTTATTTTTGCTTCATATTTTAGTTTATTACTTGGACTAGCACCTTTAATTCCTCCGAGAGGGTATAGCCTCCCCACTATACCTATTCAGACCCTCACTGCTAGTTGGCACCCTTTTCCGTTCAGGGGAGGTGCGCCTAAGGTAGTACCTCCCGACCCGTTCGGCACTGTTCGAGTGGTTGGCCGGGTCCGGGTCATTATATTGGGGATTTACATTCCCCTCAACATCCATGAGATTAATCATGGTAAAATGTTTTTGGAATCCTCTATGGGCTTTTCCAGAAACCATTAATACATATTTCTTATGGAAATCATCTAAAATAAATGAAGACTTCAAGGGATATGTAAAATCAAAAAAATGTTTTATTATATAATTTATTAGTAAAATAGACAATGTACATCATTACATTACATCAATATCACCCCGAAGGATTTCCTTCATTATAGGTTGGAGGTGGAAAAAATAATCTATATCAATTAGCATATTAATTCCCATTGTAGTCCTAGCATATCTAATGAATAGTGACTTGTTGGTGGTTATATCATAGTCATGTTGATTCCAACCAACATCAAATTTAATATCATTCTTCATACCTTGATAATTTTATTCAACATTGTGATTCTAAATCATTCTTGTTTTTTCATCATCATGTTGTTGATTCCCTATTAATTCCACAGTTACTTAATCAACCACCTATTCATCCCTGAGATGGGTAACATCATCATGTGCAGAAATCATTGTTTTCATGAATATTCAAACATTTTATTTAGGTTTTGTTAATATTGTAGAGAACACGTAATATTTTGAGGACAATCATAGTACATTAAAAAAATACTTTATCCATCACATTAAAGTCTCTACATTTTCATTAATGGTTGAAGGGATTGGGATCCTCTATCGAGAATTTAAACCCCCTCTTTCTGGTCCCCTATAATGTACAATACATTTTCTACATTGGGATACCTATTAAATGATTGTGATTAACCAATGTAATGGTCATCCCTGATTGAATTTTTATCTGCCCCAATGGTTGTTTTATTCACCGAAAGAATAATTGATCCATTCTTGTTAGATGGAGCCAATACATAAAATAATTTCATTGCCTGTGATCCCATAATGAAATGGTTTTTCATTATACCCTTCCACATAGAAATTCAATTCACAAATCCCATTTTATCAACTCTCAATATTATATATTTTCAAACCAATTTTTTATATAAAATAATAACATGAAATGGGGTATAATTTTATTATTATATCTGTTTTATTAGGTCTAAATATGAAATATATTCATAAATTTGATTTCTATCCTTGGACTTATATGTGTTCCTCACTTCTTCCACAAGCATAACTCTACTATTTTTCATCATTCTATTGTTATCATATAGTTTTTTATCGAATGTATAAAAATTAATTAAAAAACTAGTGTAAGATATAACATTTTCATTTGGTCCCCTGGCTAGCTATCGAAGTCATTAATTAATTGAATTTAGATCATTAGATAAATCCTTAAAAATATGTTTTCAAAACCATCCTATAAAATGTTGTTTATGTGTATTTTATTTCCATCCTTTATCCATTGATGTATTCAAATCTAAAAGAATTTCATTGTGGTACTCAAGGTATGGATCAACATATTCACTGATATGTCAAATGTAAATTTCATATTTATCCCTCTCTGTAATGGTAATTTTTACAACATCTCTTCCATGAATCCCTTTACCCATAATTCATACCCAATGATGAGACTTTGAGAGATTGATGCTATCAACATTTGTTATTTAATTAGGACACAATTCGACATCTTCTTTAACTCTATATTGTTACACAATACAAACTTATGGCCGAATCTGATTCATGATTCACACTTTACAAGACTTCATATACCATTAAATTAGGTCCATAAAAAAATTATTAGCAAGAACACATAGTTGAAGATCACTAACCAAGTGAAAAAATATGTGGAACATTATATCAGTTAATGATGGAGGGAGGAACATATAAAATTCATATAAATAACTTTTATCCCCTTATACATGATTGAAAATATCATTGTCTCTATAACTTTACTGTATATGTATTTGAATAATACACAAAGTTTGGTTAATGTATGACATTCATTTTTATGAAGAATCGAACAAATAGAATTGAGCATCAAATGTTGCATCAAAACATGAGTGTTATGGGATTTTTGTCCCTATATCCTCAAATTAGTTATTTACTTGATATTATTGATATTTGATGAATACACTTCTGTAAAAATTACACCATTAAGGCAAATGAAAAATTATAATTTTTATGGTCTGTATAAAGTGTAATCTAATAGAGGATGAAATGTATTCATATTACGCTTCATGAGTTCCAAATCTCCCTTTATATTCATTTCTATCATGTCCAACCAATCATTGATTCCACAATTTGTTATCAAAACATTTAGTAGTGTTCCAATAACACTATAAAATTCATTTTTTCTGCAAATATGACATCAATAATATGTCTGATTTACAATAAATTCTAGCACTTTAATTCAAAGAAAAATTATCTCCTTTTTTCAACCTGATTTAATTTGGTATTTCAAAATTTGTTTATCAAAAATAGTTTCAATATATTTAACTTTATTGGGTAATTGGTCTCCCACTATGAGAAAAATAACTATTTGTGACAGGTTATTTGCGACCGGATTTCTTCCAATCGCAAATAACCCGTCCAGGAAGCTATTTGCGATGGGGAAAGTAGGCCGTCGCAAATAACCAATTATTTGCGATGGGATTTCGTCTCCCGTTGCAAATAGTTTGGCGCGACTTGCGCGCCAAAACGCGCGGCTGGCGCACCTAACCACGCAGGGGCATTTGCGACGGGTCCCGTCGCAAATCCCCAGTGGCGGTCAATACATTTTTGCAACGAGATGTCGTCCTGTCGCAAAAAGACTTTCGGCAGGTCGTATTTGCGATGGGACCTGTCCCAAATAACCTTTTAACCGCCGACTGTAATTAATGCGGGCGAGGTTATTTGCGACGTGCCCCTTTGCAAATACCACCATTTTTTATGGGCTTCCAGTCTCAAATAATCCCATCACAACTAACCTAACCTATATATAGCCCCATTTTCCCCAAATCATTCAGATCCTTCTCCCCCTCTCTCTTCGTTCATCAGTTTCAAAGAGAAATTTTTTTTTTTTTTGTTTTTTATACGAGAGCAATCAGAGGGCGTCAATGTCTTCAGAATATCAATATTTAAGGTATTTATATTTTATTTTATTTATATTTATTTTATTTTTTATGTTAATTTTAATTATTGTCTATTAGTTCTATTTTTAATTAGATTTCAAATGATTTGTATTTATATTTAGTTTTACTAAGACATTGATATTGTCAGTTATAATTATAAATAATTTGTTATAATTAATATTAATTTAATATAATTAGGAATAAATAGATAGAATTGGCAATAAATAGATATAATTGGCAATAAATAGATATATTTAGAAATAAATCGATATAATTAGCAATAAGTACATATAATCATGAATAAGTAGATATAATTAGCAATAAATAGATATTATTAGGAATAATTAGTAATAATTCAGAATAATTAGTAATAATTAGGATTAATTAGTAATAATTAGGAATAATTTGTAATAATTTGTAATAATTAGGAATAATTAGCTATATTTAGATATAATTAGCTATAATTAGGAATAATTAGGAATAATTAGATATAATTAGCTAAAAATATGATTAATTAGCTATAACTAGGAAGAATTAGTAATAATTAGTAATATTTAGTAATAACTAGTAATAATTAGTAATAATTCGTAATAATTAGGAATAATAAGGAATAATTCGGAATAATTAAAAATAATTACGAATAATTAGTAATAATTTGTAATAATTAATATTAATAAGGACTAATTAGGAATAATTAGTAATAATTAGGATTAATTAGTTACAATTAGGAATAATTAGTAATAATTAGTAATAATTAGAAATAATTAGTAATAATTAGGAATAATTAGGAATAATTAGTAATAATTAGTAATAATTAGTAATAATTATGAATAATTAGTAAAAATTAGGAATAATTAGTAAAAATTAGGAATAATTAGTAAAAATTAGGAATAATTAGTAATAATTAAGAATAATTAGTAAAAATTAGTAATAATTATAAATAATTAGAAATAATTATTAATAATTAGTAATAATTAGGAATAATTGGTAAACATTTGGAATAATTAGTAACAATTAGCAATAATTAGGAAGAATTAGTAATAATTAGGAAGATTTATTAATAATTAGGAAGAATTAGTAATAATTAGGAATAATTAGTAATAATTAGAAATAATTAGTAATAATTAGGTATAATTAGTAATAATTAGAAAGAATTAGGAAGAATTAGGAATAAATAGCAATTATTAGCCATAATTAGGAATAATTTTCTATAAATTTGAATACTTAGCTATAATTAGTAATAATTTGCTATAATTAGAAATAATTAGATATAATTAGATATAATTTGTAATAATTATATATAATTAGTAATAATTAGTAAAAATTAGTAATAACTAGAAATAATTAAGAATAATTAGAAAAAGTTGGAATAATTAGCAATAATTATGAATAATTAGCAATAATTTGGAATAAATAGCAATAATTAAGAATAAATAGCTATAAATAATAATAAATAGCTATATATAGAAATAATTAGCTATAAATAGGAATAATTAGGTATAATTAGGAATAATTAGCTATAATAATGAATAATTAGCTATAATTATTAATAATTAGCTATAATTAGTTATAATTAGAATTAATTAGTAATAATTATATATAATTAGTAATAATTCTGAATAATTAGTAATAATTAGATATATTTAGTAAGAATTAGCTATAATTAGGAATATATAGCTATAATTAGGTATAATTATCAATAACTAGAAATTATTAGCTATAATTTGGAATAATTAGCTATAATTAAAAATAATTATCTATAATTAAGAATAATTAGATATATTTAGGAATAATTAGATATAATTAGATATAATTAAATAGACATAGTAATAATTAGATATAATTAGTAATAATTAGATATAATTAGTAATAATTATTAATAATTAGATATAATTAGTAATAATTAGTAATAATTAGAAATAATTAGTAATAGTTTGTAATAATTAGTAATAATTAGTAATAATTAGTAATAATTAGTAATAATTAGTAATAATTAGACATAATTAGTAATAATTTCATATAATTACATATAATTCGACAAAATTAGATATAATTAGATTTAATTAGCAATAAATAGCTATTAATACCTATAAATAGGAATAATTTTCTATAAATAGGAATAATTAGCTATAATTAGCTATAATTATGAATAATTAGATATAATTTGGAATATTTATATATAATTAGTAGTAATTAGATATAATTAGTAATAATTAGACATAATTAGTAATAATTAATGATAATTAGTAATTATTAGTAATAGTTAGTAATAATTATATATAATTGGTAATAATTAGTAATAATTAGTAATAATTAGTTTTAATTAGTAATAAATTGCTATAAATAGTAATAATTAGAAATAATTAGTAATAAATAGCTATAATTAGTAATAATTAGTAATAATTAGCTATAAATAGCTTTAATTAGCTATAATTATCTATAATTAGCTATAATTAGCTATAATTAGCTATAATTAGCCATAATTAAGAATAATTAGCTATAATTAATAATAATTAGATATAATTAAGAATAATTTGATATAATTAGTAATAATTAGTAATAATTTGATGTAATTAAATATAATTAGTAATAATTAGTAATAATTAGTAATAATTAGATATAAATAGATATAATTAGTAATAATTAGATATAATTAGATGTAATTAGATATAATTAGTAATAATTAGATATAATTAGTAATAATTAGTAATAATTAGATATAAATAGATATAATTAGTAATAATTAGATATAATTAGATGTAATTAGATATAATTAGTAATAATTAGATATAATTAGTAATAATTAGCAATAATTAGCAATAATTAGTAATAAAAAAATTATATTATCAATATTTACAAAAAAACAATATAAATATTATTAAAAAATAAAAAAATAAAAAAATTAAAATTATCAATATTCGCAACTGGATTTGCACTTTTCTTAACCTATTCAAATCTCAAAGGGTCACCAATTTTCAGGTCATGCGCAATAAAAAGTCTGTGTTAGCCATGTCCAATGTAAATTCTATAATTGTCCATACATGGCTGATCACCTCCCATGTTGTTTTAAAATAAGACAAACCAAGTCATGCTCTTCTTCTCTATAAGAATTATATCACATGAACCTTTAAATTGAGCATTCTTTCTTGAAAATTTAAGTAAAAAATAATGATATCCAATAAAACTTTTAAGGAAGAATGATCTATGTAAAGTGTAATTTGAGATGATTCCTGGAGATGAGAACATCATTACATTGGTCGCCCTATTGCAACACTACTTGCGAGATTATCATCCATGCAAGTAATATTATAGAGTTTACATTGGACATGACTGACACAAACTTTTTATTGCGCATGATGTGGCAATTGATGACTCTTTGAGATTTGAACATGTTAAGAATAGAAGAACTCCTATTGTGAATATTGATAATTTTAATATTTTATCTATTATTTATTATTTTAATAATATTTATAATTTTTTTTCAATTAATATTGATATTATAATTTTTTTTATTATTGATAATTAGTAAACAAAATCTACTTGGATAATGAAGGGAAAATTTGTAATCATCTCCACAACAATGATTACCAAATTTCCTTTCATTATTCAAGTATTTTTCCTTTTTCCAAGTATTTCTAAGTATTCCTAAATTAGTACGAAATAGTAATAATTAGTAATAGATTGTAATAATTAGTAATAGATTGTAATAATTAGTAATAAATTGTAATAATTAGGAACAATTAGTAATAATTATTAATGATTTGTAATAATTAGAAATAATTAAGAATAATTCAAAATAAATAGCAATAATTATAAATAATAAGTTTGAGAAAGATGCAATTAAATGAGCTGTCAGACAATAGAGTAGTCGTCATTCCACTGGAAATTGTGTCAGCCTTAATTTATAATAATTAGTAAGTAGTTGTAATTATTTATCCTCATTTTCAGATAGTGTTTTTATAATTTCAAACTATTAAAAACAATTATGATTATATATTTTATGTAGAAAAATATGGGACAAGGAAGTCGACATCATTCATTATTAGATTGTCGTGCTTGGATAAATCAGTGTAGAATTAAAAATGGTTCATGTTTAAATCCTATATATATTGAGGGTTTTGAAGATTTCTTAAAATTTTCATCATCAAAACCAGAATATGCTTCATAAGTCAAAATTAAGTGTCCTTGTAAAAAAATTTCTCTGAGCATGTTTTTCAAATTTGACAATGTTGGGGGACATCTCTTGCGGTTTGGTTTTCAACCAGATTATGTTTTTTGGTATCAACATTGTGACCACTATTCCAGAGAAGATCCTAATAACATGAATCAATATCCATCACGATATCAAAATTTTATTACATGATGTTACAGGTCCATCTGTGCAACAAACTGAAACTCAAGATGATATTGATTTATCTCTTGAGATGGAACCATATGAATTTTATGAGTTGTTGAGGTCTATTGAGGATGCATTATATCCTAGTTAAAAGATAAGAAAATTAAAAGTGGTTTCATAATTTATGGCTACTAAATCAGATAATGCAATGTCAAACAACTATTTTGATCAAATATTTTCTTTGGTTAAAACACTATTACCTGAAAGAAATGTGTTTCCTGCAAATTACTATGAGAGTAAGAGGCTGATTCGTAATTTGGACCTCAGTTATCGGAAGATCCATGCATGCCCAAATGATTGCATCTTATATTCTGTCCAAAATGAGTCATTGGATATTTTTCCCACATGAGGACAATCGAGGTATAAAGAAGCTCAACCAGGGAAGTCTAGATCGATTCCTGTAAAATAGTTGAGATATTTCCCCCTTACACCCACGTTGCAGCATTTATTTATGTCTCAGAACACAGCGTCAATGATGTCATGGCACAATACCTTGATTTCAACTAATAAGAGCTTGAATCATCCATCTGATGGTGATTCATGGAAAAATTTTGACCATCTGCATCTGTCTTTTTCTATTGAATCCCGAAACATGTGATTGGGTCTTTCTAGTAAATTTTTTTGTCTGTTTGGTTCTTATGGTAGTCAGTATTTATATTGTCCTGTCTTTATAACTCCGTACAATTTTCCTCCATGGATGTTGATGAAGGAGTCTTATAAATTTTGGACTCCCTTAATCCCACGACATCCAAAAAAGAATATTGATGTTTATTCGAAACCATTGATTGATGAGTTAAATGCATTGTGGAGTGATGGTGTTAATACATATAATGTTACTGTGAAACAAAATTTCATATTAAAAGTTGCATTGATGTGGACGATTAGTGACTTTATGGCATATGGCATGTAATCTGGTTGGAGTACACATCGTCCGACATCATTTCTTTTTTGTATGAAAGAAAACAAATCATTTATGCTGATCAATGGAAAAAAACTTGCTATTTTGATTGTCACTATATATTTCTTCCAACCGATCATCCTTTTCGGCGAAACAAATCTCATTTTAGAAAAGATACAATTGAATGGGATGACCCTCCAAAGATGATCCCAGTTGTATTTTCATTACCCCCCATCACATTTGGACCAATAGTAAACCAAAAAAAATTCACGGATTTAGGAAAGAACATAATTGGATAAAACTGGGCATTTTTTGGGATCTTCCGTATTGGTCTGATTTGTTGGTCCGCCACATGTTCGATGTTATGAATATTGAGAAGAACTGTTTTGATAATTTATTTCATACTATTTTGGATACACCAGGTAAGAACAAAGATACTGTAAAGGTACAATTAGATCTTGCCAAAATTTACAAGTGACCAGAACATGAATTATTTGAAAATGTCGGATCATAGAGGTTAATGATTCCAAAAGTAGCTTATAACTGTCCAAATAGAGTCACTTATTATTTTATCAGTGCATTGATGATTTGAGTCTTCCATATTGTTATGCTTCCAATTTGGGCATATGTGTTAAGAATGGTTATATTACTGGATTAAAAAGTCATGATTCTAATGATATAATAGAAAGACTTATGCAGATTATATTCAAGGGATTGTTGAATTATTTGATTTCGGATTAGATAACAGACATATCATATTTTTCGAGAAATTTTTGTAGTGACAACAGACTACAATGCGCTAAGAATGCTGGCAGAAGATGTTTCTGTAATTATATGTAAACTGGAAAAAATATTTACACCGGCTTTCTTTGACACAATGAAACATCTGATATTACATTTTCCACATGATGCTAAATATGGAGGTCCATTATAGTTTCTATGGATGAACCCATTCGAAAGATGCATGCATAAATTTAAGAAAAAAATACGTAACAAAGAATCAGTTGATGGATCAATTCCTGAAGCTTATTTGCAAGAGGAGATTTCTTTTTTCTGCTCTCATTATTTTGAATCTCAATATCCCTAAAAAGAGAATGGAATGGGATGAAATGATGGGAATGTTAATGAAGAAATTTACAATTAACTAACAGTTTTTAATTAGCCAAATCATAGTTTCTGTGGAGTTAATGAATGATGGCTTTTAGATGATGAACATCACAGAGCTCATACATACGTTCTGCTCAACTGTGAAGAAATGACATCATTTTTCTTGTGAGTTCTTCTATACCTTATTATATAATTTATGATACAGTATTTAAACTTATTTTATTTGTAGGTTATATGATAATCATATCAAAAAACAACTTCTACAAATTACCGTAGCTATTCTTGAAGAACGCAGACAAAAAAATATCTCAATGGTTTCAAAAACTGGTAACTGAAATTATTCATGGTTTAATATCAATTCCATTTATTAATTATTATATTGATTATTGTTTTAAGAATTTTCAGATGTCTCAATATATTGATAAAATTGATAAGAGACTGTGTATAATGAGTAACCTACCATCCAAAATGGTTAAATCTTATAATGCATATGTGGTGAATGGTTTTCGATTTCATACATATGTATATGGGGAATCAAAAAAACAATGAACATTGTAGTTTTCTTGAGAGGATCACATCACAGAGAAACTGATGTTGAATTCTATGGAATATTGGATGAAATTAACGAGCTGTGTTATCTTGGACAGAATTACATACAATGTTTAAATGTTGGTGGTTGGATACTAAGAGAGGCTTGCATGTTCATCTGACTCATGGAATCTTTGATATTAAATATAATAGTATTATTTTAGTAAATGATCCATTTTTACTGTCTCAACAAGCACATAAAAATTATTATGCAATGTACTGTGTTACATGAAGAGACTTGAGAGACTGGAGGGCATAATAAAAATGAAATCTCAGTAAAATTAGTTTACTCACACTGAATGTGGTTCCGCTGAAGTCGAAGGAATTGAAATTTTCCATGAGATGGATCAAAATCCATCCGATTCACAAAGATATGTGAATATCAACGATGACACCCCACAATTATGGATTGATGGTGATGAAGATGTTAATGATGTTACAAATGAATTTGAAATGACAAGAGATGCTGAAACTGCAACACATATGGATATTGATGATGCTGAGGAGGAAGATGAAGACATTGACATTGAAATCTATGGAAAAGAGGATGAAGATGAACATTAACAAAGTTAAATGATGGTTATAATCATAAATAATATATATCTATATATAATATTTATTTTCAACTATCTGCTAACAAAATTCATTTTGTGTTATAGATTGACTCTGATCTATTGTGTGGGTTAGAGGAGGTTGATCTACCTTTGGATGATGAGGATGTGGGATCAGCTGACCTTCATCCATCTTGTGGTTCAGGAGGTACACGAAGGGGGCATGGTCTTGTGCGACTGATCATTCCTGACTTTATCCCTAAGAAACATCCACATATTGGTTTCGATCCACACACACGGAGGTATAGTAACATGTATATTTTAGTTAGATTTTATTAATTTATTTATATATATAATAATTTTTTGATTATTTATTCCTTTTTTATAGTTTTCAGTATGAAGCTATTGAACAGGGGAGTGCTATATTACGCAATTATTTTTCTTATCCATGGATCAGATCGGAACAGATTCCCGTTGATGTGTGACGCGACATGATCTAGAAATGGCTGGTACGTAAATAAATAATTTTTATTTTGAAATTTATTTTATTAACAAATTGATATTATAAATTATTTGTAGTGTTTATGGAATCCTATTGTTGATAGCATGCACAATACTATCCACACGGCATGGCAGGTTTCTATGCTTGACCATTTCTGCCAGTTTTTGAACAATTTGAGAAGGAAATCAATTAAGAAAGAAGGTGTGATAGAATTTGATAAGTCATGTAGAGCTCACCGACCAGAGTACATTTGAAATCACATTTGTGAAGGATTATGTTTACACTGGTTGTGTGGTGGATTTCAGAGGAGATATTCAGTGGGACGACAGAACTGGGGGAGACAGGAGGTGACACATTGAGCTGGTAGCCGTACATTTTGTTTGCATAGAGATTATATGGTAAGTATATTTTTTAAATATTATATATAAATGTATATATAAATAGTTTATTTTATATTTCTGTAGGCATTCGAGCATCCTGATATTACAGAGTTCGACGTTCATCGGAGGATGTACAATGATCCAGCCAGTAGAGAGATTTGAGGTGATCGCCAGCGTCAGATTGTGGGTAGTATTATTTTTTCAGTTTAACAATTAACTACATATAATATTTTGAAAATTTTAATTTTAAATTGGAATTGAAGGAGTCATATGAGGCTGCGACCTCTCAGACATAGGCTGAGTGTCAGGACGAGACAACTGAGCAGACCAGTGCTCACCATTTCGATGAGGCGGCATGGATGCAGGAGACTCAGTATGGCTTTGAGAAGGGCAGAGTAGTTGTCATAGGCTCTCATTTGACTCCTACTACTTATTATGGTACTACTGTGATGTTGGCGTCTAGCTCGAGAGGAGCTCGTGGAGAGGCATCATCTTTTGGCTCAATGTATCACGAGCAGTTGCGAGCTCAAGCTGAGCATATAGAGACTTTTCCAAAGAAGCAAAAATAGATGTGTCAGTGGAAATAGTAGCAGGAGAAGCATTATAAGGAGCAAACCCATCGTTGGCAGTAGGAGCATCACGAGAAGAAGGAGTACATGCACCTTCTAACTCGTAGTTTAGGGATGGTGTTTCCTCCACTAGCTCCTTCATCTCATCCACATCCTCCAGAAGATGACCCCCCCCCCAAGTGATTTCATTATTATACAGACATTTGAATTTAACATTTTAATACGAATTATTTACATTTATTTTCTTTTATATCTGTGTAAATATTACAAAATTTAATTTTTAATAATTTTTTATTTTTTATATTTTTTTGAGAATATTGATAATTTTAATTTTTTTTATTTCTTATTGTTTTAATAATAGTAATATTATTTTTTCATTAATCATAATTTTATTAAATTCTATCTTTTAACTTAATTTATTATTTGCGACGGGACCTTTTGCGATGGGACCCCGTCACATATAGTCTAACATAATATTTCTAAAAAATTATTTGAGATGGTACTACATGACAATCATGAATAATTTTTTGCGACGGGCCCGTCACAGAAAGTGTTATATATATAAATTTTTTTGCGACGGGATGATAGATCATCGCAAATATTTTTTACGATGGGCCCATCATGAAAATGTTTATGTATAAATTAGACATATAATAGGAAGCTTATTTGCGACGACGATGTTTCCTGTCGCAAATAACATTTTTTGTGATGGGCCCATCACAAATACTTCTATTTTTGACCGTGTTTTCTACAACGGGCTATTTCCAACGGGTCCCCATCTCTAAAGCCTATTTACGATGGTATCCCATCACAACTTCCCATCACAATTATTAATAATTCAGTAGTGTCCAATTAGTGGAGATGTGTTTTTACCTTGTTTGGTATTCCCATATAATGATATCATCTACAATCAGAATTTATTTTATCAAAGAAAATTTAATGATGTCCAAAAAACAGTCTTTGAGGAAGGATTTAACCTAATTGAGTGCATTAATTCTTCACAAATGGGATACCCCAACACCCCATTAATTCTATAGACTAACAAAATTTCCATAATAAAAAAATTAATTTTTCATCTGGTACAATATGTCACTCAATGTGAATAATTTACTTCTATGAGAATCAAACAATATAAAAATATTATCCCGCATAAATATCAAATATTCGATAAATGGAACCAAATAGACATAAATATCATTTCCATGTTGTTTTGGTCTAGATATTATACTGTAAAACATATTTATTTTTCACATCATATATAACCATGGGGGAAGATATAATTTTCAACTACATCTAGACATATACTATGAGTATTACTCTATAGAAAAAAAATATTTATTCCAGGTATATATATAATATTTGAAGATATTTCCTGGTATTATTTGCAAATTCATGATACTCAAAATAAAATTTCTTCATCAAAGGAGAGTCTTTTGTATGACATTGTTTTCTATAATAATTCATTTATCAACATTCCATCATAATTGTATAATGGTTTCCTGATATCTATAAATTCTTCTAAACTATGTAATGATAGAATGTGCAATAATATTTTGATGGACTTGATTCAACGTTCCTGTAACGAGTCAAACCACAGATAAAGAATTGTTGAGTTTTTTCAAATGCTTGAAAAAATATGTAACCATTTGGATAAGCATGTATTTTTATATAGATCATTACTATTGAACATTGAATTAGTTTGGAATCATATGTCTGACAATGACATTTCTTTTCTTATGGTATCAAATCATTCAAGATAACATGTAGCTATGTAATGTCGGTGTTACTTCATCCACTACAAACATTCAAATTATATAACCTCAATATAGTTGACAATGATGTGTAATTAGAATAAATATTATACAATGGTCTCCAAGAACAACTATTTACCATCTTAATAAACTTTGGACAATCATGAAGTACATATTCAATTTCCATTGCCATTTATTACATATGATCTAAATCATCATTTATACTGGTTTTCATATCAAATGATCTATAAAAAGTAATATCATACAAATCAGAGTGCACATTTTGTTTTTCCCTATGATTAGTCTAATATTTATATCATTGGATTATTCTATAAAAAATCTAATGTTCTTACAAACCTTATGAACTAATATTTTCAAGAATAGAAACATCGTAAACATAGAAACAGATCTGAGAAGGGTTGTATGAATGAACTATTACAAATTTGATTAAATATTTAACTCTATCTTCATACTATTTCATCATATGATTATCATGAATCCATATTCAATTCATTTCCATCCTATTATGCTCATAAAATATTTATTTCGTTAAAAAAATACAAATAATAAATTCATATTCAAAGGAAAAAAGTTACAAATAATTCTAATAAGGTGTACCCAACATTTGAATATTTAAAATAATCTAAGTATTATTTGATGTAAATGGGTAATTGAATTTAAGAAATGAATTACTCGACAAGTGGTAGGAGTTATGCTCTGAATTATTCCAAAATGGTCACTGGAACCCAGTATAGGATGGCTACAACTCAGCGTAGTTTTTGAAACATAGTTGAATTTACAAAAGTGATGGGGGTGAGTCTTAGGTAACAATATTCAATAAATACTATTTGGGCGATGATGTAAATGATGATGAAAATTTTATTGGTAAATCTAAATGTTCTCGAGCTTGGGAGTCAGTGAATCATTGAAAAACCTGTATTAGTTAGATGTCTAAAGTTGAAAAATGTAGAAGTAGTTTTATGATCCCTTGAAAGGGTTCCTTGATTTTTATGACCTTGAGGAGGCTCATATAGAGGGTTATATATGCACTCATACTAAGAAAATATTTGGAGTTTCAACATTCAAATAAATCCATCAATTAACCCATGAAATGGAAAAGTCCTTTTTTATGAGGATGGAATTTTATAAGTGCTTAGAATCCTCTGAGTCCAAGGATATCGGAGTGGGTTCATGATAAATATAATATGGCTTGGATGGCGTTACTAAAATCCCATTCCATGCTGTTATTATCTATCTATATTATGTAGTAGGTGAGATTTTATGTATCTAAGAAGACTAAAAAAGTCAATAAGATTATATAATTTAAATAGAAGATGGTTATGTATGAATGGCTTTTATTGAAATAAAAAATTTATGATGGTGTAATTGATAACTAAAAATAAATACTATTATGTGAACCAATATTTCCCTTCCATTCCATGATAACATAATGTTTTAATATAATTATATAATGTTTGTACACAGAGACATAAATGATAATTTTCCCCATATCTCACCTTCATTTAATTCAATAAAATAATTAAAAAATTATATATTGTTAGGATATAGAGTTCTTTTTTATATTTGAGAGATAACCTTATTTATAAAACATATAAAAAATTTCACTCTTTAGAAATCCTTATTGATTTATAAGGATGATGACATGTTACTCTCATAGTTAAAGAATTTCATATATCTCACTAATTATTAATTGAAATATATTAATATTATAATAAATTCATAATAAATAAGATAAAAATAAAAATTATAAAGATTATAAATTTTTTCTATTTTGATAAATTTTATACATTTATTGGGAAGGTGGTAATTCATTCCAAATAAATCATGAGGTCCTATATATCTAATGGTGATGAACCCATGTTGGTATATTTCATTAAATATAATAATGAAATATAAATTTTTAATATCCTTGATCATTTTTTCAATGAAATAAATAATTTTTCCAAATTTCAGACCCTATTGATGGACCGCTCTATACTACCAGAAATTGAACTAATGAAAAATATAAAAAATAAATATTTCTTTACATATTTCACACCATTATGTGAAGTTGAGATCATGTAATGACTAATTAATTTTAGTCTGTAATGAATTTGAGAAATAAAGGATAAACAAAAGATGAGAAATTAGAAATAATGATGAACAATGAAAAAATGTATGAAGTAAAGGACACAAAAATTTAAATTGGGGAACAATAGAAATAACTAAATAAATTAGAATTTGAGTGGGTTGATTCACCCAAGAGAATGTTGAGGGGGAGTAGTGGTACAGTTGAACTTTTGAGACAAATTGATTGCTGCAAGAGAAATAGATTCGGTTATAGGATTATTTAAAGTATTGGGAATAGTTTTAAGAGTGATTATAATTTTTTTTAATAAATAGTGGTTTTATTATCACTGAAATAAAAAAGAACTGATAAAATAACTCTTTATCAGCACTTATATAAAATCGCAGATAATGGTATGGATTAATAAGTTCTTTATTAATGCTAATAAATGGTTGAGCACATATGTGCATGTGTAACCATAGATTCAAAGATGTGATCCATGATTCTTGATATGTTAACCCTAAACACCATAATGACAATGAATTGATATTAGTGTCGAAGTATGCCTACCATAGCCGGTGTCGCCCTTTGTCGATGAAGCCAACTGCAGCGGGTGACACCCAGTGCCGATGATTCCTTCCACCTATTGTCGTGTGGGCTTGTTCGCTACACACCTATGTGAGGAAATGATTTTCCACCTAATCCCATATTACAATGTCTCAGGCTCTCCCTACTCGTTGTATAGGCTGGATGGCCTAATTTGGGTCTTCTATGTGGCAGTTTCCCCAGTAGGTTGAGGGCTTGGCCACTAGCATATTTTTCTAGCTAAAATATAATTAATTGATAAAATAATTATCATAATATACATAATTTTATTTTAAATATTTTGAATTAATATACTATTTATTAATATATATATATATATATATATATATTTTAAATTTATTCATTTTATGAATAAATATTTAACTAATAAATTTCTAAATATAAATGTATAAAATTATAAATATATTTATGAATTGTTAATATTAATTTTAAAATATAATTATTAATAAATATAAATATAAAAAATAATAAAAACAATTAATTATATAATCATAAATACATTAAAAGAATGATGAATATGTATTTATAAATATAATTATAGATATATATTTTTATAATTATAATTTTAAATAAATGTATTCTTAATTATATTTCTAAATATATGTATAAAATTATATATATAGTTATATAATTACATATTCTTATATGAATATAAATATATATATATATATATTATATAATTATAAAAATAATGGTAAATGTAGTAAATATAGACATTATTTAAATATATTTGTTATAATATTTTAATTTTTATAATATATCAATATATATTTATAATTATATAAATAACATTCTAAAAATAATATATTTAATAAAAAATTTAGATATATATTTTTATAAATATTATAAATATACATTTAAAAATATATTCATTTATAAATATTTATTTAAATACATATTTCTAGTATTCTTAATAATTATTTAATCTTATATTCATAAATGTAAAATTGAGTGAAATTGAATAATTACAAATGTGTAGATTTTGAAAATATTAAAAAAAATTACAAGTGATTTTAATTATAAAATTATTAAATTAATAAAATATCTATAAATACTTAAATTAAGATGATTACATGTCAAAAATTATACAACCTAGTATATAAATTTAAATTAATAAACATAAGAAATTTGTTATATTAAAATAAAATAAAAATAAAATATATTAAAAGTGAATTAATTATTCTACAAAATTTAATATTAAAAATAAATAAATATAATTTACCAATTAAAAAAATAAGCCATATTACTTTAATAAATGAAACAATAAAATTAATATTAAAAAATGAATAAATTATATAAATATTAGTTGTGTGTGTTTCTATACATTTTCTCATTAATTACATAAAAATATTTGGGTTAAATTAATTAGTGTGTATATATATAAACATAAAAGATTGAAATATGATAAATTGATCAATGATATAATTTAATATTTAGTTTATATTAAAGAGATAAATAATTACACGAATTAATAAATTTTAAAAATGATTAATTGGTATTAATTATATAGATAATTTAGAAATGTAAAAATAAATATTTAAATATTTAAAAATAAAAATGAATACATATGAATTTTTTAAATTACAGCAATATTAAATAAATTAAAGTTTAACGAACAAACATGCATAAATAAATATTAGAAAATGGATAAAATTAGAAGAAAATTTAGAAATATAAAATTTAAAATAAATAATTTACCAAAATATTAAAGATCATAATGATTAATTATGTATAAAAATATTAAAAATGAATAAATTAAAAATAATTTAAATGAATTAATATATAAAATTTATGTATTAAATAAATTATGGGGCACATAACATTATAAATGAATAAATTGAATTGAATGAATAAATTTAATTGAAGGGATGAATGTTATAAATGAGTGAAATTTAATTATATTTGTATAATTAAGTAATTAATAAACTAATTATAATTAAGAAAAATGCTTAATTTAATTACATATTTATTATACCAATTATATAATTTATATACTATTTAGTAAATATATATATATATATATTTTATTTTATTAATAATTTTAAATTTTTTAATTATAATCATTATATTAATTATTTAATTATATAAATATATATATAATTAATATAATATTTATCATTATCTATATATATATATATATTAAATTTAATTAATATAATATTAAATAATTTATGGGGTGGCCCGATCCAACCCATGAACATGGATGCATATATGATTAAGTAAAAATGAATTTATGCATATCATGTTAGTTAAAACTATATTAAAAACATTAAATGTTAAAAAAATTACAATAAATTTTATTAATGAAATTTTTATTTAAAAAAATGCATAAATTTAATATATATATATATATATGAACAACAATAAATAGTAAATAAATTTTTTAATTTGTATATTATGTTTTTAATAAATGTATTCATTTTATTTGGTTAAAAATAGTGTATTAATTATTTAATTATATATATAATTAATATACTACTTATTACTATATATATAAATTAATAAATTTAATTTTAAAAAGTACATTAATTATGTAATTATATATATATCGGTTATTAAATTTAATATATAAATATACTGTTCTAATCAGAGTGGGTGTATGTACTATTACAGTACTATGCAGGTGGTGACACAGATGATGATGCAAGCAGGCAGTGACACAGGCATGATGGATGCAGGCAGGTAATGGCGTATCCATATCATATGGTCGATTTTGTAGGAAGGATGATGCAGGTATGACAATGCACTAGGGTTTTAGGTAATGTTTTGGGATGTTTACCCACTGGCCCTACATTCCATGAATTAAATAAATAATTCTTGATGGGTGGGCTCTCCCCTTGTGGGGATATGGCCTGCCTTTCATGACAGTGTGTGTGGTGTGTGTGTTTTAATGTAACTTTATCCTCAAAAACCTAATATATAGAGATATATATATATTATTAAATATTTAATATACTAACTCTAGTGTAGTCATCAATTAAAAAAAGTCCAACAATGTAATGGCTCAGGTTTTTCCTGAATTAATTTTTTATACATTATTTTGGAAAATTCTAAGAATTCGTGCTGAAAAAATTCTTGATTTCGAGGATAGGGGTGCCAAGAAAAAATATTTTTATAATGTTCAGTTTGTCATTAAAAATGCTTAGGTGTGTATCCTTGAACATCAATATCTTTCTAACGGTGTTTGGATGAACAATCTGAGGGATCTGTTGCCTCTCAAACAGTGACTCTACCATAAGCGGGGCCTATCCTCGACTAACACAGGTCGACGGTCAATGATAGGTTTTGGATGTAATCATCATACAAATATTTAATAAAAATATTTTTATTGACATAGCATGATTTTTATTTTAATATGTCTTTTGTCATAATTTCTAGGGTTATTACCATAACCCTGGGAATACATTGAGACAAGGATAAGGAGCCTCTCTAATGAATGGAAACAAGTTTTTGGATCGAGGTCATAATGTTGATCGAAGAGCAATGGATCCAATGAATCACGGATTGATGATCAACGAATGACAACGACACAACTGATCTAAATCAATGATCGAACCAGATCCACATAAGGCATGTGTTATAAATTCTTTATTTTCCCCATTCTTTTATTTGAGATACATATGAAAATCAACACATGGATATGTTGACCCATGGATCGATCAGGTAGGGGGGATTGGTTTCGATTGCTTGAATTTGGGGATGTCTATGTTCATATTATTATAGTATTGTCATCTTGATCCCCCAAATAGAAAATCTCAAGGTCGAAATGGACAATGACTGAGGCTTGTTCCTTGTGATGTTTAATGGTTATTTTCTACCCCATGTTCTTCTTGTTCTTGATGGGATGGTGAATGATCAATCATTGTGCCACTAACTCTTAGCACAACAATCCAATAAAATGGATCACTAATGGAGGAAGTATGAAAAAAGTGTTATGACAATAGTGGATGATGGGTCGGAGTAGTTGGGAAAATATTTCCACTCAAATGACTTTGCACCAGGAAGGATTGTTGCATGGATCTAGGCCCATGGTAGTATAGATTGAAACTTGAGCATCATAGAAAATCATCGAGATCAGAAATGTAACCACTACATCGAGTCTGGTGGCCCGTAGAAGAGGTCACGGCGCACTGGCATGGTGGGGTTCTTCCACCCACAACGGTGATCGTGGGAACCCACGAAAGGTGTCCTGGATGGCGAGTTGCGGTGGCACTGCATGATCGGATGCACGAGGCAGGGATGCATGATATATTTTTGGTTGTGTGGGAATAGATGTTGGATGGATGTGGTGCGCCCCCTTGCACTGGGTGACATGGCACACAGATGAGTCACGTGCCAGAGGAGGACGACCCACAGGGCGGCCAATGGGGCGGCACGGCAAGCGGAACATCCCAGACCAGCCTAGGAGGGCTGAGCCCAGTGGACTAGGTCGACTATGTGGGTCGAAATGGGCAGAGTCGGTCCGACTAGGTGGGACCGAACCCAGACCCCACCGACCCAATTTCTCTAAAACGCCCATAACATTCAAAAAAGAGTCTTTTTGATGAGACATCTTTTGAATTGGGACCCCTATGATGGTAAGGTCCTTTTTAGTTACTCAATGTGAGTTTTAGTTGATGTTAATGGGTGAACTAATGGTTTATGGTTTTGTTCCTCCCGGTACAAGTACTCTTGAGCGGGAGTCGACAAGTTTCATAATGGTGGGACATCCCACATTTGGTAAGTAAGTTCATTTTGTTTCAGTAGTTCCCTTATGGGTGTTACTCACATGAAGTACTAGTTTGTGTGTACATAGATATATTCAAGATAGAAGAGTAGGTACACTCTTTTAGGACTACTTCGTGGGTCCTTCAAATCTTACATGCATAGAGTCTATAAACCCTTACTCGGTAGGGTTCAGGTCCTCTATTATAGCAGTCGGTACTCACATGTTTGTCTAGGGCGTGGAACCTCAAAATATGAACTAACAGAGTCGGTACTCCACTATCATACTAGGGTACAGGTCCTCTAGTAAGTAAGTCATACTCCCATGTGGGATGAAGGTGCGGGTCCTTCACAAGTCATACTATCCTATAAAATTAGGGTAAGGGTCCTCACTTATCCAGATTCCATCCATCGTCCCGAGAAGCGGTGCATAGGGGTTCTTCCCTTAGGATTGGAGTTCCCTCCACTATAAGATATTGTTGCAAGGAGTGGACCCATCAATTTGATGAGAACGATACCTAGATAGGAGCTATTGAACCCTCGATAGAAAGAGGCATGGGCCCCTCCCCATAATAGCGGAAGATGGTTCATTGTATGATTAGGAGCAAGACACCCTCAAATGTGTATTTTGGTGAGGGTGGGGCCTCTCCACATGGATTTACATAGTCTTTTGTGTGGTTTAAGACACCGATGACTGATCCTATGGTGTTGATCACTACAGTTATACCTAGTAGGATGATATGGATGGAGTACGTTCTCTCAGACATAACATTAAAAATTATATTGTCGTTCTCAATGGATTGTACCACTCAAATTGGTACAATATAAGATATATAAGATCGTGGATTGTGTTCTATTGGTTTTATGTGTCTTCTTTAGAACATACATTGATAATCCTAATGTTGTCTGTAATGATGGGGCCTTTTGTTTCTTAGTTTCTAAAATGAGTATATCAAGATGTTCTTTCTATATGAATGGACATATAACTGTGTGTAGTTGACTGTGCATTTCATTATTGTTTTTACCTTATTTATTTCTTTTATGGTTCTCGAGGTGTTCTACTTTGTATTGTTTTAATCACCCTTTCACTGGATTTTCCCGTATGTATCGTTTCTTGTGCAGTCAATCTACATTATGATATAGCCCTTGGTTGGTTAGGACCAACTGGTGCTTTTCATGGTCCAGACAGATTAAGGTGCGTTCCGGCGTCTTTTCATATGACAGTCCATGTACCTGTTTTCTTTTCTTATTGGACTTGAACTATAGTTCTCTTTTCTTTTCTTTTTGTTTTTTATTCTTGTTGAGTTCACTTTGTTTCACTTTACATCCCTATTGTACTCATAGTGGGATCTTATTTGTATTCATGCATGGTTTACTTAGTGTTTTACCTTTCATTTCTTGTGTGTATGAATATCGGTACATAGTCAATGGATCCCATGTTAGTGATATTCCTACTCGATGCTCATCACCGGCCCCTAGCATTTTAAATGAGGGATTGGGGGAGTCATGGAACAGTCCCTAATAAAATGAAGGGGCCTTAGTAAAACTAGTACATAGGTGGGAAATAAGGTTAAGCACCACTAGATATGGAAGTGATGGGTGGTGATGATGGAAACCAGGAAGGCATGAATGGGGGTATAATGAGTGCCAACATGTGTCGGCATGACATGTGATACCCAAGTGGTGTTCAATTTGAATGGGTGCACAACACTGAAGATGAATAAAATGAATAGTGGCCATGGGACTGCTTATAAAATGGATCCTAAGCCAAATTGTATTTCTAATAAAGGATGAACACCATATGGGATTACACTCTATCATTTCTTATTTTATCTCTTATAAAAGGAAGCCTTTATACGAATTTTTTTTAATCACTCTAAAAGGTTACCTTTAATCTACTCTTAAATAAGTGCGGATAAAGTATTCTCTTTATCCAGGATTTTATTTATCCCTAATAAACACCACAATTTTACAGCTCTAAATAAAAGTGTTGATAAAGATTTCCCTTTATTTTTTTCTTTTATTTAATTCTTATGAATTCTACTACTTCTTATTACACATTCTTCAGTAGTGATTATAAAAATGACATTTATCGGCTTCTAACATCACATAACATCTTACCAATTAGTGCCCAATGGCTATGACTATTGTTCTATAACTATTGACTATAGGGAAATCCTTTTGGGTGTTTCTAAACACTGAATGGTGGAGGTCTATAGTGAACCCACTTTAGATATTTCTATATAGATGTTAGGTTATTATCTATAGAGATTGTTATTTGGGAGTCGTTATAGGTGGTCACATCAAGGGCTATCATGACATCACTTTCCATAATCCCCTTTACCTAATTGATAGTCACATGGCAGACACTACAAGTGGGTAATATTTTTAAAAGACAATTTAAATAGTATAAAGCTAGTATTTTAAATAAAAAAAAAATACAAGGAGAATTTATAAATTTTGTATAAGTATTCTTCAAATATAATTTTAAAACATCACAGCTACAATCATCCATTTGTTTTCATTAATCCTCACCGATCATCTAGAATAATTGATAATAAAAAAATTAAAAATTAAAGTTATTATATAAAAAAATAACTAAAAAATTAATTATAGAATACTATTATTTTCATTGTTTTGGAATGATTAGAAGAAATTAAATTTCATGGAAATTTTCTAGTATAATAGAAAAATACAACCAGGAATAACGAAAAACAACATATAAAATCACTACATACACTCCATGATGGAAGATGATGAGTAGCTAGATTCCCATCTTCCTTAATAAATGAGAAATAACATGATGAAAAAAGAGAAACAAAAGAGATAATCTTCTTTGCAGTCATAACTGAAATGATGTACACACTAATCAAGCACCAAAAGAGTGTTTGAAAAAACTAGAAGTCAAATTCCCTGATTAGAGCAACCAAACCCTGATAAATGGAAATCTAAAACCCATAATGAATATATTAGACATCAACAATAGAGGCGATCTAATTAACAAGTAAAGAATTAGGAATTGATAAAACAGTCAATCGATGATCATTCCATGATATCAAACCAATGCCTATCCTATTATTTATGACACTAAGGAAACCAAAATAATTTTTTCAACGTCTATTGAGGGGGTTTCATCTCAGTCTCAAAATGGCCACCATTCATCATGGGCCCAAAATTTCTTCTATAATTTCCAAAAGATGACCATTCCACTACATTAGACAGACTAAAGATGGTTGACAGCTCCGTGTGATTAAAATAAAAATATTTAAGGTAGAACCAAATTCCCCATTCCACCACACACAGATGGAATTATTCTATAGGTGGAATGGAAATCAGGTTGACTAGATTCATTTGAAGATCACTCGAAATATAAAATAAATCTAAAAAATTCTCATCACAAGGAAACCAAATACCCCACACTGAAGGAAAACAAATACTTTCACGAGAACCAGATTCCTCGTTCCCAACATAAAGAGGGAATAACATATGGAAAGATGAATGATGATGTCACGACCCATCCTCTAGCCCATGTCGTGACTACCCCAAACCTGCCTACCATAGTCCAGGGGCTGGCGACTAGAACCAAATGCATAAATCCCAATAAAAGGGAAGGCATTTCCATTATAATATTAAACAAAAAATAGAGTACGCAAAAGAAGTAAGCACAATGTAAAACTATATACCAATGAGTGTTCCATAATATAAATGGGCTAGTATAAAAACCCAACTGTAAAGTACAATAAAATTGAAATGATAGTACAACAGAAGTAAAGTAAATAAGTAACCACTAAATCTTCCTCCGTGAATCCCACCTGATGGGTGGGTAAAGATGGCCTCCTCGACACCTCGGATCCGTCCGTCCACTCCGTGTACATTCCGCCATGTGGTCCACCTCTTTGTACCATCTAGCTCTTCTAGTCTCCACCACGATCAGTGTTGCCTGCCGTCTGTATCCAACACAACATAGTGCGGGCATTGCCCATGTAGGGGTGAGAATAACGATACTCAGTAGGGACCCAGAGACCCCCAACGGTCTCCCAGAATCCACGAAGGATAAACCACAGTGAAAAGATACAATCATGAAGTATCAACCAACTATACTTAGTTATATACCTATACATATACCTAAGTAATCAGTCATAATTCGACTCTAACTCCCGAGCCCAAGCACATCACATTCCACACAGGAAAGAGGTAAATCACATAAATGATAATTATTGAATGTCAAGACTCATCTCACACAGGTATAAATCTTTTGTAAAGTGATAAAGATGATCAGATGCAGTCATTGATTCGTCTAAGATGTCAGACTAGGTAGGATACTAGACCAGTTATGTTTTCAGACCCATGTAGGATTCTTGAGAAGCTACTATGTCAGACCCACGTAGGATACTAGAACACAAGTCTAGATGTCAGACCCACATAGGATACTAGTACAATAATATTCACTATCAAACCCATGGAGGATTCCATTATATTTGTTGATCTCAGTAAGGATTCCAGTACGATAGTCGTCATCATCGAACTGACAGAGTATTCCAGTATGGTAGTCGTTGCAGTCGCAACCAGCTCTAGGGTTCCCGCACAGAGCACGCTTGATTCCAGGAGGTTCCACTCCTAGAGCCAAGGGGTCGATACATCAATTGTCACGATGTCCAAAGTTGATGTATCCTAATGTTCAGTCTCGTAAAAATAATCCCAATGCGATAGACGATGTGTCAATCGGACGCCCGGTGTGAGAGATATTTTCTTTTCGGTTCCAGAGGCCCGGTTGGATTTACGCTCATTCCAGACCTGGCAGTTTTACAAAATCGTCCAAACCTCTAATAGAGTATTGCAAAAGGACTGCCCCATCGTAAGGGTCCCAGTGCCGCAGACGGAGCATCGGTCGAACTTGCGGTCTTTATTTTATTCACGTTTAAGTGAAAATGGGCCCGGCCTGTTAAACCTTGTGGGCTGGCGGGTCAGGTCAACACGGTTTTGGCGGGTCCGATCTGGAAGGGGGTTGCACCAGCCCGATGAAACATGCAGCCCACCCCGAGGGGTGCAGCCCTGGCCGGGGGGCGCAGCCAGGCTCGTGGGGGGTGCGGCCCGGCCCGGACTGAGGGGTCGCGGTCCGGCCCAGCGGGTCGCGGCCCGGCTCGGCATGGCATAGCCTGGCGCAGCCGGTCGTGCCTTGGTCGGTCGGCCGATCGGCTACTCCCAGAGTGGCTGAGCGGTCTGGGGGGGCTTCCCGAACCGGTGACACCGCACTACCAACCGGCCGACCAAAGCTGGTCGGCCTTCCTGGCACAAGCGGTCCGCTCAGGTGGGTCGCGGTCCTGCTACGGGGCACCTTTCGGTGCCGCCGCTCCTTCATCTGATCGTCCAACAAGTCGTCCGCTTCGCCGTCGATGCGGCCCATGGAGCACGGGCCTCGTTCCCCCGCATCGTGGCACCCTCATGGGGCCACAGTCTCTTCGGTCCGGCCGGCTTAGCCGGTCGGTTCTTCGTCGGCCGATCGGCCCGTGATTGTGGGTCACAGTTCTTTGCACACAGTCAGCACATGGACACCGCCTTCAATCTTCGCTGCCTTTTTCATACGCACCTCTATCGCAAATAATTTTTTTTAAAACATCAGAGGGTCATCGGTTCGTGTTCGTTTGGCCTGCGTCCTCTGCGTTATGCGGGAACAATTGGCAGAGGTTATTCCAAATATAACAACACAACCGAGATAATTTATTCAATTATATATTATGTGAAACCACTACCTCGAAATAAGGTTCGTGATAGTCGGGCGTCGTGGAAGACGACGTCGTGGGGAGACGGTGTCAAATCGTTGACGTCGGGGAAGGAGGAGTCGAGGATGGCATGATATCGATGTTCCTTGTGGGTGGTTCCTTCTCCTTTGTCATGGTCGAATATCTAAGGAGACGATCTTCGTTCATCGATGGTTCTTCATTGGAAGGACGATGTTCTTTGTTAAAGAACGAAGCTCTTATATTTCTCTAGAGGTTCCCCCACCAAAAATATTTTCTATGAAAATATTATAATAGCCTTCTAAAACTTTAATGATATGTCATTTAAATCAAAATAATTCAAAAAGAGGATATGTGACAATTATTTAATGAAGTAATTAATTGGTTGGGGTGGCATATTCTATGGGTGGAAGGTGATAAATAATAATGGGAGAAGGTGGAGAGTTATATAGATTAATAAGGGGTTTCATGTGGATTTATGGTAGTTAATGGAGGATTTTAAGAGTTATGGGATCATATAGGCCCCACCACCCTTATTCATATCCTCCCATGGGAAGTTAGATGGGGTGTGGGCCCAACCGCCAATTTCTCTTTGGAGGAATAATCTTTCTCCTAAAAAAATAAATTGTAACACAATAATTTATTTAGGTCTTAATGAATCCCCAAATTTTATCTACCACATACAAATAAATGTGACTACGGTAATGGTCCTTCTAAGATAATACCGGCACTACGAGTTCATCGGTGCTCTCAGATTTCAATTCCAAGTACCGGTTAAAAAGATATAAAAACCCGCACATACGTTTACTAAATGTACCCGAACAAAACATCAAAAATTGATTCCAGGTACACCAGTCCTCAGAATCAAGTGCCGTCAAAAACCACAGATTCGTAAAATTCTAATGAATTATGAAAAAAATTGATGATATTTCTGAGTATTTACATTACTCCCACGTCAGGGCTTTAAATCCTCGAAAGGCTAACACACACACTAGGAAATCAAATGGGGGTACTGAGCTCTCATCTGAGCCTTCCACTCCCATGTAATCTCATGGAGGTTTCTGTGTTTCACGTGAATGTGCACCAGAGGAATCAACCATCCACATAGGACCCGCACCTGTCGATCCTCGATCTCCACCGAGACCTCTGAAAAGGTTTCCCTATCATCGATGCACATGTCCCCTTGATCGATGATGTGGGTCGGGTGGTGCACGTATCTCCTCAGCTGAGATATGTGGAAGACATCATGCACCTGGTGCAACTGAGGTGGAAGGTCCAGGTGGTATGACACCTCTATTAATCTGTTGAGGACCTAGAAAGTTCCGATGAAATGCAGAGATAACATGCCACCCAAGTCGAATCTCAACATACCTTGTCGAGGTCAGACCCGTAATAAAACGTGGTTGCCATCCAAGAACTCCAGTGGTCTCTGTCTCCTATCAGCAAGGGATTATTTCTACTTTTTGAAGTCTTCATCCACTCCTGTATGATCTGCACCTTCTTCATCAATTCCTGAACCATCTCTGGTCCTACAAGTGCTGACTCCCTAGGGTCAGTCCAGCACAGAGGTGATCTGCAAGGTCGGTCGTACAACACCTCATATGGTGCATCCAAATGATTGAGTGGTAGTTGTTGTAGTACGTAAACTCCAACAAGGGTAATTGATCATCCCAACTGCGTCCAATGTTGAGGGCACTTGAAAAGAGCATGTCCTCGACAGTCTAAATGGTCCTCTCAGTCTTACCATCCGTCCGAGGAAGGAAGGCGGTGCTTAGGCGTAGCTGCATCCCCAAAGCCTCTTGTAACCCCTTCCATAGCCAGGGATAGAATCGAGAATTTCGATTGGAAATGATAGATGTTGGAACATCATGAAGCTGTATGATCTCTTGAATGTAGAGGCATACCATGCTCTCTATTGATCCTTGCTCTCTGATCGGTAGGATGTGGGCCGACTTGGTGAGTCGATCTACGATCACCCAGATAGAGTCATGTCTTCTAGATGTAATGGAATCCCCGTCACAAAATACGTGGATATCCCTTCACACATCCACTCTGGGACCTCTATGTGCTGGACCAAGTCTGTTGGTACCTAGTGATCCGCCTTCACTTGTTGACAAGTGAGGCATCATGGATCGAACTCTGCTATAGCCTTATTCATACCCGGCCACCAGTGATGTCGTCGAAGGTCCCGATACATCATCGCCACTCATGGATGTACCTCTAGAGGTGAAGTGTGAAACTCCCTAATCACTTCCTCCGGCAGTGCAACTAGTACCATCATACACACCCTGAATAAGATGATGTGCTCCCCTCCTTCAAGAAATCCATCTGGTGCCAGCCCTGAGGATATCTAAGCACGTCGTGTCTCACAGACAACATCCCCTCGCTGTGCCTCTCTGACTTGATGAAGATGTAGAGGAATGACTTTGAGAGACTAAATAAAGTCTTCTCCATCCATATCCACAAAGTATATCTTCAATGCGGATAGCTTTTATATCACCTCTCCCAGTAGCTGAATGCCTGATATCCTGTCGAGAGCATTAGCTACAACTTCCCCCTTACAAAGAGTATAGAATATCTCAAAGTCATAGTCTTGGAGGAACTCGAGCCATCACTGCTATCTCAGGTTCAGTTCCTTCTGCGAGAATATGTACCTGACACTCTGGTGGTCAGAGTAGACATTAAAGTGCTCACCCATTAGATAGTGCTGCCACATCATCAAGGAGAAGACCACTGCTGCTAAATCCAGGTCATGGGTAGCGTAGTTATACTCTTGTTGTCTCAACTGTCACGAACCATAAGCAATCAATGATTGATCCTGAATCAGGACACACACAAGCCTGGTCGCTGATGCTTCGTAGTAAACTACATACCCTACGCCCTCCTCTGGTAGCCTCAAGATGGGTGCACTGGTCATTCTCTACCTCAACTTCTCAAAGCTCTGCTAACATTTATCTGACCACACAAAGTGTTTCCCCTTGTTCGTCAAATTTGAAAGTGGTTCTGCAACTCTGGTTATGTATGGAACAAATCTCCAATAATACCCAGCCAGACCCAGGAAACTCCACACCTCCGTCACACTCTTGGCTGGATCCCATGCAAGTACTGCCTCGATCTTCACTAGATCCACTACAACTCCCGCCTCTGAGATGACGTATCCAAGAAAATGAACCTCTCGAATCCAGAACTTACACTTCGAGATATTACCATAAAGCTGGTGCTATCAGAGTTTATCCAGTACAACTTGCATGTGGTAGTCGTGATCCTCCTCAGTAGTCAACTAAATCAGTATGTTGTCAATGTAGACCACGAAAAAGCGATCGAGTTAAGGCTGAAATATATTGTTCATGAGACTCATGAACACTTCTGGAGCGTTGGTTACACCGATGGGCATAACCAAGAACTCGTAGTGGCCATACCGACACCTGATGTTTGTCATCTCTACATCCTCAACTCGAACTCGGAGCTAGTGATATCCTGACTTGAGGACTATCTTCGAGAACCATCATGCTCCCTTGAGCAGATCAAAGAGATCCTAAATCCTTGGGAGTGGGTGATTTTTGTTCACATTCACCTGATTCAGGCGACAATATTCAACACACAGTCGGAATCTCCCATCCTCCTTCTTGGAGAATAGAATCAGAGAAGCCCAGGATGAAACACTTGGTCAGATAAATCCCTTTCTTTGCATGTCATCCAGCTGTACCCGCTGCTCATGATGCTCGGCGGGAGCCATCTAATATGCTGGTGTACATATCGATGTTGTCCCGGGGTAGAGGTAAATGTATAAGTCTACCTATTTATGAGGAGGTAGTCCTAGAACTTCGTCAGAAAAACGTCAGCATACTGATCCACAACAACTGGAAAACTCGGTTCCACACATCATCTACTCCCAGAATGAGACTAGCCAACTGATGTGTAATCGGCTGCCCTCTCCTTTGCGTATGTCTATCCTGCACTGCTAAGGATCCCTTCTTTCTAGTGAAGGTGAAACTACTCCCATCCATGTGGATACACCACAAATTGCACCTAATGCAGTAAATCTGAGCATGAACTGTGGACAACCAGTCCATACCCAGGATGATTTTGTAAGGACTTGATGTGGCTACAAGAAGATCATAGACGATGCTCTCCCCTTCTAGAGTAAGCTCACACTACCGGCACCAGTGCGTAATCCTCATGTCTGCTCCCATAGGAGTCTATAGGTATAGGGATCGATCCAACAGCTCTGTCGGAATCTCCGAGCTCCGAACAAGGGCCGCGGAAATAAGAGAATGACTCACACATGTGTCTAAAAGTAGTGTAGCAATGGTGGAGTAGACACATATAGTACCTCGAATCATCTCAGGTGTGCCATGGTCAGAAGCCTCAACTGCCTGGAGCTAAGCCTTCCCCTGTCATCCAGCTCCCTATGGTCGGGGTGGTTCACCTTATGGTGGTGGCGGTAGGGCCTCAAAACATCATCCACCATCCACTACTCGGCCATCTCCACTTCCTCGTCCTCCTTCTCTATGCGGACCACCACGGTCGAACATGTGCCTCTTCCTAGGAGGTCCCTCTACTGTCTGCTGCTCATCTGTATGGTGAGTCGGGTAGTCTCAAGCCATGTGACCGTGCCCGATGCATGCATAGCACTGCCTGCTCCTCGTATAGCTAGCTCTGTTTCGTGTGACCTACACAACAGAACCTGTATCCTATGTTCACTCACCTGATGGCCTGGTCCGCTTGGACCTCTGCAACATCTGTCTAATGACGGCTGTAGAAGACGCTGCAACGTGTCGCCCTGTGGTTGGTCTCGCTACTGGTGTCGGTTCAGTGAGAAAGCTCTCCACAAGAAGGGATTGCTCCAGCACTCCCTCATATGTCGGAATGATGAGGGAGATCATTGATGAATTTATATCATGTTTGAGTCCCTTCTCAAAGGTCCAAGCTATGAAGAATGTGTTTCGTACCATTCTGTGGAGTAGCGCGAGAGATCAGTAAACCTCACTGAGTACTGAGCTACGGTGATGCTGCCCTACCGTAGATGAAGTAACTCTTGAATCCACACTGCATGAAGGGTGGCTGGAACAAACTCTGAGTGGAAGATACTCTCGAAGTCTGTCCAGAGTAAAGATGCCCCATCATGCACCTAGAGCATCAAGATCCACAATCTACCTATTGTTGCATGCAGGAGGCTCACAACAAGGATCACCATAAGATCAGATAGTGTCCCTACCAATCTGAAGACTCTGAAGATAGCCTCCTTCCATTCATCACATGCATGAGGCTCTATCTCTCCGCAGAACCTGGGCACCCTCTTTCTCTGAAACTCATGTAACGCACTTAGGCGGCGTTCACTCTCTACTATAGGGCTGGTTGTATCGGTGGATCAGCAGGTATTGGTATAGCTCCTGCCTCCGATGTGATGGGGCCCTGCACTGAGCCCTCGTCGCTCGGTGGGCTGCAATATCGTATGCAACTCGGAACCCTAGCTAGCTACCTTCATGGGGCCATCCTGAAAAGAAACATGTGTCCCATGGTCAAACCGATTACCGGGTGAGCTGACAGAAAGTAATCACAATGAAAACATTTGAAACACATATGCAATCAGTGTTTTCGTGCACTGAGTTGGAAATTAGAGGTCAGGGTCATGGTGTATGGATATGTCGGCCACCGCACCAACACTAGACTCCCTGGACTGAAAACCAAACTCAATACTCTAAACACTATTTCTTAATAAAAAGGAATGATCAGAGTCCTAAATTTTGCGGTAGAACTAACTCCTCTGATACCAATTTGTCATGACCTGTCCTCACGGCCCGTGTCGTGACTACCCCAATCCCACCTTCCATAGACCATGGGCTGGCGACTAGCACCAAAGGCATATATCCCAATAAAAGTGAATGAATTTCCATTATAAGGGTAATCAACACAATATATTATGAAAAATAATTAAGAAAAAAGTAAAACTGTATTCAAAAGAGTGTGCTGGAAAGTAAATGGGCCAGTATACACACCCAACAGTAAAGTACAATACAACTGAAAATCTAGTACAACAGCAGTAATGTAAATCGGCAACCATAGAGTCGTCCTCTGGGAATCCCACTTGTAGGGTGGGTAAAAATGGCCTCCTCGGCACCTCGGATCCTTCCGTCCGCTTTGTGTACATCCCACCAAGTGGTCCACCTCTGGGTATCACCCAGCTCTACTGGTCTCCACTGTGATCTGTGATGTCCGTCGTCAGCATCCAACACAACGTAGTGCGGGCATTTCCCAAGCAATAGGGAATAAAACGACACTCTTTAGGGACCCCGAGATCCTAGAAGGTCTCCCAGAATACACGAAGGATAAACCAAAAAGAAAATATACAATCATGAAGTATCAACCAACTCTACCTTGGTAAATACCCATACATATACCTAATTCATCAATCACAGTTCAGCTCCAACTCACGAGACCAAGAACAACCCAGTCCACACAAGAAAGAAGTCAATCAAATCATTGATAATGATTGAAATTCAAGACTCAGCTCACAAAAGTATACATCTTTTGTAAAGTGATAAATATGATCATATGCAGTCACTGATTCATCCATGCTGTCAGACCCACATAGGATACTAGACCAGCTAAGTTGTTGGACCCACATAGGATTCTAGACTATCTAATCTGTCGGACCCACATAGGATACTAGAATTGAAGTCAAACTATCAGACCCACATAGGATACAAGAACAGTAATCTTCATTTTCAATCCCATAGAGGATTCCAGTACATTTTTTTGTCATCATCGAACACACGGAGTATTCCATTATGATATTCGTCATCGTCGAACCCACTAAGGATTCCAGTACTGTAGTCGTTGCAGTCGCTACCAGCTCTAGTGTTCCCGCACACATCACACTCGATACTGGGAGGGTCCTCTCCGCGAGCTAAGGGGTCAATACATCAATAGTCACGAAGTCTACTGTTGATGTATCATGAAGTTTTGTCTCGACAAAAAGAACCCAACGCGATAGATGGGGTGTCAATCGGACGCTCAGTCTGAGAGATATTGGCTTTTCCATTCCAGGGGTCCGGTTGAAATTACACTCATTCCAAACCCGGCCAATTTCCAAAATCTTCTAAAACTCACATAGAGTATCGCAAAAGGAATACCTCATCCAAAGTGTCCATGTTCCGCAGACGATGCGTCAATCGAGCGCGCGGTCATTACGTTATTCGCATTTAAGTGAAAACAGGCCCGGCCCATTAAGCCCAGTGGGCTGGCAGGCAGGTCAACCTGGTTTCGGCGGGTCCAACCAGGAAAGGGGTACAACCGGCCCGATAAAACATGTGTCCCATCCCATGGGGTGTGGCCCATCCCAAGGGGGCATGGCCCGGCCCGGTGGGGCGATGCCCAGCCCGACACGGCGCGGCCCGGTTGGCCCAGCGGCTCGGCCCCGAGGGGTCGAGCGGTGAGGGGGGGGGGGTGGCGCGACCCCCCAGCTTCCGAAACTGACGTAACTACCATCCCAACCAGCCGACCTTCCTGGCACAAGCGGCCCGCTCTGGGGGTCCGCTGTCCTGCTATGCGACACCTTCGTGTTTCACAACTCCTTCACATGACCAGCCGACAAGCCGACCAATTTGCTGCCGAAGTGGCCCGCGGAGCGCAGGCCGCGGTCCTCAGTAGGGCGGTGCCCTCCTGGAACAATTGTCTCTTCGGTCTGGCTGGCATAGTCGGCCGGTTCTTCATCGGCCTAGCGGCCCACGGTTGCGGGCCGTGGATCTTCGCAAGCGTCCGATGTGCGGCAACCGCCTTCGCTCATCTCCACCTTTTTCCAATGCGCCTCTATCACGAAAAAAATTCAGGAAAACATCAGAGTGTCGACGGGCCGTGTTCGTTTAGCCCACGCACTCCGCGTTAGGTGGTAACAATTGGCCGAGGTTATTCCAATGAAAACAATACATTCGAGATAATTTATTCACTTATATATTATATGAATCGCCTACCTCAAAATAAGGATCGCGGTAGTCGGGCATCACATATGACCGCGTCGCGGGGAGATGGCGTCAACTCCTTGACGTCGGGGATGGAGGAGCAGAGGATGGCACATCATCTGCGTTCCTTGTGGGTGGATCCTTCTCCTCTATCTTGGCTGAAGATTGAAGGAGATGATCGTCGTTATTTGGTGGTTCTTCGTTGCAAGGACGGTGTTCTTCGTTGGAGAACGAATCACTTCTAATTCTCCAGAGGTTCCCCCTCCATAAATATTTTCTATGTCAATATTATAATAGCCTTCTCCAACTTTAAATAAATTCCATGAAAATCAATATAACTCAAAAATAGGAGATTTTCCAATTAATTAATGATGTAATTTATTTGGTGGGTGGCATATTCAATTGGCAGAAGGTGATAAATAATTAAAGGAGAAGGAGTAGAGCTATAATGATTGTTAAGGGGTTTCCTGGGTGTTTAAGGGAGATAAAGGAGGAGTTGACGGAAATTGGGTTCGTGCGGTCCCCACCACCCATAGTCATATCCTCCCATGGGAATTTTGGTGGCATGTGGGCCCCACATGCAACTTCCCTTTGGAAGGATTAACTTCCACCTAAAAATAAATAAACTGTAACAAAACAATTTATTTACATCTTAATGAATCCCTAAATTTTAACTACCACATACGACAAAATGCCACTACGGTAAAGGTCCCCCTATGTGAATACCGACCCTGTGAGTTCATCAGTGCCCCCAGATTTAAATTTCAAGAACCGGTTCAAAAGATAGAAAAACCAGCATGTATGTTTGTTGAACGTACCCAAACAAGACTTCATAAATTTATTCTGGGCACACCGGGCCTCGAAATCAGGTTCTGTCAGAAACCACAGACTCATAAAATTCCAAAGAAATTAGAAAAAAAATCATTGAAATTTCAGGGTCTTTATAGATGATAGATGATATATTCTTTTATTTTGAGAATTCAATACCATAATTACCACTAGATGTATCTTACATTGGGTGTGATAGGAAAATTTCAAACCTGAATCCAAGGATGGGGGTCTTGAGGAGGGTAAGTGTCAATAGTGGTTTGGTAACCAGATTTAACAGAATTGGCAGATAATGCTTCAAAAAAATTGTATAAATGATCTGAACCAACATCATTGATAATAGGTATGCTAGGAATAATATTTCAACCCCACAAATTTCAATAAGACCAATAATTATATAAACACCATCCATTATGTCAATCATTAACAAATTCTGCAACTGTGGAATTTTGAAAACTAGGAACACTAGGAGAAGTCACACGCAACATGTTATTATAAACAATACACATATTATATCAAATGTTAACCTATGAACCATTTACAAACTTAAGAAATGTCCCATAATGAGGAGTGGATGAATACCCAAAATAACAAAATAGTATTTCATAATTTTTCATCATTTTACTTATTTTCAATCATTTGGTTAATCTAAAAATTCTTATTTAATTTTTCAAGCACCCTACATGTCAAATTGAATAATAGTATACTCATAAACATATAAAATAATTCAAGTAATCAATTCTACTTGTTCCACAATAATAAAAATTAATTTTTCGTGATTTTGACTATCACACACACTCTTTTGTTTTTTAGAATAGTAAAAAATGCATCATCAGTAATCCATGATAAATGAAAACCAATATTGATGAACCGATTGTTACTATATTTCAAAAAAATAATTCTATATTTGGTTCCCTATGATTTCATAGAAATTCGAGGTTTCCTTCTTGGGTTTTACCCTTTAAACATTTTAAATCATGATTAAATCGTTAATAAATAATTATATGGTTTGTATAAGCACACAACATGTTAGATTGATGTTCCTTCCACTTGTGGACATGGAAAATAATTAAAAGAATTTTTTTATATGATTGAAATTAATCAAAAGTCATTTTTTTTTATTTTACAAAAAAATTACTAACTCAAAATGAAAAAAAAAATATATTTTTAGCCATCATATAGAAACAAAACCATTGATTGATGAGCGGTCAGTTCCTATATATTGAAAATTGGGATACAGTTTTTTTTCGCAGATTTCATGGATATTAGTGATCAATTTCTTGTTTTTTACCCCACAACGCATAATGTTGATGACTATCCAAATCCATAAAAATTGTGTGTTTAGTTTGTTTAGGAACAACAGATTGAAGATTGGAATATAGTCTCCCCATACTTGTCATGAATAATTAAATCTCATTATCAAATGATTTTATGTCAATAAAAGTCATTTTCCTATAGTTTTTATTGTTATATGCACACTTTCATGTTCTAAAACTCTAAAAATGTTTTTTAGTCATTAGAGGAAGATGACTGATTATCTTGACATGATAAATATAATTAATATAAAAATCATGCTTTGAATATCTTTCATTGACTTCATAGAAATCTAAGGTCTCTTTCCTACATTTCACACATTTCCCCACGTTCTTAAAGACGTTCAAATCATTAAAATCTGCTTATTCGATCGGTCTTTTCACCCCACATGTCAGACTGACACATCGTCTCGTCTTACAAATAAAAAATAATTCAAATAATAATATCATATGATTTCACAATAATATGAAGTATTATTATATGTTTTTATTTATTACATGCATGTTTTAGTTTATTAAATCACAATAATAACTTTTAGGGAATTTTGGAAAAAAAATAACACTTATTGACTTAAATTTGGTTCAAAAATTTAATAAATAATTCCATTGTTGTTTCAATCTAAATTGTAGAAATCAAATTCCATTTTCATGGTTTTGACCCCCAACATCACGTTTCAAAACACATTATGTTACCCCAACAAGGTTAAATACACTGTGGGGAGGGGGTGAATCAATGTTTTAATGATTAAAAAAATTCCAATTTGGATCTTTTTACATCATAAAAAAACACTTTTATCTCTCCCTACTATTGAACAGAATTATATCATATTTAATACATGCACAACACACAAAAATTCTACTTGTTTGACCCTTATTGGGATGTGTCCAAAGACCATACAAAGAAAATTTACCTATATAACCAAATCACTAAAATAAATTGATATTACATTTTTTTGGATAAGACTCACTATCCCTCCAAGTTCAGTACAATTTAAAAATTGATGGTTCCATAATCAGTCATACCATGTTAGTTAACTACTCCTTATAGAAGATTCATTCAATGTTCTAAAAGACCTCAAAATAGTCTCACACATGAATGTGTAACGATGATCTCTTTCCACCTTATTTATAAACTAAAAATCACTGCATGTTGAATACCTCATGTAGACACATTTTTGAATTGTTCTTGTTCTTCCATGAACTTATTCAAACAATTCGTGAAATAAATTTCTCAGTATTTCACGAGTGCTTCATAATCTTCTTCATAATCCAAATCATTAAAAAAATTATTCTTTCACATAAACCTTGAACCAAGTATTGAGATTTCATTGTGTTCATCTTTATCTTTCCAGACTACAGAGCCCCAAAAATACCTCCCATGAACAAATCATGTTTTACAAACATCCTAAATCATGAATTATTTCCTTTACAAAATTTCTCCTTCAGAAAATGCCTAAATCCCTTCACAAGCCACTTTTAGATTTAAATGAATTATTCATGGGAAAAAATTCTCCAATGAAATTATCTCTCACAATTATGTGATTAAGTGTCCTTTATATAAGTAAATAAAAATGAAATACCCACTAATTATTATTACTAAAGTCACCATTGAAAAGTGTTAAACTTTAAATACTATATTAGATATGATATTATTATTGTGTGGTTTTCATCAAACAAAAATTAAATTCCATTTTCCACACCGATTAAATCAATGTCGTCTCCCACAAATGAAAACCCTCTTTTGGTTTGAATAGCACAAAACTCTACGCGAAATGAATTATCTAGTATTAACATAAATCAACTCATTCGACTATAAATGATGCACCTCCTTTGAAATTTAGCAAACAGCCTATGTGTTTCATTTACCGTAACTACTATTTTTTCAACCCTTTTTTCAATGTGGGAATCCTTTCATTACCACAATACGAATCCATATTTTGATTCCTAAAAATTTGGCATACACTGGGAAACTACTCCACCCCATGTTAGATTGCTTCGGCCATAGCCATACAAGAATATTTTCAATTATATTTTATTACAGACATAAAAATCTCAAAAACATTGAAATGACAAAATGAATGATTTGTTGCCAACAATCTCTCCCTTTGGTTGTCTTATCCACTATATACTATTTGATACTATTATAATGATTCTATTTCAGATGTGTTGAAAACTCATTGTGATCTTCAATCATCCATCAAAACATGAATCTAGTTTTTCCATATAGTGATCAACAACATACTCAATAAACACTATAATCCCACATGAGCAGTGATCAGCATGATAAATAAGTGTAGCATGTGATGTTAATCAATGAATCACATTATTCACAAAATATCCATTTGATTTCATCACAAACCCCATATGCAGTGATATATAACTTTCGATTGACCATCTTTACTATCATCATATTTAAACCTCCCCCTACTTCGCTCCTCCAATATCACCTTCTCCCCTTGTATTTATAATGATATTTCTCCCCATTTATCGTTGAAACAAACAATCACTACATTTTGGATGAAATAGTGAAAAGAATCCATCAGATCATATAAGGAATAAACACACCATACATTAAGGAGAGGGGAACCACTTATATTTTTTAACGTGTGGGGAGTCAATTGAACTCGAAAATAAAATAGATTCCACTCAAATGATACATTGGGTAAGGCCTTCATCCGAATGTCTAAAACATGTAGTTCTACAAGAACATACTCAATTTCACAAGTCCATGCCCCAAATTCATTATGATAAAATGATATTTTATTTCAATTATCATTGTCTATGAGTGATGGACTATATCTTTTCAATGATTTACAACACTTGAATTATCACAAAGGATTCTAAAGGGGGATTCCATATAAACTCCCATATCATCAAGCTATTTTTTTATCTGAAATAATTACATTCATGATTGAGTAGACAAAATATATTTGGCTTATGTAGTTCTCAATGAAATTAAATCTAGTTAATTGTTGTTTTTTCATGAAATACACAATCCACTATGATATAATGCATGACCTAACATTTATTTTCTATCATATATGGAACCATCCCAATATTTATATGTATAACCCAATAACTATTGCTATGATTTATCATTGTAAATCAAAATAAAATAAACCATAACATTGATATAATGAAGAATGTTTGTCACTAAAATTAGTTGGCGTTCATTGGGGTTTCGCTTCAGGGAATCTGACAAAAAAATATCACATAATGTCATTGTTATGTGTAGTATGCTACCAATTATATTTTTGTATTATATTACATCAACCACCTTTCATTTATCTTATCATGATAGATTCTTCAACATACCTACTAGATTTATCATCTCTATGATATAATCCAATTAAAATATTAATATAAACTCTTTGGCATATTATGAATAATGAAAAAAATTCAATTCCTTCCATGTGTCACATATAAATAATTGAAAATTTTAATTTCTCCAATCAATAATATTACAAACTCACATTTAATGTATTAAGAAAATTATTCTAACTAAAAATCATTTGATCCACCAAATATTATTCCATAGACACACACTAACACCATCGTCATTTGAATACTATCATTTTTTCATATAGATTGTAATCAAAATCACCACGTTGAAAACTATGATAATTTAGAAGTTGATGAATTATTGGATACCACTCTCTTAGTGATTTATTTTCCCCATATAATTCCTTACTCAACCAAAATAATTTATTAGATTATTCAGGTATCAGAAATCCATCTGTTTGCTTGATATACAATTTTTATTCTACATCCACATTGAAAAATTGTGTCTTGAAAACCATTTAAAAAAATTGAATTTAATTTTCATTTTTATGGAAATGAATAATCAATTAGTCTAGATTATCAAAAAATGTTCAAATATTTCGTCAATGTCAATTCTATTGATCTAAGAGTAATCATTGGACACTATTAATTTTGTGTTTTGTATTAAAAATCCACCTTCATTCATTTTGTTCTGGAAGACCCATTTGTTCAAGATGAAATTTTTATCTTATAGAATGAAAACAATGTCCCATGTCTAACTCATCTAAATTTTTTCATGTTCATTGTTTATAGCCTCATCCTTGGTCTCATATCATGGTGCAAATTCAAAAACAAATAGGTTCTACCTAAGATATGTTGGATTCCATCTATAAAGTATACATTATCCATGTTTTAATTGTTTCTTCTTAATAACCAATAATGTGTTGTCTATCATTTTGATCTCTAATCTTCGACATTCATGCAAATAATTATTGTAAATCATCATACTCATCATTAATATCAACTTATGAATTAGAATTTTGACTTGTACCCCAGATTTTCTTTCATCATCATCACTACTATAATGGGAAATTTCAAGTTGTTATTGAACATTTTTTTCATTTTATACTATAGTGAAATCATTTCAATCAAATTATTTTCCCAACCACATTTTAAGACATTAATCATTGTTTTATTTTTCTTTAACAGCCTACTAATTTACCATCATAATATTAATATTAAAATTCTGTATGTTTTTATTTAATAAGAATAAAACATATACTTATAATGATTTTAAAGTATTTCAATGCTGGATCTTTTCCATACCACTACTTGTATGGAGTCTTTTCTTATTTCAGACACAAAAAATACCTTTTGGATATGTAGACTAAAGTCACAGATTTTTACATTAGGAATTTATATAGTAGTATCTTTTCAATAAGAAATATCCTAGCCATGTTTTTTTATGATCCTGTTTCTTCTATCAACCACTCAATTTTGTTTAGGAATTATCACTACTGAATCATTATCACTTATCCCATGATTCTTCAAACAATCTTCCACATGGATATTTGTGACATTTAAAAAATTATCTATCTGAAACATCAAAATATTCAATCAATTCATTCAATATGATTAACCCTTATATTGTTTTATTCAAATGAGCACAAGATATTTATGGTCAATGATAAATATACAATCCTTCATATAGAAATCAACAATGAAAATAACATAATACATATTTCCATTAATATATCTTAGTGATATAGGTCCTCACACATATGCATACAGTAATTCATGAATGTTGTTTGGCCTTTTTGGTTTTTCATTGTACAAATTTATGAAAATATTTCCTTGTTCAAAAGCATCGCATGTGTGAGTATGATCACATGATAGATTCGGTAGATCTCAAGATTTATATTACATTACCAAATATTCTAGGGATTGTTGTCACATATGGACATGATATTTATGCCACAACCTATTATCATACTCTTTGGATAGAATGAAAATATCTTCTTCACCACATAAAATATAAGGACCCCCTACATAAAATTTCCCTGTAAAACTATTGAATCATATTTTCCATTAATGGTGCACAAAATCATTATAATCATTATAGAATAACCATAGTCAAAAAATTTACTAACACATAAATATGTTTTTAAAGAGACCATTGAAAAGAAAAGATATCATCATGCCATCATTTTCCCCATATTTGTCTTCCCTTATCAAATAAAATTCAGGCCTTCATCATTTCCAAATTTGACAACACCTTCCATTTCATATTTTATTCTTGTAACAGGTTCCTTATTTTCCATCATATAGGATGTGTATCCTCTATCAAGGATCCATACACCAGTATGATTGGATGATTTAGGGTCAATCTCTGCAACATCTTCCTAGTCAACACTTTTACTTTTGATCCACATCACTCACATCACACATATTGAAATCTGATATTATTGATCTTTCTCATAGTATGATTGAATAAATTAATCTTTCTAAGATAAAAATAGATTATTCATTTTCAATAATTTTTATGGTTCATTGAGCTATACATAAGACCATTTTGGTTCTACTTATCCTCATTCTCTTATATTATTGATGAGAAATATCTAGATATGAGTCCAAATCTTCTACACCAGAAATAGTGACAAACAAAATCATTATCAAAAAATTGATCATTTTATGGCCACTTTTTTTCTCTTATTCCCATCTGTACCTTTTGCCTATGGAACACAAATTTTGAGAATTCCCCATATTTCCATAGAAATAACACATGATAAAAAGTTTATTCCTATACATTATAATAGAACTGGTTCTCCCTTAGGTTAAACTAATCTTATGATTCTAATTTGTAACTAAATAATTTTTCAACCATGGATTGGGAGCTTGATGTTAGACATCAAACACCACAACATTCTATTTTTGATCAATCCCCATACCAACATTCTCATTTGGTTTTGAATATAGATTCTATTTTTCTAGACCTCTGTTCTCCACATACATATATAATTTCTCCCTAGTAAAATATTTTCCTATTCTAATATAGGTAATCAATAGTCTCTCATGAACATATAACATTATTTTCAGGCGAAAAAATTCTTCTTCTTGTTCTCTCATACATTTTATTTGATCTTTTTCTATAATATTCAATACATCGATCATTGTATTCTGTTATTCCACATTGATCATGTACACAATAATATTTTCGGAGTTCTCTAGTATTTAATACTTAAGATTTTAAATTTCTTCCATCATCATAGAATTATCTTCTTATCTCCACTTCATTTAGATTTTGGAATGACGAACCTCCCTATTGGATTTCATTGTTTTGGATCTCTATACATCTATCTCCTTAAGAGTGTATTGTAATTCATCTTGAAGATCAACTCTTCCATTGAAATTATCATCATCAATGTCACTTTCTCCCCTTTTCAGTGATATTTACACAACTCCCACAATATAATTTTCTCAATGATCCGTACAACATTACATCTCTTCTACAAAATATCCTTCCCAACTATCATTTTCATCTGAAGGAAGATTATCCATTTTTATTAAATTTCACTTTAATTATTTCTAACCATTCATATAGTTTGAAGACATATTAATGGGAATTTTTAGTTCATACTCATCATTGACTTAGATCATTATTGTGCATCTTACTTCCATATTTAAAACCTTCCCACATCGAATATATCTGAGTGGGAGTTTTGTTTTAAAAATTTCTTTTTCCACATTATAGGTCTGATGAAAGGAATACCAATTACTCATTCATATCTTCAAATTTTTAGCTATATTAAATAGTGATATTATTCATGTCCATGAAATCCACCTCTCTGGACATCAATTTTTCAATAGACTCAATATATTCATTTTTCATCTTGTAATAGAAAATATTACTATGCAAGATATCCAATGTTAGCTCTTTTGGATATTTATCTTCTAGTATAGTGACTTTCATATTGAACTGAGGTGGAAGTATTCTCAAGTCACACATAACATTATTTACAACTTCAATAATTTCTATGAGACAAGATGTATCTTGCACAAAAACATTAACCTGATCAATAAATGCATCAACAACCTCTTTTGAGTTGATTCTCAGGTTCTCATAATTATTCCAAAAAACATATATTTTTTCTTCTCATATATTTAAATTACCTTTATAGATATAAAATAGCTTTCCCCACATGAAATGCCTGGGATTACATGATATCACATTTCTGTCGATTCCATTGGAAAATTCTCCTCATAATGCACTGATTCCTCTAGCTTTATAATTCAATTCCCTTCACCTTGCTTCTGATAAAGCACAACTATCCACACTGGAGAAACTTCCATGAATTTATGCTATAAATAAATCAATTCCCAATTATTGGAATTATTTCTACATATGAATCATACATAATATAAAAATTATTCCATCGAATATCAGATTCCATTTATTATTTAAAACCTCCATTAAAACCCCTGAGAGAGTAGCATTGTTATTGAAATTTATATATGATACCAATTGTTATCCCAACTATTGGAAATTCAATTATAGGTGGGGGTTGAATCGTAGAATATAATATTAAAACAACTTCCCCTTTGGACCATGTTTCATCATTAAAAATACACTCTTCTCTCTCCTTTTGGTATTAGAGAATCATATGATAATTAACCCAAGCATATGACAAAAAAATTCTACCTCGTTCACCCTCACAGGGATAAATCCAAGTGACATAAAAATGATATGTGCCTATGTACCAAAATCACCAATGTGCATTGTAGATAAAATGTTTGGAGTGGACTCACAATCCCTCATAGTTCACCTTGATTTATGATATGAAATATCACTATTCTCTCAACAGAATTGTGAACACTAATCCTTTAGAAGATTATTACATTGTTCTAAAACACCTTAGAATTGTTTCACCCATGAGTTTCCATGATGCTCTTTATTCACATGATAGATGAACTACACTTTCTTATGTGGCGAATACCTCCTAATGACTCCTTGCATGAACTATTCATGTTCCCCCACAATTTTTTTCAAGTCATTCACAAAACGACTTTCCCTATATAACACAACTGTTATTTGATATCCTTTTTGAACCCATTCAATAATTAATTTCCTCCTTCGTGAAAATCATGCACAACTTAGTGACAGTACTTTACAAGTATCTTCACCATTTTGGACTATAGAATCCTTAATATACCTTTTGATCACTGGGAATTCATCATGGATTATCTCGTTCTAAAAACATCACCACTATATAATTTTTCCTTTACATAATGCATAAATCCCTTTGTGAACAACAATCGAACCTAGCCAAATTCCTCTAGTGAAAATATTATCTAATTAAATTCACCCTCCCAATGATGTGATTAGGGTTTTTTATATAAAAAATTATATCCACAAAAACTAATTATAATAATTACTAATTACCTCTTTCTGTATTTTCCATCACAACATACTAAACTTACTATATGGTTACAATGGAGAGACCACCACAATACTCAAATTAAATTCCCCTTTCAACACCCCATAAATAAACACCATCCATTACAAATGTAAACACTTTGTAGTTTCTGAAGAGAAAAATAATATGTATAAGGCGTGTTATGTGGTAACCTTATGTCAATTACTTTTTCCATAAATGATTCTCCTCTTTTGAAGGCCTATCAATTCAATTTTTTGTTTTCATAAAACAAATTTTATGTGTTCTACCCATTTTTCTATATATGAGTCCTTCGTTTTCCATAAAAAACTCCGATTTGTGGCCCAAATTTTTTTTAAACACATGAAATTTGTTCCTTAATAAAAACAAATGTATTCGAAAATAACTTTGATGAAATAATGTCATCTAGATTTTTCAACACACACAGACAACCAAAACCATTAAAACAACACCTTGAGGATATTTTCCCAACACATTCACATATTTTAAAATATATTTCTAGATCACTCAATGAACATAACATAATATATTGATATGATTCCTTCTCATACACATTTCATATAATTCATATACAGTTTTCCTATGATATCACATTAATCCATTTTCAGTTTCTATGGTTTTGATTGTTACCCACAATTTTTAGTGTTTTAGAAAACTAAAAGTATATTTTCAATTTACCTATGAAAATTATAACTATGATAGAAACACATCCTACTCATATATTTCTGAAATCATTCTAAGGTGGTTTCCTATTGATATTATTGTAATTAGAGGTAGTTTTATTATCTTTGATGCCCTACAACATGTTCTTAAACAAAACCAATTCTTTAAAAAAATATTAGTGAGACGGTTAACGAAAAACACATGATGGATTTATTGTGGAGAATCATGATCATAGGTTAAAAAGTTATTTTAAATTTTTTTGAGAAACCGAAATTAATAAGAAAAATCTAAATCAAATAAGTATAAAGAAATTCAAAACCAAATATTTTTTTTAATAATGATAATCCTTTTGATGTGTAGGATTAAAAAACGATGGGGTCACCTTGAAAATACCACTATAAAATTTAAAGGAACAAATTTTTTTAATTCTCATACATGAGTTATAATGATAGTATAGAAAATGACTATATAAACAAAAGGTCCTCAATACACCTCCTTCATATCTCTAAAAAATTCCTAGTGAAAAAACACCACAAATCCATGAAAAAACGTCATTATAGAATATATATGAATAAAAAACACCCCCTTCTGTTAAAAAATCCACACTGACATTGACATATGGATCAATAAATGTTTCATCATCAATGTGCTATAATACCGCTTAGATTATTTCTCATTCATCTATAAATAAAGGAAACCAAGACTCACACAAAAAACCTACCTACTTCGTGATGTATATTACTTAATGTTTCTCACCATCTGATGAAATTTATTGATACATATAATGTTTCTACTACATCATATATTTTACATGTTTACACACTTTATTTCCTATCACAAACACGATATCCCATCACATCAGTTGTCTAGCATTGACATTTTGATCATTATCGCTAATGGTTCTCACATGATAAGACAAATTAGAAAACACCTTTTCTAATTTTGGGGGACTTAATCTTGATTAACATCGTTTTTTGTTGTTCAAGAACCGAAACATGATTATATTTCAATGTCATCATACCAAAACTATTCTAATGTAACCTATTATATACACACCAAGTCCATGTCTTCAATTAATGCAAACAACATCGATATTCTTCCATTAATTGTTATGAAAATATCTCTATTAATTTATAGAAAAAGTCCTCAATTAACTTTGAGTAAATTTCTCTATTACTTAATTTCCCCCTCAAATAAATGGTATGAATCTCAAAAATCCTCCCCATAATCCCATAAAATAACAGAAAAAAAATTATTAATGTCTGAGGGAAAGAAAAATTGTTTCTATCAAACAAATAACAATCCTCTATATAAAATATTATGACACCATTTTTAAACATATAAATAAAACTAAGAGCTCCCTTGAAAAACAAATATATATACCAAAGTCTTCAAAATATTTATATTTGCATCATCCTGTTGAAGAACACTAGAACTAGAAACATCTTTCTCCCCCATGATATTTATCACCACATTATCTATATCACCTCTGGACATTAACTACCCCTACATTATGAGGGGGATTTAAGAGCACATGTTCATGGTTGAAGAATGAATGATTCCTGGGTTTTCAACATATTACAATGTTAATAAAGTTAATATAAAATTTATTTGAGGAGTTGATGGTGATGTGGCAATAGGTTTAGTGCTTGATAATGTATCTATGTATGTCTAATGGTTGATATAAGTACATCCAAGTATTTAGATAATAAATTAGGGGATTATAGATTTAATTATTTAGGTGATTGAGTTCAAGACATATTGGAATATTTAAATATAATGGTTGTTAAACTACTCATAATGTCTAATGACTTATTTCAATTTCACATAGAGAGTGAACATTATATAAAAAATCTACAAAAGTGTAGACCATGATAATATTTATTTCATTTATAGTTTTGATGAATTACCTTATTGATTTCAATGAACCTCTTCATGAGTAAAATTTAATGCAGTTATACCAAGAATATTCTACCACATTCTCTTATAAAGATACCAAGTCCAGGTCATCAATTAATGTGGCCAATATCACCCTTTTCCATTTATTACTAATAATATCTCTCCACTAATGTTGAGAGAAACTCAAATATTAATGTTGAGGAAATATATCTATTAATTAATTCCTTTATCCATTAAATTGTTTGAATACCAATAATCCCCTCTTTCATCCCATTAAAGAAGAGACAAAATCTAACAATGTATGTGGGAAATAAATATTCTTGGTATAAACCCAACAATCATACTCTATAAAAAATATGAAGACACCTTTTTGAAACAATGACATAAAACAAATAGCTCCACCATGAAAAGAAATTTGAACATTGATGTCTTCATCATATATGTATCTCATTGTCCTATAAAAAAATATTGGAACCGAAAATAGATATCTCACCCATATTAGGTATCACCATTATCAATATCACCTATTGAATTTATCAGCCTCTTATTGATGTCGGATATTGAAGATCACTCATTCTTGGTTGAATAATGAATGTTTCACATATTTTCAGTTTATTATAAAGTCAAAATAAAAGGAAAGTGAGATGTTTTGATGATAAAAAAATAGATTATTGAGGAATCGTTCTTATTTCATGTTATTATGATTTAAGTTGTGGAATTTATGTTAATACATTGGATAAATTCTTTGATAGTAGATGTTTTAAATTTCAAATACGCTTACTATTTATTCTACAATTTATTTATTGTATTATACGAGTATTAAAAATTTCTAACATTTTTTTTTCTGAAACTTATTTTATAGGACTTTTCCAATTGTGTTAGAATATAACCACTTTCCATGTGGTCCTCCATTATATGATGGTCTATTTGGTCCTCCATGGTCTCCATTACCCTTACCATGCTGGAAATCCTTGCAAAACATCGCATGGATAATGATCCCTTTTACTGACCATTGATCATATAAGTACAAATTTTTGGGTGTTTTATCATTTATTTCACTTGGTGGTTTTGGATCTAAGTGTGGGGGGGATTCTCGTTTCTGGGCTTGTTTGGGTGAGTAGCACTGTGTCAGGAGATTACTGACCCCTTCACACAAGGTCATCTCATTATTCTACTAATTTGGTTATCCTTATTCATATCCCATTTACTACGTTGAAAATCCTATATTGCCTTACCATTCCTTAGATTCAAGAGATATATACACCGGGACTTTTTTACTCCTCATATTATTATAATATCATTTTTATGGTGGATTCATGGTGGCATGCCTTACGTGTGAAGATTATTGGACCTTACAAGAGTTCCACATCATTTTAATGAGTCAAAATAAGTAGATCCAAGTGATGCACATGAGTTTATTCCAAAACCATCATGAGAATAGGTCTATCGGAGGACCACCCTCTCCTACCTATATGTATATTAGTTTCATCATAATTTAGTTTTGAAGATATTATTTTCAAATTTATTAACATTGATTTTTCATATCTTAATATATTTTTTCATTTATTATTTTTCTATTGAGATTATTAAACATGTCTTTATTAGGTGTTCATTCTATTCGCATAGGTCCAAAATAGACAGAATATTTTCAAATATCTTATCAAACAATACTTCATTCTTACACTTATTATTTAATCTGTCTCTCGATTGGAATTTGGTTTATGATTATTTTTTTCATTCCAATATTATCTTCATTCACCTCAATCAATTTTCTATTTTTGATTTAAAACATTATAACCAACAACATCTTTTGAACTCAAATAAAAAATTGAATTGTCTTAAATATCTATAGATATTTGATATTTCTTGGTGATGTACAAATAATTTTTTCGACAAAAAAAATTATTATTAGAGCCTTTGTATAAACATATAATCATCTAGGATTAATATAATGAAAATTATTGGAGAAAATAATCTCATTTTATTGAAGATTAAGATTTCATCACATTTTATTCAGTAGGGTTTTATTGATTCCATGCATGGACATATGAAACCCATTTTATCAATTCTTATTATGGGTATTCCTTTGTGTTTTACCAATATTTCACTAATGATATTTTTTAAATACCATTGATTGTTTAATCATTCATTAGGTGAAGAATTTCTTAGAGAAGTTACTAATGAATGAACTAATGCTAGCTTATGGCTTAATTTTAATAAATTATACATGATAGCTTCACTTGGGAGTAGAAATTATAAAAAACTACCTATTTTTTTATAAAAAAATAAAACCTGGACTTTAAAAAAAACACCATTTATTTAATTTACTAAAACAATTCTTGAATTTTCTAATATTAAATATGACTATTGATGATGGTGTTAAATATATGATTCAATTATTATCATCATATAATTAAAAATGAATTATAGTAAAGATTATGATGTATATTTGTGAATCACTGATTCTAGATTTTATGAAATAATGTTACCTAATATAATACATTCATTCTAATTTATCGGGACAATCTAAAACTACATCACATGGTAGAGGTTCCAATTTTGTTACCTTTATTGATGAATTCTCTACAAATGGATTAATTTACATGATCAAAAAAAATATGATATTTTATAAACATTCAAAACCAAGGAAAACGTCATTTAACATCTCGTAAGAAATAAAATTAAAACCATGGGAAATTATAATGGTTTAGAATACCTCTATGTTGAATTAATTCAGATCATCCAATACAAGGGTATTATAATGCACTAGACTATTAGGGAGACCAAAAATATAATGGGTTTGATAATCATATGAATCATACTATCATTGATTGATTTCTATGATTTTTTTAATCCTCATACTTCGATAATTATTTTTGGCCTTAGGTGAACACTATGATATTGTACCTTATAAATAGGTTTCCAACCTCATCTAATAAGTTTAATGATTTCGAGTAATTTTTTAATAACAAGAATCCTTCTTATAATCACCTAATAGTTTTCGAGTGCACTGTATATTCCCATGTCAATAATAATAATCATAAACATTGATATATTATGGGTATTTTTATTTGGTACCCTAATGTTGTTATGGGATATTATTTTCTTGACCCTAGATACAAAAAATGTTTAACCAGTAGTGATGTAGTGTTTCACGAATCATGTTCTTCCAATTATAAAAATGTCACATAAGAAAGTGAAAATTAAAAAAATGATTGTGCTACTGATGCTCATCCATCAACCCCATTTGTGTCTTTTTTAAACCCTCATCCACTTGATCCTCAATCAATGAAATTATTTGAATCAATCTCAATTTCGGATTCAGATTCTGATAATGAACCTCTATTTGACAATGATGATGACTAGTTGACCCATGATTGAGTAAAAGGGGTCTCTAGACCACCTTCTCATTTAAATTAATATGATACCGTTTTTTTACATTAATGTAGCCTGAGATATTATAGGCGATGACCCTCAATATTGAAATAACTGTACAAATGATAGAGATTCCAAGTAGTGTATCTATAAAATTGATTAAGAAATGAACTCGTTAAAGAAAACCATATTTCACAATCATCGATCTAAGAAAGGGATGCACTGGCATTAATAATGGCTAAGAAAAAACTATAATTCCCCGACCCCAGTTACCCATAGTCGGTGCATTATTACATAACATTGGCATGATCACAAAGAAGAAAATTCTTGAAAGACTGATCAGATTAGTATTATTGGAATCAAGATTCATACATAAGTTCATCTTTACAACTTGAAAATAAATACAAAAAGAATTTATTCAATTAGAAACATCCAAGAATTCTAGATTAAGCCTTCATGTCACTCATAAATAACTTCTTTATATCCAGGGAAAATGAAACATAAGAAATGGGTGCTCTCAAACACTCAGTAAGGTTTAGAAAAACAACGGAAGATAATATAAATATTAAGCATGGTTAATAATTGAAACCACATGCTTTTACCAATAATAAACATGAATACTTTAATGGTAGGAATATGATCTGAGTAAATAATGCCATAAAAAACATAGTCATGGGTATTCTACTAGTTGAACGACCACATGAACCATCAATATTATTTTCATAATGAGGGAATTAATAATACTGGACATTCTGAAGAATTTTGTCAAGATCTCGGCCAAGATGTCAAAAATGATTAAGGCCTTAACGAAAACCATATATCAAATTGTGAAAGGCCTCGGCCAATTCCACATCTATTTGTCTTATGAGACCTACTGATGCATCGAGGAGTAGTAGTGGGCTCCACACATCACTTACAAAGTCAAATACAATCCTCATATGAAACGGTTGAAATATAACATAAACATTCATATTAAAACTACTATATGAAATGTCAATACTTTATCCATAAACCATGAATGGTATAAAAATAACACATCCACAGTCAAACATATCACAAAACCTTGAATACAATATGTATTATTTTTATCATAATTAATCAATTTCAAACAAGTTTAAAATCCATCAATGGATGTTGACATAGATGAAAATGATCAGTAAAATGCTTGGAGAGAAATACCCCTTTTTTATGATATCGTTTCAATGTCTCACAATTTATGAAGGAATTCATTTAAAATATATTTATGAATCAATTTTTCCCATACCACTTTGAAAATTTTGAAAATAATTATCATTTCAAAACATTCATGTTCATATAAATAAATTCGTAAAATTGTTTTAAAAACATGGATATTAATTAATAGGGTTTATAATGATAAATATTTAAAACAATTAAAATGTTGATCTAGTAAAATATAACATCTCATTAAACCATAAAATATTCCTTTTTAAAACATTTTTATTAAATATGTGTATAGATGATAATTATGTCCCAGAAAATACGTACACATGGACAATCTCAGATAATAATGAGATTGAAGAAATAACCCTTACCATGTACTTTTCCATGGTCGAGGGTTGGTTAACCACAAGTATAATGGTGAAAAAATTGTTATTAAATTATAAAAGAATCATATACATTAATATTATATCATATATGATCTTTTAACATTGTTTTGTTATATCGTAGTATTATCGTTGTTTCGGGTGTGAACAGATTCATTTTCCTTTATATTCTTTGTTACATAAGTAATGTTTGTTATGGATAGGATGTATCTTATTCATATTCAGAATGATATGAAGTCTTTAACACTATTTTTAATCATCTAATGAAAATTAGTCTTGAATGGGTACGATGGGGGATGAGTCTCATCGAGTTCATGGAGACGGTAATTTTTACGTACGCACGAGTGACAATATCATTATTTTGATATTAAAATAATATATAATTGGATGTTATATCATATATAAAGAATTATTATCATATTATATATATTACTTTAATCAATAACACATTATTATTATAACCACCCAATTAATAATGTATTGAATAACAATTACACGACGATGTTGAACTGGTAAGTCGTACGTACGCAGATATGGTGACATGTCATTCCAAGGATGGATTGAATAATGAAAATGGTTGTACCATATTTATAATAACATCACAGTATATAAAAAATACTGGATTTATTATTTAATAATGTAAACATTAAATAAATAGGATGTAGAAGATGAAAGGAACTTGAAAGTGGTGATGAAATATTTACCTCATCTTCGGGATCTTCCTTTTGATTTGATGAAAAGAAATCCATAGGTTGGATTTCTGACTAAATGAAGGCCTCTAGGATTAATGTATGACCCCTGAGAGGGTATTTGGGTAGGGTTTGGATGAACCAAAAGTCATTGAAGTTGTGAATTTGAGGGAAAGGGGAGATCCCTTTTATAAGAGGGGTGAGGGGCACCATAGGAAAAGCTATAAATATTATTTTATAATAAACTAATTTTTGTTTTATAAAGGTTCCAAAATGAATTATTTCAAGGATAAGGTGTAAGGGGTCGCAAAACACTCAACCAATATGTTTTGGGTAGTTTTGGGTCACTATATTAACCTTATACTTTATATTTAACTCTTAGTTAATTAGTTTGACATTTACCATGGCTCTTTGTATTTTAATATTATATGGTTAATAAACATACTATAAACTACAAATAGAACCCCAAGTGATTTATTAATGATACAAATATAATTATATAAGTCATTTTTCCAATCCATAGATCTTTAGTAATATTATATAAATTAATAATATAATATTTGTTTTAAAAACTTATTTATGTCAATTATGACACTATTTGGTATTTTGTTTTTACTAAATTCATAAAAGCATTAAAACTTCAAAAAAAATTCATCTAACCAACAAATAAATGCAATATTATACTATAAATTTGTTTAATTCAAAAAAATGTCAAATTAAATTTATTTGGTTATTTATAATATCAATTATTTTAATTTTTCAATAATTAGGTAATTACTTCATCATCATTGTGTCATAAATAAATTAATATATTTTATGTCTAAAAAATATAAATAAAATAACATTATGTAGGATATCTTTTTATCTTTACAATTAATATTTTTAGTCGAAAAGATGACTTATATAACCCCATCTAAAAATTGATTAACTAAAAGATATTTTTTATGTCATTTTTGACTTTACATTATTTTAATTAAAATAAAAATTCATTATACTTCATAAGTGGCTTCATGTGGTCACAAAATCGACCCATGGATGCCCATGGTTGGACATGTCTCAAACAATAAAGATAGTACAAGTGTTAAGATAATATTGTATTATTATAATATTCTTTTTACCATGAATTACCCTATTTACCTTTAACCGTGGCAAATAAATGTCAACAGTTACTATTCACAAAAAATTATTTTCATCTTATTGAAAAAAATTTTACTTAATGAGATTTAACTTCTCTTGGATTATTGATATTCAACTCACAGAAGCAAAAAAAAATTATGTTTCATGAAAATTTGAAAATTCTTCTAGGAGGAGGGTAAAAGACTGTAAAAGATCAATAAAAAATTATATATATCTAAACTTATTATAAAATTAATGTTGAGCAAAAATCTCTTAATGTAACATTGTAGTATTTTTTGGGTTGATTGTGTTTTTTGACAAAGCTGGTTTTCATGGTGAATTGTGAAGTTCCTGATATATTGTTGACAATCAATGTTGACAAAGAACCATGAAAATTGAATGGGCGATCTGGAGGTTGGGGAGCATTGAGAAAAGTGTATATCCATGAAGATCTCATCAAAATATGGCAAATGCATTAGTTTCACGAAGATAGGCTTCATGGATTGAATTTCGCGAAGACCAAAAAATGATGGTGGTGTTTATCGAGATTATTTCATGCTTCACGAATGGTATTGTTGAAATAAAACATGAGGGAGCTTCATGATGGAGGTGTGAGGTAATTGATCGAATGATCTATGATTACAATGAGCTCTGCGATCCGAGAATTACTGAGGTGCTTTGCGATTTTGACAGAATTCCGTCAGAAATTATGGAGCTTCACATTTGGCGAGGACGTGACGCTGACTTCGCGTGGAAGTGTCCAGGTTTGGTGGAATTCACTATAAATATAGTTTGACCCCTCGAGAGAATTATAGAGTTTTTGACGGAAATATTTTTCTCCGGGTTCGCGAAGACGGTTCTCGAAGGTAGTGTGCATCGTGAAAGAGAGGTGCTTCACGGTGGCTAATCTAGCTCCATGAAGGAAGTGCGCTTCGCGAGGACGCATTCTCTAAGGAGTGTGTATTCCAAAGAAGCAGGATATTCGTGATAGCCTATGTTTTGCAATGGCTTGAGATTCGCAAAAAGGCAGGATCTTCGCGATGGATTAATTGGGCTTCATGAAATTGGGAGCTTCGCGAAGTAGGGTGCTTTGTGAAGGTATTTCCAAAGTAATTGCTCACTGTTCAGTGGAAAAGGGGTATTCATCAGTGGATGAACTTTTAACTTCAATAGAGAATCTATCAATAGTTGAGTATGCATTCTTTCATGAAAATTAAGTGACCTACAGGTCTGTAAATAGTGAGTGGATCTTCTAAAGAAGCAGTCAGCTCACTTCCATTGAGAGAGCAGTGAGTTCTCAAATTGTGAGTGGTTGTAAACTAGTAGGGATAGTGATTCTCCTTAGAACATGTAAATAGTAGTGTGCTTATAGTGAAATTGGTATATCGGCACACTTCCAGTGTATGCTCATTGGACGTAGCCCTGTGAGGGTGAACCAAGTAAAAATAGTTATGTCCTATGAATGCATTACAGATTGTTCATACTCTGCATTGGGTAGGAGAGAGAGGATGGTTTTGTCTAACAGAAAAACAAGATCAAAAGGGGATGTTGATTTAATCCGTCATACCCTGATTCACCCCCCCCCCCTCTCAGGGTATCTAGCCTAGTAGACCTAACAATTGATATCAGAGGCAGGTTAATATTAGTGTTTCTCTCTCAGATGGAGGTAACTAATCATAAAGGGATTCTGATAATCGACATGAAAAATTTCCAGCTATGGAATAATTGGATGCTACACTACTTTTGATCATTAGGAATGGGTGTGTTCACTACAGCAATGCATGGCATTACAACTGATATAAATAGTGGTGTATTATCAGAATTTGAGCGTAGAGAGTGGGATGCTGATGCCAAATCAATCAATGCGTTAGGGGGATCCCTATCCAATCCTATATATACAAAGGTGATGTCTTTAAAAATGTCACATGCTCTATGGGAAAAGCTATTGAATATATATGAAGGGGATACAAAGGTCAGAGAGGCAATGCTGCAAGTGTTGTGGAATAAGTTTGAAGATCTGAGAATGAACCTAAATGAGTCTGTTTATACATTATTCAATAGGGTAAATGCAGTAGTGGAAGACATGTGAGGTCTTGGAGAAGTTATTGAAGACATAAATATTGTGATGCGCTTCTTGAAGAAACATCCACCATGGTTCAATCTGAAAGTGTCATTTTTTGAAGATAAATACTCAAAAGAGCTGACGTTGGATAACCTACACAACACCCTTGTTGCATATAAAATGAGAAATGATGATAATGATGTTGTGGAAAAGGGTAAATCCAAAGAGGTGGCATTCAAGTCCATGAAGAAGCTCACCATTTAAGACTCTCAGGAAGAAGAAGAGACAGATGAGGTGATTTCATTCCTCTCTTCAAATCTTCAAAGAGGAAAATGAATGTTTAAAATGAAACTTCCACTTGTATTCTTTAGATGTGGAAAGCTTGGAAATCTTGCTTCTATGTCCCCCAAGAAGATTCAAGATAATGAAAATGATGATGAAGAAGATGAAATTCCAAATAAGAGGTCTTCACCGTTTGTGGAATGGAAGAAACAATTCAAGAGAAATTTCTTCAAGAAGAAGATTCTTCTTTAACAATAATTTGAAAGTGCAGATGAGTCCGAGGATGAAGAGGATAATGAGATTGAATTCTGTAATGATCTTGGGGAAAATAATATTGTGGCAGTTGTTGGTAGTGCTCAGAAGAAGGAAGAAACCAACATTGATAAAGAAGACGACGTTGATGGAAGAGTTGATTTGCAAGCTGAGTTAGAATCTTATCTTGAGGAGATATATGTTTGGAGAGACAAAACAATGAATGCTAAAAATGTTTTTCGTGACGACAAACTCTATATGTAGCACCAAGAAGAAGAGAATTCTGTGTTGATGGATGAAATTGTGAAACTCAATTCATCAACACCAGAGAACTCAGATTAAGTTAGTGAGTATAAAATAATGATTGAAGAACATAAAAGAGAGATCGATGGCTTGAAAAAAACAAGGAAAGATCATTTCAAGCATATCAAAGAGCATGATGAGGAAGTTGTCGGTCTGCGGAGAAAAGGTAAAGACCAAGAAAAACCATTGATTCCAAACACATTCATGGGAAAGAAGGTCACTCCAATGAATGAAAATATGAAATAAGAGCCTAGTAGTTCAGCCAGAAAGATGCAGCAATTGAGCTCAGACGTTAAGGCTGTTTTAAGGCTTGACAGAAAACAAAAAGCTGTGAAAATTGAGACCAGACCACAAACACCCACTCCAAGATTGATGGTTGATTTTGGAACACGGCAGAATCAGAATATTCAGAGATCTCAAGGGGAAATTCATAGTCTAGAAGTCACTCAAAGGAAGGTACCTTACATCAGGTGTTATTTTTTTGCGGAATGATGGTACATTCACTTTATGTGTGTTCTATAGACAAGAGATATCAAAGGCCATAAGAACAATGGTGGCAGTCAAACAGAGAACGGTTCTTCAAAACATATTTCAAAGCACACTGCTTTAGGTGGACAGGATTTGGGCACATGGCTAGGTATTGAACTTTGACCCTATAGTGGAATGTGTAAAAGGAGAACCAAAATGTCTGCAAGTGGCAGATCAATGAACCAACAGGTGAGTTAAAATGAAAAATAGATTTGCAGCCTTTCAAGTTGATGCAGGTCCATCAAACTCTGAGAAATATCAGATGTCTCAATGCATGTCATGTATGAAGGAAAAAATATGGACCAAGAGGAGAAAGGATGATAAGGCACTGGTGGAAGAAATTTCCCTTAAATCAACAGATCACTCTGGTGTGTGGATTCATGATAGCAGTTGTAAATCTCACATGAATGGTAATAAGGATCTTATCAGAATCATAAAATATGAAAAAGAAGGAGTTGTCAAGTTTAAAAACGATGAAGGCCTGAAGATAATTGTACTAGGAAAAGCCATGTTTGGGGGCATAGAGATGAGACGTGATGATGTCTTAGTAGTAGAAGGCCTCAGTCACAATTTGCTCAGTGTTAGTCAACTATGTTACTCCTGAAATTCTATAAGGATTACTAAGAAGCTGTGTATCGTCAAAGGAAGTTACAGGACAATGGTAATATTGGGAAAATGACAAATGGAAAACTATACCTGGTAAGTGGAGAAGAAGACATGTGTTTCCTGTCTAGAGAAGAAGAAAACATGTTGTGGCATAAACGACTTGGTCATCTATGCCAACCATCCCTGGATGTTTTAGTAATGGTTGATGTATCAAGAGACCTTCTTAAGCTCCCACGTGATCGTACTCACACATTTGATGTGTTCCAATAATGTAACCTCATCAAAATGATGTATAAGGAAATAGTAAAGAAGTCAACAAGAGTTCTCAAATTGGTGCATGATGATGTTTGAGTTCATATCATATTCTGCTTCAGTAGCTACACTCCATGTTTCAAGTTTTTCTGGTATTTCATATGGATTTATAATCTTAGAATATACTGAATATCCAAGGTTGTTAAGATAGATAATAATTCGTGACTTCCAGCATCCATAGTTTTCTACCTTGAAGTATGGTGCTCTGACCATAGACATTCCCTCTCTTGTATCAGTCAACTTTCTTTGTGTACAATCACTTTCACCTTGTTAAAGCTTCATCATAAAGATCAACCTATTATTCCAATTTTTGGATCATAATATAGAAAATATACACAAGAGGGGGGTGAATTGTGTCTTTTCAGAAATCATCGTGAGATTTGTTTTCTCCTCATTTACGTTAATCAGATGAATTTATTCAGAAGAAATATGAAGTGCAGAGACACACAATGTATAGTGGTTCGGTGAATAGATGGACCCTACACCACTCCACCAAATCTCTATTCCACGAGATTGGTGATTTTCACTATCTGGTCCTTATTTCAACAGACCTTTAAACAACTGACTACAGGCAGTTGACACCTTTATAAACTAAGGAAAAAAAGCCTTCTGGTTCACTCATAGAACCTACACAGCTTAGTACAAGAAACTGGTCACTCAAGAATAGAAAATATAGATTTTCTTATTCTGAAAATACTTTCTAGATGTTCTTCACAATTGAAAGAGCATGAAATTGACAGTAAGTAGATCGTTACCTTTAGAAATAAAGATCTTCATACAAGAGCCGTTTTGAGTCGATCTCGTTGCAATAGATATTGAAATATAACTTAAAACATCAGCATTAGCAGATTCACAGTATATATTCGATGTAGAACAAGTGAGTATTTTATCGTGATTCTTCTTCTTAAATAAACAGAGCTTTGAGGCCCCTGTTGAATTAGCAGATCTGTATGTTTTTAATTAGTCACTATTTTTCATTCTTTTTCTTTTTGAATGATCGATTGATCATATGATACTGGTTCAAAAAACAACATATATATAATAACAATGAGCACTTCTCCTGTATATTTAGATCCATAAAAAGTCACCTTTTGACTCGCGATATTCAAACATTTCAATTTAAAGAGTAGTCGTAACATCCCTAAATACTCAGATTAAAAAGATCCATTTAAATCGATCCATAAATAAAAGATAAAACAACTTTGAATCATCCAAATACATATATTATAATCAGCTTTAAATCCGGATTGAAATTGGCCTATTAATCTGATTGTTGACCGCTGCTTAAAAAAATATCATCTTTTAAACTTTCCAACACCAAACATAAGGTTAATGATGTAGCCTCCAATAGTACGGTTGAAAACCTATGGTTGATTACAAATGTTGTGTTGTCTATCCGTAATTTTCAGTTCAACATTCAAATGCATGATAAAAGATCAATACTTTTATTTGATCCATACCTTTCCAAGAACGTACAGTTGTTTACAAAAGTAAGGTTGATCAACCAAACTTTTCAGAAACCAACATAACGTTAAATACATACGTACGATTCTCCTTCCATACTTTTCTAAAATCTCAAACATAGGGTTCCTTCCCAATGTAGGGTTCTTTTTCAATCTTTGTCGACAATGTATGGTTGATTAACCATACCTTTCTCTTATATCAGAAATTATACACCACTTTTCATCCATACGCTATGTTTTTTCACGTAGGGTATGAATAGTATTTCCAGAACATGCTAAAAGCATATCCTGAATATATATAGAATGAAAAATGTTTCCAGAACATGCTAAATACAAATAAATTAGTAATTAATTCTCGATGTTCAAGAATAAAATAAAATAATATATTCATGCAAAATACATAGCAAATAAAATCATTATAAAATAATGAAGGGTACTTGTGAGCATCAAAATTAACATAAATAGATAGAGTATTGTTCTAAAAAATCTCCCACTTTAAAAAAAAATATTATGTATTGTTGAAAACAGCACTTTCTCATCATTCTCATCCATTATTATGATCACAAAAACCATAAAATAACCAATAAAATTAACTTCCAAAATTAATTTACATATAATATTGAATTTTGAAAAATTCAATATTAGTGTTAACTTAATTTCTCCTTTTAATTTATCCATTTTTAATTTCTCCCCCAATAAAATAAATAAATATAAATGTGGTGTTTGTCCAAAAATTTTCCCCTTTTTGTGATATAAAAAAGAATGATAAAATATGAAATATAACACAGATTAATGTAGCACTGAACATAATTAATTCTATAATTAACTATTTATCAATAATTAAATCAGAATTATTGGAAGATGAATACAAGAATTTTAAAAAAAATAAATATAATGAAACAAATTTTCATTAAAATTACAAAATTTATGTATACAAGAATCATGGTTTGGGCAGGGTTCAGGTAGGGTTTATCTTCTCTAGACGACAAACTTGATTTATGTCAACTTTTCCTTCAGACTTTTCATCATTCCATCACCATGATTAAAAATATGATCCCTGGACTCTTGAGTCATATTAATTTCATCAATGAGATTGACTCTAAAAAACTCATGAAGTATTTATTCCTTCTCAATAAACAAAGATAGATTCTCTATGAATTTATTTAAGACAGATCTGATTCCTGCCTCAAGGATGTCAACTGATCAACCATGAATTTATTATTGTCTAACAGGATAGATAATGGATCATTGTTGCATTAATGAACTTGCAACCTATAATTCATGTTGCTCATTGTGGTTGTAATAGCTTGAAACCTTCTGATTAAATCTGGTGATTTAACTGACCCACCAGCAGAACTAGTTCCCATTGAAGAAAATTGTGTCTCCATAAATAATTTGAGATCTAATAAATCTGACATCATAACCATGTCATACATTAATTACGAAACAACATTTAGCATATCGTTATTAAAAATTTCAACTTCTTGCTTTGAATCTGTACTATCCTTAGGTCTCTAAAATTTGAACTGATCGAATTCTAAAGCTCTCCTCAGAGAAACATTTTCAGATTCCAACTGAGTCACCTTTCTGTATGGCTCTTCAATTTCCTTATTCCCTGAATAAGAGGCACCATGTGCTTGATTTTCATTCTCAGGTTCAGTGTGATGTTGCAGTACTAAAGGAAGCGAATCTACATCAGACTTGTCTTTTTCCATTTCTTGAAAAGTTTGGTCTACAAATTTTTCTTCAGAGCCTTTTCCAGACTCTTCCATAGATAAATATTTGTGATTTACTTCAATTTGAGCATCAGAAACATGCTCATGATGAACATCAGTAACTTGTTCTTCCAATGAATTTTCTAAGACAATATCCTCTGGGGTTTCCTAAAGTCTGGCCACATCCTCACCAGGATCTGCCTCATGTAACTATTGGAGTGTAACCTCAACATCATCTACAATCTGTTCTTGAGTCTCTCCTTGAGCTTCATCTTGAATTCCAGATTGATTGTGAGATCCTTTTACTAGTTATGTACTCTCAAGAACAACTTCAATTGACTTATTAGCAACAGCTTCTCTTACAAAACTATAATAGAGTAAACCACTTGTTTTTAATTCAGGGGATGTAAGTTCCTCATTAATAGTACTTTTTCTCTAATATTGAAAGCCCTCCTGACTTCTTTCCTCCTCGGTATATTCCATTTCAAATCCAATTCTTCTTACTGCTATACTGAATCTTGATTCTGTTTGTCCCTATTTGGACTTAGTAGATTGAGCTTCATCACTCTCTTCTTCTTCCTCTACTCCTATTGCCAAAAGTTTTCCTTTTATAGTTCTCCATAAATAACCATTTTTTCTTAAAGTTATAGCATTAAAAATATTACTGTGATGGCATCTAACTCTGGCATCCACTAGTCTTACCATATCCTTTTTGAATAACAACTTGGAAATGAATCGACCAAAAGTGTAGAAGTTCATTCGGGCTTCACTCTAACAGCAGTATCTTAGGTATCTGACCATGTACCTAGGATAATTGAATTTAATAAAACTGAGTAGAAGATACATTATATACATGTCGGGATATAATATCTTTTCTATCTCATATATCCTCGGTAAAATCCATATTTTCAAAAAATTTACTAAGATTTTATGATCGAGTTTCAGGTCCATTAAGAACATATTTAATATAGAAGTAGAACAAAAATGAAAAGACATAATGTCCACAGATTTATGTACAGTATCTCCAATATTTTTCAAATCAAAATGAAAAACTCACTCATGAGGGTAGTTCAAAATCTGACCAATTTCAACTGATGAAATCAAAAAATACCTATCCTATATTTTAGCCTTCATAGTTTCCTCATTGTCCCCCAGACTAAATTCTAAAAACATGAAGAAATATCTATGTTCTACCTCATACAAAAATTTTGTATTCTCACTATTGAAAGTTTGTTCGATATTCTGAAACGACAGTTCTGGTTTCAACAGAATATTCTTCTGAAATATCCATTCGAGATCAATCCCCTTTCCCTATAAGATTTTTCGTCCTTTAGAGTGTTTTTTCTTGGAATTGATGGTCTCGACATCATCATCTCTTTTATTCATTTCCATTTCTGCGATAATCTCTGATTGTTTGATGGCTAGGGTTTCATAGGTTTTAATATTAGGGTTGACGAGTAGTGATTCAGTTTTGCGGGTTAGAAAAGGTTTTAGCAGAAATGAAATGTTTTGGAACTCAAAATGTTTCGGACATCCTTGATTATCATGTTTTCATTAATAATTACATATATTTTAAACATAAAAAAGATTACGTGGTGAAATAATAGAAAAAAACCTATTTTGTTTGAAAAACAAATAACTAAATTTTTTTAACACTATTAAAAAGAGAAAAAAACATAGTATGATAAAAATTTATTTAAAATTAAATAAACCTTGATCCCCATAAATAAAATCAAACCTTGCAGTGGGAAGTGGTTTAGTAAAAATATTAGCTAATTGAATTTCAGTGCTTACAAATTCTAAAGATATATCCTTTTTAAGAAATGATCTCTTAGAAAATGATGTTTGATATCGATATTCTTAGTCCTATAATTATTAATATAATTTTTTTTGAAGTATTTATAGAACTAGTATTATCGCATAAAATAGATGTATTATTAAAATTTAGTCTAAAGTCCATAATAGTGTTTTTTATCCACAACACCTGTGCACTGCAACTACCAACAGAAACATATTCTGCCTCAGCTGTTTATAGGGTAACTGAATATTGTTTCTTACTTGACCATGACACTAAGGATTTCCTTAAAAAGTGACAAGTTCTTGAAGTGATATTCCTATCTAATCTGCAACTCCCAAAGTCTACATCTGAATATGAAATTAAATTAAAATCATATGTTGTTGGATAAAGAAGTGTTTGAAAAATAGTTCATTTTGAATATCTAATAATTCTTTTAACAACATTTAAATGATATTATTTAGGGTTTGATTTAAATATTGCACAAAGGCATAATCAATACATTATATCTGGCTTTCTAGTAGTAAGATATAATAATCTACCAATCATACCGTTATATAACTTGTTGTCAGCTGATTTTCCAGTTTCATCCAAATCATGTTTTATATTGGTATACATAGGAGTTGTATATGTTTTTTTATTTTCATGCCCAAATTTCATTAATTAATCAGTAATCTATTGTTTTGGTTCAAAACATTTCCAAAATCTTTTTGTAAAATTTGAAGACATAAAAAAAATTTAATTCTCCCATCATGCCCATTTCAAATTCTTTTTGCATTAACTTTGAAAACTCATGAAAAAGGAATTTAATAGTTAATCCAAAACATAAATCAACAACATAAATTTGAACCAATAAAATATTAGAATTTTCAATTTTCTTAAAAAGTGTTGTATCTACCATTCTAACAATAAAATTATTTTCCAATAGAAAGGAGCTTAATCTTTTATACCAAGCTCTAGGTGATTGTTTAAGGCCATAATGATCTTTAGTAAGATTAAAAACAGAAACTGGTTTTAGAGAATTTTCAAAACCAGGAGGTTGCTCAACATAAACTTCCTCCATTAAATAACCATTTATAAAGGCATACATAACATCCATCATAAATAATTTAATGTTCAAATGAGATGCATAGGCTAAGAGAATTCTAATGGCTTCTAATCTAGCAACAGCTGCTACGGTCTCTTCATAATCTATATTTTCTTCCTGATAATATCATTTAGCTACAAGTCTAGCATTATTTCAAGTTATTATTCCTTGATCGTCTTTCTTATTTCTAAAGACCCATTTGGTTCCTATCACTAGATAATACTGTGGTCTTTCAACTAATTCCCAGACTTCATTTCTTTTCAACTGGTATAATTCTTCATGCATTGATATCATCTACCTTTCATCGTCTAAAGATTCTTTTATAGACTTGGTTTCTAACTAGGATAGAAAGGCAGAGAATTCTACAATATTTCCTATCTTTCTTTTAGTTTTTATTCCTGTATCTAGGTCACCTATTATAGTTTCTATAGGATGATTATTTAGGGTTCAAGCATTTCTAAGTAGTACACTCATAGGTTCATTAGTATCATGTTCTTCTGAACTGGACTGAATTTCATTTATATATTTTTCAAAATATTTTTTCAAGTTCTCAAGTCTCATGTTATCATTAGAGTCTGATTCATTCATTGTTCTATTCTTTTCTCAAAGGGATCAGACTCATCAAATTTTACATGAACTGATTCTTCAACAATACTTGACTTCTTATTATAGACTCTATAAGCTTTGGATGTAGCATAATATCCTATGAAAATGCCTTCATCAGATTTTGGATTGAACTTACCAAGACTATCCTTGGTGTTCAAGATGTAAACCTTGCATAAAAAAACTTTAAAGTAGTTTACTTTTGGTTTTCTGTTATTCCAAATATCATAGGGTGCCTTTTTCAAAATAGTTCTAATTAAAACTCTATTCATTATATAGTAGTTTGTGCTTACATCTTCTACAACAAATAGGTAGGAAGACTATATTCATTTACATAGTCCATGCCATTTCCTGAATAATCCTATTTCATATTTTAACAATTCCATTTTTTGAGGTGTTCATTATGCAGAGAAGGTGTGTTTAATACCCATATTTGATAAGAAGGAATTAAATTCCTGATTCTAAAATTATGCACCATGATCACTTCATAATGAATTTATTTTAAAAACTATTTCATTTTGTACAACGTTACATAAACATTCAACTAAATTAAAATCTTCATTTCTAAATTTCAAAAAGAAAAATCATGTAAATCTAGAATTGTAATAAACGAAAACAAATACATATAATTTACCAACCAAGCTTGATAATCTAGAATTTTGAGACAAATCCATATGGAGATGTTCTAGAGGTTTAGATGTAGAAATTCTGTTAACAGATTTGAAATATGATTTGTGTTGCATTCCTAATTGACATGCATCACTAAACCTATTACATTCAAATTTGAGACTAGGAAAATCAAAAACTAATTGTTTCTAAGGTAATTTATGTAAAACAGATACCTTACAATGTCCAAGTATCATATTCCAGATCCATGATCCATTCTCATTAGTATTAAGTAGTTTACTTGTTGTTTACACAAAGAATTTAAATCCAGGGTATACACATTATCAGTTCAGGGTGCTCTATAGTTAAGCAGTTTATTTTTGAAAATAGAACAAAAAATTTTAGAAAAATCAACAGTATAACCATCATCAAATAGTTGAGAAATACATACCATATTGTGTTTCAATCCTTATACATAACCTAATTTTTTGATTGAGACAACTTCTGGATCTCCAACTGTTCCAATACCAATGATCTTCCATTTTTTATTGTCACAAAAAGTGACTTGTCCACCATCTTTTTGTGTGTGTGTAGAGAAGTATGATGAGATTCCACTCATATGTCTTGAGAAACCACTTTCCATATACGATATGTTTTTTTTCTTGTGTGACATGATCCCTACAAGAGAATTTATACAATTTTCTTGGGTACCCATATTCTGTTGGGTCCAGGGGTGTTAGCCAGCAGAGATCTGGGAATCCAGACTTGCTTTTGTTTTTCTAATTTCGCAACATCCAAACAAATCATTTGATATAAAAGCCTTCTTAATACCACTAATTTGGGGTTTTCTTAAAAAACATTTTTTTATGTATGTCCTTTTATTCCACAGTAATTACAATCTAGTCGTTTTGCACATGGAATAAATTAATTCTTATACAGCTTGGGTTTTTCACCTTTACTGCCAATTCCAAATAATTTCATATTAATGAAATTTTTCCCAATAATTTCATTTAATGTATTTTCTCCTTTAGTAAAAACATGGGCTGCACTTTTATATGTTTCCACTTCAGTTTGCAGTGATTTTATACTTAATTCATAATTTTTATTGTTAGTGTTAATTGATTCAAACTTCTTAGTTAACCCCTTATATTTTTTTAGCATTGTATCTCTTTAATCTGAAAAAACCTTATGAAGGATCTTTAAAGACTTGTTATTCTTAAATAAAGAATCATATTTTTCTTCAAGCATATTGCAGTAGGATTTATGTTATTCATTAGAGTAACTAGATTTAGAACTAGATTCCAAAAAGTAGTAAGATCATACCTCACCTGTTTCGTCCATAAAACACATGTTGGCTTTCAGATTTACATCTTCTTTCTCTGAGTCTGATTCAGAAGTGCTACTGGAGTCTTCAGATATACTCAATGTAGCTTACATGGATTTCTTGTCCTTATGATCATAATCATTTCTTTGGATGAATTTCTTTCTCTTGTCTTCTTTTAGTTGAGGAAAGTTAGGTCTGATATGCCCCCTTTTCTTTCATTCATAACATATGACTTCCTTTGTCATCCTTTTTGAAGGATTTTCGGTTGCCCTTCTTCTTTCTATAGAATTTTGTGAATCTTCTAGCTAGCTGAGCTAGTTCCACATCAGAATTTGATAAATCATAACTTTCTGATTTCTCTTTTACATTTTTCTTCATTTTCCTGTTTTTGCTCTGTGATGAAACATTCAAGGTTGTGCCATCTATCTTCATATAAACTTTATGTTCATTAGCTTCAACTTGCATCTCAGCTTCATACATCATTAGTGATCCAATCTGTTCTCTAATGGTTATGTTCGTGAAAGCTGTCGACTGTCTAATTACATCAGAGATTCCATTCCACTTTGTAGGTATTACACTCATTACTTTTAATGCTTGATCATCTTGTTTAATGGGATATCCCAAATCATTTCTGTTATTGACAATCTCTGTCAATAATAAATTCATTTGATTAATACTTTCACCTTCAACCATTTTGAATGTAAATAATTTTTTCTTAGCAGTAGCATATCTCATATCCCTGATATTGTTAGTTTAATTATAAGAAACAACAATAGTTTTCTACATTTCATATGTTGTCGGGCATTGTGATAATCTGTTAAATTAATCAGGTCTTAGACCACATATAATTGCATTCATTGCCTTTGAGTTCATATCATATTCTGCTTCAGTAGCTTTGCTCCATGTTTCAGGTTTTTCTGGTATTTCATATGGAGTCATAATTGTAGAATATACTTTATATCCAAGGGATTTCAGATATATAATCATTCGTGACATCCATCATCCATAGTTATCTCTATTGAAGTACGGTGATCAGATAATAGACATTCCCTTTCTTCTATCAGTCATCCTGCTCAATGTATAATCACTTTCATCTTGTTAAAGCATTATCAGAAAGCTCAACCTCTGATACCAATGGATAGATTGGATTATAACAAATATGCACAAGGGGGGGGGGGAGGGTTAATTGTGTCTTTTCAAAAATCTTATTGAGATTGTATTCTGATCTTTTACTCTAATTAGATGAATTAATGCAGTGGAAATATAAAGTGTAGAGACACACGATTTATAGTGGTTCGGGGAACAGAAGGCCCCAAGTCTACTACACCAATGCTCTATTGCACGATCATGGTAATTTTCACTATCTAGTCCTCATATCAACATACCTTTCACCAAATGAATACAGGTAGTTGACACCTTTATAAACTAATGAAAAAAAGCCTTTGGGTTCACTCACAGAACCTACACAGCATAGTACGAGAATTCGGCCACTCAAGAATAGAAAATAAAGATTTTTGTATTCTAAAAATACATTCCCGGTGTTCTTCACAATTTCAATAGCTTGAAATTGACAGTAGATAGATCATCACCATCAGAAATAATGATTTTCACATAAGATTCATTTTGAATCGATCCCGTTGAAATAGATATAAAAATATATCTTACAACTTCAACAGTAGAAGATTTATAGTAGATCTTTGATTTAGAACATGTGAATCTTCTATCGTGATTCTTCTTCATAAATAAACAGATCATTGATGCTCCGTTTGAATTAGCAGATCTGTATGTTTTTTAGTAGTCTCTGTTTTTCTTTCTTTTTCTTTTTGAATGATCGATTTGTCGTATTATATTGTTTCCGGAAACCACATATATATAATAACCACGATAACTTCTCCTGAAAATTTAGATCCATAAAATTTTCCTTTTTGACTCGTGATATTCAAACATTTGAATTTACAGAGTAGTCGTAGCTTCCCTGAATACTCAGCATAAAAATCTCCATTTAAATCAATCATTAAATCAATGATAAAAATTACTTTGAATCATCCAATTTTGTACTTTAAAAACAGCTTTAAATCCAGCTTGAAATCAACATATTAATCAGTTTGTTGACCATTTCATAAAAAAATATCTTCTTTTAATCTAACTGACACCAAACATAAGGTTAATGTCATAGCCATCAAAAGTAGGATTGACAACGTATGGTTGATTACCATTGTAGGGTTGTCCATCCATACTTTTCTCTTAAACATTAAAACAAATGATAAAAGATCTATACTTTTACATGATCCCTAATTTTCCATGAACGTATGGTTGTTTACAAAAGTATGGTTGATGAACATTAATTTTGGGAAACAAATGTAACATTTAATACTTACGTATGGTTCTCCTTCCATAATTTTCTAAAATACCAAATATAGGGTTCCTTTCCAACATAGGGTTATTTTTCAAACTTTGTCAATAACGTATGGTTGATTACCCATTCTTTTCTCTTATATCATAATGTATACACCACTTTTCATTCTTATGCTATGTTTCCCCATGTAGGGTATGAACAATATTTCCAGAACATGCTAAAAAAAGATCCTGAATATATAGAGCATGAACAGTGTTTCTGAACATGCTAAATATGAATACATTAGTAATAAATTCTCTTTGTTCAAGAATAAAATAAAATAATAAATTACTACAAAATACATAACAAATAAAATCATTAGAAAATAATTAATGGTATTTGTGAGCATCAAAATTATCATAAATAGATAGAGTATTGTTCTCAAAAATCTCCCCCATTAAATAACAGTATTATGTATTGTTGAAAACAACACTTTCTCAACACAATTGACTAAAGAAGGTACTACGTTATTTTCATTGATGACTATAGAAGAATGGAATGTGTATTTGTTATTTCCCATAGGTCCGATGTGTTCAGCTGATTAAAACAGTACCGAAGGGAGTGTGAAAGGATTCTTGGATAGAAAATTCTATAGTTTCATACAGACAATGGTACGGAATTCACAAACAGTCATGTGGAAGACTATCTTGAGAAACACATGATAATGCATCAAGTTTCTTCAGTAATAACTACCAAATATAATGGAGTGGTTGAAAGGAGAAATTGAATCATCAACAATATGGCCAGAACGATGCTTATTGAAAAAGAACTAGCAGAGAAATTTTGGAAGGAAATAGTTTTGACATCGGTCTACATTTCTAACAGGGTTCTGTTGTGTTCGAAGGAAGGAAAGAATCTGTAAGAGATGTGGTATGGAAATAATACAACATTGAAATACATTCGAATATTTGGACGTAATTGTTTTATCCTTAATAAGTAAAAACATAGGAAATATGAATCACAAGTAGATGAGAAGATATTCCTTGGATACTCAGGAAAAAGAGAGACATATAAATGCTTTAACAGAAGGTTGGGAAAAGTAGTTGAGATCAATTATGTCAATGTAGTGGAGAATGATGATATCATTCTATAGCTTAGTGAACAATTTTCCAATGAGTGTGAAGAAGGAGAATTCTACAGAGGGGAATTAGGATTGGATGATGTTGATTCATAAGAAGATATAGATGATGAGCATGACAATGTAAAATCAGTATCTGCACAAAATCCAATGAGTCGAGATGAAATTGACAGGTATGATATCATTGGTGATCAGTGAGCTCTAGTTCAAACAAATAGAATGAATTCACTACAGCAGACATCTTTTCTATCTCAGGTAGATCCAAAATGCTTTGATGATGCAGCTGAAGATGAAAACTAGATTCATGCAATGAATGAAGAGCTAATCAGATTGAGAAGAATCAGACATGGGAGATTGTTTCGAGGCTAGAAGATAAGAATGTCATTCGGACTAAATGGGTCTATCACAACAAGATGAATGAATATGGAACAATGATTCATAACAATTCACGACTATTGTGAAAGGGGTACTCCCAGATCGAGGGAATAAATGTTGATGAGACATTTTCACTGATTGCAAGGCTGAAGACAATCATATTATTCTTAGTCATTTCCAATGTAACGGATGTTCAATGTTTTCTATATGGGCATCAAACTTGCATTTATGAATGGGGTTCTTGAGGAAGAGGTGTATATTAACCAGCTAGATAGTTTTCTCATTCATGAGGTTGAGAAAAAGGTTTGCAGACTGAAGAATGCATTGTATGGGCTGAAATAAGCAACAAGAGCATAGTACTCAAGGATGGATCAGTACATGAAGAAGCATGGTTTCTAGTGTGGTGCAGTTTATTACAATCTCTATTTCAACAACAACAGTAATAAAATGATTATGGTCTTGGATTATGTCGATAACATAATATTTTGCGGATTAGATGAAGCTCTGTGATGACAGTTTTTTGAATTCATGAAAAGTTGGTTCGAAATGTCAATGATTGTAGAGATAATATTTGTCCTTGGCCTACAGGTGACACAAGGAATGGAAAATTCATTTCACAATCCAAATATGACAATGAGGTTTTGAAAATATTTATAATGGAAAATTCCAAGGTGATGAAGACTCTAGTTGCTACCCGGATGAAACTATCCAAAGATAAGGATGGAACGACAGGTAATATCACAGAATACAGAAAAATAATTGGAAGTTTGCAATACATGACTACAATAAGGCTTTACATTGTGTTTTCCACATGCCAAGTAGTGAGATATCAGAGTAATCCCAAGGAAATACACATGCTTGCAGTGAAAATAATACTTCGATATATCTAGGGAACATTGGATTTTGGATTAATTTACAGTTATAAATTTTAGTCAGAATTATTGGGATATACTGATTCAGATTGGGCCGGTTCAACAGATGACAGGAAATCAACGTTAGGAGGTGATTTCTATCTTGGTGGACTATTTATTACTTGGCTAATCAAGAAGCAAGATTTCGTATCATTAAGCACCGTAGAAGCTGAGTATATCGCGACCACTCAAGCATGCACATAATTATTGTTGATGAAGCAGTAGCTTGATTATATGGTAGTTGAAGTGATGTCTCCGATCGGAATCCAGTACGATAACTAAAGTGATATAAATATCATCAAATATCATGTCCATCACTCATAGACAAAGCACACTGTGATGAAGTATCATTTCATCAAGGAGAAGGTTGAGTAAGGAATTGAGAAGTTGGAGTATGTGCCTATAGAACTAGAGGTTGCAGACATTCTGTCAAAGGCATTACCGAAGGATGCATTTGGACAAAATCGACTAGATCTTGGAGTTCAGTCGACTCCTCGTACTTCAAAGAGTGTGTATGTGGAATGACCCCTTCTCCTCATTGTATGTTGTGTTTTCCATAATTTTATAATATGTTTTTTTACCCTGTTAAATACCACAAAGGAGACCCCTTTGTGTTCATTGACAAAGGGGGAGAATACAGTAATTGTTCAAGGGGGAGACAGTGTGACTACCTAAGAAATCATGTATGATATAGGGAGAAGCTGGTGGAGCAGTGAGATAGGGAGAACAATGAGATAGGTGGAGAGTTTTAAATCTGATGATGCTAGAAGTGATTTATTAAAGAATAGATATCATGACAACTAATGATCGTGATAAAAGCCGAACAATGATGTTGGAATAGTGAGAGAAGGTTTCTAGTTATCAACAATTGGTATTGGTATGGTTTAACAATTGGTATCAATTTTCCAGTTGGTATCAGTTTGGTATCGACAATTGGTGTCTGATTTGAAGTGATTCATTGATGAACTTTTCATACTACACTTGTTTCTCACGCCAAGCATTGCTCATCTGGGCTTAGAGTACGTGTCAATGGATTCCTTGAACACTATCATAATTGCAAGAAGATAATGGTGGTAGCAGCTGGAAAGAGCTTCATAGAGGTATCAAATTGTAGAAAATCATTCGGAGAAGAGTTGTTAACAAATCCAAAGGGGGAGATTGTTGGGAAAAAATCCCTCAAGGTAACATTGCAGTATTTTTGGGTTGATTGTGTTTGTTGACAAATCAGGTTTCCATTTTAAATTGTCATGTTCCAGAGATATTTTTGACAATAAATGTTGACAAAGAATCATGACAAAGGAATGGACGTTCAGGAGGTGGTACAAAAGAGCAGTACACGGTGAGCATCGTGAAATGTGGATATCACTGAAGATATCATAATAATATGGAAAAGGCATGAGTTTTTCGAAGATAGGGTTCATGGATGGGATTTCACAAAGACCATAAAAATGATGGTGGTGTTTTTCACGAATATGTCAAGCTTCACGAATGGCAGTGTTGAAAAGAAACGCGAGGGATCTTCACGACTGAGGCGTGAGGTAATTGAAGGAACGATTTGGGATTACAACGAGCTTCACGATATGAGAATTGTCGAGGAGCTTTGAAATTATGATAGGATTCTGGAGGAAATTTTGGAGCATAGCGATTGGAAATGATGTCGCACTAACTTCATGAAAAAGGGTCAAGGTTCGGTGGAATTCTCGATAAATAGAGGTTGACCCCCTTGAGAGAATTAAAGAGTTTTTGAAGAAAATATTTTTCTCTCAGTTCGAGAAGGTGGTTCGAGAAGGTAGTGAGCTTTGTGAAAGAGAGCTGCTTCATGGAAGCTAATCTAGATCCAAGAATGAAGTGCATTTCGTGAGGCCACATGCTCTAAAGAGTGTGCTTCGGTAAGAGGGAGAGCTTCGCGACGCCCTAATCTTTACAAAGGATTGAGCTTCGTGAAAATATAGGAGCTTCGCGAAGGCTTGTTTGAGATTCGTAAAATTGGGATCCTCACGAAGTAGGGTAATTTGCGAAGGTATTTCCTAACTAATTGCTCAGTGTTTAGTTTCAAAGGAGTATTCATTAGTGGATGACCTTTGAACATTAATAGAGCATCTATCAATAGTTGAGTATGCATTCATTCATGAAAATGAAGAGACCTACAGGTCTCTAAACTATGAGTGGATCTTCTGAAAAATTTGTGAGATCACTCCAGTTGAGAGAGCAGTGGGTTCTCAAATTGAAAGTTGTTGTAAACCAGGAGGGACAATGAGTCTGCATCGAACTATTAAATAGAAATGCACCTATAATAGAATTGGTTCATCGGCACACTGTCGGTGGATGCTCCTTGGATGTAGCCCGGTGAGGGTGAACCAAGTAAAAATCAATGTGTCAAGTGCATTATTTAATGATTGGTCAAACTCTAGATTGGGAGGGAGAGAGGGAATTTGGTTTTGTCTAACAGCAAACTAAGATCAAAAGAAGCAGTTAATTTAATCTATCATACCCTGATTCACCCCCCCCCCCTCTCATGGTATCTAGCCTATTGGACCTAACAATGACTCTAATGAATTATATTGAAATTTTATAGGTATTAGGTATCTATTTTGACTGAAAATAAATTTAAATAAAATAAATAACTATTTAATTAAAAAGACGGTTTTAACTAATAACTCATTGTTTTTCACTATTCATAAAAAATTGAATGATTTCAGAAAAATACCAAAAATTCCCCCAAAGATAATTTTGATATTCTGATTTATAAAATGAGGTATATTTTTTCAAATTAAATACATAGAAGTTGAATTTATTAATTTAATATTAATTCACGTTTTCAAAATCAAAAAAATGTATTTTTAAGAAATAATAATTACCAAAAGATTGACACATGTTTATATCTAATTTCAATATGAAATTACATCCAATGACCATCATTAGATTAAATGGTAAAAATATAATCTTATTATACTTACAATACATAAAAATATATAATTTAACACTCTATATTATTTTTATTAAAAAAGTTGTTTTTTATTAAAATTTACAATTTTTCACTATTCGCCAAAATATAAAAGTTATCAGAAAACACCAACAATTTATCGAAGCTTAATTTTTATGTCCCTATTCTAATGAAGAAGTTTATTTTGTGAAATTGAATATATAAAAGTGTCCAATATTGGATTTTAAAAGTGTTCTCCATTAAAATGCGTTCAAATTGCATTTTTTTAAAAAATACTCCTTTTTCCAGAAAAAAAGAATTTGTTCTAATATTATGTATAAGAAAAACATAATATGGATTCTAAAATTTTATAGAGTATATAAAATTCAAAATTCAGTTTACACTATTCATAACCACTTTTTAGAACGGTTATCTTGGTATGTTATGGTATAATCAAACTCGGTGTTGTGTGTTGCACAAGTTATTGAATTACATTGATGGGATATCATAATATGAAAATTTGGGGTGTTACATTCTACCCTCCTTCAATAAAGAGTGTCCTCACAATTTGATATTGATCTTCGAAAATAAAATGATAAAAATAGAAAATACCATTTTGGAAAACCCACTTCAGAAATTGGGTTTATAAAATTTAGTCATAATAAAAGGGAAAGGGAAATGAAAGAGTCACCACTAAATTATAATATCGATTAGGAGAACATTGGTGGAAATTAGAGACACATAATTGGAGGGAAAACTAAAATATATACAGAAAGTGATTGATGTCATCAATCACAATCATGTTTAAAATTGAAGGCCTCAAAGCCATCAATCATCGATGATTTAAAATATCATCGATTCAACAAAACATAAGGTATTTGGATAACACATTTTTGGTTTTTTAGTCACCTCCAAAAAGTTTAAGGATTAATTTCTTCATAGAAAAAAAATTATACTAGACATGTAGAGTTACATCCTTTAACTAATTCCTTCAACAAACTAATCATTCACTCTAAATGATAATAGAACTTAAAGATATTCTATTTATCCTAATCGCATGGGGTTTCCAAAAAAATTAATTTATAATTCATCTATCAATAGTTTTTATTAAAAACGACATTATACAGTTGAGGAAATCATGTAGGTCTGTGGTAGGTGATACACCATTGTCTCCATTCGGTTGCAGGTTCAAATCTCATGGCCTTGCTGGATGCGATGGGGTGCCCCCGACCTCCAGGACATCTTTTTTATGGTAATCCAAAAATAATCTCAAACTATACTTATCCGAAATTCTTCTGTCCACACTCACAGTCCAAAATTTATATGAAGGTAAAAAAAAGGAATATCCTTTTTTCCATGTAATAACATGTGAACACCTTCATCATGTATTCTATTAAAACACTAAAACATCATAAATTACCATAAAACCTTATTGATCACATTCATGCTCCCTTATTCTTTATAGAATACTGGATATACTAATTCTATCTAAAAATGATGTAAACTCCAACAATGAAGGAATACAAAAATCATTAATTAGTTTCAAGGTAGTCAAGAATATCCAATATAATTTATCCAAATCATTCATCTCTTATTCAAAAATTAATAACTCAGTATTAAGACAATATTAAAGATTGGTATTTCAATCAACCATGTATTTTCCAGAAATTTTTACTTACAATTGAGTAACTTTTCTTACTTCCACACAATATCAAGTCCTTTATGAAATAGTACTGTTGTACTAACCTTATTTATTTCCATAATTTAAATAACTGGCACATCATCGATAAAAGTATGAAATGACATAATACATTAATAACAAAATAAGATCACTAATCATTCTTCTTCATCTATGGTAGTATAATAATTTGATTATTATCCAATAGAATCATTTGGGTCACACTCTGATGATTTGGACATTGATTCGCGTAGTGTCCCAACACCATGCAGATGAACCATTGTACATTTGAAACCTTTTTCATACCCTTGTAGTCACATACTTGGTGACCTTTTTTTCCTCACATATAACAGACTTCCATCCCCTTCAAGCAAGTACCATGGTGTTTCTTCTGACAGTTATCACATATAGAAAAATCCTTCTTTTCCCTCTTCCCTTTATCCATCTATCTCCCTTCCATCATTTTATTGTCTTGATTCCCTTCAAAGCCATGGGAATCAGAAAATTATTTACTTATCTTATTAACAGATGATATTATTTCATTATATTTTGAGAATACATGGGAGACTATTTCCCTTATAAATATTGTATTAATACCATGAAAGATATGATCATTCTTACTCCTTTGATCATACATATTGCTGGAGTTCACATTCCTTCTACTGGAAAAAATTCTATACACTGTCATACACTAGGTCAGTTTATGAATTGAAATGAATAATTCCAAACTTGTAAAATACCTAACATAAATTGAACAGTTTATGGATATAATCCATAATAATAAAAATGTTTTCTTTGATAAGGTATATACTCATAAACCCTTAATAATGGTTTTTAAGAAAATGATATCTATCCTAAGAATATTCCCCAGGAGTGTTGTAACCAATAGTGCAGTACGGATCGTTATTGTGCACCAGTTCCCGTTCGAGTCTAGCTCAAAGTGGTGTTTTCGGGTTTTACCCCTAGGTATATCTGTGCCAGAGCCACCTTTACCTGCTCGTATCCAGATAGGGATGTATTGCATTGAAAACATTAAAAATCATAATAATACCAAAAATATAGGGTGTTCATCTATACCAATCAGCAAAGTCTATCTTAGGGCAATGTGCTTTAATCAAAGTTTACCTATATATAGTTTCCATGTTTTGAACTAAACTTACTCTAATACCAACTGTTACACCCTGACCCGAGTTACCCAGAGTCAGTGCATTATTACGTAACATTGTCGTGACCACAAGGAAATCATGTCTCGAAAGACTGATTGGTTAAGTATTATTGGAAACAAGATTCATAAATAAGTTCAGCAATTTCAACATGAAAATAAATACAATAAGAATTTATTCCATTAGGTACATGGAAGCCACCTAGATTAAACATTCAAGTCACTCATAACTAACTTCTTCATATCCTGGGAATATCAAATATAAGAAAGGGGTGAGTTCAAATGCTCATTAAGGGTATGAAATACAACTGAAGTTAACATAAATATTAAGCATGGTGAATAATTGAAACCACTTGCTTTTACAAATAATAAACATGAATACTTTTATGGAAGGTATATGAGCTGAGTAAATAATTCCATAATAAAACATAATCATTGGCATTATACTAGTCAAACAACCACATGAACCATCAATATTATTTTCATAATGAGGGAATGTATAATGCCATATATTCTGAAACATTTTTTCAAGGCCTTGGCCAAGACGTCTAAAAATGATTAAGGCCTTGGCCAAAACCGTATATCAAATTGGGAAATCCCAAGGCCAATTTCACATCTATTTGTCTCATGAGACCCACCGATACATCTATTAGCTATAGCATGCTCCACCCGTCACTTACTAAGCCCAATACATTCCTCATATGAAAAGAATGAAATATAACATAAACATTCATATTAAAAATAGTACATGAAATGTCAATACATTATCCATAATCAATGAATGGAATAAAAATTAAACATCCACAGTAAAACATATCACAAAAACCTTGAATACAATATGGATTATTTGTATCATAACAAATCAATTTCAAACAAGTTTAAAATCCATTAATGGATGTTGACATAGATGAAAATGATCAGTAAAATGCTTTGAGAGAAATACCCCCTTTTTCATGAAATCATCTAAAAGTCTCACAATTTAAAATTTAATTCATATAAAATATATTTTTTAATCAAAGTGTTCCATACCACTATGAATATTTCAAATAGAATTATGATTTCAAAACATTCATGTCCATATAAATAATTTTTTTAATTCATTTCAAAAACATGGACATTAATTAAAAGGGTTTTGAAAGATAAATATTCAAAACATTTAAAATGATGATCTAATTAAATAGACACTCTCATATACACCTAAAATATTTCTTTTGAAATCATTTTTTTAAAATATGGTTATAGATTATATGTATGTCCCAGAAAATACATACACATCGACAATCTTGGATAATAATGAGATTGAGGAAATAACCCTTACCTTGTACTTTTCTTTGGTATAGGGAAGGTGAACCTCTTGTATAATGGTGAAATATTTTTTATTAAATTATACAAGAATCATATACATTAATATGATATCATATAAGATCTTTCATCATTTCTTTGTTAATAATATCTTAGTATTATCGTCGTTTCGGTTTTAACTGATTCGTTTTCCTTTATATTCTTCGTTACATATGTAATGTTTTTTATGGATAGGATGTATATTATTCATATTCAGAATGATATTAAATCTTTTACCTTATCTTTAATCATCTAATTAAAATTAGTCTTGAATGGATATGATTGGGAATGAATTTCATCGCATTTGAGGAGACGGTAATCCGTACGTACGCACGAGCGACAATATCATTCTTTTGATATTAAAATAACATATAATTGGATATTATATAATATATAAAGATTCATTATCATGTTATATTTATTATTTACATAAATTTCACATCGTTATTATACCCATCAAAATAATAATGTATTGAATAACTATTTCACCACGACGTGGAGACGGTAAGTCGTGCGTACGCACGGATGGTGACATGCCATTCAAATGATGGATAGAATAATGAATATGGTTGTACCATATTTATAATAACATCACAGTATATATAATATACTGGAGTTATTATTTTATAATGGAAACAACAAATACAGTAGAAGTAGAAGAAGAAATGAACTTGAAAGAGATGATGTAATATTTACCTCTTCTTCAGGTTCTTCCTTTTGATTTGATTAAAAGGACTCCATAGGCAGGATTTCTGACTAAATGAAGGCATATATAATGAACGGATGTCACTTGAGAGGGTATTTGGGCAGGGTTTGGCCGAACCAAAAGGCTTTGAAGGGGTGAATATGAGGGAAGTGGGAGTGCCCTTTTATACGAGGGGTGACGGGCACCATAAGATAAGCTAGAAATATTATTTTATAATAAACTAATTTCGGTTTATAAAGGCTCCAAAATGAATTATTTAAAGGATAACGTGGGGATGGGTCAATAAAAACTCAAAAAAAACGTTTTAGATAGTTTTGGGTCACTATATTAACCTTATCATTTATATTTAACTCTTAGTTAATTAGTTTGACATTTAACATGTCTCTTTCTATTATTATATTATATGGTTAATAAACATATTATAAACTACCAAGAAAACCCAAAGTTATTCATTAAAGATACACCTACCATTATATAAGTAATTTGGTTTAAAAAGAGATTTTTAGTAATATTATATAAATTAATAATATAATATTTTCTTTAAAACCTCTTTTATGTCAATTTTGACACTATTTGGTATTTTGTTTTTTCTAAATTCATAACAGCATTATTACTTTCAAAAAATTCATTTAAACAACCCTAACATGTAATATTAACCTAGAAAATTAGTTTAATTCATAAAAAGTGTCAAATTAAATTCATTTGGTTATTTATAATATCTATTATTTTATTACTTCAAAAATTGTGAAATTACTGCATCATCGTTGTGTCATAAATAAATTAATTTATAAAATATATCGAAACTACAAATAAAATACCATTGTTTAGGAAATTTTTTATCTTCCCAATTAACATTTATAGTCTAAAATATGACTTATATAACCTCATGTAATTTTTTTTACTAAAATATATTTTTTATATCATTTTTGCCTTTACTTTAAGTTAATTAAAATAAAATGTCATTATCATTCATAAGTGGATCCATGGGGTCCCAAAATTCACCCATGGATTACCATGGTCATCCAACGCTAATCCAATAAGTATAGGACAAGTGTTAAGGTAATTTTGTATTATTATAATATTCATTTCACCATGAATTACCCTATTTGTCTTTAACCGCGGTAAATAAAAGTCAAAAGTTACTATTTAACAAAAATTATTTTCATCTTACTGAACCAAATTTTACTTATTGTGTTTTACCCTATCTCTCAGATTTTTTAAATTCAACTCACAGAAGCGATAAAATTATGTTTTATTCAAATTCCAAAATTCTTCTAGGAGGTGGGTAAAAGACAGTAAAAGTTCAATAAAAATTTTATATATCTAAACTTATGATAAAATGACTCAATTGAATTATATATAACATATATAGAATTATGTATCTTTTTTTAACTAAAATAAATTTAAATAAAATAAAAAATTATTTAAATAAGAATTCGGTTTTAGCCAATAACTAAGTGTTTTTAACTATTCATAAAAAATTGAAGGTTTTTAGAAAAATTCCAAACAATTCACCCTAAGATAATTTTGATTTTATGATTTCAAAAATGAGGTATATTTTATCATATTAAAAACATACAAGTTTCATTTATTAATTTAAAATTAATTTATGTTATCAAAACCAAAACGAGTATTTTTAAGAAATAATAAATTCCAAATGATTTACACGTGTTTATGTCCAATTTCAATATGAAATTACTTCCAAAGACCAGAATTGGATTAAATGGTAAAAATATAATCTAATTATACTTCCAATCCAATCAAATATATAATTTAACACTATAAATTATTTCAATTATAAAAGTTGTTTTTAATTAAATTTTACTATTTTTCACTATTTTCCCAACTATGAAAGTTATCCGAAAACACCAAAAATTTATCGAAGCTAAATTTTTATGTCCCAATTCTAAATAAGAGGTATATTTTGTCAAATTGAATATATGAAAGTTTCAAATAATATATTTTAAAAGTGTTCTCCAATAAAAGGTGGTAAAATTTCATTTTTAAAAAAATACTTCTTTTATCTGAAAAAAATGAATTTGTTCTTATATTATGTCTAATAAACACATAATATGGATTCTAAAATTTTATAGATTATATAAAATAAAAACTTCAGTTAACACTATTCATAACAACTTTTTGAACACCAAGTATGGTATGTTGTGTTGTGCTCAAACTCAGTGTTGTGTCTTGAACAAGTTATTGAATTACAATGAAGGTATAACATACTATGAAATATTCAGGAGTTACATTCTACACTCCATCAATAAATTTTTTCATCATAATTTTAAATTGTTCATTGAAAATAAAAGGATAAAAATAGAAAATACCATTGTAGAAAACCCACATCAGAAATTGGGTTAATAAAATTTTTTCTTAATAAGAGGGAAAAGGAAATTAAAGAGTCACCACCAAAATATAATCTCAATTAATAGAAATATGGTGGAAATTATAGGCCCATAATTGAAAGAAAAACATAAATATTTATAGGATGTGATTGAGGTCATCAATTACAAACAAGTGTAATATTGTAGGCCTCAAATCCATCAATATATGGTGATTTAAAATATCATCAGTTCAACAAAACATTATGTATTAGGCTAACACATCTTTGGTTTTAAGATCCCTTCTTAAAAGTTTAAGGATTAATTTTTTCATAGAATAAAAAAATTATACTTGATAAGTAGAGTTACATCCTTTAATTAATTCCTACCAAAATCTATTCGTTCACTTTAAAAGATAATAGAACTTAAAGATATTATATTTATCCTAATTGTATAGGGTTTCAAAAAAATTAATTTATAAATAATCTATGATACATTTTAAAAAAAACTACATTATACAATGCAGGACATCAAGTAGGCAACTGGTAGGTGATACACACTTGTTGCCCTTTGCTTGTGGGTTCAAATCTCGCGGCCTTGCTAGACATGATTGGTTGCCACCCAACCAATTTGTTGTCCTTTTTATTGAAATCCAAAAATAATCTCAAACTAGACTTATCCAAAATACTTCTGTCCAAACTCACAGTACAAAATTTATAAAAAATGTAAACTCAATGAAGATCCTTTTTACCATGTAGTAACATGTGAACAACTTCATCATGTATTCTTTTAAAACACTACAACATCCTGAAATACCATAAAACCTTATTTATTACATTCATGCTCCCTTATTCGTTATAGAATACTAGATATACTCCTTCTATCTAATAATGTTGTAAACTCTGACAATGATAAAATATAAAAATCATTAATCAGTTTCAAGGTAGTGATTAATATCCAATATTATTTATCCAAATCAATCATCTCTTATTCCAAAATTAATACCTCAGTATCAAGACCATATTAAAGTTTGGTCTTTCCTTCAACCATGTATTTTCCAAAACATTTAACATACCATTGAGTCACTTTTCATGGTTCTACACAATCTCAATTCTTTAATGAAATAGTATTGCAGTATAATCCTTATTTACTTTCATAATTCATATAACTGGTACTTTATCGATACAACACTTAAATGACAAAATTCATTAATAACAACATAAGAACACTAACCATACCACTTCATTTGTGGTAGTATCATAACTGGATTATTATCCAATAACGTCATTTGGGGCATACTCTAATGATTTGGACATTGATTCGCATAGTTACCCAACTCCTTTCAGATGAATTATTGTACATTTGAAACCTTTTTCTTACCCTTGCAGTCACGAACATGGTTTCATTTTCTCCACAATTATAAGAGACTCTCATTCCCTTCAAGCAAGTACCAGGGGGTTTCATCCCACAGTTATCACATATGGGAAAAATCCTTCTTTTCTCTTTTCCCTTTATCCATCTTTATCTCTTCCATAATTTTCTTGTCTTTCTTCCCTTTAAATCCATGCGACTCAAGGAATTATTTACTTATCTTATTAACACATGATACTATTTCGTCATATATTGAGAATACATGGGAGACTATTTACCTTATAAATGTTGTATTAATACTGTGAAACATATGAACATTCTTACACTATGGATTATACATATTTATGGAGTTCACATTCCTTCTAATGGGCGCCATATCGATACAATGGCATACACTAGGTCAGTTTATGAATTGTAATTAATAATTCCAAACTTCTAAAATACCTAACGTAAATCGAACAGTTTATAGATATAATCCATAATCATAAAAATATTTTCTCTGATAAGTATATACTCATAAACCCTTCATAATTGTGTGTAATTAAAATGAGAATTATCTTAATCATATCCCCTCAGATTTTTGTAACCAATAGTGGATAAAGGCCTGTTGTCATGCACCTCTTCCCATTAGAGTCTAGCTCAAAGCGTTTTTTTCGGGTTTCACCCCTTGGTACATCTGTGCCACAGCCGCCTCTACCTACTCGTATCCAAACAGGGATGTATTTCTTGGAAAAATCGAAAAATATATACAATACCAAAATTCTATAGAGTTATTCTATACTAATACTTAAATTCTATCATAGGGCTATGTGATCAAATCATAGTTTACCTAAATCTAGTTTCCATGTTTTGTACTAAAATTTTCTGATACCAACTATAATGCCCCGACCTCAATAACCCAGCGTCAGTGCCTTAATACATAACATTGGAATGATCGCAATAAAATCATGTCTCGAAAGACTGCTCAATTTAGTATTATTGGAAGCAATATTCATACATAATTTCAACTTTAAAACATGAAAACAAATTCAACAAGAATTTATTCCATTAGGAACACCCAATCCTCATAGATTAAGACTAAAATTCACTCATAACTAACTTCTTCATATCCTAGAAAAATGAAACATACTAAAGGGGTGAGCTCAAACGCTCAGTAAGGGTTTGGAATACAGTGGAAGATAACATAAATATTAAGAATGGTGAATAATTGAAACCAAATGCTTTTAACAATAATAAACATGAATACTTTTATGGAAGGAATATGAGATGAGTAAATAATTCCAAAATAAACCATAATCATGGGTATTCTAAGAGTATAACGACCACATGAACCATCATTATTATATTCAAAATGAGGGAATGTATAATGCCGGATATTCTAAAACAATTTTCAAGGCCTCATCCAAGACGTGTAAAAATTATTAAGCCCTATTCGAAAACCATATATCAAATTTGGAAAGGCCTCAATGTATTCCACATCTAGTTGTCTCATGAGACCTACTGATGCATCAAGGAGCTATAGTGGGCTCCACCCATCACTTACTAAGTCCAATACATTTCTCATATGAAATGATTGAAATATAACATAAACATTTGTATGAAAACTAGTATACGAAATGTAAATAATTTATACATAAACCATGAATGGTATAATAATAATACATCCATATTCAAATATATCACAAAACATTCAATAAAATATGGAATATTTATATAATAATAAATCAATTTCAAACAAGTTTAAAATCCATCAAAGGATGTTGACATAGATGAAAATGATCTGTAAAATGATTTGAAAGAAATTCCACTTTTTCGTGAAATTGTTTCAATGTCTCACAATTTAAAAAGTCATTTAAAATATATTTTTTGAATCAAATTTTCCCATTCCACTTTGAAACATTCGAAATGAATTACCATTTCAAAACATTCATGTCCATATAAATAAATTCTTAAAATAATTTTTAAAACATGGACATTAATTAAAAGTGTTTAGAAAGATAAATATTTAAAACATTTAAAATGAGGATCTCATTAAATAGTCCCTACCATAAAACCCTAAAATATTCCTTTTGAAAACATTTTTATGAAATATGGGTATCGATGATAAGTAAGTCCCATAAAATACATACACATGGACAATCTCAGATAATAATGAGATTGAGGATAAAACCCTTACATTGTAATTTTCATTGATAGAGTGTATGATAACCTTCTAAAAAATGCTGAAATAATTGTTATGATATTATAAAATAATTATATACATTAATAGGATATCATATATGATCTTTTAACATTTCATTGTTAATAATAACGTAGTATTATTGTCGTTTTGGGTGTTAAATGATTTGTTTTACTATATATGCTTTTTTACGTAAGTAATTTTTGTTATGGATAGGATGTATCTTATTCATAATCAGAATGATATTATGCCTTTAACATTATTTGTATTGATCTAATGAAAATTAGTCTTGAATGGATACGATTGGGAATGAATCACATTGCGTTCGTGGAGATTGTAATCTGTACGTATGCACAAGCGACAATATCATTATTTTGATATTAAAATAATATATAATTGGTTGGTATATCATATATACATAATCATTTTCATGTTATATTTATTATTTAAATCAATAACACATCATTATTATACCCATCCAAATAATAATTTATTGAATAAAAATTACACCACGACGTGGAGATGGTAAGCCGTATATACGCATGTATGGTGACATGAAATTCAATGGATGGATAGAATAATGAATATGGTTGTACCATATTTTTAATAACATCACAGTATATAGAAGATAATAGAGTTATTATTTTATAATGGAAATACAAAATAATGAGGATGTAGAAGAAGAAAGGATCTTGAAAGAGGTGAAAAAATATTTACCACTTCTTGAGGTTCTTCCTTTTGATTTAATCAAAAGGGATCCTTAGGCTGGCATTATGACTAAAGGAAGGCCTATAGAATGAAGGGATGACACCTGAGAAGGTATCATGGTAGGGTTTGGAAGATCCAAAAGTCATTGATGGTGTGAATTTGGGGGAAGGGGTTGTGCCCTTTTATAAGAGGGGTGAGGGGCACCTTAGGAAAATCTTGAAATATTATTTTATAATAAAATCATTTTCGGTTTCTAAAGGCTCAAAAATTATTTGTTTAATGAATAAGGTGGGGATGAGTCGAAAAACACTCATCAAATATGTTTTATACAGGTTTTGGTCACTATATTAACCATATCTTTTATATTAAACTCTTAGTTGATTAGTTTGACATTTACCATGTCTCTTTATATTTTTATATTATATGGTTAATAAACATTAAATGATCAACCAATAGAACCCTAAGTGGTTAATTAATGAAACATATATCATTATATATTTCATTTGGATAAACCTTCGATTTTTAGGAATATTATATAAATTAATAATATAAAATCTGTTTTAGAAACTCCTTTATGTCAATTTTGACACTATTTGGTATTTTGATTTTTCTAAATTCATAATAGCATTATTACATAGAAAAAAAATTTCATATAACCAACCCTAACATGTAATATTAAACAAGAAACTTATTTTAATTCCTAAAAAGTCTCCAATTAAATTTATTTGGTTATTTATAATATAAGTTATTTTAATATTTCAATAATTAGGTAATTACTGCATCATCATTCTCTAATAAATAAATTAAATTATTTAACGTATAAAAAATATAAATAAAACACTATTATGTAGGAAATATATTTATCTTTCCAATGAATATTTATAGTCGAAATGATGACTTATATAATCCCATGTAAGAATTGATTTACTAAAAGATATTTGTTTATGTAGTTTTTGCCTTTACATTAAGTCAATTAAAATAAAATGTCATTATCATTAATAAGTGGCTTCATGGGGTCCCAAAAACGACGCATGGATTCCCATGGTCGTCCATGGCTCATCAAATATGGTTAGGACACATGTTAAGTTAATTTGTTTGTTATTATAATATATTTTTACCTTAAATTACCATATTTACCTTTAACGGCAGTAAATGAAAGTCAAAAGTTACTATTCATGAAAAATTATTTTCATCTTATTGAACCACATTTTACTTACTATGTTTTACCATGTCTCTCAGATTTTTGAAATTCAAATCACAGAAGCGGTAAAATTATGTTTTATGCAAATTTGAGAATTTTCCTAGGAGGTGGGTAAAAGACGGTAAAATATCAATAAAAATATTAATATATCTAAACATATTATATTGCCCTTATATAGGCATTTTGTATCTATTTTTACATAAAATAAATTTAAATAAATCAAATACTAATTTAAATAAAAAGTCAGTTTTAACCAATAACTCAGTGTTTTTCACTATTCATCAAAAAATGAATGTTTTCAAAAACATTAAAAAATTCACCCTAAGTTAATTTTTTTATTATTGTTTAAAAAATGAGGTATATTTTGTCAAATTCAAAACACATAAGTTTTATTTATTAATTTAAAATAAATTCTCGTTGCTAAAACCAAATGGCGTATTTTTAAGAAATAATAAATACCAAAAGATTGACAGGTGTTTTTGTCCAATTTCAATAAGAAATTACATCCGATGACAAAAATTTGATTAAATGGTAAAAATATAATCTAATTATACTTCCAAACCATTCAAATATATAATTTAACACTGTAAATTATTTCGATTAAAAAGGTTGTTTTTATTAAAATTTACTATTTTCACTATTAGCCCAAATAAAAAAGTTATAAGAAAAACACCAAAAATTTATCAAAGCTAATTTTTTATGTCTTTAATTTAAAGAATAAGTTTATTTTGTCAAATTAAATATATAAAACTGTAAAATATTGGATTTAAAAAGTCTTCGCAATTAAAAGGGGGTAAAATTGCATTTTTTTTAAAATACATCTTTTATCAGAAAAATATTAATTTATTCTTATATAATGTCTAAGAAACAAATAATATGGTTTCTAAAATTTTATAGAGTTTATAAAATTCAAAATTTAGTTAATACTATACATAACTACTTTTCGAAAGGCTAGCATGGTAAGTTGTGGTGTGCTCAAACTCGGGGTTGCGTGTTGCGCAAGTTATTGAATTACATTAAAGGGATAACATAATATGAAATCTTTGGGTGTTTCAAAAACACACAGACATAAGGGGGATTTTATCATCACTAGCTAAAAGCACTGATAAATCGACCCTTTATCAGTGTTAAAAATACACTGATAATGGTTCAATTTTGGAGTGCTATTTTTGGCCCGGATAAATGTTTTTGCTAAAAACATTTACTAATTTAGATAAAAATTAAATATTTATATTCAAAAATAATTTTTATTTGTATACATAGAATAAATAAATCGTGTTTTTAATTAATATATATTTCTCAATAATTCAAATATATATATATATATATTTATTTATTTAATAAATTTCATTATATAATAAATATATTTATTTTATTAAATATATTTATTATATTAAAATATTTATAATTATATATTTATAAATATATATTTATATTTATGTATATATTATTTTTTAATATATATATAATTATATATAAATTATTTTTAAATATATATATTTAAAATTATAATCATATATTACTATAAAACTCTATTTATATAAATAAATATATACATGCTTCAAATGAATTTGGTCAATTCATGCAAGAATACAAATGTTGTTCATATGTAATATATAAATCATAAATGATCAATTATACATTACACCCTCATTACTAATAATATTATCTGTATATATGATTTGTTGTTTTATGATATCAATACTTTAATTGGTGTATCTGATTCATTCATGTTCTCATGAAGTTATTATGTTCTCAAAAATAAATAAAAGCATTATAAATATATCAAAATAAAAAATATATTTATTTATAATTCTAAATATATATATATATATATATATATCTTTAAATAATGTCAATATTATTAAAAATATATTAATAATAATTATAAATATATATATATATAATTGTAGAAATATATTCATAAATATATAAAAATAATTTCACACATATACAAATATTTTATTATTATAATTATAAATAATATATATGTAAATAATTTTTATATTATAATATTTATATTTATTATATTTATAATCATAATTATAAATAAATATTTATTTATTTGTAGACATAAATATAAATATATTTATAAATATGTTTAAATACACATGAAATTAGAAAAAATATATTAATTATATATATTCATATATATATATATATAAATACTTAAATTCTAATGAAATTATAATAAACATATTAATTATATATTATTTTTATAATTTCAAAAATATTTTTAAATAATATATTTATGATATTTTTAATTATAGTTAAAAATAAATATATTTGTATTTAATGTCATATATATATATATATAATTATGATAGTGAAATAAATATATTAATAACATATATATTCATACATTCTTAATTATTTATTTAAATAATTGTGAAATTATTTAAAATTATATAATTAATATATTTATTTGAGTTTCCTATGTATTTAAACATATATATATATATATATACGACTATAAATGTATATATATTTATTTGTAATTTTAAATATAAATACGATAAATATAATTATCATAAATATATTTATTTTAATTTCATAATTATTAAAATATAAACAAATATATATTTAAATTTCATAAATATAAACATATATATATATATTGTAATTTAATAAATATAAATATATATTTATTTATCACTATATTTAATTAGTATTTTTATTTTTATTTGCTACAAATTTATATATATATATACCAAGTTATTCTTATTTTTGACTACAATTAAAATATATATGTAATAAATATATAATTATACTATATATATATAATGTTAGATTTATTAAATAATTTTAAAATTATGGTAGACATATAAAAACATAATTCTAAATAAATATAAAAATATAAAAAAATTATATAATTATTATAAGGATAGTAATTATATATAATTATTAATATAATAAATATATTTGTTATAAATTTATTATTGTAAATAAATATTTATATTTTAAATATTTCAATATAAATGACGATATATTAATAGTCTTTTCAGTGCTTTTTAGTAATGATAATGGTGTGTGTTATCAGCACATTCTAGCTTAACAGTGATAAAATTGCATTTATCAGTGAATATACTCTAGCGCTGATAATGGGATTACCATAATTTATAAATTATCCCTTACAGTCTCCTCATCCTTTCTCTCAACTCATGCTCTTGTGGGAGACAAACAATACTGACACCTACTCCTCCTCCTCCTCGGAAATCGACTCCTCCTCCTCTAATACCACCGTGAAGCCCTCATCCTCATCCTCCTTCTCCTCCTCATCCTCGGTCATCGAATCCTCCTCCTCCGCTCTGCCACTATGAAGCACTTATCATCCTCCTTTGTCACCTCCTCCTCCTCCTCATCTGCAGAATCATCATTATTCTCCACCACTTCCACCCTCCTTCCTCCTCCTCTGCCACAAAATCCTACCATCGTGAGGCCTTATTCTGCGTACCCCACTTCTGCCATCAAACCCCACCACCATGTAAATATCTCCTCATCTGTGAACCCACCTTCTCCATGAAACTATCTCCTCATGTGCTACCACTATGATTATTTATGTAATTATCATATCATATTTTTGTTTTCAACAAGTATGTGGTTACGTATTAGATATTGAAGGCCCAATTACTATTTAGTGTCTTAGGAATAGGTTTTTTTGTGAAATTGATAATTAATCCCATTTTTTCTAGAGATCATGTCATAGAATATAACCCATCCATTTTTTTGTTATGTTTTATCAGTGTTGGTTAACTAGTTTTCATTGTCTATTTACATAAGGATATCGTTTAATGATTCTAACTAAATTCATATAGTGATGTTTTCATTTTATTTAAATGAAATTCATAATGATATAAAATATTTAACCATGCATTACACTCAATCAAACCTAAAGATATATTTTTTGGGAGACTCATATAAATGTTCTAAAATAGAACAAAATACCACATTATAAGTAAATAAAAAAAGTTTCGATACTTTGTTCATGTCTCTTAAATCAATCAAGCTACTCATTACAGATCCTCAATAGGATATATTCATGGTTATTTAAAAAATGGACTCAAGACCCATTGGATTTCAAGAGAAGGGTTTGAAAATAATAATCTATATCCAACCAAAAAATTTCCCCTTTAATTTGACACTATATATCTTGATTACACATGTATGATTGAATAAACCAACTATTAATAGCTAGAAAGAAAAACATTGTGATTGGATATTGTGTGGTGATGGTGGTGATAAAACTACCAATACAAAATAACTTGTTCAAGAAGTGTTATCAAACGTATGATACAAAAATAATATATAAGTTCCATTATTTTCATAGTCATAATCTCATAGAGAAACACATATGAGAAAGGAAAAACAATTCAAGAAACACATTTATTTTATAATCAATAAATGTTATAACATGGTAATTTATATGTGTACATGTAATGGATCGAAAAAAAGGAATATCATAGTTAGAATAATTTATATTGGAAATATAGATATCTAATATTAGTTGTACTAGAATAATATCATCATAAATGGAAAACATATGAACTATACTGTGCCTACAAAATATATTTAAAAAATTGAATATTATTTCCCATTCCAATAGTGTATGGAAAATAGCTAGGAAATACATTAGATTGTATTTACCTTTTATATCATCACCCCAACTATAGTCTTCAAACATAGAATATTTAAACCATTATTGAAGAGAAATTAACAATATGATACCTAAAATAATTCATATAACTCATGTACCCTGAGATCCTATCAAAATATGTATGTTTTTGGTTCACCTTGAAGGGCCAACCCTAGTCCATGCCAATTTAGCTCCATGGAATAAATCCCAACTCAAAGACCAACATAATCATTGGTTAATAATGTAAATTTTTTTATCGATCCCTACCTATGGGCACTGATCATTGGAATAAGTCATCATTCTTCTAGGTTATTAAGGTCATAATTGAGGATATGACAATCTATATAGTTCACCTCCTTGATGAATCATCTAATAACAAATATCATTGATTAGGCTAGTTCATGCAGATTATTAATACATCTCACCCGTTGATTCCCTAGTTATGGTTATTCTATCAACACATCACCCAATGTATTTTTTTGGAGTGATCAGGCTTAGGTAGTACACGATTGAAACATCAAGTGGAAGATGGTTTCCAACATTAATGATTTGTTAAATTATGTCCAAGTGAATCTTATGTCTTTATCTATTACTTTTTCACTCCACAGTTGTATTACTAGAGTAAACTATATTATTCATACTTATTATTCATTATAGACATGATAAATCTTTTATAGCATTATGTTTCATAACATTTCTGTTGTTCTTTATTCAAGTATTCTTTATAATGTGCCTCTCTTGGGAAATATCTCTTGGTGGAAATTAATAAGTGGTTATTTTAAAATGATTCATGTGTTTTTGATGTTATTCCTAAATAATTATATGTGTACAATATAATCTTTTTTGGTTTTAAATATCTCTAAAATGGTTTAAAAAAAGAATTGGGGTTTTGTTAATGAGAATTGATCATGAGTATCCTGACATTAGTAACGACCCAATAAAATATTTTCTTGCATTATCTTTAGATGGAGTGAACCCTTTTGTATTTCAAAGAAGCACTCATAATACATGGTTAGATATTTTAGATAATTATAACATTAAATTGTGGTTATGCATGAAATGAAAACACATCATGTTATCAATGCTTATATTAGGATCGAAAAAACTGGGTAATGATATTGACGTTTAATTGGCTCCATTGATTAAGGATTTGAAATTACTGTGGGATTTATGTGTTAAGATGAATGATGATTACAAAAATAAGGATTTCACTTTGGGATCGATGTTGTACCGAATGATAAATCACTTTTTTACTTGTGGAAATATTTCATGATATAGGATTAAAAGAACTCAAGGGTGTCCCATATGTGAAAAAGATACATAGTCAATTAGTTTGAAACATTAATAAAAACAATGTTTCTAGGAAATCACACACCTCAACACACATGTCATATGTCCCTATCTTGGATGATATCATTCAATGGATGTTAATAAGAATGTATAAACCCATCTCCACTAACAGGTCATCAACTACTAGAGAATGTAAAATATTTGGACACCACATTTTAATAACCATTTTCATAAAACTATACGAAACGTAGTTTGAAAAAGAGATCAGTTATTTTTTGAATTATTATACTGGATTTTCTGTACATCAGACACATTACAAATGTTTTGCATGTTGAAAAAAATGTATGTGATAGTTTCATCAGAATGTTGCTAAATGAAACTATAAAAAAGGATGTAATAAAGGATTGGTTGGATTAGATGCCCTGTGATTACACGAATAATTGGGGCTACTGAAGGGGAGAAAATGAACTTTTCTTCCTTCAGAAGATTACACTCTTTCCATACAATAGAGATATCAGTTTTTGAACCATTGGAATGATGTAATTGTTCCTTAGGGGTATTCACCGAATATCATGAACATCATGTCAATCACCATCTACATATATTGATTATACTTTTATAGAGGAACATATTTAAAATGTTTATTCCAGGTATATGGCAGGCAACAAATGATTGGTGTCCAAGAAAAAAAACGAGTGTCGTAGTTTTATGGGGTTTTCTAAAATCATTAAGAAGAAAGTTAAAGTAATTAAATTCATGGTGGGATGGAATGCACATGGTTAACATTTAATCCACAACATGGCCATGTTGAGTATTTATAATGGGATTTTTCACTTAGAAATGTGTTCCAATTGATGTATATTCATGGAACTGTGTTGTGCCCGAACTAATGACTCTAATGTGGGAAGAGATTGTGGTGACATTATGATAAGATTTATTTAATTTAATTAAATGTAAAATAATGAATCATTGACTTAATCTTCATCATCCATTGTAGAGTGAATTTATAGTAGATGAATCCCATATGAAATATGTATTAATGATTCATGGAAGGATTCATAGAGGATTTCACACAATTTTAACTTGGCATTATCCTAATGAAGCAGAATGGAAAATAAAAACACACCCACAAGTTATATAAGCTATCCTAATAGACCAAGAAGCATGGGATGGATTTACTGGATGTCATGTGGATGTTCCTTTTCAAGTACATTGTGGCCAAAAATCTATTATTTGATTATATGTTTGTTCATCACTTTGAATGAAATTTTTTATTTATAAAATATATAATGTGTTTTGGAAATAATGAATTAGTATAAAAACCATTATATCCCTATAATGAAGTGAGGATGGGGTACGCTTCACTTGAAAAAAAATTGTTACTTATTTTTAATTTACCGTATTATTTTTATGTGACATTAAATAATCCAATATTTATGTCACTATGTTTATATGTAGCTTGAAGACTCAAAATAAAAATCTACTTTCATCCCACACCATGTAACATGGAAGGAGTAACATTAAAATAATGATGGGATAATAACAGATGAAAATACACAAAATGTGTGTAAAACATCTGTAATTATTATATATTAAAAATTTATTTTCATTAAATTTCTATTACATAACAATGATAACTAGTTCCCCATATTTTCTATATATTGTATTCATAGGAATAAAAAATAGATATACCATATTAATACATACTAACAGTGGCCTTGATGCGGCTAGAACAGTTTTATCACGTCAGAGATGTGGGTTTTGGGGTAACACCAAGAACATATTTTGATAAAAAACAAGAGGAAATCAAATTAATTTAATAAATCTTATGAAATAAAGAATATCTACCCATGATGGAAAATTATAATGGTGCAGATAGAATATGGAATCAATGATGAGAGAGAGTCAAGGATAAAAATAAACTCAAGAACAACCACCATGTGAAGTCCCCCACCCCACAATTTATGAGGCAAGCCATTCTGCTATAAGATATTTCGTAGCAGTGGTAATCAATGTAATGATAATTTTTTTGGTGAAATGTATAACCGAATGACACTGATACCATTCCTATATCAATTTTCTATAGGGTTATAATGATTGTGATTTATATCTAGAATCACCCACCCATCACCATCTAGAGAGGGGTAGAGTGTTCAATATTTTAAACAACATGCTACACATCAGACCACATCCAATAGGGAATGAGAAAGTGTTGACCAGTGTATATCATGAGTTGAGCATCGATATACCGATTCTAATTCATGAAGATGATACTAATATTATTGAATAATTGATGGAAAATTCATCACATGATCGTGAAATCTTGTAAAAATATGTCGACAAAGAGTTATTCATTTCCAATATTATTTTCAAGATAAACCATTAAAAATTAATGAAAAATGGTCATAACTGATGAATGTTATTACAGAAGGACAATGAGATGGGGATGAAACAAAATACCATCTCAAAACCATCTAAAGGAACAGCCTAATGATAAAAAATATCTATTAACAACCCCATTACCCCACCTATTCTATATCCAGATTTACTATCATTCAAGGATCATGGGGATACAATGTTCAAATATGGTCACAACAACTTAGTTGAATTTGAAGAAAATATGTATAGAGAGAAGGATCACAACTTCATTGGTATTGAGAGTGGAATTGAACTAAATAACTATTAATGACTAGATGAGTCAGTTGTAAATGTATACATGATGTATCTTTGAATTATTTGATATTCCCAAAGATGAGATATTGTGTTTATTATGAATAAATACATTTCATATTTTCTGTAGGCATGTATATGAAAAACAATTAATGAGATTTAAGAATGAAAATTTTTGGACTCATTTGTCCTAACATATTTTAAAAAGAACAAATGAAAATAAATTTGAAAAATATAGATGAAATAGAGAATGGTCTAATAAAATAATTTGAAAGAGATTATCAGATGACATACTCTATTTAATACCCATGATTTGAGGGCAAAACTATAAAATTTAATAATGTCAAATATATTTTCATTTATTTCATCACATGTTATTGTTTGTGTTTTTAGGTGATGTTGGATACTCATTGTTGAAAATTTGGATACTCCGATGATTTACTTCTTGCATTCAATGCATGGATATGCAAAAAATCGTTCAAAAATGATGGTTTTTACTAGTTTGTAAAAAAATACATACAACTTTTTAAAAATAAAAATCTTGTTAGATATTGGATATTATCTTTTAATGGGGATTATGTTATGATAGGGTGGTGTATCGATGTTTTGAATATCAATGAATGAGGCCATGGGCTAATAACGGGGACGAAGTTAATTACTACAAATGGATAAGTAATATAATATATATAATAATATTTCACTTTAAAAAGACATATCAAAACAAATTACTTATTCTCCTCAATGTTTTATCATTGTTTGAAACAAACTAATAAAAATGATTCTGGTTATTATGTTTTTAAATATATTGGAGGTATTATTTTCCATGAACAAACCTGTATCCCTAAAGAGCTTTTTTAAACGATAATTACTATTTCATTTAAAAAATTTATTAACCCTTTGAATATTTATATGGTTTCATTATTTTATTGAAATTCAACAATACTCATATTCACGTGATGATATATATGTGTTCAGAAATGAATGGGTAGAATGCTAGATGAAATAATTTACAAAAATAGCTTGAGGATGGGACTTCCATTGAAGTAGTAAATTGTTTTATATTTACGTTTAACTTTCATTTTTTAATATTACTCTCCTATGATTTTTTTTTCTTTTACAGGTGGATTACTTTTTTAGATTCAGGGTGGTTTGTTCAAAGATGCTCATACTATCGAGAGATTAGACCTCAATGTAGAAAATGATGTAATGAAAACAAGGAAATGGGTCAGGAGTAAAGAAAGGTGAATTCCTACTACTTATTAAAATAATTATTTTTTTCATCATTTTATCTACCATTTGTAAGTTAATTTCCTTATATAATACTTATTTTTCTTAGATCATTTGAGAAGTCATTTTTACTATTAACTTATATGCAACAAGCTAAAACATATACAACATGTTGAATACAATGAAGGACTTCTCTGTAGTTTAATTCAAAGTATGACTTCCCAAAATATCTGTCATTAATATTTTCCAGACTACTCTACTAATTAGTCACATCTCAATTGGTCGCACGTTAATATGATACGCAATGTGCTCTGTATGAATCAAAGTGTATGTTTTTAATTTATAATATTCTTTGATCCTTTAAGACCAATGTATTCTAAACTACATTTATTTTATCCATGGCTCATAATTTTGATATATGATACAGAACATATTATTTTCTAATGTTAATATTCCCTTCTTCTATCTTTATTATAATGTTACCTTTATATGATCTTTGATATCTCTATTTTTTACACATATTAAAAATCTATGATCCACCATTTACAATGTTTCATATCATTAGGTCATTAGGAATGTTTTTCGAATGATAAGTATATGATGGTTTCTAGTAAATAATTACTTAATGAGAGACTCTTATGAACATGTTCATTATTTTTTCATGATTCTAAAATAATTCAACCTAACCTATTCTAGAATGGATAATAATTTTATGTAATGAATATTAATCTAATTAGATTTGATATTTATTTTTTAAATGAATGGTTCAATATAGTTGATATCAAAACCACTAACCTATTCAAAACATAGCAAAAAAAACAATTGATCTGTATCACTCAAAGTGTGTCTTTCTAGATTAAATTAACATTCATGTTAGTAAAAAGAACATGTGACATAAAAAACTATGAAAATTAAGTCGGAATGATTTTATATTTTAGAAAATTGATCCATGATTCATTTTTATTTGAACAAATCAACCTCAACTCAATCTGTTGTACAATTTTGATGGTATGTCATTAAGTGTGTATTTTTATATTAAATTGTTATTAAATTAGAAAAAAAAAGAAAATGTAACATACTATAAACGAATAAAATGCATTCATGTTGTTTTTATATATTATTAAAAGTATCAATGAGTAGTTTTTTATGTTTTTTAATCAATAAATCCTAAATCTGATAGACAAAGTTACCGATACAACAAAAAATGTCTGTTTTCTATTTAAAATTGACATTTTAGTTTAAAAGGTGTCACTCACTAAAAAATTAGAAAACATGATCTCATTGTATAGATAATTTATTAAATTTATTTAAATTCCTTTTGTGATATGTATGAATTATTCTCAAGTCAAACTGTTGTACGATGAGACTTGTATGACTCATAATGAGTGTGTACAGTTTGAGATTACATTTTAGTAAAAAAAACATGTTTGACATAATAAAAACCATTAAATTATATTCTTATTGTATTTATACTATATGAAAATAATTTAAAATTAATTTCTGACCTGTAGTAATCATCCACTCCTTAATACGATACATGTTGTGGCTTGTATAACTCCAAGTGTATATTTTTCTTTAAAAATAACATTATTTTAAGTAAACACAAGAAGGGAAATACTGAGAAAAATTAAAAAACATGTGGAATGTTTTTATATTTTTGTAGAATGATCCATGAGTCAATTTTTGACATGTAATATTCATCAAATGGAAATACGATATATGGTGTTACATGTATGACTCCAAGCGTCTCTTTTTAATTAAAATTGACATTATTTTATGTAAATCCAAAAAAGTGACATACTGAAAACTGATAAAAAGAATTATGATTGTTTTGATACATTAGGAAAACAATCCATGATATACTTGGGTCATTTTGGACTCAAATTCATCTCAACACGATGCTTTTAGTGGTCATTATAACTCAATGTGTCTATTTTTATAAAAAATTCACATTAATTTAAGTGAAGTCAAAAAGTGAAATACTAAAAACATTGAAAATTCATTCAGATTATTTTGATACAATAGTAAAATGTTTCATGAGTCATTTTTTATGTGTAGGAGTCAATTGTACATAAATATGAAACATGGTCTGACTGTTATTACTAAAAGTGACAACTAGTATTTAAAATTGACTTTAATTTTAGTAAAAACAACATGTGACATACTCATAACTGAGAAAACATATCTTATTGTTTTGATATTATATAATGACAATTTATTAGTGATTTTTTACATGTTGGTGTCATCCTAACCACATTACGACACACGATGGTGCTAATATAACTCCATGTGTCTCTTATTATTTAACACTAACATCAACCAAAGTAAAAATAAGTGACATGATAAAAAATTATAAAATGATCTCATAATGTTTTGATACTTTTTAAACATAATCCACAAGTTTTAGAGACATGTAAGAGTCAAATGAACATCAATACAACTCATGGTGTGACATGTATGACTAAGTGTGTATATTGTCTATTTAATATTTAGTTATTAGATAAAAATGTGTCACTCACTACAAACCTAGAAAATACACTATGACTATCATGATAATTTAGGAATGTTATTTATAAGTAATTTTTTACATGTATGAAGATTTCACACATCAAAATGTCAGAAAATGTGACTATTATGACTCATAAATCGTGTTTCCATTATCAAATTATATTTTAGTAAAAAACTCAACTAACATAGTGAAAACTAAGAAAGAATATTTGTATTATTTTTATAATAGAGGAAAATGATCTATAAATTATTTGTGGAATTTAGGAATCATCCACACCTCAATATGACGCACGTTGTGGCCAGTATAACTCCAAATATGTCATTATTAATAATTTAAATTAATTTTAGTAGAAGAACATTTTGCATAATCAAAACCAAGGAAACACATTCAGATTTTTTATATTTTAGGACAATGATCTGTAACTTATTTGTAATGTGCATCCTTCGTCCACACCTCAATATGTTTAATGGTGTGACCAATGATAGATTTAATGTTTATAAGATGATTTAAAAATGAATTGAGGAAAATACTACTAACAATAAATTCTTGTTTAATTCTTGATTTGAACCCTAGGGATTCCATTATGGATTGAGAATAAAAACTTTTGAAATATCTTCACATTATATAAATCATTTTTCTATATAGAAGTTGCAAGCCTTTTCCACCTATTATGACATTCACATTGAGTAATTAGATGTGAAAAAAACATTCCTTTATATTTAACTTAATAAGAAATTTTATATTAATCTTCATGATTGTTATTTGAAATATTTTAAATCTCAACCTGTTTTTCTTAAAAAAATCCATGTATGGTTTAAAACAATGCTCTAGAAATTTGTATTCGAAATTTTATTCATTCATTATTAATAACAATTTTACTTGGAGTCAATATGATGATTTTTCATAATTCAAGACTATAAACAACAATATGAATTACCTTGTCTTATATGTAGATGGAATTTTGGTTATATGTTATAACATGAAGCTCATCGTTGTTATTAAAAATCAATTAAAATACATTTTTGGAAATGATGGATTTAGGGGCTGCAAACCAAATCCTTGGTCTAGAAATTGTTAGTGAAATACCGGATAATATGTTTTACCTTTTCTTATATGATTATTCTTTGAATTTTTTTTAAAATATACATGTTTGAATCTCACTAAACATTAAATGTTCAATTTTGATCCCATTTTCTATATGATATAAGAAAGTCATTAACTGAGGATGTTTTCATTACTTGTGGAGGCCCTATATCCTGGAAATGTATTATGATATCCATGGTTACTCTTTTGACCATAGAATCTGGATACATTACATTGATTGAGACTGTCAAGGAAGCTTTATGTATCATAATTTAGTATATTAAACATAACCTTTATTTTCATAATATTGCATTTTATAGTGAAACCTGTTTTCTATATAATTAACCCAACATCTTGTATTTGATTGTAAATATAAATAAATTTATATTACAATACCTTTTATTTGGTATGAAATTAAATTTGGAACCATATGTGACAAAAAGATACATAGTGATAATAAAAATGATGATATATTCAATAAAGCAATGGTATTAAAAAAATTCATTTTTTTATTAGCCATAAAAAAATTGGTTCCCGTTGAATGACAGTAGGTTTAGAAACGTCACCAATTTCAGATGAAAAAGTTATATTTTATGATATTAGGTGTTTTCAATTTTAAATACGGATATACATTATTCCTCCATTTATTTTTGGTAATATAAATGTATGAAAAATGATTAACTTTTATTTATTATTATTCTTATATGATTTAGTTCACAAGAGGTCAATGAATTTCTCTCCCCTTTGATCCTTTCCATACACATGATTTGGGGTTTCAACTTTTCTTTCACTTGGCAGTTTTGGGTCCATACGTGTGAATTATTTTGGTTGGATATTTTAGTTTAAGGAGCAACGCGGTGTTAGGGGAAAAATAACCCATAAATGTTCAGTCTTCTCACGAATATACAAATTCAGATCTTTTATTATGTCTCTCATTTGATGTGGAGAAAATACTAGCAACCATTAATTTTCCATTTCATCGTGATAGATCATGTCCTGTCATCCCCACATTCATCATGTACCCTATTTTAGTAGATTCTCAATGAAATCACAATACTACCAAATTATTTTCCCATTTGAGTGTTCAAAAACATCCAAAGGATACTAAATCAGAAGATCTAGGCATTGAAAATGTGTTTTTTATAGAATAATTAAGATAATATAACTACCGGAAAGCTACCCTCTCCGGCCTATACTTATTTTTGTTTCTTCATACTTTTGATATGAAGATATAATTTTTTTAATTCATTATTATAATTGTTTCTTATCATGTTGGATTGTATGTTGTACTATTTTGATTTATAGCTTAATAAATTTGTGTGTTGGAGGTGTCCATGTAGATCCAAAACAGATCGAATCATGTTAAATATATTGTCAATATTTTTGGCTTCATTTTAATTGTTTTTTATTCTATTTAATGAATTTAATATAGTTTTTGTTTAATTTCTGCATTCTGATATCATCGTGAATCAGCTCTGTCTATTTTTTACATGTATTTAAAATCATCCTATCAAAAAATATATTTCAAATTCAATTACCTAATAGAATAAACATGAATTGATATTGGTTGTTTATTTGGGGTGTATACTTAATTTTTTCCTAGAAACTTCATAAAGGTATTTAATTGAATTTTCTTCCAACAATAGGCCAGAGAGGGGACCCGTTCACAATTTTTGAGGTAGAGAAATAGGTCGAACCCAACCACCAATGGGTGATATGAGATTCAATTTCCTATAGGGAGTGTAAGGTGGGTGGGAAGAGGAGATGGGGGCCACACTGTAGGTGTGGTATCATGATTAGGAAATGTGGAATAACGGTGACCTCGTACTCACATCTAACTGTGAGAGGGACGTGATTTGTTTATAAGGCATTGGACCACTGCTGAGATAATAAGTGTGGGAGTTGAACCTATATTGGAACTATAGATACATCTTAATTGATACATAAATAACAGGGTTCATTTGATCATGTGATCCCTAGCCATTTGATCAAATTGGTGAGGGTTACATTCATCATCTATTAGATATGTGTTATGATTTAAAATGTATTACTCTTTGTGTTGAACATAATGAGAATACCATGAAATAATCTTATATGGAGTATACTATATATTATGTTATGTCATATCAATTTTTGGAGAGATACAATGTATTTTTTAGTGTCACACATAGTTGAATGTCCTAACATATTTTTCAAAATTTTAATGTGTTTAATGTGATCTTCTATTAATGGAAAATCATGCATATCGTAAATTAATTATCCATTAAATATTATGAAGAGACGTCATATATTCCTCCCTTGTTCTATAATATTGTTCCCTTATTTTTGATGATATAACCTTTACCTCTTCTCATAATAGTGGTGTGTTAGAACCTTATTCCTTTTTCAATATCCCCATAAAGATTCATGCTGCTACATGTGCACCCCATGTTTTATTGCAAGCAGTTGGTGTCGATCCACCATCAATAGATTCAATGATCTACCTATATTTTTCTATATTCATCAATCCTTATTCTCTTGTTTATCCATTACAGGATATGGAATGTGACCACCATGTTTCTAATAGATTTTTCTTGGTTGTCATTTGGTGCGGTCATGCCACTGCATCCTCGGGTGGATGCAGTTGTCATGGGGGGGAGGTGATCGTAAAAATTTGTGTGAATCATTCTCATAACAAGAACATCATGATCCTTTTGAGTTAGGTGATTAATGGATTTTTAATCTTTTATGTGAAATTGTAGAGATAACATGTTTTATCCCAATAGATCATAGTGGAATTAACATAGTAAATATTTAAACTCTACAAATAAATTGGAATCGATCAAATATTATTTTCTCTTGTTTTTATAGATAGTGTTATATCTATGCTTGCATTGTTTATCATGTCATTCTAGATGAAAATTTTTAAAGGCAATAAACTGGTATTAATTATAATTATTAATCAAAGATAAATAATCTTGTAAAGTAATATGGTTTTTTATGTTATAATTTGATGCTAATTAAACTAATTAAGCAAGCATGTTTAATTATTTTGATAGCTTAATATTTATTTTGACTGTATATGGAACCAATAAATAATAAATCGGTGAATATCAGATGGATTAATGAGGTATCTGTTTTTTAACAGAAAATTGAATGTATGGCTCTGAGATTCCCTCTTTCCTGTATTCTCGAGTGATTTGTGAATTGGATCCATGTGTGCTCATTATGTCTGAAGGATGGATGCATTGTTTAAGGGCCAAGAGGCTAGTTGATATTATTTTCGTTTCCTGGTGATTGTGTCGTGATGTGAACCTTGGTGGATGTTGTGACAAGTAGGGTCATGTAGGCCCCTTGGTTGTTGTGGAAGTTGACTCCTATTGTGGTGATATGAATGAATTTATGCATGTGGGTGTTGGGGTGGACACCAAAGACGATGAAATGAGTTCCATGTGATTGATTGAATGTTTAATACATCTTGTTTGTTTTTTATCTTCTTTACATTCCCCACTGCTCAAGGAATATTGTCTTACATATCCTTTTTCAAAAAGGGTCGATGATGCATGGGGTTTTCTGTGCTCTTTCATAGTTTTTCTATGCCAGGGAGGATGGGTCTACACTCCTGATACAGGTAAAAAAGACTTTAAAAATATTTCGTCTACACACCGGTTTGACCCCCCTTGTGTTTAATAGCTTATAATGTTTTATCTAGAATTCATAAGAATATGGAAAAATAATACTTCTGTTAATAAATCATTGAATAAATAATGGTAACCCATGGGGTTGGAGCTTTCTAGGTTTCCATGCTGAGGTAATATTTCTGAGAATCTATGGACTTGGTTTTCTTTTTCCAAGATGGTATGAAACATTGGTTTGAAGCTAATGAAATATAATGTGGAATTTTTAATGGTTAATTTTTTGTTTCATGAATTCATTAATGGAAATTGATACGAATAAAAAGGGAATGATGTAATTTAATAAATATATTTATATGTTTTTGTTCTTATAGGATAACTAGTATTAGTCGTGGAAGTTGAAAGTTTGAGTGACGGTAGTTGTGGTTGAGTCTAATATTTCTCAACACCATTCATCATTAGTGTTCCAATAAGTTCTCTCATGGTTATGTTCTTGATAGGTGTCGACTGTCTGATTACAGCAGAGATTCCATTCCACTTTGTAGGTAGTACTCTCAGTACGTTTAATGCTTGATTAGCTTGTTTAATGGGATCTCCCAAATCAGTTATGTTAATGACAATCTCGGTCAATCATCCATTCATTTGAGAAATACTTTCACCTACAACCATTCTGAATGTGTCAAATTTATTATTAGTAGTAGCATATCTAATTTCCGAGATATTTTTAGTTCCATTATAACCAACAAAAATAGTTTTCCACATTTCATATGTTGTTGGTAATTGAGATACTCTGTTAAATTAATCAGGTCCTGGACCACATTTAATTGCATTCATTGCCTTTGAGTTCATATCATATTCTGCTTTAGTATCTGCACTCCGTGTTTCAGGTTATTCTGGTATTTTATATGGAGTAAGAATCATAGAATATACTTTATATCCAAGGGTTTTTAGATAGAAAATCATTCTCGACTTCCAGCATCCATAGTTCTCTACATTGAAGTATGGTGCTATGACCATAGACATTGCCTTTCATGTATTAGTCATCCTGCTCTGTGTATAATCACATTCATCTTGTTAAAGCTTTATCAGAATGCTCAGTCTCTGATACCAATTATTGAATCAGATCATACAAAATATACACAAGAGGGGGTGAATTGTGACTTTTCAGAAATCTTTCTACGATTATATTCTTATCTTTTACTTTAATTGGATGAATTAATGCGGTTGAAATATAATGTACAGAGACACAAGATGTATAGTGGTTCGGGGAACATAAGGCCCCTAGTCCACTCCACCAACGCTCTATTCCACGAGCATGGTGATTTTCACTATCTGTTCCTCATTTCAACATACCTTTCAATAACTGAGTACAGGTAGTTGATACCTTTACAATATAAGGCAAAACAAAGCCTTGGGGTTCACTCATAGAACCTAAGAAGCATAGTACGAGAATTTGGTCACTCAAAAATAGAAAATAAAGATTTTTGTATTCTGAAAATACTTTCTAGATTTTCTTCAGAATTGCAACAACATGCAATTGACGGTAGATAGATCGTCACCTTTAGAAATAATGATCTTTACATAAGAGTCGTTCGGAGTCGATCCCATTGCAATATCTAATGAAATATAACTTACAACAACATCAGTAGAAGATTCACAGTAGATCTTCGATTTAGATCATGTGAATCTTCTATCGTGATTCTTATTCTTAAATAAACAGAGCATTGACTCTCCTTTTGAATCAACATATCTGTATGTTTTTGAGTATTCTCTATTTTTCTTTCATTTTCTTTTTGAATGATCGGTTGGTCGTATTATATTGTTTCAGAAAACCACATATATATAATAACCACGAGCACTTATCCTTCAAATTTAGATCCATCAAAGTTGCATTTTGACTCGCGATATTCAATCATATGAATTTTCCGAGTAGTTGTAACTTCCCTGAATACTTGGAATAAAAATATCCTTTTATGTATATCCCTAAATTAATGATAAAACATATTTGAATCATCCAAAGTCGTACTTTAAAATCATCTTTAAATATGACTTGAAATCAACATATTAATCAGATTGCTGACCATTGCTTAAAAAATATCATCCTTTAAAAATTCTGACACCAAATGTAAGGTTAATGACATATCCTCCAAAAGTTAGGGTGACAACATATGGTTTATTACAAATATAGGGTTTTCCATCCATACTTTTCTCTTCAACTTTCAAACAAATGACAAAAGATCCTTACTTTTACATGATCCATACTTTTCCAAGAAAATATGGTTGTTTACAAAAGAATGGTCGATAAACCATACTTTTGAGAAAAAATTGTTATATTTAATACTTATATACGGTTCTCCTTCCATACTTTTCTAAAATCTCAAACGTAGGTTTCCATCCAAATGTAGGGTTCTTTTTCAAACATTGTCGATAATGTATGGTTGATTATCCATACTTTTATCTTATCTCATAATGTATACACCGCTTTTCATCCATACGCTACGTTTTTTCATGTAGGGTATGAACAGTATTTACAGACCACTCTAAAAGATGATTCCGAATATATAGAGCATGAACAGTGTTTCAGATCACAATAAATACGAATACTTTAGTAATACATTCTCTTTGTCAAGAATAAAATGAAATAATAAATTCCATTAAAATATGTAATAAATATAATCATTAGAAAATAATTAACGGTATTTGTGAGCATCATAATTATCATAAAGACATAGAGTATTGTTCTCAAAAATCTTCCCCTTTAAATAACATTATAATGTATTGATGAAAACTACACTTTCTCAACACAATTGACGGAAAAAGGTACTAGTTTATTTTCATCGATGACTACAACATAATGGAATGGGTATTTGTTATTTCCCATTTGTCCAATCTATTGAGCTGCTTAAAACTGTACCGAAGGGAGTTTGAAAGGATGCTTGGACAGAAAATTATGATGTTTCGTACTGAAAACGGTATGGAATTCACAAACAGTCAGGTGGAAGACTATATCGAGAAACACAGGATAAGGCATCAAGTTTCATCAGTAAGAACTTCCAAATAAAATGGAGTGGTTGAAAGGAGAAATCGGATCATCAACGAAATTTCTAAACGATGATCATTGAATAAGACCTACCAGAGAAATTTTGGATGGAAGCAGTTTTCACATCGGTCTACATTTCTAACAGGGCTCTGTTGTGTCCGAATGAAGGAAATACTGCGAAAGAGATGTGGTATTAAAATAATCCAACATTGAAATACTTTTGAATATTTTTAAGTAAGTGATTTATCCTCAATAAGGAAAAACATACGAAATATGAATCAAGAGGAGATGGGGGGATATTCCTTGGATACTCAGGAAAAGGCGTGGCATATAAATGATTTAATAGAATGCTGGTAAATGTTGTTAAGATCAATGATGTTAATGTAGTGGAGAATGAGGAGATCATTCAACAACACAGCGAACAATTTTCTGATGAGTGTGATGTGAATGAAAGCTACAGAGGGGAAGCAGAATTGGATGATGTTGATTCACAAGATGATACGGATGATGAGTGTGAGAATGTAAAATTTGTATCTACACAAAAGCCAAGGAGTCAAGATGAAATTGACAGACAAGATATCATTGGTGATCAGTCAGCTCCAGTTCAAACAAAAAGAAGGATGTCACTATAGCAGAAATCATTTATATCTCAATTTTTTCCAAAATGATTTGCTGTTGTAGTTGAAGATGAAAACTGGAATCAAGTAATGAATGAAGAGTAAGATCAGATAGGGAAGAATCAGACACGATAGACTGTTTCGAGGCTAGCAGATAAGAATGTCATCGGGACTAAATGGGTCAATCACAAAAAGATGATTGAATATGGAACAGTGATTCGGAACAATGCATGACTAGTGTGCAAGGGGAATCCCAGAACGAAGGAATAGATGTTGATGAGACATTTTCACTGGTTGCAATGCTGGAGGCAATCAGATTATTCTTATCCATCGCAATGCAATAGAAGTTCAAAGTTTTCCACATGGACGTCAAATCTACATTTTTGAATGGGGTTCTGTAGGAAGAGGTTTATATTGAGAAGCTCGATGGTTTTCTTATTCATGAGGATGAGAGAAAGGGTTTCAGACTGAAGAAGGTTTTTTATGGGCTGAAACAAGCAATATGAGCATGGTACTCAAGGCTGGATCATTACATGATGAAGCTTGGTTTATGGCGTGGGGGAGTTTATTTCAATCTCTATTTCAACAATAATAGTAATCATAGGATGAGGTCTTGGTTTATTTCGATGACATAATATTTGGTGGATTATATGAAGCTCAATGCAAACTGTTTTCCGAATTCATGAAAAGTGAGTTCGAAATGTCAATGATTGTAGAGATAACATTTTTCCATGGTCTAAAGGTGACACAAGGTTGGAAAGTAACATTCATTTCTCAATCCAAATACGCCCAAGAGGTTTTGAAAATATTTGGAATGTAAATTTACAAGGTGATGAAGACTCTAGTTGATACCCAGATGAAACTATCCAAAGATGAGGATGGAAAGGCAGTTAATATTACAGAATACAGAAAAATCATTTGAAGTTTGCTATACATGACTACAAAAAGGATTCATATTGTATTCTCCACATGAAAATCAGCGATATATAAGAGTAATCCAAGGAAATACACATTATTTAATTGAAAATAATACTTCGATATATCCAGAGCACATTGGATTTTGGATTAATTTACAGTGATAAATCTTAGTCAGAGTTATTGGGATATACTGATGCAGATTGGGCCGGTTCAACAGATGACAGGAAATCAACGTCAAGAGGTGCTTTTTATTTTGGTGGACTCTGTATTTCTTGGAAAATCAAGAAGCAAGATTTCATCTCATTAATCACCGCAAAATCTGATTATATCGCGGCCACTCAATCATGCACACAATTATTTTAGATGAAGCAGCATCTTGATTATATGGTAGTTGAAGTGATGTATCCGATCGGAATCCAGTGTGATAACTAAAGTGTTATAAATATCATCAAAAATCCCATCCATCACTCACAGACAATGCACATTGAGATAATGTATCATTTTATCAAGGATAAGGTTGAGCAATGAATTGTGATGTTGGAGTATGTTCCTACAGAACTAGAGGTTACAGACATTCTGACAAAGGCATTACCCAAGGATGTCTTTGAACGTCATCGACTGGATTTGGGAGTTCAGTCAACTCCCTACACTTAAAAGAGTGTGGATGTGGAACGACCACCTCTCCCCGAGGTATAATGTGTTTTCCATGATTATATAATATGTGTTTTTACCCTGTTACCGACCACAAAAGATTTCCCTTTGGGTTCGTTGACAAAGGGGGACAAACCATTAATTGGTCATGGGGGAGATAGTGTGGCAACTTGATAAATCATGGATGATATGTGGAGAAGCTGGTGCAGTAGCGAGATAGGGAGAGAAATGAGATTGGGGTAGTGTTTTAAATCTGATGATGCTTGAAGTGATCGATCAAAGAATATATATCATGAAAATTGAAGATCGTGATAAAAGAAGAAAAATGATGTAGGATTAGCGAGAGAAGGTTTCCAGCTATCACCAATTGGTTTTGTTATGGTTCAACAATTTGTAGTACGTAGAAGGAGCTTTAGAGAGGTAATAATGTGTAGAAAATCATTCCGAGAAAAGTTGTCAACAAATCCAAAGGAAGATAATTTTGGAAAAAATCCCTCAAGGTAACATTGCAGTATTTTTGGGTTGATTGTGTTTGTTGAAAAAAAGGTTTCTATGGTGAATTGTCAAGTTCCAGAGATATTTTTGACAATCAATGTTAACAAAGAATCATGACAAAGTAATGAATGATCTGGAGGCTGTACAAAAGAGCAGTACAAGTTGAGCATCGTGAAAAGTGGATATCATTGAAGATCTCATCAAAATATGGAAAATGCATGAGTTTCACAAAGATATGATTCATGGATTGGATTTCACGAAGACCATAAAAATTATGGTGAAGTTTTTCATGATTATGTATTGCTTCACGAATGGCATTGTTGAAAAGAAACACAAGGGAGCTTCCCGGCAGCAGCTCGTGGTAATTGACGGAATGCTCCACGATTACGACGAGCTCCGAGATCTATGAATTGTTGAGGTGCTTTGCAATTTTGACAGAATTCTGGCCGAAATTTCATAGCATTGCGATTGGCGATGATGTGGAGCTGACTTCACGCGGAAGTGTCAAGGGTCGTTGGAATTCCCTATAAATAGAGGTTGACCCCCTCGAGAGAATTAGAGAGTTTTCGAAGAAAATATTTTTCTCTCTGTTCATGAATGTGGTTCGCGAAGGTTGTGATATTAGCGAAGGAGAGGTGCTTTGTGGAAGCTAATCTCTCTCCGTGAAGGAAGTTCACTTCGCGAGGCCGTGTTCCCTAAAAAGTGTGCTTCGAGAAGAGGCAGGAGATTCGCGAAAAGGTAGGAGCTTCGTGAAGGCTAGTTTGAGCTTCACGAAATTGGGAGCTTCGCGAAGTAGGGTGCTTTGCAAAGGTATTTCCAAATGAATTTCTCAATGTTCAATGTCAAAGGAGTTTTCATCAGTGGACAACCTTTGAACTTCAATAGAGCATCTATCAACAGTTGAGGATGCATTCTTTCATGAAAATGAAGATACATACATGTCTATAAACTGTGAGTGGATCTTCTGAAGATGCAGGGATCTCACTCCAGTTGAGAGAACAGTGAGTTCTAAAATTGTTAGTTGTTGAAAACCATAAGGGACAATGAGTCTACTTCGAACTTGTAAAAAGCAGTTTGCTTATAGTGGAATTGGTACATCAGCACACTGCATGTGTATGCTCCTTGGACTTAGTCTAGTGAGGGTGAACCATGTAAAAATAGACCTGTCATGTGCATGATTTAAAGATTCTTCATACTCTTCATTGTGAGGGAGAGAGATAAGAGGGTATTTTCTAACAACCAATCATGATCAAAAGGGGCAGTTGATTTAATTTGGCATACCCTAATTCACCCCCCCTCTAAGGGTATCTAGCCTATTGGACCTAACAATGACTCCAATGAATTATATTGAACATTTATAGGTATTACGTATCTATTTTCATCGAAAATAAATAATTATTTATTTAAAATGTCGGTTTTAACCAATAACTCAGTGTTTTTTACTATTCATCAAAAATTGAATGTTTTCAGAAAAATACAAAAAACTCACCCTAAGCGAATTTTAATATTCTTATTTCCAAAATGAGGTCTATTTTTTCAAATTCAATACATGGAAGTTTCATTTATTAATTCAAAATTAATTCTCGTTGTCAAAACCAAAAAACATATTTTTATGAAATAATAATTACCAAAAGATTGACCTGTGTTTATGTCCACTTTAAATATGAAATTACATTGAATTACCAAATTTGGATTAAATGGTAAAAATATATTCTTATTATACTTCCAAACCATTAAAATATATAATTTAACACTCTAAATTATTTCTATTAAAAAAATTTTGATTAAAATTTACAAATATTCACTATTTTCCCAAATACGAATGTTATCAAAAAAACACCAAAAATTTATCAAAGCTTAATTTTTATGTACCGATTCAAAAAAAGAAGTTTATTTTGTGAAATTGAATATATAAAAGTGTCAAATATTGGATTTAAAAAGTGTTTTTCTTTAAAAGGTGGTAAAATTGCATTTTTGAAAAAAAATTACATCTTTTACCTGAAATTTTTTTTTGTTCTTATATTATGTCTAAGAAAAACAAAATATGGATTCTAAAATTTTATATAGTATAGAAAATTAAAATTTTATTTGACACTACTCATAATCACTTTTTTGAATGGTTATCTTGGTAATTTATGGTGTGCTCAAACTCGGTGTTGTGTGATGCACAAGTTATTGAATTACTTTTATGGGATATCATACTATGAAATTTTGGGGTGTTACATTCTCTCCTTCTTCAATAAATTTAGTCCTCAAAATTTGAAATTGTTATTGGAAAATAAAAGGTTAAAAATAGAAAATACCATTGTCAAAATCCCACTTCGGAAATTGGGTTAATAAAATTTATTCATAATAAAAGGGAAAGGGAAATGAAAGAGTCACCACAAAATTATAATCTCGATTAGGAGAACATTGGTGGAAACTAGAGACACATAAATGGAGTTAAATTTTAAATATTTATAGAAATTTATTTATGTCATAAATCACAAAGAAGTTTAAAATTGATGGCCTCAAATCCATCAATCTTTGATGATTTAAAATATCATCGGTTCAAAAAAAACATAAGGTATTATGATAACAAATTTTTTGTTTTAAGATCCCCTCCAAAATTTTTATAGAATAATTTCTTCATTGAAAAAAAAATTATACTTGACAAGTAGAGTTACAACCATTAACTAATTCCTACAAAAAACTAATCTTTCACTCTAAAAGATAATAGAACGTAAAGATATTCTATTTTTCCTAATCCTATGGGGTTTCCAAAAAAATGAATTTATAAGACATATATCAGACGTTTTTTTAAAAAAACATTATACAATAAAGGATATCACATAGGTCAGTGGTAGGTGATACACCCCTACCGCCCTTCAGTTGCGGGTTCAAATATCACGGCCTTGATGGATGCGACGGGTTGTCGCCTGACCTAATGACACCCTTTTTATAGCAATCCAAAAATAATTTCAAACTAGACCTATCAAAAATTCTTCTATCCAAACTCACAGTCCAAAATTTATATGAAGGTAAACAAAATGAAGATCCTTTTTTCCATGTAGTAACAAGTGAACATCTTCATCATGTAATCTTTTAAAACACTACAACATCCTAAATTACCCTAAAACCTTATTGATTACATTCATTCTCCCTTATTCATTATAGAATACTGGATATACAGCTTCTATCTAAAAATGTTGTAAACTCCAATAATGATGGAATACACAAATCATTAATTAGTTTCAAGGTAGTCAAGAATATCCAATATAATTTATCCAAACAATTCATCTCTTATTCCAAAATTAATAATTCAGTATCAAGATAATATTAATGTTTGGTCTTTCCTTTAACCATGTATTTTCCAGAAATTTTAACTTACCATTGAGTCACATTACTTAGTTCCACAAAATCTCATGTCCTTTATGAAATAGTACTGCAGTATGATCCTTATTTATTTCCATAATTCATATAACAGGTACATCATCGATAAAACTATGAAATGACATAATTCATTAATAACAACATAAGAACACTAATCATTCCTCTTAATATATGGTAGTATCATAATTTTATTATTATCTAATAGAATCATTTGGGGCATACTCTGATGATTTAGAAATTGATTCGTGTAGTGTCCCAACTCCATGAAGATGAAGCACTGTACATTTGAAGCCTTTTTCATACCCTTGCACTCACGTACTTGGTGTCCTTTTTCTCCTCACATATAACAGACTCCCATTCCCTTCAAAAAAGTACCAGGGTGTTTCTTCCCACAGTTATCACATATAAAAAAATCTTTATTTTCCCTCTTCTCTTTATCCATAATTCTCTATTCCATTATTTTCTTGTCTTGCTTCCCTTCGAATCCATAGGACTTAGAGAATTATTTACTTATCTTATTAACAGATGATATTATTTCGTCATATGTTGAGAATACATGGGAGAAAACTTCCCTTCTAAATGTTGTCTTAATACTATGAAATATTTGATCCTTCTTACTCCTTTGATCATACGTATTTCTGAAGTTCACCTTCCTTCTACTGGAAACCATTTCTATACAGTGGCATACACTAGATCAGTTTATGAATTGAAATGAATAATTCCAAACTTGTAAAATAACTAACTTAAATTGAACAGTTTATGGATATAATAAATAATCATAAAAATGTTTTCTTTGAGAAGGTATATACTCATAAACCCTTAAAAATGGTTTTTAAAAAAATGATAATTATCCTAAGCATATCCCCCGGGAGTGTTGTAACCAAGAGTGCATCAAAGCCCATTGTCGTGCACCGGTTCTCGTTCGAGTCTAGATAAAACCGGTGTTTTTGGGTTTTACCCCTAGGTACATCTCTGCCAGAGCTTCCTTTACCTGCTCGTATCCAGACAGGGATGTATTGCATAGAAAAATCTCAAAAACACAATAATACCAAAATTATAGGGAATTCTTCTATACCAATCTGCATTGTCTATCATAGGTATATGTGCTCTAATTAGTGTTTACCTAAATATAGTTTCCATGTTTTGTACTAAAGTTACTCTAATACCAACTATAACGCCCCAACCCCAGTTACCTAGAGTTAGTGAATTATTACATAACATTGGTCTGATCACAAAGAAATCATTTCTCAAAGGATGGATCAGTTTCGTATTATTGGAAACAAGCTTCATAAATAAGTTCAACTTTACAACTTGAAAAGAAATAAAATATGAATTTATTCCATAAGGAACATCCAAGCCTCCTAGATTAATACTACAAGTCACTAATAACTAACTTCTTTGTATCCTGGGAAAATTAAATATAAGAAAGGGGTGAGCTCAAACTCTCAGAAAGTGTAAGAAATACAACAGAAGATAACATAAATATTAAGCATGGTGAATAATTGAAATCACATGCTTTTACAAATAATAAATAGGAATACTTTAATTGTAGGAATATTAGGTGAGTACATAATTCCATAATAAAACATAATCATTGGTATTATACTAGTCAAAAGAAATCATGAACCAATGATATTATTTTCATAATTAGGGAATGTATAATGCTATACATTCTGAAACATTTTTTCAAGGCCTCAGCCATGATGTCTAAAGATGATTAAGGCCTTGGACAAAACCGTATGAAAAATTGGGAAAGCCCTTGGCCTATTCCACATCTATTGTCTCATGGGACCTACTGATGCATCGAGTATCTATAGAAGGCTCCACCCGTCACTTACTAAGTCCAATTCATTCCTCATATGAAAAGGTTTAAATATAACATAAACATTCGTATTAATACTAGTATATGAAATGTCAATACATTATCCATAAACCATGAATGGTATAAAAATAACACATCTGCAATCAAACATATCACAAAACCTTGAATACAATATGGATTATTTGTATCATAATAAATCAATTTCAAAAAAGTTTATAATCCATGAAAGGATGTTGACATAGATAAAAATGATCAGTAAAATAATTTTAGAGAAATACCCCAATTTTCATGAAATCATTTGAAAGTCTCACAATTTAAAAATGAATTAATTTATAATATATTTTTTCATCAATGTGTCCCATACCAATTTGAAACAATCTAAAATAATTATCATTTCAAATCATTCATGTCCATATAAAAAATTTCATAAAATCATTTTAAAAACATGGACATTAATTAAAAGGGTTATGGAAGATAAATATTTCAAACATTTAAAATGAAGATCTAGTTTAATAGACCCTCCCATAAGGCCCTAAAATATTCCTTTTGAAAATATTTTTATGAAATATGGGTATAGATTATATGTATGTCCCATAAAATAAATACACATGGACAATCTCAGATAACAATGAGATTGAGGAAATAAACCGTACCTTATACTTTTCCTTGGTCGAGGGTAGGTTAACCTCTTTTATAATGGTGAAATAATTTTTATTATATTATACATGAATCATATCAATTAATATGATATCATATATGATCTTTTAACATTTCTTTGTTAATAATATATTAGTATTATCGTCATTTCGGGTGTTAACTGATTCGTTTTCCTTTATATGCTTTGTTACTTAAGTAATGTTTTTATAGATAGGATGTATATTATTCATAGTTAGATTTATATTAAATCTTTAACCTTATTTTTAATCATCTAAAGAAATTGTTTCTTGAATGGATACGACAGGGAATGAATCTCATCGTGTTTGTGGTGATGGTAATCCATGCGAATGCACGAGCGACAATATCATTCTTTTGATATTAAAATAATATATAATTGAATGTTATATCATATAGACAGATTCATTATCATTTTATATTTATTATTTACATCAATTACACCTCATTATTATAACCATCCAAATATTAATGTATTGCATAACAATTACACCACGACGTGGAGACGGTAAGTCGTACGTATGCACGTATGGTGACATGTCATTCAAATGATGGATAGAATAATAAATATGGTTGTATCATACATATAATGACATCACAGTATATAGAATATATTGTAGTTTTTATTTTATAATGGAAACAACAAATATAGAATTAGTAGATGAAGAAAGGAACTTGAATGAGGTGATGTAATATTTACATCTTCTTTGGGTTCTTCTTATTGATTTGATCAAAATGACTCCATTGGCTAGATTTCTGACTAAAGGAAGGCCTCTAGGATGAAAGTATGTCACTTGAGAGGGTATTTGGGTAGGGGTTTGCTGAACCAAAAGACTTTGAAGGTGTGAATATAAGGGAAGGGGGAGTTCCCTTTTATAAGGGGGGTGAGGGGCACCATAGGAAAAGCTAGAAATATTATTTTATAATAAACTCATTTTCGGTTTATAAAGGCTACAAAATAAATTATTTATAAGATAAGGTGGGTATGAGTCGAAAATCACTAAACCAATTGGTTTTAGACAGTTTTGGGTCACTATATTAACCTTATCATTTATATTTAACTCTTAGTTAATTAGATTGACATTTAACATGTCTCTTTGTGTTTTTATATTATATGGTTAATAAACATACTATAAACTGCCTAGACAACCCCAAATTGTTCATTAATGATACAAATATAATTATTTAAGTCATTTGGATGAAAATTTGATTTTTATGAATATTTTATAAATTAATAATATAATATATTCTTTAAAATGATTTTATGTCAATTTTGACACTATTTGGTATTTTGTTTTTTCTAAATTCATAATAGCATTATTCCTTCAACAAAATTCATTTAAAAAACCCTAACATGTAATATTAACATATAAAATTAGTTTAATTCATAAAAAGTGTCAAATTGAATTTATTTTGTTATTTATAATATCAATTATATTAATATTTCATTAATTTTGTAATTACTGCACCATCATTGTGTCATAAATATATTAAATTATTTAATTTCTAGAAAATATAAATAAAATACTATTATTTACTAAATATTTTTAGATTTCTTATGAATATTTATAGTCGAAAATATGACTTATATAACATCATGTAAAAATTGATTTACTAAAATATATTTGTTTATATCAGTTTTGCTTGAACATTAAGTTAATTAAAATAAAATGTAATTATGATTCATAAGTGGCTCCATGGGGTCCCAAAATCCACCCAATAATTACCATGGTCGGACATGGCTCATCCAATATGTTTAGGATAAGTTTTAAGGTAATTTTGATTATTATAATATTCTTTTCACCATGAATTACCTGATTTATCTTTAACCGCGGTAAATAAAAGTTAAAAGTTACTATTTACAAAAAATTATTTTCATCTTATTGAACCAAATTTTACTTACTGAGGTTTACCATGTCTCTAAGATTTGTTAAATTCAACTCACAGAAGCGGTAAAATTATGTTTTATACAAATTTGCAAATTCTCCTAGGAGGTGGGTAAAAGACGGTAAAAGTTCAATAAAAAAATTTATATATCTAAACATATTATAAATTGACTCAATTGAATTATATTTAACATATATAGGTAATAGTTATATATTTTTACATAAAATAAATTTAAATAAAATAAATAATTATTTAAATAAAAAGTCAGTTTTATCCAATAACTCAGTGTTTTTAACTATTCATCAAAAATTGAAAGTTTTCAAAAATATTCCAAAAATTCACCCTAAGATAATTTTGATAATCTAATGTCAACAATTATATATATTTTATCAAATATAAAAAATAATAATATTCATTTATTAATTTAAAATTAATTTCCATTATCAAAACCAAAAGGCGTATTTTTATGAAATAATAAATACCAAAAGATTTACACGTGTTTATGTCCAATTCCAATATGAAATTACATCCAATGACCAAAATTGGATTAAATCATAAAAATATAATCTAATTATACTTCCAAACCAATAAAATACATATTTTAACACTATAAATTATTTCAATTTAAAAAGTTGTTTTTAATTAAAATTTACTATTTTTCACTATTCGCCCTAATATGAAAGTTATCAGAAAAACACCCAAAATTTATCGAAGCTAAATTTTTATGTCCCGATTCTAAATAAGAAGTATATTTTGTCAAATTGAAAATATAAAAGTGTCAAATATTGGATTTAAAAAGTTTTCGCCAGTAAAATGAGGTAAAATTTCATTTTTTAAAAAATACTTCTTTTATCAGAAAAATTGAATTTGTTCTTATATTATGTATAAGAAACACATAATATGGATTAAAAAATTTATAGAGTATATAAAATCCAAAATTCAGTTAACACTATTCATAACTTCTTTTTGAGCATCAAGCTTGGTATGTTGTGGTGTGCTCAAACTCGGTGTTGCGTGTTGCGCAAGTTATTAAATTACATTGAAGGTATAACGTACTATGAAATCATCGGGTGTTACATTCTACACTCCTTCAATAGATTGTGTCCTCATAATTTGAAAATTTTCTTTGAAAATAAAAGGATAAAATAGAAAATACCTTTGTGGAAATGCCATCTCGGAAAATGTGTTAATAAAATTTAGTCTTAATAAGAGGGAATGGGAAATGAAAGAGTCACCACCAAAATATAATCACAATTAAGAGAACAATGTTGGAAATTAGAGACACATAATTGAAAGAAAAATTTAAATATTTATAGGATGTGATTGAGGTCATCAATCACAAACAAGTGGAATATTGAAGGCCTCAAAGTCATCAATCTATGATGATTTAAAATATCATCAGTTCAACAAAACATAAGGTATTAGGCTAACACATTTTTGGTTTTAATATCCCTTCCTTAAAGATTAAGTAGTAATTTCTTCATAGAATAAAAAAAAAGTATACTTGACAAGTGGAGTTACATCATTTATCTAATTCGTACAACAAACATATCTTTCACTATAAATGATAATAGCACTTAAAGATATTCTATTTATCCTAATCATATAGGGTTTCCAAAAAATGAATTTATAATTAATCTATCAGACATTTTAAAAAAAATACATTATACAATCCAGGACATCACGTAGGTCCGTGGTCGGTGATACACCCTTTTCGCCCTTTGGTTGTGGGTTCAAATCTCACGGCCTTGCTGTACATGATGGGTTTCCACCCAACCTATTTGTTTTCATTTTTATAGAAATCCAAAAATAATCTCAAACTAGAAGTATCCAAAATACTACTATCCAAACTCACAGTCGAAAATTTATAAATAAGGTAAACTCAATGAAGATCCTATTTTCCACGTAGTAACATGTGAACACCTTCATCATGTATTCTTTTAAAACACTACGACGTCCTAAATTAACATATAACATTATTGATTACATTCATTCTCCCTTATTCGTTATAGAATACTGTATATACTCCTTCTATCCAATAATTTTGTAAACTCCAACAATGATTTAATATACAAATCATTAATCAGTTTCAAGGTAGTGAATAATATCCAATATAATTTATCCAAATCAATCATCACTTATTCCATATTTATTACCTCAGTATCAATACCATATTAAAGTTTGGTCTTTCCATCAACCATGTATTTTCCTATAAATTTAACTTACCATTGAGACAATTTTCGTGGTTCCACACATTCTCATGTCCTTAATGAAATAGTATTGCAGTACAATTATTATTTACTTCCATAATTCATATAACTGGTACTTCATCGATACAACACTTAAATGACAAAATTCATTAATAACAACATAAGAACACTCATCATACCTCTTAATCTGTGGTAGTATTATAACTTGATTATTATCCAATAGCATCATTTGGGGAATAATCTTATGATTTGGGAATTGATTCGCTTAGTGACCCAACTCCTTGCATATAAATTATTGTAAATTTGAAACCTTTTTCTTACCCTTTCAGTCATGTACCTGTTGTCCTTTTATCCACACATATAACAGAATCACATTCCCTTCAAGAAAGTACTAGGATTTTTCTTCCTACAGTTATCACATATGGGAAAATCCTTCTTTTCCCTTTTCACTTTATCCATCTTTCTCTCTTCCATCATTTTCTTGTCTTGCTTCCCTTCGAAGCCATAGGACACAAGGAATTATTTACTTATGTTATTAACACATGATACTATTTCGTCATATGTTTATAATACATGGGCGAAAATTTCCCTTCTAAATGTTGTCTTAATACTGTGAACGATATGATCCTTCATACTCTTTGGATCATAATTATTTATGGAGTTCACATTCTTTCTAATGGGCTCCTTTTCTATACAATGGCATACACTAGGCCACATTATGAATTGCAATGAATAATTCCAAACTTTTAGAATATCTAATGTAAATTGAACAGTTTATGGATATAATCCATAATAAAAGAATTGTTTTCTTTGTGAAGTTTATAGTCAAAAACCCATCATAATTGTGTGAAATGAAAATTGAGAATTATCCTAAGAATATCTCTCGGGAGTGTCATAACCAAGAGTGCAGCAAGGCCCATTATTGTGCACCTGTTCCCATTAGAGTCTAGCTCAAAGTGGTGTTTTCAGGTTTTACCCCTATGTACATATGTGCCACAACCGCCTCTACCTACTCATATCCAAACAAGGAAGTATTTCTTTGAAAACACGCAAAATATCTACAATACCAAAATTCTAGAGAGTTCTTCTATAATAATCCTCAAAGTCTATCATAGGGATATGTGCTCAAATTATAGATTAACTAAATCTAGTTTCCAAGTTTTGTACTAAACCTCTTCTGATACCAACTGTAACGCCCCAACCTCACTAACCCAGAGTCAGTGCCTTATTACATAACATTTTCATGATCACAATAAAATCATATCTCGAAAGAATGATCTGTTAAGTATTATTGGAATAAAACTTCGTACATCTGTTCAACTTTACAACATGAAAATAAAAACAATAAGAATATATTCCATTAGGAACATCCAAGCCTCCTAGATTAATCCTGAAAGTCACTCATAACTAACTTTTTCATATCCTATGAAAATGAAACATAATAAAGAGTGATCTCAAATGTTCAGTAAGGGTTTGGAATACAGTGGAAGATAATATAAATATTAAGAATGGTGATTAATTGAAACCACATGATTTTACCAATAATAAACATGAATAATTTTATGGAAAGAATATGAGCTGAGTAAATAATTCCATAATAAACCATAATCATGGGTATTCTACTTGTATAACGACCACATGAACCTACATTATTATTTTCGTAATGAGGAATTTAAAATGCCGGATATTCTGAAATATTTTTTCAAGGCCTCAGCGAAGATGTATAAAAATGATTAAGGCCTCGGAAAAAACCATATATCAAATTGGGAAATGCTTCGACGTATTCCACATCTAGTTGTCTCATGAGACCTAATGATGCATGAAGGAGATATAGCAAGCTCCACCCATCACTTACTTAGTCCAATACATTTCTCATATGAAAATGTTGAAATATAACATAAACATTCATATAAAAACTAGTATATGAAATGTCAATACATTATCCATAAACCATGAATGGTATATAAATAACACATCCACAGTAAAACATATCACAAAAAAATGAATGAAATATGGAATATTTTTATAATAATAAATCAATTTAAAACAAGTTTAAAATCCATCACAGGATGTCGACATAGATGAAAATGGTCAGTAAAATGATTTGAAAGAATTACCACTTTTTCATGAAATTTTTTGAATGTCTCTCAATTTAAAAAAGGAAGTCATTTAAAATATATTTTTGAATCAAGGATTCCCATACCACTTTGAAATTTTCAAAATGAAATACCATTTCAAATCATTCATGTCCATATAAATAAATTCTACAAATTGTTCTAAAAACATAGCCATCAATTAAAAGTGTTTAGAAAGATAAATATTTAAAACATTTAAAATGATGATCTTGTTAAATTTTCCCTCTCATAAAACCATAAAATATTCCTTTTGAAAACATTTTTATGAAATATGGGTATCGATGATAAGTATGTCCCAGAAAATACGTACACAGGGCCAATCTCGGATAATAATGAGATTTAGGAAATAACCCATACCTTGTACTTTTCCATGATCGAAACTAGGTTAACCGTCTATATAATGGTGAAATAACTGTTATTATTTTATAAAATAATCATATAAATTAATATGATATCATATATGATCTTTTAACATTGCATTTTTAATAATATCTTAGTATTATCGTCGTTTCAGGTGTTAACTGATTCATTTTCCTTTATATGCTTTGTTACGTTAGTAATGTTTGTTATGGATAGGATGTATCTTATTATATTCAAAATGATATTATGTCTTTAACATTATTTGTATTCATCTAATGAATATTAGTCTTCAATGGATACGATGGTGAATGAATCTCATCGTGTTCGTGAAGATGGTAATTCGTACGTACGCACGAGCGACAATATCATTTTTTTGATATTAAAATAATATATAAATGGATGGTATATCATATATACAGAATCATTGTCATGTTATATTTATTATTTAAATCAATAACACATCATTATTATACCCATCCAAATAATAATGTATTGAATATCAATTATACCACGACATGGAGACGGTATGTCGTACGTACGCATGTATGGTGACATGTCATTCAACGGATGGATAGAATAATGAATATTGTTGTACCATATTTATAATAGCATCACAGTATATAGAATATACAGGAGTTATTATTTAATAATGGAAACACCAAATAATGAGGACGTATAAGAAGAAAGTAACTTGAAAGAGGTGATAAAATATTTACCTCTTCTTCGGGTTCTTTCTTTTGATATAATCAAAAGGGATCCTTAGGTTGGCATTCTAATTAAAGGAAGGCATCTAGGATGATGGTATGACACTTGAGAGGGTATTTTCATAGGAGTTGGAAAATCCAAAAGTCATTGAAGGTGTGAATTTGAGAGAAGGGGGAGTGCCATTTTATTAGAGGGGTGAGGGGTACCTTAGAAAAAGCTAGATATATTATTTTATAATAAAATCATTTACGGATTCTAAAGGCTCAAAATTGAATTATTTAATGACTAAGGTGGGGATGAGTTGAAAACCACTCAACCAATATGTTTTATACATCTATCATTATATATGTAATTTGGCTGAAACTTCAATTTTTAGGAATATTATATAAATTAATAATCTAATATCTGTTTTAAAAACTTCTTTATGTCAATTTTGACACTATTTGGTATTTTGATTTTCAAAAATTCATAACAGCATTATTACAAAAAAAATTCTTTTAACCAACCCGAACATGAAATATTAACAATGAAAATTAGTTAAATTCATAAAAAGACTCAAATTAAATTTATTTGGTTATTTAAAATATAAATTATTTTAATATTTCAATAATAATGTAATTACTGCATCATCATTGTCTAATAAATAAATGAAATTATTTAATGTATAAAAAATATAAACAAAATACCACTATGTAGGAAATTTTATTAGATTTCTAATGAATATTTATAGTCGAAACGATGACTTATATAACCCCATGTAATAATTGATTTACTAAAAGATATTTGTCTATGTCGTTTTTTGCCTTTACTTTAAGTTAATTAAAATAAAATGTCATTATAACTAATAAGTGGATTCATGGGGTCCCCGAAACGACCCAAGGAATACCATGGTCGTCCATTTCTAATCCAATAAGGGTTGGACATGTGTTAATGTAATTTGGTATTATTATAATATTCTTTTTACCTTCAATTACCATATTTACCTTTAACCGCGGTAAATTAAAGTCAAAAGTAACTATTCACCAAAAAATATTGTCATCTTATTGAACTGGATTTTACTTACTATGGTTTACCATGTCTCTCAAATTTTTGAAATTCAACTCACAGAAGTGGTAAAATTATGTTTTATGCAAATGTGCAAATTCTCCTAGAAGTTGGGTAAAATAAGGTAAAAGTTCAATAAATTTTTTAATATATCTAAACTTATTATAAAATGACTCCAATGAATTATATTTACCATATATAGGTATTTTTTATCTAGTTTTACCTAAATTAAATTTAAATTAAATAAATAATAATTAAAATAAAAAGTCGGTTTTAACAAATAACTCCGTGTTTTTCACTATTCATCAAAAATTGTATTTTCTCATAAACATAAAAAAATTCACTCTATGCTAATTTTGTTATTATTGTTTCGAAAATGAGGTCTATTTTATCAAATTCATAACATAGAATTTGTATTTATTAATTTAAAATTAATTCTTGTTTTCAAAACCAAATGGCGTATTTTTATGAAATAATAAATACCAAAATATTGACACGTGTTTATGTTCAATTTCAATATGAAATTACATCCAATGACCAAAATTGAATTAAATGGTAAAAATATAATCAAATTTATACTTCCAATCCAATAAAATATATAATTTAACATTATAGATTATTTCGATTAAAAAAGATTTTTTATTAAAATATACTATTTTTCATTATTCTCCCAAATATGAAAGTGATTAGAAAAACACAAAAAATTTATCCAAGTTAAATTTGTATGTCCAAATTCTAAATAAGAAGCTTATTTTTCCAAATTTAATATATAAAAGTGTCAAATATTGGATTTAAAATGTTTTCTCCATTAAAAGGCGGTAAAATTGTATTTTTTGAAAAATACTTCTTTTATCTGAAAAATTTGAATTTGTTCTTATATTATGTCTAAGAAACACATATTATGGATTCTAAAAATTTATAATGTGTGTAAAATTCAAAAATTAGTCAACACTATTCATAACCACTTTTTGAACGGCTAGCTTGGTAAGATGTGGTGTGCTCAAACTCGGTGTTGCATGTTGCGCAAGTTATTGAATTACTTGGAAGGGATAACGTACTATGAATTCTTCAGGTTTTTCAATGACACACAGGCATAAGGGGGAATTTATCAGCACTAGCTAAAAGAACTGATAAATCAAACATTTTTCAGTGTTAAAAAATGCACTGATAAAGGTTCAATTTAGCAGTGCCTTTTTTCCCATGGATAAATGTTTTTGATAAAAATATTTATTATTTTAAATAAAATTTTAATATATATATTCAAAAATAATTATTATTTATATACATTGAATAAATAAATCGTGTTTTTAATTAATATATATTTCTCAATAATTCAAATATATATATATATATATATATTTATTTGTTTAATAAATTTCATTATATAATAAATAAATTTATTATATAAAATATATTTATTATATTGAAATATTTATATTTATATATTTATAATTATATATTTAAAATTATATATCTAAAATTATATATTTATAATTATATATATTTCTTATTTAATATATATATATATATAATTATATTTAAATTCTTTTTAAATATATAATTTTAAAATTATAATCATATATTACTATAAAACACTATATATAAATATAAATAAATATATGCTTCAAATGAATTTGTCCAATTCATGCACGAATATAAATGAAGTTCATATGTAATATATTAATCATAAATGATCAATTATACATTACACTTTCATTCCTATTCATATTATCTGTATATATGATTTGTTGATTTATGATATCTTTACTTTACTTGGTGTGTATGATTCATTCATGTTCCCATGAAGTTATTATGTTCTCAAAAATAAATAAAAGCATGATAAATATTTCTAAATAATAAATATATTTATTTATAATTAGAAATATATATATATATATATGTATTTAAATAACCAGAATATTATTAAAAATATATTAATAATAATTAAAATTATAATTATATATATATAATTATAGAAATATAATCATAAATATATAAAAATATTTTCACACATATACAAATATTTTATATTTATAATTATAAAAAATATATATGTAAATAATTATAAAATTGTAATATTTATATTTATTATATTTATAATCATAATTAAACATAAATATTTATTTATTTGTAGCCATAAATATAAATATATTTAGAAATATGTTTAAATACATATGAAACTAAAATAAATATATTAATTTATATAATGTCATATATATTTATATATATATATATATTTAAATACTTATGAAATTATTACAAACATATTAATTATATATTCTTTTTATAATTTTATAAATATTTATAAATAATATATTTATTATTTTCTTAATTATAGTTATAAATAAATATATTTGTATTTGATGTCGTACATATATATATACACATATTTAAATAATTATGAGAGTGAAGTAAATATATTAATAATATATATATTTGTACATTCATAATTATTTATTTAAATACTTATGAAATTATTTAAAATTATATAATTAATATATTTAGTTGAGTTTCCTAAGTATTTAAATATATATATATATGACTATAAATGTATATATATTTATTTATAATCATAATTATAAATACGATAAATATAATTATCATAAATATATTTATTTTAATTTCATAATTATTAAAATATAAACATATATATATTGTAATTTCATAAATTTATTTATTTATTTATTTTTCACTATATTTAATTAATATATTTATTTTAATTTGCTAATTATTTATATATATATACCATATTATTTATATTATTGACTACAATTAAAATATATATGTAATAAATATATAATTATATTATATATATATTAAGTTAGAGTTATTAAATAATTATAAAATTATAATAGACTTATAAAAACATAATTCTAAATAAATATAAAAATATTTAAATAATTATAAAATTATTATAAGGATAGTAATTATATATAATTATTAATATAATCAATATATTTGTTATAAATGTATAATTATAAATAAATATTTATATTTTAAATACTTCAATATAAAAGACGATATATTAATAGTCTTGTCAGTGCATTTTAGTAATGATAAAGGTGTGTGTTATAATCACTTTCTATCTTAGCAGTGATAAAACTACTATTATCAGTGCTTATAGTCTAGCGCTGATAATGAGATTACCCTATTTTATAAATTATCCCTTACAGTCTCCTCCTCCTTTCTCTCAACTCATGCTCTTGTGGAAGACGAACACTACTGACGCCTGCTCCTCCTCCTCCTCGGCTATCGACTCCCCCTCCACTACTACCACCGCGAAGCCCTCCTCCTCATCCTTCTACTCCTCCTCATCCATGGTCATCGACCCATCCTCCTCCACTCCACCACTACGAAGCAATTATCATCCTCCTTTGTCACATGCTCCTCCTCCTCAGCCGCCGACTCAGCATTCTTCTCCACCGCTACCACCCGCCCTCCTCCTCCTCTGACACAAAAGCCTACCATCGTGAAGCCTTGTTCTGCGTACCCCACTTCTGCCATCAAACCCCAACTCCAAGTGAATCTCTCTTCCTCTGTGAACCCACCTTCACCACAAATCCATCTACTCAAGTGCTACCGCTGTGAGTATTCATGTAATTATAAAATTACACTTTTTTTCAACAAGTATGCGGTTAGCTATTAGATGTTGATGGCCCAATTAATGTTTAGTGTCCTAGGAATTGGTTTTTCGGTGACATTGATAATTAATCCCATTTTTGTCTAGAGATCAGGTCATAGAATATAACATATCCATTTTTAGTTATGTTTTATCAGTGTTGGTTAACATGTTTTCATTGTCTATTTACATATGGATATCGTTTAATGATTCTATCTAAATTCATATAGTGATGTTGGAGTTTCATTTAAATGAAATTCAACGTGATATAAAATATTTAATCATGCATTACATTCAATCAAACATAAAGAAATATTTTTAGGGAGACTCATATAAATGTACTAAAATAGAACAAAATACGACATTATAAGTAAATAAAAAAAATTCCAAACATTGTTCATGTCTCTTAAATCAATCAAGATACCCATTCCAGAATCTCAGTAGGACCTATTCATGGTTATTTAAAAATAATGGACTCGAGACCCATTGGATTTCAATCAAAGGGTTTAAAATGAATAATCTATATCCAACCACCATGGTTCCCCATTAATTTGACACTATATATCTTTAGTACACATGTATGAGTGAATAAACCAAATATTAATAGCTAGAAATAAAATCATTGTGATTGGATATTGTGTGTTGATGGTGGTGATAAAACTCCCAATCCAAAATAATTTGTTCAAGAAGTGTTATCAAACCTATGATACCCAAATTAGATATATGTTCCATTATTTTCATAGTCATAATCTCATAGAGGAACACATATGAGAAAGTAAAAACAATTATAGAGACACATTTATTGTAAAATCGATAAAAGTTATTCGATGGGAATTTATATGTGTACATGTAATGGATCAAGAAAAAGGAATAACATAGTTAGAATAATTTATATGGGAAATAAAGATATCTAATATTAGATGAACTAGAATAATATCATCAAAAATGGAAAACATATGAACTATTCTGTGCCTACAATATATATGTCAAAAATAGAATATAATGTCCCATTCTAATAGAGTATGGAACATAACTCGGAAAGACATTATATTGTTTTTACCTTTTATATCAGCACCCCAACTATAGTCTTCAAACATAGAATATTTAAACCATTATTGAAGAGAAATTAATAATATGATACCTAGAATAATTCATATAACTCATGCACCATGAGACCCTATCAAAATATGTATTTTTTTGGTTCACCATGAAGGTCCAACCCTAGTCCATGCTGCAAATAGCCCCATGGCATAGATCCCAACTCGAAGGACAATATAATCATCGGTCAAAAATGTAAATTTTAGTTTCGAGCCCTACCTTTGGGCACTGATATTTAGAATAAGTAATCATTATTCTTGGTTATTAAGGTCATAACTGAGGATATGAAAATCTATAAGGTTCACCTCCTTGATGAGGCATCCAATAACAAATATCATTGATTAGGATAGTTCATGAAGATGATTAATACATCTCACAAGATGATTCCCTAGTTATGGTGTTGCTATCAACACATACCCAATTGTATTGTTTTGGAGTGATCAGGATTAGGTTGTACATGATTCAAACATCAAGTAGAAGATGGTTTCCAACATTAAAGATATGTTAAATTATGTTCTTGTGAATCTTATGTCTTTATCTATTACTTTTTCACTCCACATTTGTACTATAGGAGTAAACTATATTATTCATACTAATTATTCATTGGAGACATGATAAATCTTTTATAGCATTATGTTTTATAAAATGTTTGTTGTTTTTTATTTAGGTATTCTTTATAATGTGCCCCTCTTGGTATTTATGTCTTTGTGAAAATTCTTAAGGGGTTATTTTAAAATGATTCATGTTTTTTAAGTGATTCATAAATAATTATATGTGTTCAACATAATCTTCTTTGGTTTTAAATATCCCTAAAATGGTTTAAAAATTAATTGGGGTTTTGTTAATGAGAATTGATCATTAGTATCCTAATATTAGTAACGAGCCAAGAAACCATTTTCTTGCATTATAATTAGATGGATTAAAACCTTTTTTATTTCAAAGAAGCACTCATAATACATGGTTGGTTATTTTAGAAAATTATAACATTCCATTGTGGTTATGAATGAAAATAAAATACATTATGTTATCAATACTTGTATTAGGATCGAAAAAACTGGGTAATGATATTGAAGTTTAATTGGATCCATTGAATGTGGATTTGAAATTGTTGTGGGATTTAGGTGTTATGTTGTATAATAATTACAAAAATAAAGACTTCACTTTGGGATCCATGTTGTACCGAATGATAAATGTCTTTTTTACTAATGGATATTTTTCAACATATAGGATTAAAATAACTCAAGGTTGTCCCATCTGTGAATAAGATACAAAGTCAATTATTTTGAAACATTCATAAAAACCTATTTTTCTAGGAAATCACACACTCCAACACCAAAGACATATGTACCTATCTTGGATGATATCATTTGATGGATGTTAAGAAGAATGTATAAATCCATCTCCACTAACAGGTCATCAACTACTAGAGAATGTAAAATATTTGGAAACCACATTTTATTAACCATTTTCATAAAACTATACGAAACATAGTTGGAAAAAGAGATCATTTTTTTTGAATTACTATACTGGATTTTTGTGGATGTCAGACACATTACTAAAATTTTGCATGTTGAAAAAAATGTATGTGACAGTTTCATCAGAATTTTGTTAAATGAACCTATAAAATATGATGGAATAAAGGATAGGTTAGATTTAGATTCCATGGGACTACAAGAATATTTGGTGCTATCGATTGGGGGAAATGAACTTTTCTTCCTTCAGAAGCTTATACTCTTTCCAAACAGGAGATATATCATTTTTGGAACCAATTGAATGATGTAATTGTTACTTATGGGTATTCATCGAATATCAAGAACACCATGTCAATGACCATCTACATTTATTGATTGTACTTTTATAGAGGAACATATTTAAAATGTTTATTCCTGTGAAATGGTAGGAAACAAATGATTGGTGTCTAATAATAAACACGAGTGTCGTAGTTTGATGGGGTTTGAAAAAATCATGAAGAAGAAAGTCAAAGGCATTGAATTCTTGGTGGGATAGAATACATAGGGTTAACTTTTAAACCACAAAAAGGCAATGTTGAGTAGATATAATGGGATTTTCACATGGCAATGTGTTCCAATTGATGTATATTCATGGAACCGTGTTGTGCCCAAGCTAATGAATCTAATGTATGAAGAGATTGTGGAGACATTATGATATGATTTATTGAATTTACAAAACTGTAAAATATTTAAACAATGACTTACTCTTCATCATCCATTGTAGAGTGAATTTATAGTAGATGAATCCCATATTAAATATATATTAATGATTCATGGATGGATTCATGGAGGATTTCACACAATTCTAACTTGTCATTATCCTAATGAAGAAGAATGGAACATAAAAACACACCCACCAGTTATCTATGCTAACCTGATAGCCATAGAAGCATGGGATGGATTTACTTGATGTCATATGGATGTGACCTTTCAGGTACATTGTGGCCAGAAATATGTTGGTTGATTATATGTGTGTTCATCACGTTGAATGTAATTTTTTATTAATAAAATAGAAAATGAGTGTTGGAAATAAAGAATGTGTATAAAAAACATTGTAGCCATATCATTAAGTGAGGATGGGGTACACTTCACTTGAAAAAACATTGTTACATATTTTTAATTTACCGTATTATTTTTATGTGAAATTAAAGAATAAAATATTTATGTCACTATGTTTATATGTAGGTTGAAAAATCAAAATAAAATTCGACTTCCATCCCACACCATGTAACATGGAAGGAGTAACAGGTAAATAATGATGGGATAATAATAGATGAAAATACACAAAATGTGTGTGAAACATATGTATGTATTATATAATAAAAATTTATTTTCATTAAATTTCTATTACATAACAATGATAACTAATTTCCCTATATTTTCTATCTGATATATTCTTAGGATTCAAAAATAGATATATATGTGGGTTTTAGGGTAACACTGAGAACATATTTTGATAAAAAAACAAGAGGCAATCAAATTAAATTAATAAATCATATGAGAGAATGAATATCTACCCATAATGGAAAATTGTAATGGTAGAGATATAATATTGAAACAATGATGATAGAGAGGAAAAGGGAAAAATAAACTAAAGAACAACCACTATGTAAAGTCCCCCCCCCCATAATTTATGAGGCTAGACATTATGCAATAACAGATTTTTGAGTAGTGGTAATCAACATTATGATAATTTTTTTGTTGAAATGTACATCAGAATGACAGTGATACCATTACTATATAAATATTCTATAGGGTTATAATGATTGTGATTTATATCTAGAAACACACACCCATCACCTTCTAGTGAGGGGTAAAGGGTTCAATATTTAAAACAACATGCTTCACATCAGACCACATCCAATAGGGAATGAGAATGTGTTGACTAGTGTATCTCATGAGATGACCATCGAGCTACCGATTCTAATTCATGAAGTTGATACTAATATGATTGAATAATTGTTGGAAAATTCATCACATGATCGTGAAATATTGTGAAATATGTCTAAAAAAGAGGTATTCATTTAAAATATTATTTTCAAGATAAAACATAAAAAATTAATGAAAAATAGTCAGTCCCAATGAATGTTATTATAGAAGGACAATGAGATAGGGATGAAACAAAATACCAACTCAAAACCATCTAAAGGATTGGCCTACTGATCAAAAAGATATAATAACAACCCCATTACCCAACATGTTCTATATCCACATTTAATATCATTCAAGGATCATGGGGATACAAAGTTCAAATATGGTCACAACAACTTAGTTGAATTTTAAGAAAATATGTATAGAGAGAAAGATCACGACTTCCTTGGTAATGAGAGTGGAATTGAAATACATGTCTATGAATGACTAGATGAGTAAGTTGTAAATGTATACATGATGTATCTATGAATTATTAGATATTCTCAAAGATGAGATATTGTGTTAATTATGAATAAATGTAGTTCATATTTTTTTGTAGGCATGTATATGAAAAACAATTAATTAGGCGATGTCTGATAGTCATTGTCGATAATTTGGATACATTGATGATTTACATCTTGGATTCAATGCATGGATATGCAAAAAATAGTTCACACATGATGGTGTTTTCCAATTGGTAATAAACTACATACAACTTTTTATTACTAAATATCTTGTTATATATTGGATATTATCTTTCAACAGGGATTATGTTATGATAGGCTGGTGTATCGATGTTTTGAAAATCAAGGAATCAGGACATGGTCAAATAACGAGGACGAATTAAATTTCTACAAATTGATAAGTAATAGCATATATAAAATAATATTTCATTATAAAAATACATATTAAAAAAAATTACTTATTCTCCTCAATGTTTTTTCTATATCCAAAATAAACCAATAAAAATGATTCTGGTTATTATGTTAGTAAATATATTGGATATATCATATTCCAAGAACAAACATGTATCCATAAAGCGATTTTTTAAATTATAATTACTATTTCATTTAAAAAATTTATTAACCCTTGCGATATTTATATTATTCCATTATTTTAATGAAATTCAAAAAGACTCATATTCACATGATGATATAGATGTGTTCAGAAACGAATGGGTAGAATATTGGATGAATTAATGTAAAAAAATAGCTTGAGGATGGGACTTCCATTGAAGTATTATATTGATTCATATTTATGTTTAATTTTATTTTATTAATATTACTCACCTACGAATTTTTTTCTTATACAGGTGGATTCTATTTTTAGATTCAGGGTGGTTTGCTCAAAGATGCTCATGCTCTTGAGAGATTAGTCATCGATATAGAAACTGAGGTAATGAAAACAGGGAAATGGGTCAAGAATGGAGAAAGCTGAATTCCTACTACACATTAAATTAATTATTTTTTTCATCATTTTATCTACTATTTTTAAGTTAATTTCCTTATATAATACATTTTTTCATAGATCATTTGGGAAGTGATTTTTACCATTAACCTATATACAAAAACCTAGAACATATAGAATATGTTGAGTATAATGAATGACTTCTCTATAGTTGAATTCAATGTATGACTTTCCAAAATATCTGTCATTAATATTTTCCAAACTACTGTACTAATTAGTCACTTCTCAATTGGTCTCACGTCAATATGATACACAGTGCACTCTGTATGAATCAAATTGTATGTTTTTAGTTTTTAATATTCTTTGATCATTTATGACCAATGTCTTCTAAACTACCATGATTTGATCCATGTCTCATAATTTTGAAATATGATACAGAACGTATTATTTTCTAATGTTAATATCACCTTCTTCTATCTTTATTCTAATGATTTCCTTATATGATCTTTGATATCTACATTTTTTAAACTTATTAAGAATATATGATCCACCCTTTACAATGTTTCATATCATTAGTTTATTTGGAATGTTTTTTGAATGATATATACATGACAGTTTCTAGTAATTAATTAATTAATGAGATACTCTTATGAAGAAGTTCATTATTTTTTCATGATTCTAAAATAATTCGACCTAACCTATTCTAGAATGGATAATAATGTTATGTAAGGAATATTAATCTACTAAGATTTGATATTTATTTTTAAAATGAAAGGTTCATTATAGTTGATATCAATACCACTAACCTATTCAAAACATAGCAAAAATAACAAGTGATCTGTATCACTCAAACTGTGTCTTTTTAGTTTAAATTAACATTGATTTTAGTAAAAAGAACATGTGACATAAAAAACTAAGAAAATGAAGTCGCAATGATTTTACATATTAGAAAAATGATCCATGACCCATTTTTATTTGAACGAATCACCCTCAACCCAATCTGTTTTACAGTTTTTATGGTATGTCATTAAGTGTATATTTTTATATTAAATTTTCATTAAATTTTCAAAAAAGAAAATGTAACATACTAGAATCCAATAAAATGCATTTATTTTGTTTTTTTAAAGGATCAATGAGTATTTTTTGATGTTTATCAATCAATAAATCCTAAATCTGAAAGACAAAGTGACCGATATAAGAAAAAATGACTGTTATCTATTTATAATTGACATTTTAGTTCAAAATGTGTCACTCACTAGAATACTAGAAAACATGATCCCATTGTATAGATAATTTATTACAATTATTTATATGCCATTTTTGATATGTATGAAGTATTATCAAGTCAAACTGATGTACGATGAGACATGTATGACTCATAATGCATGTTTTCATTTTGAGAGTACGTTTTAGTAAAAAAAACATGTTTGACACAATGAAAACCAATAAATCATATTCTTATTTTATTGATACTATAATAAAATAATTTATACGCCATTTGTGACCTATAATAATCATCCACTCTTCAATATGATGCATGGTGTGGCCTGTATAACTCAAAGAGTATCTTTTTCTTTAAAATTAACTTCAATTTAAGTAACCACAATAAGTGAAAAACTAAGAACTATGAAAAGACATTTGGATTGTTTTTATATTTTTTGAAAAAGATCCATGAGTCATTTTTTATGTGTAAGAGTCATCAAACCTCAATACGATATATGGTGTGACTAGTATGACTCCAAGAATCTCTTTTTATTTAAAATTGACATTATTTTATGTAAATCCAAAAAGTGACATACTTAAAACTAATAAAAAGCATTATTATTTTTTAGATACTTTAGGCAAACAATCCATGATATACATGGGTCATTTTGGACTTAAATGAATCTCAGTACGATGATTTTTGTGGTCGGTATAACTCAATGTGTCTCTTTTTATTTAAAATTCACATGAATTTTAGTGAGTTCAACAAGTGGAATACTGAAAACATTGAAAATTAATTCAGATTATTTTGATACATTAGTTAAATGATTCATGAGTCTTTTTTGATTTGTAAGAGTCAATTGCACCAAAATATGACACATGGTGTGATTGGTATTACTAAAAGTGTCAATTATTATTTAAAATTGACTTTAATTTTAGTAAAAACAACATGTGACATACTCATTATCAAGAAAACATATTCTAATTGTTTTCAAATTATATAATAAAAATTTATTAGTGATTTTTGAAATGTTGGTTTCATCCTCACAACATTACAACACATGGTGGTTCCAATATAACTCCATTTGTCTCTTACTATTTAACACTAACATCAACCAAAGTAAAAATAAGTGACATGATAAAAATTGATAAAATTATTTCATAATGTTTTGATACCTTTTTAACATAATCCACGAGTCTTTGGAGACATTTAAGAGTCAAACGAACCAAAATCCAACTCATGGTGTGACTAGTATGACTAAGAGTGTATGTACTCTATTTAATATTTACTTTTTAGATCAGAATGCACCACTCACTAAAAACATAGAAAATGCTCTTTGAATATCATGATAATTTAGGAAATTTATTTATAAGTCATCATTGAGGTGTATGAAGATTTCTCACATCAAATTGTCAAACGATGTGACTAGTATGAGTCATAAAGCGTTTTTCCAGTTTCAAATTATATTTGAGTAAAAAACTCATCTAACATACTGAAAATTGAGAAAACATATTGGGATTATTTTTATAATAGAGTAAAATGATCTATAATTCAGTTAGCAGCATTTAAGAATCATCCAAACATCAATATGACACACGATGTGGCCATTATAACTCCAAATATGTCATTATTAATAATTTAAATTGTTTTTAGTAAAAGAACATGTGGAAGAATCAAAACTGAGGAAACACATTCATATTTCTTGATATTTTAGGAAAACGATCCCTAACTTATTCGTAATGTGTTTCATTCGTCCACACCTCAATATATTGCATGGGGTGACCAATGATAAATTGAATGTTTATAAGATGATTTAAAAATGAATTTAGGATAATATTACTAAAAATAAATTCATTTTTAATTCTTGATTTGACCCCTAGGGATTCCACTATGGATTGAGAATAAAAAATTTGAAAAATTTCACTTGATGTAATACATTTTTCTATATAGAAGTTGCATGCCTTTTCCACCTATTATGACATTCACATTGAGTAATTAGATGTGAAAAAAACTATCCTTCATATTTAACTAAAACAGAAATTTTTTATTAATCTTCATGATGGTTATTCGAAATATTTTAAATCTCAACAGGTTTTTCTTAAAAAGATCCATGTATGGTTTAAAACAAGGCTCTAGAAAATTGTATTAGAAATTTTAGTCATTCATTATTAATAAAAATTTTACTTGGAGTCAGTATGATGATTTTTATTAATTCAAGACTTTCAACAACAACATTAATTACCTTATCTTATATGTAGATGGAATTTTGTTTATTTTTTATAACATGAATCTCATTGTTGTTATTAAAAATCAATTAAAAGTCATTAGTGGAAATTATGGATTTAGGGGCTGAAAAACATATCTGTGGTCTATAAATTGTTAGTGAAATACCAAATATAGTGTTTTACCTTTTCCAATATAATTATGTTTTGAATTTTTTTAAAAATATACATGTTTGAATCTCTCAAACCTCTAAATATTCAATTTTGACACTATTTCCTACATGATATAAGAAAGTCATTAACTGCTGATGTTTTTAGTACTTTTGGAGGCCCTATATCCTATAAATGTAATATTAAATCCATAGTTACTCTTTTAACCATAGAAGTAGGATAAATTACATTGATTTAGACTGTCAAGGAAGCTTTATGGATCACAAGTTGGTATTTTCAACATAACCTATATTTCCATATTATTTCATTTTATAGTGACAACATTTTTTTGATATATTTATCCAAACATCTTATATTCGATTGTAAATATAAATAAACTGATATAAAAATACCTTTTAGGAGGTATGAAATTAAATTTGGAACCATATGTGTCAACAAGATACATAGTGATAACAAAACGGATGACATATTCAATAAAGCTATGGTATTATAAAAATTCAAATTTTGATTAGATATAAAAAATTTTGTTCCCATTGCATGACTATAAGTTTAGAAACTTGACCAATTTCAAATGAAAAAGGTTCTATTTTGTGATAATAGGTGTTTTCAATTATAAATAAGATTATCCATTATTCCTCCATTTCATTTTGGTAATATAAATGTATGAAAAATGATTAAATTTTCTATATTATTATTCTTATCAGATTTAGTTTAAAAGACATCAATAACTTTCTCCCCCCTATTATCTTTACCATACATATGATTTTGGGTTTCAATAATTCTTTCACTTGGCAGTTTTGGGTCCATATGTGTGAATGATTTTGGTTGGTTGTTTTAGTTTAAGGAGCAACGCGGTGTTAGGGGAACAATGACCAATAAATGTTCAGTCTTATCACTATTATATAATTCAGATATTTTGATCTGTCTCTCATTTGATGTGGAGAAAATACTAGAAATCATTAAGGTTCCTTTTCATCATGGTAGATCATGGCCTGTCATCCTCAGATTCATCACACACCTTATTTTAGTAGATTCTCAATGAAATTATCATACTACCAAATTCATTTCCTTTTTGAGTGTTCAAGAACATCCAAAGGATACTAAATCATAAGATCTTGGCATTGAAAATGTATTTTTTTCTAGATTCATTAAGATAATAGGACTACCGGAAAGCCACCTTCTCCGGCCTATACTTATTTCAGTTTCTTCATACTTCAGTTATGAAGATACAATTTTTTAATTCATTATAATTATTATTTACTATCATGTTGGATTTTATGTTGTACTATTTTGATCTTGAGCTTCAAAAATTTGTGTGTTGGAGTTGTCCATGTAGATCTAGAACAGACCATATCATGTTAAATATATTTTCAATATTTTTGGATTAATTTTAATTGTTTTTTATTCTATTTAATGGATTGAATATGTTTTTTGTTTAATTTATGCATTCTGATATCATCGTGAATCACCTATGTCTATTTTTTACTAGTATTTAAAATCATCCTAACCAAAAATATATTTAAAATTAAATTACCTAATTGAATAACCTTGAATTGATCTTGGTAGTTTATTTGGGGTGTATACTTAATGTTTTCCAAGAAACATAATTATGGTATTTAATTGAATTTTTTTTCTAACCATAGGCCAGAAAGGGGACCCATTATCCATTTTTGATGTAGAGAAATAGGTCGATCCCAACCACCAATGGGTGGCATGAGATACAATTTCATATAGGGAGCATAAGGTTGGTGGGAAGAGGAGAAGGGGGCACACTACATGAGCGGTTGCATGATTAGGAAATGTGGAATGAAGGTGACCTCGTACTCACATCTAACTGTGAGAGGGATGTTAATTGTTTATTAGGAATTGGACCACTGTTAAGATAATAAGTGTGGGAGTAGAAACTATGTTGGAACGGTAGATATATCAGAAATGATATGTAAATAACAGGGTTTATTTTATCATGTGATTCCTAGCCATTTGATCGAATTGGTGAGGGTCTCATTTAAACTCAATTAGATATGAGTTATGATTTAAAAATTATAACTCTTTTGGGTGAACATAATGAGAATTCCATGAAATAATCCTATATGGAGTATACTATATATTATGTTATGTCATTTCAATTTTTGAAGAGATACAATGTATTTTTCAATGTCACAAATAGTTGAATGTCCTAACATATTTTTCAAGATTTTAATTTGTTTAATGTGATCTGACTTTACTTGAAAATACAATATATAATAATTTAATTACCTGCTAAATCTTCTGAAGAGACATCATATATTCCTCCCATGTTCTATCATCCTGTTCCCAAGTGTTGGACGCTAGAACCATTCCATCTTCCCATAAGAGTGGTCTGTTAGAACCTTATTCCTTTTTATCATTTCCCATTAATGTTTCATCCTGCTACATGTGCACCCCATGTTTTAGAGCAAGCCGTGGGTCTTGATCCACCATCAATAGATTGAATGATCTACCTACATTTTTCTAAATTATTCAATCTGTATTCTCCCGTTTATCCATTAAAGGTTATGGAATGTGATCTCCATGCTTCTAATAGAGTTTTCTTGGTAGTCAGTTGGTGCGGTAATTCCACTTCATCCTTAGGTGGATGTAGTTGTCACGGGGGGGGGGGGGGGTGATTGTAATAGATTTTGTTAATCGTTCTCATAAAAATAACATCACGATCCTTTTGAGGTCGGTGATTAATGGATTCTATAATCATTTACGTGCAATTCTAGAGTTAACATGTTTTATCCCACTAGATCACAGTGGAATTAACATAATAAATATTTAAACTGTATAAATAAATTGGAATCGATCATATGTTATTGTGTCTTGTTTTTCTAGATAGTGTTATATCTAAGATTTCATTGTTTATCATGTAATTCTAGATGGAAATTGTTAAATTCCATAAACTGGTATTAATTATAATTATATTTCAAAGATAAATAAGCTTGTAAATGAATATGGTTGTTGTTGTTAAAATTTGATTCTAATCAAACTAATGAAGTAAGCATGTTTAATTATTTTGATAGCTTAATATTTATTTTGACCATTGATGGAACCAATATATAATAAATAGGTGAATATCATATGGATTAATGAAGTATCTATTTTTTTAATAGATAATTCAATGAAAGGTTCTGTGGTTCCCTATTTCCTGTAATATCGAGTGATTTGTGGATTGGAGCCATGAGTGCTCATTATGTCTGAAGGATGGAGGCATTGTTTAAGGTCTAAGAGGCAAGTTGATATGATTTTGGTTTTCTGGTGCTTGTGTTGGGATGTGAACATGGGTGGATGTTGTGACATGTAGGGTCATGGAGGCCCCTTGGTTGTTACGGAACTTGACTTCTAGAGTGGTGAGATGAATCAGTTTATGCATGTGGGTGTCGGGGTGGACACCAGAGATGATGAAATGAGTTTGATGTGAATGATTAAATGTTTACTAATTCTTGTTGGTTTTTTATCTTCTTTACTTTCCCCACTTCTCAAGGAATATTTTCTTACTTATCCTCCTTCAAAAAGGGTCGATGATTCATGGAGTTTTCCATGCTCTTTTTGTGTTTTTCTATGAGAGGGAGGATGGGTCTACACTCTTGATATAGGTAAAAAAGACTTTAAAATAGTTCATCTACACACCAGATTGATCCCCCTTGTGTTTAGTAGCTTATAATGATTTTTCTAGAATGCATACGAATATGGAAAAATAATACATCTATTATTAAGTCATTGAATAAATAATGTTAAACCATGGGGTTGGAGTCTTATTATTTTCTATTCTAAGTTAATATTTCTGAGATGCTATGGACTTGGTTTGGTTTTTCCTAGATGGTATGAAACATTGATTTGATGCAAATAAAATAAAATGTGGAATTGTTAATGGTTAATTATATGTTTCATTAATTAATTAATGGAAATTGATACTAATAGAAATTGAATGATGTAATTTTATAAATATATTTATATGGTTGTCTTCTTATAGGATACCTAGTATTAGTCGTGGAAGTTGAAAGTTTGAGAGACGTTAGTTATGGTTAAGTCTAAGACTAGGTTATTCCCATAGTGTGGTTGTGGGTTATAGTATACTTTGTTCTTTTTGTGTTTCTATATGCTAATCCACCACATCATTTAGGGAAACGTACACCCCAGGGATTATGAGCCATGGGGTGTTTTCACCATCATTTTTGTTATACGATGGATGGTTGACTACCCCCTTTGGTCCCTCTCTCTTTTCATGGTAGTTACTTTTTATGGTAGGAAGATTAGTTAGTTTTCCACATATATGTGTGTAGAGAGATTTAATGTCGTGTGGTTATTCACGCACACATATTCTGGATATATTATCCAATTTAATAAAATAGGTGAAACATGTATTGGCTATGATGGCTTAAGGATCCTTACTCGGTGTAAGGGAAATAATGGTTTAATGTTTAATGTAGGATGTATGATACACATTAAAAATGATGTGGGGGATCCCAAAAAACTACCTAGTTACATTTATTACATTGATGCAGTGGTTGTGTTTCATGAGGTGCATGTCGTTGTGCATCACCTAGGTTTCTGTGGGAAAACCTTTTTGCAAAGAGATACATAGGATACACGATGTTGGGGAAAAGCAGCAATCCTATGGGGAAGTAGTAGAAAGGTACCCTTGATATTTTAAATTATATTATATACTATTTTATGTTATACATGGTGAGAGTATCCATGATTAGGCTAGGAAGATAGTATACTTATTTAGGTGATTAGTAAGTTTTAGGTTCGGTTCACTGTGCTTTAGCATGATTTCATTACTTTTTCACGAGAGGCTTTAGGAAGGAACCTAATAATTATATTGTTTTAATTCCCCTACGTATATATAAACTATTTTTCAGATCACATGGTGTAGTTTGGATATCATGATGGTTACTAATACCTTGGGGATGTAGGTGGTGATATGTCTTTGTGGTCGTTGGTGTATATTTAATTTCTTTTGTTACTAGAAGTTTTCCCTTTTAGATGATGTAGTTATCGCATGATATTACATAAGTGTAAATGGGTTTTCATTTTTACTGTTATATGAGTAGGAGTTGGTTGGTGAATGTATTATCTATAACTTTTTCATTTGTTCTCTTAGAGTGTAATGCCTCCCATTTGGGTGTTTAATATACCATCAGTTCTATTCTCCAACCTGGGGCCTACAAGGGGAGGTTCTCGGGGGGTCAATATCTCACTTATCACAGTTCTGACCCAGGAGAGGTACACCTTGTGTGGTGGGGGTCATGAATACATGGAATCAAATGTCTTCATCGGGGATAGGATGGAGTTTGCTGTTAGACATAGGTGAGGATGCCTGGGTTGGTAGGGAAACTGTGTCAGTTAGGTTTAAGAACTGATGTAAACACTAGATACCAGCTGAGACATTGGCGTTTAGAACCTCGTGTGAACAGATTCACTAACAATTATGTTTATAGTGTCTAATAAACTATGGGATAATTGATTAATGGTAAAAACCTAGTAAATGATCATGGATCACTCTTCTATATAACAATGTTTTAATGGGTAGACCATGGGATAGGTTAAACTAAAATAAATAAAAGAAAAATTTTAATTATTTAATGTTGAACTTTTTTTATTCATGGATTAGGAGATATAAATATATTTTTTTATGCAGGTACGTATCCAAGTCAATGTCCTCATTAGTTTCGTGTAGAATATGTCCAGCAGGCTATGCCGGCAGATCGCTATAGTGTATTGGATGATAATGAAGACACATGGAGGGTGACACTTTGCAATTGTTTCCTCCAGAGTCTATAGATATATGAGGGTCAGAATTAGATGCAGCCACGAAAAAATAGTTAGAGGAGGTTGAGATATTATTTAGTTTTATCTATTCTTGGAAAGAGAATTGGGTGTCTTTGGTGTCTATAATGATGCATGAAGAGGAATGTGTGTGTAATTTCAAGGATGAGGAATGTGCAAGACATTTTGAGGAGGCTTGGTGTCATAATATCTAATGAAAGGTTTCCCCTTTTAGGCTTATGTCATAACATGAGGTGCTGGATAGGGGAGTGGTTATCGAAATTACATTAGCAAAAATTAGATCACCATGAGAGGGGAGTCCTCAGGATTCTTAATAATGCAAAGATATGGTCAGGGTTTTCCAATTTTTAGGGAAGAAAAGTTTCATTTCGACATGGGGTAGGACTGAGCCCTCAGGTTGTTGTTTCTATTAGGGTGATTCCTATCAAGCCTATTCCAAGGGATCATGTCTCTATTTCTATTTTGTAGGCATATGTCATTATTAGTGAGAGTGTCCAACCATTCAGAGTGGTCATAGTGCACCATGTGACCGTTCTAGGATCCTCCATTGAGGCAATTCCTGCTGTGACATCAGAAGCGGTTTAAACCATCATTGGATCAGTATAGATAAGATGGGGGTATCAAATCACATCCCCATGATTCTCGTCACCCTCATAGAGAATAGTGAGGGCATGGTGGTGGTCTTCATTTTGGTCAGAGAGGCAATGGAGTAGGTCATTGTCAGTATCATGCTTTTGTTCATCCATTGCTTAGCGAGACAGATGTCATTCGAGAATCCATTTTATTTTTTTGTAATTGGGTGTATACCTTGTTTGACTCGGGAGAAACAAAATAATTAATATAACCTTCTATTTTCCATTAGTTGGGACTTGAGGTAGAGATTCTTCCAGTTCCCTTGGTGTTGACTATTCTATTTGTAGGTTGATCTGACTTTATTGAAGTATGTAGAGACTGTGAACTAGTGCTGGGGTGGCACACCACTTGGGGAGATTTCATATGCATTACAATACCACTATAAGATGTATTCCATGGAATTTATTGGGTGTATTCGGTGTAGGATATCATGTATTTCTTCATGAGGTAGGTGGTGTTCTTCGATGATGATGGAGAGCCAACAATGTTTGTTGTTGAGTGGGAAACTCAGATGGGTCATATGCATGTTCTGTACTTATCATCCTTAATGTTGGTGAATATGTTGAGTTCTTCAGAGGTTCAGCGGTTGGTGTTTCATAGGGTTGTAGAAGAGTACCTTGAAGTCTTTCTAGAAGAGGTTGTAACATTACCCCATCAACTAGAGGTCGATTTATGGATCGGGATAAAACCAGGAAAGTCTGTTACCTCTATGTCTCCATATTAGATGGCCCCGTCTGAGTTACAGGAGCTGCATATACATACAAATAGTCTGTTATAGTGCAATTTTGTTCAGTCGAGTGTGTAACTGTTGCACAACCACGATTTTTTTGTGAATAAGTTTATTGGAAGTTTGCAGTTGTGTATCTATTATTGAATCTTAAACAATGTGACTGTGAGGAATCACTATCCTCTTCCATGGATTTATGATTTACTTGATCAACTGATGTTTGTATGTTGGTTATCAAATATTGATTTGTGTTCAGGGTATCATCAGATGCGTGTGAAAGATGAAGATATCCCAAAGACTTCTTTCCATTATTTTCATGGGAATTAAGAGTTCGTGGTAATGTCCATGGGTGTGGTGAATGATCTGTATGTGTTCATAGAGTTTGTGATCCCAATGTACCTTGAGTTCTAGGATATGTTCATTGTGATTTTCATTGATGACATCCTTCTGTACTCCAAATCTGAGGAGGTGCATGCAGAGCATCTACACACCATTTTGGGAGTTCTTCATCAACAATAGCTATTTGGGAAATTGTCTAAGTGTAATTTATGGGCTTGGAAAGTTCATTTGGTGTGGAATGTTTTATCCCACCAGGGATTAGCTGTGGATTATTCTAAGATATAATAAGTTTTGTCTTGAGTATCCCCCATGATAGTGGAAGAGGTGCAAAGTGTCCTTGGTCTCGCAGGCTATTACAGGAGGTTCATTGCTGATTTCTCATGGGATGTGTCTCCTCTGACAATATTGACCAGGAAATATTAGGTGTTATTGGGGACATATCAATGTTGAGAGGCTTTTTTAGTATCTGATGGAGATGTTGGTAAGTGCACAATTTCTTTTTCTACCAACTGAGGGTGTTATATTTGAGGTTTTATACAATGCTTTGAATCTGGGGATTGGTTGTGTTCTGATGGAGATCAGTCAATTCTTATGGGTCATGGATGTTATTTCCCAATGAACATAAATTTAAAACCCATGATCATGAGTTAGAGTCTGTGGTTATTAGTCTTAATATGTTGATACATTACCTTGTTGACATGTTCATTATGGTTTTCCCTGATCATAATATCCATAGGTATGTTTTCTCGAGTGTGACTTGAATTTGTTGCGTTGTCGTTGGATGGAGTTCTAACAGTAATACGACATTTCAATATCATATACACCTAGAAAGGAGATTTTTGTAGCTGCTACACTGAGCAAGCTTTCACATAGTGATGTATTGTGTGTATCTGGTGATTCCTAGAGTGTAATGGATTAACATTTATCATTTCACCTATAAATGGGAGAAGTTGGGAGAATAGATTTTCTTTTTCATATGATGGTGCAGTAATCTCTAGTGGAGAAGGAGAAAGAGTCCTGTATTAGGGATCAATCAGTGGTGGTCTCGAGAGATCGATTTGTGTGCACTGAGGTCCATGATAGTAAGTTTGAGGATGAAGAACACCATGTTTTGTATCAAAGATGGAATTTTTTTTTGAAATACTTGAGTCTATTTATAAATTGTTACATAGTATAAATTTAGCGGTACATCATGGAATGAAAATGATGTATAAATCATTAAGGATTCATTTTTTGTGGCCTAGGAGGAAGCATGTAGTTGTAGAGTTTGTGTCTCGATGTTTGGATGGCCAGAAGGTGATGAATGAGAACCGTGTTCCTAATGGTTTTCTCTAGCCATTAAATGTTCCTCAATGTAAGTGGGAGGAATTTTCAATGGGAATTTAACAGGATTACCTCATGCTCAGGGATTCTATGACTATATTTGGGTGGTAGTGGATCATATAACGACATTACTCAACCTCATAGAAATCAATGAGTCGAGCTCAATAAAGTTTTTGTCAAGGCAGTATCTGGATGAGGTAGTGAGACTCCACGGAGTCCCAAGGATTAACATTTATAATAGAGATCCTCATTTTACCTTCAGGGTGTGGATAAGTCTCTAGGAAGCATTTGGTTCTCAGCTATTCCATAACACAAATTTTTATCCACAAAGAGATGGTCAGACAGAGCGGACCATCCAGACTCATGAAGACATGTTATGATCTTGTTTCATGGATTTTGGATGTTCAGGGATGAGGAAAATAACCTTGATAAAGATCTCATAAAATAATATTATTCCATCCACCATTGTTATGGTTCCATTTGATGCCTTGTATGGCTGACCATTACATTGTCAGCTGTTATATACTAGGGTCAATGAGTCAACAATTCTCAGACCGAAACTAGTTTAGAAGACGATAGAGATGATTCAAGTGATTTTCTAGAGTATTATTGAAGCTCAATATCATCAAAAATCATATGTTGATCAAAATAGTATACCTTTAGAGTTTGATTTTGGGGATCACTTGTTTCTGAAGGTGACTCCTCATCCTGCGCAGCAAAGGTTTTGTCATGAGAGTAAGCATTCTCCCTAGTTTTTTGGGCCATTCGAGGTGTTAGATTGTGTTAGAGCAGTTGTGTAATGGGTTTCACTTCCCCGAAAGATGAGTGGTATACATGATTATTTCATGTTTCATTGCACTATAATTATCTTCATGATGACTCTCACATCAACGATTTGGGTGAAATCGATGATGATGATGCAACCTTCAAGAAGTGGCATGTGGAGATCCAGGACAGTATGGAGAAGGCATTTCTCTGGAATACTATCCCCTACTTTTGTTTATTTTTGGATACATGGATGTTTGGAGGAGAGTACATTATAATGTGAGTCACAGATACATTCTCATTAACCCAATTTTATTGATGTTTAACCCCTTTCATGTATCGATGTTATTTTGTGGTTGTAAATCATTAGTGTTTATGAGATGGATTTATTTTATTTCTATTCTAGAATTCATTTTTTGAGAGGTATCTCACCTAGGAGAGTGTATAGATGTAATTTGAGGTTGTCGTGTGGTCTCACATGTCACATATTTATGTGTTTGAACTCTTTTTTTGGTAAAATACATGATAAGTATCTCAAATGTGGTTGTTTGAACCCCTTTTATATGTTTCCATTTTGGGTTGGTTTTGAATTATAAAGGATTAGAATATTCTAAGAGGTAATTGAAGTAATTTTACAAACCTTTCTAGTCCATCCTTTTTTTGAAAATATAGAGTTAGTGTTGTTTTGGGAGGTCAATGTGATTTATTCCCATCACTTTTCCAAATTTCAGCTTTGTGAATAGTTTTTCTAGTTTTTTGATCATTGTTTCCTGCTTCCTATAGTTTTTCCACATTCGATCATTCGTAGATGTAAAATTAATTCAATGACAAATTTTACAGAATTTAAGGCCTATTAAATTTCCATAACTCCTATATTAATTTTCCTAATTCACGGGATTCCATTACTTGGTCAATACACACGGTAAAATTTGATCTACCTTTCATGAAATATCCAGCATATCATAAACCACTACTTTGATAAATCATATAATGGGATGAGACGTCTTCCTCACTTGTTCTACCTTCTTCTTCCCAGGTTCAAGATGTTGCATCCATGCGTTATTCCTATAGCAATGGTTTGATCTAACATTAGTCCCTGGATATTGTCCCCTTGACGTTCCTTCATGTTTCATATGCACCCCTATTCTGGTGCAGGCAATGAGTGTCGATGTATAATTAATAGATGTTCTAATATATCTATGTTATTGTGTATTCATCAAAAAATATTCACCCATTTCTTCTTTTCATGTTATTTCATGTGATCTCCATGCTTCTCATGGAGTTTTCATGGGTGTTGGTTGGTATGGTCATGCCACAACGTTCTCTGGTGGATGTAGTTCTTGCTGGGGAGTTGATCATAATATTTTGTGTGGATCATTCTCATATAAATAACATTAATAAACTTCTGTGGAATTTGATTCATGAATTCTATATTCTTTTACTTGAAACTGTATAGTTAGCATGTTTTATCCCACATGATCACAATGAAATTAACACAATAAATATTTAAACCAAACAAATAAATTGGTATAGATCATATGTTATTTCCTCTTATTTTCCTAGATAGTGTGATATCTATTATTTCCATGTTAAGAATTTCGTTCTTGCTGGAAATTAGTAATGAAAATATGTTTGTGTTGATTATAGTTATTTTTCAAATATAAAGAAGAATGTAAATTAATATGGTTGTCAATGTTGTAATTTGATGTCAATTAAATGGATTTAGTAAAAAAAATTACTTATTATTATAGACCGTTGTTTAGGATTCCCGTATTTGGAACCTGTAATTAATAAATCAATTAACTCTATAAGGGATTAATGATCGAACTATTTGATTAAAAGGTAACACCCATTTGGTTTCTGAGGTACCCTCTTGCATGTAAGGAAGATTAACTTGTGCATTAGAACCATAAGTTCTCATTTCGGTTAAAGGAAGGATTCCATGTTTAAGGGCCAAGAGCCTAGTTGATATTTATTTTATTTCATGTTTCTTATGTTGTGTTGTGATCTGAGGTGGATATTGTGATATTTAGTGGTAGGGAGGCTCATTGGTTTTGGCGACAGTTTATGCTTAGGATGGTTAGATGCATAAATTTGTGCATGTGGGTGTTGGGGAGGACACCGGAGATAATGAAACTAGTTATATGTGAATGATTGGATGTTTTCTGAATCTTATTAGTTTTTATCCTCTTTACATTACCTAGTGCTTAGGGAATCTGGCCTTGGGTACCCTCCATCCAAAAGGGACCATGCTACGAGAGGTATTCCATATGATTTCCGTGTTTGTCCTCTCGAGGGAGGATGGACCTACACTCTTACAATAGGTTTAAAAGATTTGTGGGTAGTTTATCAATGCACTGTGTTGATCCTCCTTTTTTTAGTTGCACAAAATGTTTTTAATGAATTCCTGGGAATATGGGAAAGTAATACAGTAGTTAATGAATGATTTAATAGATGATGTTATCCATGGGGTTGGAGCTTGGTGGGATGCAATGATGAAGAAATATTTCTGAGAAGCTGTACATTTTATTTGGTTATGAATAGAGGGAAAGAAAAATTAGTGTGATGCTAAGGATATATAATGTGGAATTGTTAATATTTAATTAATTTTGAGTGAATTTATTAATGTAATGTACAAACACAAAAAGGGAATGAATTAATTTATAAATCTCTTTAAATGGCTGTGTGCATATAAGATACTTAGTATTAGTAGTGGAAACCAGGAGTCCAAGAGATGTTAGTTGTGTTTGAGACTAATACATGTTCATGAATATAGTGTTGTAGTGAGATATAGTATATTCTGTAATATTTCTATTTCTATATAGTAATCCCCCACGTTATTTTTAGAAATTGACACCTCAGGGATTTTGAAACCAAGGGGGTCTTTTCCCAATCATTCAGATGGGAGGATTAATGTATGACTACCTCCTTTTTCCACACTCCATTCTCTAGGTAGTTCCTTATGGGGGTAGGCACAAGAGTTTCTCTTCCCCATATATGAGTGTAGAGGGATGTAATATCTTGTGGTTATTAACACACATATATTATAGATATAGTCTCCCATTGACTACTATAGGTGTAACGTGTAAAGGCTAGTAGTACTTGAGGATCCTTACTCGGTTTATGGTCTATTATTTCATGAGGATTAATGCCCGATGTATGATGCACACTATATGAGCTGTGGTGGCTCCTAAAAACTACATCATTAATTTGGTTATGTGGGTGTGGTGGTTATGTTTAATGAGGTTAATGTTGTGGTGCCTCTCCTAGCTGTCTGCGGGAAAGCCTTTTTAAAGAGATATGCATAGGATGTGTGACATTTGGGAAATGCAGAACACCAGTGGAGAGTTAATAACATGGCAGCCATGATATTATTTATTATATTATATAATCTTGTATACGATACTTGGTGAGATTATCCATGTTGAGTATGGGAACATTGTATACATTATTAGGTGACGATTTTGGTTTACTTGTTGTTTACTATGCTTTAGCATACTTTCATTACTTTTTCATGAGATGATCCCAGGAGGATGCTAAATAGTATACTATTATACTCACCCTACGTATATATAAACTATTTTTGAGGTCACATAGAGTAGGTTGGAGATCAAACTTGTTACTAATATCTTGGGGTTGGAGGAGCTGTTAAGGATTTGTGGTCGCTTCTTTTTTTTTACATTCCATTGGTACTTATATTTTTCCCTTTCAATTTTAATAGTTATTTCATGAAAATAAATATGTGTACTTAGGATTTATTTTATATTTCAGTATGAGTTGGAGTTATTTGGTGTCTATCTTATCTTTATCTTACACATGAGTTCCCTAAGAGGGTAATGAATCCCATTTGTGTTTTTACTATACCCTCTGTGCTAGTTTCTAACTCAGGTCCTACTTGAGAAGGTACTTGTGGGGTTACTATCACCCTTCTCACATTGCCTGCCTAGGACGGGTACACCTTGTGAGGAGGTTGTCAGGATAATAACCACATCATTCAAGATCTGGTGTGAATTATTTTCCATACCAACAATCATTTTCTAGGATTATATTGAATATCTTGATTTTGTACAAGAGAAAATCAAATCCTATATGCATATAGAAGTATGTTTATTTCCAGTGGTAAAGCAGAAACCAAGGGAAGATAAATATCATTCCATAATAGTATTAACATCATTGAGAAGAATAATAATCTTGTGAATGGGTTATTTAAAAAGTTACTAAATTTTTTGGATGTTTGGGTGTCTAACCTATTTATAATTCCCATTATAGAAGAAAATTGTGGTGTCTATCCAACTGAGGAAGAATAGTTGGTTGTTGGGCTAGAGAAGAGGGATTAACTGGAGGATCGAATATTGGGGAATATAACTACTTGTATCTTTATTCATTATAATCATTGATAATTTTATTGTGGAGAATTGATATTAGGGAGTCTAAAAAACATGTAAAAGAGTAAGTCTATGAACCTAACCTTTTAAATAAATTACATTGATTTATATATTATTATTACTCTATATGAGGTTAGAATTGGATATTTTATTGACTGGATCGAGAACCATACCAAGATAACTATTTTTAATTAAAATGAAATAATTCATAAAAGTAAAATAATTTTTACCCCCCCCCCCCCCCCGCAGTGATATAAACTATATAGGTATCTACACATCTCATCATTACTTGACTAGACAAACACATCGCCTTTATCTTAAATTTTTTGTTCATACTTCATTGGGGGAACTCAGAAAAGAAAACTAATTATGTGAAAGACCGAAAAAACCTCACTCAACCAACATATAATTCCAAAACAAATTCATAATCACAAACTCATCATCAATACTCTTGAAAATCACTTCCATAATTCCAACAAAAAAATCAAGCGTAAACTCCTTTTGATACCAGTAAGAGGAAGAATCCTGATCTTGAGCCAAATTGAATGCAAAAAATTTGAAAGAATCTTGAATAAACAGGTATGTTAAAAATCAAATAAGAATGAAGAAACTTAACACAAAATATTTTTTAAAGTTGAGAAACCATTTAATATAGGGGATTAAAAAAATCATGGGAAAAAACTATAAATTATACTATATTACAAGATTAACAATCCAAGTAAATTTAAAAACATGAATTATAGTTATAGCATAAAACAAACTAGTGTGAAAAACACACCATTAAATGACTCTATCTTCTATCTAAAAATTCATCCTAGTTAAAAAAAGCACCCTTTCATGACAAAACATCATTCTTAGAGATCCTTATTTGAGAAACATCACACTTCAATGAAATAATGCTACTACTTCTGTGATCGTGATCCATACATGAGTAATCACTATCATGTTGACGTAATTACTCTTCTATAGTGGCTCCTCAATCTCTAAATCAAGGCACCCATGTAGCTTTCTAATGGCTTGAATGCTCTTTAAAGTCTTTATAATAATATCGATCACCAACAATATGCAATTTCATGATTCCTAGGACATCACTATTGCTTTTCACTTGTTCCATATCAACATGTTGTATATGTTATGGAAATGATGTTATAACATCACATCATATATCCACCATCGATACGTCACTCATCACCTCCAATGCCTCTCACATGATACTATAAACAATATAACTCCCTTCATCCTTATAGATGACTACATCTTATTGAACTCTCTTTATAGTTGTCCATGCACCTCCACATGAGTAAAATTGAATGAATTCATACAAAAAATATTCGTTTTCAACCTCTTATATAGAAAACATGTCTATATCTACACATTATGTGGTCAAGATCCCCTATTTTTACATTTATTTTCTTACACATATATTCATTAATTTTGGGGGAAAACCTGTATTAATGTTGATGAAATCACTCCATTAATTAAGTTATATCTCCAAAAATGGGTGAATCCCTATAAGATTAATGCACCACATTGATTTTTACATGTAACCCTTAATGTTTTGAAACAAAAAAGAAATATTTTTTTCAACATCTCTTGAAAATAAAAACATAGAATAAATTGAGGACAATTATTACATTTTTAAAAATAATGTTTCAGTTTTATTACATTGTTTTCATGTCAATAAAAGGAAAATTTATTTGTTTTGACCATCCGCCACATTTTTTAAAGATTGTTAAATATTTGAAATTGTTATTTTGGTATGGTCGAGCACACCACATATTTTACTGATGCATTATAAACCCTTACACATAAAAAACAATTCAAAGACAATTTTACTTTTCTTTGAAATTAATATGATTTCGATTGATATTATTTTATACACTCACAATTTTCTGTTTTTAAAATAGTACAAATGTTTTTTCACTAATGTTTGGAAAATAAAAACTCCAATGGACACACACTTAGTTCATATAATTTAGAAATAATGTCAATATTTTCCTCCATATATTTCAAAGAACTTTTAGGCCATTTAATTTATTTTAACACCTCGCCTTCGGTTTTTAATGGTTTCAATATCATTGAATGCCACTTATTTAGTCAATTTGGACACACCACATGTATGAATGATCATTCATCTACTTATAACAAAAAGAAACTCAAATTTTTTTCCCATTAATAAATATAAATATATGTTTTTTTATTATGTGATTTTACCATTATAAATTATTTTTGTGTTTAAAAATTGATTTTATAATCATCCTATAAGATTTAACCCTTTAGGGGATGCATTTTTAGTTCCATCATTTCAAAAATGTTTTCATGGTTTCTTCAATATGATTGTGTGATAAATGGAGTTTGTTATTCTGGTATCTCTAACCCACCACATGTGTTTAATTACATTAAAATATTTGTAAAACAAAATATAATGTTGGTCCGAGAACACCACATTTTAGAATGAAATTTTATCTTCTCATACATGCCCATTAAATTTGAAAACAAAATTTATATGATTTCATATAAATATGATGTTTTTCAGCTGTTTTGACTATTACAAACAGGTTGTAATATATTATAAAACTATAAAAGGATATTTGAACCATATTAAATAAACGAAAAATCAAATTAACATATTATCAGTTCAAACGCTTTAAAAATAAATTTATGAATGCTTTTCTATGATTTATTTTAATGTCTCAGATTTTCAGTGTATTATTTTTCAATGTTATAAGTAATTAAGTTGATAATAGGTGTTGAGATGGAATTCGATTCTGAGGCCCAATTTTCCTAAAATAAATGTTTGAAATATATTATATTTTTTAATTGCTTGTGCGAGTGGTTTTCAAGAAAAAGTGGAATAACATCTAATTGGGTGCTCATATCAGAAATATGATGAACAATTTCATTTAGAGTAGTGATATTACCCTTGGTACAACCTTACATCGGCAGAAGTGTTTGAACAATGAAACATATTTTTTGGAGTTTTAATAAATACAAGAATTGAAGAATTTTCAATATTTTTAACGTTTCGAAAATGTAATGATGTTTCATTTTTTTAAATTATATGTTAGGTAGAGATCTGGTGTGAGTCTAATAACCCTAGAATTCCCTATATGAATTGTGGAGGAACCTAGAGATCTCTATCGGCGTAAAATGTTGTCGATTCTAGGGATCAGAGATTGAGAGATTCCATTCTTAACAGATGTCACTAATGGCTGTAACATGATGATTAATATTATCTATTAAGTGATTTATCCCTGAGGAAGGATGTGTTATTTGGTTTTAGTTTCGATTTTTTGGATTCAATAATGAATGCGGACCAACCAATTAACAGGTTTATCTACAGTTTGATCATTCTTATTGGATGGGATTATTTTTTAGGGTTTTAATATGGGTTTGTTTATTGCTAATTTTTCGTGGTTTATTAATAATTATAATGGAAATGGATTGAAGACATAAAGAACAATGGAAGAGGATCATTCCTTGGTTTGTTCAATGTGCTTTTTATTCCTTGATATTTTCATCACCTTTTCGTACTTCATGGGTTATGAATGATCGACCATTGTGCCTCCATTTTCGTCACAACAATCCAAAACTGAGGATCTGACATTGTTACAATCTATAAGAGATGAGACAATGATAGAGATGGACGAATCGAACTGGTTCAGGAATTCTTGTTATTTAGATTTTTTATGAGCGGATGATCAGAATTGGATTTTGAAGCTAATTGAAGGCCTGAGACTCACCAATTTAGTGATATGATGAAGAGGAGACCTTCAATTCAATGTTTTGAGAAAATAAGATCACCAAAAAGACATCGGGTTAATCATCTGATCCACGCAAGAAAATAATGAGCATTCCAGAAATATTTGATGAACTCGACTTGTAATATATACTACACTGTATGCGGCACCCATAGAGTGGTGGCTTGGGTTTTGGGAGGTATTCAAGTGTCACAAAGTATGTGACCCCTATCACATAATGTGTCGGCCCTTCTACAAGACGTGGCATGTATCTCATAAGATACACAAACACATGATTGAGTACACGGGTTACCAACATGGCGTGTACTCCCTCACATGGCTTGGTTGAACAGGTTACATGGATTACCCCATGTATTGGTGCATGAGTAGAGACACACGGGTTGAAGCCATGTACTAGAACATGACTAGTTCCCATGGGTGGACCGAGGATGTTAGAACATGGCGTGTGTACTTTTCTACATGTTGTGTACACCTTTTCTACAATACATGTTCTGATGACACGAGCTTTTGAACACGATAAATACCTAGGGTCAATGGATATGAGATCTGACCATACTATACGTCGAGTATTCTTTACTCCATTACATGATTCCCCTTTCCACCGTATCTTGGAAAAGATTCATTATGGTTATGTCCCTTGATCATTATCCTGATGGATGGTGGATGTCATTTACTACTCACAGGAGTATGATATCTTCAGTAAAACATCATGTTATATTTGTTTAAATCCCCCATGTGGCCCTGATATTATCCTATATTAACCATCATGAACTATGTAGAGTCTTTAGTATTGACACGACCATCATTACCGAGCATGAATCCCCTTCATAGAGGTTTAATATAGATATAGTTGTTAGTATCACCCATGACCCTGGATGAGATTCTCAAAGGATATTACATATCTCTATTTATATATATCAATGTATTTCTCTTTATCTTATGATTCTACCTAACAAAACTGCACTTCTCGGATGTACTTAATTTGTGCCATCAGACTCAAGGGTTTGTTTTATTGGATTATTGCATTGTGGAATCCCTGAGCCAAATCCCTAGTGGTGGTATGTCATAATTGTGACTTTATATTAGAATGTGTGTCTTGGTTGAGTATATCTGGATATTTTTGTTGTATTATATAGACATATACTTGTGTAGAACTAACTATTACTTTATTTTGTGTATTTATTTTTCATTTCAAGGAATCCTACTGAGTATTGTTATAATATCCCAAACAAGGATTTTTCTTAGGCATGTTGTGTCTTGTGCAGATGAGAAACATTTGATGGAGTCTTAAGTGGACCATGACTAAGTGTAGGAAAAAATGAAACATTGTTAGTTTAAATAGGAAAATGTGATACTATGACTTCAGAAATGAGTACCAATACATTTTGTTTACTAGTTGGACATTGTTGTTTATAGACTATTTTTAGGGCTTTTATTTTGGTTCAGTTTACATTACTTTCTTTACTTATTTCATACTATGTTGGTTAGGATAGTGGTATTCATGCATTTGTTTCTTAATGGATTTTCTATTTCATATTTTTTGGGAATGGAGATGTGTGTATTCTATATGTATATAAGAAATTCCTCCCATGCTATTAATATTCCTATACTGTGCTAGTTTCTGGCCCATAGCTTATTGGAGGTGGTCTTGGAGAGTTGTGGAACTATCCCCACTAGGACGGGTTGTGATCGAGTGGTATCAGAGTTGTCTGTTCTACAATAGGAATGTGAGTCTATGAGATTGGTTTGGGGGAATAGTGTTACGTGTTTCATGTTTGACATTCAGGCTAGGAACCCTAGTGTTGGTGTAGGTGGAAAATATATCCATACATCAGGACTCTAATAAACTACTTTTTGACTCGGTACAAGAGAAAATTGGTTGTAGTGAAATCAATGGTACAATAATTATATAGGATTGGTTTTTGCTTTTCATGACCTTCTTGAGTCAGCTATTCAGATATACTCATTGATCATGGTACATCTTATTTACCAATAGCACTACAAGAAAACAGGGTTATAGTGGCGTTTTTTTTGCGGCGGTTATTAAAACTACTACAAATATTTAATTTTTAATTTAATTTTTTTAAATATCTTCTAATGAATATAATTTCAATTTTTTAGTTGTGGTTTTTTTTAAAACGGCCAAGAAATAGAGATGTTTTTTTAAAAACCGTCACAATAATTTGGAAAGTATTAAAAAATCATTTATTAATTATTATTTATTATTTATTTATTATTTACAATAAAATATATATTTTTATTTATAATTTTAAATATTATTAATGTGTCAATTAATTAATATTTACAATTATTAGTTTATAATATTTTTAAATTGAAATCAAATCTTCAATAAGTAGAAGAACAGACATCGGCATCAAATGACCATATCTTCAGATCTGAGAGTCCATTTCCGCATCACAACCTGTCATATAAATGTTTATCAGATGAGAAAAAACTATGTGAGATTTCAATCATGTGATAATCAAAGGGAAATAATATATTCAAAATTGAAAAGTTGAAAATCAAACTCAAAAATCAAACGACCATAACCTGTGATCCGGGTGTCTGTTTGGACTCTTACACATATCTAATCGAAGCCTATGATGATATCTATGCTGCTTAGGTCTGGTACCAACTTTTCGAGTATTGTACTCTTTTTTATTACTCTAGAAAGGCCCAGAAGGCCTCCTAAACAGAGGTATTAGTTGCCAACACCGATTTCTTAAAATTCAAACGGTTATAATATTTGATACAAGTGTATGTTTGGACAATACCACATATCATGTCTAATCTCATTTCATGATCTTCGATTTGACTGGTTATACCCCTGAAAAGGGAGTCTCATGTCTTATTTTAATGTCATTTTACTATTTTTAAGGTTTTTAGAAGTTCTTAACGTTTTATGAATTTTTGATTTATTTATTTATTTATTTATTATTTACCTATTTAATATTGGTTTATTTATTACTTATTTATTAATTATTAATTATTTATTTTTTATTTTTTATCTATTATTTTTTATTTATTTATTATTTATTATTTATTTATTTATTTACTTATTTATTTAATTATTATGACCATATTAATTATTAATTTATTTTTAAATAATTATTAATTATTTATAATTAATTATTAATTATTTATAATTAGTCTATTATTCATTTATTATATATTTATATATTTATATATTTATTTTTAATTAATTAATTATTTATTTATTATTAATTATTAATTAAGTATTATTATTTATTTATTAATTAATTATTAAATAAAAACTATTTAATGATAAAAATTAGATATTAATTAATAGTAATTAATTATGAAAAATCTATTAGTAATCATTAATTATTAGTTATTAGTTATTATTAATTAATTATTTTTTATTTATCTATTTATGTTTTATGTTTTATGTATTTATGAGTCGTGATTAATTATTTATTCTTTATTCTTTATTATTTATTATTTATTCTTTATTATTTATTCTATATTCTTCATTATTTATTAATTTATTTTTAATTTAATAAATATTAATTTATTATTAGTTTATTATTAATTTATTATTAATTTATTATTTATTTATTATTTATTGATTATTTATTAATTAAATATTAATTATTTATAATGTATTGAATATTGAATATTGAATATTAATAATTAGTTATTATTAATTATTAATTAGATTTCAATTATTAATTAATTATTTATTTGTCATTTTTTATTTATTTATTTATTTATTTATTTATTATTATTTATTTTTAATTTAATTAATATTAATTTATTATTTATTTATGGTTCGTTTATTATTTATTGACTATTTAGTTTTTTATTCAACATTCAATATTGATTAATTTTTTACTAAAAAATTACGAATTACTTTTTAATAATTAATTAATTAATTATTAATTAGATATTAATAATTAATTCATAATGTATTAATTATTCATGTATTTTTAAATATTAAATATTAATTCTTAATTCTTAATTCGTAATTATCAATTATTAAATATTAGTTATTATTAATTATTAATTATTAATTATTAATTATTTTATATTTACTGTATATAATTTAAAATTTAAAATTTAAAATTTATTATTAAATTTAAATTCTTAATTATTTATTATTTTCTATTTATTATATATAATTTCTGATTTATGATTTTTTACTAATTATTAATTATTAATTATTATTTATTAGTTATCAATTATTGATCATTTTTTAAATATTTCTTTATTTATCTATTATTTATTAATTTTTTCATAATTTGTTATTTATTAGTCAGATATTAAATTACTTTTTAATTAATTTATTATTTTTATATTTCTTATATATTTAATGTTATATATTATATGTTATAGATATTATATATTAGATATTAGATATTATATGTTATATGTTATATATTATACAATATACAATATACAATATAAAAAATACAATATATATTATATATTATATATTATGTATTATGTATTATATATTATGTATTATATATTATGTTTTATGTTTTATATATTTTGTCTTATATATTATGTCATATATATTTTATGTTATATATTATATTTTATATTTTGTATTTTGTATTTTACATATTATATATTATTAATTGTTAATTGTTAATTGTTATTTATTGATTATTGGTTAATAATTATTGATTAATAATTATTTATTTATAATTATTTAGTATGTATCTATTTGTTATGTATTACATATATTTCCAATTAATATATATGTGTATAATTATATTAAATGCGATTTAGTGACATCATGAAGAGCCTACTAGAGTGGTAATGTATTTAGAGAATAAGCATGAGGTAAGGGGTTCAAATCTCACCCAACGCAGAATTTCTATTTATTGCATGTGCATCTGCATGGACATGGACTTTTGCATGGAGATGTGTATGAGCATGGTAATAATAAATAAATAAATAATTTAAATACATAATAAATAAATAAAATAATTAAATAAATAAATAAAATCAATCAATCAATAAATAAATAAAATAAAATAGTAATGATAATAAATTAAAAAATAACAAAAATTTTAAAAAAATATTCAAAATATTCAAAAAAATTAAAATCAAATTTGCGATGGTTTATACCACTGCTAAAAACTGCCACTAAATCATTCTATAATAGTTCTGAAATACCACCGCTAAATATTTTCCAACACACGATTTAACAGCAGTTTTCCAAAACCATCGTAGAATGATTTAGTGGTGGTTTAAATCATTGCTAAACGAATAAAAAAACCGCTGCGAAAAACAAATTTTGTCATACTGATAGGATGCTTCTGTTAACCATACACGATAGAATATATCAACTTGATCACGAGAATGACCCAATAAATGAAGATCCTTCAGTACAGGGACCGATTTCGAAGATGTCTTCTCCAAGTTGTGCACTATCCATACCACCACCTGTTAAGGGGAACGTGGTACCCACAATACTAGAAGATGAGGAGAATAGGATTAACATGCTATATGAGTTTCAGATGTAGAGTCCTCATAGGTTATGAGTTGATCCCAACCCTCAGGCAACTGAGGAATGGCTTGAATATGTGACCCAAGTTTTCTATATAGTTATGAAACCAACGGATCAAATTGTTCTACTAGGTGATATCCTTTTAAAGGTATCAGTAAAGAGATGGTAGAGTTTGGCTATCCAGAATCATGATGAGTTGAATCTTTTGTGGATATAGTATTAGTACCTCTTTAGAGAGGAGTGATCACATGTTATGCTAACAGAAGTACATATACAAGAGCTTGTTCACATCCCCCATGTCATCATGCTGGTGGGTGATTATTTATCGAGGTTTACTAATGTTTACAGGTACTTGATTGATATTTTCAGGGAACATTAATTTAGGTATTGGACATTCGATTGAAGCCTACATAGAGAGGTCAATGATGGAATTATCCCAATGAGTATCCCTACATATGCTTGGGTTCTAGAGCGATCATTGGTTGTTGAATGGTTCTTATCTGAGTAGACACAACTAGAGACAGTCCACAGTGGACAGGAAGGTGCAGAGTCCTTAGTAGTAGAGAGAAGATGTCAGTATCATGAATCCATACATGGGATACATTTGAGGAGGAGGTTCCATGAAAATGGATTTAAATTCCAGGGTTCTCAGGCTGGGTCAAGCTAGCCTAGGTAGAGAAGATACAACTCATGTGATGGTTGGGTACATCTCTGTAATGTTTTTCCAAACTATCATGCTACTAAAAGGGAGATAGTTTATGGACCACTAAGGCAGAAGTAGTGGTATGATCACACAGTTCTACAGGGAAAAATACATGGTAGAGAAGCTAAGAGATAAGCAGAACGTGGTTGAAATTTATACTTGCATCCAACAACACCCCCTAGTGGTTCGCTTCATGCATAATAATATAGAGGAAATGTGTTGGGAAAATTAATGCGGTAAACGCATATGAACCATGGGCTTTGAGAATGAATTCAGGTAAAATCTGTGTCTTTTCTACACTATCATATATACTAATAGGAATAGGTGATCATAAATCCTTTCATTCCACATATCTTTTACAAGACCATGGGAAACTAGTGGAACCATTGGCCCAACCCTTACACATAGAGACACCTAGTCGAGGAAATTCGATCATGGCAGAATTTGGCTGGTAGAGAGACATAACCCTAGTAGGTGATATTTTCAATTAGAACCTCTTGGTGGAAGTGTTAACGCATTTTGATGTCATTCTAGGAATCTATTGGTGATCTTCATTCAATTCCCCAAACAACTATTTTAGGCGAAGGGTGAGGTATGTCCACATCGATGGAATGAGGATTCCTTTTTTGGTGAAAAAGAACCACTGGATTCATAATATGGGATCATATATAAGAGTTTGTCCCTGATTAATCCTCAGTTATATAGTCTAACCCTCAATGCAATAGATTTTTTGAGTTTCTAGTTCCCAACAGTAGTGGGGGAGTATGAGGTCTTTTTCCCGAAAATGTTCTAGGATTACCTCCTCATCAGGAGATAGACATATGAAATGATCTACAACCTAAGATGACACCAATATCAACACCAGCATATCGGATGTCTCCCATAATGATTTTTGATATGAGGGTATAGTTGGAGGATTTCAAGAGGAATGTATTTATGATACCCAGTGTTTCACCTTGGGTGGCCCTAGTGTTTCACCCTAGGTGGCCCAACTGTTTCACCTTGGGAAGCCCCAATATTATTTCCCTAAAAGGTAGACTGGATCATTAGGTTCTGTTTAGATTGCCGATTCTTGAACCAAGTGATCGTGAATAGAATGTATCCACTACCAAGGATCGATTGTAGGTTCCGGGCATAGCGGAAGCCCGTTGGTGGGTTTTCCCAACATTAATTTTAATGTTAAACGATGTTCAATCCATGATCTGTCACGATATTAAACCCCGGATCTTCGAAATAGAAAAAATAATGAATAAGAAAAGAAGAGACTTTGAACCCTTGAGATATGATCCTCATTTGTTGGTTATAATTAATTTAATCAATTCATAAGATTTACCTCGATATAATTCTTTCTTCGTTGGATTCTCTGGTCATGATCCATTGATATGTCATTGCGTTGTAGAATCCAAGTACAGGATTCCTCTAGCGGTGCTCCACGAGTTCTCCACGTATCTCTGGATGTCGCTGAAGGAATCACTAGGTGCTAGCGTAGAAGAACCTTCGCTTGCGGTGTCCACCTTATACCGCCTTGATCTGGTGAAGGATCTCGTTCTCGTAACATGAAAGCTTTCTTGGTGGAAAGGGAATTCTTCCTTGGCTTGAGAGTATTTCCAAATCCGTTGTTCACACCAATGGCTCTTACTCAATGAGAATAATGTTATTTGGATTATAATTCTTAGAATAATAAAATGAATTTATTTCCTGAAAGTATTTAATCATTTCATTTAATTTTTAGTAATACCTCGTGCCTTAATAATTATAGTTTACCATCATTATTACTAGACATGCACCCATTGCATTACATTTAATATCAATTAATTAAATAAACAATATTTTCTCATGAATCCCAAAGAAAACTACACGGTGTGTATATAAATATACACGGCATGTACTTTTATTTTCATTTTATTTATTTCCTCTACCATATTTATTAGACCTTGAGTAATGGATATTTATTTATTAAATAAATGTGACTACATTACTTGATAATAAATATATGTATTATTTCACCCACAATATATTCTCACGAATAACCAGTGTCTAAATAAATGCGATAAGGCATCCTTAAATAATTATTAAACCACAGTCATGAATAATCATTATTTAACCTGATAAATTAATATTTAACTGAAATACATGGACACACTTAGTGTGTGACCCTCTAGGCCTCTTTCTCAGTGGCATTAGGCAAAGCCTGCCTAAAGTCCAAGGTTAGAACCTAGCAACATGCCAAGGCACCCATAGAGAATGAAGTTAATGCCGCAATGATGTGTCACCTCCTGCGAATGCTTACCGTGTAATATAATCCCTTTTCTTGAGATCTATAATCAAGCGGGTTGCATGGTAGTGCATCATCCCATGTGCCCGATCATTCTTTCTTTGACTTTTCGGAATTGAACTTTCCCATTCCTAATCATGGCCATAGATTTACATAGGCTATATCAATTCCATCAAAGGGCCTGAGATATCCACTTCCGTTGTGAACAGAAGGGAAAAATAATTTCTCTCTTTATCTATTAATTCGATATTACTCGTGTTGCACCCAACATATCCTACCTCGCTGAGAACAGTCTGTCGTCAAATTTTTCATCAATATATCTAAGTGCATGAGATTTATTACCCTTTAATAATAATCTTAACGTCGAAGGACCAATACACACGTCCACAGATAGGAATATACAATGACATTATGAAATGTGGATTTCATACTCGTGTGTCTCGTTCTCATAACATCCTCCTAAATATTACCAAGGGCGCACACCATGAGAGGGTGCCTCAATGTTTTATGAGTCCTCTCCTCTAATGACCTGTATTATTTGTGTCCCTCAAAAAATATCATCCTGCCATAGAACATATATTCAAGAATAGTGTTATGGCACTTCCAGGTTCTCATCATAATAGGGATCCGCTATGACCCATTAATGCAATAGTTGTCCTTAGGATATTATCACATGAATTGTCACGCATAAGAACAATCAAGATGTGATAAGGCATTTATTTAATCAATAAAGTTCAAAGTAGTTGGTTCTAGACCACCGACTCCAACAGACTCCCACTTGGACTAGAGGCAACTACTAATAATCATTAACTTGCAAGCTCTCACATGATATTCATGCTTTTTCTGAGATAGGACTTTAGTCTAGGGGTCTGCCACATTCTCTTCCGTGGACACTCTGATCAATGCAACTTCACCCCCTTGATAGAAATCCCTCAAGAGGTGATACTTCCCGAGTATGTGATTTGTTTGTTGATGTGACCTTGGTTCTTTTAAAAGTGCCACAGCTGCAGTATTATCACAGTACAATGTAATGGAATATTTACTGCTAGGAAACACATCAAGCTCCTGGACATTGTTATGAACCCATACGGCTTCCTTGGCAGCACCAGAAGCTGCTATATAATCGGATTCCACTGTAGAATCGGCGTCAACTAGTTGCTTTGAACTCTCCCAGCTCACAGCTCCTCCATTGAGACATAAAAAATATCCAGATTGTGACTTCAGATCATTCTGATCTTTTTGAAAACTAGCATCAACATACCCTTTGATGACAAGCTCTTAATCTCCTACATACACCAGGAACATATCCATAGTTCTTCTAAATTACTTAAATATAGTTTTAACAGCAGTCCAATGCTGTTCTCCTGGATCTGCTTGATATCTTCATACCATTATCGGTGCATAAGAAACATCAAACCTGGTACACATCATGGAATACATGATGGATCATATATCTGTAGCGTATGGGATCTTAATCATTCTATATTTCTCCTGTTGTGTCTGGGGACATATTTTCATAGAAATATGTAAGCCATGTGACACTAGAACCAATCCCCTCTTGGATTGTTCCATACTAAATCTCTTTAGTATCTGGTCAATGTATATACCCTGACATAGTCCAAGCAGCCTCTTGGATCTATCATGAATGATCTTGATCCCTAGAATGTAGGCTACTTTTCCCAAGTCCTTCATGGAGAAACACTTCTTCAACAAGTCCTTAACTGACTGTAAGACTGGTACATCATTTCCAATAAGTAATATGTCATCAACATATAATACTAGGATAATGATCTCATTCCCATTAAACTACTTATAAACACATGTCTCACATTCATTCATAATGAAACCAAATTTCGTTATGGCTTCATCAAATCGAATGTTCTATGACCTGGACGCTTGCCTTAATCCATAAATGGATTTCTGCAACTTGCAAACCCCTTTGGCTTCACCTGGTGTCACAAAACCTTCTGGTTGGTCATATAGACATCTTCCTAAAGGTTCCCATTAAGGAATGCTATTCGGACATCCATTTTTTAAATCTTGTAGTCATGGTAAGGAGTTATGGCAAGTATGATTCTTATGGATTTAAACAAGGAAACTGGCGATAAGGTTTCATCATAGTCCTTTCCTTGATGATGTTTCAATCCTTTAGCCACTAGACTTTCTTTATAGGTGCTAACTTGACCATCCATGTCATTTTTTCTCTTGAATACCCATTTTCATCTAATAGGCTTTACATCAACTGGCTCTCGACCAGAACCCGAAATTGGTTCTGATACATGGAATCCATCTCAGAATTGATTGCTTCTAGCCATATTGCAGCATCTGAGCTTTCTACTGCTTCCTTATAGGAGAGAGGATCTTCATTGTCTAACAATAATGATTCACCATCCTCGGTTACTAGGAAACCAAATCTCTTTGGTTCCCTTACCTCTCTTGAGCTCCTACGCAGTACTTGTGTTTCTGGAACCTCTTCCACGGGGACCTGTGAAACTTGTTCCTGTACCAACTCATTTGTATCCTGATCATCAAACTCATCGAAGTCAATCATTCCCCCACTATCCTTCTTGAGGATGTGCTCCCTCTCAAAAAATATGTCTTTTCTGGCGCCAGTCACTTTCTTGTCTGAAGGGTTATATAGGTAATATCCTTTCATCTCATTGGGATATCCTATAAAGATACATCTCATGCCCCGGGGTGCTAATTTTTTAACTGAGATGGCCTTAACAAATGCCTCGCATCCCCATACACATGTGTGCGAAAAAGTGGGTTTCCTTCCATTCCATAACTCGAATGGAATTCCATTTTCCACCATAGTTGGTACTCTTTTTAATGTGTATGTTGTGGTTTGTAATGCATATCCCCAAAAGGATAATGGAAGATCTGAATTACTCATCATCGACCTCAGCATATCCAACAAGGTGCAGTTACTCCTTTCACTAACACCATTCCATTGTGGTGTACAAGGAAGAGTGAGCTGAGATAGTATCCCAGACTCCTATAGAAGATCGATGAACACTTGGTTCAGTTATTTTCCACCTCGATCCAATCGAAACATCGTTATCTTCTTACAAAGCTAATTCTCTACTTCATTATTGAATTCCATAAATTTCTCTAAGGACTCTGACTTATACCTCATTAAGTAGACATAGCCATATTAACTCAAATCATCAGTAACATTAATTAAGTAAGAATATCCACCTCTAGATTCTATTGGAAATTGTCCACACACATCCATTTGTACCAATCCTAGAAGCTCTTTGGCCCTTTAACCATGTCCACCAAAAAGGGGCTTGGTCATTTTTACTTGTAAACAAGCGTGACATCAATAAAGTGGTTTTAGCTCAGTACAATCTAAATAGCCGTCTTGGCAAAGAATTGTCAAGCGCTTCTTGTTCACATGACCAAGGTGGTGATGCCATAACTGGGTAATGTATGAGTCATGTGAGTTTGTTTCGTTATCAATTGCCAACACATGGTTTTCGTAATTTAATACATACAAACCATTATTCAAATGTGCCATACCATAACATACATTTTTCTTATAAAAGTGACAACCCTTATTTCTAAACAAGAAAACAAATCCATCCATATCCAAACAATGTATAGAAATTATTTTCTTGGTAACACTAGGCACAAAATAACAGTTATTTATAAACTAAAATCATCTATGTCGGAAATGAAGGGTGGTGGTCTCCAATATCCAACACAACCATCCTTGCGCCATTGGCATCTCAAATATCCACCTCTCCTCTGCGATCTTTGTAAATATACATGGTTCTTGCATTTGAATACAGATGTGAGCCCCACAAGCTGTATCTAATACCAAATGTGTAGAAATAGAAATATTTCACTTGATAAAAAACACACCTTTTGCGTCCCCATGCTTCTGGGTTTAGTTCCTCTTCTAGTGGCCCTACATGCAAAACACACTGCCTCTCATTCATTTCCCTACCTATGGAGCTTCCCCTTCTTGGAGGGATGGTGCTCGGGGTATTCAGACCGTTTATAAGTCTTTGGCCCCTTTGACGTGTCCTTCCTTTTCTTGTTCACCATAAGGACTGCAGGTTTGGCACGCCCCATGTCCTTGCCTACCCGGAAAATCATGGTCAGAAGCTCCAACAATCTCTTCTCATTGCCACTCATGTTATAGTTGACAATTAAGCTAGATAAGGTCTTGGGAAGTGATTATAGGATGAGACTTGTACGCAACTCATCCGGGAATTTAATCCCTAATATGTCCAGGTGTTCAATGTAGCCAATAATATTGACTACATGAGGCCCAGCTGGCGTAGACTCTCCCAGCTTCATTGTAAACAAAGAATTGGAGATCTCATACCTCTCCTGTCTCGCCTTCTCATGGTAGAGATCTTTAAGGAGAGAAATCATGCTATATGCATCCATGTTTTCATGTTGCTTCAAGAGATCATTAGACCTGGCCGATAGCATGAAACACATGACATCGGTGGCATCATCCATGTGTTTCATGTAGCCAGATAATCCCTAATCACTAGCCTCTTTCCCAGGCGCAACTGGAATAGGATCTTCTAGCACATAAAATTTCCTTTCATGGTGAAGGAAGACGCGTAAATGCATCTGCCACTCTTGGAAATTGGTACCGGTGAGAAGGTTTTCCTTATCGAGTATAGTGTGCAATGATATTTTTGATGTCATTTTCTTACAATTTCTAAAAATTAAGATGATCAAAGGTTTAGTACTTTATTACAAAAATTGAGACAAATAAATAAATTAATACTTATTAGTCTCCCACTATTTTATCAAAATCCAATAGTCCTCACCATTGACTTCGGAATATTCCGTTGCCTGAATATTCTAGTGGAAAGGATCCAAATTTTCCTTTGCATTACCCCAACTAGGGTTGGTCAAGCAACTTGAAGGGATTTAGGTAAGCATTCCAAATGTCAACTACATTAACTCATAGCTACTTGATCTACTGAGTGGACTCCCCAATCTTGAAATCCTTTTATTTTGTATTTCCTCAACCATTGACTCTTGGTAACACCAAGTCCTGCTGTGGCAGTCAACCCTTGATGCGAACCAAGTCAAGTCAACCCAAAACCTTGAATTATAATTCCCCGAGAATTGAAAGGACCCCAACTAGGGTTGGTCATGCACTTTGAACTATGGTTCGATTCTAACCAAGAATATGGAAGGATATACCGACTTAATATTTGTTTTGAGGGATTTTATCCTTATACATAAATTACCATTTTATTATCCTTGATTACATGCTTGTTAATATTAAGTTGGATTTAATTAAGTGATTATGTCCAAGATAATATTTACGTATAAGCCAGTTTTATTTTATTTCCATCTTGCATGCTCATTTAATTCATTAAATGTGTGATCGTGATAACCCACCCACAATAAATAAAGCATGAAACTGACAGAAAGAAAATAAATGTTATGATCATGATCTTTTTCTATTGGTTAGATTATCTAGAGGTTGATAAACTATCCCATGACCTAGGGTAGAAACACCTTGATACTTTCGGGTTCATGTTTATAGCTTTCCACCTGTCCACCTTTGAATCTCCTTGGATTGGTTTCACCTAGGCTCCTGACTTGATCTGCCTCCACTATCTTGGGAGCTCCATCCATTACATATTCATTTATCTCACATGCAGTTGATGGGTAAAAAGGGTGTTTTACATAAAATAATCCTTGGTCACGTAGACCCTACATATTAATTAGGAGATGTCCCGCAGGCCAAAAAATTTAATTTAAATTATTTAATTAAAAGAAAGCATTCACATACAAAGGTCTCGGTCTAGCTCATGATCCGCCATACATGCATTGATATTTACGAATAAATAAAACTAGCATTCAATTCTTTAATCGTTCATGTTTAAGATAAATCACGCTGAATTAATTAATTATCATTAATTAATCAATAATTTTATCTTAAAACCTTAATCTGAATTTCCTTGAGATTCTCATCCATCAAAATTTTAAACAAATAAATTCATTTAACATTATCCTTGTACGAATCTTGTACCTTGGAGGCAAACCAGTGAATTCTTGTTCATTACACAGATGTTAAATTAAACACATATATATAAAACACCTATCACGTGTTGGGCCACAACTTTATGCCTGCAACATGGTACACGTCTCAACAGTTAGTATAATATAATAATAAATTTTAATAATTCTGTGTTATTTGGGTGAGTACACGACGTGTAGTTTTGACTACATGGTGTGTACTTTTCTTCATCTTCCATCCTAAGTACACGCCCAGGGACAGGGCATATTAATGTACATCGGAAATTTTTGGAATACACGGCATGTTCTATGGGACACACGCCGTGTAGTTTCCGTGTTACACAATATCCAGCCAGGAAAGCCGTGTACGGGGTACACGGCCCAAACCTAACCCGAAGGGACTACATACTGTGTTCATTGGACCACACAGCGTGTAATCCGGACACCGTGTGCCACCTGTTTCTGGTCAACATACGGTGTCTTAAATTCTTACAAAGAATCCAATACATGACCTGATTTGGTGGATCAGTCAATGCATTGAACCTAGACTATAGGACGTGTACTTCCTAATACACCCAGTGTTTTCTGGTGTTGTATGACCATAAACGTTTGGCTCCTCTGGAAGAGTTCCTCTATGTTATTTTAATCAAAATTAAAAGAAAAATTCATTTCTGTGAGGTGAAAGAGAAACGAGGGAGGAGGAACAGATCTCGAGATTCAGATTTCCAGAACAATTAATCATGAATTGAAATAACTAAATTATTAAATGCATAAATCAACAACCAAAAACTAAATAATTAAAATCAACGATATGACCGCACTGATACCACTTGTAGGTTCCGGGCACAGCGGAAGCGCGTTGGAGGGTTTTCCCAACATTAATTTTAGCGTTAAATGACGTTCAATCCGAGATCTGTCACGATATAAAACGCTGGATCTTTGGAATAGAACGAAAAATGAAAAAGAAAACAAGAGTCCCAGAACCCTTCAGATAAGATCATCATATGTTGGTTATAATTAATTTAATTAATTCATAAGAATTACATCGATGGAATTCTTTCTTTGTTGGATTCTCCTGTCATGATCTTGTGATCTGTCATTGCATTCTAGAATCCAAGTACAAGATTCCTCTAGCAGTGATCCACACGTGCTTCACGTTTCTCTGGACATCGCTGAAGGGATATCTGGGTGCTAGTGTGGACGAACCATCGCTTGCGATGTCCGCCTTCAACCACCTTGATCCGGTGCAGGATCTCACACTCGTAACTTGAAAGCGTTCTTGGTGGAAAGGGAATTCTCTCTTTACTTGAGAGTATTTCCAAATCCATTGTGCACACCAATGGCTCTAACTCAATGTCAATAATGTAATTGGGATTAGAATACTTAGAATAATAAAATGAATTAATTTCCCAAAAGCATTTAATCATTTCATTTAATTCTTAGTTATACCCCATGTCTTAATAATGATAGTTGATCATCATTATTACTTGACATTCTCCCAACATATTACATTTAATATCATTTAATTAAATAAACCATATTTTCTCACAAATCCCGAAAAACAAAATACATTGCGTGTATATAAATATAAATGGTGTGTACTTATAATTCTCATTTTATTTATTTCCTCCACTATATTTATTAGACCTTGAGTAATGGAAATTTATTTCTAAAATAAATGTAACTACATTACTCGCTAATAAATATATATATTATTTCGCCCGCAATATATTCTCTCAAATAACCAGTTTCAAAATAAATGCGATCAGGCATCCTTAAATAATTACTAATCCACAGTCGGTAATAATCATTATTTAACTTGTTAAATTAATATTTAACTGAGATACATATAAACACTTAGTGTGTGACCCTCTAGGCCTCTTTCTCAGTGGAATTAGGTGGAGCCTGCCTAAAGTCCAAGGATTGCATCTATAAACACACCAAGTCACCCATAGCGAATAAGTTAATGTCACAATGACGTGTCACCTCCTATGAACGCTTACCGTGTAATATAATCCCTTTGTCTTGATATCTCCAATGAATCGGGTTGCATGATAGTGCCAACAACCCATGGACTCGATCATTATTTCATTGAATTTCTAGAATGAATCTTGCCCATTCCTTACCACGACCATGGATTTACTTACGCTATATCAATTCCATCAAAGGTCCTGAGATATCCACTTCTATTATGGAACAGAAGGGACAAATCCTTTCTCTCATTATCTATTTATGCGATATTACTCATGACACACCCAATGTATCCTACCTCACTGAGAACAGTGTGTCATCATAGTTTTCTTCAATACATCTAATTGTATGAGTTGTAATACCAATTAATAATAATCTTAAAGTCCAAGGACCAATACACACGTCCGTAGATAGGAATATCCAATGACACTATTAAATGCGGATTTTCCTTCTGGAGGGTCTCGTTCTCATAATATCCTCCTGGATATTACCAAGGGCACACACCATGAGAAGATGCCTCAAAGTATTTTGAGTCCTCACCCATAATTATTTGTATTATTTGTTAACCTCAAATAATATCTTCCTGCCATAGAACATATATTCAAGAACAATGTTATGGCACTTTTGGGTTCTCATCATAGCATGGATCCACTATGACCCATTAATGCAAGAACTGTCCTTAGGACATTATCACATGCATTGTCACATAAATGAATCATCAAGATGAGATAAGGCTTGTTTTTAACGAATACAGTACAATGTAGTTGGTTCTAGACCACCAACTCGAACATTGATGACCTCTTTGATCAGTTGAGAGGGGTATGATGGTTCTTGAATGAACAAATTAGATTAGTATATCACTAGTTTTGATTAGGGAACAAGGATATATGAATATGTCTTTGAGATGACGCTACAATAATTATGAGTACATAGTGATACCCTTGGGCATAATGAATTCCCCATCAGCATTCATGGGATTCATGGCCTGGATATTCCATCCGTATAGATATTAGTTCTTGGTGGTATTAATCGATGATATCCTTATGTACTCGAGAATACGAGATGGAGCACGTGAGAAAATTATGGATGGTTCAATACATACTCCGAGATCACAAGATTTATTGGAAGATCTAGAAGTTACAGTCCTATATTTAGATGGTCCACTTTCTGGGGTCTATTATCTCAGCGAATGGAGATGCATTGGCCCTCAAAAAGGTTAAGGTAGTGTTAGAATGGGAGCCATGTAGAATTGTGACAGAGGAGTAGAGGTTCCATGTGAATGTAGGATATTACAAGAGATTCATACCTGATTTCTCTAGGATATCAGCACTTGTGACTGCTTCAACTCAATAGGTGATTCCTTTCCTGTGGAAAAAAAGTGCATGAATACTTTTCATTCGTTGAGGTACAATTTGTAGTGTTCCCATATCATGATATTACTGAAAAAGGAATTTGATAATGTAGTGTTCTGTGATGCATCAATAACCCTTCTTGGTTTTTTCCTAACGTATAAGAAAGTGGTGATTGCCTATGGTTCACGCTAGTTGAGGCAACATTAGCAAAACAACATGACCCATGATCTTGAGTAGATTGGGATAGTCTTCACATTGAATATGTTTCTACACTACCTGATGGTTGAGATGTTTACCATCTACACTAATCAAAAGATTCTCAAGAATATTTTTTCTTAGAGGGTATTAACATGAGAGGTAGGTGGTGGCTAGAGTTCATATATTATTATGACATTAAGATTGCCTATACTCCTTGGAAGGGGAACATGGTGGCTGATTCTCTCAGCAAAAAATCGATTTCGTAGTTGATGGATGAGAAATACGAGAAGTTGGCCTCATTTTAATTACCATTTATGGATGGAGATGGGGGAGATTTCCTCCAGTAAATGGTTGTTAACTTTACACTCTTATATTGAGTTAGGTAGCCATAGCTTGAGGATAGTGACTATGAGCCTCTACAAGCTCAAATATCAAAAGAAATGACTTTGATGGATATTCAAAAGGTGGGGATCAAGTCATTCATTTCATGGAAAGAAATGTGGTACCAGAGATATTATAGGAGGAGGATTTGAGATAGTATCATATGTCCCATTTTTTGGTACATCCAAATGTGGTTAAGATGTACTGGTACCATTGAAGTTAGTTCTAGTGGCTATGAATGAAAAAGAGAGTTGCAGAGTTAGTCTCTTGGTGCCTTACATGTTAGCAAGTAATGGTTGTGCAAGATGTTCTAGTGGGTCTTCCAAAACCCTTTTATGTGCCAGAGTGGAAGTGGAATATGATATCGATGGAATTCATGGTGGGTTTACCATGTACGTACAGGGGAAAAGATGGAATTTGGGTGATCATTGACAAACTCATCAAGTCATGCCACTTCGTAGCTATTAGAGAGTAGAGTTCTATTGAGATATTTGGATGCTTCTACATGTACGAGATTGTTTAAAATCATGTAGTTCCATTTAGCATTGTCTTAGATCATGATGATCAATTTACATCCAAATTGTGGAAGAGATTGCAGGAGGAATATGTGACTTTTTTACTCTTGAGCACAACGTTTCACTCCCATAAAAACTACCAGACAGAGCATACCATTAATGTTATGGAGGAAATGTTATGGGATTGCATGTAGGACTCCAACAATAGCTGGGAGGATCACTAACCACTGGTGGAGTTTGTGTAAAACAACATCTACAATTACACCCTTAGTAATCCACCATTCAAGCCCTTGTACGGGTGACCCTATAGGTTCCCACTTTACTAGACTCACCTAGTAGAGTAAGCACTCATAAGACAAGAGATTGTTTGAGCTACTACAAATAAGGTGATGATCATCAAGGAGTGGATGTAGACTAGAATGAGACGTCAGAAGTAATATAATGATAGGATATTGTGTCCCTTGGAATTCATGGAAGGAGACCATGTTTTTCTTCACGTCTCACCTAGATGTGGATTGTAGAAATTTGGATGGTGTGAAAAGTTATCTTCATGGTTCATCATCGCATTTCAGATATTGCATTGAGTTGACGAGATGGATTACCATCTAGTTCTACCCCTACAGTTTCACTATGTATACTTTTTTTCCTAGCGTCATAGCTTAGGAGGTACGTGAATGACCCATTTCACATCATAGACTCGGGCAAGCTAAAAATTGAGGATGGAGATACTTTTGCTGAGTACCCAATGGAGATCAAGGATTTTTAGTTGAGGATTCTTCATGGGTGAGTGATTATCTTGGTTCATGTCCTATAGTATCATAGGAAACTCCAAGAGAGAATGTTGGAGCAGGAGGCTCTGATTCATGTACAGTACCCATATCTCTTTGAGTTGCATTGTTATTGGATTTTTAGGGAAGTAAATTTAAATGGTTGGGAGAATGTAATTTCCCAAATATTCCATGTATTGTTTTTAAATATTATATTGAATAAATTCAAGACTAGGAGCTATTATGGGGTTCAATTTCAAGGCACAGTGTTCCCAAAATAAATATTTGAAATATTTGAAATATTTTTAATTCTGCTTGTGTAGTTTTCCTGATGATGTGTAATAACTTCTAACCATTTTCTTGAATCCGAAATCTGAAGGAACCATTGTGTTTATAGGAGAGATTTTACCCAAGGTACAACGCAACATATGCTGGAATAGGTCAATAATTAATGTTATTTTTTGACATTTTACTGGAAAAAATAAAAAAAAAATTATTTTTAATGTCATGTTCATACTATGATTTTTCAAATTTTTAAAATAATTCATTAAGAAGGGATCCATTGTGTCAATTATAACCCTAGAATTTAGTGGAGGCTCTGGAGAGGAACCTATAGATTTCTCTAGATGCTAGATGACGATGATCCTTGAGATCATAGATTGAAGGACATCGTTCATGATAGATCTCACAAACAGTAGCAATGCTATAATCAATATTCTCCACTTAGAGATCCATCCCTGAGGTAGGATGTGTTATTTGGTTTTCATTCCCATTTTTGTATTCAATGGAGAACATGATCCAACCCATAACAGGTTGATCTGTGGTTCAATCATTCATGCAGGATGAGCTTATTTTGTGGAATTCTTATCATGGTTATATTTTTTATAATTTTTATTGATTTATTCATTTATCATATAGGTATATATTAAGTCTAGAATGAACAATGGTTAGGGTTCTTTATTTGGGTTGTTCATTGTGCCTTACCTCCTATGATATTTTCATCGCATTCTTAATTCTTTGTGCATTATTAAATATCGATCGTTGAACCTTCCTTTCATGGAACAACGATCCAAAACTGATGATCTAGTATTAGGAAGACCATGATTTGTTGTGAATGTGATGGTGTGAGATGAATTGAAGTTGTTTAAGAATGCACGTACTTCATATGATTGGTGACTGGATGATCTAAATCATATTTCATAACGAATTGAAGGCTTGAGGCTCACTGATTCATTGCTATGGTGATGATGCAACCCTATATTTGTTATTTTGAGTAATACAAATCATCAAAACTGGATTGGGGTCATCAACTGAGCCGCATGATGTAAAAATGACAGTTTTGTAAATTTAAGAAGAACATATAGTATAATCCATATTACATGGTGTGTCACCCCCATAGAGGAAATGATAGGGTTTTTAAGGTAGTCAAGTGTCACATGGAATTTGACCCTTGTCAAATGGCATGTCATCCCCTCCCCGAGACTCAGTGTGTATCTTAGAAGATACAAAGACATGGGGCAGAGTACATGGGTTATTAGAAATTTGTGCACTCCCACACAAGGCTTGTCTAAACCATTTACGTGGATTTTCCCATGTACTGGTATGTGGGAAATGACTCATGGGTTGAATCCGTGTTCTAACACATGGCCAGTTCACATGAGTGGACCCCGAATGGTAGAGCATGTCATGTGAACCTTTCTACCTATCGTGTGCACATTTTATATGTGACATGTTTTGATGACACTGAACACTGAATACTAGCAGTATGCGAGGTCAATGAACTAGATGTTTAACCCTACTACATTACATGTAACCCTTCTTATAGGATGGATTTTCTAGTCCACCATATCATAGAAAATATTTTTTTGGGTTTGTGCACTTAATCATTTCACAAAAGGATTGTATGTCTCATTTCCTACTCATTAGGGAATGATCCCTTCATCAGGACATCATGGATAAAATTTTTGGAATCTATCAAGAAGCATAGATTCTATCCTCTATTCATCTTTATGCCCCAGGTAGAGTCCTCAAAATTGATGGGACCAACTTCATCAGACATCAATCCTCTACATAGTGAGTAAATCCAAAGGGAGTTGTTGGTATCACCCCATGGCCCTAGGTATGATCCTCATCTGATGTATTAAATCTCTATTTAGATCAATCAGTGTATCTATCTATATATCTAATGATGGTACCCAATAAACATTACATCTCGGACATACATCATTATATTCTATGAAACTCAGGATTGTGTTCTCCTATATGAGTTCTTTGTGCAATCCTCGAGATGAATCCCTCACAGTGGTATGTTGTAGTTATGACTTTCCTATAGACCGTATGTATTGGTAGAGTATATCAAGATATTCTAATTATATTCTATATACACATATGTGTGTAGAGCTAACAATACTTTTCCGTTTTGTATTTATTAGCGGCTTTTGGGTGTCCTAATTGTTATTGTTATACTCAACCCCACAGATTACTTTCCCACACATGTCACATATTGTGAAAATGAGTGAACATTTGATGTGGTTCTAGGAAGACCATGACCATGACCAAGACCAAATTGTACATTGTGAGTTATGACAAGTCGACATGTTCTTGAGGACTTATATTGTAGTCCCATTACCTTTTCTACTAGTTGTACATTGTTGTTTATAGACTCTTTTACGTGTGATTGTATTTTGGCCTGGTTTACATTATTTATATTCTTCTATAGTATTATGTTGGCTGGGGTTGTGGTATGCATGAATTTGTTTCTTGGTGGATTTTACATTTCCACATTTATGGTCTTTGATATGTGGGTGTGAATATAGTTATATAGGAAATGACTCACATGTTAGTTATATGCCTACTCGGTGCTAGTGTTATGACCTGACCCATGCTAGGGATCGAGCTTCAACTACCCCAAGCTAGCCTCCTCTGTCCAGGTGCTTGTGGCTATTGCTAATGGAACCACAAATTATGGGAGGCCATTTCTTATGAACATGTACACACACGTAGCCAACTCAATTCAAACTGTGCATATGGAAAAGAAAACAAGATACAACAATGCTATATATAAACTAGAAGCATGCATCAACCTATAAAAAGTAAATGTATAGAAAAATAAAGATGGAAGGGATAGGTGAAAATTACACACCAAACTAGAAAAAACCTCCAAAACCCAAAAACAGGTGAAAAAGTAATGCAACTCATAGATCCACATTCCATTAGACAAAGCTACGACCACCGTACATGTTCCATGATCTCGTATCCCTAAGCTCCTCTGATATCATGATCAATCTATAAATTTTCTACAAGGGAACACCATGTGTGGGACATTACCAAATATTAGTGAGTATGAAGAAAATCCATAGGATTCCCCAAAGGCTTTGGGGATTAGTAAGAAAGGTACTGAAGGCAGTAGAAGTAAGAGATATAACCTACGAAGACAAATAGATAGAACATGGTATAGTAAAATATGTACAAATCAAACCACTAAAAGTATAAAGTAAGATCATATCAACACAAAGTGATATAAATGATGAGAAGATAAACTTCTCAACAAGCATTCGCTAAAAATAGCATGAGAGTAGACGCATCCAACCATGATACGATATACATGAATAGCACATGGCATACCTCAAACATATTAGCCTCTCCTGGTAGTAGAGTATAATAAACGAACCAAGGAGTGGGAACTAGAAATAGGATATATATATATATATATATGTTCAGTAAAAAACCCATATGGGAGAGTAAAGGGATCTCCATATCAAAATCTCATCTAGGAAAAGTGAGTATCCAACCGTTCCAAATGTAACCATAAATTCGTAGCATCCCATATATCTTCCGTAAACTGAGAGTCAAAGGGGATCCATTACCACACCATAACACTGCCCACATTGGGAAGGACTTTTAAACCCGCATAGTTTTAGGCCACATCACAAGGACTCGTATTGGTGGAAACGAACCCCCTATTATGAGATTCCACTTTCATGTGAAAACAAATCTCATAACATTTCCACATATTTGAGATATTATGTCACAATGTAGTGGATAATAACACCATAATGTGTTAGGGGGTTCCCCTCTAGTAGAAGTCATAGAGGCTACACACACTAGGATGATTCATAGGGATTACAGTATAATAGATGTTTTAGAGGGTACCCACTCTCTAATTCATTTGGTGGATTCCTCTTTAAAAGAATTCATAGTGGCTTCCCACACACTAATGTCTCATAGATATTCTACTCTAGATCATTGAGGGACTCTGACCATCCATAGTGGATGTTATGTATCAAAAAATCATCATGGAACACTGGTCATCCCTGTTTGATGGTACCTCTTAGAAAATCATTGTGGAACACTGGCCATCCTGGATAGATGATACCTCTCAAAAATGAAACACTATTATAGTCATTGGTTGTCTCCCCATATAGGCATCACAACCAAAAAATCTCAAATCTTTACTCATATAACACAATAGAGGGAACCATTGAGATCTATGTAGAAAAACATATATCATAGGATATGTGAATTCCAAAATACATGTCCAAAAGATAAAAATGTCATAAAATTGATTCATAAAGTAGTAAACCAAACGTTTGGGGCCCACTCATCATGCGTCCCATCCTCATCACCCAGCCATGTAGCTGACCATTCTCTATTAATAATCTTTAAAGAAGTAACCCTTGGTTTGTCGATGTAATCTTAGAGTATAGACATTTCTAATCGAAAGGAATGATGAGATCATGACTTCCATCATTGATCTGGAGGGCCAAAAGCATAATTATGCTGGCACACATCCTCAAACAGCTCCAGAACATTTGATCGTGTCTTTTCAAACATCATCAACACTCCCACTATAGTTGAAGATAACCCAGTCCTTGGGTTATCTTCAAACATGTCAAAAATATCCTCCATTGATTTTCCATTCATGTTTACACACATAATGAGATCTCAAATAGGGATTCACACATCCAAATGAATCACACCCTTGCGATCCTTGTAAAAAAACACACATGTTCAACTATTCCTTGACCTCAAATAGATATCCGATGGAAATGTTTCTTGTCACTAAATTACACTCCTTTTAAATCCCATGGGACCCATAACTCGGTCCGAAATCAAATTATATATAACACACCATTGTGGTCCTCTTGAAAAAACACATGAAATTGACTGTTCATTTTTCTAAAACGAATAACAAGTGAAAAACATTCTTTTCACTATAATGATTGAGAACCAGACCCCATGTGACCAACACCCCTACTTAGGTTTAAAATGTAGATAGTCGTTATAAAATGTACAAAAAGAGACAAGGTTTTCGCTGATGTTGGCAGTGCATCAAATGGACCTTCCATTTAATGTGTAGGTTTGAAATAAGTTATATGAATAACAAAATATATTTTATTATTGATAAACAAAAGTCATTCATGCTACCGAGAAAATAAATAATATTTTAAAAGTTCCAAAATGATCATAAATAATTTTTCTCAAAATCGCAATCACATCACCATAGATAACACGTCAATCAATCTTTAGATGAAAACACTACTTCAGAAAAAAGGAACCGCAAAAAATAATAATTAAAATTATTATAATGGAAGAGAGGTTTTCTAACCACCCTCCTTTAGTATTGAACATTAAAACTCCCAAAACTACTTATAATGGTATGTCTTGACTCAAGGATATAGTTTCCATTGACGACATGCAAATTAGAGGCTCGTGTCAAATGATATTGTACATTAAAGAGCCGGTCCCTAAAACTGGTTTGACCTTCCATGTCAGGCTGGTCCATCCCGCCCGAGCTGACCCGACCCTCCTTCTGTGGCTATGCCTCAATGCCATCGACAAGCCCACCGCTTTGCCCATGACCCAAGCCTCCTCTATCCCATCTCACACGACCACCGCGCCCCGCACCTCGCACGCCTCTGCCTACCTCACCTATCTGGATAGTTTCTATGTGCTGCCACCGCCTTGGGCCGCCACCAGCCGCCGCCGGAAGTTCTACTCTGATGGCCTCTTATGAGGTTCATCACAACCCCACTAGAGGTTCGAAAATTATTCCAGAACTGATTTTGGAATCCTTAGAATGGGATCTCTACATTTCTAACCTCTGATCAATGATCTTTTTATGTTTTGATGTGTTGAATAAAATTATGAGGAAAGCCACAAAGAACGATGAAGAACACAGACAAAACGAAATGATTTCCATCATGGATTGATGGCTGTGTTCATGAGTCCATCAATGATGATAATTAAAATGATGAAAAAATGGAAAACAGATGATATTTAATTAAAAAGAAGAATTAGAACTTAAAATTAGATGAAATCTTACTTGGATCCATCCATTTATCATTGATGATTGAAACGTCACACTCCAGCTTCGATCTGTCGAAGTTTCTACTGAGATCATTCCTTGATCTGAAAACGAATAGAGAAGAAAATTCCTAACGGGAGATATAGTGATTAATTCAAGAGATAGATGTTTGTTATGGGTTTAACCCTAACATAAACTCTTATCTAGATTTATAGTCGCCACACTCCGTGCATAAATCTGAAATTCCTGTGCCCCGTCATTTTATATTGCACCTAGGAAAAACACCCCCTTCCAAACTCAATAGATGTTTTGTTTTTATAGTATGAGTACCTATTCAAAAGATATTGTTTTTGGAATACAAGATAAAAAAAATATTTCTAATTATTATAATTATCATTTTCCCATAGGTTGTGTTTTTCACAAAAGTCCCACGCAGACCATACTTATACAACACCTAGGGTAAACAGAATGTTGCGAACTGAACTATGGACTCATATTTTTGAACATAGATACCGATTAAGAGATATAACATTTTCAACATGCCAATAGTAGAAACCACTTAATATTTTTTTATAGTTTATTCTAGACACACCGAGCCTCAAAATTGCATAACATCTCATCACCCACCTCTGGAATTTTATCTAGAATAATTTTAATGTCTTATAAGGCAAAAAATAGGTCCCTATAGCTAGTCACCATCCCCTTCCCTATTGGAGGTAGGCATGTGGAGTTGTAGCACAGGACCCACTGGGACGAGCCAACAAATTTTATATAAATAAATTATCTTTACATTTGTTTCATCCCACACAAAGTATATTTAATGAATGTTAAATCATCAAAAAATATTTATTTGGTCAGTTCAAGCACAATTCAAGTCATATTCATATTTCATCTACTATTACACATCATAAAAAATACTATTCAATTGAAAAATATTTTACATCAACATGAGATTTATTTTATTTTGAGAATTATTGGAATGATTTATTATTTTAAACCTCTACAAATGTGTTTTTAAACATCTCGAAAAAAACATATCTCATAGATTCTCCATAAATTAATAAATCTCCAAAATCATTATATGGTTTTTCTCATCAATCTTCACAACAATTTTATTCCAATTTCATATTTTTGTTCCCCAACAACATGTTTATTAAACCATAAAATCATTTAAAACTAGTTATTTAGTCAGTCCGATCACACCTCGTTCTCGATAAACATGAAATGAACTCATAGACATAAAAAATAAACTAATAATTTATTCCCTTTATTCAACATCAATCATAGGTCATTTTTTTTGTTATTTTAACTATAACATGAATATTTTAGGGTTTTAAATCAAATAAAATTATTTTTAGGTCATCCTACGAATATAATAACTCAAAATAGGGTAAAATCAATTTCTTCAATTAATAAACCTATAGAAAGTTTTCCTCCAATAATATGATAGTAATTATTGGTTATTTTATTTCTATATATTTCCCAACACAAAATTATAATGACAATTAAATCATTAAAAAAATATTATAGAGTCAGTCCAAGCCAAAATACCATCAGATTGATGTGCTTTCGACCAATACAAACCATAAATAATTCAATGAATATTTTTATCTAATTTCAAATCAATGAATGTTCAATTTTTTGTTTTTACCATCACAATTTTTTTTAGTATTTTAGAATTGTTAACATGTGTTTTCAGTCTTCCTCTTAAAAAAATAACACTGATTGACACATGATGTGTTCCTAACTTTTCAAATAAAATACTAATATTGGTACCCTATTATTTGACGATAATAAATTGTCATTTTTTACTTATGAAACCTATTCACATGTTTTTAAAGACTATTGAATCATTAAAAACTACATCCCTGATTAGTTATAGAACATCACACTTGTTATATATGTGTCTTGTACTCATAAATATCATAATTATTTCAAATATTCATTTTCTATGATTTTAAATCAATAATACTACATTTTTTATGTTTTTCACCATTTCATGCATGTTTTAGTTATTTAAAAACATAAATATTTGTTTTCAGTCATCTTGGGTAAAATAAAACTCTAATTGATGTCCAATATGTTTGTAAATTTCAACGAAAAAGTTATATTATTATTTAATTTAGTCTTCATGGAAATTGTAGGTAGTTATCTTTGTATATATCCCATTTCCATACATTTTTCAATACTATAAAATCATTATCAATAGTATATTTCACTAGTCTAAGGGGACGAAATTCACATTGATGCACCATATTGTCATTCAAGTGAAAAATAATTCATAGAATGTTATTCTAAAATTTCACAACAATCCATGGTATTTTTGTAAAAAAATGTACTAATTGAATAATTTTTTTTAAAATTTTTTATTTTATAGGAATTAAATAGTTAAATTCATTATGTAAAGTAATTCTAAAAATAAAAAATTTTATTTATCTAATTTCATGTAAGGTTATATTGATATGATTAATTTTAAAATTTCAAAATTTTAATTTGAAAAAACTAATTTTAATTTTAAATTCATCATATTAAAATTATATTAGTACAAATTTTTGATAATTTCCTAAAAACAGTGAATGTTTTTTTAAGAGTAAAAAATATTATATTTTGAAAATACATTATTATTGGGACATCATCAAGACATAATTATGATATAAAATTTATCAATGTTTTGGAATGAAAAAATTATGATATTATAGTATAAATATTTAAAAAATATAAATTTAGAACATGTAGCTAATTATTTATTTCATGATAAGTATAAAATTCATGGTCAGGGACGACATAGTGTGTTCGCATCGTTGGAAAAGTCAAACATGGTTCCTTATAGACAATAATATAGTTCTAAAAGTCCATTTAAGATTTTTTATTTATTATTATATATAATTGATGTTTTTGGATGATATTTATGATATTTAAAGTTATATAAAATTAATATTATTCAAATTCATGTGCATCACATCCCCAAGACAAGAAATTTAAATTATCAAATTAAAGATGTTATCATGACATGGATATGATCAAATATACATAATTAATGAATCTAAAATATTATCATGAATTTAATTAATTTTTTTATCATAGGAACTTATTATAAATTTATATATATATGACAAAATTAACCATAATTATTACAAAACACTGATGTAGTTCTTGTGCAAGCAGAATATCAATTAATAAAAAATGATTAAAATTAAAATTATAAGAACCATGTAATGATGCAGATATTTTCATAAATATTTTTTAATAATTTTTATCCATAATATTATTTGGTACAAATCTGGGACCTTTTGAACTCCCTTAGATCACATTAACCTCCAAATAGTATTTTTGTTAAAATAAAGTCATTTTGTTCACAATTAGTTATCTATGTAGTATATCATTTAAATATATGGTTTTCCAGAAGAAGTTTTCTACCATAACTACTATTTGGAAGGCTATTAAATTTTTCTTAATTATGATGATTTATTTTTAATTTTTCTAAAACTAATAAATACCTTATGGTATTTCACAAAAATGGTGAAATAATATTAATTTAATGTAAAATTAAAATATAATTTATTAAAAATATTAAAATAAATATAATATAGGATAATTAATATAATACATGAATTATATATTTAAATATGACTTATCTAGGATATAAAAAAATTATTTTGTTCTATTTTTAATCTTTGATTTTATTTTTTTAAATTCAGAGTAACGAATTGTATTAAATATGAAAACATCTATATTTGATGAATAATATATTTTAAACAATTATTTAAAAAATAAAATAATTGAATGATTCCAAATCGAATAAAATTTGTTCAAAAATGTAATATTTTGAGATTTTAGACCTTGGGAATTCTTTAACCCTACAACAGCCTTATTATATTTTAATATTTTACATAATTCATAACATTCCAATATCAATTATAAAAGGGTAATCTGTATATTACTTAATTTAATAATCTTGGGCCTTCTTGCTTCAAGAAAATCTAAATTTTTTATCCTCATCCGTATACACATTATTGTGTTTCTAGTCTCAGAAAAAGAACAATTCCATATGACGTAAGTAGGTTCTCAGGGATAAAATATTCAAGAGGTAAATTCCCCATTCCATTTTAAATTCATTATCACTTATAATTTTTAATCTCCCCAATAAAATGTTTTTTAATAACTCTAATATAATTTATATAATGAAATTTATTATACTAATGAGATTCCCTAAAAAACTAAAGTAAGAATCTTCTATTTGATAGCATGTTTGACACACAACACCCAACGGATAAGGTAATATTATATCTGGATACTTTATAATATATTTACTATTTTAAATAGATTCTATATATTTTAATTCATGAAAAACAATGTTATCATGTGTTACACACAACAGAAAACTTCCTCGATAGCATGTGTTACATGCAAGAGCGGCCTTCCTTGATAACATGCATTATACGCAAGACCGAGTTTTACTAAACAATAATATATTATTAAAATAGTATTATTTAATATTATATGTTGCAACCAATCCATTATGTTAGAGGTTTGTAGGGTCCTGAAAAATTCGCAAAGGAGAATGATGATTCTCCTTAACACAAGGGAAATCCTACCCGACTTCCCCTCAATGGGGTGAGAAAATGTGGGAAATACTCAAGGATGGAGATGGAGGAATAGGTCTGCATACCAGTCTAATTTTAATGATGTGAGGCCGATTCCGCGAAGTGTCCCTCTTCTGCAGACTGTCGTCGTTTGCGAGATGGAGGCAGAGATCCTCCGCTGTCGCGAAGCAGGACAAGCGCTAACCCAGTCCGCCATTCCAGACCGCCCCAGCCGCGAGTTGCGTCAGCCGGCCTGAACCGCCTCCACTATCATTCGCGAAATGGAGGTGGAACCCTCCACGGCTGCGATGTAATCCCCAAGATTGGTTCATGGAGGAGTGTATAATTCCCTGTGAATTGCGGATTGACCAAGTCATCTGTGAACTGGGTTTTCGGCCATGGGCCTCCGCAGAAGGTGCCGTGTGACCACAGATACATCGCCTTCCCCACTCTATAAAAGGAGACAGAGGGGGTAAGGGAAGGGGATTCTGGTTTGGAGGAAGAGGATTCGGGGGAGATTTGTGAGGCTCGGGTGGAAGGATCTCGAAGGAAGGCTTAGGATTTCGCAAACAGCGAAGTTCCAAGTTCGCGAACCAGAGCATGTATAAAGCTGGGAACGAACTGATAAGGAACTGAAAATGAATAATAATTAGGTGAACTGCATACTTAAAATAACATAAAAAGAGAAATCATGAACCATATCCCCTATGCGGATGCACTCCCCGTGGACCAGGGAGTTTATGCCACTTTTCCGATCTGTCTCACCACGTAGCACCCTCCTACGTGGGTGAAACCTCAACCGACGAACCCCCAGCCAGCATCTCCCTTGGTTGCCGCTGCTCTCGTGGAACCCCCCGCGAACCACCCTGGTTAGAGGATGGCATCTCAGTCCGTGGAGCACCCTGGTTCACAGACAGCCTCCCCAACCATGTAGAATTATCCTATGCGCGGGGCGCTACTACCCATACCCTTGGGTGGCCTCCCAAAACCAACAGAGTTCCGGTTCCCCCAAACCAGATAAAATCCTTCCAATCCGGCCCGATCCTCCATGACTACCTCATGGGTCTATTCATCGACCCCGAGCCGAGGCCTCTACTGAAGCCACCAGACCCATGTGGTGTAACCCTTAGGAACATCAGTGCACGGTTTGAGTTCACATACCCACAGTAAACAAGGGAAAATGGGTTTCCCTGACCCTTGGGAGGATTCCTGAAGCATGCCTAGGTTCACATTCCCATGGTAATGCAGGGTCTGAGGCCGAGAACCCCCTTCTTGTATCTACTCGCCAGGCTGGGGGACTGCATTCTTCGTCGGGTGGGAACTTCTCCCCTCCCTAGAGATGGGGTGAGATACCCATCCAAAGGCAGCAGTCCCCATGCACCTCAATACTTCCCAAGGTACTTCCCTGGGGAACAAGATAGGTGATGGGGACATGAGCACCCCTTTTCCTCACCCGCTGCGCTGTGACGCCATGGGCCTCCTCAGTGTGTAAGCCCCAATGCACACATTATGGGACGCCCTCATGCATAATCCCCACTCCAATTATCATGGACGCACCTTTCACGACGTGATCCTCTGGTCCCTACTGCTCTTGTTTCTCACACCAAGCATGACTCACGTGGGCTTAGAGTAAGCATCGACCATGACATCCTCTTATGGGCCTTCTCAAAGTGTAAGCCCCAATACATTACCATGGGACTCCTTAGAGTGTAAGACCCAACCCATTACCATGAGACTCCTCATAGTGTAAGCCCCAATTCACATCTTGGGTAGACTTATAGTGTAATCCCCGCACCAATCCGAACTACATGGATTTTGGTCCCTGCCTCCTAGACTGGGTAGGTAGGAAGCCTCCCTGATGTTCAAGCCTAACAACGGGTCATTTCGACCCCCTTTCACGTCGTTTTATGAACATCTTGGGCCTCCTCAGAGTGTAAGCCCCAATCCACATCTTTGGCTACCTCAGAGCATAATCCCCACACCAATCCGAACTACGTGAACTTTAATACCTTTATCCTAGATGGGGCACGTAAGAAGCCACCCCCAGGTTCAAGCCCAACAACCGGTCAATCCGACTGTCCTCACATCGGTTCACCACGCCACTCCTGGTGTCGCCTCAATGAGTTCTAACTTCTCAGGGTCATTAATTCAATGAGGGATGGTAAACCTCGGATATAAATGTTTCTGAACCCCTGCGTTCAGTTGACCATTTCCAACCAAGAGAAATCCATGGATACTATGCTTGGGTATAAACCAATGATTCACGAACCAATGAATACATATTAAATCTATAAGAGAGTCCTGGAACATGCAATAATTCCCCCCCAAAAGGGTGCGATGAGCCCGACTTCCCATCCTCTCGACCAATGTGAGTTCTTAAGCTTCGTTGGCCAAACCTCCCAGCCAACACCTGCCTTTAGAGAGAATTTCCATGCACCATCGGATGTAGAACCATTGGGAATTTTGAGACCCAACCCTGAAACAAAAATGGTCAACCCGATGTGAATCATTAACCATGCATGACAGATTAACCTAATCCCACCCTGTGTCCCCTTTTACTCACAAGGAGGGAAATTCAAGGTCATTAATTATGCATGAGGTCATGAGATGCATCTTGGATGGGTTTGCTATTTGTATTTGTCGAAATATTTCATAGGAACTACACATAACTCCCATAGATCCAATGGCATCCGGAAGGAACTCACAAGCGTGTGATTCCAACTACGCAATGACGTGACTTCCTCTTCTACAGAGGACCATGTCACCCACCTAACATCTTCAAATATGGGTCTCAGATGCACTGATTCAAGAGTACTATGAGAATGGTACTCTCCCAATGGTGGAGGCGGCAATGCACAACCTTCAATCCATCAAGACATTCTGGATGCCTGCCCAGCAGTGACCACAGAAGCATATCCAGAATTCCCATGTTGCTGTCTCCAACAGTTTCGGGAGTCTATCCCCGAAACAGGACAATGAGTACCTCCCTTATCTTAGGGAGGAAGATGAGGTCAATGTTGAGGACTTCATCCCCACCAAATGGGGGTTCCTCTCCAATGCCCCCACCGGTAGATGTCATCGCAGTCATAATGTGACCCGATATCCTCGCGCTGAGGAGGATGTCTCCCCAAGGATTCAGGCCTACGCTCCCCGAGCTCCGGCCCCTCGGACCGCCCGACAAGTGCGGAAGGCGTACAATCAGGGACCGGTCATCACCCTAGTCCTTGAGGAGGAGCTCCGTTGCCCAGCCACGGAGAGGTACCACAAACAGGCACCTACACCTATTCGCTCCTCCCTAGCCCGCCTTCCAGACATGGCGGCATCATACAAGCCGGCGTGTATCCCCGTTGAGCCTCATCATGCATGTCGCTCACACAAGACGACACATACCAGGCAGGCACCTCTCCCTGCCCAAGGTCATGAAGCCCACCAGCTTGACGTGGTGGCGACCCGGTGCCCACAGGACCAGCTCCTAGCAGATGCTTGTGACGCCTACCATTCGAGCATGGTGGTGATCATCAAGGCTCACCACCCAGATGTGGCGTCAAATCATAGGCGGGCACGTCTACCTTCCAACAAAGGCCACTGACTCGATACAGTGGGAAACCAATATATACAGGGCCAGCTCCCTGCAGATGTAAGTAATGTCCACCACCCCGATGTGGCGGCAAACGGAGAGATAAACCGGCGTATCCTGGTACAGTGGTAGATTTGTTAACATTCCCTGATATAGGATAATTGTCCATACCCACTGACCACCGGAGGATAGGAGCAGGATATTCCTACTATGATAGCAGAATGGGCCTTCATGCCCTTTCCATCCAAAGATGTCTCTCTACATATCCAGGAAATGATGGAGAAGAAGGTATCGATATCAGATCATATCTTGTAGACTTGCCAGAATGTAATTGCATCAGTGGAAATGGCAAGGACTCGGGCCCGTGGGCCCGTCTCCCCAATTGAGGCGACTCATCTAAGAGACGAGATAGCCGCCTCAGAGTTGATCTGCATCCATACTTCAGCCAAGGAGGGTGGTCGTCCATATTCCGCGACGCAAGGGAAACCAGATTGAGCAGCTTCACTCATTCGAACTTGGGGACACCCATCCATCACGGTGGATGCTATAGATCAGGTATATATCCCTGCTAAAAGTCATGATGTTCGTCTTCATATCCTGACATCATCACGGGACCCAATTAGACAGGGAACCAAAGGTGAAGGACGTTTTCAACAGCATACAGTCCCTGCTACCCACAAGAAAGCACCCCGAACACACCGAAGGAAGCTGGAAAATAAAGATCAGCTTCATGAATCCGCTCTGCTGGAAGCTGGGGTTCCTAATGCTGCTAAGCATACATCAAAGGCTCATAACCCTACCCACCCATTACCATATTATGGGAGTGGAAGTAGCAGTTCCAAAGGTCCTCCCCACAATGTCCCTACCAGCATCTCTGAAGGTCCTCCCCAAAGCACTCGTAGGGTCCTCCCCCGGGGTTATATAACGATCGATCAAAAGAGCTCCTATTTTGATGCGAGTCAAGGAAACCCTCCATGTTACCAGAAGATCGAGCAGTAAGAAGGTCCTCCACTTACTACAGTCCACCCTGATTTTCCTCCCCGGGGTATATGCTGCAAACACTCTCCACGCAGTGGGACCACAGATTCTGACAGTAGTCCTCGCTATCATAGATGCAACTGCGGAGGCCCTCCCTGTAGTGACGTCTCATAATGACTAGAGGGCCCTCCCCTTGTCATGGACTGCCCTGAAGGTCCTCCCCAGGGTTTACGTTGCAACGACACTCTGCGCAGCCGGGTATCAGATCACAGTGGCAGTCCTCTCCATGCTGATAACGGAGGTCCTCCCCATAGAGACGTCAAGCAATGAGAAGGCCCTCCCCTTGTTGCAGAAGATTATGGAGGCCCTCCCCAGGATGTATCCCACAGATATTATCCCTGTGGCAGTGGTAGTGGTAGTCCTCGCCATTTCGATAGCTGTGATGGTATTCCTCACCACCACGGCTACCATTGTGAAGGTCCTCCCCGCATTGGCCCCAAGCAACAAGAAGGTCCTCCCCTGGTCGCAGTGTGTCCTGAAGGTCGTCCCTAGGAAGCTCACCGAACGTCAAGCCATGATGGTCATACTCACCATGATGGAAGTTGATGCGAAGGTTCTCCCCGTAACGATGCTACACAGCCAGACGATCCTCCCCTTGCTGTGACACGCCTTGGAGGTCCTCCCCATGGTGTGAACTGCAAAATTCCTCTATGTAGTGATGCATTAAGTAGTAATGTTAGTCCCCGCCATTAAGGCCGCCATTGCAGAGGTCCTCCCTGCGTTGAAATATGATATCAATAGGAAGGTCCTCCCCCTGCCGAATCAATCACTGAAAAGCTCTCGTATAAAGAGGCACATAGAATGATGGGATAAAGCATGTCAGATTCCCATCTAGTCATCAATGAAACCCTTCTTTGATCAGGAGACTGTCCAGGGCCGCGTTCATCCTCTAAACCACCTCGGAATCGCCCACATAATGATTTAGAACCTACTTGTCCCACTGCCTCCGACCACATTGGCAGCAAGCATCTCATTTGGGCTGATCAGGTAGAGGAGTCACTAGCGGAGGAATATGCCGATATGATGGACCTGAGGAAACGACTGGCTAGGGATGATATACCAATTATGTTTTGGAATACGGCCACCTCTTAGTTCGATATACCCAGAGAGTTATCAGATGAATGTGTACACGGAATCCTCCATAATATATGGACAACCCTCTGCCGATTTAAATCTAGAATATTGCCCTTTGACGGGTATATAAACCATGTCAAGACGATAGGAGACATCCTGAATCACATTGACCTAGAAGCTCTTCCTTCAGGATGACAACAGTGACCCAAGAGGCACAAAGGAAACATGGAGATAGCTTCCCTCAGGGCACTGGACCCGCTTTTCCACCTAATTGGTGATGCTCCGATGGGAGTCCATATCAAGGGATGGGGGGAACACAGAGCTCTGCATTTCACTTTGCTCCCTGCCCAGAAGAACCGTTCGGCATGGTGTCTTGCAACGTCATCACGTCAAGACTGCAATCGAGAGGTCTTCCTGTTCAGGAATTGCAACACACCCAATAGATTCAGGCCTTGAGGAAGTCCCAAAAGTGTCAGGCCCAATGGGAACAATCCATTCAAGAACTCTTAAATCAGGCCACCGAGAGCATACAACAGGCCTCTCATCTAAGAGAGGCCAATCAGTTATCTTTTCCTACCTCCCCAGAAGGGATTTATTCAATAAAGAACTTGGTGCCAAACCCAGTTCACCCCCAAATGGGGGCACGCAAAATCAGGCAGGTAGTGATTGGTGCAGCAACTGCTGCAATCCAGGGTCAACCCCAGCCTGCCGGGCTGGGGGTATTTTTAACAACAAATTCCCCCATAAGACCAATAAAATCGGGAAGAGACTCGATGTCCAAGGAACAAGGCCAACCCTAGCCCTCAGGGATGGGGGCATTATTACCCCCTCAACAACATCCACCCTCAGGAGATTCAATATTCTCTCATCTAGGGAGGACAATCAGAAGAGGAGGTTATCTTACTATCCCGTAATTTGAATCATCATCCCCTCCATGAGGAAGGCGCACCGTGAGGTCGCATCAAAGAACTCTCCATGTCACCCTTCGTCAAGAAGTCCGAGGGAAATCCCAGGTCACGAAAGGGAAGGCCAGCAGAAGACACGGAAGATAATCTTCCCATTTAGAAGATGACATCTTTTCCACCCCACGATATGCATCTATCAACATCATAGAGGATAAACCCACGGGTGAAAACAGAGATACTGCAAATCAGGAGGGATCAGGAGACAATAGTTTTGGTCATGTTGTGACTCACAATGAACCACCAGGTGTGCACACCCGGAACCAATGGGCCGCCCAAAACATGGCATCCCCTTCAGCTAACCTTCCTCCACCTACCCTACTAGCTTCCAAAAAGGATAAGAACAAAGGACCGGTTGCCCTGAAACTGCCTCCTTATCTCGACAAATATTAGCCACTCACGCTCGAAGAGAGGTTTGCTCGATAGGAAGGGGAGATGAAGGAATTGAGAAGGCTTAACGCCGAGCTACTCCAGAGGAACCGCCTTATCGAAAATGCGTCCCAGGAGGAGCCACATCATGCACTCCAAACAAGTGCACCTCAAAGACTAAGGATTACCCCAGAAAAAAAATGATATGGTCAGGGCGCAGGTCCAATGAGGAGCCTGGCCCGTCTGACTACCTTGATGTGGATCAGGATGAATACCAATATTTCCCTCCACTCAGGAAGAAACTATAGAGAGTACGCCTAAACCCTCTGAAGGTTCTATAAACAGCACACACACACACCTGGTGCCGGCCAATCTAGATCCTCAAGCAATGCCTCGGGCTACGCCTGCCCATGACCGGGCCCAACAAAATGTAAACCAGGGTCTCACCAACACCATTGAGGCACTAACAGCTCGATTGGAAGGGATGGAAGGGCGACATGCTCTGATATAGCCAGAATGGAAATGCAACCCAGATTGGGTGACCAACACGCCACCTCTGCATAACTTTGGGAGCCCTGTATTACCTATATTCAATGGATCAGGAGATTCAGAACAGCATTTGACGCACTATGCATCCTATTTCGACCCTATGATGGGAACACCGAAACAACAGGAAGCAGTGAAATTCAGATGCATCGTACAGACCCTGCAAGGATCTGCCTTCTTCAAGTATACGAGTCTACCAGCCCAGTCGATCAAATATAGGGAAGACCTTCGGAAGTAGTTCCTATTCCACTTTAGCTCAACATTTCCTAAGAAAACGGTCAGCGATCTCATGAACTGCAAACATAGAGAGAATGATAGGGTCTCAAATTTCATCGCAAGGTGGAAAGGACTGACCTATTCCTTGAACATGCTAATGCCTCAGGATGAGATGCTAGCCATATGCATCGACAATCTTCAAGATGAGTTGCGAAAACCTCTCATACTAGTGGAGTGTACCACTATCTTCCTCTATCTCTCGGCCATTGCCCAAAGAATTGAGGGCTCCTTGCAGTAGACTAATTCGATGTTCTGAATAGCCATGCAGGCTCTTGAAAAAAGAGCCCCTAGAGCTGAAGCATCCGCTTTCACACTCAAGTCGGCCCCTGTGCCCACTCCACCACTCAGGCCTCCGCCAAATTGTCAAGGGCCTCCTACATATCAGTTGCTGCCTATGCCTAAATGGGACAATCAGTGAGGACCGAATCGGAACGAGTTTTAGGAATGAAGACAATGAGTATAATCATTATGAGACGACCAAGTCCAAAACTACTTCATTATCGCCATGAACTACTACTTTCTCCGCCTCCCGTAGTTGTGTAGACCTGAAGAAGTCGGCCGCGATGAGAGGTCAGATTACATCCCCTACCATCGGATATTAGGGCACAGTATCCAAGAATGCTTCGTCTTCAAAGACCTCCTACAGAGGATGGTAGACTCTGGACAGGTCGAGCTAGGACCACCCCCAACACATGTGGCATGTATCTCTATCACTAACTTTGAAAAAGAAGAGATGTGGTAGAATGTCACGAGCAAGAAGGGCAGAAATTTGACAACTAGATGATTCGAAATACTTTCAACCGAGCCCATGTCATACTCCGAGCTCAACTACAGCAGCCGGTGTTTCCACCAACAACCCGTGATGTCGTAAAACTGACGACATTGACCTCACAAACCTCCACGAGCTAGTCATCTTGTTGTAATTGAAGGAGGAAACAATCGCAAGAGGAGAAGTACAAGACATGGCCAAAGTTAGTCCCAACCCTGGTAGATTATATTCCCTCGAATTTGGCGCCACGACCACTAACCCACCAAATGACATCATTATGGAAAATCGACCAGGTTGACCTCTTAGAGGATGAGGAGCCAATCATTCGTTCTATTAATGTCATCCATCTTATGGAATCATTCCCTGATGAAGGGTATGGTTACGAACCCGCGTTTCCTACATGAAGACCTAGGAGGATGAATCGCAAAGGTAGGGGGATACCAAGGGAGGTGCAGCTGCTGCCGAAACCAACCCTACGGTTAGACCTCAACCCAAACCATTAGTGTCGCAGAAACCCATGGGAGAGCCCTTCACCGGAATCAGAAAGAGAAAGAATTCCCTTCCACATCCACAAGTGGCCACTTTGGCCCCATTATTCTATGATGCCCACCAGAGTAGGAACAAGTGTATGGCCGCCAAGTGCGCACAAACAGACCGACCATGCCAAGTCATCAAAACACAGGAATTCCACCGGTATCCGACCTCGTGGCCGATCCCTCCTCGTCAAATGCTCCAGCCCCTAAAGAACCCGCTAAGACTCTCCCGCTGACAGAGGAGTGTTGACCGCTGGAGTATAAATATGACATACTTAAGTAGCTGGTGTCAATACCAGCCAAGTTTCCCATCCTAGATGCCCTGAGTCTGTCAGAAGACCTCATGGAGGTGCTAATAGAATCTTTAATTATCCCTCAGGAGTTTCAATCCGAGGTAGATGCCACCGAGATATATCGGATGGAGACTGGCCCGACTGAATGCAATGCGGTGATTTCCTTCACCGATCAGGATGATGATGCCATCATGCAAGGACACATCAGACCACTATATGTGTCTGACACAATGAATGGTATTAAGATCTGGAATGTCTTCATAGACAATGGCTCTGGAGTTAATATCCTTCCCCTATGGACACTCTGTATATTAGGCTACAGTGAGGATGATCTAATTCCCTCAGCCACAAATCTGTTGGGTTACGATAAGAGAGAGAAAAAACAAATGGGAAAATTAAACTGAATACCCATTTTGGTGACCCGGTAGCCTACACGAAATTCTGGGTGGTCCGGCAGAGCACAACATTCAATGCCCTGCTGGAAAGGCCATGGCCCCATAAACACAAGGTTGTCCCTTCACCCTACCACCAGTGTATCAAGTCCTGCATAAATGGAAAATGTGGTACATTGCATGCCGACAAGGCCCATTTTGAGATCTCAAAGTCACATTACATTGACGCTGAGTTCTATGAGAAAAATAAAAATAAGCCTTTGGTCAATGGTGTCAACTGGATCCCCGCTCCAAATGGCCTTGAAATGGATCTTGATGACCCCCTCAGGAAGCTTGGTAGAGATTATGTCCTCCCCATCAACCATATTGAAAGCAGGGGTTTGAGTTTGGACACACAATCAGCTGTTCGTATGACTTAAGCCATAAAGGCCGAGCATGAAAATGCTGGAACGCCCGCCAACCCTCAATCTGGGGATGAAAACTCAAGTAAGGACACCCGTGGCTCCTCACCTCCAGACTCCCAAGAACCCGTGTCAGGATCTCTCTCCATGTCAGATCCAGAAGGCAAGGATTTGGGATATGAAGAGGAGGAAGATCTCTGGGATGCACCTCCCACATTTTTGGAGGGTATCTCCACCATTGTAGATGAGGTCAGGGAAATAAACCTGGGTACCGAGGAAGATCTGAGGCCTACTCTCATAAGTGTGGCCATGTCTCCCGTAGAGCACGAGGAATATACCTCCTTCCTGAAGAAAATATGGGATGTTTTTTCCTGGAAATATACAGAAATTCGAGGACTCGATCACGATGTGGCGACGCATCATATGGGTCTTCCAGAAGACCATCGGGGCTATAAATAGGCCGCCAGATGGATGCTTCCTTCACATGCTTCCAAAATAGAGGCTGAAGTCGAGAATCCCATTAAAGAGGGCTTCATTCGGGAGGTCCAATACCCCATATAGTTGGAGAATATTGTCCCCGTAAAAAAGAATGGACCAATCCACATCTTCATTGGCTTTAGAGATCTCAATCGGCATTGCTTGAAAGATGATTTCCCTGTCCCGGTCACCGAGTTATTAATCGATGCAATGGTCGGGTATGAGGCTATATCTATCATGGATGTCTATTTCGGGTATAAAGAAATGAGGATGGCTCGAGAAGATGAAGAATCCACTACCTTCAGGGCCACTCAAGGGGTATTCTGCTACAGGGTCATGCCCTTGGTCTCAAGAATGCTAGCACCATGTATCAGCATGCCGTGAATCAGATCTTCAATTTGTTCCTAGGAAAATTCATTGAATGTTATGTGGATGATCTGGTGGTCATGTCTTGACAGCTTTCGGGTCACTTGTTGGACCTTGAGACCATCTTCAATGAACTCCAATAATATATCTTGAGGATGACCCCCTTAAAATGCACCTTCGGGGTTACCTTGGGAAATTCCTTGGCTTCTTCGTATGCTATTGTGGCATCGAAGTCGACCCTGAGAAGACAAAGGCTATTCATGGCTTGCCACCTCCACGTATCCTCACTATGTTGAGGGGATTCCAAGGACACCTAGACTATATTAGGATGTTCATAGAAAACCTGGAAGGAAAATGTTTCCCTTCACCAGGTTAATGAAGAAGGGGGTCACGTACCATTGGACAGATGAATGCGAGAGGCATTTGAAAACTTGAAGAAATACCTCTTAAGCCCACCGGTGCTCATGCCCCCGGTTGAAAGAAGTCCTCTCATCTTGTACATGACAGCCTTAGAGCGATCACTGCGAGCCTTCCTCGCACAACAGAATGAACCCGGCACTGAAAGCAGTCTCTATTACCTCAATCAAACCATAATTGATGATGAGACTCGATACTCAAGTATTGAGAAGAGGAGTTTTCCCTTGTTATTCGCATTTCAAATGTTGCAACATTATCTGTAGTATCATGAGGTCCATTTTATCTCAGGGAGTAACCCGCTCAAGTACATCCTCAGCCACCCGATGCTAACCGGACGCCGATCCTGATGGGCAGTCATCCTGCAACAGTATGACATCTGGTTTGTGCCTCTGAAATCCATCAAGAGCTAGGCATTAGCAAACATTCTAGCAGAGCATCCTTTGATAGGGACCACTACACCAGACGTCGAGCTACCAGATGAAGACATCTTCTCGGTTCAAGAGGAGGTCCCATCATGTGAAATGTACATCAACGATGCATCCCGAAGCCCAACCGATAAGAGGATGGAGGATCCAAGATTCAATAAAGTGGGCTTGTGAATAATACTAGTATCCCCGGAAAAGGCAGTCATAGCATATTACTTCCTCTTGTTAGAAGGATGTATGAAAAATGATACAGAATATCAAGCTCTCATTACGGGCCTGGAACTCGCACTCCAGGCACAAGTACAACACCTTAAGGTAAAAGGTGACTCTGGACTGGTCAAAAAGCAAGTCAATGGTGAGTCTGCTATTAAAAAGGTAGAGCTAATTCCCCTATTCGACCATGTTCGAGAGGTAATGGAGGAACTCTCCACGGAACCAACATTGACCTATATTCTCCGGTCTCAGAATGCTCAGGCTGATGCATTAGCCAACGTGGCCACAACCCTAGCTAACCCAGGCCGGGATAAAACAGTTATCAATATTTCTCACCATCGAATGGTATTGCCATTTGTTCAGACCAAGATGGAAGAAATTCATGATGTCGGTCCTGTCCCCGAGCCATATGCTCCTACCACCGGCTGGATGACCCCCATTGCAAACTACCTTCAATGGGGAGAACTTCCATCAGATAGGGCTGAACGAGAGAAAATACAGAGAAGGCCAATCCACTTTCTCCTATATGGGGGCACGAGTCAGCAAGAGGTCCTCTACAAACGAGGTCTCGACGGAGTTCTCCTCATATTCCTTGATGGAGAAGAAACCACTGCCGTAAGAAATGAAGTACATGCCAGAGCGTGTAGAGAACATCAACCAGGGACCATGTTTTCCCATCAGATTTGAAGGCTTGGGTCCTACTGGCCCACAGTGTCATGAGACTGCGAGCGTTTTACCGCAAAATGCCATGCATTCCAGATTCATACAAACTTCATACACCAACCCCTAGAGATACTTCATCAACCCAAGTATTCCTGGCCATTTTCCGTCTGGGGGATGGACATCGTGGGACCATATCCTCCCACCACAGCCAAACAGCTGAAGTATATCCTCATGGAAACCAACTTCTCTTCCAAATGGGCAGAAGCCATACCCCTCATGGAAGTCGGGGCAAGAAATATTCTCAGCTTTGTGAAGACCAATATCATTACCAGAATTAGTGTCCCTCATACCATACTGATGGAAAACGGAACCAATTTCTGCTTTGCTGAATTGGGGAGACTATACCATGAGTATGGTATCAAGGATAACCACTCATCCCACTACCATGAAGCGGAAAATGGATAGATAGTGGCTTTCAACAAGACCCTGCCCAATATTAATCAGAAAATGGTGGACAAAGAAAAGAAGTATTATCCAGGTAAAATCCTCCATGCATTGTGGGCCTATCGAACAACAATCTGCACAGCTACTCGGGCCACCCCATACTAATTGGTTAAGGCACAGAGGAGGTCCTTCCCATTGAACTCCATCTTCCCTCACTCTGTGATGCCATCTGTGATCAATTATCTGATGATGAGGAGTCAGAAAAGCAGCTAGTAGAATTGGAACAACTAGATGTGAAGCGGTTGTACACTTTACACCATCTGGAAGTCTACCAGAATCGGATTGCAAAATCATTCAATAAAAAGGACCATCTCCAATAATTCTTGGAAGGAGAATTGGTATTGGTTCTCCGGACCCCAATGATACCTGGAAAGAAGCCTCCAATGTTGGAGCCCAAGTGGGAGGGACCATATGTTGTACAAAAGGTCTACTCCAATGAAGCATATACCCTGATCTCCATGGACGGACAATTTACAACGGCTCCTACCAATGCGAGATTCCTAAAGAAGTATTTCGCATAGAAACTGAAAGGACTTTGTCTATACCACATGACTTTAAACTGCATGGAGCACATCCTCACCGCAAGACATTAAATTTCATGGAGTTTACCCTCACCGCATGACGTTAAACTGCATGGAGTACATCCTCACCGTATGAAGTTAAACAGCATGGAGTACGTCCTCAGTGCATGACCTTAAACTGCATGGAGTACGTCCGCATTTCATGATGTTAAACTGCATGGAGATCATCCTTACCGCATGACATTAAACTTCATGGAATATAATAATGCCTCTCATCCTAACCGCATGATGTTAAATTGCACGGATTTTAGAGAACTACGTGCGGCTTGATTCATGACCTCAGAGGATACGTAGTTACACAAGGGTTCCCCGTCCTGGCCTAGCCCCCTGAATAAAAGTCGAAAATGCCTTCTCCCCCCTGTGTGTGGACCAGAACTGCACGGGGTGTACTTTTCGTCAGAGCTTCATGATGTTAAAATACCATGCACCCAATAGTCCAAACTCTATGACCATAAACTAATAGTATTTCATCCTCACTGCAGGACGTTAAACTGCACGGACAAGATGATTTAAAAATACCCTCCTCCCCTCTGTATGGATCATCCCTTCCTGGGGTGTATCATCTTTCAGAGAACTACGTGAACCATGATTCCTGTCCTTGCTGGATATGTAGCGATGCTAGGATCTTCTATCCTGGCCGAGCCACACTAAAATGAAAATAATGTTAAAAATTCATTTTTCCACTGTGTACGGACCAGACCTGCACGAGGTATATTCCTCGTCCTCACCGTATGATGTTAAACTGCCCGGATTTCATAGAAATACATGCGGCTTGATTCCTTCCCTTATAGGATACGTAGCGATGTTGGGAACTTCTATCCTGGCCCAGCCACTCCCAAATAGAAGTTTTAACAATGCTCCTCTCCCCCCGGGTATGGACCAGTCCAGCACGGGGTGTAATTCTCGTCCTTACCGCACGACGTTAAACTGCACAGAAAATAATGTAAATGATTCCCCCATCCCCCCATGTACAGATCAGACCTGCATGGGGTGTGTACCTCGTCCTTACCGCATGACGTTAAACTGCACAGACTTCATCCTCACCGCATGATGTTAAACTGAACGGACTTCATCGTGACCCACCCAAGACACATGGAGATACGAGATGGAGATAATCCTTGAACATTTGGATGCATCCTCTCTATACATCAGTCTCCCTGACCTGGATAATTCTGGATCTTCATAACCACTCATGGACATCAGAAGTGGAAATTTTTCGACCTGTGGACACCTTTGTATGACTATGCATACCATGACCTCTGTAGCTCTGCATATTAATCACCCTTTTCCCATCTACCAAAGTCAATATTTCCTCAGGGGACACTCTTCCTAGCTCCGTACACCTACGGCCTCAGAGCCCCCATACCATACCTCTTGATCCAGAAGTTTATGGTGAAGTGGTTTACAAGTTCATTCCCCTTTCACATCCAAATGTTGCCAGGGTACCCGTACCTGGCTAGCCTTTGTGCCTACCGGTGGTTCACATAGCGACCTGCCTCAACAAACATCAAGCCAGGACTAGGCTGCATTGACTCAACAGACAATTGCAGTGAAGATGTTTTTGTATACTCGGACACCATTATCCCTACCTGCTGAACTCTACACTGTGTGCAATCTCGGATTCTCATAATCATTCTTGGATATCGGAAGTGGAAATTTATCGACCCGAGGACACCTTTGTATGACTATGCATACCATGCCCTCAACGGCTCTGCATAATGATAGCCCCTGGCTTGTCCATCAAAGGCATGATTTCCTTAGGTGGTACTCTTCCTAGCCACATACGCTTATCATCCTCAGAACCCCCACACCACACCTCCGGATCCAGGAAAACTCAATGTTGCAGTTTACAACCCTCATCCCCCACTTTGTTCCAAGTATATCAGAGCATGTTGACCCAGTTATCCTTTGAGTGACTGCAGCAATAGTCACCCAATGGTTCGAGCTCTATGCCCGCTAAAATAGGAGTACCCAATCTTTACCGAACGATGTTAAACTGGATGGAGTAAAGGTTCACCCCCATGTGAAAAATAAATCAGCGCAAGGAGCTCTCTAAGCTTTAACAGCAGCCAGGGCCGAGTATGCCTGACATGTTCAGATATTTCCTTACCTGATGACAGAGTTCATGGCCCGGATAATTGCAGATCTTCATAACCATTCATGGCCATCAGAAGTGGAATTTCATCGACCTAGGGACACCTTTGTACAACTATGCATACCATGCCCTCAGCAGCTCTGCATAATGAAATCCCATGGCTCGTCCATCAAAGGAAATATTTCCTTGGGCGGTACTCTTCCTAGCTCTGTATGCTTACCAGCATCAGAGCCTCCGTGACATCTCTCCTGATCCAAGAAGCCCTGGAACCATAATTTACACCATCAACCCCCATCCATGGCTTGAACATTCTAGGATACATGGGCCCAATTACATTATAATCAAGTGCGGAAATTTTAACCAAATCCTCACCGCACGACATTAAATTGCACTGTCAATCATCCTTGCTGCACGACGTTATACTGCTCAGTATTAGAAAAGGAAATAAAAATGTTTCCATCCCCACTGCATGACGATAAACTACAAAAAATATTTTAATAATGCTCTATGTCTTTACCGCATGACGCTAAACTGCACAGTCAAACCCGCTGCGGGTTCAGTAAGCAACGAAGGATTTTCTCTGTCCTTCAGGGCATGGGTCAGACCAGTGCAAGCCACCATCTCACACCTGTGTTAGAAAGAATCACTTCAATGATTCTCAGGAAGTTCAGTCTAGATTTTTCCCTTGTATCCATGCACCCTCTCATCATAAACCATACTCTATACTCAGTAAAAGTGGGACTCTCAGAATCCACCCTTGGTGGACCCAAATCTCAACTTCCCTGAAGTTTCTTGGCTATCGGGGGAATACAATCATTGAACTAAGGACACCTTTATACGACTATTTATAACATGCCCTCAGCGGCTATGCATATTGGTCTCCCCTAGCCCGTAAACCAAAGGCAATATTTCCTTAGACAATTATTCTCTCCATATGCCTATTGGCCTCCAAGCACCCATGACTATCTCGGGATTCAGAAACCCTCTGAGCTACAGTTACCAACCTCTTTCACAGCCCTTCCTGAATACGGTGGAACTTCTCTACAAAGATTACCGAGGACCAAGAGAAGTGGTTTGATTTTCTAATGATGTCTTAGGAGAATTAATTTAAATTGTGCCTAGCTTCAACAATTCCTTATGCTAATGCATAGGGAAGTGGTCTCCCTACCACACCCCTGATTGATACAGATGTTATCAAAGCCTTCTAGAAGTCACATACCCTTTCTGAGCCACCCCCGGTGGTTTTCATAATTCTCCAAGCTTCCCATGGTGGTTTTCATAAGCCGGACTTTCATGAAGTCCTGTGGCCATCAGAAATGGAGAGTTATTGACTTAAGGACACCTTTGCACGACTATGCATACCATGCCCTCAGTAGCTCTACATATTGATCTCCCATGGCCTGTCTACCAAAGGCATGATTTCCTTCGGTGATGCTCCTCCTACCTCTGTATGCCGATGCGACTCCCATGCCTTGAGACATGCCCTACATGTCTTTAAAATTTAAACATTCCCCCCAAGTGCATTTGAAGAGTATTGAGACTTATTGTAATCAACTGAACCCCATTGGGGCCCTCGCCCCACTATGTCTGGTTAAATCTGTTCGACCTAAAACATCAATAATGATAGTCTTGTCGGTAGGACATTAAACCGATCACAAAAAGAGGCACAAAGCCTGTTAGGCTGAAAAACCTAAAAGGGCGACCTAAACAAAAGTCGGGCCATACCCGCTAGGTTCACGCCAAATGAGCCCAGGAAAAATCAGGGCATTAAAAGAAAAGTCAAAAAGTTTGTAGGGTTTTTCTACAAAACCCTAGCAATAGTCGAACTATGCTCGCTAGATCCCATGGTCCAGGCAAAAATTTAGAGCTTGTTATCATTTTCTTGAATTATTGTCAGTTCTGATTCAGTAAGTTTTTACTCATGAAACAATTTCTCTAGTAATAACCAAATTCAAAAAAAGGGGGGAGAAGAAATCGACGCAGATTGTATTTAGTTGAACCAATAGGGAGGGCATCCACAAGATGGGGAATCTCACTCACAGAAATAGAAGAGATAGAACAAATTATTTATGAATGGATCTAACAGTTGCAATGGAACCTGGATCGCTCTCTCTACTAGGTTAGCAACCGTGTGGTGTAGTCCATTTCAAGACTATTCCAACATGGTCTTCTCCCTGGATTCGACCTCAGCCACCAGACGAGTACGCTCAACTGTTGTTTGGAGATCGTTGATCCTTTTCTGGTAAATTCAATATGACTAGTCACTGTTGAAAACTAATTCCTCAGTATTTCCGCTCATTCTTCACATTCATGCTACTCGGAGGATAGGACGGCCGCCTGATCTCTAGAGATCGCCTCCTGTGCTGTCAGCTGATGGAGATGTGTTGTGGCTTCCTTCAGAGATCGGGTCCCACAATGAGTGGCAGCAAAGTTAGAATGTTTGTGTTCACTAGTGGATCCTTCCTTATGGTCCATGACAACTTGGAAAGCAAGAGAGTGGAACTTCCGATAGTCAAAGACACCCAAACCCAAACCCATGAAGAGTCGTTGAAGAGCTTCAGTCTTAGTTTCCATCTCAACTAGAGGAGTTTCGGCAACGATCTCGAAAATTCGTGGCAATGCCTACTTGCGCACCACTTGGTAGTCATCCATGACACGAGGATCTTTGGTATCCTCACCGGATAGCACGGGAACAAAATCTGGCATTGCAACCGGCGCAGGCATGTGCTCGCTAGAAGTCGGTTCTGAAGATGGAAAGTCTGGGGCCTCTAACCCAAGTTCAGGCTTGGGGATCAGGTTGCTAAGCCTGGAATCAACTGGAAAAACATCTGGAATTGTCTCGCTGGGACTCAGAACCATAGGGTCTTCCACATCCACGTCCAAGAAGGATGAACTCGTTTGAACTTCGGCCACCGTAGGGATGGGAGAGGAAAATCCCCTGAGTTGCTTTGATCGACGATCCATCACTCGATCCTCCCTTAGATCTGAAAAAGAAGGTGTGGTGGATGAAAAAAACACAGTACCTCCTAATTTGGGAACATTCCGGATGGCCTTCCCAAGGATCCAATCAGGATATTGTTTTTCCCATGTTTTTTTCATACTGCAGGGAGAGGCCGACGGCTGCCCCCACGAAAGGCAGGGGAATGCACGTGTCAGATCCCTCCCACCTTAGCATCATCCACCATTGACTAAGTATGTATGGGTGTAGTCCTTGAACCCAGGGAGGGGGGAAGAGAAACTTTCACCTGAATGCTCCCAAACTAGTGAGAAAAATGATATGGTACATACAGCTCACAAAGAGAAACCTCGTCGATTCGCGCAGAAAGAAATCCGTCCCACAAATGGATTATGTATGAACTCTCCTCCAGGATCCCATGGAGGTTGTCGAACAAGACGCTAGAAGGGGTGGGTTAGGGAGTGAAAGAAAACTGGGAGATGTCACTCAGAAGATCGAGGACTTCACCATAACTGATGGGTTTCAAGAGAACTCCAGCTATATCCAGCAGAGTAGGTCAAAAAGTAGGAAGCGGGATGGCCGTGTTGTGAAGATACTCATAACAATGACAATGATCTGCAACCTATCCATACAAAAATTGAAATGGCCCACTCAAGTAGAAGGGTGATCTGCCCTTCTAAATGTGACCCAGAAGTTCATAAATACATGCCAATGTGGGCACGACCAAACTCACCAGGCGGCCTTCTGCCAGCTCAACTGCGATCATCAGGGTGAAAGCCCTGATTCCAGGATTAATATCCCTAGAAGGGAGTATCCACCCACTCAGGAACATGGAAAACAAACCTGTGAACCGGAGTATAGGTGGCACATCAGGGCGCACCTCGTAACCCCATGACAGGTAGTCTCCCACATCCAGAACCACCCAGTAGGAACCTATGGTGGTTCGTGACTATTGAGAAAGATGAGTCCTGGGGCACTTGATCTTTGGTACAGGACCAGTGGTGTTCAGAAATAACCCTATCTAGGTACTATAAGGAATAAGAATGCAGGCACAAACGGTTTGACCCAATGATTGCTCTTCCATAACCAGTAGATCCCTTGCCAGCGAAGTCACTTGTTCGACGACGTCCCACGCTTTAGGGACGGGTAGAAATTCATCATACATTTCACTAATATCCAGGAGCCCTCCCAATCAGTGAATGCCCCATAAACTAATACCAACATCACCGTGGGAAAGGTGGATGGTGTTAGTGCTTGAAAACCAGCGTCTGAGTAGGGCTGGTAGGACCAAGGATGGTGGGTAAATGGAAAATTGGGAAGGCCACACTGCGGAGTATAAATTGACCGCTTCCAGTGATTCGGGAGACTCCCGACAGTTATGATGGACCCATAAATCCCAAGACCAGTCATTTGATAAGATCCTGATAGACCTAAGATCCCACCTATGGATCCACCCCGCATCCTGATCTGCTCGAGCAAGGTTGATAATAGAAGGGTAACTCTTGAACACAGCTTCCAGAGAAAAGTTTCGGGTGTGATGATCACTTTGGGTCAAGACAGAGCCTCTCAAAATGAAGGCGTATTTTTGGTCTGAGTCGGAAACTATCTCCCCTGATTGGGTAAGGTTCACCTGAATACACATGGAAGATTCTTCCAAGAAAGGAGATGGAAGACCTGATAAAGTGGGGGGAATATGAACACCATCTTGAATAATGAATCCATAGAGCATAAGCCGAATAGATAGTGGATAATCCAGGAGCTCAGGAGGGATAAAGTCTTTCAAGACACCATTTTCAAGAATGATTGAACGACTAGGGTCCTCTTGGATGTTCTCATCTCCACTAATTACAGCTAAACGTATCCCTAAATCAATTGGGAGAGGCTTTGCAGTAGGCCTCGGTGCAGAATGAAGGGGAACCATATTTTCTCCCTGCACAATGAAAGCCAACAAATGGTTAGTCCAAAAATAATAAAACATTGACAAAATACTAAATATATGGCTAAGGATCTGTTGAGAATCCTTCATAGAAAAATCCCCAAGGAGGCCTTGACGGATGGTTTGCGATGACATCATCCCTCGAACCAGCCATTCGCAAAAGCAGTCCGCAAAACCCTGGCCCACGGAGTGTTGGCCAAGAAACAACGAGCCATGTTGCTCCATGGAATTTCAATACCGAATTTATTTGGTTGAGTTTGGAAGACTTAGAAGCTTTTAATGTTCAGACAATTTTATTCTGTGCAGCATTGAAACCGCGAAGCACCGAAACCACGGAGCACCAAAACCGCAAAGCGAGTTCCTACACGGCCAGTCATGACTTTCTATTTAGTTAATCAAAAGTTTTAGTTCGCGGCTGGGATGCTGATCCGCAGATGAAGATCAACGCAAATGAGAAATGGTTCTTGAAAGTCGCAGCTGGTTCGCAGATGAAGCGCTTCGCGAAGGAGCAAGCACACGGAGGAAGAAAAGCGATGAAAGCTCTGGTTTCGTGAAGAATCTGGTAGAAGACAAATGAAAAGGTCCCTTCATATTTATAGGCATTTTCCTCTATCGGGTCCACTCCCCTACAGCAACCCATCCAAGTTTCAGGACCACTCTACATCGGAATGGCCTCATCTTCATTTCGATCGAACCCCATTCCGATGGGGGCATTTGTAGGACCCTGAAAAATCTGAAAAGGAGAATGATGATTCCCCTTAAAATAAGGGAAATTCTACCTAACATCCCCTCAAAGGGGTGAGAAAATGTGGGAGATACTCAAGGATGGAGAAGGAGGAACCAGTTTGCGGACCAGTATAATGTTAACGACACGCGGCCGGATCTGGCTAGCGTCCCTCCTCCGCGGACCGTCGTCGTTCGCGAGATGGAGGCGGAGATCCTCTGTGGTCGCGAAGCAGGACATGCTCCAACCTGATCTGCCATTCCGGACCACCCCATCCGCGAGATGCATTAGCCGGCCCAAACCGCCTCCACTATCGTTCTTGAAATGGAGGCGGAACCATCCTCGGCCATGAATCACTCCCCGAGTCTGGTTCACGGAGGAGGAGTGCTTAATGCCCCGTGAATTGCGGATTGACCATGTCATCCGTGAACCGAGTTTTTGGTCATGGGCCTCCATAGAAGTTGCTGCATGACCACAGATACATCTCTTTCCCCCTTCTATAAAAGGAGACCTAGGGGTGAAGGGAATGTGGTTATTATTCAGAGGAAGAGGATTTAGAGGAGATCGGTCAGACTCGGGTGGAAGGATTTTGATGGAAGGCTTAGGATTTCGCAAACAGCGAAGTTCCAATTTCGCAAACCCGAGAAGGTATAAACCTGGGAATGAACTAATAATGAACCAAAAACGCATAATAATTTGGTGAACCACGAACTTAAAATAAGATAAAAATAGAAATCATGAACCATAGCCCCTCCGCGGGTGCACTCCCCATGGACCAGAGAGTTTATGCCTCTTTTCTGATATTTTGCGCCACATAGCACCCTCCTACGCTGGCGAAGACTCAACCGAAGAACCCTCGTCCGGTGTCGCCCTTGGCTGCCACTGCTCACATGGAACCCCCTGCGAACAACCCTGGTTTGCTGACCGAACCCGAAGCCGCGAACCACCCTAGTTCATGGAATGCCAATTGATCAGCGAACCCCCCTTGTTCGAGGATGGCCTCTCAGTCCATGGACCACCCTAGTTCGCAGACGGCCTCCCCAGCCACGTAGTGCTTCCCTAAGTGAGGGGCGCAACCACCTATACCCTTGGGTGGCCTCCCAAAAGCTACAGAGTTCCAGTTCCCCAAGCCAGATAAAATCCTTCAAATCTGGACCAATCCTTCATGACTCCCTCATGGGTCTATTCATCGGCCCCAAGCCGAGGCCTCCACTGGAGCCACCAGACCCGTATTGTGTAACCATTAGGCACATCAGTGCGCCGTTTGAGCTCACATACCCACAGTAAACAAGGGCAATGGGTTTTCCCCGACCCTTGGGTGGATTCTCAAAGCATGCCTGGGTTCACATTCCCAAGGTAATTGTTGGGTCTGAACCCAAGAGCCCACATCATGCCTCTATTCACCGGGGTGGGGGACTGCACGCTTCGGCGGTCAGGCACAACTCCCCTCCCCTGAGAGGGGGCGGTATACTCATATGAAGGAATCCATCCCCATGCACCTTAGTACTTCCCCAGGTACTTCCCCTGGGAACAAGAGAGGTGATGGGGACAAGATCACCCCTTTTCCTATCCCGCTGCAATGTGACGCCATGGGCCTCCTCATAGTATAAGCCCCAATCCACACTTTATGGGACACCCTCATCCATAAGCCCCACTCCGCTTCTCATGGATGCACCTTTCTTAACATGATCCTCTGGTCCCTACTGCTCTTGTTTCTCACACCAAGCATGACTCGCGTGGGCATAGAGTAAGCATCGACCATGAAATCCTCTTATGGGTCTCCTCAGAGTGTAATCCCCAATTCACATCTAGGGCTACCTTAGAGCGTAAGCCCCACACCAATCCGAACTACGTGGACTTTGATCCCTCTCTCCTAGGCGGGGTACGTAGGAAGCCTCCCCAAGGTTCAAGCCCAAGAACGGGTCATTCTGACCCCCTTTCACATCGGTTTACCTACATCTTGGGCCTCCTCAGAGTGTAAGCCCCAATCCACATCTTGGGATTCCTCAGAGCATATGCCCCACACCAATCCGAACTACATGGACTTTGATCCATGTCTCCTAGGCGGGGTACGTAGGAAGCCTCCCCGAGGTTGAAGCCCAACAACCAGTCGATCCAACTGTACTCACATCGGTTCACCGCACCACTCCTGGTCCCGCCTCAATGAGTTTTGACTCCTCAGGGTCATTAATCCAAAAAGGGATGGTAAAACTCATGCATAAATGATTCTGAACCCCTGTATTCAGCTAACTGTTGACAACTAAGAGAAATCCATGGATACTATGCTTGGGTATAAACCAATGATTCTCAAACAAATGAATACATCTTAAATCTATAAGAGTGTACTGAAACGGGATATAATTACACCCAAAAGGGTGCGATGAGCCCGACTTCAAATCCTCTCGACCAATGTGAGTTCTTAAGCATCGCTGGCCAAACCACTCGGCGAACTCCTGCCTTTGGAAAGCAGGTCCACGCACTGTCAGATGTAGAACTGTTGGGCATTTTGAGACCGAACCCCGAAATAAGGTTATTAATAGTTTTAATGAATTTATGAAAATATATGGTTTATATAAACATAAAATGAATTCAGTAGTTACTAATTAATGAGGAATGAAAATAAGAACCACTTAGACATAAAAAGAAATATTATTATTTTTATGCATCCGAAGGAGTTGTGAATTATTAAAAATAATTATTTACAATTATATAATGATTTTAATGAAATATGTATTTTATATTTTTAGTGATATATTTTTTATATTCATCAATTTGGTTTGATATGAATAAGAATAGATAAAAACTCTATTTTATATAGAAAAACATATATTTTTATGAAGGAAATTTCCACTTTTAATCGAGAACCCATTTTATATTTTAATTTAGAAACAATAATTTATTTAATATCTCAAAATAAATTTAAAATTTTAATGAAAAAAATAAGTTAAGGTTATGGTAAATTTTTTATATTTTTTGGAAGCATTTCATTTTTAATGGTGAATTAAAAATTCTGAATTATAGCTCAAAACTGAATTTTCATCTAGTTTATTTATAAGGTTCAATTATACTTTTAAATTGTTTTAAATTTTAATTATATAATATTTTATTCAATTAATATAAATTTTTCATTGGAATCTATTTCAGTTTGAAATTGATTATAAAAATAAAGCAAACATTATGAAATTTTTCCTCTAAAAACCCGCATTTTCGTCACATTTGTGGGATTACTTTTAAATTTATTTTAGATACATATATGATATGAATTTGGAAAAATGATTTAAAAATTAGGAATTATAATAATTTATAATTTATTATAATACCAACGTTGTTTTTGACCCAAAACATTTGTGAACGTAATTAAAATTAATTAAAATTGTTAAGGTTAAACCGAGCTTAATAATGAACTAAATCATAAAACATAAGGGACCATTTACATATCCACTTGTCCAAACCCCATTTTCTAGACATAATTCATCCATGAAACATAAATTCACATGTATTTTGGATTGTCATGACTTATTATAGTAGGAAAATGTGCACACCTTACATGTTTCTAAATATTCTAGTTGAGTACTTTTCTTCACTACAAAAGGAAACCACCTCTCCCACTTCATCAAACATATCGAAAACATTTGGATAAGAAAATTTCTTCCTATATATCATCCCAAAATTCTACCATTGACCATGATGCTCACTTTGTTATGAATGTGTCCCAAAGAATCCTTTTGTTGAAAACTAATAATAGTTACCCCATTAAGAGGTAATGTATCCACAAATGTGATTACATAAAAGAAATAGTACCCTCATTATACTAGGATGTTTTTATATAAATGGGTTTGTAAAAACATATAGAGACCTCCATTTAATGGGTAATGAACATATTGTTTCGTTGTGTGGTGAACTACTGCCTCAAGAAATGATGATTGTTCAATTTTCTTTACCGCCTCTTATGGTGACCATTATGATGGAAAATATATTTAAATATATTATATATGATATTTATCATTTATTTATACATATATAATTTTTTTAATACACATAAATTTAATAATTTTCATTTTTTGTTAATGTGATATCAAAGTTTGTGGAAATGTGGACTATCTCCCCCACAAACTGATGTGATTTGCTCACAAGATTCATAGAATGTGTAAATGAAATGTTTTAACTAAACATAACTGACATAAAAACATCAATAAGATATTAATGACATAATAATATTTCAGTAAATATAACATATATATATATATACCATCTCTTTTATTACCCTTCACACACTTCAAAAGAGATAATGTCATTCGTGGACGTGTAGACCACCGCCTCCTCAACATGTGGTGATTCCATTTACACCAAAAAATTATATATGTAACTATACATGATGAAATAATATGGAATTTATTATATAATGAGTATTCTAGAACGATATTAGTTACTTTCCTTATTTCCACAAGGATCATTTAAAATTTTTAATGTTACTCATTCGTATATATGGCCTACTGTGTCTATGATTGTAACATTAATTCATTTTTCATAACCAATTTTAATGATTTATTTTAAAATTATAATAAATGTATAAAAATATTAATTATCCCATTATTATTATTCAAGAAGATTTTATGTAATGACCCATTAGACCAAAGATGACCAATAATAGTTGTTTTAACACATAAGCTGAATTTGGTCAAAATAGCCAACCTAAACATAATGTTATGAGTAGCTATAAAAAACACTGTAATAAGTTAAATAAAATAATTATAATAAAATAAAAATGTTTTTAATAATTTTGAAACATAAAATTAGTTTCTTATATAAGTGTTTAATATGGAATTTATTATATAATGAGTATTCTAGAACGATATTAGTTACTTTCCTTATTTCCACAAGGATCATTTAAAATTTTCAATGTTACTCATTCGTATATATGGCCTACTGTGTCTATGATTGTAACATTAATTAATTTTTCATAACCAATTTTAATGATTTATTTTAAAATTATAATTAATGTATAAAAATATTAATTATCCCATTATTATTATTCAAGAAGATTTTATGTAATGACCCATTAGACCAAAGATGACCAATAATAGTTGTTTTAACACATAAGCTGAATTTGGTCAAAATAGCCAACCTAAACATAATGTTATGAGTAGCTATAAAAAACATTGTAATAAGTTAAATAAAATAATTATAATAAAATAAAAATGTTTTTAATAATTTTGAAACATAAAATTAGTTTCTTATATAAGTGGTTAATGTGACAACCGGGTCATCTGACTAAAGACAGTCCCCACAAGCCAACACTTTTCCTTTCCAGTGTGCTTTGTCCTCACTCACACACACCGTCAGAAACTTCCCAGAAGGTCACCCATCTTGATCACTACTCCATGACAAAAACGCTTAACTGTGGAGTTCTAATCAGGTAGGCTCTCGAAAAGGAAGGTTCACCTTGTTGACATGAGTCTTATCATTTAGTCATTTAACCCTTTATTATTTGGGGATGTTACAATCCCCCCCCCCCTTTAGAGCACAATGCCCTCGTTGTTGGCCCTAAATCTCAACCCAGGCAGTGTACCACGCACTTTAGGCTAGGTTCCTCCTCTGATACCAAATGTGACAACCGGGTCATCTAACTAATGACAGTCCCTACATCCCAACACTTGTCCTTTCCAGTGTGATTTGTCCTCACTCACACACACCCTGTGAAACTTCCCAGAAGGTCACCCATCCTGATCACTACTCCATGCCAAACATGCTTAGCTATGATGTTCTAATCAGGTTGGCTCCCGAAAAGGAAGGTGCACCTTGTTGACATGAGTCATATCATTTAATCATTTAACCCTTTATCATTTGGGGATGTTACAGTTAATGGAATTTCACCTGAAAGGAAACATAATGTACTGATTCTCATCACACTTTTTACAACTGTGAGATAAAGGTCATGTTCACTACATACTTGATTGAGGTTGTGTATATATTGCCCATTTTTTTATATTATAACATTAACAATTTTATCTTCTTGGTATCTTAAAATCCATTTAATATTATTACATTATGAATTTGTGAATTAAAATGATTCAATGTGGTGTGGGACACTTTGTAATGTTTAAAGATTATTGTCCTCAACAATAATGGTTATTATCATCCAATGGTATTTCCATTCTAGGATATTATATAACCATTGTTCAATAAATAATTTTACTATTACCAGGTTATACATAACCATTCCCAAGTACCATTACAATTTTCTCACTCTATGGTGCTCAAAATGTTTTATAAAATGTTTTTATGAAAAACTGAATCAATTTCACTATTTAGATAGATAACTTGTTTTCTTCTAAAAACCTTTTTTTATAAAAATGTTTTAAAATTGATTTATAATGATTTGGTAATGGAATATTTATCCTTTTTTTCATTTACAATGGTTTTGAATGGAATATTTTTCTCACTCTCTAAATAAGGCATTTTCTACTATTTTACTATACAAAATGAATATTCTTTTTACATCATATGATATGTACGAATGTATTAACCATAAATTTATTGATTCATAATTCTCATGTTTAGAATTTATATATATAAAATTATTTTAAAAATTATTTCCAATTAAAAATAATATTGAAAGGTTTTTCAAAATCAAATGATATTTTCCTAAAGAGTAGTTTTAAAATTAATTCTTCTATTCCACCAACAACCACAATCTTGTACTTTAAACCACTTGAGATTTATCGTATTGATATAATATTTATTCTTCATCTAGGTATATTATGATTGATTTAGCCCTGTATAATCTTCAAATTAGATTATTTGATTCTTTATTTAAGCCCCACGAAATGTTAAACTTAATATGATCATTGAGCATTAAATTTTATCTAATTATCAGTATCATTTATCACGGATATTGTTATTTCGTAAATTATATACTATTTTAAATAAAGTACCTACTTTGATAGTTATTTTATTAATTATATAATTATTTATATGTCGATATCATCTATTAAATATAGTTACATTTGGTTTAGAAACATTGTTCTTGAATATGATATATGATTTAAAGTGGTATGACACGGGTGGGGCCTAGTTATAGATAGCCCCTTGATGCATCAGTAGTCTCAAGAGATGTATCAGTTGGTAACTATCCATTTGTGTTTGTTTATAGTTAGAATTGATTTGTGGGATATGGTTAGGGGATTGTTTATTGAAAGTCCCATGATGCATTGGTAGTTAGATGAGATGGAATTGTTGGTTTGTCACCTTAAATGTGTTTGTACTCGATAGCCAACCCTTGTTGTGGAAGGTATTGATTTTACTACTTCCAGATACCTAGGAAATAAGGAATCCAATAATTTATCATTTCTTTCAAATTAGTTCTAATATTTATTCATCCAATAGATTTTTCATCTATATATATAAGTATAAATTTAATTTTCAGTTAATTGATTCAATGGAATGTGTTTAAGTTTCTTACCTTGCTATATTTATTTTTCCATATTTATTTAATTGAAAAGAATGTTTTTCAAATTATTACCATTCCATATTTTTATGCACATCCTTATCTGTTTTTTATGTCATTGGATGCATGTTAATTTATTAAAAATTTCACAATTATTGCCCTCATTGATTAATTATCTCTCCTACTATATCTTTCCCATAATGTGCATTTGAGCGTACACTTATTTTTTCCCCCTAGGATTCCAAGAAGCATAAAATAAAATATATAAATAGATTTTATAGATGTCTTATAGTAATTATAAAAGTTTATTATATGTTCATAAGGAAAAAATTAGGTTGTAATTAGTGCATTAATTTGTAATACAATTCTCATTATTGTATATGGTTTACCAACACTAATAAACTGATCGGTCCAACGATGTTGGATTCCATGTAATCATGCCAATGTAATTTTTTGAGGACACCATCATTCATCTATTTGGGGTTGGGCCACTATAGTTGGTATAAAAGGATGTTTAGTAGAAACATTAGGAACTAGATTTTGGAAAATAAATATTATATTACATATCCAAAAGGTATAATTTGAGGATAAGTATAAAAGAACACTCAATAATTTCAGAAAGTATTGATTAAGATGGTAATCCTAGAAAAACATCCCACACAGGATATAACAAGTGGATGTGGTTTTGGAACAGATATACCATTGAGTAATAACTATGACAATGTGTTCCAACCCAGACTCAGGGTAACTTGGTAGATGACAATACGCCTCACTGTACACCTGTTTTGACAAACCCATGGGATATTTTTTTTGGATAATTCATATTTTCTATACAAATCATTATTAATAATTTGTAAGTATTTTTACAATTAATAATCAAGGTTAAACATAAGCAGTTATATATTATAGAAAAGGTTTCATGATTTAGATAATCATCTAATGATATTATAGATAAACCTTATACCACGGAATGACCTATGTGGAAAACATTGTGGAATTATTTGTGCACAATGATGTTGTGAAAACCATTGTTAAAAGGAATTTAGTGTTTAACATAATTTCTCGGATGTCCATAATGATTATAATATAAATTATATTAGTTTTGTTTTATAAAAGAAAAACATGTATGATGGGTGAAAACCAATCAAATCTCGCAAGGCCATAGGTCTTGAATCCATGACTAATGGGAGATAAGGGTTTCATTCCAACCACTAACATATGCAACGTCCTGGTTAATTTTTTCTTTTTTTAAGTTAAATAATATGAAAAATAAATGTTAATGATGAACTAATAATGTCACTTTTAAGTATATAAACAAACTAGGTTAACCATATTCGTTTGAATTATAGTTAAAAAAAATTGTTTTACTTCTCACTCTTTTATAAACATTACAATCCTATAGAAGTTTTTACTGTTTCTTTAGGAATAAAAAACGAAAACAAAATTCATTATTGGTAATTAATTATTGTTAGTAAGGGAATGAATTTGAATTTGATCAAAGAAAAATAAAATGTTAGGATTGTTCATATGAAATTGAATCATATCAAGAAATAATGTATCCTCATAGTCATTTTTATAATTACACAACTATAGTAAAATGTCTTTAAAATAAAATGTTGTCCTAATACCTCAATTTCTGTTGAACCAATGGTGATCCAAATTATCATAGATTTTTGGATTTAAGGCCCCCAAATTTCCATTAAACTTTAACTAGTTTGTGATGGATTACCTCATTGAATCCTTATAAATATTTTCACTTTTCATCCATGTACATATATATCTACTTTCAAAAAATGTTCTCCTATATAGAGACCCAGTTACATGGAAGTCCTTGTAAATTTGGTATATTACATTATCTCTTATTAACCATTCTAACGATGAGGAATTTTAAATAAAGGAGTTATCAAAAAATATATCACCACGATAATGATTACATTGCAATAAAACATTTTATACAAGTGGGTAGAATGTGACTCCAGGAAAAACTAGCATAAGAACATTGTATTTTATAGCATGTATGAAACGCCACACCCAATGTGTAAGGTAATATAATATCCGACTACTTTATAATTTATTTTTAATTTAAAATATATTCTATATATTTCAATGAGATAGAAACTTCATTATCATGTGTTACATGTAAGAGAAACCTTACTCGATATCTTGTGGTACATGAAAGAGCGACCTTTCATGATAGTGTTCATTCTACGCAAGATAGAGAATTACTAAACAATAATATTTTGTTAAAATAATATTATTTTACATAATATGATGTAACCTTGTCATTATGATATAAGTTATTAATACTATTAACAAGCTTATGCTATTTTTATTTTATATAAATAAAAAAATTAATTCATGGTTTACATATTAATGGGGAATGAAAATAAGAACCAATTAGATATAAAAATTAATTTTATTATTTTTATGTTTCCAATGGATTTGTGTCTTAATAATAATTAATTACAAATAGTTACTAATTATAATGAAATAATATTTTATATAAAAAATAATTTTTTTTAGATTCATCCATTAAGTTTGATTTGCATATGATAAGATCAAACTCTATTTTACCCATAAAAACCAATGTTTTTATAAAAACAATTTTTATAGTCTTATTGGAGAAACCAATTAAAATTTTAATTTAGAAATGTTAATTGACTTAATATTTCATAATAAACGTCATCCTTTAAATATAAACATTAAAATTATTTTTGAGTAAATTCTTGATATTTTTTGGAAACATTTCATTTCTTAATGAATAGTTAGAAATAATGAGTTTTAGTTCAAAACTACGTTTTCATATAATTTATATATAAGATTAAATTATAATTTTAATTGTGTTTAAAGAATAATTTGATAATTTTTTAAAAAAATAACTAAATTAATTTAATTTTAATCTTTTTCACTTTGAAATTTATTATAAAAACATCACAAAATTTAGGGTATTTTTACTCTAAAACCCATCATTTTAGGCCATCTAGGAGATTGATTTTAATTTCATTTCTATCAATTATCGAATTTGAATTTGGAAAAATGTATTCAATATTTTGAATTATAATAATTTCTAATTTATAAAAATACCCAACTGGTTTTTTAACTAAATTTATAGTGAAAATGAATAATACTAATAACAACTATTAAGGTTGAATCATGCTTAATAATGGACTAAAAATTTAACTTAATGGACCAATTGACATAGACACTTGTCCAAAACCTATTTTATGGGAATATTTCAGAAATTATACTTAAAATAATAATTTTAGGTTTTTTGGAATGACTTTGTTAGGTATGAACATGTTCAGACCTAACTTGTTTCCAAAAATTCCAAGTGAGTCCTTTTCCTCCCATATAAAAGGTCACCACCACTCTCACCTCTCCCACATCTTCACACCTATCATAAAAAATTGGTTTGTTAAGTATCTGCCCATATATATTCCCAAAAATTATTACATCAATATTTTATCCTCACTTTGGTCATAAATCATCACAAAAAATCATTTTGGTACAAACAAAAATTTGTTGCCGGATAAAGAGGTAACGTCTCCGATAATATTTTCAGTTTCATGTCTTGTGTCCTATAACAATAATCTTCTTATTGTATTATTAAAAAAAATATTACCCTAAATATAATATTATTTTGTTATCTAAAATTTTAAACAAAAAATTACACACACATCCTTCTAATGGGTAACATACATATTATTTCTATAGACAACAAAATAATGTCTTACAAAACGATGATTATTCAATTATCCTTACTGACTCTTATAGAGGACATTGTGATGTATACACTGATAATATATATTTTATATGATATTAATTATGTCTATATATTTATATAATATTTTTATTACACCTACTTTTAATAATTACAATCTTACGATTATTCGATAACATCATTTGAGGAAGTGTGGACTATTACCCCTCAAAATAATGTGATTCTCTCACATGATACATAGAATGTAAAAATGAATTGTTATAATTAAATATAATATATATATATACATAAATAATATATTTGTGGAATTATTATATTTCTATAAATACTATATATATATAAATATTTATGTCATCCCCTTTATTGGCCTTCACAGACTTTAAAATAGTTTATGTCATTCGTGGACATGTGGACTACCGCCTCCTCGACATGATGTGATTAATTTTACATCAATGGAATATATATAAGTATATATTAATAAATAATATGGTATTTGTTATATAGTTTTAAATCTAGAATGTTTTTAGTTACTTACCCTCAATAAACAATGATCATTTAAACTTGGGAATATCACTCATCTGTATGTATGACCTATCGTCTCAATGATTATAACTTTGATAAATTTTTCATAACCATATTTAATTATTAAATTTAATGTATAATGGATTTCTAAAAATATTAATTATTCCATGATTATTATTTTGTATATGTTTATGTAATGACCCATTTTAACATTGTTAACCAACAATGGTTGTTTTGACACATTAACTAAATTCGATCAAAACACTCGATGTAAACTTAATTTTTTGATTAGTTGTAAATAACATTATTATAAGTTGAAAAAATTAATTTTAAACATTTAAAATGTTATTAATAAAGAATTAAATAAACAAAATTTTATTATATATGATGTTAATGGATATCCACCATAAAAGAAAATGAATGATATGGATTCTCATCTATCTTTTTTCATCAGTGAGATAAATGTCTTGTTCACTACTTATATATTTTGTGTGTTTTATATAATGCCCCTTTTATTATATTATAATATTAATAATTTAATATTCATGTTTTATTTTACATTCATTTAATAATGTTCCATCATGAGGTTATGATTAAAAATGATTCAAAGTGGTTTGGGACATTTTGGTATGTTTAAGGATTATTTTACTCAATAATATCTTTAATGATATTTCAATGGTATTTCCATGTGAGGAAATTATATATCCATTTATCAGTAAATAATTTTATTCCTCCCAGGTTATTCATGACCAATATCAATAATTTGAACCATTTTACCACTCTTGGTACTGAAAATGTTTTATAAAATAGTTTTAAGAAAACCAGACTCAATTTCTCTATTAATTGAAGAACTTGCATCATTCAAAAATCTTGTTTTATTAAAATTTTTTCAGAAATGAATTTTATCTATTTTGTAAAGACATTTTTGAACTTTTTTCTTTTACTAACTTATTCAAGGGAATATTCTTATCACTTTCCAAACAAGGCATTTTTAATACTTTTACCATAATAAATGAATAATGTTTTTACCTCGTACGACAAGTATATATTTATCCACGGTCACTTCATTGAATCCTCCTTCTAAATTTTATATGGTTTGTTATATAAAAAATCAAAATAATTATTAATGAAAAATATTTCTAAAATATTTTTCAATATAATATGTTATTTTACTCGAGAATATTTTTACATGTAATTCTATTATTTAATCATTGAAAAAAACTCTCTATTTTACTCTAAATGGGATTTATTGTATTTATATAATCCTTATTCTTCCTCCCAATAGTATATGATTGATTTGGACAAAGAAAGTATTAAAATTAACTTATGTGATTCATCCATGAATTCATCTTGAAACGTTCAATGTAAAATGATCAATTTCCATTGAATTTATTTTAATTATTCATATCACTTATCATGGATATTATTATTTACTAAACTATATACCATTTTACCTACGGTAGATAAAATAATAGTTATTTAATTAATTGAATAATTATCAATTAATCAGTATCTTCTATTAAATAAGGATACATTTTATTAAGACACAATTTTCATTTATATGAGATATGCTTTGGACTGGTACAACATGCATGGGGCCTGATTATAGAGAGTCCTTTGTTGCATCAGTAGTCTCATGGGATGAATCAGTTGAATAAAAACCCATTATGTTAGCATCCAATTATAATAGACTTGTATGAAATGGTTGGGGGGCTCTTTAATGAAATACCCTTGATTCATCGGTATTCTAATAAGACAAAATTGTCGTCTAGCTTCCATATCTCGGTTTTTACGTGATAGCTAAACCTCCTTGTGAAAGGTCATGTATGTACTGGTTCAATGTACCTAGGAAACATCGAATCAATTAACTAATAATTTCATTCAGATTAGTTCTAATGATTATTCATCCAAGATGTTTTTTTTCTACATATATATGGATACATTTCATTTTTAGTTTATTGAGTAAATGGCATGTGTTTTAGTTTCTTACATATAAATATATATTTTGTATTATATTGTTAATTTAATGGAATGTGTTTCTAATTATTTCATTTAGAAATTTTTTATGCATCCCCTTAACAATTTTGATTATATGGGATGTGTGTTATGTTATTTACCATACCATAGTTATTACTCTCAGTGATTCGTAATTTCTTCAGTTATATTTTCCCCTTATTAAGAATTTGAGCTTACTTGTCTTATTATTTTTCTCCAAGAATCAAAGAAGTGTACAATGAATAAAATGAATTAATTCACTATATGTATTATACATTATCATGAATATTATTTTTTTAGAAGAAAAAAAATATTTTTAAATTAGTTTATTAATTTGTAATACATGTGTCATTTATGTATCTGGTTTACCATGGCTACTAAATTTATTGGTCCTTCAGCGATTGATTCCTTATAATCAGGAAAACCTAATTGATAGTAGACACCAGCTTCGTGCCATATGGGGTTAGTTAATTATATTTAATGGTATATCCATCATGAAATCTATAGTATCATCCTTTTATTTGTAAAAATAAAATCGTCATTCATGTCATGTTGATTCACCACCTTCAAAGAGGATTAGTTTTCCGTTCTATTTACAGCATTCCTGAGAATCTAAAATTCACTTATAATTTTTTAAAATTGACATTATATAAATATTATATATGGTCTCAAATTTTGGATTTAATATATGTTCATAAAATTAAATAAATGAACCATGATCATGAATGTTCGAAAACCCACCAAAATAAACTAATCTTTTTTCATTAATGTGTTATCAAATGAAACAAACTCATGTTTGAAAGAAAAATGATATTTTGGACCATATAAAAACATATAGGTTTAACAATACATTTTATATTCAAACCATGGGTATTATTACCTTTTGGAATGAATATCCATAATGAACTGACCATGAATCATTGAGACAAACCCAGAAGAAACAATTAATATAACAAAATATTAATAATAAATGGGTGGAAAGTTGTTATAAAAAGATCATATAAGGTATTATTATTTTTAATATAGTTCTGTAAAAAATAAATAAAATTCATTAAACTGTTATGCAAGAGTTATTCACATAATTGAAGGAATTCAAACCCAATGTAATGGATTTTCTTCTAAATCATTTTTAATGTCTCTTTTTACAAAATCCCAAAAGATAGTTTTTTAGATAAACGAAAGGATCATTTTTACCATTTCCATGACTCCTTATTGTTTTCTAGCCTCTTAAAAAATATTAAAGGCTATTTTTAAGACCATTATTTTTCATTGTATGAGCGCAATATTTTTTTAAAATAGGTTATTTTCTACAAGGAGTGTTTTTATGATGTAGGTATAAGTGTTTTTATTATGTTATTGTTCATGATAATTGTTTCGATGAAGGATGATCCAACTATAAACCAAATAATTATTGATTTTTGATTGTCATCCAATTAATTGGTTATATTGGAAGTCCCTCGTAATTGTTATTAAATGTGAAACTATAATTGTAACATCATAAGGTCTCTATGAGGTTTACTTTGTAATGTATATGTGGTGATTAGAAATCATATGGTGGCCATGAGCGTAAAAATCATAAGTAAGAATGATATGAAATTGATACCCAATGTTACCTAAATGGTTTTTTATTCATTCTTTGTTTTATTTAAAGCACATTTTTTAATAAAGTATATGTTACTTTTATGGGTGAGAATTAAATCATTAAGAAAATGAAATTATGTGCTTATAAGTATTCATGAACTAATTTTTCATGACTTATTTTTATGTCCCTTACTTATATTTTTTATGCTCATCCAAATTTCTAAATTTATCATATGTTATAAGGATGGGAATGAGAAAAAAATCCATGATGAATTTTGTGATTATTTTTTATAAAAAGAATGAATATTTTATTTTACAGAATTTTGTTTTGAAGAAATGGACACTAGGTATAATTTTAGACATTTAATGTATGGATTCACTATGTCAGAGTTTAAACTAATTTTCAAAAACACTATACCAGAAAATATCTTCAAATTCAATATAATTATTTATTAAAATAAAAAATCAAGATTATGTAATGTTTACGGTCAGGCCTTAATGGTGGGAACTTGAATCGACAAATTTTAGAATGTAATGGTTTAATTAATGCAAGATATAAATGGACGTGTCATCCATGAAAGAGAACATCCAGAGCTTTCATAAAGGTGTCAAACAATAGTGGATCATTTTATGTGGCGGCACCCTCCTACATTTAGTGGATCTTTTGACCCTATAGTATTTGAAGGGTGGAATAAATATCTTTAAAATATATTCGATGTCATGGGGTGTTTATATAATCAAAAGAACAGTCTTTTTATTTATGATTTTAAAGCCGATGTCGACCCGTGGTGGTCAATGATCAAGAATATCTGAGATATATAAAAAATTTCCGGTTCAAATGTGATGAATTTAAGAATGCTTTCTTTGAGAAATTTTTTCCTATGATAGTTCTACTTATGATGGAAAATAAAATCATTCAATTAATATAAAATGAGGTTGATTTGGAGTCCCCTTATGGAGAAAACTTTACATTATTTGAAACATATGATCTAAATATAATTTTGGATCTTTAGAGAAAAATAAATCATTTTTACTTAGGATTGAAGCCATGATATCAATGTGAATGAGATTCCTTTGAATTCAATAGTTATGAGAATCTTGTTTGATGTTCTAAGAGGGTATAAATGGAATTATCTGAACATCATGAGTAATTTGACCAAAAAAATATGAAAAGGATTATGTGGAAATAAATTGATATATATAAATCAATGAAATATGATTGTACGAAAATAAAGTATCTAGTTTGTGTAAAGTATGGTAAAAATATCCCAGGGAAACATTTAAAAAATCAAGGAAGTTCTTTGGACGTGTTATGTTTGAATATATGGCTAGATATTTTAATGGAAAATATATTAGTTCTGGTTTTTTAATTCTAATAGGAAAAATATAAAGTGTTTAAAATATGGTGAGATGAACCATTATGGATATACTTTCCCAAATAAGGATCTGAATGATGGGATTCATCCAGTCTATTAGTAGAAAGGTGTAGTGAAATCAATTGAAACTACTTCAGTATATTTTTGTCAATCCAACGAAATGGTACCAAGTACATTTTTCCATTATCATATTTATCTAATGTCCTACCTAATATGGGGCCTATACGTTCCTTTATTTTGTAGAAATTTATTAGTAAATTGGATGTTTCACCATATGAATTTAATCCAGAAATTACAGTAAAAATGTGAAATATTAGGGGAATATTAAATTATAAGAATTTCCTATTGTTTTATGTTGATTTAAATTACATAAAAACCATTTTTTTCAAATTGTATAGTTTTATATAATAATGGGAATGAATTAGGATTTTGTTTACAATTCAATGAATGATGGTAGATATAAATAATTATTTTTTTATAAATAGTTTCAGTTTGTATACATGAAACAACTGATACCATTGATGAAATATCAAGAATATAATAAAATATTAAATGATGTAAATAAATTTATCTTAAAAATATTGTTGATTGTAATGGAACTGTTCACATTATTGATTTACTAGTGGTAAATGAATACCTGAATGTTTTTCCAAATTATTTTCCCAGTGTTATACCTGATTGGGAGGTTGAATTTACAATCAAATTAATTTATGTTATTAAGAAAATTTCAAAAACCCCTTATTGAGTGAATCATATTGAATTTAACATGAAATTAATTAAATATTTGTCATTAGAATACTTAAATCATTATAATTATTACCAGAAATTAACTATTTGGTGCTTCTATTTTGTTTTCTAAAATTAATTATGGTTCCTAGAGGCTTCATATTGAGTATTGAGCATTGATTAACCTTACAATTAAGAATAATTATACATTTATTTATATAAATGACTTCTTTGTTCTTCTCTAGATTTACTTGAGATCCTATTACCATTAATTTAATGTGAATGGAAGAAATTTTTAAAACATAATTCTATAGTAGATACAGGAATTAAGAGTATTTTGTTATGAACTTTGGTGTTAGAAATTCCCCAGATGTATTTATTGATCTTATGAATAGAATATTTTTTAAATAATTGGATAAGATTGTGTTTGTTTTTATTGATGATATTTTTTGATTTTTCAAAATTTTATTAGGATCCTAACTACATCTATGTATATTCATACACACAAAGAATGAAAATAAGATATACTAAAAATTTAGTAATTGTGATATTTGGATACAAAAAATTTCATTCAATTTGAAAATTATCAAAAAAGACTACATAGTAGTTCATACCACAAAAACAAAAGTGGTTAGTGAATACAAAAGACCTACAAATGTTATTCATATTCAATTATTTTGTGGATTGTCAGGATATTATTAGCATTCTATTGAAAACATTGCATGAGTATCTAAACCACTAACAAAGTGAACTCAAACAAAAGATAAATTTATCTGGACAAAAAATGGGATGACTGTTTTCTGGAATTAAAAAAAGAGTGGTTAATGGTTCAATTTTTTCCATGTCTTCAATAAATGGTGTTTTTTAATCTGTAATTATGGTTCATTGAAGGGACTTGGTTTCGTTATAATTAAGAATTACTAGATAATTACTTATGCTCCAAGAAAACTAAAACCCCATTAGTTAAATTATCAAACACATGATTTGAAATTATATTAACTTTCTTTATAATTTAAAAATTTGGATACATTATTTATATGGAGTCACATGGGATATATATTCTAATCATAGAAGTTTAATGTATATATATACTAAAAATTAGTTGAACTTGATGCAAATAATATCCTTAGAACTGATAAAATAATTTGACTTCACAATCAATTAACATCCTGGAAATGTGAAAAAAGTTGAATATTCCTTGAGTCAACAAAATCATGCAAAATTAACCATGTTTCATATTTAACATGACCATTTAATTAGTGATTTGATGAATTTTTGAATGGTGGTTTTGTGTGCAGGAAATTTCTCTATTTTGATTCGGTGTTAGTTTAATTGGATATATAAAATATAATTAGTCAGGCTTAGTGAGAAGGATGTGAGTTATTGAAAAATTTAAAATTGGTTATGAAAGGTCTGTTTCCTTAATTTAATGTTGATAAAAATCTCATCTTGATATTTTGAAAAAGATTATATATGCCTTTTGATTTGCATCTGATGAAATGATTATTATGTTATGCCCATTGGTCTTCGTTTTCAATTTATCCTAGAAACACTATGGAATAATGATTCCTTCAGGAGTATTACATGTGGGATGGAAAGAAAATATATATTTCTAATTTACCAAGAAATAATTGACTTGTCAACGGTATAATGAGGAGTTAAAACTATCAAGGGTGGCGCTTCAAGATTTTCCAGTGCTATAGTGGAAATGGAAAAATATATCCATGGATGATTTTATGGGACTAAAAAATAATTATTGAGATAACAATAAGATTTGGGTTATTATTGATCGGCTGACTAAATATATACAATTAATTATTACTAGTGATACTATATCATTAGGTTAATTTTCTCTACTATTCCTCAAAGAGATTTCCTGGTTACATTGTGTTCCTATCCCCATTGTATTTGACCATGATCCCAAGATTACATATCACTTTAGAAAAGTCATTCAGAATCCTTTGGGATCCATAATTAGTAGAGGAAGTGGATGAAAAGGTAAAGATGATCCCAAAACATATGAGGATGACTCAAAGTAGGAAGAAATGTTATACAGATAATATGATGAAATATATTTCCTTCATGGTATGTGATCATGTTTTTCATCAAATACCTCATTGATAATGTGTTTTAAATTTTTTGTATGAAAGGAAATATAAGTCCATAGTTCATTGGACCTTATGAAAAACTGGATAATGTTAGACAAGTTTCTTATTGAGTTTCCTTTCCCCCTAGTTTATCCCAAATACACAATATTTTTAAATTTTTGATGTTAAGACTGTATTTTCCATATTAATATCTTGTTTTGACCCCAAAGGATATTTAGTTAGAAGATACAAATTCATATAAGTAAAATATTTTATATATTCTTGATCATAGATATTATGTATTTTGGAACAAGGTAATTCATCAGGTTATGGTTTTGTGGAGAAACCACATGATGAAGAAGCAACATGGGAATATAAAAATGCTATGTGGTAAATGTATCCCCATTTTTTTAATAAATGAATAAATTGTGAGGATAAATTTTATAATGGATGGAGAATGTAACAACCCATTTACTAATTAATTTATTTTTATAAGATTAATTTATTATTAATTTTTATATGTAAAATAATTAACATTAATGATTATACAACGCAGATGCATTTCTTATGAAAGAAGAATAAAAAATAATTTTAATTAACATTATATGAACCCTTAAATGAACCAAAAATTTGAATAAATCATTTTGGATGAGTAATTTTTGGTCATAACCATATTTGGTTGAATTTGGTACCTTTTTTATTCAATTGGATCACAATAATACGCATGTAATATTTTATTTAATGGAATTTCAAGGCGTTCACACTATTCTTTTTTGAATAGTAAAATATTTTAATATATGATATTTCAGAAGAGGATTTAAAAATAAATATTATATAAAAATATATGATTTATCATAATCATTCGATTTTTAAAAAAAAAATTAGCAACAATTTTAAAACTTAATGGTTTTCACAATAATAAAAAAATAATTATTAATTTTATGAACAAATAAAGTAAATGATATTTAAAATATTAAAATGAAAATAATCTAAGATAATTTATCTGATCTATGAATTATCATGATATATATGATATTTCAAAGACATTCTAAAATACATTTTTTCAAATTTTATTATTATTTTTAATGTTTTTAAAGTCATATTAATGAATGGTGTTAATTTTGATAAAAAAATATATATCATGAATATAATATTTTATTAAATATTCTAATTAATCATAAAAATATTAAATGAAGCCAAATGGGATAATATTTTATTGAAAATTTAATCCCAAATTCATTTTAGGCCTTTAAAATGATTTACCACGATAATATATTTATTATGATTTAATATTTTATATAATTTCTAACATTCCCCTCAATTGAATTATAAAAGGGAACACTTTCCATTAGTTAATTTCATCATCTTGAGACTTATTTAATTAATACACTCTTTTAAATTATCTTCTAATCATCCCAAGACACATTATAGTATTTTTTCACACAAAAGGCTAATTTCTAGTTCCATAAAGATGTAATAAAGTTGAAATTATTGAAGTGGTAGATTCCTCATTCTATTTTAACTTATTTCACAGTTATTCTATATTCTCTCCCCTTGATATATTTTATGATAACTACAATATCAGATATATAATATAAATTATTTATTTATTGGCATATCAATAATCAAATCTCATATATTCCCCTTTTATTCGTAAAAACAAAATCATCATCCATGGTATGTCGATTCACTGCCTTCATGGAGTTTTTTTATTCTTCCACTTAACAAATTAATGGTAATTTTAAGTTCACAAATAATTGTTTAAAAGTTCATAAATATATATATTATTTGATACCCTAAAAACTAATGTAATAACCTTTTATTCGATAGTGTGTATGACATGCAACACCCAACAAGTAAGGTAATATAAGATGTTGATTATTTATAATCTATTTACAATTTAAAATATTTTCTATATATTTTAAGGTCTGAAACACTAAGTTAGAAGGACTTTCACGTGATATATACCTTCCTATATAGCCTTAGTTACACCCAGGAGGTACCTTCCTTGACAGCTTGCATTATACACAAGACAAAGTTTCACTAAATAAAAATGTGTTATTTAAATGATATTTTCTTAATATAATATTATATAACCTAGCCGTTATGTTAGTGATTATAAAAAATATTATATAACTCCTAAAAATATATGGTTTATATAAATATAAAATTTATTTATGGGTTACAAATTAATGAGAAATGAAAATAAGATCCAATTGAATATAAATAGAAATATTATTAAATTTATGATTCCAAATGAGTTTTGTCTCAATTAAAATATTTATTTAATATTAGATTATGATTTTAATGTAAAATATATGTTGTATATTCAATACAATATTTTTTATATTCTGTCATTTGGTTTGGTATGCATAAGATAACAATAAATGATATTTTACACATAACAACCTATATTTTTTATAATGGAAATATAACAACCATTTATTAGAAATCCCATATTAAATCTGAATTTTTAAACATTACTTTATTTAATATGTCAAAATAAACTTAATTTTTTTAATTGAAACATAAAAATTAGTCTCGGGTGAAACTATGATATATTTTTGGAACATCTCATCTTTTAATGAATAGTTCAAAATACTAAATTTTAGTTCAAAATAGTTTTTCATCTATTTATTTATAGGAATAAATTCTAATTTTAATTGTTTTCAAAGTAAAAATAAAAGATATTTTTTTCAATTAAAAAAATTATTTAATTTTATCCATTTTCAGTATGAAATTTATCATAAAAACATAGTTAACTTTGGGACATTTTAACTTTAAATCCTGCAGTATTGACCTGTCAGTGGGATTAATTTTCATTTATATTCTTCCACATAAATTATTGGATTTTTGAAAAATTAATCCATATTTTTTTTCATAATAATTTGTAATTTCTATATGGTCAAATTTGATTAAGGGAAAAAATTATTGAATGTGATTAAAAATAATAACAATAATTATGGTTAAATCAAGATTAAAATTGTCTAATCCCTTAACATAAGGTCCTAAATGACATATCCACTTTTAAAAAACACATTTTATGGAAATAATTAGGATATATAACTTCTATTAATGATTTTTTTTTTGCTTTTTTTGTTGATTTTTAATAAAACAAATGTGCACACCTAACTTGTTTCCAAAAATTCCATGTATGTCACATTCCATCCATATAAAAAACCACCAAATCTCCCACATCATCACATATATAAAACCACCTAGGTTCAGCCATGTTATTCTTAGATATCTTCCAAACAATCCTTCCCTTAACTATGAATCCTACATTTTTTTAGAAAGCCTTCCATTGAATCCTTTTGGAAGAAACCAGAAGTAGTTACCCAATTAAGAGGTAACATCTTCACTAAAGCATATTAATTTCATTTAATTTCTCCCTATAATATAATATTATTATTCAATGATTACATAAAAACCTTAATATATATATATATAATATTTTTTTTAATTAAATGGACCGACATACATGTATAAACACCTTATTCTAATGGTTAACGAACATTCTGTTTCTGTGTACATCGTAATACAACCTCATGAAATGATTAATGATCAATTATCCTTTACCTCCTCTCATGGTGTCAATTATAATGGAAACTATTTCTATATTTTTATAAATTATATATATAATATAATTATACAAATGTAATTTATAACTATAACAAACCATTATTCCTTCCATCTTGTGTAAATAAACTAATTTTTTTTCAGAAGTGTGGAATATCGCCCCCTTAAAATGGTATGACTCATTCATGACATACACAAAATGGATAAAATATGGTTTTAATAAACCCATGTATCATATATAACATAGATACTGTACTCTAATTATATTATATGTATGTATGTTGTAGATTTAATTATTTTAATACAACAAAAAATGAATGTAACGGTCATGCGTACGTACGACCTATCGTCTCCATTAACATTGCCCTTCATTTCTAATCTGAAAATATTATATGAAATAAAATTTAAATATATAATATATATATAAGATATATAAAAAATTTACATTTTTAGGTCATTAATATTGATATATTTAATAATAACTACAAACAACAACTTAAACCATACTTGACAAACTAGGCAATTAGCTTCCAAAATAGTTGAAATAATGAAATTTTATTAACAAAGAGTTAATAAGGTGTTTTAAAAATATCATATATGATAAAATAAATGTTAATATGATTCTTTTATAAGTTATTCAAATATTTAAAAACTATTTTATAAGTGTTTAATGGAATTTCACCCGAACGGAAACACAAGGTAATATATTTTCATTTCACGTTATAAATCTGTTAGATTAATGTCATGTTCACTACTTCCTTCTTTTGTGTGACATACCTACTGACCATTGTGATATATTATATCTTGATTTAATTTTATTTCACGATATTAATGTTTTTAATTGATCTTAATTTTTCATGTAACCACTCTCTCAAAATCTACTCATCTAGTAAAGGATTCTCATATCACTTTTTACATCTGTGTGATTAATGTCATGTTCACCACATAAATCTTTTATGTGGTGTATATAATACCTCTTTTGTTATATTATATCATTAATCCTTTTATCATAATGTTTTAGGAAAAATTATTACTAATATTATTCCTTCAAGAGGTTATGATTTAAATTATTTTGAACTGGTTTGTGACACATTGGGATGTATTAAAATTATATTACAAAATAACCATCTTAATGGTCCTTCAATGGAATTTCCATTATAGGAAGTTACATAACCATTGTATAATAAACCTTTCAATTATCTTATATTTATTCTTGTCCATTTTTATGTATTAATAATATTTTTAACACATTCATATTCAATATATATTATTTTTTTCTAGAAAAACATCCATTGTTTCTCACTTTAGTTGGAGAAAATTTTATTTTCTAAAATCCATGTTTTAAAAAAATGTTCTAAAAAATGATTTCAAACTTATTTGGTAAATAAATTTTTAACCTTTTTTTATTTTTATAATTTATTCAAAGGAATTATCTTTTCTGTTTTTGAACAAGGAAACTATTTAACATTTTACTAATCAAAAGGAATGATGTTTTTACCTTTTACTTATTGTAAATATTTATCCAACGTCATTTATTTAAAGCCTAATTATCATGTTTAGAAAGATTATTTTAAAAAAAATCAAAAAGTGATTTTATATTAAATATAATTTGAAAAGTTTTTCCAAAAGTAAATTATATTTTTCTGAAGAATATTTTTAAAAATTAAACATTTATTTCATAAACAAAAACAACCCAATATTTATCTCAACATCGGATTTTTTGAATTGATGACATGCTTATTATTCCATTGAATTATTTTTTGTTGATTTGGACAAGGATAGAATTCACATCTACTTCCTTTATTTAGTTTGTTGTCTTCTTGAAATATTCATTCTCTTATAATCATTAAAGGGTTAATTTCCCCAAAATTATTCATTTCATTTATCATGGACATTACTATTTCCTAAACAATATACCACTTTACGTACGATGTCTACATTGATAGTTATTTGATTATTTTTGCAAATATTGATAAGTCTTTATTCTATACTCCATATTGATATTGGATAAAGAACATTGTTAAAACAATTATTCGATATAACAAGATTGTTTTGGACTAGTACCACACTTGTGGATTGAACTTATAGATATTCAATTGATGAATTTTCAGTATCATGAGACAAAATAGTTGGTTTGCCTCTTTATATGGGATTTTACCCTACATATTTTAAACCTACTTATGATTGTTCTTGATGGTAAAGGTTCCATGTACCTAGGAAATATTGACTCCAATAATTAAGCATTTCCATCATTTATATATAATTATAATTCATCCATATGATCTTGTATCGGCATATATATCGATTCATGTACATTTTTGGGATTCATTTATTACTCATCGTGATGATTTTTCATTTACATACGTATTGATACATTTGATTTTCAATTATTTAGATGTCATATGTTTCAATCTTACATTTCCATATTTGATTTTCCATATATAGTTATTAAATTTTAATTTGTTTCTATTTATTACCATTCAATATTGATTAAATAATTCAAATTAGGTTATTTATTTCATGTATTGTGAGTTTAGTTATTTACCTTTCTGTATTGACTATTCTCATTGATTCATTGTTGCTTCCACAATAATTTTTCTTTACTGAGAATTTGAGCAACCCTTATTATTTATTTGCCACCAGGAATCTATGTATCTTACTACGAAAGATATGAATGGTTTTACTATATGTAATAATGTTACCCTAAGAGTAATTTATTTAGAAATAAGTTATTTTAAAAAATAATGTAGTAATTAGTGCATTTATTTTTAATAAAATAACCATTTCTGTATTCGGTTTATGAGGACTTATTTTTTTATTGGACCTCAGAGGTTTGTTTCCGTATAATCAGGAAAATGCCCTTGATAGTTGACATAAGATCAAGGTTTCAGTTCACTAGAGTTGGTATCAAAGGATTTTTATTAGCTACCTTGTAAATTGGATTTATGAAAACATAGGTTAGAGAACATAACACTGTGTTATTATATGTATATAAGTATAGATTGAAATACTAGAATTATGGTAAAGTATAGATTATGTGGGACTTTTTAAAATATATCCCAATCTTGATAATACGTGTGGATGATGTTCGGGAATAGATGTACCGATGAGTAACAAATATGATAAGGCGTTTCATGCCTAACATGGGGTATCGTGCTATACAACAATGGGCCTAACTGCCCACCTAGTTTGACACTCCCATGGAATATTATTTGGATAATCCACTTTTTCATTACAATCCATTTTGAATAATTTTATAGATAATGAAAATTAATAACCATGGTTTATCCTAAGGTGTTTTAGATTGAAAATAAAGATTCGTGATTTAGAAATCGAAAAAATGATAATATGGTCAAACTGTAGACTCTAGAATGACCAATTTTGATAATTTACTTCTAGGATTCAATAATTAAATTATATAATTATTTTACCAATGGTATTTTGGATATAAGAATCATGGAACTTCTAAAGACTATGCTAGATTTAAAAGTCATATGTTTTAGAGGAAAATGGTTATTTGAGAAATAATTCCTTTACATTTATATAGATTTAATTTCTAAGGTATTGATAACATTTAGGTTTCATATAATCAGTAATGAAATCGTACTAATAGTTAAATAAGTTTATGTGACTTTGTTAAAAAATGGTTCTATTGAAAACCATAGTTATGAGTCTATTTAATGAATAAATTTTACTAATTTCCATTAGTTTTATTTTTCAAATTATATTAATATTGATTAAGGAAATAAAAACATGTAATCCGAGTGAAATCCAATAAAATTTGAAAAGGCTATAGGCCTTGAACTCATGATCGAAGGACGATAAGCGTTTTTCACCAAACACTAACCTACACAATGTACTGGTTAATTTTTTTTTAATTTTTTGATATAAAATATGATGAATGAGTAATAAATATCTACCTATAGAATCTATTTGGTTAATTGATATAAACTTATTAACAATATTGTTTTCGGAAGATATCAAAGGACAAACAGTTAGACTTTTCACTCTTGTATAGGAATAATGATCAATAAAATATTTCTTTTAAAGCATCTGGAAAAAAAATCATTATTGGTAATTAATTTCTCGTTGTAAAGGAACAAATTATAATTTCATCATAGAAAAAAAAGGTTAGTATTTTTTATATAAATTTGAAACTACCATGTAATAATGTTTCCTTATATTCTTGGTTAGTGAACGAATTACCTCACAATAGAAAATGACAAAGAAATTAAAGGTTTTATTAATACATTAAATTCTAATGAACAAATGGTCTACTAAATCATCACATATTTGTGTCTTTGAGTTCCACAACTTTCTATTTTTCATTAACTTGTTTTTTACTGATGACCTTGTTTGTGATTTTTATCCATGTACATATCTCTAATTTACACTATAGTTCCCCTACATGAAAGCCTTGTTACATGGTAGTCTATGTGACCATTCTACTTTCCTTCTTCTCTTTTATATAGGATTACTTATGAACCCTTCTCATAATGTGGGAATTCAAAAATAAGAAGTATAGAAAAATCTATCAACGTGATCAAGTTTAAATAGTGATGGTGTAATTCAAAAAAAAATTGTGAGAATGTGAATACCAAAAAAAATAAACTAAGATCATTGTATTCGATAGCAACTATGACCCGGAACACCTATCGTGTAAAGTAATATAATAACCTGTTAATTTATAATATTTTTACTATTTAAAATATTTTCTATTAATTTTAATTCTGACAACAACAAGTTACCATGTCTTTCACATGATAGTGAACTTCCTAGATATAATGAGTTACATGTAAAAGAGACCTTCTGCGATAGCTTGTGTTATACATAAGACCTAGATTCACCAAATAACAAAATATTATTAAAATATTATTATTTAATATAATATGATTAAACCTAGATGTTATGTTAGTGGATATGTATTTTAAGAACAAAATTATGAAAATATATTTTTTATATAAAGATAATAATAATTCATGGGATATAAATTAATGATACATGAAAATAAGAACCAATTGTCTATAAAAAGAAATATTATTATTTTTATGGTTCCAAAGAAGTTTTGTCTCAATAAAAAAAGTAATTAAAATTATATAATGAATTTATTGAAATTTAAATTTTATTTATTTTAATAAATATGTTTTATATTCATTCATTAGGTTTTACATTCAAAAGATAACAATTATCTATATATTACACATAATATCCTATATTTTTTATAAAGGCAATTTTATATCCTTTTGTTGGAAAACTATTTTTTTTATGAATTTTGAAACATTAATTTATTTACTATGAAAATTTAAATTTAATATTTGAAATAAATAAACAAAAATTTGGTTAGGGTGAATAGTTTATATTTTTAGGAAACATATCAATTTTTAGTGATGATTTAAAAAATACTAAATTTTAGCTCCAAAATTCGTTTTCATCTAATTTATTTACAGGGTTAAATGATAAATTTAACAAGATTAATAGTATAATTATATAATATCTTTATCAATTAATACAATTTATTTCATTGTAATAAATTTCCCTTTGAAATTGATTATAGAAACATAGTTAACATTATGATATTTTTACTCTAATAACCCACATTTTCATCCGCTTTAGATGATTAAAATTAATTTAATTTTTTCCACTTATATAATTGGAATTTGAAAATTTGGATTCCATAATTTTAATAATAATAATTTATAATTTCTAATATGAAAAAATATTTTTTTACCAAAAATATTAGTGAAAGTGATTAAAATAAATTACAATTATTTTGGTAAAATCAAGCTTAATAATGGACTAAATAATTAACTCATGGGACCAAATGACCGATAATATTGTCCAAACTCAATTTTTATGGAATAATTAGGCCATTTATATTCTATTCATGCGTTTATTTTCTATTATTACTTTTTTAGGTAATAGAATATTCACACCTAATGTTTTCCCAAATAATCAGAGCGAGTCCTTTTCCTTTTCTATAAATATACATCTAATGATGCTTATTCCAGATCCATTCAATTAGATATCATTTCCTTGATGAAATAATGTTTAATTATTACAAAAATGGGGTGTAATACATTTTATGACGTCATATTTCTCCCTCTCTATCTCTGTGTAAGTTTCCTCCATCCGATAAACTCACAAAAGTCTATCTAATGGATTCTATAAGATCTCAGACATCATATAGGTTTAAACCTTTTTAAATTATAATTTCAATATTGTTTTTTGGGCTAATTATGTTTTTAATAGGGGTATGAGGGAACCCAAGAGTGTCCTGGGGGTTCGAAATAGGGATGAATGGAAAACTGGGCCAATCTCTACATGGCGTACGGTTAAGAAAACTATGCAGAATTACTAGGAAACCATGTATCCTTTGACATAGGTTTTGTGGAAGGTTTTTCAAACTGTGTGGAGGTTCCCGGGTAATAGTGTGACCGAAATATGTTAGACATTGGTTTTCTCATGTTTTATGCATGTTTTTTTAAATTGTGCTGGTAAACCATGTGGCTTTGTAGTGTTGGAAAATTTTACAAAAATTCCAATATGATAATTTAAACTCTTAACTTATTTTCACATATCCTCACCCTATGAACCCTAGTTACAAAAATGAGCCCTTGTTATCTTCCAGGGGTAATTATCCTTCAACTATAGGTCATTTGAATTTTCGTCTATTTCATATTGAAGCTTCAGGTAAGGCTAATCCCTCTTCTTGCTTCTCTTTTTGGTTTAGGGTTTTCATCCCTCCTTTCTCTCCATCCAATGATAAAAAATCATTCATTTCTATTGAGATCAAGGATCAGGCTTCAATTGGAGGTTGAAAAATTTCCTATGTCTTGGATTAAGAGGGAAACCACAAAATGATTTTTAGTTGATGGTGTACAAGTTATATCCAATATTTTTGTAGTAGATTTTTGCATGCTTATCCTTGTTCATTATCACTGCGTTCATCTTGATCTCATTGATATGTTTTGGGAAAAAGGGCATTTAAATGATGAATGTAAACCCTCATGGTCCCCATGGGATACATCTAGGATGATTTTTTCTATTTAAGGACACTCGTGGGGTGAACCTATATTTTTTGGCCTAAGAAGTCAGATAAGTTTGTTCTTGGACATCGTGTGATAATGTAGAGTCATTTATAGTTATGTGGATATGTTTAATGATAGTGAAAGTAGAATATTGCTCACATGTATGAGTTGGTAACATATTAACAATATTGGTTAATATTTTAAATGGTCTTATATATGAAAATTAATGAATACATTGAGGGAGCTAGGCTTGAGAATGAGAATAAAGAAAATGGGCTATGTAATGTAAATGGAAAATGTATTAATGGGTTATAACACAATTTTAATTCATAGGTAGATTATTATTTATTCTCACTATAATATGTAGTAGTTTTTCATGGTTTTAATATGGTGGTGTGTGGTGAAAGTATGAATAAGCATGTGCACATGGTATGGTTATGGGATAAAGGAATAAGGCTCCTCCCATTGGTCGAGTTGGACTGATGCTCTAACCCCACTCAAGGATGTGTTGGTTAGGGAGTTCGATTAATACTCTATGCCACTAATGGTTTCATTCGATTGAATAACACAGACTGAGGTTCAAGGGAATGTTTGGTTATTACCTTATTATTCTCATCCCTAGTGAGATATGTACATAACATATTCCCTTATGTAGAATCATAAATTCCAAGAACCCAATGTGAATGATGTAAAAACATAACATATGGATTGGGTACTGATTATGACTAGTAATAAAGATGTTTCACAAAATTAATTAGGCATCGTGGTTAATGGTATCTAATTATGTATTATTAACTAGTGGCCCCCAAAATGTGGGATTTACTTGTCATTAATTTATACATGCATGCACTATCTTCAAGACTAGATATTTTATAGAGACCATTGGTTGTATCCTAGTGAGTTATATGCAAAACCTACTCATGTGGTTTCCAAATACCATAAAATATTTCATGGTTTAATGGTCGGAAAAATTCTCAGGAGTTGTGCTAGAGAAGTGTGTTAGATATGGGGGATAGGTGTGGTGGAGGTCCTAGATATGGAGTCATTAACATTTTGTGTATTCCACTATTTTTCTGTATATTTGGTTTTATTCACTTGGAAGAATAGCATGAGTTGTCATATTTACTATTAAATGTGGGTTTTTCCTAGTTTGGGAGATGGTTTTACTCATGTTTATGGACTACATTATGTTTTTTCTTCAATTTTACAAGCTTTATTATGTGGCATACTATGAAAAATAGAGTACAATATTCCCATGAAACATTTAGCCCCTCACTAATATTCACCAACCTCTGCAACATGGGGAGGTTTGTCTGAGGTCACGTGGAGACCAGGCTCATAGCACTATTTATTGGTACTCGGGTCAAGGATGTTACAAAATGGTACAATATCCACTCGTTTCTGTGACTTAATAATTTGGAATGGTTGATAGGAGGTTAGAAAGGTGTCGAGACATTGTAATATGTTCATTCCTGGTATTAGCTACCCTGTATATGAGGGAAAGTCTATGTCACCCAGGGTGTGAATTGTTATTCTTATTGAGCGTTCTTATATTTAATGATATTTCACAAATGGGTGGTGCTCATGTTTTTTTTAATATGATAGTATTTTGATATTTTACTCGTGAATAAAATGGAATGAGTTCGTGAATTTATCATCATTTTAGGTACCTATGTATATAAGATATGTAAATCATAGTGGGCACACACACAAGACAGGTTTGTGTCACATTGAGAGTATGATTCATTTTATTTTTAGGAAATGATGAATATTTTGACTATTGAGATTATTCAAATGGGTAAATAATATTTAAACAATTATTCACTATCAAGGGTGGTAGGTGACTTAAAATTATATTAATGTAAGATGTAAAATGATAATTGATTGAAAGGTTATATAATGTAATGATCATAATGGTGTGAGTTAGTTTCCTATGATAACAATAGTCCTTGGTAGAGATGGTAGAGGGTAGTGTTTCATGTATGATAAGGTCAATTTTGGTGGAGTAAGAGAAATTGTTTTTTATAGATAGTTATGGGACTTTCCATATATTTTATGAAATTTTTATGGTATGTGATCTAAATGACTTTTTTGGAATTGTAGGGAAATGGCGCCATGAGAATCTGTGCCAGTTGATAGATAAGAAGTCATTTTCAAAAATTCTCCCCCTGTAGTGGAGAAATGGGATCTAGTGGTTCAAGATAATAGGGAATATTAGTTCTTTGAGAACATAACTCATTTTATTTATATAATAGAATGAGACTCAGGGTGGGTTACACCGAGTATGTTCGAGTTGACTAGAGCCTCCGACCATTACCATAAGGGGTGATCATAAAGCAGTAAATTTTTCAATAGATTCAATCTAGATAATTTTTTAATTTGGATCCTTGGTTAATAATAGCTTTGTAATGATGGTTACTAGTGTCCCCTGAATTGTATTATTCACTTTTCATTCAATTATACATGCACGCAGTATCTGCTAGACTAGATATTTTGTAGACACCACTAATGGCGGCCTACTGAGATGTACTCAAACCCCACTCAGGCCGCCTTCAGGTACCCAACTATTTTTCACTCTTGTAAGTCAGGAAATGGAAAGGTCCTCATGCTTGAGAAGTGATTTGTATTTGGTGGATATGTGTGTAGGAGGTTCTAGACATGGTGTTGGGACCATTTTGGGGATTTTTTTGTTTTCTTTTATTTTATGTATTGTTCACTTGGCACTGTAAAGGGACATGGGATATTTACTATTGGTTGTGGGGTATTCCCTATTCATGAGACGATTTTATGAAATTTCATTGATTGTATTACAAGGTTCCATTTTTTTGTATATATTTCATGTCATAAATTACTCTGAAAAAGGGGGTATAATCTCCTAACATGACTTTTCGACCCTCCATAGTTGATGAAAATCTATGGCATATGAGGTGGAATGCATGAGGTCATGTGATAACCTAGCTCGAAGCAGTAATTAACGACACTCTAGTCAGGGATGTTATAGATTTAAAAATATTCACTATATCTGATACACATTCCCAGACATTCTTCTATATAATCATACCTATTCGCTAAAGGTAGTCTGATATACTTCATAATTATTCATATAGTGATCTTTAATGATTTCCTTTGTAAAGTACAACAATATATTTTCTATATCATGTTCAAAATCATACAGTTGATTCTCCCAGACATCATAAAACAAAATTTATAAAATATTTCTCTATCTTTTAACATCTGTCTTGATAACACAATTTTGGTCAAATTCAACCTTTGAACACACACAACAAGAATCATAATTATAATAATTTTTTTGGTTCTTTTAGGATTATTAAACTATCATATATCTCAATATTATTATCCTAAATAAATAATATATATTCTCTCAAATTTCCCTAATATATTTCTACAACAAAAACCTATTGAAATGTTAACAATAAATAAAACCAACACACTTTAGAAGAATAATATCCCCATATGTGTTTGTTACCAATATCCTCACACATCATTGAAGTCAATATGTGTTATCGATTCATTATCACCTATATATTTGTGAATCTTAATTATCCCCCCATATTAGAAATAAAATGAAAAGTGAAAAATAGTGTTTATCTTGACATGTATTATATTATCTCAATAACAAGAGAAATTTCATTGAGATATGAATAAATTCACATTATCTTTTTAAAAAAACCTTTAATTAGAAGAATATTTTCCTTCAAGGGAGAACTCAATATAGAAAAAAGTTTGTATAGTCCAGGTGATATATTTTTTCAATGAAAATTATTTTATGAGATAATTTCCTAAAAAAATCTTCTATTAGATAAATTTTAGTGAAAATATGATTCTGCTTATTATATAGAACATTCAAACTTCTTTATAAATATATTAAAACATTTTTATTGTATAACACACATCTTCCCATATATATCAAGTATCAAAATAATCATGAATCCTCTTTGATGATCAGTTTATATACAACCATGGAATGTGAGATGGTCATACCTCATCTTTATCTTTTGTCCCACAGATGTCTAGAAAAACAAATTTCATCATGGTAATCATAATATTCCAGGATGGAAATGTTTTCTCCATATAATACCACTAAAACAATTAGACATGTCCTCTCTTTTTCACATATAGTTAATTAAATGTTAGATCAAATATACAAGAATATTGGGAATAAAGTAGAATTTCAATATTTATTAAATGTAATACTCAGACTGATAGACTTATCTTAGTCTCGACTTCTTTTTATTATTATTTGACTTATAAATGGATGTGTATTCTCCATTGTGATTATCTATGATATATTTGTTAATGGATATGTCATCATCAGTTGATTATTCAAATGAATCTATATGTTTCTACATAGTTTTCTAAATAACAGCATTCTATTGAGTATTTAATATCCTTTTCGTGATTTCCTCTTGGGAAGGTTAGATATTCATATAGTTCTCAGTTAGATGACCTGTTTTCTTATACATATTACATATATTATTAATCATTAGTCAACAATCTCTAAAAACATATCATTAACTTTAATCTCACTTTATAAGCATTTCACTTATTCTTTTCTTTATAAGTATTTTTTTATTCTTGTATATTTATAGATATGCTAATTGATCTGGATAGATAACTATGTACTATGTATTTCATTACTCAATATTATTGTTGTTCTACAATACCTCACATAAAACATGTGATTTTTTTCAACGTATGAACTTCAATCTATCTTTTTCTCTATCTCTAACTTCTTTTTTAATGAAATTTCTATTATTATTTGAATATTATAGCTCCCCATAGATTTATATCTCTTTCCATGTTGTGATTTATTGTACAAAATGAATATTATTTTTTCCCAAATTTTTCAGGACATCAATAATGACCTATGAATCATGATAATCTAGAAAAATAATTGTTTTGATCTAATGTTATTTTTTAGTTGTCTATTTAAAAATATTGGGAGTCTTTTTAGGGTGAAATCTTCATGAAGTATTCCAGTCTTTATTTATAGAAAAACAGTCATCACATATATACATTTCCATAACTAACACAATATTAATTTCTGATACTATATTATTATTAAAAGAAAATGTATATTGTGATTTATTTTGATTATAATTAGCCTACCTCAATGGATGCTTCATTCCACATGCATGTGAAGGTTAACATTTACCATAAACTTATATGGTGAATTCTTCTCTACTATTTGTTAAATATATTATTATTATAAGAAAAAATGATTATGTCCCAAATAACTCTTATTTATTCTCATCCAATATTTCACAATATCATTTACAATAATCTAAAATTCAACCAATGTCAATATGTTCTTCTTATATTCCAAAAAAATATTATTTCTTCCTTATTAATATTCTCCTTACCATATAGGGTTTCATTATGATCCTTACACTTCTTTTCTTGTTCTTCTAGTTTTATATCATATACTCTTATTTAATTATTGTGTTTCATTTAATTTTTCTTACACTCATCATTTTCAAAAGTTACCTCTATACCTTCATTGTTCAAAATTTTTATCTCTTTTCTGGGTTATTAATTTTTTTAAAGAGATATTTAAAAAAATTATTTTACAATCAATTCCATTTATTTTTTTTCTTTGTATCATAATAATGAATTTTTTATGAATCACATTTTATTTTAACACGTGCTATGAAATATTATTAATAATCATTTTCATTACTAGATAATAAATCATCGTTTAATCTTATGCTCAAAAAAGTATACTTCTTACTATAAATGTTTGTCCCATTTTCTCTTCAAATTATATTTCTGAGAAATATTATATTTTTGTTCTAACATAGAATCATAAATACTAATTTTTGGTTATTTTCTTAAGAAATGGAGATTGTAATTATAATAAAATAAAATAATATATTTTTTACATCTTCAATTCCAATTACTCTTTCTGGATCCCTTTAAGAGAAGATAAATAATTTTTTAGAAATCCATTTCTTCCTCCTCAATGACTAATTAAATTATTCTTCTTAAATTTAGTAGTACTTAATTTTAATTTTTAACAAATATTTAAATATTATTTCTTCCAAATAATTATTTTTAACGACTATATATTCTCTCATTTAGAATTCCCTAATAATATTATGAAGTTCATTTAAAGAGAGATCCTCTAAAACCTAGAGATGTGAATCTTTAGGATCCAACCTTTCTAGATACTTTATCATTTGTTTATTAAAAACTGTTGAATATTCCATATTCTCACTAAACCTATGATATTATGTAAAATGTCATTTACCCTTGTAACATAGTCATCCATGATTTCATCATCAATTGTCTTGATATCTCCAAATCTGCACCTCTATATTTTCAAAATAGATTCTTTGAAATTAAAATTTCATTCATAAATACATATGAACTTGTCAAAAATATATTTAGAATTTATAAAACAAATAATATTTATATAAACCTTATCAAAAAGAGAATTCAATGTGTTATTTTGAATTATTCCATCAGTATCAAAATTTTTCTCACTGACAATTATCGTACCAAAATCACTAATAAAAGGTAATACTGCTATAGTTTAATCTCTATCATGAAATACATTATATAGAAGGTAGAGTTTCTTCATATTTCTAAAAAATATGATTGTTCCTTTATTGAAAATTGGAACACCCCTATTTTTACTTAAATTTATAAACTCTATCATCAGTAGGTAGTTGGATCATTATATGAAATCCCCAACATTGATACAAATTATATTTCTGAGATCAGTGTACGATAATTGGAATGTGGAAGGGGTAAATGAATGATAACTATATTTAAGAATTATATAATAACTCAAAAAAATTAACATGTTAGTGTTCTCAACCCAAAAAGTTATATCTCATAACCTCACCTTGTATGTAGTAATTATAAATACAGACTAATCAGAAAATAAAATTTACAAAGTTCCGTCAATGTGACATACTCCATTCCATTCTACTTATACCCCCAACATTGATTATACATATAATAATTATTCATTATTACCATGGAATAAGTTGAAACTAGTTCTACAACCTTGTAATAATTTATCTTATTGAACCATGTTCTACCCCCAACAACCAACTCTTTTTAAATTCTAGGTTATATGCCCAACTATCCTTTTATTCACCTCGTCCTTCTCAAATAGTAATACACTACAACTATGGGACTCTTTAATAACTAGTTATACCCCAAAAATATAATCTCATTCTTCTTTATTGTTGTTCTATTATAGAGATATCTTATTATTTATATGTTCATCCTCTATAAGAAATATGGTTAACATTTTCCTATGTACAAATATTTCATGATTTTCAACAGATCTCTAAAAATAAGATAGTCTTCAAACTATCTCTTGATATTGAAGGTCCTTTATATAAAAATATATAATTTTTTTAAAAAAAATTAATATATTATTCTTTAATAAAAGTCAATCAAGTAATATTACATTGGGTATGTATTTTCTGGTATCATCAGTTCATTACAACTTTATTTGAAACACCTTCTATTAGAGAAACCACTATGAGTTTCACCTTAGTCCAATGGTCCTTTATCTAATTCCCCTTTTTATTATGCACCATAGCCTTGTTATCGTTCTTATTCTATTACTCCATCTATCTTGAAATAATTTTTTATGGTGGATCCCTTCAAAACCACTTACAGCTTATTCTTCTATTCATTAACCAAGTGTGATCTGGGTCGGTAACTCACCTTATAATCTATAAAAACTATCAAATTTCACCCTATTGCATTAGTAGGATTAAAAACAATAATCAAATTTTTTTCCTTTTATACATTCAATCTTCTTCCAAAAAACTAAGAAGAGGCATGGAATCTAATTTGGAATTTCTATTTTAATAAAAATTCATTTGACCACTATAAAATCCCATAAAGAAGTGCAAGACAATACTCTTCTTAAGAAAATCCACAAATAACAGCATTAATGATCTCTAAAAGAATCCTAAAATATGTAATATATTTAAATTTATAGAAATGATAACTCATTATTTTCTCAGTGGGTGACCATAAATGTAATTATAATGATCCACAAGACTTCATCTGGTGTAAAAAAATTATCTTTATAATGATTTCTATCGGATTGATCCACATTTCTATGTCTAGTACATAAAAACATTCTATATATAATGACATAGAACATTTTTTTTTTCATCATCAATTATTATTTTTAAGAACTCCTTATTGTAGTAAATATATCAGATGATAATATTTCTAGATCCCCTCAATCCCATATCATTTTTCCCATCATCTCATATATAGAGATGACCAATATAATGTATGCCCCATCTAATGACATCACATTTCAATGTCGGGTTCTCTGCATAGGATTCCTCCATCTGATAAAATTACAAATTTCCATCTGGTAGATTTATCAATAATCACTATATTTTATACACATCCTCTGCATTTTTATCTTCCATTCTTCTCTGTCACCTAAACTCAGTTTGGGGAGCTTCCCAATTTTCTGTCTGGTGTTATTAAGATAATTACTTAATATGGTACTAATTCATATTTTTTTTGGTAAAACATCATACGACCTTAACTCTATGACTTTATATAATGATATAATTAAAAAAATTATAAATCTGTTAATATCTTTCTGGATAACTCATGTTTGTAATAAATAAACATTTGAATAAGATAAACAAAAATCATCAATACATTTATGATGTATTGTAATATAATAACAGAAAAAGAATCATCTAACTCATTAATGTTTCTAAAAAATAAACATAAAATGGTCCTTATATATTTTCTCAGACACTTCTCTTACAAATATATATATAGAAATATTGAAAACAAATACAACCAACACACTTTGGAAAAACACTTTTTATAGCTGTATCTCATTGGGAATAATATTTTTTTGTATCATAATTATAATATGGAATAACATTTTCTTTATAGAAGTATCTTTTTCAAAATTTTATGAAAATTAGTTGAATTTTTTTCAATCTACCCATTTCTTGTTTTCAAGGTAACTATTCTCAAAACTACGTATAGAACTATATATAAAGTGAAACTAGATAAAAGTGGTTTCTAAATATCCTTATGTAATTATTATCTAATTACTATGTTTAATGGTTTCAACACCTACAAAATAAATTAATTATTTCTGATGATATCCTATATTATGATGAATATCTTCATTAGAATTAGATAATAACTTATCTGTTATATCACTATGTAATATCCTATACGTATAATTATGATTAAAATCATTGAAAATAAGTTGTTATTTTATTTCTTGAGTCTTTCACATGATCAAATTAAAATGTTTCACACATGGATATAAAATCATTTTTGATATCAATATGTTGTTTATCAAACCTCAAAAAATAGTCAACTACGGTCTCACATTCTTAACTTGTTCTTTATAAATGTATCCAATTATAATTTATAAAATATATATAACAACAATAAATATTATAAATATATTAAAACATATAAACATTTAAACATATATTTAATTAATAAAATATAAAACCTATAATCAAATTTATATAAATAAACATGAATAAATATAAATGAAACAATTTACAACAAAAATAAATTTAAAACATGATAATAATTTAAAACCAACAACAATTGAAATGAAAAAAAACTTATAATAAAAAATTTATGTCCCCCTTTTCATGATATTCCCTATATAAAATACTCCATCATCTTGTATCCATTTTATTTATAACCCCATGTCATTACAATTCCACTTATTTTCGTTTAGAAAAAATTCATCAATATCCCCCTTATTCATTCATACATCACCTATTATGAATTTTAGTAAGGTGGTTTTTGTCTCAATGTCACTAATTTTAGTTATATTTCATCTTCCTGATATTTATTCATCACAATATTATATGGAATCTCAAATGAGAGTATATTATTAACTTTTAAATGGAATATTATTTATTTAACTTTTCTCAATATAATCATTAATACGTTACAAATTATGATGTATGTAAGGACATCATCCTAACCTCCGATCCTTAATTATATTATCTTTGTTTAATCCTTTATTAGAAATATATTATATATAGTTAATACGAATAAAATATCTATCAATTATATAAATTTTGTAAATTCAAATGTTTTTTGTTATTTTACTTTTTTTAATTCATGCCTCACCCATCTATTGATTATGTAATTATATTACATGTATATATTATATTAAATTTATTTATATTCTATTAAAATATTATTTTATAGTTTTATTTGATTTTTATAGATTTGTTTTCTCATTTATTTACATTCATTTACTTTTATTCCTTAATATTTCATATACTGTGGAAATAGTAAAGGTATTTCCTCTAAATTTTGTTATAAATTCCTATCTTTTATATCACGATTCCATTCATTTTAATTTCTTTTTATTATATGATATAATCATTTTTCATCAGTAAAATAATTTTTTATCATGAAAATATTATTATTATTTCATCCTTTACATAAAATGATTCTTTCATTGTGATTATTTCAATATTTTATATTCCTTATCAGATCATATTCTTAAAACATTTTCAAATACATATGTACCTATGATGTATTTCCAATATATTATATCATTCATTTATGTTTCACTCTGTTAATATTATTTATGTTTCTTTTCCACTTATTAATTAAATTTCTGAAAAAACAATACATGGATTAAATTTCAAGATTACTATTTATCTATGGAATTATTAAAATGAAATCTCTTTATGTTTATTGATATATTAAAACCTATATCAATTTTTTTTCCAAAATTTCTAAAATCCCAATTCTATAGATACCTTTACATTAATTCTATAATGTGAATATCAAATTATTTAGTATAAATATGTATTTTTTCCTTAGATAATTTCATAAATTCCTTAGTTTATTTCACATGATAAAATATTTATGTATATAAGTATATATAAGCATACATAAATATTAAATTTAAAATTCAGAAATGAATTATTTTTATATAGATAAAATTTTATATCAAAAAATATTTATAAGTAAAAAAAATTACAAAAAAAATTATAAATAAAAAAATATTTGTTTACAACAAAAACTATAGTGAAAATCCATTTATAAATATAAAATTTTAAAAAAAATATAGCCATAATAGAATAAAATAAAAAATTTATAATCCCAAAAACACTTATAAATTAAATTTAAAACATTTAAAAATAAAAATAAACTATTTACAAAATATAGAGATTCATGTGGATGATTCACAACCAAGGTATCCAAGTCATCGATATAATAATTATATAATGTATCAATTATAAGATACTCATGATTAAAAATAGGTAGAAAATTATAAAAATGATGTAACATGAATAATATAATTGAAATTAAATTTGGTGTTTAGAAATCAAATGAGGGAAACTGTACCCCATCAAATAAAATAGAAAAAACTGATAGAATGAATGATAATTAATGAAAAATATAGAGACATAAAATCTAGATATTTCCACTAGAATTAAAATGATAAATTTTTTGAATAGAATAAATCGTGGGGTTGGGATTCATTGTGTTATGGGGTTTTATTTTTTTGGAAAATGAATTGTGTGTAGTGAAAAAAATCATTATTTTTATAATTAATTAACATTAGTTATCAAATAACCAATGTAAAAAATGAGGATTTTATGTATTCCATGTTATAATAGTCCTCAAATTTTAATTTATGACATTAGTAATGTTAAAACCAACATTAAAACTATATATTTAATGTCAGATGACTTATAACAAAAGTAATAGTGAAATAGATTGGATTTGAATAATAGTTATTAAAAAATAATCATTAAACTCTATTAGTGGTGATTTATACCTCAATTATTAGATACATATAATCAAAATCCAAATAGAAAATAGACTTTTTCTCTAAGGGGTTGATAAAAATGTTCATACACATAGGTATTTCCTATGTGATACTAGTTCACAGGACAAAAAAAATATAAGTCAATTACCACTAAAAATATATAATGAATCCACTCTACATTTTAGAGGGATTCACGATGGCATATGTTGTACAATCCATCCACCATTTCTTCCATATATATATATCATGCTAATTATCGATGCATCAATGGTTCCATGAGTGTTTACTATCGACTCAAAATGTAACGACCCAAAGTTTTATAAATGGAAATCCATTCTTATAATTATGCCTTATAGAATTAGAACACAAAATGAAATATCATGATGTCATATAATATGTGACAATTAAACATAATATTACACTTCTATGTTTTGATTTTCCAAAACCTGACATATATAGTTGTGATAAGTAAGTTATATAGAGTCTGATTGGAAATCATAATTTTTGGTGAAAAGTAAACTACCCTTATGAATAGTAACCTACCCTTAGAAATATTAGTACAACCCTTAAAAATATTAAATCACAAAATATAATAAAAACCTTACCTAGGAAAGATTTAATAAAATTTCAGAATCTTATTAGTGTAAATTTAACTATAGTAAAAGTATTGATATTTTTGTAAGTCGTAAATAATTATTTATAATTAGTTATATTATAATAAAATGTATATTTTTAAATTTTTTTTATAAAATAATAAATCTATATCATCAGGTTGGATGATAAATTTAAATGACCTTAGTTAATTTTTGAAAGGAATATAAAGTCGGTTTTCATTTTAAAAAACTATATTTTTTTTGTAAAATATTATTTTAAATAAAAAATAAATTAATCATATTTAGAAAATTATTTTTGAAAAATGGAATTCATTATTTGATTCTATGAATCTATATATGTTCAAGTTAATTTTTTTTATTTTTTCTTAATATATTAATTTTTAGGTGAATAGTAAAATACAGTTTTTCACATAACTGATATATCTTAAATTGCATCATTCATTATGTAATGATGAAATAAGAATTATAGATCATTATATTCTGATATTTTATATTTATTTTCATAATTTTTTCCTTAAAATAAAATAAAATCTATTTCAAATCCAAAAAAACTTTCCAAAACCAAAATATAAAAGGTTATTCCTTTAAAATGATTTCCTACTTTTTTCACTTTAGTTATTATAAATTAATAAATTAGTATTATAAAGATAATTAAAATTATAAAATGTATTATATTATATTAAAATATTAATTTTTTTTAAAAAAAATACTATTACATGTTTAACAATTGGTATATTAATTTATTTAATATTTTTATTCTAATAACACCCCTCCTCAAGTATAAATAACCCATCACCCTCTCATTTAGAAACCCCTTATCTCATCATTTAATAAAACTAATATATTACAAAATTCTACCTACCAAGCCTATCAAAATTCATAGGGATGTTTGGGATCCTTCCAACTCCAATAACCTTGGGATTTATAGTTTTGTGCAGGAGGAGCTACACGGACGAGAGAGTAATACTCTATTAAATCATCTATCTTTTATTCCTTTTTTACCCTCTACCATTAAAAATAATATTCTAAAAAATATATTATACAGTATTTTAAAATTATATTAAGAAGATTAAACTACTGTAATTATCATATTAATGAAAAATATAAATGTCATACTTCTCAGTCCCACACTATCAGCAATGTCCCATTAAAGGCTGATTAACCATCTATGGAGACATTACCAAGATAATTATTATAAACACCTTCATGTATGGAAAATATAAATATAATTAAATATATTAATATCAAAATTACACAATTTCTATTCATCTAGGAAAAATTATAATAATTTATAAATTAAATTTAATAATAAGTGCAATAATCATAAGACCAGAAATTGTTTAGGTAAAATATGATATAAAAATTCTTGATTTTCATCAATGAAAATTATGAAATAATATCTAATGAATATAACTGATAAATATTTTTATTAAATGACTATAATTAAATTTTATATTATTTTTTTAATAAATAAAAATTAATTATTTAGGAGGTTCAGAATATATGAAATTAAACAGAAATTATGGTAAGGGATCCTCACTATTTCACTCTAAATCCAGATTTTACTCCGTGATATTATTTTTTATATGTAATCCCAAATGATAGGGTATAATTTCTAACATCTCCCATACTTACCTCTTTATTTATATGTGATTATAATCCCATTTTCCCTCTCATCATGGCTTTTTAGGTACACTATATACCATGGTGATAATCCGTAATGAATTCTACCAAAACCTATTTTATTCCTTCAGGTTTCCCTATATTCCATTTTACCCTATTGAATTTGTCTTTTCATTTTATTTAAAATATATATATTTTGTTTATATGCTCCAAGATCATGTTCCACAATCCATATCTCATTCTCTTTCGGGGATATACAAGGGTTTATGTGAATCCCTCCTCGATACTTCCCAATAAGGTAACTCATTTTAAGGGAACTTCCAAATTTTTTAGCCACATTCTGGTGCACTATATCCTCTATTTTAAGACACCATTGTATTAATTAAATCATTATTTTCATCAGGAAATTTTTTTTTTCACTTCATATTTTTTATAAATGATTTTTCCTAGTCTATTTTAAAAGCTCAATGGTATTTTCCATAAAACGACAAAAAATTATTTTAATGAAAAAATTTCTCAGATACATTTCATACATGTTTTAATTTCTTTTCGACATCACATACCATGATATATTCCAATTTTTTCTTATGAATGTCTATGTATTTTCTTATTCCATTTTTTCATGGATACTTTCATGATATGCCCATTGGTTATGCTTTATCTCATGATTGTGGTACCAAATTCATTCCATGGGTAACCCTTATGTTTATGTAATATTGATTATGTAAGCATATGTTTATGGAAAAAAATTTCATGAAATGTAATATGGATGCATCTAGATAGAATTCAAATGAATTGGGAAATTTTATGTCTCATGATATGCAATGTGCAACGGTCTAAGTAGTTAGCCATGGCTTTGGTTTCTATGTGAAACAGGATTGAAGGTTAGTCGTGATCGTAATACTATGGGAAATGATATTGGAAGTTATTTGTGATCTGTACTAAGGACATGTTTTAATTTTCTTCCACATTTATATTATTCCATGACTATATGATCACATGTTTATATATTATAATTTCAAATGTTCCATGATTTTGATATCATCGTGTCATTTCTCATAAATCATGTGCTTAAGTTTCTTTCTTATAGCCATTTCCTTAGTAGGATTTTTTGATCATCACATTCTTCATGTTATCCCCAGGTTATCCAATGTAGAATAAGGGGATAAAAATAAGTTAAGGTCTATTTATGATGATTAAATAAAGTTGTTTTTTTATCCCATGTTTATATATTTTTTAGCTAGTCTTCGAAGACACTTGACTTAATGATACTTGTCTCGTACTCTGATGTATAATTATGCTTAAACTCATGTATTGTTATATTTATAAGGCTAGGGTCGCTATAGTTGGTATTATATGATGGTCTAGATATTTTTGGTGATTAGGAATATAAATCCTTAGTGAGAACCTTTAGATGAGACCATGTATAAGAAAACATCCATAATTTTTTGTGATTATTAAGTTAGTGGTTTATCAAGAAAATAGATCATTGTATGGATACAAGTCATTAGAGGCAGATCTGGAATAAATGTATCAATGGGTAAAACCTGAAAACACTACTTTGAGCAAGAATTGAATGGGAACAGGTTCACGACAACGGGCATTGCTGCACTCTTGGTAATGACATTCCTAAAGGATGTGCTTTGGTGAATTCACGAGTTTAGTACGAAACATTATTAGTGAAAAAAAATCCAAAAATAATATATCATCAGGTATATGAAATTTACGGATTTGGAAATCACAAGGGTAGAAAATACATCCTACCTTTCTGAAATGATTGCACAACCATCTCTCAAATATAATATTATGGAAGTACAATGATATGATCTGGATTTACAAAAGAAGGTGAATACAGTAATCGGATGATGATTGAGTTCCATATCCACAATGAGGGTCTGATTTGGTTTGGAATGAGACTTTGTGTGCCTTCATCGCCAGGGATAAAGAAGCATCCACTAGATAATTCACATAGCTCAACATTCTATATCCATCCATGTACTACAAAGATGTATCGTGATCTCTAAGATTAATTATAGTGGAAAAACATAAAGAAAGAGATTGTGGAATATATATCAAGGTTATTGGTATATCATCAAGTTAAATAAGTGTTACAAAAGTACAATGGGATGATTCATCCATTTCCTATACCCATGTTGAAATTTAGAATGTCAATTTGGACATTTTCACAGTTCTTCCAAATGCATCGAAGGGAAATAATTTGATATGGGTTGTGGTTGACTGACACACAAGTAATTCGCATTTTATTGCTATTAGGGAAGATATCTCTCTTGAACAACATGAAATGATGTGGTGAGGCTGAATTGTGTTCCATTCTAGATTCTCTCAGATTGTGATCCAAGGTTCACATCTAAATTATGGAGGAGTCTTTAACATGCATTGAGTACTGAATTAAATTTTACCAAGACCTATCACCCCCAAATAGATATCCATTCTAAAAGGAATATTTAGACTCATTTAGACATGCTAAGAGCTAACCCTTTAGATTTCAAAGGTGGATTGGATAAACATATCTCATTTTTTGAGTTCTAATACAATAATACATTCCACTCAAATATTCTGATGGATCCATATGAATCATTATTTTGGAAATGATGTAGAACTCCAACATGTTGGGATGATGTTGGATAACGACAGCTACATGGACATGATCTTCTACAAGAGGTGATAGAGAAGGTTCAAGTCATCCAGAAACATATCGAAGCTGCTCAGAGTTAGAAAAATAGCTTTTCTAAGAACCATATAAGGGACTTGGACATCGAAATTGGAGATAAATTCTTCCTTCGAATGTCACTATGGAAGAGAGTAATGTCGTTTTTAATGAAAGGGAAGCTAAACCAAAGTTACTTTAGCCCCATTGAGATACTTGAACACGTAGGATCTGAGACCTATTGGATTTCATTCCCACAAAATATTTCTCTTTTTCATTATGTGTTTCACGTATAAATTCTATGAAATTACATACTATATCTATCTGATATACTAAACTCGGAGGTGGTACAACTGGAAGATGATCTCTCTTATGAGGAGAATGGAGTACAGATTATGGACTAGAGAGATACGGTTCTAAGAAATAAGAAAGCTGACCTTATTAATGTGTTTTGGAGGATCTAAATCTTTTAAGAAGACACATTGGAATTGGAGGAGGTAATGAAGGATAAGTACCCTCATATGTTTCGGTAAAACAGAATTTCGAGGGTAAAATTTCATTAGGGGGGAAGAATTTAGGGACACAATGTTTTATTAATAGAATTATTTTATTATAATTATGCCTTATATTATTAGGATGAAAAATCAAATATCGTGATTGTAAATACTATGAGACCATTATACGTAATTTTTCCACTTTTAAGTTTTGAATTTTAAAAATCTAATATACACGGTTGAAATCAGTAAGTTATTCGGAGTCTGATAGAAAAAAAACATACTTTTTGGTTAATAGTATTCTACCATTATGGATAGTAATCTACCCTTATTAATATAAATTTGACCTTTATGAATATTAAATAATCCAAAATAATATTAACCTTACTGATTGAATTATTAAATAATATTTAAGAATCATATATGTTTAAATTTGACCGTAGTGAAAGAATTTGTATTTTTGTAAGTCATCAATAAATAAATTTAATTAATTATTTTTTAAGGTATTTTATTTTCTTATAAGTTTTTCATAAATTATCAATTCTATTCCTTCTTGTTTGAAGATAATTTTATAAGGTCGTATGCAATTTTTCAAAGCATTATATAGTGAGTTTTAATTTTTAAAAACAGTATTTTTCATGTAAATTAGGATTTTAATTAGAAATAAAATTAATAATATTTATAAAATTATTTTAGATAAATTTAATTCATTTTTTGATTATATAGATCAATAAACTGTAAGGGTGAATTTTGTTTTGAATTTTTCTGAAATACTTTAATTTTCAGCTGAAGAGTAAAAATCTAGTTTTTCACATAACCTGTATATCCTATGTTGCATCATTATAGATTTAATGATGACATAAAAATTCTAGAGCATTATATTTGTATATTTTATATTCATTTTCATAAATTTTTCTTTATAATACAATAAACTCAATTTCTAAAAATAAGAAGGACATCCCAAAACCAATAGTCGAAAAGTGATTCCCTAAAATTCATTTTCTCTTTATTTTCACATTCCATTTAATATATTAATAAATAAAATTTATAAAGATGATTTAAAGTATAAAAATAATTATATTATATTATTATATGATTTATTTCATCCAAAATAATTACTATTTCAAGTGTATCATTTTATATATTTTTTTATTTAAAACATTAGTCTAAAATGACCCCCCCCCCCTCAAGTATAAATTTCTTCTCTCCCTTCCCTTTGCAAACCGCTCCTCTAATCCTTTACTAAGAATAATATCTGGCCAAATTCTCCCTATCAAGCCTCTTAGAATACATAGAGACGTTCTGTATCCATCCAACACCAATCACCAAGAGAGTTATTGTATTGTGCAAGAGGAGCTACACTGAGGAGAGAGTAAGACTCTATTAAACCATGTCTCTTTTATTCCTTTTTTTCTTTTACCATATAACTTTCAAAAAAATATGCTAACAAAGATTATTCAGTAATTTATCAATATTATAATGATGTTAAACTACTTTAATTATCATATTAATGAAAAAATTAATTGTCGTACTTCCCTTTCCCGCAATATTGATAATATCTCGTTAATGTTTGATCAACCATCTAGAAAGACGTTTCCATGATAATAATTATAAACACCTTCATGTATAGACAATATAAATTATATAAAATATATTAAAATTAAATTAAATTTATTTTATGATTCTGGAACTAATTATAATAATTTATAAATTACATTTAATAAAAAGTGAAATCATCACAATGCGTAAAATTATTTAAGTAAAATATGATATCAAAAAGCTTCGTTTTCATAAATGAAAATATTGAAATAAATCCAATGTATATTATTGATAATAAATTTTATAAAATTAAAATAATAAAATTTAATATCATTGTTTTAATAAACATAAGTTTTTTGTTCATGAGGCGCATAATAGATGAATTTAAGAGGAAATTATGGTAAGGGATCCTCCCCATTTCACTCTTAATCAAGATTGTCCTCTATGATATGCCTTTTTATGTGTAATACAAAATGATGGGGTATAATTTTTCACCTCCCCCAGACTTCACTCTTGATGTATATGTTATTAGAAAACACTTTTCTCTCTCATAAATCCCTTTATGTACAAATGATACAATGCAGTTAATCTGTAATGAATTCTACCCGAACTGCCTTTAATCCTTCGGGTTTCTCTACCTTTCATTTTTCCCAAATTAATCTATCTTTTCATTTTATGTAATACATATAAATTATGTTTATATGATCCAAACTATTGTTCCCAGATCCACCCCTTATTCTCTTTCTTGGATATTCATGCTTTTAATTGAATCCCTCTTCGATACTTCAAAATAAGAAAACTCGTTTTATGGGATCTTCCCAAATTTTTACAAAACAAAAAGTGCACTATATTCTCTCTTTTAAGAAACCATTGTATTTATAGAATCATTATTTTCATCATGAAAAAAAATCTGGTTTCACTTCAGGTTTTATATAAAATTCTATTCTATGGACTATTTTAAAATCACTATGTCATTTTCCGCAAAACTGCACAAAAAATATTTTAAAGATAAAATTTATCAAATAAATTTATTACAAGGTTTCACTTCTATTTGAAATCACATAAAATTATATGTGCCTATTTTACCATATGAATGTCCATGTATTTTCTAATTCCTTTAATTCATGGATACATTTATGATACGCCTATTGTTTATGCTTTATTTCATAATTGTGGAACACAATTATTTCCAGGGGTAACCCTTATATTTGTGTATGATTGATTATGTATGATACTATATATTGAAATAATGTTCATGAAAATAAATACGGGGGCACCCATATTATGCTACCATGCATTGGTAATGTTGTGTCTCACGTTATTCTATGTGCAATAGTATTAGTAGTTATCTTTGGCATGTGTTTCTAGGAGAAATTGGAATGGTATTTATCCATGTCCCTTAAAACTATTGGAGACAACATTGGAGGATACCCATGAATTGTACTAAATACATGTTTTATGTTTCTTCCACATTTATATGATTCCAAGTTTAAATAATCCCATGATTATATATAATTATTTCATATGTTCCATGATGTTGGTATATTTATGGCATGCCTCCTAACTCATGTGCTTAAGCTTCCTTATTATGTTCATTCCCTTACTAGGGTTTTTAGCTCAAACTTTTCATCATGTTACCCCAAGGTTATCCTATGCAGAAGTAAGGGCTCAAAGTAAGTTAGGATCTCTTTATGAAGATTAAATAAATATGTTTTTATCTCATGTTTATGTATTATGAACCTAGTCTTCTAAGACATTAGACTTAAATATATTTTTCTTGTAATAAAAGGTATAATTATTCTTAAATTCATGTAATGTTATATGTAGAAGGCTAGGTTCACTATAAAAAACCTATCACATTCATGTATACATTCCCAAAAAATAAGGTTAAGCATACATTCACATATTATTCAGTAAATCAAATTCAGATTGAAAATGATTTTTAATATTAATTACAAGAATTTGATAATTACCTCATTTTGACTGGAATAAATATGGAAAATACTATAGCTCATGTTCTAATATAAAATGGTTTTCATAAATTATTTATAATGATTTTATGACTTATTAATAGAACATTTATCATGAAGAAAAATTACTTATTTCGACATGGAGACTTGTGAATATTTATTTTGCAACACCAATTCAATTTAGGTCATTAAGATATCATGAATATTCTTTTATACTATTATCTTATTTCAATGAATCAAATATTTCACATTTAATAATATTTTTGTGTGTGTTATACATGACCATATAGGACATCACCACTTAAAAAATACATAACACTATTCAATATTTGTGATTCATAATGGATTTGAATCTCTCTTAATAAAAATGAATCATGATAAAATGATAGAATTAATATTAACAACTAGATTTTATGATTTTATTTTTAATGATAAATTATATCCAACACTAAAAGTGGAAAATCATTTAGCATCAAAAGAAATATCATGGAAGTAAACATCACTTTGAATTCATGGTCCTCATACAAATATTAGTGCACATGATCTTTAAAATATTTTTACTTTTAAAAATTTATTTATTTATATTGAAAATGAATTCAATGATTTAAAACGAGTTACATAATCATATGTAACCATTGAGAATGTACGAGTAAGAATAGATGTCCCTAAAGTACAATATGATGGTGTTACCAATCGTGACTCCAATCCATACATGAAGCACGGGAATATTCATGGTTCTAAAGATAAAAAATCATCTTTAAATAAAATAAAATAAAACCCATATTTTTTAATGAAATAAATAAAAACGTGGATAAAGAAAATTATCTTGGTCATGAAATTCCCCATGAAATCAATATTCTATAAGAACATGATTGTGGTCAAGATGAAATTTCTATAAATTTAATATATACTAGAATATTTTATAACAATGTAGAGAAAATTGTTGATTATAAATGTTCATTAAATATGTTACATGAAATTATAAATGGGGATGAGGAACCTAAAATGTTTAATAAATATCAAAATATATCAGATTTGGGATTAGTGGAAAGTTGTGATCCAATGTGAATTAGGATCACATACTAAAAATGAGGTTTTTTGTTCAATTTTAAAAAACCCTAATGTAATTAAACTCATTGGTTTTAAATGGGTATTTTTTATAATTATAAATTAAAATAATGATTTCATGTGATATAATGTAGAAATTTTTTCTCAATAATTTTCACATAGACTAAATATTGATTATGATGATATTTAAACTCGTGTAATGGATTTGATAACCTTTTGATATCTCAGAAATTTATTTTTACATGAGTATCATGAATTATTCTTATTAAATGTTTCTAATACATTTCATTATGGTAATATTGATCATTATGTTTTCATAAAAATCCTAAATGATTTGAAATTTCCAAAAATTATTATGGACCTTGAGATAATTATCTAGTTGTGTTGAATTAATCAATATATAGATTTAATAAATAAGGTAATATTTGGTATGATCATTTGAGTGAATATTTAATGAAAATATGTTAAAACAATGATACAATTTTCCCATGTGTCAGCATTTAGAGTATTAGGACTGAATTTTTAATGAATATAGTAAAAATTATTAATTTAATAATTTTTTAAACAATTGACTAACATTCAATTGAATTAAAATATCTATAAAAGGAATTTGAAATGAAATACTTTGGTATGATATTATTGTTCCTTGGATTACACATTGAACATCTTAATGGTGGATTTTCATATTAATCATGATATACTGAAAAAGTCCAATAATGGTTCAATATGGAAAATTCACATCATTTACATACTCCAGGGGTTTTATAATCACTTTATTAAGCGACCAATACTATTAAGGAATGTGGGGATATTGAAGAGATTAATGATCCTGAATTATCTTATATGACTAATATTAGAGAAAAAATAAACCATCAATATTATATAAGGTCTTATATATCATTTTTTCAAAATATTTTGGTAATTTATAGTTCATATCATACATTCCATCATTGTAATAATACTAAATAAATATTAATATACCCTCAAGAATCCATATATTGGGGGATTTTATTCAAAAATATCTAAACAAAAATTAGTTGGGTATTCTAATGTAGGATACATTCTTAATATATATAAATAATGATCTCAGACAATATATTTATTTATATATGGTGTAACTTCAATTTCATAGTCATCTTAAATAAACATTTATATTACTTATTTTAATTATGATTTATTGATTCCAATTAAAGAAATAAGAAAAAGAGTTTATTTTTGTATGATGGGTTAGTTATAATATTTTAGGTAATTGTGCATCGGATGTAAATAATAATATTATAATCATGTTGTATAAATATAATGATTATTTCATAACATAATTAAAGGGTGAGGGATAGAATAAATCATATCGTACCAAATTTTTTCCCCTCATTATAATTAATAGAAGGGTGGTAATGAAATATAGTTAATATGGTCAAATGAAAACACTATAGAATTATTCTCAAAGTCATTTACAACTATAAAATTTCCCAAATTGATTAATAAATTTGGTATGTGAGGGCTAAAAATTCATTCACGACTCTTTTATAGAGAATTGGGAACACTAAAAACATTATCCCTTCATCTGGGTTTTCCTACTATGTTTTATAGATAAGGATTTTTATGAGTTATCAAAACATGGATGTAAATTATTTTGGGTTTACATGTCATTAAAATATGTTTTATGAAGTGACTATTATATGAGATTCCACAAAATTATGAGATTTATTGGGGACTATTGTAAATTTTAATTTATTGTTTGTGTATTTAATAAGTATAAATTTATAAAGACAACACCTTTCCCAAACCCACCATAATCGCCAAATATTTGGTTTCTCTATCCTTTTTAATTCAAAATGTTCTTTTATATTTTGATGTTATTAATATCAAATGTTGGATTTAATCTTGTATACAATATATAAAATAACATGTACCATTAACATCCCATAATTATAAGATATATAAAAAGGGTTTTACATTAAAATATGTTCAGGATATTTGCTTTTTATATTTTTATTGAATTATAGAAAAAACTCTAATACAAAAATCCATTATAATATAAGGTACACAATTCCCTTTTTTTGAACATAAAAATGGATTCTTAAATTTAATCTCACATTTTATTTCTAATGCATTCTCTTATTTTAAGAAAAATACAAATAAAATTTATTTCTTTCTTTCAATAGTTCTTTCTCATCTGAAATTACTATGAAAACCATTTGAAAATTTCAAATGAAAAAAAATCTCATTATGGGATATAAAAATAAGGGAAATGTAATTTTCTAGTGAAAATATAAAGCTGATGAAAATGTTTACCATTTTCACATCATAAAGATTGAGTTCAAAATAAACACATACTATTGAAACAATATTTTCACCTAAATTTTTTATAAAAAATTTCAAATGAAATCATAAAGACTAAATAATAAATCATGTGGGTTTCATGGAAAAAAAATTAAAACATTCCTTGAAAATAAACATTTCACCAACATAATTTTTGGAATGTTTCTTTCATATGATAAACTAGTTATCTAATGATATGCAATCCTAGAAAATTTCAATAAAGACCATCAATAAAATAAATGTGAAATATATCCATAAAAAATGTAAACAATAAAATTAAAAATAATAACATATCATAATAATCTAGATAATGTCAAACATTATAGTCTTATGATCAATGCCCTGTTCCAAGAAATCAAATGTAATTAAGGGGGTATATGAACAACATTGAAGATTGTTTATGTCATGTGACCTAATAATGAATCAATGGTATATAACTATCTCCACACACCACTTAATAAGCCTAATTCATTATTCATATGAAATTAATGAATAACATGATAGTATATATACTAAATATTCATTAGTTTTGAAATACTAGCATGCATAATATCAATTTTTTTCAAGTCAATAGATTGGAAAAAATTATCATAAGACATATAGAAAAATAAAATGAATTGTATAACTATAGTATATCCCTAATAAAATATAAAATTCCTGAAATTATGTTTTTATAGATGAAAAAAGTATTTCACAAAGTCATTAGAATGTCACTTTGTAAATAGGAAGAAAGAAATATATATTTTAAAAATAATGTTTAAACCAAAAATTCATAAAATAATGGTGATATTATTTTCAATATAAAAGATGGAAAAATTTATGATGATATAAAAATGGATAACATATACTATGTAGGGATAATGAGGTCATGTATTAAACATAAAAAACATTCCTTTAGTAATTTTTTAAAAAGTTAAAATAACACATATGGTAAATATTGAAAATGTTATTTTTAAAAAAATTAATAATTAAATAAAAAAGTAATTGATAATAGTATTTAGTAATATTCTGTGTATCAATTTTAGTGTTTTTGAAAAATTAAAAAAGAACATTAACATAGTGTAAAAATAGATTAAAACCATTTAAAACTATTTTAAATAAAAATCCATTACCACTTTGTTGAATTTTTAATGACAATATAATTGATTGATGGAAAAATACAATTCTTTTAAAAAAAATTAATTTCATTAATTTAATCTTCATAGATATCAAATTGTCATTTTATACACCACATAATAAAATCATGTGATGAAAATGGCATAAGTCTCGAGGAAAAGAAAATTGGATGAAAAAACCCTAACCTTGAGTCCCAACATGTTTCATACGATCTCTAACTACTAAATAATTAAATTATATTATTTTTAATCATTATTAATATTTTATATTTTAGTTAAAATGTAATTATTCCATGTATTTTACTTAATACCATGACATATTTAGGTGCAAAATTAGTTTCGTCTACGTTGGATATTTTGAGGATGTTCAGTGCACCTTCCCATAACAACTTCGCTAGGTCAAACATGATCAAATGGTTCACAGTTCCATCATCTGAAAATACTAATAATGAAATTATTATCATTTTTATATAATAAATAATACTTTTGAATCAACAATGAATGGAATACATTAAAATTTAATCACATCTCTTTGCAGAAGTGGTAGTTTTCAGGTTTGAGCCAACGATGTTATCATTTTCCAATAGATAAATGGTTAAGATGGTATGTAATGAATTAAAAATATAGAATCATAATTATGTATTTAATATAATATATATTCATTACATTTTAAATAAAAATATTCCTTTTTAAGTGGTAATTAAAAATGAGAAACATCTTTTCATCATTCTGGTATCCAACAAGTACACATGAGCACTATTTCATTTTCCATTATATGGAAAAGGAGATAAAAATTTGATGTGCCATAAAAACAATAAAAAATTAATTTATGGAATATATTTATGTTCTCATATCACGATGTTTGTATAATATTTTAAGGATTTAGTAAAATAAAAAAAATAAAACATGTTGCTATGAGTTGTTACTCTTATTTTGAAAACCACCTTTTGATTAAACATTAATCCTTATATATTCATTTTTTAGGGACACTAAAAAATAATATAAAGGGGTAGGAAAGGTTGTAATAGATTTTGGTAGATATTTTTAAATATAAATATACCAATATATTTCCCTAATATAGTATTGGTGGATCCCTTTCATTAGTGAGGTTGGTGGAAATCATGAAAACACATGTAAATTTAAAATATAACATGTTTCTAACTCTTATAAAATTCATTAAATGATATATTGAATAATATATGAGATGTAAAAATTCTTAATAAAATATTTAAATAATATTTTGACATTTCTTTGTGGTATTTTGAACCTTATCTCTTAGTTTGACCCCCTTATTTACCTTTTAACATTAAATATTGTAATAATTTTTTCAATCTCTATTGGCCACGAAAGTAATTTTAAAATATTAATTTGGGAAATAAATAAAAAATTAATATAATCCATTATTATTTACCATATAGTGTAGTTCTGATATTATTTTTTTTATTTTATAATTATTTAAAAATAATTTCTATACATTTAACATCATATAAATTCATTTTCAGGACTATTAATATATCTTGACGTTAATGTAACAAATATAATAATTTCATTTGAATATAATCAATTTCAATATTGATAATAATTTTTTTATTATACATGACATATATATAACACCATATTTCATCCAAAACACATCACGTTTAATGCTTTTAGAATAATTTATTGGATATCTCTATTACTCTCTCATGCAATGCATCGACGTTACAAAAGTGTTGAATGTAATTATACAATATCCAAAACTAAAAAATAAATTATTATCATAAATATATATTTATACACATAATATTTATTTTATATTGTATCTAATATATGTATATTTATTTCATATATATTGATATTATGAAAAAATACTATGTGACAGATAATGACATTTTCTAATTATCATTTACATAAAATAACATAAAAGCTATTATCAAAGGTAAGTGGAACATATATTCAATATTTTTTATTTTATGATTATATTGGAAAAATAAACTCATTATATTAAATATGGTAATGTTTTGGATTGATTTTTAGACTTTATACCATATTTTATACCCTGTTTTCCTAATTATACCATTTACCATAGTGATAAAATATTATCATGGTTACTATTCGTTATATGATAAAAATTAAATGGAAGTTATTACATAATTTAAATATAAAATTTTCAAATATAAAATTCAATTTATATTATTTAACTCATTTTAGTGGTAAAAATTAATTTTAATATGAATATGTGAAATGAAACAAAAACATCTTTTTGAAAAATACTCGTTTGAATCCTTAAACTGATATATTGTAAAATTATTTATATAGTTGATTATAATAGAATTATATTTATTATGTTTATTAATATTAATATCTTGTGACATTGAAATAAATCTAATGAAAAATGTATCATGGAAATTAATTTTATTATAATTAAAGAATTGAATTTCTTTTAAAATCCATATTTATTACTATTCATAAAAAATTACTTCTAAAAATAAATAAAAAAATTTATATTAACATTATTTTTACTTTATAATTTAAAAAATTATTTTCATTACATAACTATTTATTACAAAAACCTGAATAAATTAATCAAAATATTATCATATAAATAATAATAAAAACAATATTTAATGACTAATAATTATTGAAGAAAAAAATAAATTTACAGTCCTTATTTATATATAAACTACCATTAGATAAATGATAATTTATTTAATTAACTACATGATATGTAAATTTCATTAAAATCATTCATCCATAGTTTTTAAATTAATTTAGTTTAAAAAAATTAATACACAATCCATAGACATAAATTGAAATCACAATATTTAGGGTTTAGTACACCGAGGAGCTAACTACCCTCACATTCCGAAGCCATTATTCATCACTCTGCTAAAAACCCACAAGAGTTAAAAAATACACATCTATAATGATAATGGAAGAAAAAGATAATCTAAATCATAATTTAAATTCCCCAAAAATAATTATTAATTAAATAATAATAATTTTATTTATTATCTTCATTATACATATAGTAATGTGTATTGGCATGTTTTTTTTAAAAATAAAATAAACAGAAAGGGAAATATTTTATTAAAATAGCGAAATATTACATTGATGAATGGGATTAAAAGTACTCAAGGAAACTCATCACAGTGCCTAAAAGATCAAACTGAATACCACACAATTTCACAATTAGACCGATTAAGTAGACCTTTTCCCATGAATCCACTGAAATAGAAAAATAAATAGTGGGAAGAATTGTAATAATATAGTTAGTCAATGTAGTATAGAGAACCATCCCCTTCAAACAATATATTATTTTGATAATTGGAATACCATGAATAGGTATTTATATGGTCAATATGACTGATATAAGTATCCAATAGGGTTTAAAATGGCTATTTGGTTTTATACCTCTTGTTCGGTTTAAAAGATTCATTATTTTTAGATAAATGAAATTATGGTTTCGAAATAATAATATAGGTATTATACATTATAATGTATCTAGTTATGTAAATTATTTAAATGTTTTAAATAAAAATTTTGGTTAACTAAATATATGGGAATTAATAATCATTTAATGTAACTGTATGGATTTTAAAATATAAAAAAAAATTTATTAAACATTAGTAATTTTGGTGAGTAAAATTAATATGAATTGGTTTTTAATATAGTTTTATTTTAAAATAAAATAATGTGTCTTATTTTATAAACATACAAATTTTAGTTATATAGTTTAATTTTGTTTAAAAGGGTGCCACCCTAGGATAAGGGGACAGATTAACTATGCTGGGAGATCCAGTCAACCCCAATAAAGAAGATTCTACTAACACCCAAGGAGGTCTGAGTCGGTTAGGTGGACCCTTGAAAGAAATTTGAAGGAAAGACACATGAAAAGGCCTTCGTATAGGTCATGGTTTGACACAATATGAGTGTATGCTAGGTCGTGCACCAATGTGGGACAGGGTGGGCTGAGCGCCCGTGGGTGGAGTCCCATGTGTAAAAACTCGGGTGCATCTTCTTGTGTCATGGATAGATGGCACCACACACCGAGTATTATATGGTGGTCTGGAAAGTGGTTGGGTTTTGATGTGGGACACAAAATTATCCGTGAAACCCAATCCAGGACATCTGATCTCACTGAGTGAGATCTCATCCGTCTTCACCAGTTCGTCCTTCAAACCCCCATCGTCATAGTTTCATCGCTGATTTTTTCTATGTTATTCGATCTGGATGCACTAGATTATGACCGTATGACCTATTTAAAAATCATGGATCCACAACAGTCATCCAATGAAAGATGTGATCTACTCTTGAATTTTCGTCTCTTTTCAAACAGGTTGAGCCACAACAATTGTCTGATCAGATCCTTGGATAAATCAGTATATTCTATTTCCAATAGGAGGTCTCCTTCTAATACATTTTTTTAGTTAACCATATCCATTTTATTAGATTGGATTTAATCTAGACCACCCAATCCTTTCTCCCTCCTTCTTCCTCATGGAGCAACACTGGTCCCCCATTCGAGCATATAGCCACAAGACCATCTCCATCCCCACTTCCCATGATATATCATTCCATCCACTCCAGTATCATTTTAGTCTCATCCTTTTGTTTAATTTACAAATGTGGTGTTATATTTAAAACAAACATCATGATCTATGACTCAGATATACCCCTCTAATATTTCTATAAATTTAGGGTGTCAATTATCCCTATTGTACGTTGAATTTTTTCTAATTAACACTTTTTTTTGTGTTTTAGTTTATTCAGATCATTAATTTGAGGAGTTGGTCTTTTTTAGAAACGTCTCTTTGCTGACACTAATACCCCTAAGCAAATTCCTCTTCCTTCTTCTCTCCTCCTCTCTCAGTTCCGGAAACACGTAACCTCATCTGGTTTGAAAAAAGTAATTGAATTTTTTTTATTAATTTCCATTGTAAGAACCCAGTTTTTGCTGTGAAAGACTTTGGAATATTCTTGATGATATTCTAGAGCAGCGCCTTCAGACGGCGTGCGATTCCGAGCCCCGGAGTGGCCGGAATTAAATTTTCTGTGCGTTCACGCTGGAAATGCTAAATAAATATGATAACTCCTAAACAGAGTTCCGGATTAGGGATCTGAGTGTACGGATGGGTCCGGAAAGGGGTGTTTACCCTAGGAACGACATAAAACTTGTCGGCGCGGGATGTTTGGACCCCTCGCCCGCTTCTGTAACGTTAAACGGATAAATTAATTAATTAATTTATTCCTTTAATGGTGAAACTTGAGTATCTCTTAAACGGTGGCTCAGATTGGAAAACCAAAGGCACCGTTGAGTTTGGAGCGTGTCGTTTACCCTAGGAGGGGTATAAGTTTTGCGGGCGCGGGTCGTCTGTGAAAAATGGCCCTAGGGGCGTTTTCGTATTTTGGCGACCTCGGGCACTATGTTTAGTAAATTTTGAACGGGGTCTCAGAATAAAATTCTGAGACCCTCGTTGCGCTCGGAGCATCGTGTTTTCCCCAGGGACGTCTTCTTTTTTGTCTGCTTCGGGAGCGGAGACGGGGGCGTGCCGGGCGGGGTGTTTAAGTGTTTTTATTTAAACACGCACCCCCGCCCTTCTTCTTCTTCTTCTTCTTCCTCACAACCCCTCCCCTCCCTTATTCCTTTCTGGCGAGCTCCAGTGATCTCCGGCGAGCCGACTACGGCGAGGTGGCTCCGGCGAGACGATGGCATGCGGCGGATCACGCGGGAAGCGCCAGGCGAAGCCCAACGAGGTAGGCGGATTTGAGTATTTCACCCCTTCCCCGTTTTAATCCTCATTTACGCTCAATCGCACTAATGGATCATCGAACAAAGCCCGTAGATGCGTAGATACCATCCTAAGGTTTCCAGAAAGCTATCCGGATCGAATTTTCACCACCGGATCGTTTCCGGTGGTCCACTGAAGTTTTCCGTCCATGAGGCCGGTTTCCGGCGAGTGCCGAAGGCCGCGGACGGTGGTGCAGGGCGACCGCGGCTTTGGGAGGCGGCGGCACTTCCGAGAGGCGGCGGCGGCCGTCGGCGGTAGCTGTCAGAAGCCAGCCGCGGCGCCGGCCACGGGCGGCGGCAAGCAGAGGAGGGGCAGCGAGGCGGCGGCCCCGTGCAGCGCAGCAACGACCCACGCTTCGCGGGTCGTTGCGTGGACAGCGCGACCGGCCCTCGTGGCCGGTCGGTGGAAAACCCCGTGCGGCGGGCGCGCGGGTGTGAAGGGGAGCGGGCCACGGAGCGGTAGCCCGCGGCTCGGTTGGACCGGGCCAAAATGCTGGGCCGCGGTCCAGTGGGCCGGCCCCAGCAGGGCGGACCGGGCGGGTCCGGGCCAAGGTGGTTTTCCCCCTCGGACTTCGGACGCCCATAATCTGGGCTACGTGCGTCCGTTTTGCGCACCGTCTGCGGAAGCACGGAGCTTGCGCCAAGGCGGAGTTTTTGAGATGGTTTTAGGAATTTTTTATTTCCGAAACGAGGGGTCGCGGAGGCGCGACGCGTCTTTAAGTGGACGAGCGTTCTTCCGGTAAACCTTGTTTTGGACGGCGTGGACACATCCGACGTCCGTTTTGAGCACCTTCAATTGCGTTGGGACCCTGGCATCGAGGAGGAGGTTTGCAGGGTGGTTTAAGGCGTTGAGGCCAGAGTTGAGGCACGGGCCCCACGGCCCGTCTTTTGAGCTGCGTAGGGCGTTTCACGACTTTTTCACCGGACGTCCGTTCGGGGCGTGCGAGCAGTCGTTTTTGGATGTTTTTTCGAGTGGATTGAAGTGGTACAATCCGCCCGCCCTAATTCAGCACGATGGTGCGGGGCCCACGAGTGTTGTTTGGGTGCCGACGGTGATTTTCCATCTTTATCATTGGTCGACCGTTTTGGACAAGTGAGTAGTCCATCTTGTGTGCTTTTTCGAGAGGATTGCAACGGTGCAATACGTTCGTTGAGTTTCGGGATCGGGATGCAGGTCCCACGTGGCACCGCTCGTGTGTGGTGCACCGGGATGCATCTTTTACTCTGGATATCTGTTGCACTCATGTGGGTAGTGCTTTTGATGTGTTTTCCCAGGGGATCGTAATGGTGTGATGCGCCCGACTGTTTTCGGGGCTGAGGCTCAGGATCACGGGACGTCATTCGGGCGTGAGGCTGTGTCAGTGACTTTTCCGTCAGGTATCTATTGAGGTGAGTAAGTAGTTGATCTCGCGTGTTTTTTCGTGAGGATTACAATGGTGTGATCCGTTTGGCTTTGCGGAGCCTCTTGCACGATCTTGGGAAATGTGGAATGTGTAAGGTGCTCTAGTGGCAGTTCGTCATACCATGTTTGTAGAGGACCCTTGGCGTGTGATCGCGCGCACTCTTGGGTGAGTGATGTTAATGCTTAAAGTGATGTGGTTGGCCATGCCTTTGCCTTTGAGGTGGAGTTGTTACATCACGCCTTTGCGTTGACGCTGGGTGCTGTGTGCACGAGAGCCTTTGGGCTGGAATGAGGTATACTCCGGGAGTATACGGGAGCGCTTGGAGGTACGTGTGGTTGTTTGTACCTGAGGGTGGTTGTGCGCTCAGTTGGGGTTGAGATGGGGCCACACGTTGTGTGGGCCCCACGTGCGTGCCGGGTTCTACTTTGTGTACTTGGACCTCTCATGGCGTGGAGGGTCCCATTGTTTGTTTGTTTGACCAGCAGGGTGGAGCTCTTCCCTTGGCTCTGTGCTCGTTTGTTGACCAGTAGGGTTGAGTGGTCTCCCCCTGGTTTCGTTCTCGATGGTTGGGCCAGTAGCGGTGCTAGTGACACCCAGTGCTGGGGCAGACGCTGCACCTCTTTTGGGAGAGCTGTTCTGGAGTTGGGTGGTTGTGCGACACCCACTCCGTGTTCAGTCGGCCAGTGTTGTACCCTCCCGTAGAGATGGCAGAACGGTCCTGAGTTTTACCCTCCAGCGGGGCTCGGCAGTGGGTTACTCATCGACTTCCTCGGGCTTACCCTCCAGCAGGGCTGGGCAGTGGGTTTCTCACTGACTTCTAGGGTTTACCCTCCAACAGAGACTGGGTAGTGGGTCACCCGATGCTATTAGGGTCTACCCTCCAGCAGAGACTGGGCAGTGGGTCACCCGATGCACTTAGGGTCTATCCTCCAGCAGAGACTGGGCAGTGGCTCACCCGACGACCTCTTAGGGTCTACCCTCCGGCAGGGCTGGGCAGTGGGTCGACCTTCATCTAGTTTCAGGTCTACCCTCTAGCACAGTTGGGCAGTGGGTCAGCTATCGACTTATACCAGGTTTACCCTCCAGCGGGGCTAGGCAGTGGGTCGCCTAATAATGTATTATTGTTTACCCTCCAGCAGGGCTGGGCAGTGGGTCACCCAATATCTGAATATGGTTTACCCTCCAGTGGGGCTAGGTAGTGGGTCGCCTGATGATGTATTAGGGTTTACCCTCCAGCAGGGCTGGGCAGTGGGTCACCCGATATTTTGGTTATGAATTACCCTCCACCAGGGCTGGGCAGTGGGGACACCGGTTGGAATTCCAGACTCAGTCCTCTCGACTAGGTTAGTCTGTGTCTTTCCTCCGTGATTACCGGAGCGGGACCCTTGGTCATACGGGTCAGTGTTGTGACGACTTGACTTTGAGGAGACCTCTCGACTGCAGGGTAGTGACGAGGTGTGGTTGGACTTTCCCTAGAACTCTCACGTTCGAGGGGCGCTTTCCCCACCGAGACACGTTCTTGCGACACGATCTAAAACCGTGCGGATGAGTTAGTGCTGCCCAAATCGGATAGTATCGAGGTGCGGTGATTGAGCCCCTTGGATTGCGGTTCAGGGCAGACGTGCGGGATGCTGGGCATCGATGATGGGGTTATGTCTGGGACTGTTGGCTACTCTTTTCTTGGGCTGAGCTACGGGACGGAGATCCCCTTACGACGTTGTTCGGGCTTCTCGCTGAGCATAAGGATATGTATATACCTTATTCTGGTACCCACTCTTTGGGCATGGTTACTCTCCCTCCAGGAGAGGCGAAGACGCGCAGGGTATGCCACGTGCTTTCCGTGTCTAGCTTCTCGTGGTTGGATTAGTCTACTCTCCTGCTATAGGTAGCGAAGACTCGACGGGAAGTTCATCTTCTCACCATTTCCAACTCCTTGTGCCTGGATGAGTCTACTTCCTTTCACTTTTTGGGTTGAGATGGACTCTTTACTGTACTCTATGTTGTAACCCCCTTTTACTTTCTTATTCGCTCTACTGCTCACCCTTCGGTACCTTCTATGGTTTCTCCCTCAAGCCTTCGGGGTATCCTACTGAGTATTTTTATACTCACCCCTGCTTGGGCTTTACCCGCACGTGGTGTTCCCTTGCAGACGACGGACAGGTGGAGCGTGACTTCAGTGGAACATAGGAGCTTGGGAGTTTGGACCACGTGCGGTGGTCGTGAACGGGCTCTAGGTGGGAGACCCGTCAGTTGTTTCTTTTGTTTACCTGTTGCTGGGATGTGGCACTTTTCGGTTGGGCACGTGTTTTGCCCCTTTTCTTTTCAGTTTTTACTTTGTACTTCTAGTGGTCGATGCACTCTGTGGTTTATTTATAGCAGTTGTTCTTTTTTACTCTGCTTTTCTTTTCTTTTCCTTTGAACTTTTTCATTGAGTTTGATGTGTGTGCGTGTGTACAGGTGCTTAGGAAAAGGCCTCCTCGAGTTGTTGTGCCATCGTCGCTGGTCGCCAGCCCCTGGCCTATAGAGGCGGGCCTCGGGTAGTTGCGGCTCGAGCCCGGGTAGGGTCGGGTCGTGACATTCATATACTTATTTTTTTATCTAGAAATTTAAATTTTACATTATCAAAATTATGTAAGGGATTATTTATGATTTTGGCATTTTATGTTCTCCATAATCTACTTAATTTTCTATAAGGGTGTATTAAAATTTCATTTAGTCTTAGATTTAAATTCATTATGCGATAAAATTATCTTTGTTAGTATATATAGGTAAGTAATGATATATAAATATGTATTTATAAATATCTATTCTATTTATTATGTTATGTTTTCAGAACTATGATATTTTATGGGAATTATTTGGTTCTTTTCTCTATTACCATAAAAAAAATAATGTTCCTAAAATATAGTTTGTTACATTCTGATAGAGATTTCCAAAATTGATTGGATGGTTATATTTATTTTTTTTACTATAACATTCCTAAATTATAAATGTTTAATGGAATTTTATCACTTTCATTAATATATATATTTATGTATAAAAATGTGTCCATTTTTCTATCCCAAATTGCATAAATGCTATGTTGTATCTTTCTTATGAATTTATTTCTAAACAATTAATGTTTTAATATTACTACAATACTATGACCTTTACTTATATTTTTAAATATATCTGTATATACAAGCGTATATACATGTATACAACATAATATTTTCAGAATATATATATATATATATGTTAAGGGTTTCCATTCCATGTAACATCTCTCAATAAAAATTATATTAACATATTTTTCAACATTTATTTCTTTAATGTGATATGTATATATATGTTATATATGATTATATGTGGAATCCTACATGTAAAACACATTTATATTAATTTTCCACTTCATCTTGGTGTATTTTCGCACAGGAGGGTTCTTGCCTTAAAAAATCAATGGGGGTTTTTTGCATTCAATCCACAGACACACATATACAAGCATAAAAATTTATATATTTATAGTTATATATATATAAATTTATTTACACATGTTTAATAATTTGTGTATAAAAAACTTACGAATATTTGTTCTCCCTATTTTATTCAGAAATTATAAATTATTGTTTTACCAATATCTAAACCCATGGTTTTAAATTTATATAAACACTTAGTTTTCTCAACATCATGAGATAAACGTTGCCATTGTACGTCAAATTCTGCAAAAAGTTATCATTTCAAGTGAAAAACCAATTTATCCATTATATTATTTGATTATAGAACAGTGTAATTCAAACCATATCATTTCATCATATAATCATATTTTTCAATTATATAATTTTTTTACTCAAGTTCATGAGACACACCACATCCTTTCATGTGTGAATCATATTTATCAATGAAAAAACAAAATGTTCATAATTTTTATTAAATATAAACTTATTTCATCATTCAATTTATTGATGACATGTAAATATTATCAATTAATTTTGGTATTTGATTAATATTTTAATGATTACCAATGTATTAATAACTTAACACTTCAAGGTGGTATGGGACTCTTGGGATTTTTTAATAAATTTATTTCACATGTGACTAAGATTCAAATAAATCAAAATAGTATGGGACACTTCAACTTAATGTTATACTTTTATTACACATATGGGGATTTTATATGACCTATTATGTTATGGGTGGGGCCTACTATAGCATCTCAATGCATCTATAGGTCCCATGCAAGAAACTAGGTCATAGAATGAGGCTTTGATATAATGGTTATGTATGTTCTGGGAATTGTGACTTAACTGAATTATTATTATTTTCCTACATAATGGATAACGTTAAAATCATTATAGTAGGTTACATTCAATGTGATTAATCAACTGTTAAAATAGATATTGCTAATGATCATACTATTTTAAACCAATATTAATCACCATTATAATTCCATGTGCACATGTTTTAATATTATATATAGAAAATATATATACATGTATAAAAATCATTATAAAGTGGGATTGGTAATCAGTTTCTGAACCATAATAATAATTGACCTAATATTTATGAGAAATTCAGAATAAATATTATTTCTTGTGTGAATTTTTATCCCCACCTATATAATTTCATATAATGATTGAGTTTTGATATAAGCTAACTTATTGGTGGAACTACATGCATTTTTTTATACGTGCACATTTTATAATGAAATCTATATATAACTCCTAAATAGTTTTATAAATTTTAAGCATGAGTTATCCCAAAATAAATTTCAGAAATTCGAATGAAAATGGTGATGACTAGTTATATTAAATATTACATACATGTTTTAATGCTTGTGTTTTAAATAAGTGTTTTATTGAAAAATTATTTCTTAATGGATTTTTTAGTACAAATTACTGGGATTTTTTTGTCACCCCACATATTTTAAATTATTATTACTATTTTAGTGGAAGAGTTGTGATAAATTCTTAATGAGTAAGAATGTACCAAATTTTTGTTTATTAGAATTTATATATTTATATTTAAATGTAACATTATATTCTAATTCACCAAAACCCTAGCTGATAAAATAAGAATTATTTTTTTTGTTTTTCTTGTGAATATAAAGTGATATTTTGAAAAAAAATTACCCAACATAATTTTAGCACATACACCGAGAAACAGGGTCTGGATCCTTACTGTAGGTATCAAAGGAACATCCTTGTAAACTTTGAAAAATTAGAATAAATAAAAAAATTGAGTCTATATTCCTAAGTGAAATACCATTATTAATATTTTATATGGAAGTTGAGGGTTCACCATCTCAACTCTGGTCACTTCCTACTGATCTTCTTGAGACTATAATTATTAAATAATTTTCAGAAGCATACAAAACTTTTTCAAACCTATGTCTAACCTGCAAAAACCTCTAACAGGTGTCAATCATCCAAAATATATTTTGATTCTTCCAAGGATATAGTTATGTCTATCAATGATGTAAAATGAACAATTTGAAGAATATATGAATAGGGGAAAGTGTCATGAATATATTTTCCTATGATTCACATTGTTTGAGAATTACATAGCCTTATTAAAATTCAATGTTGTTGCAACAGAGGGTGACCTTTGAGTGTCCTGTCTATTCTAGGTACTGAGTATTAGAATGTATGGTAGAATCAATGACATAAAAACCCTCAGGCAAGCGATATTTTGATAGATCTATAAGGAACGAGTCCATTCCATATTCTCTATGCTCCATACCTCCCACGCATCCCTCTTGATTCCATAGTGTTTTTCACTTAGGTTTTACCCGAACTGCTCGAGGTGTATGTGGGCTAAATATATAGAGCAACTAAAAACTACTCGGGGAATCCAATTGTGGTCATCAGCAGATTATCCACGGTGGTACACCAAATAATGGAATAAATAAAATATTTTTCATTCAAATTTTATTAATTATTAAATAATAATTAAAAAATATTTTTTTTGGGAAATATTGGATTATGTCATAGGTTTGATGATGTGGAATCATATGGGTACAATATAATTGTGAGGGAACAATTTTGATAATGTGGGGATATTTTAATTTGCCACAAATAATTATTAATGTAATAATTGTAATTTTAGTTATTATCATCATTATTCTTGTGTTAATGTGTATTTTCATGTTTTATTTTGAAATATACAAAAGATAAATGGAAAAATATGATCAAACATTTTAATATTACATTGATTCATGGGATTAAAACAACTCCAAAAAACTCATTGAAAACCTAATAGAGTAAACATAAGAATCCACATCATCAAAAAGAGACTGATTAAGTATCCCTCGTCTCTTGAATCCGCAAAAAAACATTAGTGAGAATAATATAAATAATACAGAGAGTCAAGGGAATGTAGAGAACTATGCTCATAAAACTAGAGATGAACATTATCCTTCCAATACCTTGAAATGGTATTTATACCATTCAATATGGATGATATAAGTATTTGTTGGGGTTTTAAATGACTATTATGTTTTACGTCGTTGGGGGTTTTAAATTATTTAATATTTTCAAATAAATGGAATTATATTTTTGAATTAATAATATAGGTATTAAACATTATTGTGTTCGTAATTATGTTAATTCTTTAAATGTTTTTAAATAAATTTGTTAGTTATGTGAAATTAAGGGTTTTAATTGTGAGTTAATGTTTAATGATTGGATTTTCAAATATAAAAAACATGTATTAAATATTAGTAATTTATCTGTTTAACATTAATATGACATGGTGTGATATATATTCATAGACCTCATTCGGGAATCAAGGAGAACCACATGTTTAGAGGTGAAGGAAAATAAAACCTGGTGATGTGGGTTCATAGAGAAGGGGAATGTAGATGTGATGCATATAGAATCACCTGGTTATAAACACTATTTGTGTATAGGAATCAATGATAATAAAGGTTGAATATTCACAGAAGTGGATATTAGATTCATTGTTGGGACAAATCCATATATATACACTATCTTCCCAAAGGAGTCTCACAGAATATTTGTCACGCCCGGATGTCGCTAGAGGTATGATTTTAAATTTTCTTTATTTCATGAGTTTATTTTGTCAGTTTGTTTTTATTTCTTTGTTAAGCGTGGGCTGAGTCGTTAGGGAATAATTGCAGAGGCGCTGATAAGCGCGCGTTTACTTCACGTCAATCAGTGCCGATGCTCGGACGATGAATTCTGGATGGAACTTTCATGGTTTTAGTTATTATTATAACATGGTTATTTTATTATTGTCAATGTTATATTATTATCATTGTTATTATTATGATAGTATTATTGATGATATATTATATATTATTAAGTCATTATCACTACTATTATAATATTAGTATCATTATTTTATTATGATTAATATAATAATATTATTATTAACTTTATAATTGTTTTGATAATGTTATTATTATTGATAATATATATATATTGTATTATCATTATTACTAATACTATATTATCATTATTATTATTATTATTTATTTATTTTATATATAACTTTTATAATGTAATTGTTATTATTGTTTTTAAAATTTTTATGGATTATTATAATTATTGTTATTACTTTTAATTTTATTATAAATTTTTTAATTTGTAATTATTACTTTTGTTTATTTTATTTATTATTTTATTTCTTTTTTTTGTTATTCTCTCACTCCCGTAACCGAATTGGTTACACCGTTTAGGATTTCTTTTTTTTCCTCCCTTTTTCCCCCTCCCCTTTCCTCCCCTATTTATTCTTCTTCCTCCGCAAAACCCTACCTCCCTTCCTCCTTTCTTCCGTCGCCGCGCCGCCAAGCCGTCCAGCGCGCCACGCCCAGTCCGCCCCGAACCACGCACCACCTCCGGCTACTCTTCTCGGCCACCCTTCTTTCGCTGGAGCCTCAAAACTGCCGCCAGACCACCCCTCCGCCTCGGCCGCCCCTGTTACACCCGCAGCAGACCAGCCGCGCTGCACCTCGCCCCTCCCTCTGCTCCACCAGCCCAGACCACCTCTCCGCCGCTGCTCTCCCTCACCCACACCTCCTTCGCCCAGCCGGCGCACCGTCTCCCTCACCCGCAGCCGCTACGCCTCCCTGCTGCCCGAGCCTCCCTTCGCACGTCCTGTGCGGCGCCTCGCCGGGCCTCCCTCATCGCTGCCACGCACCCCAGCCCAGCCGCACCTCCTTCTTCTTCTCCCGCCGAACCGCCCCTCCGCTGCTCTTCCCCCCCTCTTTTCTTCTTCTTCTCTTCTCCTTATTCTTTTCCTCTTCTTCCTCCTCTTCTCCGGACGGCTCCTTCCTGCTGCGCGGTTCCTGCACCCCGCCGGTTGTCTATCCTTTTTTTTATTTTGTTTACTTCATTTTATTATTTTAACTAATAAGATATTACGGTTTTCTTTTATTATTAATATGTTAATTATTACATTATTACAATAATTATTATTCTGTTATTATTAATATGTCAACAATAATCATATTATTATCATATTATTATTATTGTTATTATTATTTATAATTATTATTGTTACTACTATTATTATTGCTATTATTATTATTATTATTATTATTATTATTATGCTATTATTAATATCATTATTATTGTTATTACTATTGTTTATAATTATTATTATTATTTCTATTATTATTTCTCTTGCTCTTATATTATTATTATTATTCTATTATTATTATTATTATTATTATTATTATCATCATCATTACTATTACGTTAACAATTTTTCTGAACCATTGAGCGTTCTGCTGTTTTTAGGACCTGGTTGATGGCTCAAGGCGGTGCGACCGCGGCGCAACTGGAGTCTTGCGCCGTGTCTTCTTCCGCGCCTGTTTGAGGTAGGTGGTTCCGCACTCACGTATGGGTTTATAATCCTTTGCTTGCACTCCTAGTTAATCAAATGTTTTATCCCCTGTTTACATACTATGAACTTTTTCCCCTTATAAAAAAATGTGTCATGTGTTTATTTCTTGGACCTAGTTAAAACCTTGAATGTCTCTCTTTCTCTCTCTTTTAAAATAGTTATCAGGAAGTTTTAAAAGTACTGTTTTGGTTTACCTGATTGAAGAAAAGAAAAAGGATGTTGTTTTATTTTTCAAACTGTGCTACTGGTTTTATTTAGCGTACTTGCAATACATACTATGTTTTGAACTGCTATGGTGTGCGTGTGGTATTTTCAAAAGAAAGAATATCAGTGTGCGGGTGATATGGCAGGTGTTTTCTGAATTGGGTGAGCACAAGGAGGGAAGCATGGGTATTAGGTGGGTGGACTAGGACTAGTGAGCTGGTAGTCCGGAGATGACTCGACCCGGTTTCATTGGCAGGTTTGACGATTGCAACACTAACTAAACATATGATATCTGAGGGTCGTGGCCTTCTAAGCCACGTGTTCTGAGGGTCGTGGCCTTCTAAGCCACGTTTTCTGAGGGTCGTGGCCATCTAAGCCACGTTTCACTGAGACACGATGTTCTAGGGTCCCACTGTTACTAGTATCCTTAGGGCATTCCCATCCTCTGGTGCTACTGATACTTGTGCGCACACTGATCCGTGATATTTATGCCATTTGAATTTCATTCTGGTATGTGACTTGAACCGTCTTTCTTTAAAAGCATTTTGTGAAAATCTTTTGTTTATTTTTGCACCTTTTACTTTATACAGCATTGCAAATGGATTTTCTCTTTATACTTGTGCGTGGAATCTTGCTTGGTGATATCCTGCTGGGCGATTGCTCACACCCTACTTACACCTTTGGGTGTAAGTAGATCTGTTTACTTCTGATACAGGTAAGGGCCCGGCTTTTGGATGTAGTGGTTCGGGTTGGCAGCTGGACTGACTACGTGACTTTATGGTGGTGACTTGGAGGCAGTGTTCTCGCATTGAGCTGCAGCCCCTAGGTTGGTTGTAGTCACTTTTTTTTAGTCTTGTGTGAGTTTTGACTACTTTGTCTAAAAACCTGTATTGGTTAAATGGTTGTTGACTGTCACTTCTACTTTTACTTGGTCATTTTGGTTGAATGTTTTACTATGGTTCACTCGGGTAAAATCGTTCCCAAGGTTAAATTTTATACCTGGGCACTTGTGCCAGCCCGTGGGGATCGGGAATGCCCTTCGGGCCTTACCGCGGGCCGGGTCGGGCGACGGTTCGGACGACGACCCGATTCGGTTCGTGACAAAATGGTATCAAAGGCAGGTTGGTTTTTGTTGGGGGGTTTATGTTATTTGGGATGAGTTGGGTTGTACACGAGTTGGGTCTGTCGGGGCTCAGAACTCATGTTGCGAGTAGGGTGCCTGGCCAGCACGCCTCGTGACAGATACTGAGTCACCATGGGATGTCAGGGTGCTTGTTTCACTTTCTCTCTGGGTGGGACGTGCAGGCTGCAGACTGTGCGTGGACACCAGATAAGGAAAGTAAAGCTTTTATATGGATTTGTTTTTGCATGATTGGTTTATTGGAAAATTTTATTCCCCTTTTATTGATGGTTTCCTTTCTTGATTGCTGCTCTTTTTCAGTAAGATGCCTCCCCGGAGAGTTCCCATGCATCCACGGGAGGAAGCCGGAGAGAGTTCTCCCGTGCCGCTTGATCAGAGATTTGTTGAGGCGATGGTCCGAGCCGTTCAGGCTTTAGGACAAGGGGCGACTCCTTCCCCCGCCCCTGTTCCAGCTAGAGTGGAAGATTTTGGCTCCAGAAAGGATAGAGCCCAGGAGTTTCTGAGGAGCAAACCCCCTTCTTTCCGAGGTGGTTCAGAACCTCAGGAGGCAGAGGAGTGGCTTGAGAAGATAGAACGTGTGTTCGATTTCCTTGACACGCCTGAGGAAGTCAGGGTGAAGTGCGCCTCGTTCCAGCTGGAGGGTTCCAGTCGCAAATGGTGGGAATCAGTGGTCCAGGCTGGGAAGCATGAGCACATGAGCTGGAAGGATTTCAAGGGTCTCTTCAACGAGCAGTATTGTCCAGAGTTTGTAGCCTACGCCAGATCTCGGGTGTTCATGGAGCTATCGCAGGGGAATCAGACAGTGATGGAGTATGCCAATCGCTTTGCTGAACTGGTACGGTACGCACCTGAGATAGTTTCGAGCGAATTCTTGAAAGCTCGAAAGTTTGAGAAGGGCCTTCGACCAGAAATTCACTCCCAGGTTTTCTTGTTCAAGCTGAAGACTTATGCTGAGGTGGTCGATCGTGCTTGTATGGCTGAGATTGACCAGAAGGGAAAGTCAGGGTTTTCTGGATCAGTGTCAGGGTTTGGCAGTGGCAGTTCATCTGAGAAGAAAAGGAAGCGTGATGAGCAATGGAAGAAGGGTGATGGCAGCTCAGGTCATCCTCCCAGGCAGTTTTCATCTGGGGCTTCTGGTGCAGGGTCTGTTGTGTGCCATCAGTGCGGAAGGGCAGGACACATCCGACCTGTTTGTCCATACCCTCCTAGACCATGCCATGGATGTGGAGTGGTGGGACATCTACAGCGCTTCTGCAGGACTGCACACCCTTATCAGAGTGGGGCTGGATCAGTGGCTTCTAGAGGGGTATCAGTTCAGTCAGAACCGACCAGGACGACAGGATCTCGGTTTGGTGGGCGTGGTGGTAGGACTGGATCGTCTTCAGAGCAGAGCCATATCAGGGCAGAGCCTCAGGCGAGCGGTCGCTCTCAGGAAGGGACCAGGCAACTGCATGCTGTGGATCAGGCACCAGCGGGATCTGATGCAGGGCCTTCGACGGTTTGAGGTACTATTCTGGTTGCATCTTCTATAGCTGCAGTTTTATTTGATACTGGTGCTTCAGTTTCTTTTATATCTACTCGTTTTGTGAATCTGCTGAACCTACCATCCGAGCTTTTATCGTGTGCTATGGAGTTGGTAACGCCGTTGGGGAAAAAGAGGGAGCAAGGACTCAAGTGCCGATCGTGCGCACTTTCTGTGTCGGGTGTCGAGATGGAATGGGATTTCTTGGTCCTTGACATGGACCTATTTGATGTGATCCTCGGTATGGACTGGCTGGTGCGCTACCAGGCGCACATTGATTGCTATCAACGCCGAGTCAGCTTTACAGCACCAGATGGGACTCCTCAGCTTTTTCACGGAGAATGGGATCCTCGGTCGGGACGTGCGGGACCTCCACTCCCTGAGCTTGGAAATCTTGCTTATCAGTTGTCGTCACTCGCGTTGGAGGACGACGGTGGTACTTCACAGGGCGGGTTACCTCGTGTAGTGGATGAGTTCCCAGAGGTTTTCCCAGATGATTTTTCTGGTTTACCCCTAGAGCGAGACGTGGAGTTCTCGATTGAGTTGGCGCCGGGAACACAGCCTATATCTCTTCCCTCATATCGCATGGCCCCCACCGAATTGAGGGAATTAAAGATACAGCTGGACGATTTGGAATCCAAAGGATTCATTCGCCCGAGCGTCTCTCCTTGGGCCGCACCGGTTTTATTCGCGAAGAAGGCCGATGGAACCCTTCGGTTGTGCATTGATTACCGAAAGCTGAACAAGGTAACCATCAAGAATAAATACCCTTTGCCTCGGATTGACGATTTGTTTGACCAGCTAAAGGGGGCAAAGTGGTTCTCCAAGATTGATTTGCGTTCGGGATACCACCAGCTCAGGGTGAGAGAAGAAGATATCCCGAAGACGGCTTTCCGAAGCAGGTATGGTCACTTCGAGTACTTGGTCATGCCTTTTGGACTGACGAATGATCCTGCAGTTTTTATGGCACTCATGAATAGGGTGTTCCACCAATATCTCGACTCATTTGTCGTGGTATTCGTGGATGACATCCTAGTCTACTCTGGATCTGAGGAGGAGCATGAGCACCACTTGCGCGTTGTTTTGGGCACCTTGCGAGATCACCGCTTGTATGCCAAACTCTCGAAGTGCACTTTCTGGATCAGGGAAGTGAAGTTTCTGGGGCATGTCGTCTCAGAACATGGGGTTTCAGTGGATCCCGAAAAGTTCAGGGCAGTTATGTCTTGGGAGCAGCCGAGAAATGTGTTTGAGATCAGGAGTTTTCTGGGCTTGGCTGGTTATTACAGGCGCTTTGTCCGGGACTTCCCGCGGCTTGCCTCCCTTATGACCGCACTCACCCGGAAAGGGGTGAAGTTTGAGTGGAGCCCACAGTGCCAGACATCTTTGGAGGAGCTGAAGCGGCGGTTGACCACCGCACCTGTGTTGACCTTACCGGAGTCAGGAAAGGGCTATGTGGTGTACTGTGATGCGTCAGGTACGGGCCTTGGATGTGTGCTCATGCAGGATGACCATGTTGTGGCTTATGGTTCTCGCCAACTCCAGCCGCATGAGAAGAACTATCTGACTCACGACTTAGAGTTTTCGGCAGTGATGCATGCTTTGAAGACGTGGCGCCACTATCTTTTCGGGGAGAAGTTTGTGGTCTATTCTGACCACAAGAGCCTGGCCTATATTTTCTCTCAGAGGGATCTCAATTTGAGGCAGCGCCGCTGGGTCGAGTACCTGCAGGGATTTGATTTTGATATTGTATATACCCCTGGCAAGGGTAATGTGGTAGCTAACGCATTGAGCAGAAAAGTACCAGTTCAGGCGTTGAAGAAGTCCAGTGATGAGTGGACTTTGATGGGGCTCTTCGCCCAGTTACATTTGGAGAGAAGAGGGCACAGTGGAGGTACTTTCTTGGCCAGCATCCAGTTGACTCCTGCCCTTCTAGGGTTGATTCAGCAGGAGCAGCCTGGTGATGAGTTTTGTCAGCGATCTATGCAGTTTCTTCATGGTGGGGAGACCCCTTCTGATTGGTCCTTGTCTTCCCAGAGGGTTCTATGCTTCAAGGGCCGTGCTGTAGTGCCATTGTCTCTGCGAAAGGTGGTGATGCAGGATAGCCACCAGTCTCAGTGGGCCGTCCATCCTGGTACCACCAAGATGTACTACGATGTTCGCCGGCAGTTCTGGTGGCCAGGTATGAGACGGGACATAGCCGACTTCGTATCCCGATGTTATACATTCCAGCAAGTGAAAGCAGAACATCAGAGACCATCTGGCCTACTCCAGCCATTACCCATTCCTACCTGGAAGTGGGACGAGGTCTCTATGGACTTCATCATTGGCTTGCCTCGTACACCTCGAGGGAGGAATGCTATCTGGGTGGTGATTGACCGTTGGACTAAGTCTGCCCACTTCATTCCGATCAGAGACACAGCGAAGGTAGAGGAACTGGGCCGCTTGTACGTTCAGGAGGTGGTCAGACTTCATGGTGTGTCGTCGGTAGTTGTTTCTGACAGAGACCCCCGCTTTACATCCCGGTTTTGGGGAGGTCTCCAGAAGGCTTTGGGGTTGCAGATTAAGATGAGCACGGCATACCATCCGCAGACCGATGGCCAGACGGAGCGGGCGAATCAGATTCTGGAAGACATGCTCCGGGCCTGTGTGTTAGATTTTGGAGGCTCATGGGATAGCCATTTGGGGCTGGTCGAGTTTTCTTACAATAACAGTTACCAGTCTTCCATCAGAATGGCACCCTTTGAGGCGCTCTATGGCCGGCCTTGTCGGTCTCCTTTGTGTTGGGATGAGGTAGGAGAAGCCTCGCTCTTGGGACCGAGTCTTGTTCAGGAGATGTCTGAGAAGGTCAAGCTAATTAGGCAGCGGTTGTTGACAGCTCAGAGTCGCCACAAGTCTTATGCAGATCAGAGGCGGCGGGACCTTGAGTTCTCGGTGGGAGACAGAGTGTTCCTGAAAGTGGCCCCTCGCTTGGGTCACCGTCGTTTGGGGAAGCAGGGGAAGCTGACTTCGAGGTATGTCAGACCTTTTGACATTCTTGAGCGGATTGGTAAGGTGGCATACAGGTTGGCTTTGCCCTCACAATTGACGTCGGTCCACGACGTATTCCATGTCTCCCAACTAAAGAAGTACAACCCCGACCCGTCGCATGTGCTGAATTGGGAGGAGCTGGAGATAGAGGCCGACTTGTCTGTGGTCGAGCGACCAGTGCGTATAGTGGATTCTCGGGAAAAGGTGCTGCGTGGAAATTCCATTCCTCTAGTCCGTGTTCTTTGGCAGCACGGGAGTGATGAGCATGAGACTTGGGAGCGGAAATCATGGGTAGAGCAAGAGTACCCATTTTTATTCTCTGATCAAGCTTTGAGCTGACTTTCCGAGGGCGGAAAGTTTTTCATGGTGGGGAGAATTGTCACGCCCGGATGTCGCTAGAGGTATGATTTTAAATTTTCTTTATTTCATGAGATTATTTTGTCAGTTTTTTTTTATTGCTTTGTTAAGCGTGGGCTGAGTCGTTAGGGAATAATTGCAGAGGCGCTGATAAGCGCGCGTTTACTTCACGTCAATCAGTGCCGATGCTCGGACGATGAATTCTGGATGGAACTTTCATGGTTTTAGTTATTATTATAACATGGTTATTTTATTATTGTCAATGTTATATTATTATCATTGTTATTATTATGATAGTATTATTGATGATATATTATATATTATTAAGTCATTATCACTACTATTATAATATTAGTATCATTATTTTATTATGATTAATATAATAATATTATTATTAACTTTATAATTGTTTTGATAATGTTATTATTATTGATAATATATATATATTGTATTATCATTATTACTAATACTATATTATCATTATTATTATTATTATTTATTTATTTTATATATAACTTTTATAATGTAATTGTTATTATTGTTTTTAAAATTTTTATGGATTATTATAATTATTGTTATTACTTTTAATTTTATTATAAATTTTGTAATTTGTTATTATTACTTTTGTTTATTTTATTTATTATTTTATTTCTTTTTTTCTTTATTCTCTCTCTCCCATAACCGAATTGGTTACACCATTTAGGATTTCTTTTTTTTTTCCTCCCTTTTTCCCCCTCCCCTTTCCTCCCCTATTTATTCTTCTTCCTCCGCAAAACCCTACCTCCCTTCCTCCTTTCTTCCGTCGTCGCGCCGCCAAGCCGTCCAGCGCGCCACGCCCAGTCCACCCCGAACCACGCACCCCCTCCGGCTACTCTGCTCGGCCACCCTTCTTTCGCTGGAGCCTCAAAACTGCCGCCAGACCACCCCTCCGCCTCGGCCGCCCCTGTTACACCCGCAGCAGACCAGCCGCGCTGCACCTCGCCCCTCCCTCTGCTCCGCCAGCCCAGACCACCTCTCCGCCACTGCTCTCCCTCACCCGCACCTCCTTCGCCAAGCCGGCGCACCGTCTCCCTCACCCGCAGCCGCTACGCCTCCCTGCTGCCCGAGCCTCCCTTCGCCCGTCCTGTGCGGCGCCTCGCCGGGCCTCCCTCATCGCTGCCACGCACCCCAGCCCAGCCGCACCTCCTTCTTCTCCTCCCGCCGAACCGCCCCTCCGCTGCTCTTCCCCCCCTCTTTTCTTCTTCTTCTCTTCTCCTTATTCTTTTCCTCTTCTTCCTCCTCTTCTCCGGACGGCTCCTTCCTGCTGCGCGGTTCCTGCACCCCGCCGGTTGTCCATCCTTTTTTTTATTTTGTTTACTTCATTTTATTATTTTAACTAATAAGATATTACGGTTTTCTTTTATTATTAATATGTTAATTATTACATTATTACAATAATTATTATTCTGTTATTATTAATATGTCAATAATAATCATATTATTATCATATTATTATTATTGTTACTATTATTTATAATTATTATTATTACTACTATTATTATTGCTATTATTATTATTATTATTATTATTATGCTATTATTAATATCATTATTATTGTTATTACTATTTTTTATAATTATTATTATTATTTCTATTATTATTTCTATTTCTCTTATATTATTATTATTATTCTATTATTATTATTATTATTATTATTATTATCATCATTTTTATTACGTTAACAATTTTTCTGAACCGTTGAGCGTTCTGCTGTTTTTAGGACCTGGTTGACGGCTCAAGGCGGTGCGACCGCGGTGCAACTGGATTCTTGCGTCGTGTCTTCTTCCGCGCCTGTTTGAGGTAGGTGGTTCTGCACTCAAGTATGAGTTTATAATCCTTTGCTTGCACTCCTAGTTAATCAAATGTTTTATCCCCTGTTTACATACTATGAACTTTTTCCCCTTATAAAAAAAATGTGTCATGTGTTTATTTCTTGGACCTAGTTAAAACCTTGAATGTCTCTCTTTCTCTCTCTTTTAAAATAGTTATCAGCAAGTTTTAAAAGTACTGTTTTGGTTTACCTGATTGAAGAAAAGAAAAAGGATGTTGTTTTATTTTTCAAACTGTGCTACTGGTTTTATTTAGCGTACTTGCAATACATACTATGTTTTGAAATGCTATGGTGTGCGTGTGGTATTTTCAAAAGAAATAATATCAGTGTGCGGGTGATATGGCAGGTGTTTTCTGAATTGGGTGAGCACAAGGAGGGAAGCCTGGGTATTAGGTGGGTGGACTAGGACTAGTGAGCTGGTAGTCCGGAGATGAATCGACCCGGTTTCACTGGCAGGTTTGATGATTGCAACACTAACTAAACATATGATATCTGAGGGTCGTGGCCTTCTAAGCCACGTGTTCTGAGGGTCGTGGCCTTCTATGCCACGTTTTCTGAGGGTCGTGGCCATCTAAGCCACGTTTCACTGAGACACGATGTTCTAGGGTCCCACTGTTACTAGTATCATTAGGGCATTCCCATCCTCTGGTGCTACTGATACTTGTGCGCACACTGATCCGTGATATTTATGCCATTTGAATTTCATTCTGGTATGTGACTTGAACCGTCTTTCTTTAAAAGCATTTTGTGAAAATCTTTTGTTTATTTTTGCACCTTTTACTTTATACAGCATTGAAAATGGATTTTCTCTTTATACTTGTGCGTGGAATCTTGCTTGGTGATATCCTGCTGGGCGATTGCTCACACCCTACTTACACCTTTGGGTGTAAGTAGATTTGTTTACTTCTGATACAGGTAAGGGCCCGTCTTTTGGAGGCAGTGGTTCGGGTTGGCAGCTGGACTGACTACGTGACTTTTTGGTGGTGACTTGGAGGCAGTGTTCTCGCATTGAGCTGCAGCCCCTAGGTTGGTTGTAGTCACGTTTTTTAGTCTTGTGTGAGTTTTGACTACTTTGTCTAAAAACCTGTATTGGTTAAATGGTTGTTGAGTGTCACTTCTACTTTTACTTGGTCATTTTGGTTGAATGTTTTACTATGGTTCACTCGGGTAAAATCGTTCCCAAGGTTAAATTTTATACCCAGGCACTTGTGCCAGCCCGTGGGGATCGGGAACGCCCTTCGGGCCTTGCCGCGGGCCGGGTCGGGCGACGGTTCGGACGACGACCCGATTCGGTTTGTGACAATATTAGATGCAGATGTGTGTAAAATGGATTTGCTGAGAATGTGATTCATTCCAGGTAATTGAACAATTCTCTAATTCCAATTTATTGTGTTGAAGCCTCACCCTCTCAAAAATCACAAAATCAAACAGAATAAACAAAGCACAAATAGTAGCATTTAAATTTTACATGGACTAGTTGGATGACCTATTTCCACGGGTTAGGGAGTATATTTTTACATTCAGAGAGAAATACAAATATATTATAAATTCACTTATTTTTAATTTCCCACACCGGGGAACAAATATAAATATATATATTGGATGAAAATTTGAAATGGACTCTTCAAAAATTTTCCAAGCGGTCACCAACATCAACTAAAATTCTTCTTCTATGAACCCAAACATCATTTGTAGTCATAAGGCAGTGCCAACCCATTTTGCAAGTTTCTTCGAGAAACTGGACATCTATGGTGGTCACCCACTATCCTATAAATGATAGTGAATGGGGATATTTTCGTCAATATTCAAAAACATGGGATTTAATTGAAATTAAATTCTTATAAGGGAACCCTTAGGATACCATCCCTACCATAGAATGTGTCGATACTGTTTTTTCTTTGGAACATCACTGGCTTTGAGCAGTGTTACCCAATAGTCTACTATAATGAATTAACCTCATATTTTTCCAACATGGAATTGATCATAAATGATATAATGTATTACCACTATCAATTCAAGGAGGGAATCATCAACAACTATCATGGAATCCAAATGACTTTACTTTCCTCATAAAAAACCCAACCATTACATAATCAAGGGGGATTCACATTGAAATTGTTTGTTTCAATATGTAAACAATATACTTCTAGTGGAGTTGGCCAAGGTGTGATGTTGCATACATTCACACCAAATTGGAAACTCATAGGGTAATTTTCTTTCAATTCATTGTCATTTATATTCTCTTTATCACATTACTCATAAGATACATTTATAAGTAATCCTTATTTTACAAACCCTTCATAATGGTCAAACTGATTGTATCTCCAACCATTGGAATTATGGAGTTAGAAGAGATATTGTAGGGATCATTCTGAATGATCACTACTTTAGAATCAATATTATCCATCTCTAAATTTTTTCAATGAAACAAAATAATATAAAAAGGGGGTGCATCTATCAGGTCTATCAAAAAGCGGAGATAAATGGAACATTAATCTACACACATAATAGTCCCCCTTTATTAGTGTTTTTTTAGCTCTGATAAAGGTGATTATTTTATCATTTCCACCTAAAAGTGGTGATAAATGGTACATTCATTAGAACTAATAAAATTTCCCCAATATTAGTGTTTCTTTCATTACTGATATAGACCATCCTTTATCAACATAGTTTCTAACAGACATTGTCAGTGCTTTTTTAGTGCTGAATGAAGGGGAAATATCTAAAAAATGTAATATATTATACAAAATTGTACATTAATATGTAAATATAATTATATTGTTTTGGATATAATATATTTTCCTAAATATTATTTTGATAATACTAAATGTCTAATTACACATAATATGTAATACATTTAGTGAAATATGATTTATAAAATATTTTAAAATCCATATTAACTAATAATTTTATAATTTTTATTGAGTAAAAAATATTCAATAGCAATTCGGTGATATAAAAAAATAAATTAATTAATCGCTCAACATATATTGAAAACCAATCATTAACATCAAACAAGCATGAATTTTCATCTAGGTGTCTTCTTGGGCTCTACGAAATGTAAAATTGAAACCTGTGAAGAGATATATGCCTTGGAAAATGAAGAAACCCTAATCCCAATTTTTTTATTAGCCAAAAAATGATCATGACACTTCAAATATTAATATTTTAGTTAGGATATCTTAATTTTTAGACACTCAATGAAATTTTAGCATCATATAAGAGGGTTTCTTTTTTTTATAGTGGACACTAAATTTTTTCCCTGAGGATACATTCATATGGTTTTTGTGTTGTTGAAATGTTAATATTTTTTATATATTATTTTTATTTTTAATCAAATATATATTCATATATATTTTACCCCAGGTGTCGGTTATTAGTATTTATTTTTTGTTTTTTTTAAATTATTTTAAACTTGTTATTTTTTATAACATCAGAATGTCTATATGAACGTTATTTATCAAAATGGTCATATTTTGGGACACTATTTTTGGTGGACTACATTGTTTTAATCACGCCCTGATTGGGAAACCATGTAACTTTGGTAACAGAGAAAACACTACCTATTAGATGGCTTGGGATTCAACATCTTGAATGGAGTATATGATTCTAGGATATGGCCAAGACTCCTAGCCATTTTTTGAGTTTTTCATTGCAATCATTTCATATTTTTTATCATGTTGTATGATTTCATGACATGTATAGTATAGACATCAATTATTATTCAATGGATGATTTTGATTATTTTCAAAACTTTCCTGGATTAAATTTCATTGCCTTATCATTATGGATGTGTATTATTTCCTTTATTTAAAATGTTGATTTATAGTAATATGATGTAATAGTCTCCCAACTATACCACCATAGTCCCACATAGCTTGTTAGCTACCTCTAGCATACAGGGAGGTATACCTATGGTATAACTATGTTTATAAGGTCGATGAATTGATTACTAGTTCATGTTGGTGAGGAATTATTTGTTCCCTGGTACCACATGACCTCATAATTATATCTTATATAACATATGTGAGGCTATCATCAATTGGTAATAATTTCTACCATGTGTGACCAACTTTTTTATTAAATTTAATTAACAATATAATTATTCCTATATGATGATCGTATCGCTTACCTGACACAAATTTATAATCTAGCAGTGCAAGGATCATTTGAAGAGACATATTTTCACCGAATAATGATGGAATTACTTCTTTTCATCGATGATATTTATCATGAGATTTTATTCTACATGCTAGATGATGTTGTTGGAAATGAACCTCGTATGGATGTGACATAGGGTCATAAGCATATCATGGATGTCCCACATAATGATGTGAAACATGGGGAGGTTGTCCAATATGATAAAATAGATGCTCCTAAATTTCCTTTCCTAGACGATCCATATCCACATGTTATCCCTATAATGGACAATGATGCATTTCCTAGTGATTTTACTACATAATAACTTATTTATTCGGATTATGATACATTGATAGAGAGGGATATGAGTGTGTTTGGGTCTAATATTTTTCCTGGTGAGTTGATACCCAATAGAAAATGACCATATTCTCTACATGTTGGAGTAAGTTCTAGAAAACAATCACTTTCCATCCAACCATGATGGTTACATGATAAGAAACATTAGATTCCACACCAATGGTACCATTACCCATTTATTATTTTCTAATTTTGGTCATTATTTTCATCAATATTTTTTTTGGTATTTTCTATTGAAAATTGATGTTTTTAGTGTGATAAATGTTGATGTATAGTAAGCACAAGGTTATTTGAAATTGTGAAAATTCCTCATAAAACAGTGTATTCTAAGACAATAGCACTACAACGCCCACACAATTAGGCACGCAGTTTGTAAAATCATTCAACCTATAATAATTGAGCCTAAGGTAGCCTCTTAATTGTCACATGTTTTGGGAAACTCTGTCCCCAAACTATGTGTTTTTTCCAATTTATTAAATATTTGTAATTATTTGGCTACCCCTGCTTGAATTAACCCCCTTCACTACTCTTTTTCAACCATTCCTTACCCCTCCATCCCTAGAAACACCACCCCTTCTCATATCACCTCATTTCATCAATTTTATGTGTATTTTGACCTAGTTCATTAAGGAAACTCCATGTATGTGTCTCATCTCATTATATCATGGTCCCTCCACCGTTATTTCGTAATTTTCATAAAACCCAGGGGTGGTGATGGCCTAGTATTAGTCTAATAAGAAATGTATGGAATTGGGTTTGATGATTATGGTTTATTTTTACTTGCATAGATCCCCCTATATTCTTGAATATATCTTCACAAATAGTTTCTGGTTGTTTAATAGAACATGGTAGGTGGTGTCATGTTGCGCCATTTTTTGATAGCATAAATGTTCTTGGTTTAAAATTAATTTAGTATTGGAATTTGGTTTTGTGTGTAAAGGGGTGAATTCAAAGGTGATGTAGTGTGTGCCTGTGGTAAATAAAATCAATTTACACTAAGTAAATTGTTGGAAAGGATTTGCTTATACATATGGTGGTTTGGAATATGCGTAAGTTGATTTCTATCACATGATAAAAATAATTTTTCAAGGTACTATAGAACTGACATGTTGGACGATAATTCAAGCATGTTTTTTTCGATTCAATGGAACTCATACAATATTGTACGTGATGTGAATTCCCGGTCCAATGTATTTTTCCCACCATATATTGACGTGGAGAATCCCAACTCCCAGAGAGTATCTTTCAAGTTAAACATATAATGGATTTATTTAAATCTAAATAAAGAAATACCTAGTCATAGGATGCTTCTATGATTATGAAGTTTTTGATCTTCTGAAAGGGATATTTTGGATGATAGTTGATTCACTTTTAGGATCCAAGTGTAAAATCCCTCTTCTAGTGATCCATATCTTCTCCTCCGATCTCCAAATGACATAGTTTGATTTTCAGGTGTCATCATGGTGAATCAATCACCAATCATTGTTCATCTTGATCACTCATCCTTTGGAATTGAATGATTTTCTCATGATTTTCTTGTACATGATATGGAGAGATAAAACGGAGTTGAGATGAGAATATGTCGACACATTGATTCTCAATTCTTGATGAACACAACCGAATAGATATAATCTTCTATTTGTTGACAAAGGAATTAGGTTAAAATATTATTTAATTTCCTAACAGCCTTTAAATAATATTATAATAATTAACTCACCCAATTCCATATAATAATAATAATATTATTATTTTATGGTGAGTGATATCATACACAATGATAAATATAATTTACCAGCTTTTAAATTAAAATTAATTTTCTGATGGGATCCTAGTACACTCAAACTCCTCATCATTTTTTAAATTCCTGAATATATATTTAATTCACAATCGGGTAAATAAAAATTTATTAAATTTTTTAATAAAAAATAAAAAAGTATTCAAAATCCAATGAATAAATATTTATTATAAATTCCCATTATCAAATAAATTCATTATTAAACAAAAAAAATAACTGTTTGTTAACTTTTGAATATTAGAGATAAATAAAACTTGAATAAAATTAATTCTTAGCCTTAATTATACGATTTATTTTAATAATCACATTCAAGTAGAATTTATTTGATATTAATGGAAGAACATTATGTGTGGTATCTTTTTTTATTTCTCATTACCATTATGTGGGACTTCATGAATTTTGTTATTGTTTTCTAGAAATATTTTTAGGAACCCAAAAGAAATAACATAATATAACAAAATCAAAAACCCCATACCATCACCCATTATATAATATAATATATATTTTTCATAATGTCTCATTATGTAGGTTTCGCATCCATGTCATCAACATATGTTCTTGATTATTCTTTCTTTGACTATATGAAATAAACTCATCATAAAATCATGGACATGGAATTTAATTTGATAGTTATATTCCATTCAATGGGTCTAGATATTAACATCTATAAAACAGAAATAGACAAACCCATCATTGAATTATTATTAATAACACATCACTAGTGATGCTCACAACATATCGAACTTCACCATAAACTATTATCATCATGGTTTATGAAAAAAATCAAAATGAATGTGTCATAACATATGTTAATAATAATATTAAAGTATAAGTTCCTTTATACACATTCTTTGATAGGGATATTTAATGACACATAAATATTATGAATTATTACAGACAGGTATATTATAATTATCTAACATTATAGAGATTATTAAGTGTGAATTTCATGAGAAGAATCTAAATCTTCTTATGAGTACTAAAACCAAAGAGTCTATATTCTATGTTCCCTATCATAGAATTTTATACAACCATAGAACTATATTTAGGAATATTTTCATATCACATCATTTCTATCATTATAAAGGGTCACTACTATGACTTTATCAATGTGAAAGATACTCTAGTAAATTACGACATTAATGTTATGTAGAATAAAAATAAATATATAATAAGTTAATTAAATTAATATTTACTTATTTGAATAAATATTTAATCTAATGTAAAAATTAGTTGGTTCTAGGGCACCACCCCCCTCCCCTAGGGGAAAGCACTTGGGAATCCTGGGTATATAAGTGGTAAGACTAGTACAAGTGTACTAGATGTGGTAGTAAGGCTTAAATATTTCCTCTATTTTAAGATTATTCTACAATGATAACTAAATTAATTGGGATTTGATGTGATGTGATGCTTAGGGATTGAGAATGGGAATGGAATTTTGAATCCTTGTTTTAGTCACGGAGAGTAAGAGTATCCTAGGTCCCCACATACCAGATCAATATAGGGATTTCAAATGGTTATTTGTTTTGGTTCTAAATTTTTACTGGTTATTCCTATTTATTTAACTTTTATTGTTATGTTTAAAAAAATAAACTTAAACTATTTCAATTATTCTGATATAGGCATCATTATTTTTCTTATAATGGTTATGCATCTAAATCTCCGTGGGAATATAACACCCCAATATTTTTATAAATTGATATTTTTTTTAAAATTTGATGCCTTGGGTTTTATGCTAAACCAATATAATATTACACAGTATGAACCACCAACATATCTTGTAGTATACTCACCACTATTCTTTGCTTGTGATATACACAATTTCATGTTCTTGTGATAGAATTAATTTCATGAAAGACTATGTTTAATCGAGTTCATAAAATAATAATATCACTTTTGATGAATTTTATTAGTGAAATATATATTTTATATATCTAATATAATGTTAAAAATTCATATTAAATGTTTTGTAGACATGATATAAAAATAAATTCAATTTTTCAGATAAATATATTGTTCTTTTTAATAAATTATATTTTTCCACTTTTTAAAGGGCCAACCATTTTTAATATAGATTATATTTTTAAAAATAAATTTTAAGATTAATCTTGATATATAAATTTTATTTGGATGAAATTTTGATATTTTTTGATAACTCTCTTGTATTGATGAATAGTAAAAAATGCTAAATTTAAATGAAAAACAACTTTTTTTCATCAAAATAATTTATATGTTTAATTTATATTATTTATTGGTTTTAAATTATAAATATAATATGTTTTATCATTTAATATAATTTATGTCATTCTAATTAATTTTACATTTAATTTAGAGGAAAAAATAATGCAATATTTTGCATTGTTTTAATTTTTAAAACCCGCTTTCTCATTTTGAAAAAGGGAATAAATTTTAAATTAATTACTAAGACATCTATGATTTTAATTTGGAAAATATGATTAAATATTTTTAATAATAATGTATAAATTATTTATATAGTCCCCTTTTATTATTAGACATTATGAATAGTAACTATGGTTTTTATTTTTGTTTACCATAGTTAAAGTTTAAACCGATTAAATAAGTGTAAAAATAAAATTATAATAATATAAAAAACCATAACATGCGTCCTAATATTATTTTATGTGACATTGATTAAAAAAATAACTATGAAAATATTTTGTTTTCTTTCTTGCCTCTTGGGGGGTCAAAATGAAATTTTATTACATTTAATTTATGATAAAGGAAAAAATGACATAATCATGAGTCTTCATACTAAAACAATTTTAATTTGGGTTTTATAATTGATAAAATAGAATATAAAATGTCCTTATAAATATAATAATATTACCTAAATAATTGTTATTTATTTATAATTTTTAGACATTAAATAATTATATTTAATTATGACACAATGATGATGAAATAATAAATTTGTTGATGAATGATTCAAATAAATGATATCATAAATACTAAAATAAAAATTATTTAAATATTTTATGATATCTAAAAATTTTATAGATGACTATGACATTTTAGTATTGATTTAATGTTTTTTTGTAAGGAATAATGTTTTTATGTGTTTTTTAAAAAGTCATGTATGAATAGTATCAAAATTTAAATAATTTGAAGCATAAAATATAAAATAATTTGTTAGATGTTATAAAAATATATACAAATATATGATTTCACATAATGGTTTGTATATGCCAAAATATTTCATAAAATATTTTTTTATCAATTTACAATTCATGGTAATTATATTAACAGACAAAATATAAAAAACATGATATCATGGTATGATTAAAAAAGGTAAAATGAGGGTTAATCCAAAATGATATAGATTACGATATATTCAAAACTTATATTATTTAAATTTTATTATAGGGATACGAACAAAGATCATATTATAATTTAAATAAATGAGTTTAGGACCATTTTAAACTGAATATCAATTTATAATAAATTATTGTTTCCTGACATTCCAAATGTACCTGTCACCATAGTTATAAAAGGGAACCTCCTCCATCAGCTCTTCAATTAACATTGAGACTTATAGCTCAGAAATTCCCAAAACATTTAAAATTTCAACTTCCCTAGTGAAATTCTACAGGTTTTTGTAATTTTTAATGACCAAATATATTTCTCTAAAAGGAGATTTAGATGAAGGACATGAAAGAAGAGGTAATCTCCTCTACCGATTCACTGATACTTCTTTCATATAGTACTCCCTCTTCATGAGTTTTTCCATTGTAAACTAATAAATCAAATATAAATTTTATACTAAGATATTATTATAATTATGAAACAACCATATTATTCCTTCTATAAATCCTATGAAAACTTAAATAACAATGTCTACATACATACAACTACCCGTCCCCACACTGTTGTGTAAATTGTTTTTCACCTCCCCCCCCCCCCCCCGTATTTGGATGGGTATAATGAGGGAAGTAATAAAATTATATTATTATTATAAAATGATATGTATTATGAAATATAATACACCAATAACATCATTACCAGTCAATAATTATGGGAATAATGTAGTTTATCATAAGTATGTACAGCTTACTGTCTCCAAAATGTGATGTGATTCGTTCTACATGATCTTCATTAATGAATGATTATATACATGAATTGAACAAATAAAAATTATATATATTATTATAATATCATTATATAAATGATATAACTATAACCTAATAAGTATAATTTTATCTTATTCGACAAAGCATGCATAAGAACATAAAGTAGTTAATACCTATATAACGAGTAACAGTGAAATGTTCCTAAAAAATAGGTAAGAATATAACAATATATGAAATCGTAAAAATGAAAATTATTCTATAATAAGTCATTAAAATTATTTAAATCAGTATACATGAGGTTTTAATACATACAATTCATATCAGACCTAATTTAAGGTATTATTTGATTCAAACATTTATTTATATTGGATTTATACACCAACTATTTCTTTTATTTTGTGTTTATGATACCCATGAATATTTTAATTGTTATCATTAAAAAATTTATGATATATAAATATGAATATAATTTTAGTTATTTTATAATTCATTAAATTTAAATGATTATAACATAGTAAAGTATAATTTTGCAATCTCATTTTTATTAGAGATTGTTGATTACTGACTATTTTTTTAGTTATATTTATCATAAACATCCATGTTTCCTAAATATGTATTTATAAATATTAATTATAACCTTATAAAATTTTTTAATGACATTTTCACCCATTGGGGAATTTTTACTAAATTGTTTGGAAGGAATATTTTTTCAGAATGAGGTACTTTTTTGACTTTTCTGGAAAAATTGTGTAGTGATTGTTTATTTTTATCATATAGGACATGACTGGATTTTTATGCTATCATAATTCCTTATTTACAAAAAAAATACTTTACAATATTTCACATTTATTTTCAACTATATTATTCTCTTTTAAAATTGAACGTCATTTTAAGGGAAAAAACAATTTTGAAGAAGAAATTATATTTTCCTCAAGAATTAATTTCCATCATTTTTTCAAAATTATATCCCATCTAAGATGACATTATTTAAATAAGGTTATGTTTATATATCTATTATCAGTACGATTTTATTGTGTTTATGGTGGAATTTTATTAATAAATTATATATTTTTTATACATAGTATGATAGAATGATGTTTAAAAAACCCATTTTATTTCATTCATTATTCTATGGTAATTTTTTTTGTTTTTGTGGAAAAATAAGAATTGTTGAATTATTATATGGGTGGGAGCTATATCTATCACCATTTAATTGGGTATAAATTTATATCTCATGAGATAGGAATGAATGGAATGGATTGTAAATCTAGTTTTGTAATATAGGGCTGGAACGATAAGTACATCTGGTTTAGTAATGGAATTTTACTTCTAAAATGGTCTTGGAAATGATCCTTGGATTATATGGTAATGATTTTCAATGCTTATATGTTTGCCACAGTTACATTTTTTTCAAATTCTATTTTATCATGGTCAACATTCCTTTATGATATATTCCTTACAACATATCAGTATTTATTTAATGTCTCATGTTTTTTATATTCAAAATTTATGTTCATGATTTGACATTCATATGATTATGTTTTGTTTGACGTTCTACATGTTTACCCTTACAGAGAATTTGAAAACACACATTCTATGATTTATTTTCCCCAGAATATAAATAATGGTTTTAGGTAGGAAAACTAAAGGGGAAGATCTTTATGAAATATGTAAATGATCTTTCACTATTTTAGAAGACTGTGCTCCATGTTTCCAAAGACACTAAACTAATATGGCCTTTGGGCATATAATTGTGTATTATATTATGTAATCCAGCAAATATATATAATGTACATCTACGTCAAGCATGGGTCATCAGAGGGATCCTATAGGTAAAGTGATCTCACATCCTATGTAGAGTATATTGGTGAATTTATACCATGTTTTTTGAAAATCAAGTAAAAGAAAATCTTTATATAGTGCTATAATGTACTTGTATTAGGGGCCCATTTAAACAAGTGTTTTTGTGACATTCCACGTGATTATATCTTTTGTTATGAAGAGGTTTTTGAAACATGTATTGATATATTTTACTTTTTGGGGGTACAGAACTATAGATGTAACCTTTAAATTTGTGTGTGGTTCATTTTTTTAGTATTTTTTATGTACGTTTATTAAATTCCATTATGATGGTGATGAATATTCTGATCAAAAAATAATTCCTATGGAATTTTATCCATACCTAATATAGATAATGTTTTAATCATTTTTATATTTTTTCCAATGATGTAATCACTAATAATTTATCAATTTGAGATTATTTAAATTAATATTGGATTTCTGGTTGGTTATGTGCTGAAATGTGAAAATTTATTAATTCAATACTTTAGACAAAATTTCATGACATTTTTATTTTAAGCATTACTTTTCAAATATTATTCCAATTTTAGTGATAGTCCATTTTTATAGTATTCCATGATTTTTGGTTTTCACCATATTCATATGGACTTAGATCAGAGTTGAATATCGAGAAGCCTAAAATAATCAATCAATTTGAAAAAAGTGTTCAGAATGATTGAGTAGACCCCATATCATTAAATGTATAATAACTCGGTATAAAGACCTAGAAGTTCCGTAATTACAATAGGAATAGAAATATAACTCAAAATAATGTCTTACCATTGAATATCATGGTGTTATTCATTAATTAATTTGGCCATAGGATTCTAGAAATTGAAGGATGATTTAGAAATTATTCGTCCATAATAAATTATCTAAATTAATGGGAAATATCATTTTCAACACAAAAAAGATGAAGCTAAAATTTTGGGTTTAAAAGAGAAATATATTTTGGAAAAATATTCTATAATACCACTTTTACATATTAGGCCATTAAATGGGTCTACAGTGTACAATATATTGGAGAGAAGATTATGGAGCCCAAATTTTACTCCTTATGCCAATAAAAATGAATCACCTCTCATTAAAAAAATGTTTGAAACTAATTTTTTTTGTTTTCTATTTTATTTTTTTCATATTCAATGTAATAGTACTATGAATTTTTAATCTATCGTACTCTTAATCTTCATCTCATTAACTTATTTTCATATTTTTTGTTTCCTCTGTTTTCTTCTCCACTGTGATCTCTTATACTCATGATAATAAGTAAATAATTTTTTGTTGTTTCTAAAGGATAAATCCAATTTTTGACCAAATTCATTTTAAATTCATTTTTATTTTTCCTCACATTTATTGAGTTAGGTTGAGGGGGATTGGATTGGGTAATGTGCCTTTGTTAATATTATCATCATGAATTTAATATAGTGTGTCCATTATTTAAATTTGAAACTAATACAGAGATGATGATGGTTCATAATGGGTGTTCTCCATAGAGGATATCATTTTTGATTAGAAAATTTTTTTCTACATCTATTCTTTTTTAATTGAATATATACAAATATATATACATGTTAATATTTATTTCATAATTCAATAACAATTCATTATATTATTTACTTTAATATTAGTTAAAATATAAATAGTCACAATAGTAATTTTATGTTGTGTGAGCTAGCTCCTTGAGACCGAACATGGGTTTGCACTATTTTTATTTCATAGATAAATAAAATATTTACTAGATATTCATGAAAAATAATTTCACATAAACTTGGAGATGTTTCCATGGAGGCACAACACTTTAAGACTTTTTTCACAAAAAAATCAAAAATATTAGGAAAATTATAAATATTTTTTAAAAAAATTCAAATGATTGTATCAATAAATAATGCAACAATTACCTGTCGGTTAATGATACAATTAATATCTAATTGTTTTCCATTTAGTATGGTGTTTAAATATTTATTATATTGGTGATTTTTTTAGGGAATCAAATAATGGAGAGTGGGTATTCAAAGACTTCATAGTTGGCCTGCGGGAGGACATGAACAAACAAATTATTGAAGTGATGGCTCGAGAGATGACTCAATTCTCCCATTACTTTCAAAAAATATATCACGTGTCCAAGGTACAAGATGATTACCACTTATTAATCCATGACTTGTTGAATGAAATACATGTGTTTGAGGACCAAATCGAGATCCATCATCAAACCATCCATCTCAAAGATGAAATCAATGAGTACCATACTGAGCCAAAGTGGGTACATGATGAGGAAGGCATTCTTACTGGGATATGTGTGGGATAAAAACAATATGTGGATAAATTATAGAATTATTATGATGTATAATATGATCCCCCAATGCCCTAAAATGTAGAATAGATACTACCATTTTCATCACTCTATCCCTGGAAGATGAAAATTTGATGAAAGGATGGAAGAGCCTGACTACATAATTACATCCACTAAGACTGACTATTAATAAGAACTCATCATTAAATAAGTGATTGAATAAGATCCAACTGAAGGAGTTGTAATGTTCTTAGGATATATTTTGTCTAATTTAATTCAATCGGATTTGATTATAAATCCTTAGGATTCTGAATATCTATATTTGGTACTCCCTTTTGATTCAATAGAGTAAGATGAAGAAACTAGAACATTACCTATTAATGAACACATGATGCTCCCAAATATTGATTAAAATATATTTGAGGAATCTCGTGAATAAATAAAATTAATTAATCTTAAGGATATCATGGAATTTTGAAAGGGATAATATTTTTGATAATTCAAATCGAAATTTTTTTCAAGTCAAAAGACCTTCTTGCATTGCCTTTGATTATTAAAGTCATGAGGCCCATATTGATCTAGATCTCTAAAAGGAAGATAATTTGCACAATTATCAACCAAGAAGGACTATGATTTATAATTATTCATACCCCCTCCATGTATGTAATTCCTAAAAATAAAGGGGGATTATCTGGTGTACATTATCTATGGATAATTATTCCATAAGATGGAAGAGTATGAATCTGGGAAAAACACACATAATGGTTCTAGTCTAGGAAACATAATCCACCAACTGACTATGGATAATTGCTATTACATCCCTATGGTGGAAGTATAAATTCATTTTCCACTAGGGGATTATACCAATAAGTATCCCTTTTACATTCTTTCTACAAATATAGATTTAAATTTCATTATTAATATTAGTCTAGCATGTAGACCACCCCTCTTATCTTTTTAAGCTTAAATTACAAGATCTCTGTTCTTAATTATGTAATTTTATTTTATATGTTCAGGATGGAATAATGAAATCTCAAACCAACTGAAGGAAGAGGAATAATATTCATTGGAAAGGTATTTTACTTTTATTATTTTACTTTTAAACACCTTTCATTTTCTTCATCTAAAAATATGTTTTTAGCTTTAAATTGGAATTGTATTCCCTCATTTTAATCATTCCTTTCATTATACATAGTGGTGAAATTGGTTTATTAGGAATCCATTTATTCCATGTTTTATATTTCAATGATAAAGATATTTAATGTGTAAAAAAGGGAATTGGATTATTGAAGTGAAAATGGATAAAAAACAAGGACTCGTGATTTGAGGTAATTAATAAATTCTTGAAAATGAACATTCCAAAATATTATTAATCCTTAAAACTTCTAAAATTCATGTTAACTGATTTGTTATTATCAATGATACCATGGGTTATTACACCAAACCATATTTCTCATTATTTAGAATATTTCTAGACCAAGCACTTCAAATTTACTATTGAGAATATTTCTTCAGTGGTCCTAGGAAATGTCACCTACCATAACAGGGATTTGAAATTGTCAAAATAATGAATATAAAGAAACACATTTAAATTTTTTTAGGTAACATTTGATAAACCTATTATATATAAAAGACCACATTTAAATCAATCCATATTTAGCCCATAGAGACCATGATGAAGCATTATTGGAATGATACATGTTTCAATCCATTTGTATCCATTCGTACTCTACTCTCAATATTTTTAGGATATTTTTAAAATGATGATTGGGGGTTAATGAAATCATGGTGGATTTAATGAAATGATTTCTAAAAAAAGTGATGGGGTAATTATTGTGGGTATAATTTAAGGTTGTTAATTCATTCATTCTAACTCCCCAAACATAGAAACTAAATGTTGGTGAATTATTTTATTAAATATGTATGATTATAATAAATAAAATCCTAAAGGACTGATTGGATTAGCAGTCATTAAAAATGTATTACATACATGAACTATAAATTACAATGAAAAACATTAAATAAAACATAGATAATATTTTGATAATTATATTATTCTCATAGGCTAAACCTTCAAATCTATTATAACACACATATTAGCATAAGGGAAAAATTATAAGAAAGGGGTGAGATAACGTTCTCAGTTACGATAAATAATACAATGGAAGAAATCCTAAATAAGAATAAACATTTAAGGCGAGGTATATAATTGATACAGAATACTTTTAAACATAATCTTGAGCATAATATCAAAAGAATAAATCAAATAATTCCATATTAACATTCACATTGATATTTTAATAGTTGAATAATCACATGTAATTCCAATAACTAATTTCATACTGAGGAAATTTATAATGACAAACATCATAAACAAATCATCTAGGATTTACCCAATACACCATATATAAAAAGGAAAAACCCAAACTACATTGTCTCACGAGACCTGCCAATGCATTGATGGGATATAGTAAGCACCACCAATCATATACTATTTTAAATTCTTTCAACATTTTAAAAGGGAAAAACATATCCAATATAACCATTCATATTGAAACAATAATATGACATTTTAATACATTAAAAAAACCATGGATGATATCAAAATTGAGTATCCACCATCAAACATATCTCAAAACCTTCAATACAATATGATAGATTGTATCATGATATATCTAATTAAATTAAAAATAAAATCCCACAGATTATTTTGACATAGATGAAAATAATCTAATAAAATCATTAAAAACTTATTGAGAGAAATACCTTGTTTTATTGAAATTATTTTAAAAGTGGCGTAAAATTTTAAAAGAAAAAAATTCCAGTGAAAATAATCCTTTAAGATTGTAATGTAATATTTTGCATGACATATATTTTAAAAAAAGAAAATTCCATCTGTAGTTTCTTGAAAAGGACATAATATACATTGTTTTGATCATAAAAAAAAAGATTCCTTTTAGTAAAAATTATTAAAGGTTAATCTACTGTAATAATGAATTAAAACAATTGTAAATGAATCAAGTGATAATTTTTAAAAAAAAATTAATAAAAATTGAAATTGATGACAAATATGTTCTAGTAAATACTTATGTATATACAGCCCCGAATAATAACGAGATTTTGAAATTAACCCTTAAAATATGTCAAATTCACTCTGTATGTGTCCAGAACTCATGTATATTGGTCTCAAACAAATTATTGAAATGTAATAGAATAATTATAATGATTAAGACATCATATATTATTATTTTATGGAACTATATTACTCATTTAATAACAATTCCTATTTAAAGCAACGTTTCAAGTAATTACTACTTTTCTTATCATACGTGTTTTGACTTGTTATTCTTGATCCTATTACATAGATCATGATTTACATACATAAATAATGTAAAAAATGATTTATATATAATATATATTCAGTATTTATATATATATGATATGAAATTGAAGACACAATTAATGGAGATTGTATGATCAATGTACGCATTAACATCATTTCTATTTTCTTATTGTATTTAATAGGAAAATGTAAATAACATGTGTGTGTGTGTGTGTTATTCCAATATAAATATAATTTCTTCTATTTATATTAATTAATTATATAAATTTTAATATTCATTATTGAATGGTTATCGTGGAGAATCAATCTCATTGCATCATTGAGATTGTAGGTGGTATGCACGCATGAGCGACAATATCATTCCCTTACTAGTAAAGTCGTAAATAATTGGATGGTTTATTAATTATAAAGTATAAACATCATGTAATATTTATTATTGATATTTATTATATTCATAATTATATCCATCCAAATATATTGGTGATGAAAATAAAATTACACGACAACTTGTGGATGATAAGCCTCACGTACATGTGCATGATGATATTTTTTTATAGGATGGACAAATGGAGGAATTTCGTTGTCCCATTTTCATAATAAAATATAAACATATAGATTATTCAAGATTTATTAGTTTATTTTTTAAACAACATAGGAATATGAGGTATAAGATGAAATTATATTAAATGAATTGGTAAAACAAATACAATTTATTCAGTGGTCATTATTTGGATCTCCTCTTAGGGACACTAGGGTTGGTATTTTTAGAATACCAGGACCACCAAAACAAAACTAATAATATTGGTAGGATAAATTTTTAGGGTCTGTCAAATATATAAGGATAAAAGTGTTGTGATTATATGAGGGAGGAGGTACCCTTTATAATTTAGGTGAGGGGAACTTTAGGAAACTCTCAAAATATTAAATTAATTTAAATTCAATTTTTATTTGAAACTGATTGAAAATGATTCATTTCGAATATAAGATGAATATGGCTTGAAAACCACCATAAAACTATTTCTATATAGTTAAAGGTCACAATATTTACCATATTTTTTACTTTAACCCTTAGTTAAACTGATTACCGTGAAAAATTATATTTTTACTCTTTAGGGTTAATGTAGTTAATATAAAATGAATAATGAACCCCAAATAGATCATTGATAGAATATTTAACCTTTTTATTGTTAATTGGAAACATTTAAATTTTTATGTATGTTATATCATTTTATTACATATTATTTAATTTAAAGTATCAATTATGTTAATTTTGATACTATTTGTTATTTTTGATTAAAATATCCTAATAATCTGATAACACCAAACAAAAACGCCTAATAAATACCTAATTTTCCTATAAATTTATTAAATGAAATTAACTCTCTCAAAATTTATTTATTTTAATATTTTTAATATCTTTTAACTTATTCATCAATTATTTAAATAATTACTACATCATCATTAAATCACCATTTACGATAACTATTTTATAATTAAAAATCAAAAATTAATTATCATGATGTAGATACAAATTTTATATATCAAATGGATATTTATAGTCTAATTTAACTTTTTTATAACCATATATTAAAAATTATATAGATGTTAAAATTTTTAGTATGACATTTTAAACATATCATTAAATTAAATATAATAAATGTTATACTCTCACTCAAGTGGATTAAAAAGGATATAATTTCAGCAGAAGGATTATTTTTGGTGAAACACACTTATAAAATGAAATTATGATAAATGTTAGGGTAATTTTGTAGTATCATAATATTATTTTTACCATTAATTACCTGATTTATCCTTAACCATTGTAAATATATATTTACATAAGTTATTATTCATATTATTCAAAAATTAATTTGATCATATTTGAGTCCAAAAATAATTTTAATTAAAACCATGTATAACTATGTTTCTAAATTCAATTCATATATGTGGATAAATTAAATTTAATGAAAATCCCATAGATGTTGTGAGATATTGAGTTTTTAAAGAAATGTTCAATTGTTCAATATGTTTTGTAACTAATTTTAATGAGAAATTGATTTTAATTACCTACATTGGGTTAAATGATAAAAAATGATCATATTATATTTGAAACTTGTCAAAAATATAATTTATCACTATAAAATATTTTGATGGAAAAAAATTTCAATTAAAAGTTATTATTTTTTAATATTCATCAAAACGTTAAACTCCTCAGGAAAAAAAATTTCAACCAATGTAAATTTTCATATCCTGAATTAAAATAAAATGTTTATTAATTCAAATAAAATGTATTGATGTGTCAAAAATTGGATTTAAAATTGATTCTCCATTAAAATATGATAAAACCACCATTAGAAAAATATTGTCTTTATGGCATAAAATTGGATTCATTATTATAAAATTCATATAAAATAATTTGGATAAATGTCAAAAAAATCATTAAATATATAATATATAAATATAACAATATGGTTAATAGTATTCATTCCCTTCAGTGTATCTGCTAGGTTATAATAGTCATGCTAAAATAATGATATTTAACTATATATCACTGTTCATTTAAAAATGGTGTTGTGTGAATCATAATCTATTAATGTGATTAAATTAAAAATGATACACTCCATAAAATATTAGGGTGTTTCATTCTACCCTACAATAAATTTTTTCCTCGTAATTTGAACTCAGGATCTAAAAATACGTGTTTGACTTTTCGGAATATCTTTGATGAAATCCCAAATTGAAAAAATGATTCATGAGGCCACCACATTAAAATAATCAAGGGAAGTATGAATGTAACTAGCCATAAAACATATTGGGGTTCCATATAGTAAAACAAGGACATATAAGATAAATCTGAGCATTATGTTCTAATAGAAATTGATAGAGAACATGGTCAAGAGAAAGATAACAATCACAAAGCTATAAATCTGTGATGATATATATGACCATTTTAATTATTGGAAAATAAGCTACATAGATAAAAAAATTCAAGATATTTCCACTACATTTAAAGAATTCATTTACTTAATAGACTAAGAACATAAGGAAACAAGCTTACGTGACAAGTATAGTTTCATAATTTAATCAATTTCTTCCACAAAGATGTCATTTCCTCCAAACGTTGAGTATTTAAGATGAATTTTTCATTTCTGAATCACTTTTATAAATCCTAAGATCCCCATGTCATTTACTCATCCTTTAAGTGTTATCAAAACCAATGTGTTTTACCAAAGATATCCAATTTGATAAATCAACCTTCAACCCCAATTAATAATATTATATGTTTAGAATAGTCTATTTTATCATTAAGTCTCAACCAAAACATATTTGTTCAAATTAAAAATAAAAAAATTTATATACAGGGTCACTAATTTCCAAAATCAACATAACATTATATTTTTCCCAGACAACATTGGGCAGATCTCTTTGTCACATACCAAATATATGAATTCGTTTACCACCATAAAACATTAATGAAAACATAAATGATTCCAAATACATAAATAAGAATTATTATAGTATAATATTTATATATTACATGGTTATTATAAAAATAATATAATTACATTATTCTTGAATATGAAAATACAAATAAAGTCATTATTCCATTTTTACTATTGTATCATCATAAAATTAGAGTAGATTCATTTTCCTTTTTTAAGTAATATTTCTTTGTTTTTTGGGACATTCGTTTTCATTGTTCTTCATATAATTATAGTTGGAAAATATCACATTGACATCTACTTTACTTACCCTAAAATCACGATCCTGGTGACCTTTCTCTCCATAGTTTTAACAAGCATACATTCCCTTCAAGAATGTGTCTGGGTTTTTCTACCCACAATTATCACTTGTAGGAAAATCCTTATTTCCCCATTTCCCGTTATCTTCCACTTACAATATCATTATATTATTATATTTATATCAAATAAATACATAAGATATAGATAATTCATTCTCATTCAGGATATCACATTAGACTATATCATCACATGATATGAATGTTTGGGAGATCAATTCCTTTTGGATGAATGGATTTAACCCTTCAAAGAAATGATCAAATCTTACATCATGGTGTACTTATGTAGTCCATATAATTAAATGATATTCTAGTGAATTTGGATTCATATATAGTAACATTTTCATCTTACTATTACTTCATACTCATAAATTGCCTCTATATATTCACCTGTTGTTAATTTGGAAAATATTGATTCATAAAATTTCCTTAAAATACTTCAATTCCATTAGTGAAATTTCTTCCACTACCTTAGTGTTTTGAATCAATGAGTACCATTGATTTTCTTCTCTATAAATATTATAAACTACATGGAAAAATTACCTTTTCTTACTTCCCGATGAGGGAAATATCTTTTCTGAAGAACTTATTAATTTCTCATCCACAAATGGATTAATGGTCCCATTGAATGTTGGAGGTCGTTGTCTCGTGAAGTTATCTAACATTGTTCCTCCACATTTAAGATCATGATTCTCCATATAGGTATGCTTATTGTTCATAACATTAGTCATGTGTCTCAGTATAGTTATATGTTTTTCAGCACTGGTTATAGTTCTAGCTTATACGTCATTATATTTAAGTAGAGGGAACTCCCTACTTGGATTACATGAGTTGATCAGATTTCCATTCCTTCCACTATGTTCTATTTTCTAAATAATTTAATATCCTATATTGGATCATAACATCATGATCCATAATTTATTATCACAAAACTAGGGAATCATGTAACCTAAATTGATAATTTTGGTGATACTAAACTCTAAAGAATTGAAGTGGTTTGTTTAGAGACGTATATATTTTGAAATCATTATTTATGTTTTGTAATGAAAATGTGAAATATCCTAATAATGTCTCTTAGGAGTGTTTAACCAGGTGCATAATAAATCTTGTTCTCATGTACTGGGTTTCACAAAGTTGGGCTTGACTCACCTTGTTAGATTTGATACCCTATGTACATCTGTTCTAGAACCATGTTCACTTGTAGTTTCCAGACAGTGATGTATTGATAGGAAGAACCACATAATCTCTATATTCCAAATAATTCTATGATGTTCTACTATGATTATCACCATGTTCACTTATACTTTCCAGACACATATTTATTGATTAGAAGAACCACATAATCTCTATCATCCCATAATTCTAGGATGATATTATATGATTATCCTCAAATATTATCTTATGGGTATGTTTCCTAATCTATTATTTATAAATATTATTTCCAAGGCTTATATTAAATTTCCCTTGATACTAAATATTATTCCATGACCCAATAATCCATGATCCAAATAATTATTTTATTACATTTGCATGATTACAAGAAATCAAATCTTGAAGGATGGATCCCTTTAGCAGTCTAGGAAAATAGATTATATATATGAATCGTACATTACATTTCAAAACATAAAATAAAACAAAGATAATCCTTTGGGAAAATCATTATTATCTGATAATAACCCTTCATATATGTCACAATACACATATTAGCATCCTAGGATAATAAAACATAAGAAATGGGTGAGATCAGATGCTCAGTAAGGGTAAATAATACAACAGAAGCTATCACAAATAATCATAATAATTATAGGAAAGGTATATATGTAAATATAAGCCTTTTAAACATAAATTTGAGCACATTATAACATTAATAAATCAAATAATTCTAGAAAAACAATCACATGGATATTATACTTGTCAAATTATAATTTGTAATATTAATAATTTATATCATAATGAGGGAACACATCATTCCAAACATCATTAACATACCTTCAAAACTTCTTCAAAGACACCAAATATAAATAGGTAAAAAGATAAACTATTTTATCTTGTGAGACCTGCCGATGCATTAAGTGGCTATAGCAGGCCCCACCAAACTGTTACTAAGTCCAATGCATTCCTCGTATTAAAATGGTGAAACATAACCAACATAAACATTCATACTAATACTATCATATGACTTGTTAATACATTAACCATAAACCATGAATAATATAAAAATAGCACATCCACAAAAAAACATATCATAAACCCTTCAATACAATATTATAGATTGTCTCATAAGAAATATACTTTAAATTTTCATAAAATCTAACAAAGCATATTGACATAGATGAAAATAATCTAATAAAATAATTAGAAACTCATTGAGTGAAAACCACCTTTTATATTGAAATTATTTTAAAAGGTGTGAAAATTAATAAAAGAAAAAACTTTTAGTGATAAAAAACTCTTGTAATAGTGTATTGGATGCTTTGATCATGTTGTTAAAGTTAAAGAAATTACAATTCCTACATTAATTGTAATATAATGTCATAAAGTACATCATTTGGAAAATGACAAAATTATTTCACTCAAAACATTATATAAAAAGTAAAAATTTGGTAAAAATTACATTAAAGTATTATATAATAATCATAATAATATTTCAAAATACATTTTTAAGAAACATGTACATGGATGATAAATATACGCAAATAAATACTTTTATTTAAACAATCTAGTATAAAAATGATACCTGGAAATTAACTCTTACAGAAGGACCAATTACTAATTATTGTGTATGAAACTTCTATATAATGGTTTTAAAGATGTTAGTTACCTTTAATATATTCTTAATAATATTTATGATATCACATATGACTCATTTATGACATTATATTAGTAGTTTATAAACAATTCCATGTTAAAGCAACGTTTCGGCTAATAACTTATTTTTTTATCATACATCTTTTGACATGACATTATTGATCCTATAATGTAGATAATAATTTAATTACTAATAGAATGTAAAAAAATGATTTATATATCATATATATTTGTTATATAAATATATATAAATGATATTAAAGGTAATACATCGTTCATGGAGATGGTAGGCCATATGAACCCATGAACGTTGTTTTTTTCTCATCATACTGAATAAAAGGAGGAAAATGACATGTATGTATATATTTATATATATTATTCCACAATAATTATTATTTCATATATATATTTATATATTTATATATATATATTCATTATCTAAATTATTATCATCATTTCTGAATAATTAACATGAAAAATAAATCTCATTGCGTCTTGGATACGACTGGTCGTACATAAGAATGAGAGATAATATAATTCCATTAATGGAATAGTGGAAAGGAATTTGAAGGTATATTAATTATATAAAATAAATTCCATTACATATTTATTATTTATTTCATTATATTTATCATTATACCCATGAAAATAATGTATCTGTGAAAATATAATTACACCATAGTGTGGAGATGGTATGCCCTACAGACGAACGCAGGGTGATATTTTATTCATAGGATGGATAAAAAGAGGAATTTTTTCTTAATAATCATAATAAAATATGAAAATATATTTGATACTACATTTATTATTTTTGTATTTAAACAAAAATATGCAGATAATGAAGACATATAAATGATATTAAATTAAATGGTAAAACAATTTCCCCTTATTCGGTGGTCTTCATTTGGATCTCCACTTAGGGATACTGGGGTTTGTATTTTTAAAAAAATCGGTCCTCAAGAACATAAATATTAATATTATTAGGAGAAATGGGCATGGATTTGTAAAGATAAAATCCTCAATATGGTGTGGCTATGTGAGGTAGGTTATACCCTTTTATAATTGAGATGAGGGACACTTTTCTGAACTCTCAAAATATTAAATTAAAATCAATTTATTATTGATTTAAAGTAGATACAATTTGATTTATTTAGAATATAGGATTATTATTGGTTTAGAACCTCCAAATAAATTATTTTTAGACATATTTTTGTCACAATATTAAACATATTTTTGGATTTAACCCTTAGTAAAACCATTTCTCTCTTACCATGAGAAGTTGGGTTTTTACTCTTTAGGGTTAATATAATTACTATAAAATGACAAACAAATCCCAAATGGGTCTTTTATGACATATATATCCTTTTTATAGTTATTTGGACTAATTGTAGTATTTATGTATTTTATATCTTTTAATAAAATATTATTTATTTTAATGTATCTTTTTTGTCAATTTTGATACTATTCATTCTTTGATTTTTTTTAAATATCATATCAACATGATAACTTTGACCCAAAACACAAAATAAATACCTAAAATTTATATGTTTTCTAGAAGATTCTTTTATGAAATTAACTATCACAAATTTTATTTATTATATTATTTTTAATATCATTTATTTGATTCATCCATTATTTAAATAATTACTTCATCATAATTATGTCACAATTTAATTTAATTTATTTTAAATTAAAATTTATAAATAAATTATCCTGATGTAGATGTAAATTATAGATTTTATATGAAAATTATAGTGAAATTTAACTTTTTTATTACCATATGTTATAAATGGTCTATTTATAAAAATATTCGTATGAAAATGTTAACATATTTTTAAAACAAATATAATAAGTGTTATAATCTCACCCATGTTGATTAAAGATGTTATAATTTCTTCCTAATGATGATTTTGGTCCAAGACCTCTTAAAAAATAAAATTTGGAAATTTTTTTGGGTAATTCTATAGTATCAAAATACTAGTTTAAACTTCAATTACCTGATTTAACCTTAACCATGGTAAATGAAATGTTTCTAAAGTTACTATTCATAAAAAACAAAATATATGATGATATTATTAGACTCAAAATATAATAAAGATTAAAACCAAGTATATTCATGTTTCTAAATTCAATTCATAGAAGTGTCAAAATTAATTTTAAAGTAAATTTCACAGACATGGCGAGAATGTTTTTTTTAAAAGAAATGCTCAAGATGTTAGTAATTTATTATAAATAATTTTAATGTGAAATTGATTTAAATAACCTATAATTTATTAAATAATAAATTCATTATCTATTTATAATTTAAAACCATTCAAAAATATTATTTTACACTATAAATTATTTTTATTAAAAAGTTGTTTTCAATTAAAATTTATTATTTTCACTATTTATCAAAACATTATACTTATCATAAAAAATACCAAATAGTCAGCCACGTTTTTTTTCCTATATCCTATTTTCAAATAATGATTATATTTAGTCAAATAAAATTTATAAATTTGTCAAAATTTTGATTTAATATAGGTTCCCCATTAAAAGGCGATACAACCACATTTAGAAAAATATTGTCTTGTAATGCATAAAATTTTGTTCATTCTTATTATATGTATATAAATAATTTGACTAAATTAAATATGATGTAATTAAATATCTAATAAAAAATTATAATTTTATGAATACTATTCATTCTTGTTGATGCAACATCTTGGTTATAAAAGTCATGTTAAAATAATGATATTTAATTTTATATCAGTGTTCATTTAAACTTGGTGTTATGTGTAACATATTATTTCGAAGAGGTTAAATTTAAAAAGAGACATACAATAACATATTGGGGTGTTACATTCATTATACTTCAATGTTTTCCCCTATTTAATTAAAATAATAAAAATAAATTAAAGGAACCAAAAATGAGGAAAAAATTTGGGATTTGGGAAAACAATCACCATTATTATCCCTATGATTTTTATCATATCTGGTTAGGTGGTGTATGTAAGTTTTATTAATGAAAAACTGTGTAAAAAAATTCCATGAAAATGTTATTTGAAAAAAACAAAAAACATAAAAGTAAAAAAAAAAATTCTATAGTGTGCACAAATCATTCATTATTCTTTATTTGATCATAACCATTAGTTTGAGTTTTGGGGAACTATAAGTGGATACTTTTAAGGTGAGAATGTTCTATCCATTATAATTTTGATATCACGGACATTAATTTAGAGATTAACCTCCTCCTTGAGTTGTAATTATTTATTCCTAACAACCTTAATCCTCAGACTCATTAGAGCCCTTAATGCAAGTCCTATTGATTTCATGGGTTTTTTATCATTACAAAGTGGAAAAAAATTTATATTAAAATAATATGTATAAGGTCAATTTATTCATGATATTATCATAACTATAAATGAATAAATATCATTTGTGATGAGTGAAAATTTTCAAAATAGTGGTATGTCGTGATTTTCCATGTTTAATAATAATGAATTACGGAGTTTGACTGAATGAGGGAATAAGTTACAGAATTTCCAAAAGATAAAAAATAAAAATACATGTATTTGTTGTTTCATTTAAAAATATGAAATTTAATACATGTTATATATAGAAATTGAAATTTTATTTTTCCATTTATACTCATTTTGTAACGCCCCGACCCTAGTTTCCCAGAGTCGGTGCATTATTAAATATCATTGGCATGATAATAAACGATTATGTATCAAAAGACCTATTATCATAGTAGCCTTGGTAGTACTAGATACATTCATATGTTTTACATTAAATTATAAAATGATAAACTACAACAACATTTTCCCCATAGACCACACTCATATCCCATTGAATATCCATGCAGGTCAGTTATAATATAATTCTTCGCATCATATGAATAATAAAACATAGAAAAGTGTGAGCTCATATGCTCATTAAGGATAACAATATAGAAGACACATTCATAAATATGAATAAATATTTATGGAAATGTATAAAAATAAAACAAGAGCCTTTAAAACATAAACTTATTCATTATATGGAAAATATAAATCAAAATAATGTCATTTACTTACTCACATGGATATTCTAGTAGTAGAATAATCAAATAAAATATCAATGGTCACTTTCATAATGATGGAATGCATTATTCCACACTTCATTACCACATTTTCAAGGCCTTATTCCAAGACTATAAATAAAATTTTGTCATAGACTTGTTCCAAAACAATAATTTTCTAATGAGATCTACTGATGCATCGAGGAGCGATAGAGGTCTCCACCCGTCACTTACTAAGTCCAATACATTCCTCATTTGAATAGGTTTATACATAACATAAAAAATCGTATTAAAAATAGCGTACAAAATTTAAATACTTTATCCAAATACCATGAATGGTATATAAATTACAAATCCATAGTAAAAAATATCACATAATAGTCAATACAATATGGATGATTTGTATCATAATAAATCAAGTTCAAATAAGTCTAAAATCCATCAAAGCATGTTGACATATATGAAATGAAAATTATTTGAATGAGATGTATCATTCAATTTTGAAACTATTTCAAAGTAAAATAATTATTAATGAAAACATTTATTTTTAAAATATTCTCATAAGCATGTATGGGAAGCCTTGATGTAGTTATAATAGTGGAAAATTGCTACACCCACCATATAAGTTAAAAACATTCATTCCTTAATTTTGTCGAAAAGGTCATAAAGTACCTTGTAAGGAAAATGATAGAAATATTCCTTTCAAACCATTTTTTACAAAGATACAAAAGTGTATAAATGACATTAACCCATAGTAAAAACAATTTTTAAATATATTTTTATGAAACATGGATGTGGTGTAAAAGAGGTCCCAGTAAATAATTACGTATAAACAACCTCGGATAATGAAGAGATTTTATAATTAACCCATACCTTGTACTTTTCCTTGGTTGAGGGTATGTTAACCTCTTGTATAATAGTCAAATAATTGTTATTAAATTATAAAATAACCATATACATAAATATGATATCATATATGATCCTATAATATTGCTTTGTTAATAATATTTTAGTATTATTTGTCGTTTCGGGTGTTAACTAATTCGTTTTCCTTTATATACATGGTTTCTTAAGATATGTTTTTATGGATTGGATGAATTTTATTCATATCCGTAATTATATTAAGTTCTTTAAATACTTTTTTTAATCATAAAATGATAATTATTCTTGAATGATTATTATGGTTAAATGAATCTCATCGTGTTCGTGGAGACAGTAATCCGTACGTATGCACAAGTGAAAATGACATTATTATGATATTATAATCATCCTAAAATGGATGGTAAATCATATATAAATAATAATTAACATGTTATATCTATTATTGACATCAATTTTTCATAATTTTTATACCCATATAAATAATAATGTATTGAATATCAACTACACCATGACGTGGAGACGGTAAGTCGTACGTACGCACATATGGTGACATGATATTCATATGATGGATAACATAGTGAATATGGTTTTACTATTTTTATAATAAAATCAATGTATATATAATATAGTAGATTTATTATTTTATAATTTAAAAAATAATGAAATTGAAAGTGGAAAAAGAAGAGAACATTAAAGGGGTGATGAAATATTTACCTCATCTTCGGGTTCTTCTTTTTGATTTGATCAAACAGGATCCATTGGTTGGATTTCAGACTAAATTAAGGCCTCTAAGATGAAAATAGGATAGTTTATAGAATATTTAGGCAGGGGTCGGCCGATCCAAATGGCTATGAAGGTGTGAATTTGAGAGAAGGTTAAGTGCCCATTTATAAGAGAGGTGAGGGTCACTTTAGGAAAAGCTTGAAATATTATTGTATAATAAAATTATTTTCAATTTCTGATGGCCCTTACATTATTTATTTCGAGTATATGGCGCGACGAGTCAAAATCCACTCATCCAACAGGTTTTAGATAGGTTTGGGTCACTATATAAACCTTTTATTTTATATTTAACTTTTAGTTAAATATTATTAAATTTACCATGACTCTTTGTATTTTTATATTATATGGTTAATAAATATACTATAAACATCCAAGATAACCTCAAGTTGTTCATTAATGGAATATATAGTATTATTTAATCCCTTTTTTACTATTCATTTATTTTTAGTAATATAATAACAATTAATAATTTAATATTTGTTTTAAAAACTCTTTAATGTTAATTTGGGCACTATAGGGTATTTTGTTTTTGATAAATTCATGAAAACATTATTAGTTAAAAAAATAATTTAATTAACCCTATAATGTCATATTAACCTATAAAATTATGGTGATACCTTGAATGGTTCAAATTAGATTTATTTGGATATTTATAATATCAATTATTTTATTATTTCATTATTAAGGTAATTAATGAATCATAATTGTGTGATAAATAAATTTAATTATATAAAGTATAAAAATTATAAATAAAATACCATTATGTAGGAAAACTTTTTATCTTTCTAATTAATATTTATATTCAAATTTATCTTATATATTACTCTATATTGAAAATTGTTTAGTTATTTAATATTGATTTTAAATCTTTTAACTCTTGTTTAAAATAAATTATAAAAAATGTCTTAATCTAATCCAAGTTGACCAAAGAGGATTATATTTTATTCATAAGGTTTTTTTTGTCGAATTATAATTATCCAAAAAAATTATGTCAAGATTTATGGTAATTATGTTATAATTTTTACCCTTAATTAACCTATTTACTTTTAACCGTGGTAAATAAAATTCTAAATGTGGGTGTTACTATTCATAACAGCTATTTTGATTGGTCGTGGTGTGTTAGAACTCGATGTTTCAAACAATGTATGATTATTGAATTATTCAAAGGGGAGTGTACCATGGAAGGTTGGGGTGTTACATTCATCCCTCTCTCAAATAATTTCATCGTCGAAATTTCAAGAATATTACTGCACAAAAAGACTCATGTGGTTCTTCATCGTAAGTACCTTGGGTTCCCACACTGCCTCTTCCATCTTATGGTATTTCCATAGAACTTTTACCATATGATTCGTTTGGTTTCTCAACACTTGTCCTCTGGTATCCAGAATCTTGACATGCTCTTCACAATAAGACATATCGGTTTCTAGTTCTATTTCTTCATTGGTGATTACATGCATTGGGTCAGGCATATATTTTCTCAATAGTTATACGTTGATCACATCATGAACTTTGGAGTGACTTGGAGGAATTGCCAACGGTAATCTACAACCCCAATTCGTTCTAGAATTTAGAATGGTCTGATGTACCTGGGATATAGTTTACCTTTCTTATTGAATAGTATAACACCCTACCATGGAGATACCTTCATGAAAACATGATCTCATACATGAAATTCCAAATCATTACTTTAGTTATTTTCATTTATCTTTTTCCAAAATTGAGCCTCTTTGAAGTGGGTTTGGATAACCTTCACCTTTTGCAATGTTTCCTCAACATGTTCTGGGCCTGCAAGTTTTCTTTCACCAACATCATCACAACATGTTGGTGTTTGACATCTCTTTTCATATAATGCCTCATATAGTGCCATCTGAATACATGAATGGGATCTATTGTTATAGGAAAAATCTACAAGTAATAAATATTAATACCACATACCTTGAAAGTCTAGTGAGGAAGATCTCAAAATGACTTATAAGGTTTGAATAGTCCATTATGATTTTCCATCTGTTTGAGGGTGGAAGGAAATGCTCAAATGAAGTTAAGTATCCAAAAGATTCTTGAAGACTTTCCCAGAATCGTGATCTAAAATTGGGATCATGATCACAAAAAATCGATAGGGTTACTCCATGATGTATTAAAACTTCATTAAAATATAATATTGCTAAACGTTCAAGTGGTTAATATTCTCTTAAAGCATGAAAATGTGCTGATTTGGTAAGACAATCAATAATTACCTATATTAAATCATTCCTTCTAGGATTATTTGGTAGTCCCATTACAAAATCCATCGTAATAACATCCCATTTCCACTAAGGTATGGGAAGAGGTTGCATGACTCCTCTAATATGTTGTCTTGTAGGTTTCAGTTGTTGACAAACCATACATCTTGACACAAAATCAGCAATCTACATCTTCATGTAGTCCAAAAAAATGATCCTTCAAATCTCTATACTTATTAGTGATACCTGGGTGTATAGGGAAATTGGAACTGTGAGTATCATGCAAAAAATATCTTTTTATATCAAGTATATCAGGAACACAACGTCTCTTCCCAAATTTCAAAATTCCATCTTCATACACAATGTCACTCAATCTTCCATCATTCACAACTTTAATATTCTTTTAGAACTCTTCATCGTCAGTCTGAAAACACATTATCCTTTCTAGTAATGATGGTTAGGAAACCATTTTATTAACAATTTATGTTTAACCTTCCATGGATATCCCCATGTCCAACTTTAGTACATCCTTGTATTTAGGATCCATTAAACTCTCTTCTTGTTCAGAACTCCATGATTCTTTCTTCTCAAAGCATCTTCCACCTTATTTACCTTCCCCAGGTGGTAGTGTATGGTGCATTCATAATCTTTTAGTAGTTGAAGCCATCATCATTTCCTCATGTTGAGTTCTTTTTGTGAAAAAATATACTTCCAACTCGTATGATCAGTATAAATCTCACATTATTCACCATATAAATAATTCCTCCATATCTTCAGAGAAATGATTAAAACTACTAACTCAAGATCATTAGTGGGATAGTTTTTTTCATGAATTTTTAGCTTCCATGATGCATATAAAATAACTCTATCATTCTTTATAATGTCACAACCAAGTCCATTATTTGAAGCATCGTTATAAATAAAAAACAATAATTCCCCGATGGTAGAGTCCAGATAGAAGCATTGATTAATATTATCTTCAATTATTCAGAACAATCTTCACACACTTTTGTCCAGAAAAATTTAATCCCTTTATGTGTGATCCTGGTTAAAGGGTTAGACCTTTGGGTATAATTTTGGGTTAAGCGCCGATAATAACCTTCTAAACCAATAAAACTACGTACCACAATTATACTTGTCGGTCTTGGCCTTTCATGGATTGACTAGGTTTTAGAATGATCAACAGAGATTCCATCTGTAGTGACAATATGGACATGAAAATAAATCTCCTGAATCCAGAATTCACACATGCTAAACATCCCATATTATTAATTTCTTCTAATAGTATTTAGGATAATACGCACGAGAATTTAATGATCTTCATAGCTATTATAGTATTCAAAAATATCATCAATAAAAACCACTAAAAATACATCAAGTTATTCCTTGAAAACTCTTTTCATTAGATCCACGAAGATAGAGGGTGCATTAGTCAATCAAAAAATCATTACTGTAAACTCGTAATACTCGTACATGGTTCAAAATGCTGTTTTCAGATTGTTTTCCTTCTTCAAACACAACTGATGATAACCAGATAAGAGTTCAATATTTTAAAAATATTGAGCATCATGATGTTCTTTGAATAAATAAACAATTTGAGGTAATGGATACTTGTTCTTTATTGTTATAGCATTGATCTCCTTGTATTCAATGCACAACCTAATAGATCCGTCTTGCTTCTTAACAAAAAGAACATGATCTACCCATGGAAGAACACTACGGTGAATAAATCCTTTATTACTCAAATATTCTAGTTGATTCTTTATCTCCACTAATTCCACAGTTGATGATCTATATGGGGTTTTTGATATGGGCCCTTAACCAAGAATTATGTCAATGGAAAAGTCAATTTCTCATTTTAGAGAGTGTCTAGGTAAATCCTCTGTAAACACATCAATATATTCTTGCACAATAGGTACATAATCTATTTGAACATTCCATTCCTAACCCATTGTTATTTTATTCTCTTACTTCCCAATAATTGAATTTAGTTGAGCTAATAGTGGTGGATCTAGATAAGAATCACATGGTGACATTTATGCTCAAAAGATAAGGTGTTCATTATCATTATGATCAAAAAAAATTAACCTCCTTCTTCATACAATAAATGTTCGCATCATGGAATGAAACCATATTCATATTGAGAATTATATCAATTTCAATCATGGGTTTGATGATGAAATCAGCAGATAAATAAAATTTATATGACTTAATAGGAACTGATTGACAAAACATTGTTGCAATGATTCTTACCTTAAGAGATTTGACTGACAACTCTATTGTTAAGTCAAAGTTGAAATATAAAATTTTCATAGCAAACTAGGATGATATGAAACAATGAAATGATCCAGAATAAAATAATGAATTGGATAAACTAGAGTAAACCATTAAATTATGTTCTATCACATCTTTCGGAGCTTCTATCTTAGGAATAGGGATCACATAAGCTTGGCCTTGGTCCATTGGCCTTTTCTGAGTTATGTTTTCTTGGTTCATAGGACATTCTTTTTCATAATTCCCTATTTCTCTAAAATTGAATCATTCCACCTTGAAATCCTCTTTCTTCCCTTTGCAATCACGATCTTGATGGCATTTTTCACCAGACATGAAATAGACTCTCATTCCCATCAGAAATGTACCAGGGTGATTCTTCCCACATTTACTGCAGGATGGATGTTCAAATTTTCATTTCTACCTATTATTTCTATTTCAAGATTGATCAACAAATATCTTCTTCTATTGCTTTGCTTTATACTCGTAAGACATAGATAATTCATTTTCTCTCTTGATAGCATATCAGACAATATTTTCGTACGATTAGAAGGATTGTGAGACTAATGCTCGATGGAAAAATGGTTTTAACCCATAAAATAATCGATCAATATTACTTATTGGGTATGTTTCATGAATTTATAACCTTCTAAAGTTATCCTCATACTTTAAAAAATTATCATCCTCCTTCTACCTCAGACTCAGTTATTGTCTTTCCCTAAACGCTCGATGGTCATGAGGAATTTATTTTTCTATAAAGAGATATTTAAACTCTCTACATTCAATATTTGATACTTATTTATCTTCCTTTGTGTTCTGAATCAATGACCGCCTTTGATCTGCATCTCCCTTGAGGCGATAATCTTCCATGACAACTTTTCCGCTTTCGCTACTCCAAAAGCGTGAAATATTTTCTCAAAGGAATTTATCCATTGATCAACTACTAATGTATTTTTACTTCCATTGAATTTTAGTGGTTGTTTCCTTCTGATGCGGTCTAACATTTATCCTCCACATTGTGGATCAGGGTGCTCTATACGGGTAAGGTTATTATTCCTATCCTAAGTGAGTTTCCCCAGTATGGTGATAAGATGATCATCCATAGTTGTATCACTAGCTCCACTATAATTATCCTCAGTAGGAGGGAAATCCCTACATGGAGTTGTACATTGATATAGTTTTCATTCCTTTAACTAGGCGCCATTTATAAAAAATGGAATACACTAGAATAGTTTTGGAATCATAATACATAATTCCAAACTTATAACATACATAACATATATTGAACAGTTTATGTTAAGAATCCATAATGATAAAAAATATTTTCATTGAGTAGGAATATACTCATAAATCCTTTATAATGGTTTGTAAATAATATGTGTATTATCCTAAGCTAATCCCCTGGGAGTGGCATATCCAAAAGTGCAGCAAGGCCCGTTGTCGTGTACCAGGTTACCCCGGGTCAAGCCCAAAACTCTTTGTCAGAGTTTTCACTCCTAGGTACATCTATGCCAGAACCTCTTCTACCTGCTCATATCCAGACAGGGATGTATTTCATGGAAAATACAAAAAATATCTACATTACAAAAAATCTATGATGTTCTTCTATAATAATCCTCAAAGTCTAAAATAGTGTAATGTGCTCTAATCAGATTTTATCTAAATCTATCTTGCATGGTTAGTACTAAACATCCTCTGATAAAAATTGTAACACCCCAACCATAGTTACCTAGAGTTGATGTTTTATTACATAACATTGGCATGATCACAAAAATAAAATCTCGAAAGACCGATTAGTTTAGTATATGTTGATGTACTAGATACATTCATAAGTTTTACATTACATTATAAAATGAAAAACTACAACAACATTGTCCCCATAGACCACACTCATATCCCAGAGACTATCCCAGCTAGTCAGTCATAATGTACTTCTTCGCATTTTGGGACAAAAAAAACATAGTAAAGGGTGAGCTCAGATGCTCAGTAAGGATAACAATATAGCCGAAGCCTTCTTAAATAAGCATAAAAATTTAAGGCAATGCATAAAACTAAAACAAAATCCTTTTAAAAATAAACTTCATAAAAATATTTAATATATTAATCAAAATAATTCCATTTACCTACAAGGATGTTCTACTAGTCGACCAATCACATGCAATATCAATATCCACTTTCATAATGATGGAATGCATAATGCTAGACTTCATAACAACATAGTCAAGTCCTTGTTCCATGAATACAAATATGATACTTTCAAGGCCTTGTTCCGAGACACTAGTATGTCTCATGAGTCCAACTGATTTATTGAAGAGATATAGAAGGCTCCACCTGTCACTTAATAAGTCCAATGCATTTCTCATATGAATAGATTCACACATAACATAAACATTCGTATTAAAACTAGCATACAAAATTTTAATACATTATCCATAAACCATGAATGGTATAAAAATAACACGTCCATAGTCAAAATTATCCCAAAACCATCAATACAATATGGATTATTTGTATCATAATAAATAAACTTCAAACATGTTTAGAAACCATCATAGGATGTTGGCATAAATGAAATGAAAACTATTTGAAGGATATAGCTCTTCCTATTTTCAATCCATTTAGAAGTAAAAAAATTATAAAAGAAAACATTTATTTTTAAAATAATATCATAAGCTTTTTAGTGAATCATTTAAGGTGTTGTAACCGCCAAAAATAGATTCACCCTCTATATAATTTAATGAATCATTATTTACATAATTTTGTCGAAAAGGTCGTGAAGTACATTATTTGGAAAATGAAGGAATGATTCATTTCAAACAATTTTATAAAAATTCAAAAACATGTATAAATTACATTAACCCATAGTAATATAAAAAATTCTGAAATATATTTTTAAGATACATGGATGAGGATGATAAAGAGGTCCCAGTAGATAATTACATATAAACAGCCTCAGATAATGAAGAGAATGTAGAATTAGCCCTTACCATGTACATTTCCTTGGTCGAGGGTATATTAAACTCCTGTATAATAGTTAAATCATTGTTATTAAATTATAAAAGAACAATGTACATAAATATGATATCATATATGATCTTTTAATATTTATTTTTTAATAATATTTTATTATTGTCATTGTTTTGGGTGCTAACTGATTTTTTTTTCCTTTATATTCCTAGTTTTGTAAGCCACGTTTTTTATTGATAGGATGTATTTGATTCATATCCTGAATGATATTAAGTTATTTAAATATTATTTTTAGTCATCAAATGAAAATTGTTCTTGAATAATTACAATGGGGAAATGAATCTCATCGCGTTCATGGAGACGGTAATACGTGCATACGCATGAGCAACAATATCATTCTTTTCATATTAAAATCATTATTAAATCGATGGTATATCATATATAAATAATAATTAAAAATTTATATCTTTTATTTACATCAATTATAAATCATTATTAAACCCATCCCAATAATAATGTATTGAATAACAACTACACCACGACGTGGAGATGGTAAGCTGTACGTACGCACGTATGGTGACATGTTATTCATAGGATGGATAACATAATGAATATGGTTGTACATTTTTATAACAACATAAAATTATAATGAATATACTAGAGTTATTATTTTGAAATTAAAAAAACAAATAATGAGGAAGTGGAAGAAGAAAATAACTTGAAATAGGTGATGAAATATTTACCTCTTCTTCTGCTTCTTCCTTTTGATTTGATCAAAAGGGCTCCATAGGTTGGCATTCTGACTGTATTAAGGCCTCTATAATTAAGGCAGATATGTTTATATAATATTTGGTTAGGGTTTGTCTTAGCGAAAAGGCTTTGAAGGTGTGAATTTTGGTGAAGGGGATGTTCCTTTTATAAGTGATGTGACAATCACTTTAGGAAATGCTTGAAATGTTATTTTATAATAAAATCATTTTTGGTTTCTATTGGTCCCAAAATTATTTATTTAGAGTATAATATTTTAATGGATCGAAAACCACTCAAACAATAGGTTATAGATAATTTTGGGTCGCTATGTTAACCTTATCTTTTACATTTAACTATTAGTTAAATAGTATGACATTTACCATGAATCATTGTATTTTTATATTATATGGTTATTAAACATACTATAAACTTCCAAGTGACACTAAAGTGGTTCATTAATGACATATATAATATTATGTAATCCCTTTGTCTGATCCTTAAATTTTTAGGAATGATATATCAAGTTATAATAAAAAAAAATTTTAAAAAAACTCTTTTATGTCAATTTTGACACTATTTGAAATTTTGTTTTTGTTAAATTCATAAAAAAATTATTATTTAGAAAAAAAATCATTTAATCAACCCTATCATATCATAATAACCTATAAAATTTGTGGAAATCATTAAATGTCTCAAATTAGATTTATTTGGATATTTATAATATCAATTATTTTAGTCATTCATTAATAAGGTAATTGCGGCATTATCATTTTGTCATAAATACATTTAATTATCTAATGTCTAAAAATTATCAATAAAATACAATAATTTCTTAAAACATCTTATCTTTATACTTAATATTTATAGTCGAATTTATCTTATGTATAACACTATATTAAAAATGGTTTAGTTATTAAACATTGATTTTAATTCTTTTAACTCTTCTTTAAAATAAATAATAATAAATGACATAATCTAATCCATCTGGACAATAGAGGATTATATTTTGTTTCTCAGGATTTTTTGGTCTAATTATACATATCCAATAGAATTAGGACATCTGTAAGGATAATTATGCTATCATTTTTACCCTTAATTACAGTATTTACTTTTAACCGTGGTTAATAAAAATCAAAAGTTATTATTCACCAAAAAATATTTTAATCTTATTGGAACACATTTTACTTACTAATATTAATTTTGTTTCTAAGATTTTTGAAATTCAACTCACAGAAGTGGTAAAATTATGTTTTATACAAATTTGGAAATTCTCCTAGAAGGTTGGTAAAAGATGGTAAAAAGTTCGATAAAATTATATATATCTAAACTTATTATAAAATCCCTCCAATTAATTGAGTTGAACATATATAGGTATTATGTATCCATTTTGAGCTAAAATAAATTAAAATAAAATAACAAATTATTTAAATAATAAATCAGTTTGAACCGATAACGCAGTGTTTTTCACTATTCACCAAAAATTGATAGTTTTAAGAAAAATAACAAATAATCAACCTAAGATAATTTTGATATTGAGAATTCAAAAATGAAGTCCATTTTGAAAAATAAAATTTATAAAATTTCAAAAAGTGGCTATTAATATTCATAACAACTAGTTTGATTAGTCGTGGTGTGTTATAACTCAAAGTTACATAAAATGAAAGCTTATTTCATTATTCAAAAGGAAGTGTACCATGGAAGGTTGGGGTGTTGCACATTTAATTTAATTGCATTGAAATTATAAAATTGGTAACATTGGTTCCCTTTGAAATTTAATGTTGGGATTTTATGCTCAAAGAAAATCTGGTTTTAACTATGGTGGAATTGACATAACTAATATTTTCCTAATTTTTTATATGTTATTCAATTATTTAATCCCTACAATTTTATCAATTTGATATTCTTTACACAAATTTTTTATTTAGGTTTTGTTTTGGGATAAATATGAAAATTTCTTAATTCTAAAATTTTGAAAAAATTTAATCACATTTTTATTTTGATTATAATTTTTAAAATATTTATCACAATTAAGTTATTTTTTATAGAATTGCATGATTTTTGGGATTCATGTTATTATTATGGAACTGGGTACTAGTTTAACATCAAAATTCCTGAAATAATCATTCAATTTGAAAAAAAATCATGACGTCTAAGTGTATTCCACCTCCATAAATGTACAATAACTGTGTCAAAAGTCATCCATGATAGATGATTCCAGCTAGAATTGAAATGTAATTCAATGTAACATCTTAGTATTGAATTTCATGGATATATTTCTTCATCAATTTTTCTATTGCATATACAAAATTGGTTGAATATTTTTGAAACATTATTCTAGAATAAATTTTCATATTTAATGGGAATGTATTTTTCTACACAATAAGGATTAAACTGAAATTTTTGGGATAAATGATAAATACGTTTTTGAACTAATTTTCCGAATACCACACTTATGGATTCAGCAATTATCAGGGTCTACCAGGAACACTCTTTTGGAGAAAAAATTTTATGGAAAAAGTTTCACTTCATTGCTTATAAAAATGCATCGCCTATCATTCTAAAAATGATGGAAACTATGTGTGTCCATTTTATATTTTTTTCATACTACTTGTAATAGTATTATGAATTTTTAAAATATTTTTTTCTTCTTTCTCATCCCATTCTCTTATTTTTATCTTTTTTGTTTCAACCCTATTCTTCTCCACTGGGATCTATTATACTCAGGATCGTTAATAACTAACTCGAGGAAGTTTTAAGGGATCAATATAATGTTGAATCAATGACATTGGAAAATCATTCTAATTATTTATTATTTTTTAGAGTTAGGTCAAGGGGTTGTTATGGGCTAATCCACCTTTGTGTATCCACTTTCCACCTTTGGATTATCATTCTCTTTTTTAATATTTTCCCTCGACTGAGGAGGTGGATGTGTGGTATCTCAGAAATCATTGAGTCCACTATATATTCAAAAAAAATAAGTAGAAATGTATATTCATTCATAAAATGTATCATTTTCATTGCATAAATTTAAAACTAATTAAGAGATGATGAAAGTTCAATCTGGTTGTTCTCCTAGGAGGATCTCTTTTCTAAGTAACATAATTTTTTGGGAATCCATTATTTTTTCACTAAAAACACAGACACACACACATATATATATTAATATTTATTGAATAATTAAACCCCAAAAAATTATATTGTTTAGTATTATATAAGTTAATATGAAAATAGTGACAAAATAATTTCAGTGTCGTAGGATATGCCACCTTGAGACCCTCCCTAGGTTTTCACTATATTGCATGATTTGGTAAATCAAATATTTCCTTCTATTAAAAAAAATCCTCCTGAATAAATACCCATGCACTAAATTTTAACCCTTGAAGATTGGGAACGCCTTTCTATCCATTTCACTGGCAAGTTCAGGTGTCTGTTTTAATATAATCATGGGACTATTCATAAAAAAATATTTTATTTGGTTTTCCAATTCATTGAGTCTTGTAAATTGGGTAGTGTATGGGTAGATAAATGTTAGGATTATCCAGGCATGAGTTTCTGGTTGCAAGTGGGGTGTCAAGGCAACACAACCCATAACGTACCATGGGTCAACATGGCATATTGGGGATTTTTTTTGACGCCTCCATTGGGTGTAATTCTCAAGCTACAAACATTTAATGAGAACTATGTTAGGGTATAGTAGTTTGAGTCATGATAAAAAAATTTGTTTTTGAAAATCCTTTATTATGTTATTCATATGGTTCATAGGAGTCTGATGTATTTAGGATTATATTCTTTTGTTTTTTTGATTTGTTTATAATCATGTTTCTATGGAGACATCATGTGCTGACACAGGAGGATTCTCATGGAAATTCTCAATTTTCTAACCAACAAATTGATCAGAGGCTAATACAGGTGGTGGTTTGTGCTATTGTCAAAATATATTAGACATTGGGATTAGGTCTTTCTCAGGCTAGAGATGTTGAATTAGGGCCTGAGAAGGACTAGTCTAAGGAGTTACTCAATTATAATCCCCATTACATCAAGGAAATCACTAAACACATGGAAGTTAAAGATTGATTGGAGAAATTTGATATGATTTTGGGTACCTTGGATCTACTAAAATTGTTAATGTAATGTGTGATGTATTTCTTAAGAATGTCCATAGTCATAAGTTATGGGAGACAATGTCTCGGTTTGGGAAACATGATAAGACTACAATGAATGGTTTTAAGTGATATTTTCCATCTAGGATATGAGTATCATGGATGGGAGGGATGGGGAAAATCAGTGATATATTTTTCATTTATGATTCCTTACATTTGGAATAACCTTCATGACTTATTAAATATTTCATTTCCCACTAAAAAAACACATATCCATAGAAACATAATAATATACAAGTTCTACTGCTCAATAATAGTAGATACATCCTTGTTGTGGTTTTGAAATGAACCAATACCACACAATCCACTAGAAAACAATCCTTCTGTGTGGAATACAACAATAAGGATATGACGTATCAATTATTTGGCACTATGATCAATACAATAGTGCATGTGTTTCAATTAACATAATTTGATTTAATAAAAATTGATTTGAAAAAATGTTATGTTGCTTCATGGTCAAATTTCACAATTATAAATTTCAAAAACAATTCATCACTTCATTACCTAATAGAAATCAAGAACATCCATACACATCTTAATGATACCCATTATGATTCCCCTATCGGATTCTTCAGTCTAATTACTCAATACATAAATAATACTCTATCAGAATACTACTAAAAAATAATATACTACTTCTTCATCATTCCATAAATCCATGTCTGGTTACAAGATTCAATTATGGAAACTCTAACTAAGATCTTTTCACCTCTCCATTTCATATTATGTTAAGAATCATTCCAAATGTATTTATGATTTAGATAAATCCAGTCACTACAAAATTTCAGTACTTCACTGACTCTCATTAATAGTACATCTATATCAAAATTTACAATGTACCTTATGTATTTATAGGAAACATAAATGTGGTTTAGTAGGAATTATAAAAATCATTCCCACTCAACAAAACATACCAAAAAATAACCTTTACTTCATTTTCATATTAATATTTTACATTTTCATTACTTATCAACTCTTCTTGAATCTTCTAAAATCTTATCACTACATCATATCGGTTCATACATATTTAAAAAAACTCTAATCTAATATTAATTGTCATTACAATCTACCTCATTATGACAAAAAAATATCTATTAATTTATTATTCAATATATTACTCTACACCAATTGAAAAAATTGGAAAATATATTCTTCAAACTTACTGTTCCCCATGAAAACACCTTTTTGCCTCCTTAAAACTCATCAAGAAAGATTCTGAACCTCATTCTACAATAATTCCAAAACTCTCCAAACATGATTTTTCTTCATATTTTTTCTAGATCAATAATCTTGCATCTGATAATGTTAATTGGTGTCATATTGTTTCAGGTAAATCAGTCTCTTCTTCACTCTAAAAAATGGATTTATATCATGTATTATAGTCTTGATATTATAAGGAATTATATGTGTAATTATTTCTCTTAAACTAACTGAAAAATAGCCAATAAATAATTTATCTTGTTGAAAATGGTTCACTATATTGTTAATCGATCTTTTAATTTTTTTGATTTATTTTCATTTTCATTGGTCCCCAAACGTCCCAATGATAACCATTCTTCCTCTGATTTCCTTTTTCAATCATCAATGCGTATAATAATCGGTGTTTGGATTACTCTGATGATCAGTGGCACACTGTGTCTGATAGACTATTGTTACCAGCAACTCCATTCCATATCTGATTATGATACCAATGGACTATAAACAACCACTAACTTCTTTCTCTCATGACATAAATCTCTTTGCTTATTGGTCTAACTGAAAACCAAAATCACCATATTGTCATGTTACCTACAATACTTCCAAGACATCGAAAAGATTTGTGTTTGGTCTTCTCACATTGATGATCTAAGAAAGGAAATATTCAACAAGAAAAACTTCCATCATTCAAAAACATTGCCTTTTAATCATGGATTCCTTGATGACTATGTTTTCATTTAATACCAGTATAACATCATCTCTTTTATAATGGAATTTAATGTAAATTCCCATTCCTGTAGCATCTTCATTGTTTCATACCAACCCCAAATATGATTTACAACGCATACTTTCCCCTTTCCCTTCACAAAAATTTTATCATAAGTTTATCATATTAGTTAAAATTTATGAGAACACTAAGATTAGCAAATCATCATCATATTATCATTTCATCCATACAAACTCATATCCTCGTTATGATATTATCTTTCATTATCACGCCCATGGTGGATTCGATGATTCTTTTCTCCCAGAAACCATATTCTCAATCCACTGGAATTTATTAAGATTTTTGATTTTGATATCCTGAATACAATGGTGAGTCTGATTTTCATGACATACAATGTGAATTTTTTTCTATTCTTCTTTGAAACTTCCTTAAAGAAACTCTTCTTCATTGACATCAAAAGATAACAGATTTAATATGAACTACTATTAGCTTCTAAAAACTACTTCTATTTAACGTGGTCTCAATAATCTCCCACATTATATTATTTTTTCACCCAAGATTCGTAAATAACTAAACCATGAAACCTCATGAAATGGATTACATATCAATAACTCCAAGCCAATGTGAGAAACCAAATTATAGGAAATAATAATTATTGATAGAAAAACCATGTTGTCAGGAAGAAGTGACCCATGAAACTTCTTCATATTTACTTCACAACATGATTAACTTCATCAAATTTTCTGATAAACAAAATTTTTTTCTACAACCACTCCAAAAATAGTTATAAAAGATCACACACATACATTACAGATTCAAAAAATTCCCACAACTTTCCCTTTATACATAATATCTTGAGGATGGATTTCTGATACAATTATCTCCATTGACAACATTATCCATGTAAATGATGAGAGAGGGGATATAAACACATACCTCAACCTTGATTAGAAAGAGGTTGGATGCCCTTGTTAAACCTTAGTTTGTGAAACCAATCCTTTAGTAAAGGTTTTATAAAAATTCCAACAACATGATTCAAAGTAGGAATATAGTCCCGATTCACTAAATTCATGTACACATGATCTTTTATGAAGTGGTACGTGATATCAATATGATCTGAAATGGAATATTATCATTTTTTTAATATCTATTTCAATTTAATTATCACAACACAAAATAAAGGATAACTTTACATTAATAATTAAGTAATATAATTTAGTTTTCATCTACATTAGTTAAGTAGTAGTTTGAGTGGTAGCAATATACTCAGATTTAGCTATACTAAGAGGACATGGGTTTTTTCTTTTCCAACTAACAAAATTATTTCCGAAAACAAAAACTCAAACATATGCAGATCATCTATCATCAATATTTTCTACCCAATCTACATCTGAACAACAAAACATGTTAATACTTGCAGAGTATTTATACCTGATTCTGAAATTTTTTGTGCCTTCGACATATATGAGAATTATTTTTGTAATCACTAATTTCGATTCTTTTAGAACACTCTGATATATTGAAAATAAAGTAGCAACATAAAAAATGATAGTTCTTGAGGCAGTAAAATACAATAAACATCCCATAATATTTTGATAATCATTTAAGTCTAATTACTTACCTTATACATCTTTAGTCAAATTGGTTCTTATTGAAATCTGTTCAGAAATTGATTTCCTATTTTCCATGATAAACTTATTAAGTATTTTCTTAGTATAATTTTATTGAGAAAGAAAATTTTATTCTTCTTTTGTGAGATTTTTAACCTAAAAAAACTATTTAATTCCACCTAGAATTGGAATCAAAATAAATTCCTCATTTAATTAGAAAATATATCAAAAAATATTTAATCATTTGTTACAAAGATAATGTCATCAACATAATCAATTAAAATGATGGAAATATCCTAACGTTCTTTGATATAAATATTTTTATCAACTCTTGTTTTATTAAAACTAATATTCCTTAGGTATGAATCCAATTTGGAATACCATTCCTTGGGAGTGTGTTTTAGCCCATTCAAGGATTTTTTCATCTTACAATCATATCTTTTATCTTTCCGAAACAATAAAGCTGCATCATTTCTTATTAAAAATAACTTCATCCGGATCCTCGTTTAGAAATGCAGACTTTACATCTATCTAAAAAAATTTAGCTTCATTTTTCAGTAATTTAAAGAAAGGTTATGACTATTTCTATCCACACAAATGGATACAAATTCTCATCAAATTCAATGCCTTTAATATATGAGTACCTTTTTCACATTAATATTTCTTTTTTTTCTTATCACATCAACATATTCATTCATCTTGTTCAGAAAACCCCACATTGTACTAATAACGTTATTGTTAACTATCTTGTATATGAGTTCCCAATTATCATTCATTTATAACTGATCCATCTCTTAATTAATGTCCTAACTCATTCCTGATGCTGAAAATATTTATCCTTGTTTTTCGGATCTAATTTCAATACAAGGATGTATGTGAAATAGTAATTAATGTTCTTCTAGTTTTAATCATTCGATGATGGTCACTGGTAATGTTTCATGATTTTACTTTCTTCCTCATCCTATGATGATATTTTCTAGTTTCATCCTCATCAATAGAAACCATTTATTATAATTCTTCTTCTTGATTAGGATTACAATTTTTTGTATACATTTCAAAATTGTTTAAAATAATACCTTATCATGCTCATCTTCCTTATCGTCATGCATATTTTTAACATCTTCCCCATAATTTTTCAATAACATTCACCTAAACAAATAATCAATTTTTCATGTCTATTTGTTAAAACATTTATAACTTCTTTATTTTGTAGAATACTTGAGAAAAATTCCATCTTCACCACTCTTCTAAAACATTCCTATTTTTTATCATTCTTATTTATGATGCATTGACTACAAGAAACTCTTAACAATATTAATTTTAGAGTTTTTTCATAAAAAATTTCATATGAAATCATATGTGAACATGTCATGTTGAAATATTATTTTTGAATATAAATAATAGTTTTCATGGATTACCTCCAAAAATAATGAGAGAGACCATGTTCATGTAACATATTTACCCCCATTTCCACCAAGCTTCAATTTTTTCTTTTAGAAACACTTTTCTGTTGAGGATTGTATGTTGTACTAAACTCATGTTTAATTCTGTGATTTTCAAAGTAATATTCAAATTTTTAATATTTTTATTCCCCAACATTATATATTCTCAACTTCTCCACCAAATACTCACATTATAAATCATCTTTCCTCTTGAAAATTTTAAACATTTTGTATTATCTGACTTATGATACATTTACTTAACACATGTAATGTAAGTAAATTAATCGAAGAATGTAATGATTTACTTATATCTATTGGTTGATTATTTTCTCATCAAACACATAGATTGGAATGGATAAGACTATGGGGTCTTTTTGAAAAATGTAAATATTCTTTTGAAAAAAATTGATATACTTCATTTCTAAAAAATAGTGAAACACCAATATATTCTACTTGACATATCTAGAATATATTAGAAACTCTATCACATTGATAACTTTCTCATGTTTCTTTGATTCAAATGTCCCAACATTTTATTCCACTACTGATTATTTTCCCACATTCTTATGTAACAATAGTTTTGAACCTCACCGATATGAAAAAAAATTCCATTTTCTTATTTTCAAGTTGTAACTATCTTTCAATAATAATCACATTTTACAAAACCCTCATAATTTATGAAGATAAATTTTTTTCATTAATCACAATGTTGTGAAACACAGAATAGATTTTTTTTTATACCATCAACAAACAAAGCATTCATGGATTTAAAATTTTCTTTAACAGTTTAGGATGATCCAACACCTTTAATTATGAGATATTAAAAAAAATTTAATGTCACCATTCTTTTTTAAAATTGTTGAACACTGATCAAAAAAGTGAATTCTCCTATCATATGATAAGAGAGAATAAAATTAGGAATCTCGGGTTCTTATCAATTAGTTTCTTTCAGGGCCGTTTCATCAACAATATATTTTTCTTTTCCTTTATCTCTCATCACATATGGATTCTACGAATTGAGGCCAAAAAATTTTTGTGGTGGTAATAAAAAAATACATCCTTTTGTAATGTTTCTAGTTGTTCTAACTTATCATAGATAGTTTCCATGTGTTGGAAGCTATTTTAAAATTTTACACTAAACTTCTGAAATGTCTTCCGAACATCATTTTCAGACTTATTTTGAACATCCTTCTTATACTTATTCTTTTGAGGGGATTTAATCTATGTCAAAATATGTATTCTATGACTTATGGACTAACATTAATTATGTTGATTAATACAACACATTTTTTTGTGTCTTAATCCATCATAATACCTATAGTATCGATAAAAAGAATATTTTCCTCTGTACCTTTCGTACTGACCAGAAATGTGTGTATGTTTCTTAGAAACATTTTACCTTTCATATAAGAAAATTGTTGCTCAAAAACCCATAATATATCTCCCATAACCATTTTCTTCTACTCAATTTTCTTTTTATCCTTATTAGAACTAGAAGTAATCGAAAATTTCTCAGACATAAAATGTTTAGAATCTTCCAACATCTCTTCTTTGTTACTTTTTCCAAATATATAAGTTTCTCATCTATATTTTTCTCAATAACAATTTCATCTTTTTTTCAAACATTGAAGTTAATTTTTTATCCTTTTTATATTTTCCCATTCATGATATTTCACAAACATTATAGATAGAATTATTGAAACTTGTAACCCTTTGTTCAAATTTATAATGTTATTGTTGGGAAAGTTCCAAATTGTCTTATATTTCCTTTTATTTCACATCCATATGTTCATTATGATTCTTTTCCTTATCAATGGATTTCTTTAAATAATCAGTATCATTAAGTATCTTAACATTCACATAAGAAAATATTTCTTGATTGTTAGTTGAAGATTCATCAATTTTCTCCTTCTATACATCTTTCTAGAGACTCCAAGTCTTTCTTAGACATGCTTTTTGTTCTTCTTTCACATGAAATTCTAGATGAGTTTCCTCTTCTATAGAACTAGTTTATCGAAATTCAACATTTTTAGTAGTTTCAATAATGGTTTTCTCATCAGTTTTATTATTTTCCTTTTCTGATTTAGCTTCAATGTATTCTTCATAATGATCTTTTGAAAAAAAACACTTCTTTTGGATTTGTTGAAATTTTTTTCTTCCCCACAGAAATAATATTTAGCTTTATCACACTTTTTCTTTCACAACCATTATGGGCTTATTTCTTCTCCTTCCATATCATCACATTTTATTCTTCAAAGAATATTAACTATAAAGTTCCCAATGGTTCAATATTAAAATCATTTAAATTTATTTTTCCATTATATTTTCATGGAGCTTTCTGAAATTTTTTTAACATAAGAATAAAATTTTACCTTGAATTTAACATAACTAACTTTCAGAGTCAGAATCAGCAACATTGTCTTTCTGAAGATCCTTTGAAAGTCAGTTCATGATAATTTTTATCCCTTTCAAGGATTTCTACCTTATCGTATCATAAGTGACGAGAATATGATAAAAACATCCAAAGATATTGTTTCAGGATCTCTATCTCCCAATGAAGAAAGTGTTGCATCAAAAATGTCATGAATAATTCCTAAGATCATCTTAACAATGGTTGAGTTTTACAGCTTCCCACCAAGGCATGTGATAGTAATAAAAATGAAAATTAACCTAGTAAAGAAGTCACCAACTAATTTGAATTCACTTATCATGAGGTCGTCATTCTTGAATCACTAAATTGGATTCTTTTCCTTTTTTTACTTTATTATTTCCATCATAAATGTTTTTCAGGTTATAATAGAATTCTTTGGTAGTGGAAACACCCTTCACTCTTAAGAATTTATATTCAAAATGTGATGATAGTACAACTTTCTTAAACATTTCATCACTCAAAATATTCATCTTTTCAATAGATGTTTGATGAAAATTATCATTAATGGGCGGAGATACATCTGATGCAGTTTTAACAACATCATATAAAAGATATATAAGATAAGACAACATTATATCTTCCCAGATATCATATATGATAATTATTACGATTTCATACTTGAATCCCTTTATTGTTCATTCAATTTAGATTCTCCTTTATGACATATCTTAAAACAATTATCAAATAATAAATAAAGGGAACTATGGATTTGATTCAAATTGAGATTTCCCAACCTGGTTAAGAGTGTCGCTAAGAGGGGGAGGTGTGAATAAGTTAGGTATTTTTCTTTGATTTTTCCTTAATTTTGAAACAATCATCGCCTACTATTAAATAATAATTCCCCTATAGAAAAAAAAATAAACACACATCCATAGGAACACAAGAATATAAAAGCTTCAATACTCAAAAAGAGTATCTACATCCTTGGTATGGTTTGGAAATAATACAATACAAAGAAATAAACTAAAAAATAATCCTTTTATGTGGAATAAAACAAGTTTGATATGCCATTACACTTTTCTAGCACTAATTTAAAAATAATAATCCATGTTCTTCAAGTAGAAAGAAATAATGTAATAAAAATTGTGTGACAAACTTCTTATGGTGATGGCTGATCCACTTTCACCAATAAAAAAACCATTATTCACTTCCTTACCCAACAGTTGGAAATAACATCCCTTTCCATCCTAATGATACTCGGTCTGATTCCCCATTCCGATTATTCCATCTGAGTTATCATTAAAAAAATTATACTCTACTAGAATACCAGTACAAGAATCTTGAACTACTTCTTCATGAGTCTGAAAATCACAGTCTTGTTACTAGATCTGATTGAAGAAAATATGAATACAATATAGTCCCTTATCCATTCTTTCTTATATTCAGAAACCATCCTAAGGAAATAACTATATGGAAACTTCTTCTCTCTACAAAATTTTTGAGCTCAGCCATACATCTTAAACAATAAATCTATGTCATAAAGTTAAAATTACCTCCATATTTATAGACAACCAAAAAGTGGTTTTGGCTGGATTCATAAAATATTTCACGATCAAAAAAATATCATGAAGCATAAATTTTCAATGATTTTTGGATGAATCTTTGACTTATTCAATGCTTCTCAAGGCTTCCCAAATAATCTTGAATCTTATCACGACTCTATCTTGCTCAAAAATCATTTAAAAAACCCTAGTCAAATTCATATTTTCATTATGATATGCCATATTATGATGAATATAAATGTAAAATAAAATATTATGCATTATTTTTCTCCTCCATAATTGAAAAAATAGAAAAAAATATTATTTATTTTTCATGTTCCTTATGACAAGACATCTGTATTTCCTTCTTCATCTCCAAGAAAACATAGAGACCCCCTTTAACAGAACTTCCAAAACTCTCCAAAAAAAATTATTCTTCTTATTTTATCCAGACCAATAATCCTATATCTGATAATGTTAATTAGTGTCAGTATTCACATGACTAATCGGTCTCTTCATCACTATTAAAAATAGCATCATCACTGATCTGATATTAGTGATTTCAGAAAGACATACTAGAGTACTTATTTATCTTGAACTAATTTGAAAAAAGCTAAAAAATATATTATCTTTGTGAATATGGTTGACTAAATTTTTGACCAGTATGTGTATTTATTTCACTTGTTTTCCTTTTCATTGGTCATAAAAATTCCCAACAAATAATCTTCTTTAGATTAGGTTTAGAATTCATCAATTCAACGGATGATCGGGGTTAGGATTACTTGGATGATTAGTGGAAAACTACGTTTGATGGACTATTGTTAATAAAAACTAATTTCCAAATCTAAATATGATACCAATAGAATATAAGAAACCACCAACTTCATTTTCCCAAGATTTAAATATTTTGAATTATTGGTATTACTAAGAACTATAATCTTCATATTGACACATTTCCAAAAAAAACCATCCCATACATCAATCAACTATGTGTCCAGTGTTCTCACACTAATGACCTGAGAAAAAAAATCCATAGCATTATAATCATCCTTCTTTCACAAACATCATTTTGTAATCATGATTTATTTCATGGCATTGATTACATTGATGATTTTAATAGCATTGTTTGACTAATAATGGAAATTATTATATCTTACCCTCCTCCAGCATCTTTATTCATTCATACCAACCCAAAATATGATTATAAGTAGGTGTTATCTCATATTAATTAATATGTATTACATCACATGATTTATAGATTATTTAGGATTTTTTATAACTCCATGATTAGAAAAGAATTTTCATGTTTCAATCATACCCATTCAAAATTTGATCCTCCTTACAATCAGATATTCTTATATCAGACCCATGGTGGATCTGATGATCTTTTTCTCCTAGGATCCTTCTTCTCAATCAATTGTACATTATTAATCATTTTGAGTCCAATTACATGAATATTATGGTGACTCTGATTATCCCAACATAAAAAATGAATTGATTATTTTTTCTTCTTTGACACTTATGTGATAAAAATTTCATCCATGCCAACTAAAAGGAAAAAAATTGAATAAAAACTCCTTTAAGATTCAAAAAACAATATCCAACCAAAACGATCTCAATATTAATGTGGACATAATTGATAAAATTTATATTTAGACATTGAATCTCACCCAGACTAAATAGATTCTTACCCTTCAGTAGGGGGGTCATTAAGTAATGGAATATTCCAAATATTTTTCTAAGGTATTTTAATTTTATACTATGTTGATCACTAATTATAGGTTTATATATTGATGATTATAAATGGAGATGTGGACAAATAAATGATCTCATGTATTCATGATTAAACTGAAGTCTTATATTAAGGTTTTTTATTGGGCCTTAATGGGACAAATTGACTATGTAGGTATATTGGGTCTAACTGGGATTATTACTGTCCCTATAAAATTTGTGTTTTGCTCATATAAAAGTAAGCGGAAGTGGTAGGAGTATGTAGAAAGGGTTGTAGAGGCTCTAGATATCCACATTCAATACTTTCATGAGTATCTTTAGGTGTAGGAACTGTTATGTGTCATCACTACAGATGGATCGGGAACATGTGATCCACATGATCTATCCCTCCTTGGGAATTCCACATTTTTGGATTTATAGTCCTTCTATAAAGTTTTGGAAGAAACATTCCTCCTTCTTAGAGAGGTGTAATGTCTGTCGCTCCTAGAGGAACTGCAACTCAATTTGATTCTTGATGAAAAATAGAGTTGTGTTTCGATGTAATTGGTGGGATGGATGGATATTCTTATGTGGAGAGTCATCCTAAATCGAAGACATGTTTTAGAAGTCATCCTTGGGATCAAGAAGATATAATTATGTTTCATTATATGGATAAGGTATCACTATGATCTAATATATTCTATGTGATAGTCTGAGGTAATATTCATTGTCAATCCTCTATAGTAATTTATTTTTTTGATATAAGTACTTCAAACTCATTCATATACGTTCACCTTATGGATTTACTCAAACTCTCGATTGAGATGAGGTAATATGGAATGGAGTTTGTTACAAAACCTATAAATAGGAAAGATCATGGTTTTCAATTCCCATCCTTTATAGTCTCATTGTGAAAAGTTATGATAAAATGGGATTTTCATGTCATGGAGATGAATATTATGGACCTAATCCCCAGTTGGTTTGGATGTCATTATTTAAGGCCCAAATTGACCGATACTATCAATAGGTGTTCGTTAAAATCCTATATGGGAGAACTTAGTTTTTTCTAAGGAGAATGTCATTAATGGTTTTTATGAAAAGGTCCTCCATTTATGGTATTATTTAGACATTCTTTTCAGGTAACCACATATATCTAGAATGTGATGAGTTAGGTACATTGTTTAGTTTTCCTCCCATGGTTAATGAGTGAATGGATGTTTTTCTAGATTATTTCTTGGTCATTCCACCAAAATAGGAAGTGGATTTCAGATTTTATTTTCTATCAGGGACATAACTAATACCCCTCAAATAATATATTATGGCCCTAGTTGAGTTGAGGGACTTAAATATGCAACAATATTATTTGTGGTCCAAAGGATTCACTTGTTGGAGTATCTCTTGATGGTAATCTCTAACAGTGTTTTTCAAGAAAGATAACAGATGCCTTTGGATATGTATTTACTCTTATAAGTTTAATCAATTAAGGGTCAAGAATAAATAACCATTTCAATGTATTGATGATCTCTTTGACTGGATCATGAGTAAAATATGATTTTCATAGATAGACCACCATTCATGGTATGAACATGTCAGGGTGAGGGAAGATGATGTTATCAAGACCACTTCATGAATAATGTACAACCATTTTGAATATTTGGTAATTCCATTTGGATAAACAAAACGATATTATGATTTTCGTTGAGCTTATGAACTGGTTCTTCTTTAGATACCTCAACTCTTTCTTCATATTGTTTGTGGATACATTCTAGTTTAATCTAAATTGGAATATTAGCATGGATAATAGTTGAGGATCATTATGGTCATACTGTGGGATAATCATTTTTTTCTAAATTGTTGGAATACAATTTCTGTATTTATGAGGTCATTTTTATAGTTTATGTGATATTGAAACATGGTGTTTCAAAAGATCTAGAGAACGTAAATGAAGTGATTCCATGGGAATACTTTCTGAATAGTTTTGAAAACAAAATAATTATTGGCATAGAAGGGAACTACATGCGGTTCTCCAATGAATTCACATGAATTTCCTCACATATGGTGGATCTTACCCAAAACATGGTAAGGTTATCTTGGATCTTGGAATGTTAGTCATAATTATAGGAGGACATGAAGAGGTTGAAAACTATACATTCGCGGATCTTACATGAGGTAATTGATTTTCACATGGTTTGTTGTAATGTATCAAGTATGGGTTTAGCTTCTGTGCTAATTCACGATGACCATGTAGTAGCTTACGGATCTCCCCAACTCTAGACACATGAAAGAAATTTCTCAAACTATGACCTCAAGATTGTTGTTGTGATGAAATCCCTAATTTTTTTTCACCAATATATTTTTAGGGAATGGTTTGTAGTCTACTCAAATTATAAAATCCAATTATTTATATTTTTTGAAAATTATTTGAACCTGTGATAAATATGGTGATTAATTAATCATCAAGGGCTCAACGTAAACATCATCTAGACTGCAAGTAAAAGGAATTCAGTTGTTTATTCTGTAAGATAGATTTTATTGCCTCAATATCTGAAGGAGTCCATCATTGAGTGTAACCTTATGGGACATTTATCTTGGATGAACCTAGAATCCAAATAAGATAAACGGTTATGTTTGGCTAACATGAAGTTGATTCCTTCTATTTGAGATATATTCTTTTAATATCATCTAAATAATTAGTTTTTCCATTGTTCCATCGATTGTATATATGGTGGGGAGGTACACAGTGAATGGTCCTTATCTCTCAAAGGATTTATTTTCTTCAATGTCTATTTTGTGTTATCATATTCTCTAAGGAAGGTGTCAATGAAAGATTGTAACTATTCCTATTATCCTCTATATCCTAGTTCCATCAAGAAGTATTATGATGCTAAAATTTATTATAGTGGTCCGGCATGACACATGACATCACTGACAAAGTTTCATGATGTTATACCTATCAACAATTCAAAATAATCATTAGAGGCCCTCATTCCCATATTCAGTCTCTCCACATTCCTACATTGAAATAGGATGAGGTACCCATATATTTTACCTATAGGTTACATTGTACACCTTGTAGAAGGAATGATATTTTCTGTTCATTGATCATTTTACCAAATACACTCACTTTATTCAAATCTAGGACACCAAAGAACTATATGAGCTTAAAAATTTGTACGTTCATCGGATCATGAGGTTGCATTGTTTTTCTTCATATTTTACTTCTCATAGGAAACCCTGATTCACCTATTGTTCATAGGAAGGGAACCAAAAGTAAATGGGGTCATAGATTAATCTTAGTATGGCATATCATCCCCAGATAGATGGCAACATGAACCTGACAACTCAGATTTTGGAATTCATGCTTCTTTCCATCGAGTTAGATTTGAAAGTTTCATGGGATAACCATCTAGGGTCAGTGGAATTTTACTATAATAATAGTTACAATTCATTGATCAGGATAGATCTATTTGAAGCTCTATATGGTCAGCCATTCAAGTCCCCTCGTTTAGGTATAGAAGTTGGTGAGACTTTATTTGTGGAACCAAGAATGGTACTATAAACGACGATCAAGAATATGATGATCAAGCAGGGTTTGATGACATTAGAGAGATATTACACATCATATTCGAACAATTGATATTGGACCATGTAATTCGAAATTGATGAATATGTGTTTCTACAGGAGGAAACATTTTGGGGACATCATGTGTTTTTGGAAGAGAGGGAATCATACTTGTGTTTTGTTAGATTTGTTATATCTTTTGTTATGGATGGTTGTTATATATCTTTTTGATGATTTTGAATAATTTGATGAGAAATTCATACCCAAATTAGTTCATTGAAACCTATAAAGTAGTTGATCCCCAGGGGGATCGAGAAAACCCTTCGGGACATGCCATGAGTTGGGTCATGTTTTGGTTTGAATGGCAGTCGGTGCTAGTTTGTGACATTGTATCCACTACCTATAACACATGATGATGTGGTAAAAAATAAAATAGATGATACAAAATATGTGCATATTCCATAGTGTACATATTAATAAAAACTACACATACACATTAAATATACATTAGGTCATGGCATGGAGGTGCATGTAACACCCGAGACTTGTATGTTATCATCAAAGGAATCTTTTTCTACACAACACTTGCTTGGCTTGCTTTACACGCAATCGCGACCTTCCTCGATAGCTTGCGTCGTACGCAATACCGAGTTTCACTAAACAACAATATGCTATTAAAACTAGCCGTTATGAATAATAATAACCACTTTTTGAAATTTTATAAATTTTATTTTTCAAAATGGACTTCATTTTTGGACTCAGAATATCGAAATTAGCCTAGGGTGAAATTTTGGTATTTTTCTGAAAACTTTCAATTTTTGATGAATAGTGAAACCACTAAGTGGTAGGTTAAAAACTGAATTTTGCATAAAACTTAATTTTACCGCTTCTGTGAATGGAATTTCAAAAATCCGAGAGACACGGTTAATATCAAGGACTAAAATGTGGTTCAATGAGATGAAAATAATTTTTTGGTGAATAGTAACTTTTTACTATTTTTACCGCGGTTAATAGTAAATAGGGTAACTAAGGGTAAATATGATATTAATATTACCCTCACACATGTCCTAATTCTATTGGACAAGTGTAATTCGACCAAAAACAAACTTAGGAATAAAATATGACCATTTAGGCCCACTTGGATTAGATTAGGACATTTATTATTAATTTATTTAAAGAAGGGTTAAAATAGTTAAAATCAAATTTTAATAAGTAAATCATTTTTAATATAGGGTTATACATAAGATAAATTCGATTGTAAATATTAATTAGAAAGCTAAAAAGATTTCCTACATGATGGTATTTTATTTGTAATTTTTAGACTTCAAATAATTTAATTTATTTATGACACAAAGATGATGCAGTAATTATCTTATTAGTGAAATATTGACAAAATTGATAATATAAATACCAAAATAAATGTAATTTGAGACTTTTTATGAATTACACTAATTTTCTAGGTTACTATGATATATTATTAATGATTTAATCAACTTGGTTCGAACATATAATTCTGTTATGACTTTCACAAAACTCATATATCAAATAGTGTCAAAATTGACACAAAATAGTTTTTAAATCAAATATTATATTATTAATTGTTATTTTATTCCTAAAAATCTAAGGTTCGGCCAAATGACTTAGATAAGGATATATATATTAATAATAAACAATTTGGGGTTCGTTTGGCATGTTATAGTAAGTGTATTAACCATATAGTGAAAGAAAACAAAAAGACACGGTAAAAGTTAAATTAATTAACTTAGAGTTAAATCTAATTGATAAGGTTAAAATAATACCCTAAACTTGTCTAAATCCTATTGGTTGATAGGATTGCGACCCATCCCCACTTTAGCTTCGAAATAAGACCCTTTGGAACCATTATAAACCGATTTTGACTTTAATATAAAATAATATTTTGAGATATTCCTAAGGTGCCCCTCTCCTCCCTTATAAAAGGGCACCTCCTCCCCCTCCTCCTCACACCAATTTGAGCACTCAAGCTCGGCCAAACCCTGCCATTTTCTCCTCTCCACTTCCCTATAATAATCCTTGAGGTCCTGGTCTTCTCCAAAGACCAATCTTAGTTCCTTAAGTGGAGGATTCAAAGAGGCGTTCCAAAGAAGAGGTAATATCCATTACCGATCTTTTCAATTTCTTTCTTCTTCAACTTCTTCTTCTTTAGTTGTTTCATGATAAAGTAATAACATCAGTATTACTTACATACTGATATGTTATTATAAATATGAAACAACCCTAATTCACCTTCTATCCATCCTACGGAAAAATGAAATCACCGCGCGTGCGTACGTACGGAATACCGTCTCCACGCCGTGGTGTAATCTATTTTCCACCATCACCTTACAAGGATGGGTATAATGGTGTAATGAGTAACTATATATGATTATTATTAAGTAATATTGATACTGAAACAATATATATATATACTCCAATACAATTCCACGATCATAGGAATGATATCATCACTCGTGCGTACGTACGGAATACCGTCTCCACGATGTGATGCGACACGTTCTACATGATCTTCATTTCATAATGATTATATAAATGAATTGAATGAATGAATATGGTATATACTACACTAATACCATTCTGGAAATGAATTATCTATAACCTAAAGATAAGAATAAGAATTTATTCGACAAAACACGCATAAGAACAAAAAGTTATAAAGACCCGAGTAACAAGTAACAATGAAATATTACTAACAAGAAGCTAATAATATGACCATATATGATCTCATATCAATATGTATGATTCTGGAATAATTCAATAACATTATTTAAACCATTATACAGGAGCTTCGGACACGTACAAAGCAAATTGGACCTAAGGTAAGGGAAATATCACAATCTCATTTCTATCCGAGATTGTTTATTCGTAAGTATTTACTGGGGTGTATTTTATCATCCACATCCATGTTCCCTCAATATCTAATATTGTTTCCATCCACTTGAAATAGTTTAAATCCAATTTTACCCTTAGGTGAGTTTTTAGTAAAGAATATGAAAGGAATCTTTTGTCGTTTTTCCGTACGAGGTACTTTTTGACTTTTCCGACAAAAGTACGAAGAATGTTTTTTTTAACTTATACGGCATGAATGGATTTTTAAAACATTACTTCAAAGAAGCTTCCTTTACATGTTTTCAAGTTTATTTTTAATCAACTTCTTTTATTTTAAAGTTGTATGACATGTAATGAAAGGAAAAATGTTTTTGAAGAAGAAAGGATGTTTTCCTCAAGAATTCAATTCAAGTGTTTTATCAAAATTATTTTCCATCTAAGATAATAAAGGGTTTTGTTTCTATCCATATTTTTACATTGGTTTGACTATGTTGTGATGGAATTATGTTTATGAATTCCTTTATCATATATGAATTGATTTATGATGTCATGATGTTTCAAGAATCCCATTTTTGTTATATGTGTTATGCGATGATGTATGTTTTATGATTATGTGGCACACATAAGAAAGGATTCATTATAAGATGGGTGGGACCTATATCTCCGTCCAATGCATTGGGTAATGATTTTATATCTCATGAGATAGACATGGCTGGAACGGAAGGTTATTTCAGTTCAGTGATACAGGACTGAAACGAGGAGTGAACTCGGTTCAGAAAGGGACTTTGTCCACTAAGATAGTCTTGGCAATGAGTCATGACTAACAAGAAATGATTTTCCATGATTATGTGTGCATGCCACAAAGTTTCAAGTTTTATGTTATGATTATGGGGATCTCATTTTCACTTCTATGATTTATTCCATGTTAAAATATTATGATCTCTTTTGCAGGTTTTGATCTTCATAAAGATATGATATGATTTTTATTTCCTTTATTTGCCCTTGCTGAGCATTTGAGCTCACCCTTTTATGTTTTCTTTTCCCCAGGTCAGGAAGATGGATATTAAATAGAATATGCTAAAAGGGACCCTAGATATGATGAAATAAACGGGAGACACTGTAGAAGATTTATGAACCAGTTGTTTATGTTTCCCAGTTTCTAAAGACACTATACCTATACGATCCTTTGTGGTTTTGTCATATGTTGTAATAAGTGTGCTTTAATTTCGAAGTATTAACAATGTATGTAAAGTATGGGTCGTTATAGTTGGTATCAGAGGAAAGGTATAGTCAACCTTTGGAAACTAGGATGTGAAAGCCTTAGTAAGAACCCTAAGGATAAGTCTAAGCATAGAACACAATCTTAGTGTTTTAGAAATGGCCTTGAATAACCTAGGATAAGACCTTAAGCATGAAAATTTTATTCTTGAATTATGTGGTTTCCTATTATAATTAGTGTTGCTCACACTATTCTTCTTGGTTTTAGTCAATGGCTGGAACCCGAAGGAACCGTGTTAATGCGGAATGCGATGGGCAATGCAATGATTGTCCCCCTGAGCAAACAAACGATATGGGAGCTGGAATGCAAAATCTTGTAGCCATGCTCACAAAACTTTCTCAAGCTATGAATCATGCAGGATTTCCAAACGAACAAAGGAGGGAGCAACATTCTGTTGAATCCTTCATGAGGCAGCGTCCACCATCTTTCAGCGGGTCTACTGATCCATTAGTTGCTGAACAATGGATTAGTACTACTGAAAAGATATTTTCAGTTCTTCAATGTTCTGAGCATGATAAAGTCATCCTAGCAGTGTATCGTTTGGAAGGAGATGCGGATCAATGGTGGAATCTTGTTAAGAATACGAGGCAAAGGGATGAAATTGAGTCTATGGAATGGGACGAGTTCAAGAACTTATTTTTCAATAAGTACTTCCCTCGTATTCTCCGAACAAAGATGGAGAAAGAGTTCCTTGAACTGAAGCAAAGGGATTATGAATCTGTTAGTACCTATGAAGCAAATTTTACAAGACTTGCAAGGTACGCTTCTGGTATTATTATCCAACCTGAGAGTAAGATCGATCGATTCTTTAGTGGCTTAAAACCAAGTCTTCGAAGGGCGTTAGCCATAAGGGACTTCAATAGCTACGAGGAAATCGTTCGATGTGCTCTCAAAGTCGAGATGGAGATTGGAGTAACCCATCAGTCACATGGGTTTGATAAGAAGAGGAAGATGGAATTCAAAGAAAAATCTAAAGAGCACACGGAAAAGAAGATGAACTTTCCCTTATGCTCAAAGTGTGGAAAGAAACATGGAGGGAGTTGTCTTAAAGGGACAAGTAAATGTTTTAAATGTGGAAAGGAAGGTCATCGGGCATTTGAATGCCGTGATAATGGGAAGAAGATGTCTAATGACGCAAACAAAGGAAGGGATACACAGAATGAACCTACTACACTTCAATGTTTCAAGTGCAAGGAGATGGGGCATTATGCCAATCAATGCCCAAATCCAAGGGTTGATGATGATGGTCGACGTCAACAAACTCTTAAGGCTATAGACAAAGGAAAGTCACATGCAATTTCTATCAGCGATGTGGAGTACGATAACGATGTGGTGAAAGGTACACTTACCATCCACTCTAAAGTAGAAAATGTTTTATTTGATTCTGGATCCACCCACTCTTTTATTTCTGAAGACTTTTCTAAGGGTATCACCGTATTACCTCAACAATTAGATATTGAGTTAGCTGTGACAACACCTAATGGCACATCAATCGCATCAAAAGTTTATAATTCTTCTCCGATCGAAGTTTGTGGGAAAATGCTTCCTGCAAATCTTGTGATCCTTCCTTTAGTAGAATTTGATGTGATTCTTGGCATGGATTGGCTTTCTCTACATGGAGCTCATATCGATTGTCAAAGAAGGGAAGTCACATTTCATATTCCATATCAATCTACGATCGTCTATCAATGCAAGGATGAACATAACCTTCCAGTGGAAATTTCTTCCATCTTATGGGTATTGATTCCACTAAATGAAGGTTATTTATCTCAAATGGTTGGTGAGAAACTCACGATTAAGAATATGCCCATTGTACGGGAGTTTGATGATGTCTTTCCGGAGGAATTACCGGGTCTTCCACCAAATCGTGAAGTTGAGTTTTCAATAGAACTCGTACCGGGTGCTTTGCCTATTTCAAAGACACCTTATAGAATGGCCCCAATTGAGTTGAAGGAATTGAAGAAGCAACTCCAAGAGAATCTTGATAAGGGATTCATACGCCCTAGTGCGTCACCTTGGGGAGCACCTGTTCTATTTGTTAAGAAGAAAGATGGATCAATGAGACTCTGCATTGATTATCGAGAACTTAACAAGATCACTATCAAGAACAAATATCCTCTCCCACGCATTGATGACTTATTTGACCAACTACGCGGAGCTCAATACTTTTCCAAGATTGATCTTCGTTCAGGGTATCATCAATTAAGGGTCAAAAGGGAGGATATACCAAAGACGGCTTTCCGTACAAGGTATGGACACTATGAATTTATAGTGATGCCATTTGGTCTTACTAATGCCCCTGCTATCTTCATGGATCTAATGAATAGAATCTTTAGAGACTATCTTGATCAATTTGTGGTAGTCTTTATAGATGATATTCTTGTCTATTCAAAGAGCAAGGAAGAGCATGAAGATCACTTGAGAATTATAATGAAGACCCTGAGAAAGGAGAAGCTTTATGCCAAATTTACCAAGTGTGAATTTTGGCTTCAAAAAGTTGCATTTTTGGGTCATATAATCTCAAAAGAGGGGATATTTGTGGATCCAGCAAAAACAGAGGTTATCGAAAGATGGTCAAGACCAACAACAGTAACTGAGATCCGAAGTTTTCTTGGTTTGGCTGGATATTATCGACGTTTTGTAAAAGATTTTTCACGATTATCTAATCCACTCACCAAGTTGACTCGGAAAGGAGTTAAGTTTTTCTGGACAGAGGAATGTGAAGAGAATTTCAAGGAGTTGAAAAGAAGGTTATCCAGTGCACCTGTGCTCACACTGCCTTGTAGTGGAGAAAGGTTTGTGATCTACAGTGATGCATCCAAGAAGGGATTGGGGTGTGTTCTTATGCAAAATGATATGGTGATAGCTTATGCCTCACGACAGTTGAAAATCCATGAGCAAAATTACCCAACACATGATTTGGAGTTGGCTGCGGTAATCTTTGCATTAAAGATTTGGAGGCATTACCTTTATGGTGAAAAGTGTGATATTTATACTGATCATAAAAGTTTAAAGTATATTTTCACACAAAAGGAGTTGAATATGCGTCAAAGAAGATGGTTGGAGCTGATTAAGGATTATGACTGCTCAATCCATTACCACCCTGGGAAAGCAAACAAGGTGGCAGATGCATTAAGTCGACAAGACCATGCTAGTTTATCCATGATGAGGATCACAAAAGATCCAATATTTATGGATTTACAAAGGATGGATCTTGGAATTATAATGGAAAGGGAAAAATCTTATCTTTCTCAAATGAATGTTCAACCATCTATACATGTGAAGATTAAAGAGGCACAGAAAGAAGATGTCGAGTTACAAAAGAAGGTGAGAAATGTTCCTGAATTCAACCTTGATTGTGATGGGATAATAAAGTTCAGGAATCGGTTTTGCGTTCCTCCCATCCCCGAATTAAAGAATGAGCTGCTGGATGAGGCTCATAGTTCTTCATTCTCTATTCATCCTGGAAGCACGAAGATGTATAGGGACTTGAAAGAGTACTTCTGGTGGGATGGCATGAAAAGAGATGTTGCTGAATATGTCTCTCGATGCTTGGTTTGTCAACAAGTTAAAGCTGAGAGACAGAAGTCTAAGGGGATGTTACAACCATTACCCATACCCGAATGGAAATGGGAAAACATCACTATGGACTTTGTCACAGGACTTCCTAAAACATCCAAAGGCAATAATGCTATCTGGGTCATAGTTGATCGTCTTACAAAGTCTGCACACTTCATTGCTATTAGAGAGGATTTCTCTCTAGATCAGCTTGCCAGGATATATGTAAAGGAAGTGGTAAGATTGCATGGAGTACCACTTTCTATTGTATCTGATCGAGATCCGAGATTTACCTCGAAGTTCTGGAGAAGTCTTCAGCATACTCTGGATACAGAGTTGAGTTTCAGCACTGCTTATCATCCCCAGACAGACGGTCAGTCTGAGAGAACAATTCAAACCCTAGAAGATATGTTGAGAGCTTGCTCTATGGATTTCAAAGGAGGTTGGGATCAACACCTACCTTTGGTGGAATTTTCTTATAATAATAGCTTTCACTCCAGTATTCAGATGGCTCCTTATGAAGCTCTCTATGGAAAGAAATGCAGGACTCCAACTTGCTGGGATGAAGTTGGGGAAAGAAAGCTATTAGGACCTGATCTCGTTGATGAAATGGCAGAAAAGGTCAGATCTATTCAACAACACATAAGAGCAGCTCAGAGTCGACAGAAAAGTTATGTCGACAACCGAAGAAAAGACCTAGAGTTTGAAGTGGGTGATAAAGTGTTCTTACGAATATCTCCCTGGAAGAGGGTTATGAGATTTGGAAAGAAGGGGAAGTTGAGCCCTAGATATATCGGTCCTTTTGAAATACTGGATCGTGTTGGGAAGGTAGCTTACCGATTGGCGCTTCCACCGAATCTCTCTCAAGTTCACGATGTGTTCCATGTATCTCTCCTGAGAAAGTACATACCAGATCCTTCACATATACTCAGCTCAGAAGTTATACCGCTGGAGAAAGATCTTTCTTATGAAGAACAGCCGATAGAGATTCTGGATCGTAGAGAAAAAGTCCTACGAAACAAGACCACTCGCTTGGTGAAAGTTTTATGGAGAAACCACCATCTTGAAGAAGCTACATGGGAGCTTGAGGATATGATGAGGGAGAAGTATCCTCATTTGTTTGTTGCAAAGTGACGAATTTCGAGGGCGAAATTCTTTTTAAGGGGGGTAGAATGTAACACCCGAGACTTTTATGTTATCATCAAATGAATCTTTTTCTACACAACACTTGCTTGGCTTGCTTTACACGCAATCGCGACATTCCTCGATAGCTTGCGTCGTACGCAATACCGAGTTTCACTAAACAACAATATGCTATTAAAACTAGCCGTTATGAATAGTAATAACCACTTTTTGAAATTTTATAAATTTTATTTTTCAAAATGGACTTCATTTTTGGACTCAGAATATCGAAATTAGCCTAGGGTGAAATTTTGGTATTTTTCTGAAAACATTCAATTTTTGATGAATAGTGAAACCACTAAGTGGTAGGTTAAAAACTGAATTTTGCATAATACTTAATTTTACCGCTTCTGTGAATGGAATTTCAAAAATCCGAGAGACACGGTTAATATCAAGGACTAAAATGTGGTTCAATGAGATGAAAATAATTTTTTGGTGAATAGTAACTTTTTACTATTTTTACCGCGGTTAATAGTAAATAGGGTAACTAAGGGTAAATATGATATTAATATTACCCTAACACATGTCCTAATTCTATTGGACAAGTTTAATTCGACCAAAAACAAACTTAGGAATAAAATATGACCATTTAGGCCCACTTGGATTAGATTAGGACATTTATTATTAATTTATTTAAAGAAGGGTTAAAATAGTTAAAATCAAAGTTTAATAAGTAAATCATTTTTAATATAGGGTTATACATAAGATAAATTCGATTGTAAATATTCATTAGAAATCTAAAAAGATTTCCTACATGATGGTATTTTATTTGTAATTTTTAGACATCAAATAATTTAATTTATTTATGACACAAAGATGATGCAGTAATTATCTTATTAATGATATATTGACAAAATTGATAATATAAATACCAAAATAAATGTAATTTGAGACTTTTTATGAATTCCACTAATTTTCTAGGTTACTATGATATATTATTAATGATTTAATCAACTTGGTTCGAACATATAATTCTGTTATGACTTTCACAAAAATCATATATCAAATAGTGTCAAAATTGACACAAAATAGTTTTTAAATAAAATATTATATTATTAATTGTTATTTTATTCCTAAAAATCTAAGGTTCGGCCAAATGACTTAGATAAGGATATATATATTAATAATAAACAATTTGGGGTTCGTTTGGCATGTTATAGTAAGTGTATTAACCATATAGTGAAAGAAAACAAAAAGACACGGTAAAAGTTAAATTAATTAACTTAGAGTTAAATCTATTTGATAAGGTTAAAATAATACCCTAAACTTGTCTAAATCCTATTGGTTGATAGGATTTAGACCCATCCCCACTTTAGCTTCGAAATAAGACCCTTTGGAACCATTATAAACCGATTTTGACTTTAATATAAAATAATATTTTGAGATATTCCTAAGGTGCCCCTCTCCTCCCTTATAAAAGGGCACCTCCTCCCCCTCCTCCTCACACCAATTTGAGCACTCAAGCTCGGCCAAACCCTGCCATTTTCTCCTCTCCACTTCCCTGGAATAATCCTAGAGGTCCTGGTCTTCTCCAAAGACCAATCTTAGTTCCTTAAGTGGAGGATTCAAAGAGGCATTCCAAAGAAGAGGTAATATCCATTACCGATCTTTTCAATTTCTTTCTTCTTCAACTTCATCTTCTTTAGTTGTTTCATGATAAAGTAATAACATCATTATTACTTACATACTGATATGTTATTATAAATATTAAACAACCCTAATTCACCTTCTATCCATCCTACGGAAAAATGAAATCACCGCGCGTGCGTACGTACGGAATACCGTCTCCACGCCGTGGTGTAATCTATTTTCCACCATCACCTTACAAGGATGGGTATAATGGTGTAATGAGTAACTATATATGATTATTATTAAGTAATATTGATACTGAAATAATATATATATATACTCCAATACAATTCCACGATCATAGGAACGATATCATCACTCGTGCGTACGTACGGAATACCGTCTCCACGATGTGATGCGACTCGTTCTACATGATCTTCATTTCATAATGATTATATTAATGAATTGAATGAATGAATATGGTATATACTACACTAATACCATTCTGGAAATGAATTATCTATAACCTAAAGATAAGAATAAGAATTTATTCGACAAAACACGCATAAGAACAAAAAGTTATAAAGACCCGAGTAACAAGTAACAATGAAATATTACTAACAAGAAGCTAATAATATGACCATATATGATCTCATATCAATATGTATGATTCTGGAATAAGTCAATAATATTATTTAAACCATTATACAGGAGCTTCGGACACGTACAAAGCAAATTGGACCTAAGGTAAGGGAAATATCACAATCTCATTTTTATCCGAGATTGTTTATTCGTAAGTATTTACTGGGGTGTATTTTATCATCCACATCCATGTTCCCTCAATATGTAATATTGTTTCCATCCACTTGAAATAGTTTAAATCCAATTTTACCCTTAGGTGAGTTTTTAGTAAAGAATATGAAAGGAATCTTTTGTCGTTTTTCCGTACGAGGTACTTTTTGACTTTTCCGACAAAAGTACGAAGAATGTTTTTTTTAACTTATACGGCATGAATGGATTTTTAAAACATTACTTCAAAGAAGCTTCCTTTACAAGTTTTCAAGTTTATTTTTAATCAACTTCTTTTATTTTAAAGTTGTATGAAATGTTATGAAAGGAAAAATGTTTTTGAAGAAGAAAGGATATTTTCCTCAAGAATTCAATTCAAGTGTTTTATCAAAATTATTTTCCATCTAAGATAATAAAGGGTTCTGTTTCTATCCATATTTTTACATTGGTTTGACTATGTTGTGATGGAATTATGTTTATGAATTCCTTTATCATATATGAATTGATTTATGATGTCATGATGTTTCAAGAATCCCATTTTTGTTATATGTGTTATGCGATGATGTATGTTTTATGATTATGTGGCACACATAAGAAAGGATTCATTATAAGATGGGTGGGACCTATATCTCCCTCCAATGCATTGGGTAATGATTTTATATCTCATGAGATAGACATGGCTGGAACGGAAGGTTATTTTGGTTCAGTGATACAGGACTGAAACGAGGAGTGAACTCGGTTCAGAAAGGGACTTTGTCCACTAAGATAGTCTTGGCAATGAGTCATGAATAACAAGAAATGATTTTCCATGATTATGTGTGCATGCCACAAGGTTTCAAGTTTTATGTTATGATTATGGGGATCTCATTTTCACTTCTATGATTTATTCCATGTTAAAATATTATGATCTCTTTTGCAGGTTTTGATCTTCATAAAGATATGATATGATTTTTATTTCCTTTATTTGCCCTTGCTGAGCATTTGAGCTCACCCTTTTATGTTTTCTTTTCCCCAGGTCAGGAAGATGGATATTAAATAGAATATGCTAAAAGGGACCCTAGATATGATGAAATAAATGGGAGACACTGTAGAAGATTTATGAACCAGTTGTTTATGTTTCCCAGTTTCTAAAGACACTATACCTATACGATCCTTTGTGGTTTTGTCATATGTTGTAATAAGTGTGCTTTAATTTCGAAGTATTAACAATGTATGTAAAGTATGGGTCGTTATAGTGCATCCAAGACAACGATCCAAACTAGAGTGATATATTTTCTATTCATAAATTCTTATCATAGATTGATGTTATATGTATTCAGAATTATTAGTTGTGCTTTATTTGATAGTAAATTTTATAATTTGATAACATTTTTAATATTTATTAGTATAATTATTGTTGAAAAGAAATTAATTTGTACATGAATTTCATCTAAAAAATACTAATTATAATTTATATTAATTATATTATTAATCACTGAAAATATAAAATATATTAATTAATTACTCATGTATTAGTTATTATATTATTAAAAAATAATAATTAATTATATTTAGGACATAATTAATTATTAATTATATGAAATGTTATGATTTTAAATATTATATTAATAATTCAATTATAAATATAAATTTTCTTAGTATATTATATGTTACCTCGACTCCTAGTCAAACACAACCCAATATAAGAAATTGGTACGGGGGATCGACCATTCGATCGCTACTCTCATACCCTTCAACCTCATCCATCCCGCCACATGGGAGGTCCATTTTTCAAATTATATTAGTAATATAATTATTAATTATTAATATAATAGTATATATTATTTATCATACTTGTAGTTATATAATTAATAATTAATAATACAATTAATAATTATTATTTACATTATTTTTTGACATATTATTATTAATTATTTTAATAATTAGTAATTCATACCTTAAAAATAATTAATATTAATTAATTATATATTATTAATTAATAATAAATAATATAATTAGTAATTAATAAATATATATATTAATAAATTAATAATAATTATATATAAAATTATAATTAAGATATTAATTTCTACATTATAATAAATTCTATAATATATTAATATTTAATATTTAAATATATTAATAATTATAAAACTATTAACAAATCTATTTAATTAATACAATAAATAATTATTATTATATATTATAATTAATAAGTATTAGATGTTATAATATTAAATTCATTATTAATTACTAATTATAGTTATTATACAAGTAATGAAAAATTAAATTAAATTTATTAATTATTTGTGTATTATTTATTACACAATTAATTAATTAATTTTTAATAATTAGTTTTTTAATTAATTATATATATATATATAAATTGGGAAGAAAAAATGTCAATAAATGACATGTAAAAATAATTCATGTGCAATTGAGAATGTAGAAGTACAAATTTGGTTTACCCTTTACTAGGCCCATTTTTTAAAATAAAGAATACTCAATCCCAACAATGAGGATGACACTTCACTGGACATGTTATTTAAAATTCAAATAACCAAATCCTAAGGGTGTAAATCTATCCTAAAAAAATCGTGACTCGAGTCAAGCTACCCTAAATGCTGGGTCTGGTAGCCCACCCTAAAAGCCCAAAAGAACACATAAAATAATTTGAAAACATTTGGTATGGTGATTCAAACCCCCTACCGTTGCATTCTATAGTCCCAACTAGACCAATTAGTTGAAAAATTGCGTCTAATATATTTATTTGAAGTCAAAAATTATATATCTATTTTATTAAAAATAATATAATGGAAATTTTTAAAAATATATTATTATCATTATTTACATTGATATTAAAGGACATATCACCAAGGCCTATGGATCAGTCTAGAAAACCCAGCCCTATCTGATTAATTGGGTCAACCGAAAGTCGGGCCCAGGCTTAGCTATGATACTATTCAGGTTGTCCCATATAGTTTCTCTAAACCCTATGATTTAAGGGTCAACCCCAACCCAGTCAGTTTTTACACCCCATACAAAGGTCATAGAGGGGAAGAGTGATTCATTTCAGCTATAATATATTATTCACATGATTTAAAATTTTATTTTTATTATTATTTTTGTTATTATTATTATTATTACAATTATTTTATACAATGAAATCAATATTGAATATCCAAATTTTCATTCTTACTCATGAATCGTCTCTTAATAGAATTTCTCATTTATTTTGTAATAATGGTTTGAATTCACGTAGTTTCTTTTTATTTAAAAAGTTATGTACCATAAAATATTTTTTGCATGGTTTACATGTGAGCCACCTCTTGGCTTCTCTTACCAGTAATAGTGGGATTATAATCCTCTCAATTACCCTCATGAAGTGGTGGATGAATTTGGACCATCATATGGGGATGTGTGGGAAAATAATAGGTGGAAAAATTTCCTATATCCCATATTTTTTTTGTTTAAATGGTAGAAAAATTTATTGACACAAAAACCCTTATATGCACATCATCATACACCACCTCCTTATATATATACATATAGAATTATATTAATGTAATATTATGTTAAAATATATTTAAAACCTTACTACATTTTTTATATATCACCATTTACTAATTAATGATTATATTTTTTAAACATTATATATTAATTGTTAATAATATCATAAATTGAGAGGAGAAAAACTAGTATGGTAATATATTTTTTACATTATATATTTGTATTCCAAATTTATTAAAAGTATTTTATAATTTATATTAATGACTATGTATTAATATTTATACTTTGAAATTGATGAATATATGTTCAATGATTTTAATATGATTATATAAAGATATACTTAAGGTCATTATTTAAAAATATATATACATATATGCATACATGCATACATATATGTAGGAATATAGAACATTAAATATTTATAGGTAATTTTTAATATACGTATACACATAAATCTAAATATTATTATATGTACAAACAGACAAATACACACAATCATAGATACGTTACAGTTATACGTATACAAAAACATACATAGGACATTGGCAATAATAATATACAAGTAGATATTTGTCATGTGAACCTCCCATTGGAGATTATCCCTATGAATCACCCCTTGGATATTTTGACGAAAAATGTCCCATATTTATTTAAGGGAAGTAAACAATCATATAGGTTTAGAGTATTTCAAAACCAGGGAAACAAGTCAATCTGGAATGATTATCCACCAAATTTTCCCACCCACAGAAACTGCTCGGGATGCCAAATTGTGGCCCACAAAATTTCCTTCCAACACTATGAATGAAAATGAGTATGATGAGAAATGAATGAGAAGGTATTTAATTTTTCCAACCAGTGGTATGGAGGTATGAATTTTTTCGTCCGTGAAGTATTATGAATGTATCATGATATGATAGTTTGATTCCAAAAATAATGGAACTCCATCCTATCTTCATAAAAAATTCATGCCCAAAAATAATAATTTGGGATTCAACTACTGGAGGAATCTGTTTACAATGATAATTTCATTGGAAAAAAAATGGAACCCAAACAATCCTAGATAACCAACCCACACCAGAAAATATAAGAATCTTTAATTGGGGCTTCAACAATGATATTCAGTACATATATCGAGTGAGGGGATTCAAATGCAGGCATACCAAGAAGATCTTGTGGAAATACTACTACATTAAAAAAAGATTCCAAATAACCATATAGAATTTAGTATATTTGACCAATTAGGTTTTGGATTTTATTGCACCCTTGAAGATGAGTTCATTTCTAAAAATCTGGATTTTTCATGTCAAGAAAAAATGATTTATAACCATGTCCAAAGAATGTGATGAAATAAAATTTTCAAGATATGCTGGTAGCTTGAGTAAAGGATCTAAAGAAGCTGAAAATCTCGCATTCTAATCCTTCCAAACATCCCTATCACAAGAAAATGAAATCTTCTCTTAATTGTATGACTCCTAATCCTCTTTGAAAATCATACATACTGGTTCTGTCATGACCCGTCCTCGGGGCCTGTACCGTGACTACCCCAAGCCCGCCTTCCATAGGCCAGGGGCTGGCGACTAGCACCAAGGCATAAATCCCAGTAAAAAGGGAAGGCATTGCCTTTGAAAAGTAAACATGCACCACAGAGTAAGAAAGTGGAAAAGTAAACACTATGTAAAAACTGTACAAACTGTGCTGAAAGTAAAAGGGGCCGGAAATACAAGCCCAACTGTAAAGTACAACTGAAGGGAAAAACAGCAACTGAAAAGAAATTCCGCAATGTCGAGCCGTCCTCTGGAAGTCCCACCTGAAGGGTGGATACAGATAGCCTCCACTACTCCTCAGGTCCACCTGACCGCTCCGAGTACGTCCCGCCCAGTTGTCCACCTCCAGGTACTCTCCTGCTCCGCAGGCCTCCTCCACGATCAACGTTGTCCGTCATCTGCAACCAACACAACGTAGTGCGGGCATAGCCCATGCAGGGGTGAGTATAAGCTACTCACTAGGGACCCCGAGACCCCCGAAGGTCTCCTGAAATCCACAAAGGATAATCCACAAAGGAAAGATACAATCACGGAGTAACATCTAACACGGCTTAGGTATATTCCCATACATATACCTAAGTCATCAATTCTCGTTCGGCTCTAACTTCCGAGCCCAAGAACAACCCAGTCCACTTAGGAAAGCAACGTATACCCACACAGGATAGCACAACACAATCCACAAAAGAGAGTAAACAGTAATCCACATAGGATAGCTCAACACAATCCATAAAGGAGAGTAAACAGTAAATCCACACAGGATAGCTCAACACAATCCAAAAAGGAGAGTAACACAGGATTCAGCTCACAGAGGTATACTTTTTCGGATGACGATAAAGATGATCACTGATCCATCTATGTCGTCAGACACACAAATGATCGATAGGTAACTAACCCCCGCAATGACCCACACAGCACCTCTAGGCGCTGGCTCACACAGAACCGCTGAGCGCTGACCCACACAGGATCAGACCCACACAGGATCGGGCCCACACAGGACCTGAAGCACTGATCCACGTAGGATCGCTGAGTGTTGTATTCGTCGCAGTCCACTGAGGATCTCCGCACAGTCGTCGTCGCAGTCCACTGAGGATCTCTGCACGGTCGTCGCTGCAGTCCACTGAGGATCTATGCACGGTCGTCGCCGTCAAAGTAGCAGTCGCAGCCAGCTCTAGGGTTCCCTCACACAGCAAGCTCGTTCGGGAGGGTCCGCTCCATGAGCCGAGAGGCCGATACATCAACTAACACAAAGTCCAAAGTTGATGTATCCAAAAGTTCCGTAACGTCAACAGGAACTCAACGTCGCAGACGGCGCGTCAATCGGACGCCCGGTCTGAGAGTTATTGGCTTTTTCGTCCTAGAGGCCCGGTTGGTTTTTAAGGCAAAACCAACCTGACCGTACTCCACCTACTTCCAAACCTCGGGCGGAGTATGCCAAAAGATCCGTCTCACTTAGAGGAATTCAACGAAGCCAACTGCACGTCAATCGGACGTCCGTAGCTCAAGATATGAGCATTTCCGCTCCGAGGGCCCGGTTGGTTTCGTGTACGAACCAACCCGGCCGAACTCAAAGTATTCTGAAACCTTGAGTGCGATATACCGAAACGACCGTATCGATCCATGGATCTCGTTGATGCTGACGGTGAGTCGTTTGGAGGCTCGTAGCTCACGTTACGGGCAATTCACCAAAACGGTCCGAAGACGGGGGGTCCGGGCCCGGGCCGACCCGGCCTGACCCCCCCTGGGTCAGCTGAACCAGGGCGACCTGAACCGGGTCGATCCGACCCGGTCCGACCCGGTCCGACCCGGTCCGGCTCGGCCGCGCGACGCGGGGGGGGGGGGGGGGGGGAGCCGCCGCCCCCGCGTGACACCCCCGCGGCACCCGCGGGGTGTCGCACTGGACGACCTGAGCGACGCGGGGGGGGAGCCGCCACCCCCGCGTGACAACCCCGTGGCACCCACGGGGTGTCGCCCTGGACAGTCGGACCCGCGCGGCCGCGGGTCCGTTGGCCGCCGCCGCCGCGGCGGCCTCATCCGGCGGCCCGCGCCGCAGGAATCTTCCGCGGGCCACCGGAGTTGCTCCGGTGGTCCGTTTTCCTTCCCGTCTACGTTGTTGCTCCTCCCGGGACTCATTCTTAACTACGGAACCATCAAACTTCCGTTGCGGCACGTTCTGTCGTCGCCTGTCAAATCCGCACAACAACGAAGAATGACGGAGGGTTGTCGGGCCGTGTTCGTTTGGCCCGCACCCTCCGCGTTAGAGATAAACAACGAGAGAAAATAAATCAACACATGATATAACAATTTTAATAAATTAAAATTTTTCATTTGCATCCGGTTCTTTAATTTTAAAGAAACTTTCACGGAAAAAGGGCATTCCAAAACATAAATTCCTACCTCGTCAAGTCGTCGTCCGCGGGTTCTTCGCGGAAATTGATCGCCGCGGAAGGAGGCGATCGTCGTGTCGCGGAAGGCGTCGCGTCGTCGCGGAAGGGCATCGCGTCGTCACGGAATCCGTCGTTGCGTCGACGAACTCAACGAACCATGAAACAAAAGATTTAATTTAATTATATAAAATTAAATCTGTGTTTTGTTAAAAAAAACAAGAGAGATTTAAGATAATTACGAAGTCTCTTACCTCAAACAGCTGATCGATGATTCGTTGCGGAGGAAGAGATGTCGCAGAAGAACGTTGCAGGAAGGGAACGTCGGTGTCGCGGAACACGGCGTCGCGTCGTCGACTTCCACGGGTTCGGCGTTCTTCGTCGGAGGCCGGCGTTCTTCGCGTTCTTCGTGTTCTTCGCGAAGGAGGATGAAGGCTCAAGAACTCTGACAAAACCTCTCAACGAGTAATCCTCCAAAAAGACTTTTTGGTCTTATTTTATTATTACGCCAACAAATGAAAAAGGGTAAGTAACGACCCATAAATTCGTTGAATTAATTCAACGAAAGAAACCGTCCATTTAATTCACGAAATAAACCGCCCAATTAAATGGTCCGTTAAGGATTTAAGAAAACACGTCATTTGACTTTTATAATGACGGGTTTTCGCGGGTGCGTTACTTAGCGGAAAGAAACGGCAGTGCTCGTGTGGTCCCCACCTCACAAATATCCTACCAAGGGGGTAGGATATTTCTGGATAGCACCCTATCCGTTTTAACTCAGTTTAAGTGGCTTTCAAGTGGCTTCAAGTGGCTTAAGTGAAATAAAATAAAGTTGTCGTAAAATTATTTTATTTCTTAACTTTAAGCCCGAAAAATTAAAAACCACACCCGAGCAAACGCAACTTCGGAAGAGGCGTTTCTAAGTGAATACTGGTGCTGCGATTTCATCGGTGCCCTCAGAATTCGATTCTGGGTATCGGTTCAAAAGTTAGAAAAACCTTCTCGTCCGTTCAGTGAACGTACCCGAGCCAAACTTCAGAAAATGATTCCGGGCACACCGGGCCTCGGAATCAGGTGCCGTCAGAAACTGCGCTCTTGTAAAATTCCAGAGAAAATTAAGAAAAAAATTTCCTTGAAATTTATGGGTCTTTACATTACTCCCACCTCAGGGCTTTACGTCCCCGTAAAGATACAACAAAAACTAGGTAAACAAATGTGGGTACTGAGCACGCATCTGAGCCTCCCGCTCCCAAGTGCTCTCCTGGAGGTTCCCGTGCTGCCATCTGATGCGCACAAGAGGAATATATCGCCCACGTAGGACATGTTCCTGTCGATCCTCTATCTCCACCGAGACCTCCGCAAAAGTCGCCCCATCATCCACATCTAGCTCCTCATGGTCAATGATGTGCGTCGGGTCGTGCACGTATCTCCTCAGCTAAGATACGTGGAAGACGTCGTGCACCCGGTACAAATGAGGTGGTAGATCTAAGCGATAAGCCACCTCACCAATCCTGCTAAGGACCTGGAAAGTCCCGATGAAGCATGGAGACAACTTGCCGCCTCAGCCAAATCTCCGCAAACCACGTCGAGGTGAGACACGCAAGAAGACGTGGTCGCCATCCTCGAACTCTAGTGGAATCCGCCTCCTGTCAGCATATGACTTCTGCCAGCTCTGAGCTGTCCTCATCTACTCCTGGATGACCTGGACCTTCTCTGTCATGGCCCGGACCATCTCTAGTCCCACAAGTGCTGACTCCCCTGGGTCTGTCCAGCATAATGGAGATCTACAAGGCCTGCCGTACAATGCCTCGTATGGTGCCATCCCGATGGTGGAGTGGTTGCTGTTGTTGTACGCGAACTCCACCAAGGGTAGGTGGTCCTCCCAGCTACGACCAAAGTCAAGGACACATGCGCGGAGCATGCCCTCGAGAGTCTGAATGGTCCTCTCCGTCTAACCATCCGTGAGAGGGTGAAAGGCGGTGCTCAGACGTAGCCGCGTCCCGAACACCTCCTGCAACCCCTTCCAAAGTCGGGAAGTAAAGTGAGCATCCCGATCGGAGACGATAGTCGATGGAACACCGTGAAGCCGTACAATCTCCTGAACGTAGATATTCCCCAAGCTCTCCACTGAGCCCTGCTCTTGGATGGGTAAGAAGTGTGCCGACTTGGTGAGTCGGTCAACAATCACCCAAATGGAGTTGTGACCTCTGGAAGTGCGTGGAAGTCCAGTCACGAAGTCCATAGATATCCCGTCCCACTTCCACTCTGGGACCTCCAAGGTTTGTACCAAGCCTGCTGGTACCTGATACTCTGCCTTCACCTGCTAACAGGTGAGGAACCACGAAACGAACTCTGCCACAACCTTCTTCATGCCCGACCACCAGTGCTATCGCCTGAGATCCTGGTACATCTTCGCCACTCCTGGATGTACCGCCAAGGGAGAAGTGTGAAACTCTCTCAGCACCTCCTGTCATAAAGTGAATGGTACCAAGGTACGTCCCCTGAAAAGGACGTCGTGCTCTGCTCCAAGGGAGAAACCATCAGGTGCCTGTCCCGAGGATATCTGTGCATGCCGTGTCTCACAGTCAGCGTCACCACGCAGTGCCTCTCTAACCCGCTGAAGTAGTGGAGGGGTGACTGTGAGAGACTGAAGGAAGGCTACTCCGTCTCTATCCCCGAAGGATATCTGCAAGGCGGCTAGTTGCTCTGTCGCCTCCTCAAGTAGCTGAATGCTCGTCCTAATGCTGAGGGCATCGGCTACTACGTTCCCCTTCCCAGAAGTATATATTATCTCAAAGTCATAGTCCTGGAGGAACTCAAGCCGTCACCGCTATCTCAGGTTCAGGTCCTTCTGCGATAAGATGTACCTGCGACTCTGGTGGTCAGAAAAGACTGTAAAACGCTCGCCCATCAGATAGTGCCGCCATTTCTTCAGAGCGAAGACCACTGCTGCTAAATCCAGGTCATGGGTAGCATAGTTCTGCTCATGCAGACTCAACTGACGTGATCCATAGGCAATCACGGCCCGCTCCTGCATCAGGACACACCCGAGTCCAGTCCCTGATGCATCGCAGTAGACTACGTAACCAACTCCCTCCTCATGCATCCTCAAGATAGGTGCGCTGGTCAATCTCTGTCTTAGCTCTTGAAAGCTCTGCTGACATCTGTCTGACCACACGAATGGTTTCCCCTTTTTCGTCAAAGCTAAGAGTGGAGTCGCAACTCTAGAGAAGTCCAGCACAAATCTCCAATAGTATCCAGCTAGACCCAAGAAACTCCGCACCTCCTTCACGCTCCTGGGTGGCTCCCAAGCTAGCATTGCCTCGATCTTCGCGGGATCCACCGCCACTCCCGCCTCAGAAATGACGTTCCCCAAGAAGTGGACCTCACGTAACCAGAACTGGCACTTCAAGAGCTTACCATAAAGCTGGTTCTCTCGGAGTGTGTCTACTACAACCCGCAAGTGGTAGGTGTGCTCCTCCTCGGTGGTCAAGTACACCAAAATGTCGTCGATGAAGACCACGACAAATCGATTGAGGTATGGATGGAAGATCTTGTTCATGAGGTTCGTGAACACTGCTGGAGCGTTGGTTATGCCAAAGGGCATAACCAGGAACTCATAGTGGCCATACCGACACCTGAAGGCCATCTTCTGCACGTCCTTGTCACGAACTCTGAGCGGATGATAGCCTGACCTGAGGTTTATCTTCGAGAACCACCGTGCTCCCTTGAGCTGATCGAAGAGGTCCTCAATCCTCGGTAGCGGATACTTGTTCATCACTGTCACCTGGTTCAGGCGACGATAGTAAACACACAGCCGCATGCTCTCGTCTACCTTCTTGGAAGACAATATCGGGGAAGCCCAGGGTGAAACACTGGGTCGGATGAACCCCTTGCCCTGCAAGTCCTCCAATTGTACCCGTAGTTCTCGAAGCACGGAGGGGGCCATCCGATATGCTGGAGTGGATATCGGGGTTTTCCCGGGGTATAGATCAATGTAAAATTCTACCTCTATGCGAGGAGGTATCCCTGGAACATCATTGGGAAAGACGTCCACATACTGATCCACCACTGTAGGAAAACTCGGACTCCGCACGTCAACTGCTCCATGGATGAGGCTAGCCAACTGATGAGTGATGGGCTGCCCTCTCCTCAGCGTGAGTCCATCCTGTGCTGCGAAGGCTCCCTTCTCGCCGGTGAAGGTGAACCTGCTCACATCGGGGCGCACACATCGCACCTTGCGCCTAAAACAGTCAACATGAGCATGGACTATATATAACCAATCCATGCCCAAGATGACGTCGTAAGGCCTTGACGGTACTACAAGAAGATCCCAGCCGAAGCTCTCGCCTCCTAGAGTAATCTCACACTGCCGGCACCCGTGCATAATCGTCGAGTCTGCCCCCGTAGGAGTCTCTAGCCATAAGGATTGAGCCAAACGGCTTTGTCGGAATCTCCGAGCTCCGAACAAGGCAGCGGATATGAAAGAGTGACTCGCTCCTGTGTCTATAAGAACTGCAGCAAGGGTGGAATAGACACAGATCGTACCTCGAATCATCTCTGGCGTGCCGTGGTCGTAGGCCTCTGTTGCCTGGAGCTGTGCCTATCTTTTCCCGCCATCTCCCTGTGGTCGGGGCGGACCTCCTGGTGGTGGTGGTGGCAAAGCCTCAAAGCGTCGCCCACCACCTGCTGCTCGGCCAGCTCCCCTGCCTCGTCCACCTCCTCCCTACGGACCGCCACGGTCGACCCTCTGCCTCTGCCTGGGTGGCCGATCCACCGTCTGCTGCTCCTCTGTACGGCGGTTCGGGCAGTCACGAGCCATGTGGCCCTGCCCGCCGCACGCGTAGCACTGCCTGACTCTCGGAAGACTGGCCCCGCGCTGTGTGCCCCGCACTACTGAGCCAGTGTCCCGAGGTTGTCTGCCGGAAGGTTTGGTCTGCCTGGAACCCTGAGTCATCTGTCGGCTACCAGCTACCGAAGACTCTGCTACCTTCCGCCCTGCGGTAGGTCTCGCTGTGGACTCAGCCAGAAAGCTCTCAATCAGAAGGGCTCGCTCTAGCACTTCTTCCTGGGTCGGGATGCTGAGGGAGATCAGCGATGCCCTGATCTCGTGTCTCAAACCCTGCTCGAAAGTCCGGGCCCAGAAGAAGGGGTCGCGTACCATGTCTGTTGAGTAGCGAGAAAGATCGGTGAACCTCGCCGCGTACTGGGCGACAGTCAAGCTGCCCTGCCGCAGCTGAAGAAGCTCCTGGATGCGCACCGCACGGAGGGTGGCCGGGATGCACTTTGAGCGGAAGAGGCTCTCGAAATCCATCCAGATGAGAGATGCCTCATCGAGTACCTGGAGCATCAAGCTCCACCATCGTCCTTCTGCTGTGTGTAGTAGGCTCACCGCGAGGATCACCATGAGGTCTGCTGGTGTCCTCACTAGCCTGAAAACTCGGATTACCGCCTCCATCCAGTCCTCGGCTGCCTGGGGGTCCGTCTCCCCATGGATCCTGGGTGGTCGATAGCGCTGGAACTCGTGCAGAGCTCCGAGGCGTCGTGCATCGTCATCGGTCGGTGCTAGAAGCATCGGGGGCTTGGAGGGTAAAGGTACCACCGGTGCCTCTGCTGTCAACGGGCCCTGTACCGAGGCCTCGTCGCTCGGCGGGCTGTCGTCACGCTCTACTCTCGAAACCCAAGATGGCTGCCGTCGTGGGGCCATCCTGAAAATGAAACATGTGCGCCACAGTCAGAACAGTATACCTGGTGAACTGACACAAGTAATCACAAAGAAAACTTGAAACACACATGCAATCAATGTTTTCGTGCATTAAGTCAGAAATCAGAAGTCAGGGTCCTGGTGTACGGATACGTTGGCAGCTGCACCAACACTGGACTCCCTGGACTGATAACCACACCCAATATTCTAAACACTATTTCTTCACATAGAAGAAAGATCAGAGTCTGCGGTAGAACCAACCACCTCTGATTCCAATTTGTGCTGACCCGTCCTCGGGGCCCGTGTCGTGACTACCCCAAGCCCACCTTCCATAGGCCAGGGGCTGGCAACTAGCACCAAGGCGTAAATCCCAGTAAAAAGGGAAGGCATTGCCTTTGAAAAGTAAACAAGCACCACAGATTAAGCAAGCGGAAAAGTAAACACTAAGTAAAAACTGTACAAGCTGCGCTGAAAGTAAAAGGGGCCGGAAATACAAGCCCAACTGTAAAGTACAACTGAAGGGAAAAACAGCAACTGAAAAGAAAATCCACAGCGTCGAGCCATCCTCTGGAAGTCCAACCTGCTGGGTGGATACAGATAGCCTCCACTGCTCCTCGGGTCCACCTGACCGCTCCGAGTACGTCCCGCCCAGTGGTCCACCTCTAGGTACTCTCCTGCTCTGCACGCCTCCACCACGATCAGCGTTGTCCGTCATCTGCAACCAACACAATGTAGTGTGGGCATAGCCCGTGTAGGGGTGAGTATAAGCTACTCAGTAGGGACCCCGAGACCCCTGAAGGTCTCCTGAAATCCTCAAAGGATAATCCACAAAGGAAATATACAATCACGAAGTAACATCTGACACGGCTTAGGTATATGCCCATACATATACCTAAGTCATCAATTCCCGTTTGGCTCCAACGTCCGAGCCCAAGCACAACCCAGTCTACACAGGAAAGCAATGTATACCCACACAGGATAGCACAACACAATCCAAAAAGGAGAGTAAACAGTAATCCACATAGGATAGCTCAACACAATCCACAAAGGAGAGTAAACAGTAAATCCACACAGGATAGCTCAACACAATCCACAAAGGAGAGTAACACAGGATTCAGCTCACACATGTATATTTATTCGGATGACGATAAAGATGATCACTGATCCATCTAAGTCGCCGGACCCACAAAGGATCGATAGGTAACTAACCTCCGCAATGACCCACACAGGATCGGGCCCACACAGGACCTGTAGGTGATGGCTCACATAGAACCGCTGAGCGCTGACCCACACAGGATCGGACCCACACAGGATCGGGCCCACACAGGACCTGAAGCACTGATCCACATAGGATCGCTGAGTGTTGTAGTCGTCGCAGTCCACTGAGGATCTCCGCACAGTCGTCGTCGCAGTCCACTGAGGATCTCTGCACGGTCGTCGCCGCAGTCCACTGAGGATCTTTGCACGGTCGTCGCCGCCGAAGTAGCAGTCGCAGCCAGCTCTAGGGTTCCCGCACACAGCGAGCTCGTTCGGGAGGGTCCGCTCCACGAGCAGAGAGGCCGATACATCAACTGACACAAAGTTCGAAGTTGATGTTTCCAAAAGCTTCGTAATGTCAACAGAAAATCAACGCCGCAGACGGCGCGTCAATCGGACGCCCGGTCTGAGAGTTATTGGCTTTTTCGTCCCAGGGGCCCGGTTGGTTTTTAAGGCAAAACCAACCCGACCGTACTCCACCTGTGTCCAAACCTCGGGCGGAGTATGCCAAAAGACCCGTCTCACTTAGAGGAATTCAACGAAGCCGACGGCACATCAATCAGACGTCCGTAGCTCAAGATATGAGCGTTTCCGCTCCGAGGGCCCGGTTGGTTTCGTGTACGAACCAACCCGGCCGAACTCAAAGTATTCCGAAACCTTGAGTGCGATATACTGAAACGACCGTCTCGATTCAAGGATCGTGTTTCCACTGACGGTGAGTTGTTTGGAGGCCTGTAGCTCAAGTTACGGGCAATTGACCGAAACGGTCCGAAGACGGGGGGTCCGGGCCTGGGCCGACCCGGCCTGACCCCCCTGGGTCGGCCAAAATGGGTCGACCCGACCCGGCCGGACCCTGTCCGTCCCGGCCCGGCTCGGCCGCGCGGCCGCGCGACGCGGGGGGGGGGGGGGGGCAGCCGCCGCCCCCGCGTGACACCCCCGCGGTACCTGCGGGGTGTCGCCCTGGACGACCCGAGCGACGCCGGGGGAGCCGCCGCCCCCGCGTGACAACCCCGCGGCACCCGCGGGGTGTCGCCCTGGACAGCCGGACCCACGCAGCCGCGGGTCCATTGTCCGCCGCCGACGCGGCTTCAGCCGCGGTGGCCTCGTCCGGCGGCGCGCCGGGGCGCCGCCGCGCCGGCGGCCCGCGCCGCTGGAAACTTCCGCGGGCCACCGGAGTTGCTCCGGTCGTCCGTTTTCCTTCCCGTATGCGCCGGTGCTCCTCCCGGGACTCATTCTTCACTTCGGAACCATCAAACTTCCATTGCGGCACGTTCCGTCATCACCCATCAAATCCGCACAACAACGAAGAATGGCGGAGGGTTGTCGGGCCGTGTTCGTTTGGCCCGCACCCTCCGTGTTAGAGATAAACAACGAGAGAGAATAAATCAACACATGATATATCAATTTTAATAAATTAAAATTGTTCATTTGCATCCGGTTCTTTAATTTTAAAGAAACTTTCACGGAAAAAGGGCATTCCAAAACATAAATCCCTACCTCGTCAAGTCGTCGTCCGCGGGTTCTTCACGGAAATTGATCGCCGCGGAAGGAGGCGATCATCGTGTCGCGGAAGGCGTCTCGTCATCGCGGAAGGGCGTCACGTCGTCGCGGAATCCGGCGTTGCGTCGACGAACTCAACAGACCAAGAAACAACAGATTTAATTTAATCATATAAAATTAAATCTGTGTTTTGTTAAAAAAAACACAAGGGATATTTAAGAGAATTCTGAAGTCTCTTACCTCAAACAGCTGATCGAAGATTCGTCGTGGAGTAAGAGACGTCACAGAAGAATGTTGCAGGAAGGGAACGTCGGTGTCGCGGAACACGGCGTCGCGTCGTCGACTTCCACGGGTTCGGCGTTCTTCATCGGAGGCCAGCGTTCTTCGCGTTCTTCTCGTTCTTCGCGTTCTTCACGTTCTTCGTGAAGGAGGATGAAGGCTCAAGAACTCTGACAAAACCTCTCAACGAGTAATCCTCCAAAAAGACTTGTTGGTCTTATTTTATTATTACGCCAAAAAATGAAAAAGGGTAAGTAACGACCCATCAATTCGTTGAATTAATTCAATGAAAGGAACCGCCCATTTAATTCACGAAATAAACCGCCCAATTAAATGGTGCGTTAAGGATTTAAGAAAACGCGTCACTTGACTTTCATAATGACGGGTTTTCGCGTGTGCGTTACTTAACGGAAAGAAACGGCGAGGCTCATGCGGGCCCCACCTCACAAATATCCTACCAAGGGGGTAGGATATTTTTGGACATCACCCTATCCGTTTTAACTCATTTTAAGTGGCTTCCAAGTGGCATCAAGTGGCTTAAGTGAAATAAAATAAAGTTGTCGTAAAAATATTTTATTTCTTAAATTTAAGCCCGAAAAATTAAAAACCACACCCGAGCAAACACAACTCCGGAAGAGGTGTTTCTAAGTGAATACTGGAGCTATGATTTCATCAGTGCCCTCAGAATTCGATTCCAGGCACCAGTTCAAAAGTTAGAAAAACCCGCTCGTCTGTTCACTGAACGTACCCGAGCCAAACTTCGGAAAATGATTCCGGGCACACCGGGCCTCGAAATCAGGTGCCGTTAGAAACTGCGCTCTTGTAAAATTCCAAAGAAAATTAAGAAGAAAAATTCCTTGAAATTTACTGGTCTTTACAGGTTCAACAACAGATTGATGAAAAAATAGGAATACATTAATAGAAATAATTAATGTGCACACCTTCCATAAAAAATGACCTTTTTATGGAATCATGATCTTCTATAGACATTCCAGTATTGAGAGGTCCAATGTTGAGAGATATTGCATGCTAGTTTAAAACTAGTCTTTACGTAGTAATCCCCAAGAGGCACATTAATTCAATAAATATAAACTTGAAGATGAGTTTCAATACATTGGATGCTCAGAATAATGATCATATATCTCTCATAGTAATAGTAACTCAAATTATCTATGCCACATCCACTCCCATCCTTCGAAACTAAAGCATGAAATTTCTTATTATCCATCCTCACAGCAATAGGAAAGGTCCCCAAAGGCCTACCTAAATCTGGAATCCAATCATCCTTCCAAATATTAACTCTACCACCATTTTTAATTCTCCAATATAGGCCCATATTCAAATGATCAATATAATCCCATAAGAATTTCCCATATAGATATATATAATTATATATATATCTATCTATCTATACATAAGACATTGATAATATAAATATCCCAGTGGATATTTTTCCTATGAATCTCCTATTGGATATTGACCCTACAAATAATGGTCATGTGAATCTATTTTTTGAGATTTCCCCGATGAATATCCTATATAGATGCATATAATTCAATGTATATGCTAACATACATACAAAATTGGAAATAAAAATATCATAGTGGATATTTCTCATGTGAATCTCTTATTAGAGACCATCTATATTCATTTCCTATTGGTAATAGGCCCCATGAATCTCCCATTAGATATTTTCCCTAAAAATATCCCATATCACATTAATATATATAAATTCATTCATGAATCACTATAAAAAATAACATATACCAACAGAAACATAATGAAATACTATATATCTTTAGGTAAAGTGGTTATTTTCAACATATATTAATTTTTTACGATATTAATTTAATTTATGATAAAAAAAATTTACCAAAATTTATATGTATTAATAATATTTTTCCAATACCAAAAATTATTTTACTAGTAGTTAAATCTATTGTTATATTAAGTCAATACAAAGATTTGTTTACCTGGACATGAATCTATTATTATTAAACATCATTACTAATAAATCTTTTTTCATTATAAAATTATGTTTCAAATAAATTATTAAATTTTTTTCCCTAATTATCCAATTTAGAAGCATATTTTTTATTATTATCATTAAAAATATAAAAGTAAAAAATTCCCTCAAATGTTGAGAGTTTCATCCATGGTTTTCCTAGGGTTGGGGGATTCCTAGATTTTTCATAGGCACATTAGTAACTCACCAGTGTCCCAACATCCATTAGTTTTGTTCTTGAACAACCTTTTATCATCTCATCCCTGTTAATTTTCATGAGAAGTGTCTTAATGAAGTCGGATATGATAAAACATTAGAAAAACATATCCTCAATTCGCAATGAGAGGGTGATGGTTGTGGATAAGAATGATGAGTATTTTTTTCTTATGCATCAAATGTCACTCATGATTGTCGAAATATTTTTGGCCAATCGTCCCTTAATATGGTCACCCAATAGAATATTCTACAAAAATTTTCACATCTATAATATGGTGTATCCATAATAGATGTTGGAGTGAGCTATATGATCATTTAATTTTTTTCACAATAAATATAAACCAAAGGTTCTCAAGGGAAGCCCATGGTCTGTTGACAACAAACTCATTCTAATGAATGATTTAAGATATAGATAGTATATTAATAATAAAATTCTATCCCAAAAAACCACTTTATATAATACATAAATGAATTCAATTTTTCCGTAGGATAGATTCAGTTATTCATGAAGTCAGTGGCCAGATAAGAGAATTTATGGATTTAGACCGATCAAATTCTATTCATTGGGGGATGGTATTGTAGATTATGGAAATGGTTGATGTATAGAAACAACATCTGAGAGGATTATACCTAGTGATAGAATAATTAAACATGTGTATATCTTTTGAAATTCAAAATAAACAAGCCTATTGATTTTATTTCGGTGTCTTGGACACAAATTTAATGATTTTTTTTTAATGGGGGATGAAGATAGAATGATTATAATGTAGTATAGTCCATGGCTCTATGAAAAAATTTCAAATTAATAATTCAGATCTAAACCATAAAAATAATGTGATCATGATAGAATTTCAAATTAAATTTATAATTAATCGTACCATAATCAAAATAATATCATCATACTGGGGCCTCTGGATTTTTCTTCAAATCAACACGATGACCTATGAGTAGATAAAGGGATTTACCAAAATATAATAGTAGGCTCTGTCATCCATGGAATTTGGTGTCATGACCAATGAAATATCCTATATATTGGGTCGTTCCCCAATCCTTATTCATGTATCCATGGAGGGCATGAAGAAACCATCATCCGACCTAAATAAAATCTACTCAGATCCACTAGAACTGAATTCTCCCATGATACATGGAGGACCCTTTATCCAATCTCATAGGGGGTTGGTCTTATCATTTACTCTATAGTAGGTAATAGAAATAGTGATTGTGGAAGAGGAAAGTGGGAGAGGATAATGGTAATGGAATGAATGTGGGAGAAAATAGTGGAGTTTAATGTAGTACAGAGGGACCTCTGGTTAATGAGAGATTCATTAAAAGATTTTATGTGGAGGGTGATGGAACATACCTTGAACTCTCAATGGTAGAGGCTGGATTGATCTAGCCCCACCTATACCATTAAAAATTCTATGTTACAGCTATCCTGTCCTTGGTATGCTATGAATATATAAAATTATATAGATTTTTTGAACCAAAAGTATATGTGATATAGTTTTTTGAAAAACCATATTTTAAATCAAGGACAAGTATGGTGACCCATAAAATGGTCTGCTATATATTTCCAAATTTCATGGAAAGCCCATGAGGGTGGTCTTGGCCTCCATTATAGGGATGAAGTGAATGATGGGGATAACTAATTATCTTCTAATCACATTACTGCATTCATCCATCACCCATATGAAATGGCATGGAATTTTTTGGATTTTATGGATGGCCCACCCAGAGGGATAAATGGAATCCCAGTAAGATACTGAATACCCTTCAGGAGAACAAATCCAAACCACACCTTATTATGGTTATTTCAATGAAATTTTATTCCATAATGATAAAAAAGGGGAAAGTAGGTCTCATTAATATATTTTGTAATTTAAATAAGAAACAATATTTGTTGTACTTTCCAATTTTAGATATTATAGAAACCCTTTTACATGTTTTTTTTGTAATTCAAAAACATTAGCATTATAGAGAGGGTGAAAATATTCTTAGGGTCAGATGATTGGTATATAAATTTCAATTATTTCCAGGGTTTTCTCCTTTATCCCATCATATCAGAACTACCATGAATTGACCGAAGCCTAAGCTGATGTCGTAACTACCACATTCACACCTTATTAAGCCATGGGGTGGAAAAAAGTGCAGAAATGTATTTCCTAAATTGGATGGATTGTCGAATGTAACTATAAATACACCAAAATACATCTCCATTAAAAATTAAAGAGGATGAAAAAAACAGATGAAACAAAACTAGGGGATCAACCATGCTATTAAAACCTCTAGATAATACAACAGTGCAGTAGTGTAAACTGAAATGTAATGGGGAAAAATCCACGCCCAACTAAAAAACTATAAAAGTAAAACAATAAGAATAATTGTAAAATTAAAACACTGAGATAGCCTAGATCCTGATCACAAGGATCCATCCATTTTATGTGTTCTAAAGTACCGTGTGTCCTTATGCTCCTCTGAGGTCATTTCTGGCCTTTTCATTGTATGTATAATATACAACACATGTGGGAAACACCCATGCAATGGGAAGAATATACCGACCTTGTATGACACCATATAAAATGAAGGGGTAGTAAGAGTAAATAAGAATATAAAGACTGTATTTAGTACACAAGATACACGATATAGTGAAATATAAAATATCAACACAAACAAAGAGAGAAGTATCATTGTAAAAACACAAGGGGATTGCCACAATGTCTAGATGAACCATGTGTCATGTCTTTTATACCTATAGTAAGAGAGTAGAATCATCTATCCATGAGAATATAAACATGGAAAGAACAACCATACCGTGCACAGCTTTGGAACCCAAGGAATGAGACTAACAAAATCCCAAGGTATGGATACACATGTATGTATATATATATATATTCCCAATAAAAATAAACCCAACGTGATACAAATGGGATCTCCATCTCATATATCATCCAATGAAATATATTCTCTAGTGGTTCCAAAGGTCCAACAATAATTCCCAACATCTCATGCATCTGCTAAAAATTTATCATTTAGTGTCCTACCACACCATGTAATTTGGTCGCAAAATCGATGGACCATAATCACTTGGTATTAGACCATGCCATTTTATAAATGGAGGGTTACACTCAGTGGAAGAGGACCCATGTAAAGACCAATTGAAGTTTTCATCTCTCGAAGTCGGTAGAGGACCCATGCCCACCTCATTTGGAGTATTATGATCTCGAATTTGTTGAGGACCCATTCCTAGCCATGCTGGAGGTTTCCACACAGGAGTCCTATAGAGGAACCATACCTTGTGCCAATATGAGGGACCCACCCTGGTAGTCAATGGATGAACCATTCCCTACCCAGATGTAGGTTTCTGCGATGTTGGTAGAGGGCCCATTCCCAGACTAGTTAGAGGGTACCACACTAGTCATCATGTACCCATTCCCAACCCAAATGTAGGGTCCTATTGGGAAGTTAGTGGAGGACGTATGCCCTATGATAAAAGGAAATTTTCACTAAATGATTTTTTAGAGGACCCATGCCTAGTTTACCTATAGGGTTCAACTCTATATGTCATTGAGGACCCATTCCAATCCCATTAGGAGGGTTCCACTTGGGATGCCTTTGTTGATCCTCTGTTAGCACTATCATCATAGAGAATTTCCTAAACAATCAAAATTCCCATAAAATTCTACCTCATATCTCAAAATCCACACATTAGTTCAGTACCATATTCTACGTGGAAAACCACTTCAGATAGATTACTCATGAGCCAAAATCAATGTTCAAATGAAGGAGATACAAAAGAGTGAAGTTTCATCAAAACAAGCCATGGGGTACATGACATGTGAGGGGACAAACATGGTGTGTGGTCCCACTCCATCACCTGGTCTTGTCCCTAGAGGTACATGGATATCCAACCGTGATGAATTATATGATCTGTGGTGTATATAAATTGTGTACCCATTCCAATTAGGTTCTCTCCATTGTGTTTTGTCCATGTTTTTTGTATCCATGTTGTGTCCATGTACATTACCCCATGTTCATGTACTTTAGTACTTGACATGCCACATCACATATTGGGTCTCCCATGTGTTCTGGTCATGCTTGTGTACTCAATCTCATGTCATATACATGGATGTGTTCTTTTCCATATTGGTCATCCATACAGGGAAGGAGGTACATGGAATGTAGGAGGACTAAAGATCATTCTGTCATTATAAAATCTCAAAATCCAAGCCTCCTCACCCAAGGAGCCAAATGTTGTGTGTTCATCAGGGTACATGGAGTGTATTCAGGTTTTTCATTGTTTTCTAGATCTCTTTCCACACACTTAATTGATCCATTCCCCTTTGATTAGAGATTTGATTCCACCAAAAAATAGAGGAATTATATGTGCATCATTTTCTTTGATCATCAATCTATGTAAATTAGATTCTTTTGATCCTCAGACATATTTCACATGTTTCACACACCACTGAACCTATTTCCAGTGGTGATCTAGCCTTAGATAATTGAAACTATCATCCAAAACCTATATACATCTTTTATCTGAACATTTTTTCTTATTTTTTCCACATTTGTGAATCCATCAAGATTTAGGGGGTTCGATCGGGCATGGTACATCTTGAAAATGTCGAAAAAGGACCGTGGGGTCCTACTAGTGAAGAATGGAATGAAAATTGAAAGAATTTCAAAAATTATTATTATGTGATCCTTTCCGTGTGGTAATGTCCAAAGATAAAAAATGGGGATATCTATGGATAGAAAACAAATATTAATCGATTTATTTGGAACTCGAGGACATGCCCAAGACATAATTGAAACAGATAAATACAAGGGATTGATTTTCAAAATCAAATAAACCATAATGCAATTAAATCAAAAATTCAATATTCCCACATGGATAATGATTTTTTTTTCAAAAAGTGAACTCCAAAATTATGCAAGTCGTAGCATTTGTTGTTCCACGATCTGCTCCGATCCAGTTCTTCGTCATTGTCTGAGGTGATTCTCCAATAGAAGGAGGGAACAAAGCTCTAGAGTCCTCCTAGGGTCTATTAATATAACCCTTGAGGATTAACCATGGGATTATTATTATATAATTTCATTTAGGTTAAAAATTTAATTTATTTGTTGAATTTATTTATTAACCCACTGAACGTACAACCCATTGGATAGATATCTAAATTATCTATGTCTCCCTATTTTTTGAATATTATATGTTATACAATGAGTTTCGTACTCAACCTTGGTATCATATTTCTTACCTAGGCTTATGTTTAAGACTTATCCCATATTCATTATGAAACTACATTCATGAAATAAAAAATATAGTTAATATTATTATAAAATTAATTCTAGGAACAACATCCATGGAATTGAAGGCCATATCAGCATCTAGCATTGGATGTATATATAGAAATATTTCAAAGTATTACAATGAAAAAATGGGTCTCTAAATCATTCCCTCCCTAAATATTTTAATCCCTAAAAATTAAAACTATACAAAAAACATAGGATATAGATCATGTACTTAGATCTCTCACTCCTAAGATCTCTCCTACACATTTATTTGCTACCGAAGCACATGAACCATGGGGATGGTCAATCCAGATAGGGTACTTTCATTTCAAACCTTGATCAAAACCGAGTTATCCAAAAATGTGGCTCCATACTCGTTTACCAACTCTCCCTAGTCGATGACGTCCATGGGGTCAAGAGTGTATCTCCTCAACAGCATCATTTGTAAGATTTCCTGGACCCACACCTATTGTTTTGGTTAGGAGAGGTGGTATATATTCTTTACAACCCTCTACATGATATCAAATAGTCTGATGTTCCTCGGGGATAACATTCCTCACCATACGAATATCTGTAATCCAAATAATGGGGAGACTCTGAGGAAACTTTTCTCTCCCTGATGAACTCCAGTGACATATAACTGCGATATGTCTATGATTTTTTCCTGGTCTGGACCGTCGTCATCTGGTCATGGATGACTTGTACCTTCTGGGTCATCACTGGCACCATCTATGGGCCCATAATAGATGTCTCACCAGTATTTATCTATCATAATGGTGGATTTTATGGTCTCCCATAAAGGTCTCCAAAAGGTGCAATGATAATGGTATAGTTCTAGTAGTTGTAGTATTATAACCTTACAAAATAAATGAGATCCTCCCAGATTTTTCCAATGATTAACATTAAATCCCTCAACATGCTCTCCAACACCTAGATAGTGCGCTCAGTTTGATGATCGGTTTAAGGGTGAAAGGATGTACTCATCCTCATTTGGGTCCTAAATTGCATCTTACAGTCCTCCCCACAATCAATATGTAATTTTACAATCATGACTAGAGAAAATCATTGAACGAAACCCATGAAGGAAAATGATCCCATGTATGTACAACTTCCCCAACCACTCTATAAAATTATGCTCCTTGATAGTAGTGAAGCATGATGTCTTCACGAGTTGGTCAAATATAACCCTGATTGTGTCATGTATCTTCAATTTTCATGGAATTATGGTAAAAAATTATAGGGATATTTCATCCCAATTCCACTGTGAGATTTCATGGGGCTTAAAAAAACCTGATGGAACTAAGTGCTCTGAATTCACCGACTGACATGTGGTGTATCGAGAGAGAAAATTTGCTACGATCTATATAATGCTAGAACACCAATATCTTCACAGATGGTCTCTATATATATTTCCCACAACAAGATGTATATATAGGGGGATAAGTTTTGAACTCCCACATTATGACTGGAGCCACCGTATGTCCCTAGAAAAATATGGTGTGATTACATCCTTCATAATATCCATCTATGGAAACCCACATAGATATCTTCTCACATAGGACCTCACAACTGATGTATCCAAGATACCACCTTCGCACATGATCAAGAATTAGGGGATTACACAACATCGGCTATAGAAACATTATACCCACCATCCCAAAAAGTTTCAGCAACACGGAATCTGACAACTATGATGCATCATGCACCATTCAATCGCAGGAAATCCTATTAAAGTATTATTATACTATTTTTTGATTCCCTAGAGTATCTACTATATCAATGTCATGGTACCATTGGAAATCTAGGCAGTATTGATACCTCAAGTTCAAGCCTCTATGAGTGAAGACATACCTGAGATTCTGATGGTCTGAGTAAACCCCAAAACATTCCCCTGTGAGATAGTGCCTCTGCATCCTAAGGGTAAAGACTACCACAGGTACTAATATGTCATGATTCAGTTCGTTTTTCTTTTGTATCCTCAATTAAATCGGCCCGTATGCAACAAATACATGTTGATACAACAACAAAAAGATAATCCTAAATACTAATGTATCATAATACACTATATAATCCATGACATCCTGTGGTAGTATCAATATAGGGGAACTTTTCAGACTCAACCTATGCTCCGTGAAGTCCCTCTATCACTACCCAGAATATGTAAATGATCATGCTTTCCACATCAGGTAGGTAAAAGGCAGTTCTATTCTATTTAATTCGGCCACAAACCTCTAGCCGTACCCTACCAAGACAAAAAATCCAGGCACCTCTCATATGTTCTTAGGTGTTTACCAAAAAATAACTACATCAATATTATCTATTATTATGGAAAACCATTCTAAAAATGACATTACCTTGAAAGTGTACCTCATTAATCTAGAAATGTCACTGTGAGAGTTTCATATAATGTAGGTTCTCTAGAAGTAAATCTAGAACCATCATAAAGTGATCTGCATCCTTCAATGATTCAATGTAGATGAGTATGCAATATATTAATAGAACCAAATGTTAGTCCATTTATGGCTGAATGATATAGTTCATCAATTCTATAAACATGATGGGGAAAATCATTACAAAATTGGGAATAATTAGGAACATATACTATTTGTAGTGACATTAGAATTCCAGATTTGGAATATCATCCTCAAGAACACTCAAATGGTGGTAGCCAAAACAAAGATAAATCTTCTAGAACCATATTACACCTTACAACTAGTCAAATATCATGTCATTACATGGAAAGGGGAACTTTTTCTTTATCATGGCAAGGTTTAGGTGATGATAAACCATGAAAATTTGTATGCTCTTGACATCCTTTTTCACAAAAAACACAGCTGATGCCTATGGGGAACATTGGGCATGATGAAATCCTTCTCTTCATGTTCTTCTAACTGAAAAAAAATTTCCCAGATCTTAGTAGGGCCCATCTGATAATCCTATAATGATATCAGTGTAGTTTCTTGATGAAATTCAATGAAAAAAATCTACCTCCTACCTCATTGTTATTCGAAAAACCTATTTGGGATAGACGTCTATATAATCCTCTAAAACTAATGGAATCAATATTTCTAAAAATTCTGTGGCACCAATAGATATACAATCATATTAATGGGTGATGGGATGAAACCTCCTACTCACAAAACCCAGTTGTCCAACATGAGATCAATCTCATTAGAAAATGATAATCTCATCCCATCTGTGTGAAGTAATCTGTATTGTCGATGTTGAATGAAAATATATTCTCGGACAATGAAAACCCAATCCATTACAAAAAATACACCATAGGGATCCATAATTATTACCAAAATATCCCTCGTGGACCACTTTCCAAAAATAAATATCTTGATCTTTTGGAAGATAAAAGACACAGAATAAGCATTCCTTATATTATACGTTATGGGTTCATATGCCTCTATGGCATGCAGCTAGCCGTGACCCTGATCGCCAACTCCCTAAGCCTAACATTGTCCACCTAGGGGTGGTGGTGGAAAGATATCATAGCTTAATCAGCATCACACTACTCCTCAAACTGTTCACCCAACTCGGTCTCCCTGAGTTCCACCATGACCTCACTTGGGAGGTCCCTGATCATGATACTGCCTCTACAATGGTAGTCTGTCAGATGCCTTCTTACGCTCTACAAAATATTTGGTGGGTTAGTCACGTGCTATGTAACCACACCCATCACAATCATTATTGTGACCCTCTTCAGGTTTTCCTGATAATCTACATTTCCCTTATACCTCATGATAATGCACCTATGTCTGATCACAAAAGGATCTCCAGCTTTCGAGATCCCACTAATTGGAACCTATTAACTACTGAAAATCGCTTCACTCGATGATTCCCACTACCATCTACAGCTATCTGGCATCCCTCTGACAGAAATTTATTTACACCTAGTTCCAACTCCAGCACCCTCACATAGTTGGGGATGGACAAGGGCACCAAGCTAGCATGCATATCTCTGTGGAGTCCCTTATCAAACATCTATTCTAAAATTTAATCATAAGGGATTATTTAAAAGTATTATCACGTAAGTTACATGAACCTCGTTGTGTACTTGGAAAATTCAATCAATCATTTTTGTATACATATAAGCTCATGAATCCAAACTAATCACACATATGAGGGAAAATACTCTTCACAGATCATCTACTGGAAGTCAAGCCATGATAGTGGTGACTCGTTATTCATATGTGTAAGAAGGATCCAATATATCATAGCTGCTCTGTGGAAATGTATAGCTCTGAGAAAAATCATAAGTTCCTTTGGTGTTTAGATGATCTTGAAGACACGATCCACTAACTCTAGCTATCATATACTGCCTGGGAATCATTCCCACCATGGAACCTCAGTGGTATCTAGATATTGAACTCACGGAGCATGTTAGCCCTGTACACACACTCAACCTACTCAGATTGTAAAATCCACTTCTTGATTGGTGTATGTTCTTATACTATCACACATGGAGGAAGAATCTTGTAGGGTGGACCCAAAGCCGATCACTCATCGCTCATCGGATAATCAACCCTATTCAGTACTCGTCTCTTAACTATATTTCATCATGGTGGAACCTTAACATTTATCAAGACGTACCATGGTTATATGATGATCAAATATATTAAAAATGGAGAGATAAATAAATATGTGAATTCAAATACTATATCATATATGATGCATGTACCATTAATCTGTGAAACCAATATCTCAGTTTTCTGAGTCGAAATGTAGGTAGTCAAGGTCCTGGTGAATAGATATGTCGGTTGGCCATATCATCACTCTATTCCCTAGCTAGAGAGCCTCACTCAATATAAATTGAATCTATTAGCCTAAATACCATCCAAATCCTCATAAGGGGACTACTGTAAATACCATTATAAGGAATGAACTTCCTTGAAACCAATCCCTCATAACATGACCCTAGTCGGGGCCTAAGATGCAACTACCCCGAGCCCACCTCTCTAGACCAGGGGGAGCTAACAAGAATTGAAATTCATATAATAAATTGGAGTTCATATCCTAAGAAACTATGTACACACACAGAGAACCTTCTTGATGAAAAATTATAATAGATGAAAATTAATAGATTCAAAACACTACGAGATCAACCATACATGTAAAACCTCTAGACAATATATGTGTATGGTTGTGTAAACTGAATCATATAGAAGAAAAATACTCACCCAACAATAAGTATGCCCCAAACTGAAAAAAAACAATAAAATTAAATCACTAATAGAGCCTAGATCTTCATATCCAATATGTGAACACCATATGAGGACTAATGTACAAGGTATCTCTTAGCTCTTCTGAAGTCACTACCGACCTGACCATCATCTGCATAAGACATGACACATGCAGAAAAATAAAATGTAGGGGTGGGTATATACATACATTGTATTATTCCTATAATTCATGAGGGGGATAAGAAAGAGATATAACCGGAATATAATGATGGTAGATAGTATAGATGATGCATGATATAGTGAACGACAATAGATCAACAAAAACCATGAGAGTAGTAAACTCATCCAAAATAAAGGGTATTGAAATTGTCTATAGATGAACAAAATGTCAAGTATTTTACAAATATATGAGGATAGTAGAATCATCCAACCAAAATATGATAATCATAGAAAGCATGTGTCATACTCTACACATCATCTCATCCAATGGAATGAGAGTAACCAAATCAAATGTTATGGATACAGATGTATATATATATATATTCCTAATCAAAAGAAACCAAAGAAAAGAGAGAAAGGGGATCTCCATCACACAGATCATCCATGGAATTATTGTAACATCCTAGGTAAATAAAGAATATTACATTCTCATGTTTATCAATATTTGTGAATAAAATGTTAATATTACTTTAACGTTAATTCTATGCTCAATGGTGTACCCAATACGCAACAACGAGTTTCTTTGAAATCTTACGTTGCACACTAATAGTATAATAATATTATTTTAAATAGTTAATACATAGCCGTTCTAATGGCGGTAATGAACAGAACTAACTAAAAAATTATTACATATGTTTTTAAATATTTTTACATTTATCCAATAAATTTAAGAGGATTAAAATGCAAATGAATCCAATTTCAAGAATAGATACTCTAATATTTTTAAAAGATTATTTTACCTTATTTTTCTAGAGAACCTATTAAAAATATAACTTTTGACAATTTTTAAGCTCTATTTTTCAAAATAATCTTATTATTTAGAATTGGGACATTGAAATATACTTTGGATAAATTTTTGGCATATTTCTGACAAATGTTCATTTTTTAATGAATATTGAAAAATACTTCATTTTACTTCAAAACTACATTTTCATCTAATTTAATTATATAGATAGATTATATTTTTTAAATTTTTAAAAGTTTAATTAGAATATATTTTTACCATTTAATTCAATGGTGGTCATTATAATTAATTTATCTTTGAAAATGGACATAAACACGTGTCAATCTTTTGATAGATATTGTTTCTTAAAAACACTATTTGTTTTGACAGCGGGAATTAACTATATAATTTATTAATGAAACTTATATGATTTAAATTTGGTAAAATATAAATCATTTCTTAATTTATAATATCAAATATATCTTAGGGTTAATTTTTGGTATTTTTCTGATAATTTCATTTTTTAAATGAATAGTGAAAAATACAGCTTTTTAATTCAAAACTGCCTTTTCATCCAATTTATTTATATATTTATATTTTTATTTTAATTGTTTTTTTGTTTATAATTGAATTTTCTTTTTTATCACTTAATAAAATTTTGTTTATTGGATTTAATTTCACTTTTCAATTGGATTTAAAAAGAAGTCAATCTTTTGATAAATTTTTCTTCTTATAAACCGGACTTTTGTTTTGACAACAAGATTTACTTTTAAATTTATTACTAAAATTTCTGTGTTTTGATTTTAATAAAAGGGATTACATATATGTAATCAGAAGGTCCAAATTATAGAATTATGATTCTTTTGTTTTTTGACATTATGAATTGTAACGACGGTAATTATCTTTAATTATCGTGATTAATTAGTAAGTGGGTAGTTAAGGTTAATAAAATTATATCACAATAATAACAAATGACCCCAAAATGTATCCTAATGCTACTGGTTGTTTCATGGCCCACCATGGGATGCCTTTTTCCAAACTTTGGGATCCCATGGAATTACTTTTGGGGAGATAGTGACACTTTTTAATTTTATGTTTTTAAAAGGAAAGTATAACCAAAGTATGTATCACCCATGTAAAACAATTTTAGTTTTGTCTGTCTAAATGATCTCTTAGTCTATAAATAGTAATTGGAAATCTAAAAATATTTTCTACATCATAGAATTTATTTTATAATTTTTAGAGATTAAATATATTAATTTATTTATGACAACATGAGGATGCAGCGATAATCTCATTAATGAACGATTTACATAAAATGAAAATATAATGTAAATTCTAAGACATAAACTTATTAAAAACCAATTTTATGAGTATATTTCGATCCCTTATCACCTTATCCTCGAAATATATCAATTTTGTACCTTTAAAATCTGAAACTCATTTTAAAATAAAATCACATTTCTTGAATTTCCAAGAGTGCCCCTCCTCCCTATTATAAAAATGCCCCCACATCTACCTCCTTACCCACACCTCTAAAGCCATTAGCTTGGCCAAGATCTGCTCATTTTATCTCTCCAAAACCCTCTCCTAGTTCATATATGTCTTACCTTAGGCAGAAATCTCTTCAAGAAACCCTTTTGGTTCAAACCAAGAGGAGTTACCCGATTTAAAGGTAATGTCTTCACTTGTGTTCTTTTGTTTTATGTTGCTTCTCTAACCCCCTAAACTATTCTTATTCTATTATTTTATAACAAAACAAGTATATTCAAGATACTGGTATGTTTTTATGGAAATTATTCGAGATACACTTACACACACCTTCGTCTAATGGTTAAAGAACATATTGTTTCTGTGGATGGCGAATTACTGCCTCACGAAACGATGACTGTTCAATATTCTCCTACCACCTCTCATGATGGCCATTATGATGGAACTATATTTATTTATGATATATATTATACTTATTTCATCTCTATGATTCTTTATTTTAAATTTAAAACATACCCTTAGGCTTTTCATGTTGTGCAAATGCGATAATTTCATTTGAGGAAGTCTGGACTACCACCCCCTCAAGTGATGTGACTCGCTCATTCAATACCTGGAATGTATAAAGAATGAAATTAATGAACATATGTGACCTATATAACATATATATTATACTGTAAATTATAATATATATATATATATATATCTCTCATTTATTTTTAACTCCATTAAATACGAAATACAAATGAAAGTAGCGTGCATGCGTACATACGGCTTACCGTCTCCATGAATGGTGCATTTCATTTCTTACCATTAAATGTTATGTAATATTATAAATGAAAGTATATACTGGATATATATGATATATATGATAACTAAATCATGAATATAATTCTAGATATAATGGATATTTTACCACATGAAAAACTTGTAATTATAATAAGTTTATTATTCACTCAACTACCAATGATCGACAAAACGACCGTTATTAACATAAATAATTACATTATGTTCATAACATGGTAATAAGTGATATAAAAGGAATAATGAACTTGAAAAAAATGTTCTTAAGAAATTATAAATTAACTCTATTTTATTATTCAGGAATATAAGGAAACGAACAAGACAAGTCGGACTTGAGGTAAGGGAATCTTACCTCTCTCTTTCTTTTTAAGTACTCTCTTTTATGTAATTTATTTTCAGCTCATATTTCATATGATTGGGGATGTTATTTTATATTATGAATTCTGTAATTTTTATTTTCATATGATGAGAGGCCATATTTTATTTCATCAATCCATTTTTTGGATGTTTAAAGTGGCGTCGTTAGGCTGCCGAGTTTTCGTAAGGGATTTTTCATCTCACATTTATTCCCATGAGATATATGCTACATTTTCCACCATTTCATTTGAGTGGTGTATGTAATGCACATTATTATACACTTTTTTTAATATACCATTGTATATGAGTATTTAAATCAATGTTTCATAGTCCTTCTTTCATGGGGTGTACGTTTTGAAAGTTACCCAAGTCAGTAAGGGAGCCTTTCACCCTCCTATTTTTTAAAAGACTTATTTTTGTTAGGTCTTTTAGTTTACATATTCTTATGTTGGGATATGTTCTTATATATCCTTATTGCTGTTAATGTTATGTACAAGTGATGAGATACCCTTATTATCTCTCATCATCTCATTTTCATAATTTTAATGTGACGCTGTTAGGCTGTCGAATTTCTGTAGGGGAACTTCTCAACCCAATTTCAATTATTTGGGTTAAACCTATACGTCTTGATTATGTCGTGCTATAAATATGTATGGATTACATATGATTGTCTTACACTGATTATCCACTTATATTTGGTGTATTTATATTTGTCACACATAATTATGTCATTTCTTTATCCTTTCTCTAATGGCATGATCCTTGATTGGGATTACATCTCAATTTCTTCACATTGAGAAATTTCTTAATGATATTAACTTTTATTCTTTTATAATGTGTATATACAGATCATTTGACATTCCATATCCATATTATTTCTATACTAAAGTCATTCAAATGTTTTGAAAATGGTCTACTTTCATGTAGATTATAATTTAAATGTTCAAAATGGAAAAGGAAACTTTTATTAAAACATTGTTTTAAATTGTTTTAAAGATTTATTCTTTTAAACATTTATCATCCATGTCCATGTTTTAAAAATGGTTTTATGGATTTATTTATAGGGACATGAATGTTTTAAAACCCTTTAAAAATTTTCAAAGTGGAATGGGACACTTTGATTCTAAAATCTCTTTTAAAGGTATTCTTTTAATATTTTCAAAGTATAAATAGATTTTTCTCTCATAGAGTTATAATGATTTTTTAGAGGTTTTTATTTATGATAATATAATGATGTGATCTCTTGTGATTCAAATGTGGAAATTTTATATTTATTTTATGCATGTTTTAAGTGTTATGATTATGTTATGGTTCTTGGAAAATGTTTATGAAATCAGGTGCTTCCGTGATAAACTAAGTGAGGGTGAGCTCGATATATCTCCCTAATGCATTGGGTAACGCGAAGGAGTTAAATGCTAAGGGTTCTCCGAAGAGATTTAGGGAATATATTATGATGTGTATTCCAAATGTAACCATGAGGGTTACTCCCTATGTAAGAATGTTATGAATATCTCAAGTTACTTTTATGTCTTATGATTTATTTGAGTTATTCCTAAATCTTATGATTTAATGAGGTATGTTAAAGTGATTATGTTTTATTAGTAAAGTATTATTTAATTTATTCATATGTATACATGGAATAATGTTATCTTTCCGTATTGTTATAACCATTACAGAGCTTTTTATGCTCATCCCATTTTTTTGAAATGTTTTCCACATGACATAAAGTGGAATACGGTCAAGGATAGGATCATGGAAATGTAATGATGTATAAAACATGTAACTATACTTGACACTTTTGTTCAAGAGTGTATATTTTTTGAAAAAAAATCTAAACTGAGTAGATGTGTCTACGTTGTAATCTTTGAGATGTAATAATTATGTCCTACTTCTCTAAAACTATAAACCTGAAAAGATCCTCGATGTTAATTATTAATTTAATTTAATATTAAGTAATTTTTTAAGCCCGGGTCCTTATAGTTGGTATCAGAGGTTGGTTTAGATAACTTTAGAGGTTAGAGTGTTATTTAAACATAAGTGACAAGTTGTGTATAACCACAACGGTTATTATATTAGATAGAGTCATTGTTATTTATGAATGTTGGAATGAGTTTGAGATAACTTTGATAAGTATATCTTAGTGTTTTTCTTCCTCTTTAGTACATGATGATTTTGTTGATATACTCACGCTGACCTTTTTGGTTTTAGTAACTGGATGGATCGTGCAGGCACCAAAGTGACAATTGGTTTGAAGGAAACTGTGGTGGTTATGTGATTAAGAGACTGGATGAAATGGGGTATTCAATGAGGAATATCTTGGTTATTCTAAACAAACTATCAGGAGTCATGATCAACCACATGAACCTTGGTGAGTTCTCTAATGCATCACGTATGAGAGAACCAACTCGATTTGGAAGTTTAGGTGATAATTATAAAGGTAACCATTAGGGTTTATATGATACTTAATTTTGAGGTAATTATGGGTTACTATATGATGTGATGGAATATGAAGGCATGAGATAAACATGAGGTTAAATTATTTTATGGTTATTTTCGAAGATTTTATCAATTTTTGGGGAATGTTATAAGAATTATGTAGTTTTGGAAAAAGGAAAACACGTAGTCCGTGTGACAACATCTCGCGTCGGACGAAGCTGCGGGAATCGAACCCACAACCATAGTGCGACTGGTATTTATCACTTACCACTGGAAAACGTGATGTTCCTGGTTAGTTGGAATAATTCTTTTTATTTAGATGATATTATGAATCTATAATAAGTTTATTTTGGGTTATCTATGGAAATTATTAACATATCACAGATGATATGTGATTAGGTTAATTACATTTCAGTATGCGACTTCAAGAGTAACTGATGTTATCTGAGATAAATGTTAAGGTTTATCTTGGAAGACTATGTGATTAAATCTTTTAGAGATTTGGGATTCAATCTAAGTTTTGATTACTTTGAATAATTTTATGGATATATGTTTATTAAATGTTCTTTGTTGAACTTTGTGTATTGATTCACAAGTTTTTGAGATTAAGAATAGATTTTTTTTATAAAGGATTATCCTTTTTGGGTATTGTCTTATCTTGTACTAACCTTTTTGGTTTTGGTTTTGGATAAGGTATAAAGACATGGGAAATATATAGTTATCTTTTTTAGATTCTGTGATTCTCATGAAGTTTATTATAGTACTCTTAATGTGAACAAATCTTCCTAAATACTCGTCTTTTGGAGAAAATATGATTTTATATAAGAAATATAGTAAAAGTTGGAAAGAAAACATTACATGTAAGTATGTTTCCTTATGATTTAGTTAAGATCATAAATACATTACTCAATGAAAAGTAACTTAAAACTAAAATGTTGTTTGTTACCATTTCCCACTGGTGAATTAAATACCGTTTAACCCGTCACCAGTTTGTGATTTTCTGGTGGTTAACTTTCTCATAAACATGTTTTCTATCACTCTCCTTCGGAACATGACCCTTTTTTTTCTTCTATATCCATGATTTCCAACATGGAATCCTAGTATGGGTTAACTCGGGTGACCCTTGTACTTATCTTTCATTCCTTTAAAGTGATATTTTAATTTACTCTTTTTCCGATGTGGGGCTTTCAATGAACTTTCCAAGCCCAATTTTAAAATTTTGTGGACGCATTTCCCAAAAGGGGGGAAGGATGTAACGACCCAGGTAAATAAAGAATATTACATTCACATGTTTATCAATATTTGTGAATAAAATATTAATATTACTTTAAATGGAATGCTATGCTCGATGGCGTATCCAATACGCAATAACGAGTTTCTTTGAAATCTTACATTGCACACTAATAATATAATAATATTATTTTAAATAGTTAATTCCTAGCCATTGTAATGGGGTAATGAATAGAACTAACTAAAACATTATTACATATGTTTGTTAAATATTTTTACACTTATCCAATAAATGTTGGAGGATTAAAATGCAAATGAATCCAAATTTATAAATAAATACTCTAATATTTTTAAAAGATTGTTTTACCGCCTTTTGATGGAGAACCTTTTTAAAATCTAACTTTTGACAATTTTATAAGCTCTATTTGTCAATATAAACATATTATTTAGAAATGGGACATTTAAATCTACTTTGGATAAATTTTTGGTATATTTCTGACAAATGTTCATTTTTTAATGAATACTGAAATATACTGCATTTTACTTCAAAACTGCATTTTCATCTAATTTAATTATATAGATAGATTATATTTTTTAATTGTTTTAAAGTGAAATTAGAATATATTTTTACCATTTTATTCAATGTCAGTCATTAGAATTAATTTCCCTTTGAAAATGGACATAAACAAGTGTCAATCTTTTGATAGATACTGTTTCTTAAAAACACACTATTTGTTTTGACAGCGAGAATTAACTATATAATTTATTAATGAAACATCTATGTTTTTAATTTGGTAAAATGGGCATAATTTTTTAATTTGTAATATCAAATATAGATTAGGTTTAATTTTTGGTATTTTTATGATAATATCTTTTTTTAATGAATAGTGAAAAATACAACTTTTTAATTCAAAACTGCCTTTTCATCCGATATATTTATATATTTATATTATCATTTTAATTATTTTTAAATTATAATTGAATTATTTTTTTCCCTTAATACAATTTTGATCATTTTATGTAATTTCACTTTTAAATTGGATGTAAACACAAGTCAATCTTTTGATAATTTTTTTTTCATAAAAACTCATCTTTTGTTTTGACAACAGGATTTTCTTTAAAATTAATTTCTACAATTTTTGTGATTTAAATTTGATAAAATGGATTCCATATTTGGAATCATAAGGGTCAAATTAGGTAATTAAGACTCTTTTGTTTTTTGACATTATGAATAGTAACGACGTTAATTATCTTTAATTATCGTGATTAATTTTTAAGCAAGTAGTTAATGGTAATAAAATAATATCATAACAATAAAAAATGACCCCAAAATGTTCCTTAATGAAACTGTTTGTGTCATGGACGACAATGGGATTCCTTGTGCCAAACTGTGGGACCCCATGGAATTACTTTTGGGGTGATAGTGACACTTTTTAATTTTATGTTTTTAAAAGAAAAGTATAACCAAATTATGTATCACCCAAGTAAAAAAAATTTGTTTTGTCTATGTAAATGATATATTGGAATATAAATAGTTGTAGGATATCTAAAATTATTTCCTACATCGTAGTATTTTTTTATAATTTTTATACATTAAATAAATTAATTTATTTATGACAGCATGATGATGCATCGATTATCTCATTAATGAACGATTTAAATAAAATGAAAATATAATGTAAAATCTAAGACATAAACTTGTCAAAAAGAAATTTGATGAGTATATTTCGAACTCTTATCACCTTATCCTCTAAATATTTAAATTTTGAAACTTTAAAATCCAAAACTCATTTTAATATAAAGTAACATTTCTTGACTTTCCAAGAGTGCCCCTCCTCCCTCCTATAAAAAGGCCCCCACCTCTACATCCTTACCCACACCACTAAAGACATTAGCTTGGCCACACTAGGCTCCTTTTATCTCTCCACATCCCTCTCTTCATCCTAGAAGCCTTACCTTAGGCAGAAAGCTCTTCAAGAAACCCTTTTCGTTCAAACCAAGAGGAGTTACCCGATTTAAAGGTAATGTCTTCACTTGTGTTCTTTTGTTTTATGTTGCATCTCCAACCCCCTAAAATCTTTTTATTCCATTCTTTTATAACAAGACCAGTATCTTCAGGATATTATAATGTTGTTATGAAAATTATTCAAGCTACACTTACACACACCTTCATATAATGGTTAGTGAACATACTGTTTCTGTTGATGGTGAATTACTGCCTCACGAAATTATGATTGTTCTATCTTCTCCTACAACCTCTCATGGAGCCATTATGAGGGAAATATATTTATTTATGATATATATTATACTTATTTTCTCTCTATGATTCTGTATTTTATATTTAAATCATACCTTTATGCTTTGCATGTTGTACAAATGCGATAATTTCATTTGAGGAAGTGTGGACTACCACCCCCTCAAGTGATGTGACTCGTTCATGCAACACATGGATTGTATAAAGAATGAACTTACTGAAAATATGTGACCTATATAACATATATATAATACTTTATGTATAATATATATATATCACATTTTTCTTAATTCCATTAAATATGAAATAGAAATTAAAGTAGCGTTCATGCGTACGTACGGGTTACCGTCTCCATGAACAGTGTATTTCATTTCTTACCTTTAAATGTTATGTAATATTATAAATTCAAGTATATACTGGATATATATGATATATATGATATCTAAATCATGAATATAATTCTATATATAATGGATATTTTACCACATGAACATCTTTTAATTATAACAAGTTTATTTTTGACTCAAGTACCAATTATCGACAAAACGACCGTTATTAACTTAAATAATTACATAATGTTCATAACATGGTAATAAGTGATATAAAAGGAATAATTAACTTTAAAAAAATTTCTTAATCAATTATAAATTAACTATAGTTAATTATTCAGGAATATATAGAAACGAACAAGACAAGTCGGACTTGAGGTAAGGGAATCTTACCTCTCTCTTTCTTTTTTAGTAAACTCATTTATGTCATTTCTTTTAATCTCATCTATCATATGTTTGGGGATGCTATTTTATATTCCTCATTATGTAATTTTTATGTTCATATGATAAGAGACCCTATTTGATTTCATCATTCCATTTTTTGGATGTTTTAAGTGGCGTCGTTAGGCTGCCGAGTTTTCGTAAGGGATTTTTCATCTCACTTTTATTTCCGTGAGATTTATGATACAATTTACACCATTTCCTTTGATTGGTGTATGTACTGCACATTATTCTACTCTTTGTGTAATATAATTTCCTTTTTGATTATTTACATCAATGTTGTATAGTCCTTCTTTCATGGGGTGTACGTTTTGAAAGTTTCCCAAGTCGGTAAGGGAACCATTCACCTTCCTATTTTTTTAAAGAATTATTTTTGTTAGGTCTTTTAATTTACATCTTCGTATGTTGGGTTATGTTATTATATATCCTTATTGTTTTTAATGTTATGTACAAGTGATGATATACCCTTCTTATCCCTCGTCATCTCATTTTCAAAATTTTAATGTGACGCCATTAGGCTGTCGAATTTCTGTAGGGGAACTTCTCAACCCAATTTCAATAATTTGGGTTAAACCTGTAACATCCCAGGTAAATAAAAAATAAATCATTTTAATATTTATTAATATTTGTGAATTAAATATTAATTTTACTTGAAGGGGGTTTCTATGTTCGATAGCGTACCCGATATGCAACAAAGAGTTTCTTTGAAATCATACATTGGACACTAGTAATATAATAATATGATTTTAAATGGTAGTTAACACGTAGCCGTTGTATTGGTGGTAATGAATATAAACAACTAAAATATGATTATATATGTTTGTTAAATGGTTTTACATTTGTCCAATAAAAGATAAAGGCTTAAAATAAGAAAAGAATTCAATTTTAGGCATAGATACTCTAATATTAACTAAAGGTCGACTTATCGCCTTTTCATGGTGAACCTTCATTAAATATAGTTTTGGTCACCCTTATACATTCTATTGGACCAAATAAAACTCTTCTTTAGAATCAGGACATCAAAATTTACTTTGTTTAAATTTTTGATATTTTTCCGATAAAGTTCATTTTTTAATGAATAGTGAAAAATGTTGTATTTTAATTCAAAACATCTTATTAATCTGATTTATTTATATGATTATATATTTTTGGAATTGGTTTTAGAGTGAAATTAAAATATATTTGTACCATTTAATCCAATAGTGGTCGTTGGAATTAATTCCACTTTGAAATTGGACTTAAACTAGTGTCAATCTTTTGATATATTTTGTTTCATAAAAACACGCTATTTGTCCTGACACCGGGAATTAATTATTAAATTAATTAATGTAACTTATATGTTTTGAATTTTGTAAAATAGACATCATTTTGAATTCGGAATATCAAATATATATTAGGGTGAAGTTTTGGTATTTTTCTAAAAAATATCAATTTTTTATGAATAGTGAAACCACTAAGTGGTACTTAAAAAACTGATTTTTTGTTTAAATGAAATTTTACAACCCTTGTGTTTTGAATTTGAAAAATCTGACATACATGGTTATAATTAGGATGTAAAATGTGGTTCAATGGGATTAAAATAATTTTTTGTTGAATAGTAAATTTTAAGTTTATTAATCGCGATTAGAGTTAATAAGTGTAGTTTAATGTAAAAATAATGTTTTAATAATATGAAATGTCCTAGACACATGTCCTACCCTTATTGGATGTTTCATGGCTGACAAATAAAATCCATGGGTCAACATGGGGACCCCATAGAGCCACTTTGGTTGGAAAATGGCATTAATAACTTTTTATTTAATGTTAAAATTTAAAAGTCACAAACATGAGTTGTTTTACTAAAACAATTATTAAATGGAGTTATAGAAGTCATATTATTGACTATAAATATTCATTAGAAAGATAAAAATATTTCCTACATCATTATATTTTTTTATAATTTTTAGACATTAATAAAATTAAATTATTTATGGCACCAAGATGATGCAGTGATTACCTCATTATTTAACGATTTAAATAAAATGAAAAGATAATGTAAAATCTAAGACATACACTTGTCAAAAACCTATTGGATGGGTGGATTTCGAACTATTACCACCTTAGCCTAGAAATATATAATTGTTGACCCTTTTTATACGAAAATCATTTTATAATAAAGTATCTTTTCATAACTTTCCAAGAGTGGCCCTCTTCTCCTCTTATAAAAGGCCCCCACCTCTCAAGCCTTTGGATCGTCCAAAACCTGCCAATTTGGTCTCTACGCACCCCTATATTACTCCTTGAATCCTCACATTGGGCAGAAGACTTCCTAGGGAAGCCTTTGAGATCAAATCAAAAAGAGTTACCAGTTTTAAAGGTAGTGTCTTTTCTTTTGTTCTTATGTTTTATTTTGCTTCTACAACCCCCTAAACACTTTTTATTCATTTATTTTGTAACAAAACCAGTATCCTAAATATACTATGAAGTTGTTATAAGAAGAATTAGAGCTACACTTACACACAACTTCATCTAATGTTTAAAGAACACACTGTTTCTGTGGATGGTGAATTTCTGCTTCACGAAATGATGATTGTTCAACACTCATATAAAACCATCAAAGGTGGCCATTAAGATGACACTATATTTATATATGATATATAATACGTTTATGTTTTACTTAAGCTTATTTATTTATCATTTTTGGAATACCTTTAGGGTTTCCATTGTGGGTAAACACGATAATTTCTTTTTAGAAAGTGCGGACTACATCCCCCTCAAAGTGATTTGATTCGTTAATGCCATACATGGGACGTTTAAGGGGTAGATTTAATGATATTATATATGATATTATACTTTAATTATAATATACCTTTATATAATTATGATTTCACTCCATTAAAGTATGAGATAGAAATTAATGTAGCATTCAGGCGTACGTACGGCTTACCGTCTCCATGAACGGTGCATTTCATTTCTTATCCCCAAATGTAATGTATTATTATAAGTACATATATATAATGGATATATATGATGTATGTTACATATAAATGATTAATATAATTCTGGAATTAAAATATGCATACCTATCATTTAATATTAATTCCATTAGTATGCCATAGAAATTAAAGTAGCGTTCCTGCGTACGTACGGCTTACCGTCTCCATGAACGGTGCATTCCATTTAATACCTCTAAATGATTATATAATATTATAAATGCATTTATATAATGGATATATATGATATATATGAAATCTACATCATGAATATAATTCTTTATATAATGGATACTTTACCACATGAACAACTTGTAATTATAAAGAGTTTATTTTTGACTCAAGTACCAATGATCGAAAAAATGACCATTATTAACATAAATAATTACATAGTATTCATAACAGGGTAATAAGTGATATAAAAGGAATAATGAACTGGAAAAAGGTTCTTAATAAAGTATAAATTAACTCATGTTTATTATTCAGGACGTTAAAGAACGATCGAGTCAAGTCGGACCCGAGGTAAGGGACTTCGTCTCAATCTCCTTTCATTGAGGCATATTTTGTTTTATACACAACTTTCTTTTATATAGTGTATAAAACCCATTTAATTTTAATTTTATTCAAAAGGAATATTTTTATACGAAGTGTTTTTGTAAACGACAAACAGGAATGTTTCTTTTAACGTACGCGGTAACAATGACCTTTTCCGCCGCCGCAAGTATTATTTAGTCTTTGGCTTCCTAAAAAAGTCATAATGTTTTTAAAAATGAAATAAATACCATATACTATTTTATGTATTTTGTTATTGAAAAGGGGTTTTATAATGGATTTGTTATGTCAATATATTTATGTGATATATTGTGATCAAAGTGTGGAAATGTTTTCTTTCCATTATATTTGTTTTATGTCTTATGATTTTATAATGGTACATGGACATTGGATGAGTGGCTATGTGATAAACCATTTGACGGGTGGTGCCGTGAATTCTAGGACAGGTGGTTATGTTATACCCTCCAATGCATTGGGTATGGAAGTCGGCTGTATGGCTGTTCCATTAAGTGATATGTGTGGAAGTCGAAAGGATGGTTATTCCACTTAAGTATGATTATGTCCCAAGTTACCTTTATATGTTATGTGTTCTTTATATGGGTTTTATGGTAATATTTTGGTTAAAAAATGGTAAGTAATGATATTTTATTCAGTGAAGAGTTTTTACTACTTCATATAGGTGAAAAGTATTACTTTGATAAAGTATACATGGTTTACTTGTTGTTTTGAATAATTAACAGTTTTCATTCTCTGTGTATCCCTTACTGAGCTGTTTATGCTCACCCCAAGTTTTTTTTAAATGTTTTTCATAAGAAATAATGTGGAATAGGTTCAAGGATGGGATCATGGGAACGGAATTATTTATAAAACATGGAACTAGACATGTTTTTTTAAGAGTTTTTATTTTATGGAAATTTAGTAGAATTGTCTACTTTGTAATCTTTTGGGATGTAATAGTTATGTCCTAATTCTCTATAACTCTAAACCTGAAAAGATCCTCAATGTGAATTATACATTTAATTCAATATTAAGTAAGGTATAAGGCTGAGGCCTTATAGTTGGTATCGGAGGTCGGTTTAGACAACATTAGAAGTTAGAAAATTGTTAAATTATAAATTAATTATGGTATGATTGAAATGATATAGCATTTGAAGATTACCATGTTGCTTCGCCTAAGATATTTCTGTGTTAAGAATGGTTTTTCATAGAGGAAACATAAAATCTTTTCTGGGAAGGAATAAGGAGGGAAATGACCTTTCAAATCAGTATCCTGAGATGGTCAGAATCAGAACTAAACAGTTTTTTGCAGTGATGGCTCAGTTGACTCAGGTTACTATAGAAGGAGTTGAAAAGAACATTGGTGAATGCTTCAGTTTTGGAACTTCCTTCCTGGAATGGTGAGTTTGTTATATACAGTGATTCTTTATTGAAGGGACTTGGATGTGTCCTTATGAATAATGATCAGGTAATTGCATATGCTTCATGTCAGTTGAAAACTCATGAGGTAAATTACCCTACACATGAATTGGAATTAGCTGCTGTTGTTTTTCCTCTAAAAATTTGGTGGCATCATTTTTATGGAGTAAAGTGTGAAATATATACTGATCACAAAAGTTTAAAGTATATATTCACTCAGAAATAATTGAACATGAGATAGAGAAGATGGCTGGAAATAATCAAGGATTATGATTGTACAATTCATTACCATCTGGGAAAATAAAATATAGTGGCTGATGCGTTGAGTCGAAAATGTAATGCTTCATTAACCATGCTACATTTGGAACGAGATCCTTTGGTTTTTGATTTGAAGAAATTTGGCATAGAAGTTGTTGGTGCAGGATGTCCTTATGTTTTTTTCGGGTATCAATGAAATCTTCTCTATCAGACAGAATTAAGCAAGCACAGAAGCAAGACAGTGAGTTGCAGAAAAAGGTAGAGCTAGTTCAGAAGGGTAAGTTGCCTGAATTTAACATTGATAATGATTTTGTTTTGAGATTTGGGAAAAGATTATGTGTGCCTAGTGATTCACAGTTGAAGAATGAGTTGTTATGTGAGGCTCATAGTTCCCGATTTTCAATTCATCCTGGCAGTACTATGATGTACATAGATCTACGGGAGTATTACTGGTGGGAGGGAATGAAAAGAGATATTTCTGATTTTACTGTAATGTTTTTGACTTGTCAGCAGGTTTAAGCAGAGCAGCCGTTACCGAAAGGGATGCTTCAGACTTTACCAGTGCCATAGTGGAAATGGTAAAATGTATCCATCGACTTTGTTGTGGGATTACCGAGGACATCTCGAGGTAATAATGCAATCTGGGTTATTGTTGATCGATTGACTAAATATGCTCATTTCCTTCCTATTTGAGATACTTTCTCTCTAGATCAACTTTCTCGATTGTATCTTAAAGAGATAGTCATGTTTCATGGAGTTCCCCTATCCATTGTATCTGATCGTGATCCCAGGTTTACATCTACCTTTTGGAAAGTCCTTCAGAAGTCGTTGGGTACTGAATTAAATTTTAGTACAGCTTTTCATCCTCAATCAGATGGGCAGTCAGAATGAACAATTCAGACTTTGGAGGATATACTACGTTCTTGTTTGATGGATTATCAGGGATGTTGGGACCAACCTCTTTATTTGGTTGAATTTTCATATAATAACAGTTTTCATTCTAGTATACAGATGGCTTCGTTTGAGGCATTATATGGGAAGCGGTGTCGAACTCCAGATTTTTGGGATGAAGTGGGTGAAATAAAGCTGATGGGACCAGAATTGGTAGAATAGATGGCATAAAAAGTTCAGTTGATTCAGAAACACATGAGAACTGCTCAGAGCAGACAGAAAAGTTATGCGTATAACTGGAGGAAGGATCTATCTTTTCGGGTTGGTGATCATGTTTTTCCCAAAGTTTCACCGTGGAAAAGTGTGATGCGATTTGGTAAGAAAGGAAAGTTGAGTCCAAGGTTCATTGGACCATATGAAATACTAGAAATTTGGATCGATTGCATACCGAGTGGCTTTATCTCTGAGTTTATCTCAGGCACACAATGTTTTTCATGTTTAAATGTTGAGATAGTATATGCCAGATCTATCTCATGTTTTGAGCCCAGAGGTAGTTCAGTGGGAAGAGAATCTCTCTTATGAAGAACAACCAGTCCAGATTCTTGACCAAAGAGAGCAAGTGTTGCGTAATAAGGTAATTCACCAGGTAATGGTTTTTTGGAAAAACCATATGGTTGAAGAAGCAACATGGGAATCTGAAATTGCTATGAGGGATAAATACCCCCACATATTTTAATAAGTGAATAAAATTGTGAGGACGCAATTCCCAAAAGGGGGGAAGAATGTAACATCCCAGGTAAATAACGAATAAATCATTTTCATATTTATTAATATTTTTGAATTAAATATTAATTTTACTTCAAAGGGGTTTCTATGTTCGATAGCGTACCCGATATGCAATAAAGAGTTTCTTTGAAATCATACATTGCACACTAGTAATATAATAATATTATTTTAAATGGTAGTTAACACGTAGCCTTTATATTGGCAGGAATTAATAGAATAAACTAAAATATGATTATATATGTTTGTTAAATAGTTTTACATTTGTCCAATAAGAGATAAAGGCTTAAAATAAGAAAAAAATTCAATTTTAGGCATAGATACTCTAATATTCACTAAAGGTCGACTTATCGCCTTTTCATGGCGAACCTTCATTAAATATAGTTTTGGTCACTCTTATACATTATATTGGAAAAAATAAAACTCTTTTTTAGAATCGGGACATCAAAATTTACTTTGTGAAAATTTTTGGTATTTTTCCGATAAAGTTCATTTTTTAATGAATAGTGAATAATGTTGTATTTTAATTCAAAAACTCTTTTTAATTTGATTTACTTATATGATTATATTATCTTTTGAATTGTTTTTAGAGTAAATTTACAATATATGTTTACCATTTAATCCAATAGTGCTCGTTGGAATTAATTCCACTTTGAAATTGAACTTAAACTAGTGTCAATCTTTTGATATACTTTTATTCATAAAAACACGCTTTTTGTCCTGACAGTGGAAATTAATTATTAAATTAATTAATGTAACTTATTTGTTTTGAATTTTTTAAAATATACATCATTTTTGAATTCAGAATATCAAATATATCTTAGGGTGATGTTTTGGTATTTTTCTAAAAAACATCAATTTTTGATGAATAGTGAAACCACTAAGTGGTACTTAAAAAACTGATTTTTCGTTTAAATAAAAAAATTTCCACATTTTTGTTTTGAATTTCAAAAATCCGACATAAATGGTTGTCATTAGGAATTAAAATGTGGTTCAATGGGATTAAAATAATTTTTTGGTGAATAGTAACTTTTAAGTTTATTAATCGCGATTAGAGGTAATTAGTGTAGATTAAGGTAAAAATAATGTTTTAATAATATGAAATGACCTAGACACATTTTCTACACTTATTGGATGTGTCATGGTCGACCAAGACAATCCATGGGTCATCTTGGGGACCCCATGGAGCCACATTGCTAGGAAAATGACATTAATAACTTTTTAATTAATGTTAAAATTAAAATGTCACAAACATGAGTTTTTTTACTAAAACAATTTTTAAATGGGGTTATAAAAGTCATATTTTTGACTATAAATATTAATTAGAAATATAAGAGGATTTCCTACATCATTATATTTTTTATATAATTTTTAGACAGTAAATAAATTAAATTATTTACGACACCATGATGATGCAGCGATTACCTCATTATTTAACGATTTAAAGAAAATGAGAGGATAATGTAAAATCTAAGACCTACACTTGTCAAAAACCTATTGGATGGGTATATTTAGAACTATTATCACCTTATCCTAAAAATATATAATTTTGGGACCCTTTTTTTCTGAAAATAATTTTATAATAATGTATCTTTTCTTAACATTCCAAGAGTGCCCCTCCTCTCCTCTTATAAAAGGCCCCAACCTCTACCTTCTTACCCAAACCTCTCAAGTCTTTGGCTCAGAATACCCCTGACCATTTTTTCTCTCCACACCCCTATATTAATCATAGAATCCTCAAATTGGGCAGAAATCTTCCCAAGGAATCCTTTGAGCTCAAATCAAAAAGAGTTACCCGTTTTAAAGGTTGTGTCTTCTCTTGTGTTCTAATGTTTTATTTTTCTTCTCCAACCCCCTAAACTCATTTTATTCATTTCTTTTGTAACAACACCAGTATCCTAAATATACTAGGATATTTTTATGTGAAGGATTCTAGCTACACTTACACACACCTTCATCTAATGGTTAAAGAACATATTGTTTCTGTGGATGGGGAATTTATGCCTCCTGAAATGATGATTGTTCAACACTCATATAACACCTTCAAAGGTAGCCATTAAGATGAAAATATATTTATATATGATATATAATATGTTTATGTTATAATTAATCTTCTTTGTTTTTCATTTTTGGCATACCTTTATGGTTTCCATTGTGGGTAAACACGATAATTACATTTTAGGAAGTGCGAACTACCACCCCCTCAAAGTGATCGTTAATGCCATATGTGGGACGTATAAGGGATTAATTTAATGATATTATATATGATATTATACTGTAATTATAATATACCTTTATATCCTTATGATTTCACTCCATTAAAGTATAATATAGAAATGAAAGTAGCGTTCATGCGTACGTACGGCTTACTGTCTCCATGAACGGTGCATTTCATTTCTTATCCCCAAATGTAATGTACTATTATAAGTACATATATATAATGAATATATATGATTTATGTTACATCTAAATGATGAATATAATTCTGGAATTAAAATATACATACCTCTCATTTAGTTTTAATTCCATTAATATGACATAGAAATGAAAGTAGCGTTCATGCGTACGTACGGCTTACCGTCTCCATGAACGGTGCATTTCATTTATTACCTCTAAATGATTTTATAATATTATAAATGCATGTATATACAGGATATATATGATATATATGATATCTACATCATGAATATAATTCTTGATATAATGGATATTTTACCACATGAACAACGTGTAATTACAAAGAGTTTATTTTTTACTCAAGTACCAAGGATCAACAAAACGACCATTATTAACATAAATAATAACACAGGGTTCATAACATGGTAATAAGTGATATAAAAGGAATAATGAACTTGAAAAGGGTTCTTAATCAAGTAGAAATTAACTCAAGTTTATTATTCAGGATGTTAAAGAACGATCGAGTCAAGTCGGACCCGAGGTAAGGGACTTCTTCTCAATCTCCTATCATTGAGGCATATTTTTTTTATACACAACTTTCTTTTATATGGTGTATAAACCCCATTTAATTTTAATTTTATTTAAAAGGAATATTTTTTTACGAAGCATTTTACTAAACAACCAAAAGGAATGCTTCTTTTAACGTACGCAGTGACAATGAACTTTTCCGCCACAACGAGTATTATTTGGTCTTCGCTTTCTCAGAAAGCCATAATGTTTTTTAAAATGAAATAAATACCATATACTATTTTGTATTTTGGTCTTGAAAAGGGGTTTCATAATGGATTTTTTTTGTCAATATATTTATGTGATATATTGTGATCAAAGTGTGGAAATGTTTTCTTTCCATTATATTTGTTTTATTTCTTATGATTTTATCATGGTACTTGGACATTTGACGGGTGGTTACGTGATAAACCATATGACGGGTGGTGCCGTGAATACCAGGATGGGTGGTTATGTTATAACCTCCAATGCATTGGGTATGGAAGTCAGCCATATGGCTATTCCATTAAGTGAGATGTGTGGAAGTCGACCGGATGGTTATTCCACTTAAGTATGTTTATATCCCATGTTACCTTTATATGTTATGTGTTATTTATATGGGTTTTATGGTAATCTTTTGGTTACAAAAATGGTAAGTAATGATATTTTATTCAGTGAAGAATTTTTACTAATTTATAAAGGAGAAAAGTATTACTTTGATAAAGTATACATGGTTTACTTGTTGTTTTGAAAAACTAACAGTTTTCATTCTCTGTGTATCCCTTACTGAGCTTTTTATGCTCACCCCACGTTTTTTTTTAAATGTTTTTCACAGGACATAATGTGGAATAGGGTCAAGGATGGGATCAAGGGTAAGTCATGCTGTATAAAACATGGAACTATATATGTTTTTTTAAGAGTTTTTATTTTATGGGAACTTAGTAGAAGTGTCTACTTTGTAATATTTATAGATGTAATAGCTATGTCCTAATTCTCTAAAACTCTAAACCAGAAAAGATCCTCAATGTGAATTATTCATTAAATTCAATATTAAGTATGGTTTAAGGCCGAGGCCTTATAGTAGGTATCAGAGGTTGGTTTATACAACTTTAGGAGTTAGAAAATTGTTAAATTATAAATTAATTATGGTATTATTGAAATGATATAGCATTTGAAGATTACCATGTTGCTTCGCCTAATATATTTCTGTTTTAAGAATTGTTTTTCATAGAGGAAATAGAACAGATTTTCTGGGAAGGCATACAGAATGAAATGGCCTTTCAAATCAGTATCCTGAGATGGTCAGAATCAAAACTAAACAGTTTGTTCCAGTGATGGCTCAGTTAACTCAGGTTACTAACGAAGGAGTTGAAAAGAAGATTGGTGAATGCTCTAGTTTTGGAACTTCCATCTTGGAATGGTGAGTTTGTTATATACAGTGATGCTTTGTTGAAGGGAATTGGTTGTTTCCTTATGCAGAATTATCAGGTAATTGCATATGCTTCACATCAGTTGAAAACTCATGAGGTAAGTTACCCTACACATGACTTGGAATTAGTTGCTATTGTTTTTGCTCTAAAAATTTATGAGGCATCATTTGTATGGAGTAAAGTGTGAAATATATACTTATCAAAAATGTTTAAAGTATATATTCAATCAGAAAGAATTGAACATGAGACGGAGGAGATGGATGGAATTAATCAAGGATTATGATTGTACAATTCAGTACCATCTAGGAAAAGCAAATAAAGAGGTTGATGCATTGATTCGAAAAAGTAATGATTCATTAACCATGCTATGTTTGGAACAAGATCCTTTGGTTTTTGATTTGATTAAATTTGGCATAGATGTTTTTGGTGCAGGATGTCCTTCTTTTTTGTTTTAGTTATCAGTGAAATCTTCTCTATCAGACAAAATGAAGTAAGCATAGAAGCAAGATGGTGAGTTTCAGAAAAAGGTAGAGCTGGTTCAGAAGGGTAAGTTGCCTGAATTTAACATTGATAATGATTGTGTTTTGATATTTCGGAAGATATTATGTGTGCCTAGTGATTCACAGTTGAAGATTGATTTGTTATGTGAGGCTCATAGTTCCCCGTTTTCAATTCATCCTGGTAGTACTAAGATGTACAGAGATATGTGAGAGTATTATTGGTGGGATGGAATGAAAAGAGATATTTCTTATTTTACTGTAAAGTGTTTGACTTGTTAGCAGGTCAAAGCAGAACGGCAGTTATCGAGAGGGATGCTTCATCCTTTTACAATGCCAGAGTTGAAATTCGAAAATGTATCCATGGACTTTGTTGTGGGATTACTGAGTACATCTCGAGGTATTAATGCTATCTAGGTTATTGTTGATCGATTGACTAAATCTGCTCATTTCCATCCTATTCGAGATACTTTCTCTCTAGATCAACTTTCTCGATTGTATCTTAAAGAGATAGTCAGGTTGCATGGAGTTCCCCTATCCATTGTATCTGATTGTGATCCCAGGTTTACATCTAACTTTTTGAAAGGCCTTCAGAAGTCGTTGGGTACTGAATTAAATTTTAGTACAGCTTTTCATCCTCAATCAGATGGGCAGTCAGAACGAACAATTCAGACGTTGGAGGATATGCTACGTGCTTGTTCGATGGATTATCAGGGAATTTGGGACCAACATCTTTCTTTGGTTGAATTTTCATATAATAACAGTTCTCATTCCAGTATATAGATGGATCTGTTTGAGGCATTATATGGGAAGCGGTGTCGAACTCTAGCTTTTTGGGATGAAGTGGGTGAAAGGAAGCTAATGGGATCATAATTGGTAGAAGAGATGGCAGAAAAAGTTCAGTTGATTCAGAAACACATGGGTACAGCGCAGAGAAGAATGAAAAGTTAAGTGGATAACTGGAGGAAGGATCTATCTTTTGAGGTAGGTGATGATGTTTTTCTCAATGTTTCACCATGGAAAAGTGTGATGCGATTTGGTAAGATATGAAAGGCCAGTCCAAGGTTCATTGGACCATATGAAATACAAGAGAATGTTGGATTGGTTGCTTACCGAGTGGCTTTACCTCCTATTTTATCTTAGGTACACAATTTTTTTCATGTTTCGAGGTTGAGAAAGTATATGCCAGATCCATCTCATGTTTTGAGCCCAGAGGTAGTTCAGTTGGAAGAGAATCTCTCTTATTTAGAACAAACAGTCTAGATTCTTGACTGAAGAGAGCAAGTGTTGCGAAATAAGGTAATTCACCAGGTAAAGGTTTTGTGGAAAACCGTATGGTTGAAGAGGCAACATGAGAATCTGAAAATGCTATGAGGGATAAATACCCCCACTTATTTTGATAAGTGAATAAAATTGTGAGGATGTAATTCCCAAAAGTGGGGATGGATGTAACATCCCAGGTAAATAAAGAATAAATCATTTTCATATTTATTAATATTTGTGAATTAAAAATTACTTTTACTTCAAAGAGGTGGCTATGTTCGATAGAGTACCCGATACGTGACAAAGAGTTTCTTTGAAATCTTACGTTGCACACTAGTAATATAATAATATTATTTTAAATGGTAGTTAACACATAACCGTTATATTCGAGGGAATGATTAGAAACAACTAAAATATAATTATATATGTCTGTTAAATGGTTTTACATTTTTCCAATAAAAGATAAAGGCTCAAAATAAGAAAAGAATTCAATTTTAGGCATAGATACTCTAATATTCACTAAAGGTCGACTTATCACTTTTTCATGGTGAACCTTCTTTAAATATAGATTTGGTCACTCTTATAAATTCTATTGGACCAAATAAAACACTTCTTTAGAACCGGGACATCAAAATTTACTTTGTGTAAATTTTTTGTATTTTTCCGATCAAGTTTATTTTTTAATTAATAGTGAAAAATGTTGTATTTTAATTCAAGACCTCTTTTTAATCTGATTTATTTATATGATTAGATTATCTTTTTAATTGGTTTTAGAGTGAAATTAGAATATATTTTTACTATTTAATTCTATTGTGGTCGTTGGAATTAATTCCACTTTGAAATTGGACTTAAACTAGTGTCAATCTTTAGATATATTTTGTTTCATAAAAACACGCTATTTGTCCTGAAAGCGGGAATTAATTATTAAATTAATTAATGTAATTTATATTTTTTGAATTTTTTAAAATAGAAATCATTTTTTAATTTGGAATATAAAATATAGCATAGGGTGACGTTTTGGTATTTTTCTAAAAAACTTCTATTTTTGATGAATAGTGAAACCACTAAGTGGTACATAAAAAATTGATTTTTCATTTAAATGAAATTTGACCACCTTTGTGTTTTGAATTTCATAAATCTGACATACATGGTTGTCATTTGAAAGTAAAATGTGGTTCAATGGGATTAAAATAATTTTTTGGTGAATAGTAACTTTTTTGTTTATTAATCGCGATTACAGGTAATTAGTGTAGTTTAAGGTAAAAATAATGTTCTAATAATATGAAATGACCTAGACACATGTCCTACCCTTATTGGATGTGTCATGGACGACCCATAAAATCCATGGGTCAACTTGGGGACCCCATGGAGTCACTTTGGTAGGAAAATGACATTATTAACTTTTTATTTAATGTTAAAATTAAAATGTCACAAACAAGAGTTGTTTTACTAAAACAATTTTTAAATGGGGTTATACAATTACTATTTTTGACTATAAATATTCATTATAAAGATAAAAATATTTCCTACATCATTATTTTTTTTTTAAAAAAAATTGACATTAAATAAATGAAATTATTTATGACACCATGATGATGCAGCGATTACCTCATTATTTAATGATTTAAATAAAATGAAAAGATAATGTAAAATATAAGACCTAAACCTGTCAAAAACCTATTGGATTTGTGTATTTCGAACTATTATCACCGTATCCTAGAAATATATAGTTTTGGGACCCTTTTTATTCGAAAAGCATTTTATAATAAAGTATCTTTTCTTAACTTTCCACGAGTGCCCCTCCTCTCCTCTTATAAAAGGCCCCCACATCTACCTCCTTACCCACACCTCTCAAGCATTTGGCTCGGCCAAACCCTGCCAATGTTGTCTCTCCACACCCCTATCATACTCTTAGAAGCCTCACTTTGTGCAGAAGTCTTCCCAAGGAAGCCTTTGAGCTCAAATCAAAGAGTTACGCATTTTAAAGGTAGTGTCTTCTCTTGTGTTCTTATGTTTTATTTTACTTCTCCAACCCCTTAAACTATATTTATTAATTTCTTTTATAACAAAACCAGTATCCTAAATATACTAGGATGTTGTTATAAGAATTATTAGAGCTACACTTACACACAACTTCATCTAATGGTTAAAGAACATACTGTTTCTGTGAATGGCGAATTTATGCCTCACGAAACGATGATTGTTCAACACTCATATAACACCGTCAAAGGTGGACATTAAGATGAAACTATATTTATATATGATATATAATATGTTTATGTTTTACTTAATATTATTTATTTTTCATTTGTGGCATACCTTTATGGTTTCCATTGTGGGTAAACACGATAATTTCATTTTAGGAAATGCGGACTACCGCCCCCTCAAAGTGATTTGATTCATTAAGGCCATACATGGGACGTATAAGGGATGGATTTAATGATATTATATATGATATTATACTGGAATTATAATATAACTTTATATCATTATTATTTCACTCCATTAAAGAATGAGATATAAATTAAAGTAGCGTTCATGAGTACGCACGGCTTACCTTCTCCATGAACGATGCATTTCATTTCTTATCCCCAAATGTAATGTACTATTATAAGTACATATATATATAATGGATATATATGATGTATGTTACATATAAATGATGAATATAATTCTGGAATTAAAATATACATAACTATCATTTAGTTTTAATTCCATTAATATGACATAGAAATGAACGTAGCGTTCATGCGTACGTACGCCTTACCTTCTCCATAAACTGTGCATTTCATTTCTTACATATAAATGATTATATAATATTATAAATGGATGTATATACTGGATATATAATATATATATGATATCTACATCATGAATATAATTCTTGATATAATGGATATTTTACCACATGAACAACTTGTAATTATAAAGAGATTGTTTTTGACTCAAGTACCAAGGATCGACAAAATGACCATTATTAATATAAATAATTACATAGTGTTCATAAAATGGTAATAGGTGATATAAAAGGAATAATGAACTTGAAAAAGGTTCTTAAGAATGTATAAATTAACTCAAGTTTATTATTCAGGACGTTAAAGAATGATCGGGTCAAGTCGGACCCAAGGTAAGGGACGTCATCTCTATCACCTTTCATTGAGGAATATTTTGTTTTATACACAAAATTATTTTATATGGTGTATAAACCCCTTTTACTTTTAATTTTATTCAAAAGAAATCTTTTTATACAAATAGTTTTACTAAACGACAAAAAGGAATGTTTCTTTTAACGTACTCGGTGACAATGACCTTTTTCACCGACGCAAGTATTATTTGGTCTTTGGCTTCCTCAAAAAGTCGTAATGATTTTTAATGTGAAATAAATACCATATACTATTTTCTGTATTTTGGTATTGAAAAGGGGTTTTCTAATGGATTTGTTATATCAATATATTTATGTAATATATTTTGATCAAAGTGTGGAAATGATTTCTTTCCATTTTATTTGTTTTATGTATTATGATTTTATAATGGTACTTAGACATTTAACAGGTGGTTACGTGATAAACCATATGACGGGTGGTGCCATGAATACCAGGATGGGTGGTTACGTTATAACCTCCAATGCATTGGGTATGGAAGTCGGCCGTATGGCTATTCCATTAAGTGATATGTGTGGAAGTTGACCGGATGGTTATTCCACTTAAGTATTTTTTTGTCCCAAGTTACCTTTATATGTTTTGTGTTCTTTATATGGGTTTTATGGTAATATTTTGGTTACAAAAATGGTAAGTAATGATATTTTATTCAGTGAAGAGTTTTTACTACTTCATAAGGTGAAAAGTATTACTTTGATAAAGTATACATGGTTTACTTGTTGTTTTGAAAAACTAACAGTTTTTATTCTCTGTGAATACCTTACTGAGCTTTTTATGCTCACCCCAAGTTTTTTTTGAAATGTTTTTCACATGACTTAATGTGGAATAGGGTCAAGGATGGTATCAAGGGAAAGTTATGCTAAATAAAACATGGAACTAGACATGTTTTTTTAATAGTTTTTTTTATGGAAACTTAGAAGAAGTGTCTACTTTATAATTTTTTTAGATGTAATAGTTATGTCCTAATTCTCTAAAACTCTAAACCTGAAAAGATCCTCATTGTGAATTATTCATTTAATTCAATATTAAATAATTCTTAAGGCCGGGGCCTTATAAAACCTCTACTTCATGATTATTTCGTGCTATAAATATATGTGGATGGCATCTGATTGTTTAAAAGTGAGTATCCACTTATATTTGGTGTATTTATATGTGTCACACATAATTATGTAATTTCTTTATCCTTTCTCTAATGGCATGATCCTTAATTGGGATTACATCTCAATTTATTCTCATTGAGACATTTCTTAATGATATGCACTTTTATTATTTTATAAATTGTATATACAGCCCCTTTGACATTCCATATCCATATTATGTCTATACTAAAGTCATTTAAATGTTTTGAAAATGTTCTACATACAAGTAGTTTATAATTTAAATGTTCAAAATGGATAAGAACTCTTTTATTAAAAAATTGTTTTAAATGGTTTTAAAGATTTATTATTTTAAAAATTTATCATCAATGTACATGTTTTGAAAATGGTTTTAAGGATTTATTTATAGGGACATGAATGTTATAAAACCATTTCAAAAGTTTCAAAGTGGTATGGGACACTTTGATTCTAAAATATATTTTAAATTTCTTCTTTTAATATTTTCAATGTATAAAGGGATTTTTCTCTCATTGAGTTTTAATGATTTTATTATATGTTTTTATTTATGATAATATCATGATGTGATATCTTGTGATTGAAATGTAGAAATTTTATGTTTCTTTTATGAATGTTCTAAGTGTTATGATTATGTTATGGTTCATGGGAAAAGTTTATGAAATCGGGTGGTTCTATGATAAACTAAGGGCGGGTGAGCCTGATATAGCTCTCCAATTTATTGGGTAACGTGAAGGAGTTAAATGCTATGGTTTCTCCGAAGATATTTAGGTAATATACTGTGATGGGTATTCCAAATGTAACCATGATGGTTACTCCCTACGTAAGAATGTTATGAATGCCTCAAGTTACCTTTATGTCTGATGATTTCTTAGATTTATTCATAAATCTTATGATTTAATGAAGTATGTTAAAGTGCTTATGTTTTATGAGTAAAGTATGATATCATTGATTCTTATGCATACATGGACTAATGTTTTCTTTCCGTATTGTTATAACCCTTACTGAGATTTTTATGCTCATCCCAAGTTTTTGAAATGTTTTCCACGGGACATAATGTGGAATACGGTCAAGGATGGGATCAAGGAAATGTCATGATGTCTAAAATATGGAACTAGACTTGACTCTTTTGTTCAAGAGTTTATATTTTGTGAGGAAAATGTAAACTGAGTAGATGTGTCTACCTTGTAATTTTTGAGATGTAATAGTTATGTCCTAATTCTCTAAAAATCTAAACCTGAAAATATCCTCAATGTGAATTATTCATTTAATTCAATAATAAGTAATGTTTTAAGGTCAGTTCCTTATAATTAGAGTAGAAAACTACTCCAAAATCCCATCAATAATAGCCATTTTATCTAACGTACACTCTAAAGTAACCATCCAAGTCCTTCAAAACCTCATCATCAAGTCACATAATCGAGGGGGTACTATCTCTAAGTAGTGAACCCATATCATTTTACAATAAGAGGGTTCCACTCAGTGGAATATGATCCATGACCTTCCCAACTAGATATTTCCACTCTAGAAGTAAATAGTGGACCCATGCCCACCCCATCTAGAGGGTTCTACTCTAGAAGCCACCAAGGACCCATGCATGTCCCAGTTGGAGGGTTCCACTAGAGAGGTCGTAAGAGCTCCAATTCCCTATTCTGATAGGTGGGTTCCACTCTAATATTCAATAAAGGACCCATGTCCTACCCAGTACGAGGGATCCACTATAGTGATAGAGGACCCATGCCTAATGCATCTGGAGGGCTCCACTCTAGTCATCGATGACCCATGCCAAGCTCAACTGGAGAGTTCCACTCATAATTTAATAGATTACCCATACCCTATGCTAATAAGTGGGTTCCACTCTAAGTGTATCTAGATAAACATTTACTATCCCACTTGGACGGTTTCACTCTATATGTCGTCGAGGACCCATTCCCTAGCATGCTAGTGGGTTCCACTCTAGATGCCTCTAGTGATCCTTCATGATCACGACAAACATTAAGGGTCACCTATCCATGAATCACGCCCAAATAATTCCACATCTTGTCTAGAAATCCTCAAATTAGGGAACTATCACATTATTCATTGAATAATACTTAGTATGGGGTACCCATGTTCCAAAATCTGATTTCAACCATAGGAGATACAAAATTTAAAATTTTATTCAAAAGGATCAAAGGGTTACACGGCGTGTGAGGGGACCCGCACGACGTGTGCTCTCGCTCCCTCACCAAAATGTTTCCATGGAAGAAGAAGTATCTCAAACCATATATTATTACATGGAATGTGGGGGATATACACAGAGTTCCCATGCCACATGGGGTCTTTCCAGAGTGCTCTATCCATGTTCGTGTATCCAAGCTATGAATGTGTACTTTTCCTCATGTTAGTGTACATTACTACATAGCGTACCTCTTCACATGAGGTGACCCCCATGTGTTTTTTTCATTCCCGTGTACTCGGTCGTATAGTGTATATCTTACTGTTTTCCCATCCACAAGCTCTATCCAGATTTGGAAGGTGGTACACATTGTGTACGAGGGATACACACCATTCCTTCATTAAAAAATCTTAATCCATTAACTGCCACAACCAAGGGCCTACACATTTTGAGTTCTTCATGGTATTAATAGGGTAGTTTGGGATTTCATGTTTTTATAGATTTTATCCCATGCACTGAACCTATCCATGTCCCCTTCAATTCTGACTATAATTGCACTTGAAAAATAGTGCATCTAGTCGTGGAACATAGTTCTCGGCTATTATTCACTAGAAATCGAATTCCATCGCTCCTTGGACATACATTTCATGTTCTGTGAACCCATGAAACACCCTATATTAATGTTCCTTCCTCTGATATTTGAAACAATCATACAGAACCTTTAAATATCCCCAAATTATTATTTTTCCATCAATTCATTCCTCATTCAGTAATCTGTCGTGAATTTGGGTATCCAATCAGGCTGGATATTTCCCGATAATGTCGAACCAGGACCATAGGGTCATACTGATTATGAACATGAAGAAAATGGGAAGAAAGAAAAAAATTAGTAAATAATCACATCAAATAATTATTTTCTAAATATATAGAATGGGGATATCTAGGTTTATAAAACAATGATTAATTAATTTAATCGGTACTTACAAACACGCATCACCTATAGTTTGCGTAGATCAATGGGAGTGATTAGTCTTGTAAATAAATTTAATAAAAAGGGAATAAATCTTATGTGAGTCCTACCTAGATATCATATAGTTCATCATAGATGAATTCAATCGAAAATAGTAAATAGAATTCATTGGTTTTGTTGCACCCTAATTTTCTCTGATACAGTGTTTTTTCATCATCCATGTTGATTGTACAGTGGAAGTAGGGGAAGAAGATCTATAATCGTCCCCATTTTTATACAAATTACCATATAGTATTCTCCATGGTAGTATTCCTATATAATTTCTTTTTGGCTAAAAAATTTATATATTTATTTATCCACTGAATGTACTTCCAATGAGTGAGATATTTTAACATCACACACAGACCTATTTTATGTAAAACTTAATGTATACAATTAATTATGCTCTAAACTGTGGTCTCTAACATTTTATTTGGAATTATTTTTAAGAGTTATACTGTTTTATTTAAGAAATTTTCCATGTGAAATATAAAATATATTTAATATTTTTATAAAATTAATTATAGAGACACCATGCCTTGAAATATCACACCATCTCAACTCCTAGCTCTAGAAATACGTATTGAAATACTTCAATTACTTAAAAGGAAAAAATTCGGTGTTTATAAGTCTATTTTATGATCATCATTTAAACCACTCTAATGTCGAGAAAACCATTGAATGAAAGAATCATCATATTTGAATGCTTCTGGTTGAATTATAAGGAGTGAAGAAAGATCTATAATTTTATTGAATGGTGGGGGATCCAAACATCAATGAAATATCCATCATTTAGTTTCCATGTTGAAATGGAGTGATCTTAAATTTCAAATAACTAATATTAAATTTGATTTTATGGAATTAAATATAACTGAGTTATATTCTATCGACCTTTATGATTATGTTCTCTCCACTATCCCCAGACTAGAACCAGACCCAGATGTGGAACTAAGAACTAATGATTTTTTTTGTCTATATGTTCCAAAGAATTCCATATAAATGTGGGAAAATCCAGTACCATATATTTCAATAATAAGGGCGTCAAAAATTGGTAGATGAACTATATCTCTTTTCTCACTAATTTTTAAGGTATACATATAAAATATTATAATGGAATCCATTATCTTATCTAGTTTTTTATACATGATATTTTTACGATTTGGGGGTGGGGTCCTTAATTTCTTTTCATATTGATACTTTAATGGAACCACTAGTTATGTATATGATTAATCACTAGATCACAAGTGATTTACTGATGGTTATATTTTGGTGGAACTGAAACAAATACACACAACCAAAGATCCAAGACAATATGGTTTTTGGGATTTTTTCGTTAAAAAATATTCACATGTTATTGGTATAGAGATTTCAATTCTCATGAAAGACCATTGGATGGGAAAATCCAATAATTGCGATATTAGTGTGACTGTTATAACAGTCATTCTGAAAATTAAAAATCACTCTCTAGTCTAATACTTTAAGCCTATCATTTTATGAAATTTTACGTAAAAAATATTTTCAAAAATATTGGTTAATTGTCTATGGCCATGGATATCATCGACTATTTATGAAAACAAATGTGATTTCATCCCTACGTTACACATCTCAGATAATTTAATTGTTTCCCATGATGTTTTTCACTCCATTATTGGTATATGTTTTTCAAAAATAGGTATCATGGCTTGGAAGATGGATATGAATATGGCGTACGATATAATTTAATGGCCTTTTCTCGAGTTTTTTATGACTAAAATGGGTTTTTGTCATAAATTTATTGAAGACATCAAGAAATGAACCTTTACTATCTATTTTAGGATTAAAATCAATATTATTCTCTCTAAATTGTTTTACCCTACTAGGGGTCTACATTGGGTTGACCCTATCTTCCATTTCCTATTTTTTAGGTGGCTGATGTTTTTTCAAAGTTAATTTCTATGGAAGCTAGGGTCAATCTGGTGCATGGGTTGTTGGTTTGTTGTTAGAGCAAACCTATTTCCCACCTATTTTCTGATGATGATAGTTTATGTTTTTTGAGAGCTACTTTAGTGGAATTAATTACTATATAACAAATTATCCCCATGTACGAGAAGAAATCTGGGTTCTTTGTTAACATTTCAATGTCTGAGATCTCCTTTAGTTCTAGTGTCTCTACAGGTGGAAATTATGATCTCTACATGGCTTCTAGAATCCATGTGGTTGAAAATATCCAATAATATATTAGTATTCCCACTATATATGGTTGTTCAAAAAAGAATTGTTTTTATCATCTTGTATAGGGTTGCAAAAAAAATTCAAGTGGAGTCTGGTAAATAGTTTTCTAATTAGGGAAAGGAAATCTCATCAAAGTTATGGCCTAGCCTATCCAAACCTATGATATGTCACTTTTCAAATTATTTAGTCTTTTTATTGACCAATTTAAATCTAGATTGGAAAATTTCTATTGGGGAAGTAATAATGGAAGGAAGATAACCCTATTGATGGTGTGGGCCATGCTTTGCCTCCATAATTCTAGTGCGGGTATGATGTTTCAATATCTATGATTTCTTAATGATTTTCTTATATCTATTCTAGGATTGAAACTTATGGATCACCCTGATTGTCTTTTTTTGGATCATTTATGAAAAATGTGTTCTGAATTCAAACTTATGTGGGTCGAATTTTGGAACAAGATCTCTCTTCTTTTGGAGAATTTTGTGGAGTTCTTAGGATCATCTCAATAAAGGACTCTATTGGAGGATAGAAAATTTAGATTGTTTAAATAAATGTAAATACCCTTGGATGATGGATAATAGTGTCTCCTCTGTAACTTCATGGATTATTGAGGGTATTTAAAATGATATGGTGAAATCATTGTATAATTTTTATTGTAGTGTATAGTTTACTGAAAATTTTAATGAATGGTTTAAATAAATATAGAGAAATATTATTTTGAGTATTCATGGGCCAAATGATTTGGGAGATTACCATTCAAAAACCTACCATGATAACCTGCTACCCTGATACCAAAGCTGTTATTGACATAGCCGAAGTGGGATTTATGATTCCCACAGGTTAGATAATAGCACCTGAAATATTATATGATAATAAAGGGATCAAATTTTCCAAAAAATACTTGACGATTAAATTTACAAGTCAGTATACTCAATGCTATAAAATTAAAAATTACTATAAAACAAATAGGAAAAAACAATATTATTGTAGTACATTATAAAAGTGCTCAACATATATCAACATAAAACTCAAAAATCCCATAAAATATGTTGATAAAATATCCACCAGTCCCCTCCATTACTCTAAGACATATATTCTTGAACATCCACCTCTTCTAAGAGTGCTTTCCCTTTTTTTGGACCTCTCATAATAAAATCTACAATCACAAAAATGAAAAGCTACGGTGTGAATTATAAATACTAGTAGGGTCTCACCATGTGTTCTATAATCATTACCAAAAATATTTCAATTAATTAAATCAATTTAAATAAAATATTTTCTGACATTTCTTTTTTGTATTTTCAAAAAAACATTTTTTATTTATTTATGACAGAAGATATTTCAAAAATATTATAAAACATTATAAATTGGATATTTTATATAACAAAATTGTATATAAATTATCTGTTTTGAATTAAATAGTTAAAAAATTCAATGGCACATATAATCAACTCAAAAAAATCAGATCAAGGAAAGAATAATTTACAGAAGCCATGTTGTAAGTTAGTATATCATGAAATTGTATCCTCAAAAATATTGTAGTGATCATAAATCATGTTATGTGTGAACAGATAAATAAAAACCAAAGTGGGAAACCCTTCCTGGGAAGTCTAAATGAATGTTGGGGAACCCATTATAAGAAATCAATCCAATGACGATTTATTAATATTTATCATTATAAATAAATTTCTAAGGAGGAAATGACCTATCGTTCTTGTGCTAGATAACACAATCTACCCAGGATAACAAGTTCGTCAATAATCAAGAAATCAATAAAATTGGAAATTAATCTTTTCAAATCATTTAAAATATAATTCCACAGTTTCAATTTCAAAAACACCTTTCCCTTTTAAAAATAAAATCATATATTTTAATAAGATTATTCAATTTAAAATAGAAAATAAATTTAATCATTTTCTCAAAAACAACCTCAAATAATTTCTATTGAAATTATTTCCAAAAAAAATATTTCATTTTATATTAATCTATCCCAAAATTTCTATTCCATTCAAATTGGGGTTTTATCAATTTCAATATCCCTTTCAAATAATGAATTAACTCATCGTAATTCTGTGTTCTCAAATTAATAAACACTGAATTCAATTTAATATATAAAATCAAGGATTCATTTGTAGGGAAATGAATTACGAAACCACCAACCGTTAATCAAATATCAAGAATTGACACTCATGATCTGATCCACCAATGAAGAAATAAGGCTTCAGATATCTAGAATTTAAACCTAGAATCAAGATCCCATGAAATAGAGTTTAGATAAATATAAAACATCATGATATAATAGTATTTAAGGAGGAGAGAAACAGGGATTAGGAGGGATTAAACAATAAGATATCAACTAAACATAGAGAGATAAGATCTTCCACATGCACTTTGATTCATCAAATGAAGGGGTTTGAAGAGCTCAAATTAGATCTAGGGAACTGTCTCACCCCTCTAAATGATTTTAGGAAAAATTAGGGGTTAACAGAAACATAAATAATGGTTCTAGAATAAAAAAATTATTATTTTTATTAAATAATAACAATGAACACGATTTCATGGAGAGTATAAAATAGTTATACAATCTATGTGTCCTAATCATGTACCATGTTTTGTGGTGCATAGTTTCTCCTAGGTGGTGTCATGGTTTTCAACATCGTCAACTAGCTAAGAGAACCCTTTCTATCTAGGTTTTCATGTTTTAAACTGGTGGGGTGTATTGTTTTAGAAAACTATGCTCTAACCAAGAACATCCCAAATAATACTCCAATGGTTTTACAACAATCACCTAAAACAAACCAACCTGAACCACAACCAATGAATAATAAAATTAATGGTTGAAGGGTAACTAAAAATGTTATGGGAATTTACAACCTCCCAAACATTAAAACATTACATCCCAAGAAATCCAATCAAGAAATTTTTATATGAAAATGATAGGGAAACTCCACTCTCATCAGTTCATCTCTATCCCAAGTCTCCTGAGAATCATAACTATACATCCATAGCATAAAGATCAATGGTATCATCACTCAAATAATTAACTTTTTCTCAAAATCAACTTTCCTAAGTGGATGCTTAGTCATGGATAAAATAGAAAAATACATCAAGATCCTCCCATATCAAGACATGAGATGGTTTAGAAAGATACTCATGATGGTGTGAAACATGGATCACAATATGGATCGACATAAAATAAGGTACAAGTGATAAAAGGTAATCCCATTTCCCCATCTTATCAAAAAACCTAAAACCGTCCCACAAAATAAGGAGAATGAATTCCTTTCCATCAATGTTATCGATGACATAAATGAGGTGAAATGTTGAAAAGAATATTTTCACCAACTGAAATCTACAATTGATTGTGATGATTATTATTATAATATTTATACTATCATTTTACTATAAACATTCTATGATTAATCAACTGAATCATTTCAAACAACTCTTGGGACAATATTGGTCCAACCATGGAACTTTCACCAATATCCAACCAACACAGCAGAGATTTACATTGCCTAACATAAAAGGAATCAAATGATCCATTCTTATCATGTACTGACAACTATGTTATAAAAAACTAAACTAGTCCCAAACGGTCATCCCAATATCTAACATAATCTTTGAAGTAAGAACAAATAATATCCATAATAATCTGTATATCCCTCTCTACCTAGCCATCCGCCTATGGATGGTATTCCACAGTTAAATGAACCTAATTTTCTATCTTCTCCTAAATTGATTTCTCAAAATGAGCATTAAAATGAGGATCTATATTAGAGATTATATTATATGGAACTCCATTAAAACGAATTGCCTCTTTCAAATAGATATTTCCCAATTCTTCATCTTTGGTTGTATACCCAATGGGTATAATGTGAGTTAATTTTCTCATCCAATAAATAAAACCATTACTGAATTTTTCTTTCTAGGGGTACAAAGCAACCCATCACAATTTCCATATAAATCGCATGTCAAATCCAATTCTGCACTAGAAGGGTTTGTAGAAAACTGAAAGGTCTTTGGTGATCATCCTTAATCTTTGGAAATTTATAACAATGTGAAAAAAAATCATAAATGTCTCATATCATAACTAGTCAACATAATCATCATTGTATGTTATAAAAAATCTTGTTGGTTCATGGGTTCATATCCCCTTTGGAATTATGGAAATTCCACTTCATAAATTTTCTCAATGGAAAAGTTACGAAGTACGAGTCTTAAAAATATATGATACCAAAAAAAGAGTCCACATGTCCTGAGAACATCACTTCTTATTTCAATGAATTAAACTTTGAAAGTTTTTCAATGATTTTGAGATCTCTCGATATTTATAAAATGGTTCTTAGTTGATGCAAATAAAACTCCTCATACATAGAGTAAACCACAATCTTATCTACAAATACTACCATGAACATATCAAGATATTCATGGATTTTCTTATTCATAAAATCAAGGATGACTATAGGATCATAGGTTTTATAAAATGGAATTACAAGTTACTCAAAATGTTCATAATTTATCTAAAATTTTTTTTTTTGAATTTCAGATTCTTGTATTATCAACTAGTGATAAATATATTGAAGATCATTCTTCAAGAACCACATAGGACTTTTTAACTAATAAAATAGATAATCAATCCCTAGAAAGAGATACTCTTATATACCATAACTAGGATGCTTTTTTTTGTAGAAAACACATAGATGAATTGTTACATAATCTTTCTTGGGAAAGAGAATATGTTCCTCCCAAGGAAACAAATTTGGGTGCATAAATCCATTCTCTAATAAATTGTTCAGCTGATTCTTCAACCATTTTTTTAGTAGGTTCCATCTGATAATAAGGAAGTGAAATTGGTTGATTACCAAGAACAAAATAATAATAAAACGGAACCCCTCTTTCCAGTGGAAAACTGGATAAATAATAAGGAAACACATTGTAAAAATTGATAGTAACCAGAGGTAGATCATTGCCCAAATAATAAAACTCCAGATAAAAATAAAAAACTAAAATTACATTCCCCAACTATAGATAATATAGTGTGTCTCTACTTGACCTCGGATCCCATTCTCCCTGAATGATATTTCACACCCCATTAGGCGCAGCAAAGGAGACCCGTCAGATATAGAAGACAAGTTTTTCCTTTTTAACAATGAGTTAATCCATTTAAAAAAATGACATTAGTATTTTACAAGAAGGGAATGATTAATCCCTAGAAAATCTTGATATCTGATAAAGAGAAGATACATGTCAGACAATGTTGATCCTTCTCAGTCTTTGTTATGTGGGGAAAATTAATATCCATCACATAAGATAAAATATCCATTGGAATATTTATCATGTTTACAATATGAGTCAGTATAAAATAATAATATGCACCAGTATAAAATTATGTAGTCACTAAATATGATGCTATATTGATGGAACCTATTATTGTCCCAGGACCAGTTTCTTCTTCCTCTAGAAATCTTCCACTATGTGAAGATGTTTTTTTCTGGATTTATTTGGATAGAACCCCAATGTTTGTGAATTATCGGATTTCACCGCATTAATTTTAGGTGTTGAAAAACCCATTCCACTATGTATAAAATTATATAAATTAAATAATTTAAGTAGGTTTCCTGAGAGACCACAAGAACTGTAGATCATTGGTGCCTCATTACAACCACTTCTCGAATACCCAACCATTCCACAGTAAATTCAAGTAAAAGAACCTATTTCGGGAACATCAGGAGGTCTTGAATACATATACTATAATGAACCACTATGAGGCTCATGAAGCTTATTTTTTAATTTTAAGGAACTCAAAGACCCACCACTAGTAGAAAAATGACCTCTCTATAACCCTAACTAACTATCTGGGTCAATTTCATCCATCAAAGACCTATCCATCACGTCATCATAAGAAGCTGGCATCATTAGGAAATCCTAATAATGAATATTAAGTTGATGAACCATATCAAACCATCATGTATTAAACTTATCATTTGATAAAATATCATGTGAAAACTATATAATCTCTTAAAAGTTATTCATGTACTCCATCATGGTCCATTCAGGTAATTCGGGTTTGAAAAACACCAAAGATTATTCCAACACCATAGACTCTTTATAGTAATGATATATAAAATGAACCCTAATTTCATTCCACTATAAACCCTAAATATTCTTCTCTATTACCATAAAACCCCACCATCTCCATCTAGGTCCATCCATCTTGAATGCGGAACATTTTACCTCAATCTAATCTAAAATTTCAAATAAATCAAATATAAGATCTGGATTTATTAACCAATATTCATCCTCTACCTGATAATTTGATCCTTGGAATGCTGGTGGGTTATATAGAAGAAAACCTTGAGAATGATTTTACGATTCATCCCTTGGAGGTTCTGTAGTTGAAGATTGAATGGGAATGGGTGCAAGTTATTAGAAAAGAACTTCCACAACACACACAATAATCAAAATAAGAATCTAGTCCATATGATCATCCAGTCTTTAAAATTCTCTAGATGATTCCTCTTTGGTAAAATTCACCAATAATCTTTGTGGAATGATGCTATGAAACATCAGAAACAACATTGAAGACATCAGAATATTACTCAGATCATTAACATAAACAATGGAAATAAGAATATGAATCCCATAATATAAGATTTGATGATTTTAAATTCAACACACCCAAAAAAAGTAGGTAAAATACTATAATTATATCAAATTATTACTCAAGATGTCCTTAAAAACCCATATATGGTTAATAAAGTATATTTATGATGAGGGTTTTCTAGGAAATTTCATTCAACTACATCCTCTGTCCTGAAAATTCTATCCAAACTGCATACTTACATCAAGGAAGGATTTTTAACCATTCTCCAATATCACTTTATCACAAACCATCCCAGACACCTCGGTACCTTGATACCTGATCCTACAGTGACATATCCCCAAGGCTATTTCTGAACCCCACAGGTTGGAGACTATCGCCATTCATCATACATGATAAATGTGGGAATGAAATTTCCGCAAAAGAATGGAAGATAAAAGTTACATGTCAGTATTATTAGTACTCCAAAAGGTGAAAGTAACAGAAAACAAATAGGTATAACAAAATCCATATTAGTAAATATTAAATGTAATCAAAATATATTATGATAAATCACAAAAATCCTATGTAACGGGTGGAAAACATCTTCATCGGTCACCACTATCACACAATGATAATGTATCAATAACATCCACCTCCTCAAATGAACACATTCCCGTTTCTCAGTCATAGAATAAAAAAATATATAAATGAAGAAATGAAAAGGTAGTGTGTGAGCTATTATTTCTATTATGGTATCACCATGTGTTCCCTAATAAATTCCATAAAAATTTACCATTAATTATATCAAAATAAATAAAACATATCATGGAATTTTATTTTCATATTTTCAACAAAACATTATTTCATTTAAAAAAGATAAAAAAAAAATTCAAAAAAAATTTTAAAACATTATTAAATGAACTTCTTATATGAATATGTTTATATATATCAGTTGGCATGAATAAAATAGTTAAACAATTCAATGTCATGTATCATCAACTCAGAAAAACTCATTGAAAATAAAGCTCCATTTACATAATACCCGTGGAAATTCATTTTATTACATAATCGGATCCTCACACATCTCAAAGTTATCATGAAACAAGTATGGTGTGCACATAAAAACACACTCTAAATAGGGGAACCCATTAATAGTATCATACATCCAAATTGGGGACCCCAATACAAGTAGTCAGGAAAAATATGTTTTAGTAATAGTTGTCATTGTCAATAAATTTATATGGTGGTAAGGTCCTAGCATGCTTATCCTAGTTACCACTATCTACCCATGATAATAAAAAATCAATCAATCAATAAAATTGGTAATTAACAATTTCAACCCATTTAAAATATAATTTTCCAATTTCAGTTGTCAACATACCTTTTTATTTTCAAAACAGAAGCATAGGTTTTCATTATTTCATGCCATTTAAAAAATCAATAAATATTAGTATTTTCTCATGAACAACATAAAATCATTTCCATCAAAATTATTTCCAAAATCACTTCATAATATTTGATAAATCCATCACACAATTTCATTTCCATTTAATTGGGGGTTTCATTCAATTTCGAAATCCCTTTCATATAAGGATTCAAATCATCAAAATTACATGTTTTCAAATAAATTAAAAACTCAATTAAATATAATCTTGAAATTCAATGATTCAATTGTGGGGAAATGAATTAGGGAACCACCTACCTTTAATAAAATATCATAAATTTACACTCACAATTGTATCTTTAGATAAGTAATGAAGGCTTCAGAGATCTAGATATGGAACCAAGAATCAAGATCCCATAAAATATAGTTCAAATCCATAAAAATTGATATTATATAATTTAACGAGGATATAAAAATGGATTGGGATGGATAAAATGGGAGGATATCCACTTATATGAGAGGGGTCTGATCATCCACCATATATTTTATTCATTAATGGAGGAGATTGGGGGATCCAAAATCATATTTAGGGAGCCTACTCACCCCTAGAAATTTAGTAAGATCCGACTATAATTTATAAGAACCTTAAATGAGGTTCAATATTTAAAAAAAATCATATAAATTAAAACCAACACGCATAGTTTTTTGGAGAGTGTCTCATAGTTGGAAAAATCATGCACCCTAAATCTATGCCCAAATTCAAAGGTGGTTGATTTCTCCTATGTGGGTTCATTGTTTTTCAAACCATTCCAAAGCAATGAAAACCCCCTATCCATGGTTGAACTATTTTCACTGGGAGGGCACATAATTAGGGAAAACCATTAGTCCACCATGAACAACATAGAACGCCTCCAAATTTTTTCAAAATTTCACCTGAATTAAGCAGAGAAAAACCCTAACAAAAGAATGATCAAAATATTGTTCAAGGAGTACCTAAAAACAAGTAACATGGATTCACATAATCAAATATATTGTATTAATAGTTCCTTATATTCTTACTCAGTGTAATTTGGTTACTTGATAGTGCTAAAAATGTACGATTTGAATTCAGCAGTCACCAGGAAAGCCCGGTAGAATCTCCCAATCCCTCCCAATGCATGATAATTCTCGTGTAAATATTTCCCAGGTATCCTCCCTACAAAAGATCACGTCATGGTTCACCGTGATTCTAATGATCCATTATGATCTCTCTTCATTTCTATGTCAGAATACACCTTTCAAGTGATTTTTTAGTTCTCTAGTTCCATGGATGTGCGGGATGCAATGAATGATATAGTTGATTATCTTCATGAGTCTATGACTTACATTTTACTGATTCTAGAGAACTGGAATTTATCTTTTCTCATAGAATCAATAAATATCCTATGAACCTTGGACTGAATGATTAGGTTCCATAGAAATGGTTTTTGAATTAATCATGTGTCCAGACTATTTTTTTTCTTGTTTGATCAGCCCATCCCTGGGCGTATGACATGGGGTCACAATGATTCCTAAATCAACAGCATTGGAAGATATAATTGTTTAAACAAATGGAATCATCAAATGAATGGTACTCTGAAGATTAATGTGGACATATTGGTTTCTAGTGGATCATTTTCAGGTATCAATGTCAGCATCCAGAACCCCATCATTCCAATATTTACATCATTCCAAAAATCCATTTATGTTAGGTGGTCTCCACTGGTGTCTAAAGCGCATGCAACTATTTCTGTTGTGGAGTAATCGATTTATAGAATATGGAGTGCTATTATCCTTGAGTCTAACTTACTTACTATTTTTAATTCCATATCATCCCTAGAGAATGACCATCAACCATTTTGTCGGCTTTTTAGAAGGATCTACTCATAATGTAACTGCTTTTCATCATCCACTTTCTCCTTCATTAAAAGATATGAAAATAAGGTTACACAACTTTTGGCGACCCATGTTCTATCAGGGGAGTTACATTTCTAGCTACAATATTTCCTCATTTGTTTGAATACCCATGTATTTATTGACTTAAGATCTTCAAACTAATATGTATTCTCCTTTTAAAAAAATCAATTTATCATTTTTTCATGTTTTGATGAAATATTCCAATATATATTATAATTTAATTTCTACATTAATATTTATTATACATGAAACTTTAATCAACATAAATAAACTAAATTATTAATATGAAAATAAAAAATTAAAAATTAAAAATAACTAAGTAATATTATTTTATTAATAATTATACATACATTAAATTTTTTATTATAAATTATATACAAAAATATGAATGGTTATAAATAATTATACAATTGATAATTTTATTTGATATATTATTAAATAATTTTATGTATTGATTTATATTTTTTATTGTATTAATTTAATATTTCTAAATAAAAATCAATAAATACATTAAATATGAATTTAATGTTTTTATAAAGGAAGGAGGAATCCCACATTTTTATTATATCAATAATCATCCCATTTTTTATTATTATATACCAAATAATATATCCTAAATTCCTCTCGAGAAACATTCTCATTCCTTAACATCAATGAATATGATTATTCCCAGTTTTCCTTTTAACTTGATATTCCAATACATCCAAGGGATTATTACACACGTCTAGTTTCATTTTCATCCGTAGGATTAATTGTGTATGGAATTCCCTATATTTGAATTTGTATATGGATTTTCCCTCTAAATCCTAAATCTCACATCCCTAAGACTGATCAATTTTTTGTTTCCATGACTTCAACGATTGTGGCAGTGAAGATGAATCCTTCAGTAGTGAAAACTCCAAAGACTCCAGATAACTTTTATGACAACTTCACTGAAAACTTTGGAGACTCTAAGGAGTTTAGTGACACCAACGAGTCCATCGAACATAGTTTCATGTTTCTCATAATCCTCATCAAATGAAAATCCACTATTTGTCTTCCCTAGCGACGTTGGTGAATCTTGGTGGTCCTTAGCTTCATTCACTTGCACTGTTTTTTGTAGAAAGAAGGAATAAATTGTTGAATAATATGGTGTAGTGTATCTATTTATAATGAAATATTCATTTTTCTTATCAGTGAGAAATATCTTCTACAATTCGAAAAAACTAAATTTAAAAATATTTTTTTTAATAGGTATCACTTATTATAAGATTTATTTAAATATTTTATAGCTTTATTTTGTCAATTATAAAACCATCGATTAGGAAGACACTGCATCCCATCAAAATAGAGCACAAAAAATTTATTTTATAGTTTTATTCATGATACATCAATTGCAAATTCCAATAGAGGTTCCACTAAAACATCCATTGGAAATATCATTAGAATTTCTTATATAGGATCCACTGAAGGTGCCCATAGAATTTCATTTTTGTATTTATTTTATATGGAACTCACACTGGAACTTGTAGGGGAGATTCCATAGGAACATTAAGGGAATATTCCATAGGAACACTCAATGGAACTTCTAGTATAATTCTAGGAATAATAAATTATGTTTTGACTAACACCTATATATTAATTTTTGGAATTTTCATAAAGTGAATTTTTCTTTTTTAGTGTAATTTTTTATGATAATGGGGGAACATGTTTTATCATTCCCCACTTTAAATTCAAATGCATCATCAACTGAAATTTTCAGTGAAACATCCACTGGAACATCTGTTGGAGGATCCATTGATGGATCCACTAGAGGTTCTCCTAGAACTTCCACAAGAAATTACATTGGAATGTTCACTAGAACAACCATTGGAGAATCCATTGGATATTCCCTTTGATAATTCAATATAACTCCCACTATAACTTCAAGTAATGTTCTATATAATTACAGTGAATGTTAAAACCTCTAATATAATTTTCGGAATCCCAAAAAAAATTAATTTTTTCTATATTATATTAAAAAAAATTAGGATTCAGAAAGGCATTTTGTTCAATTATTTTCCCCACTGGTTCAACTAGACCATCTGGTGGAGCTTCCACTAGAACTTCAAATAGATATTCGAATTGAACAACTAGTAGAGCTTCCAGTAGGACTTCCAGTACCCTAACACTACATGTTCCAATGGAACATCTTGTCATATTCTATTTTATGTTATGATTGAATAATATACTATAATTTTTGTAATCCCCAAAAAAAATTTCTATATTTCACATAATGTTTTACAGGATCTAGGAGGGGATTTTTTCCCTATTATTTCCCCATTGGATCTTCTAGTGGATCTTCCACTAAAAATTTATATGGAGATTCCAATGAAACATCCAGTGGAGAGTCAAATGAAACTTACCCTAGAAATTATATTAGGGGTTCAATTGGAAAACACACTAGGACATCTAATAATGTTCCAGCTAATTATCATGCAAAGCTACCTTAAGATTAAACCTATTCTAAAATTTATTTAATCCCAAAAAACATGTTTTCTATGTTAATGTGATGTTTTTATAGGATTTAATATGTAATTTGGTTCTTCTATTTCCCGACTAGAACCTCTAGTAGTTCTTACACTTAGTATTCTAGTTGATCATCCAGTGGAGCTTCTAGTGGAACATCCAATGGAGGTTCATTTGGAAATTCAACAAGAACTTCACGTCATGTTGTAGATAACTAGAGTGCCAAGATACCTTTTTTGAATCCTATAGAGTAATTTTTTGGAATCCCCAAAAAGAAATTCTATATTATAGTGAATTATTTACAGGATTCAAATGTGAATTGGGTTAAGTTTTTTACCCACTAGAAATTCTGGAGGTGCATCTTGTAGAACATCATGTGGAGTTTCTTGTAGAACTTACAGTGGAGGATCTTTTAGAACTCTAACTGTAACTTATTTTCCTGTTCTAGCTCATTATAGTGAAATGATACACTATGTTAAAACATAATATTTAATTTTTGGAATCCCTAAATAAAACTTGTTTTCTAAATTTTAATGAATATTTTATAGTAGTCATCAGAGAAATTTGGTTGTATTTATTCCCCACAAGAATATCAAGTTGGGCTTCTATAGGAACCTATAATGGATCATCTATTGGAACATCTAGTAGATATTCCAGGGGAACATCCAGTGGAGGTTTTTTTGTGGATGTGCATGTTTTATTTTATTAATTATATATTATAATACATTTTTTCAATATCCCAAAGCCTTTATGATATTGTTTGATAAAATGTGTCTTTTTATTTTAATTTAATTCTACATTTTAAATATAACCTGAGTTATAGTAATCAGAATTTAATAATTCCCATTTCATATGAATGATAAAATGCATATCTCCATTTTATTAAATTGAGACAAAGTAGAATACCTTTTTTAGAATTTTTTCATTTAAGTCCAAAAATGATTCTTATTTTTAGTCTCCAATATTTTAATTCAACATAAGATACATTATAATTTTTCACTATATTTTGATGACATCTCAATACACAGTTATTGTATTTTCTTTATTATTATCAATATATATAGATAATTTATTTATATAAATATCATTAGATTATGAGGATATCTAAAAATTATTTTCTTGTTCTCTAAATAAATTCCACGAATTAGATGGTACATTTTTATGAAACTATATTGTCTACCATTTTTAAAACTATGTATATTTAATTTAATTCCTGTTTTACAAATATCAGATTTTCACAAAACATAATTATGTTGAAAAACAAAAAATTTATCTTGATTTAAATAGTTTATATAAAATTTTTAATAGGTCAATTATATAGTCATTAAATTATCTGATTTTCTACAATGATGTTTCACATATATAGTTTTTTTAGAATGTTGTTGATATTATTTTTTATGGTTTCAGGAGCAGTAGAAGTAGGATTTGTTCGATTATTTTTTCATTTTATGTCTAATACTATTTTATACAAATAATTATTTTTGACAAAATGTTGGAACTTCTGTTAAGATCCTTTTAATGTTCTTGGATAATTTGTTAATGTATATTGTCCAATTTTTTCTTACAATATGGTTCAATAATCATACATTCAGAAAAGTGGAATTTATTGTTCAGAAAACTAAATTTTAAAATATTGCAATGTATATTACAGAATCCTAATTTCCAAAATTGAAAAATATTTGTTAGCAACCCTACTTTCAGAATACTGAAAATAATGGTTCTAAAAACGTACTTTTATAAAGTACCCAAGTTATTGTAACCAACTTATTTGTAGATACATTTTGATTTTATATGGAACATTGATCTGCTGCATATATATATGGATTAAATCTAAGGATTATTATTGAAGATATTTGGATTATTTTGGTACCAAATTTAAAGATAAAATTTAATAAAATATTTCTACGTATTTTTCCAATAAAATCAGGGGTCAAAACAAAATTTAAATTCGAATATTTGAATTTACTTTATGATTATGCTACTATTTTTGAGGAAGTATTTTGAATATATTTAAATATGTTTGAATGGATTTAAACTAGTTTTTTAAAATCATTCAAAGATATTATTATTTTTGAGATATTACTATAAGAGTTATTGAAATTATTTTAAACTATTTTATTTAAGATTTATTCATCTTGAATAAAGGGGAATAATTTTTGATATTTTTGGGGAGAAATTTATGATATTTATTGAATCAATTTATTTTTAATATTAATAGGAAGTTGTGTTGCTGCAACTCATAAATGTAAATTATATATTTTGTAAAGGTAAAAAATATATATATATCCAAAACAACATCTTAGGATAACATCTTTTAAATGAAGTGATCCTTTTCAACATATCGTACAATAAAATTCTCAAGAACTAGTACAAATGATTTCATTTTTTTATCTTCTCTTGTCTATTTTCTGATTCTGTAGCACAATATCACATCTCTCACCAATGAATTATATTTTCTATTTTTTTCTTTTACAAACATAATCATTATTTGGTATTCATTTCCCTCGAGTTGTGACTCATGGATTCATAAGTTAGGATATAAAGGTTTTGAATCCTTTTATCTAATGTCAGGACTATTTGGGTTGTGAATCCCAGTTTCTACCATTAGGTTGTAAGGTTTGTGACTCCGCATAAAAAATTATGTGTCATGGTTATCCCTCGACCAGTAAAGGATTCTATAAATGGGATACGATTCCCCCCTCAAAAATCATTTTTAGTGCACACATATCTCTCACTGATTATATACCTATAAGAGTAATCATTGTCAAATTTTGACAAATCTATTATAAAAAAAATATCCTTGAGTTATTTACATTTTACACTTGTAATTAGCCTTAATAATTTACTTTTACAATTAGTTTTATTCATTCATTCATTTACCTAAAAATAACTTAATGTTATTTATTCACCCCCCCCCCCCAGGTCATCTTCCATATCCCTATTGGGACCTAAAAATTTGTATCAGAGCCTAATCATTTTTATAATTTATTAGAATGATAATAATATTTTCTGATTCATTTCAATGTCTAACAAATGTTGTTCCTTTTTAAAAATTCCAATCCCTCTAAATATTCTTCTTTTATATTTAATTTTGATAACATATTTGTAGACTTCATAGTCTAAGGACAATATGTTATAATATAATAGGATCTAACCCTAATGATTCCGGTATTTTTTAAAAGGCTTCATATTTTGATGAAATAATTATGTCCACTAGAGATCCTATATAGAGGCATACCTCAAAAAGTTGAGCATTGATCCATGGTCTATCATGTCAAAATCATATACATTATCTATAGCTGGCCTAGATAATATTACTAGCAATGATGCTAATATATCTTTTTAAAATTTCATTGTTGCTAATATTTTATATCGTGGTATTAAAATAAGTGTTTTTAGTCATGTTTCTTTTTGCAGGGAAGCCCATATAATATGAAATATTCTCCAAGTCACTCAACTTGGCTCTAAAAAAAGTAATCTGAACCAAAAATGAAATGCTTTAGGATTAGTATCAAAAAATTAAGATTGTTGAATATTAAACAATAAACCAAACGTTCCATAGATTCACAAACATTTAGAGTGGAATGAATTCACATTAAGAAGATCTAAAAAACCCAGTACTTGATGAATAATTCCTATGATATTTTCCAAGGAAATGGAATGAAAATAAGGTTTACATTGGTGAATGAAATAATTTCAAATATTACACACCTCATGAATTGAATGGATCGCCAATAAAAATTGAACTTGAGGTAAAGAACATAGCTGATGAAGAGACCAAAAAAAAGAAAAGTTGTAGCTTTTATATATGTTAATTTTTTTACTGAATCTTCTAGCTATGATCTACATGATAGAGAAAAATAATATAGAGCTCAGATTATGACTGGAGTTTACAAAATAATGAAAAGGAAAAGGATCAAGAACTGGTTAACATGAAACCCTCAGAAATAATAATATAAGGGAGTTAATAAAGGTGGTACAAATTTGTGTTCCCCAGATCTAACCTATTATGAATGTAGAAAGAAAGGGAATCTCAAACATGATTTTCATAAACTAAAGAATAAAGTAAAATTCATAAAAAAAGATATAAATTCATTAAAAACAAGTAATATTTGTGTCTAAGATTCTTATTCTAGTGAAGGATTTAGAAATAAAAGACAATATACTGATGTAGTAATCATGGAATCACTGGATATATTCAGATGTTATATATTATATTCTGGATGTTCAGATTGTCACCACGATTCTGATGATTTGAATATTTCAGAATTAAATGAATATAGTGAAAGACTACTAAAAGTTATTTCCATTGCTATTTATTTAGATAATATTAATAATGAATAAAAAGGAGTAATTTTTTAGAAATATAAAATAATTTTGTAGGTGCATTATAAATTAAGAAACACTACATCAACTTCCCATTCAAAAGATTATAAAAATTTCAAACCAATTAATTATTTGATATAAATTTTGAAAAAGGAATATGAATTTATTGAAAAAAAAAATTATCTAAATTTATTCATGGTTGTGAAAAATAACATGAGATTATGTCGTTTACTAAGAAATATAAAAATAAAGATGGTTAGGTATAAAACTCGTTTTTTTTAAAGTAAAAATTCCAATACTTCAACTGTAACAGGTTTCAAATGTGGAAATAAAGGTCACTATGAAAATGATTATTCTCTTAGATTAAAAAAATATTTGGGATTTAAAAAAATTAATAAATCTAAATCATTATTATCTAAAGTACCTTACAACTCTTGTTTAAAACATTTATGGGTACCTAAAAAGTTTATAAGTAACCTTATTGGAACCAAAGTAGCTTGGGTACCCAAATTCTAATGTAATTGATTTATATAGGAAAAATGACTCGGTTCTCTCATGAATGTGATATGTTACATAAGATGTGGATTTACTTGGAATATGACTATAGACCCATAAAAGTATACCTCGTAAAACACATGTGATGGAAGCACTATTACATTTGTATACAATTAAAAAGTAAAATTAAAAGGTTTTTGTAATGCTAATATTTCAAATTATACCTTTCATTCTAATGTTTTATATGTTGAAGGCCTAAAACATAACTTAATTAGTGTATCACAATTATGTGATGATGGAATGAATGTTAAATTTAAAAATGAAAAATGTTTTCTATTTAAATAATATTCTTTATTTTTTATACCAGTCAAAATGATAATTTTTATATTATTGATTTTAATGAACTAATTGGTCAACATGTAAACTGTTTGAATGATTTATAAAATAAAAATAACTTTTATCATATACTTTTACATAATATAAATGTCATAATATTACGTAATCTCTAAAAACATGATAATTAGTCACAGCTACCATCATTGAATAAAAATAAACACCATGTTTTTTATGCTTTCATGTATGGGAAGAAACACAAAATTTCATTTAGACTCATCAATAAGATAAGTACAAATAGATATTTATAGTTTGAAAATATTTATTTATTTATCCCCACTCAAATTTATAGTCCAGGTGGAAAGAAATATACTTTCGTTATTATTGACTATCACAATAGAATTATATGGGTATACTTTCATCCTCATAAAAATGAAACATTATATATATTTTCTCCTTTTTGTAAATTAGTTCAAAATGAAAAAGGATGTATGATTATTTATATTAATAGTGATAATGGAGGTTGATTTAATAATTTATAGTTTGATTTTTTTTTTAAAATAATGGTTATTTTCATTATTTTTTTGCTCCAAGAACACCACAACAAAATGGTGTTCTAGAATGAAAAAAATAGAACTCTTATTGAAATTGTTTGATCTATGTTAGTTGAATATAATTTTGCATGATTTGTTTGAGATGAGGCCATTTTTTTGTCTCGTTTTATTTCAGATATATTTCTTATTAGACCTTTTTAATGAAAACTCATGTTGAATTATTTAAAAACGTAAATCCCAATGTTGGTTATGTTATAGTTCTTGGTTATAATGATTTTATTTTAAAATTAAAGGATAATTTTGATAAATTTAATTCTAAAAGTGATGACTGTATTTTTATTGGTTATTATAAAAAAAATTAAATATTATAGAGTTTTTAATAAAAGAAATATTCTTATAGAAGATTCTATCAAAGTTATGTTTCATGAAAATAATGTTTAATAAAATTATAATTATAATATTATTTATAATTATTTTATAGATTATTAATATTGTTGAAAAAAAACCACTTTGTTATGATGAATCAATTGAGGGAGTTCCTACTCCTTCCCATCCTAATCTAAGATATTGTATGATTCAAAAATATCATCCAAAAAAATATAATTTTAAATGTTTATTCTGGTGTTAAAATTATATATTAAATTTTAAATTTTTCTTCCAATTCTACATTTATTTCTAATTTTCTTCCAATTATTGTAAATGATGTTTTAAATTATTCTAAATTATTGTTTCCATGCAAGAATAATTAATTAATTTTTTAGAAATATTTTTTTTTACTTAAGTAAAATTTCTTGAGGATAAGCTGGTGATTGGAACTAAGGCGATCTATATAAATAAGTTCAATGAATCTCGACAGATTTTCAAAATCCAAGCTAGACTTTTTTCTCAAGGACACTATCAGAAAGAATGTATAAAATTTTAAGATTATTTTTCACCAGTTTCCATGTTTGACGCAATTGGAATATTTTTTATTTTCCATGAATTCAAGGTTTTAAATTTTATAAAATGGACATAAAAAGTTTTTTCTTAAATGGTTTTATAATTGAAGAAGTTTATATTTCTCATCCCCAAAATTTCAAATGTGAAAAAATTATTGACCATGTTTTTAAATTATCTATATATTTTTATGGTCTTAAAAAATCACTTCATGCATGGTATGAAAGACGTTATTTGTTTTTATTAAATAATGTCTTCAATAAAAGAATTATTGATCCTACAATTTATATTAAAAAAATAAGATGATATTTTAATTTTTCTAATCTATATAGTTATTATTGTTTTTTGATTCCCTAGTGAAGTTCATTGCAAAAAAAATTCAACTTTTTTGTCATCTATGTTCATCATGAGATTAATGGTAGAATTAAACATCATTATTAGAGTTCAAATTTAAAAAATAAGTTATGGAATTTTTCTTAATCAATCTATGCGTACTAATGATTTAGTTTAATGATTTGGTCTTCATTACTCAAAAACTATGAAAACTCATGTGTGTACTAATTCTAAATTAGATAATGATGCATTTGGTAAATCCATTTATATTAATATTTATAAAATAATGATAGGTAGATTCCAATATTTAATTATATCATGACTGAATGTCATGTTTAGTGTTTTTTATGTTATAGATTTCAAGATCCGAAGTAAAGTCATTTTAAATAAGTAAAAAGAATAATTGTAAATATTAATGGAATATTTAATTTATTTATTTTATCCGAAATATTATTTTTTCAATTTAACAGCTTATTCTGAATCTAGTTTTTGAGGATGTAAAATTGATGTAAAAATCATATCAGGTATGCATCATTTTCTAGGGAAAACATTAATTTCCATGTCATCTATGAAACAACTTTTTGTTGATTTATCTAATATTTATGTTAATCATTTCTCTATGACTATTTGTTTTCCTTAAATATTATGGATTTAGAAAACCTTATCTGATATTGTTTTTTATCATGATAAACTAAATTTTTATTATGAAACCCCATTTAACATATTATATTTATAAAAACCCCTTACAATAATCCATAATAAATCATATTGATCTTATATTACATTTTATTCGAGATCATGTGAACTAGTGTAATATTGTTTTAGAATTTATGCCTCATTAAAATCACCTTGAAGATATTTTTACAAAGCCATTATACATTGATCAGTTTAGAAAATTTAAATTTGATCATGTTATGATGGAATACTAAGTGCATTTGTTTAGGGGTAGTAGCTTTTATTCATTACACTTTTTTATTTACAAAGGGTGGGGATAAATAAATTAGTTTTAAATGGTTTAAATATTTTGTTTTTGCAATCAAACAAAAATGGGGGTATTTTTTATGTATGTACAAGTTTTCTTTTGTTTTATTACATATGATTATACATTTTTTTCAATATCCAAAACCCTTTATGGCTTTGTTTGATTACATGTGTCATTATATTATTATACCTTTATAAAATTTATATATAACATGAGTTATGCAATTATTAATTTAATAATTACAACTTCATATGATAGATAAAAATAATAACTCTAATTTTTTGAATTGTGATGATGTTTAATTCTATTTCTATTATATTCTCATTTATGTTCGAACATGATTCTTATTTTTATTCACAAATTTTTATTCCTGTATAAATTACATTATAATTTTCCTTTATAGTTTGATGATATCTCAATAAAAAGTGTTTGTATTTGTGTTATTATTATCTGGATGGATAGAAATGATATTTAAATAAATTTTTTTAGTTTATAAGGAAGTTTGAAAATTATTTTCTAGTCCTTATAACAAATTGACATTACTGCTAATGTATTCGAAAACTCTATATTTTGTAGTATTAAAAACATACTTTATTTATTTTACTTCAAGTTCTAAAGATATCTGATTCACATGAAACATGATTTTATAGAAATATTATTTGTTTATATTTATTTTATTAGTTTACATAGAAGTCTAAAAAGTATTATTTAAGGTCCTTAAATAGTCTTATGTTTAGTAATGTTGCTTTACGGAAAATGTTTTTCCATAATATTGTTTCTTATATTTTTGGATAATTTCAGGAGTAGTAGAAATAATATTTATTGTATTCTTCATTCATTGGAATTCTAATATGGATTTATACAAATATGACTTATTGAAAAATGGAGAAATATTCTGTTAATAGTGTTTAAAAATTATTAGAATTCTGTTAATGTGTGTTGTCCACCTTTTTCTAAAAGTATGGTTCGACAACACTATGTTCAGACCAATGTAATGTATAGTTGGAAAACGCTACTTTCAAATTACTAAAAATATGGTTCAACAACCATAAATTCAAAATAGTTCAAATTATTTTTCAGAAACCCTACATTCGAAATATTGCAATGTTAGTTTTGGAAACCCTACAATCAGAATATTGAAAAGTATGGTTTAACAACCCAACTTTTTGTAATATACACTAATTCTGTGTACCCTAATTTCATGTACCCTACATTTGTGTACCCAACGTTCAGGTACGCTAATTTCGTATACCCATATTTTAGTACCCTACATTCGTGTACCCTAATTTCATTTACCCTAATTTTGTGTACCCTACTTTGGTGTACCATACATTACTGTACCCTACATTCATGTACCCTACTTTCATGGACTTATTTTTTGTAAAATACTATGTTGATGCCACATTATGCTTTTATGCTACAGAATGTTCTTTTTCATATATATATAATGATTATTTTCAATAATTTTTATACTTGATAAATTCACATTAAATCAAAGGATTATGATCAAAAATATTTTGATGATTTTGTTGAAAAATTGAAAGAGAAAAAATTATAAATTATTTCAGGGTATTTTTCCAATAATTTTGGATGTTGTGGGATAATTTAAATTCAAATAATTGACATTACTTTTGTATTTTGCTACTAGTTTTAAAACACTATTTTGACTATGCTTAAAGAAGATTGAATGGATTTAAACCCGACTTTTGTATGATTTCAAAAGTATTATTATTTTTGAGATATTATTCAAAGAGATGTGAAAGTTATTTTTAAATTATATTAATTATGATTTATTATAATAGAATAAATTTTCCATGGTGCTACAATATTTTGTGAGAAATTAATAAAATCTCTTGCATAAATTTATTTTGAATATTTTAAATAAGTGGAGCAACTTCAAATACTAAATATCTATTCTATATGTATCTTTCTCATGGAAGATAAAAATAAATAACAATAAACAAAAACATCATTGGAAAACATGTTCGAAATGTTGTGAACCTTTTTAACATGTATTACAATACAATGTCAGTGTGATAATATTTTCTTTACCTGAACATTCTATTAAGTGCCAAATTACTAATACTTCAACTACAATTTCCTGGATGATAATTTTTAGTCCAAATATCTTGATCCATTACCAGTTCTCTCATTGATTATCTCCTACTGTCTAGTTTATAACACAATTTCTCTTCCATCACACATATATAATATTTTTTTAATTTATTATTTGACACAAAAAAGTATTATTTTATCTTATTCTTCCTGTGGTTGTGACTCCATGATCCTAAATTTAGGATCTAAGGGTTGTGACTCCCTATATATAGAGACCAGACTATTCGATTTATGAATCCCAGTGTCTAATGTGAGGTTGTAAGGGTTGTGACTCTTCATAAAAAAGTTATTTTCGTGGTTATTCATCCGATAAAAAAAGTATTTTATAATTTGGTAATGATTCCCCATCAAAGATAATTATTAGTGAACACATATCTCTCACCATGTAGAGAGGTATAAGAGTTGAGTAGGACCACATTAGACCAATATAATTTAAAAAATATCCTTGGGTTGTTTAATTTTTAAACTACTAATTAACCATAATAAATAAACTTTTCAACTAATTTAATTAATTAATTAATTTACATAAAAATATTAAAAAACTCTTTTAACCCCCTCTAAACGATAATCCATATTCCTATTGGGACCAAACAAAGGTTTTACTTAAATTCCCACTTGAACTTCCAGTCATGTTCTAGCTAATTACAATGCAAATACACTTTAATTTAAAGCATATTCATTAATTATAGGAAACCGAAATTAAAAACATGTTTTCTATATAGTAGTGATGTTTTTATAGGATTCAGTAAGGAATTTGGTTATGTTATTTCCATGCTGGTTCCCCTATAATTTCTAGTGGAGTTTCCACTGGAACATCCCTGGTTACTTCTGGGGCTGCATCTAGTCCTGTTTTATCTTAAGTTATCATTAAAACCTACAATATAATATATGGTACACGAAAAAAATAACATGTTTTATATATAAAAGTTAAATTTTTAAAGGATTTATCATGTAATTTGATTATTTTCATTCCCCACTGGTTCCACTGTAAATTCTAGTGGAGCATTGATTAGAAGATCCTATAAAAATTCAAATCCTATTCAACCTTAAGTTATCACTAAAAATGTATTGTAATATTTATAATCCATCATAAAAATCATGTTTTCTATATTTCAATGATAATTATACAGGATTCAGTAGTGATTGTTTTTTTCTTTCTATCAATCTCGTATGTTCTATGCATTTCAAGAAAATTTGTAACATTCAATTTCCATGTGTGCACTTTAGTTCAAGTAAAAATATTTATGAAGAGATATTCATGAAGTCAACCCACCTTTGAAATATATTCATACAATTTAACTATAAACCTTAAATTTTTGGAATATGATTGATGATTTTCACTCAAATATTGTATCAAAATCAGAATGTATGAAATCTGATAGCATTGTATATTATGTGCTTGATAACTGTGATTCCTCGTAAAATTATTTCTGAATTTTTTTATTGGAATGGTAAATCTATTAAGGTGATATCCAAAGGATATTTGGGATAACTCAAGTTTAAATATAAATGTAAGACTCCAATTATTTCAACCCAACAAGTACACTATTATACATTTGAATATTCCCAAAAGGTGTTAGATTAATAACATAGAAGTAAATTAATGTATATAAATTTAAAGATGCAATGGAAAATGAACCTGAATATCTTATTGACATATAAGTATTCAGGTTCTTGTTAAGTTGTTCTACTATGTTTTTCCCTAATATGAGTTCTTACATGAGTTTTGGTTTTTTCAATTATATGGATAGTTTGATATACATGAGAAGACTAATGTAATCTGCTAAAATCTACCAGCAATTAAAGAATTCTATTATATAATTTCAAATGGTTGAGTCAATGATTATGAAGAATATTGTATTATTATTTATATGGATTAAAATTTATGTTTACATAAATTTATAGTGAGTCTTCATAACATTCTTATTGTTATAGTTTTATCATTATGATGAAATCATATTACTAAAATAAAATCAACAAGCTGAAAATATTCATTCCACAAAATAAATCATTTTATATTCCAACCAATTGTTAAGAAGAAAATGAGTTAATTAGATGGATCAAGTATTGTAATTCAGCAAATTATTTTTGTAAATTAATAATTATATAAATCATGGTTATGTGAAAAAAAATATTACAAATGTAGAAGCATGAGGAACCCACTGCAATTATTGGGGTAAGTCTACTAATTACAGCCTTAAATTAATGATTTTCTCAACCCATGGTTACGTAAAAGAAATATTACAAATGAAGGAACATAAAGATGATGTTTTATCTAGAGGGTTAATTGTACCACATAGTCGTAAATTAATGATATTCTCAAACCATTATTATATTAAAAAAATTTAGAGTTGCATAAATATGAAGAATGTGATTAAACTCGTGTGGTAATTCTACTAATTGTAGACTTAAATTAATGATTTTATCAAGCCATGTTTATGTAAAAAAGAATAATAATACATATTCAAAAACACGAAGAAGGTGAAAAAGAGACAACATCCACTATAGAATGTGGTGTTTCAAAGTAGTAAAATGAGGATGACAAGGACAAAATAAATAGTCAGGAATAAGAAAATTCCACATTGAAAAGAATGCAAGAGATCATGGAAGAAAACATATGTAAAAGAGATGAAATTTTAAGAAATTAATTTTGTTGACAAGTCAAACCCCCATGTAATATGCAAGAAAAATTGAATATTTCATTACTATAGGGGAAATGATAACTGTTATAATGTAGCTAAATCAGAAATTTGGATCCAGTGAAACGGGGATCCATGAGGCTAAAACACACCTAGATGAACCTATTAAAAAAACCTCCCACTAATAGTAGCCAAAAAGAAAAACCAAAAACACAATCTAACCAAACAAAAAAATTAGAAAATTTAAGTCAAGAACAATATATGAAAATAAAATAAATTGGATTTAGAAAATTTTTATGAAACATGAACGAGGAGAATAAGAACAACAACAGAAAAATCAAAATTAGTAGAAGAACTATCTGAGATTCAAAAAACCATTGAAATAACTAGTATTTCATATTTACTAAAATGTATAAGGGATATTACGTGATTGAATATTATTCCAAAATGGGATAGGAAGATTCAAGTACTCCATAGAATATACTATGATCACATTAAGAAGATTCTTCATTTGATTCTTTATAGTATGTTCTTTTAATTTAAATTTTTCTATTATTTACCCTTGACTGAACATTATCATCATCATTTATTTATTTAACATAAAAACAAGGGTATAATAAAGTTAAAACTAAAATCATATCAAAGGGTTATAATGTAATGAAGCCTTATGGAATCTCATCAGACTAAATCCACACCATTGGGAGTATGGGATTCCAAGGTAGAGAAATAGGTAAACAACATGTCATTGGTATCTTTTTGTGGAATGGAGGTCCAAAACATTATTTACCTCATAGTATATATAACATCCACAATATTTTTGAGGATGATTTTTCACATGCATATGAGATAAGATACTAACTAATTAATTAGGTTGATCCTACATAAGTATTATGAATAATTTTGGAGTTAGTTTCCACTACAGCAAGATCAATATTTTTCTCTTTGCAATAGAAAAGTCCTTCAAGCATCGCCATTGATTTGGGCTGAAGAGATTAACCACCACCAATGGAATAAATAAAATATATAATAAAAAAATAATACAATCACCAATAATTCCCAATTCCCATGTTATTCATGTGCTTTAATATCCATACATGTTTATCATAACCCTTGGAATTTTAGATTTCAAACTGATCCACTAACCATGGTGGTCCCAAATAGAGGTATGTATGGGAGATCTTGTATTTCATAGAAACCTAGAGAATGGTTAGTCAGTACCATTATTTTTTATTTTAGAGTGATATGTGAGCAAACATATAATTTTGTGAACAAATCCAACCTTTGGGTAGCAAATCCCCTCGTACTGTGCTTAGTTACTAGCCTACAAGATGAACCAGCATCCCCATGCTTGTGTAAATAGTCTTCATTTATTTTCACAGTAGTTGTTATTTTCCCTTGAAACAGAATATTATTGAAATAGAAACCCGAACACACCTAATAATGAAAACTTGTTAAATCACTAAAGGTTTTCCATACTTCATTCTACCATTCCCCATATAAAAACATGTCACAATATGATTCCCCCAGAGGTTCAACCCAACAAAAATACCTATAAATAAGAATGGTACCTATTTACTGAGACTTTACATCCATGGATATAGAATTATTCAATATACTCTATATGAGGAAGTTGAGTTTTCGAAGATTGTATTTTCGCCTGTGTAAATCCTTCTTATTTTCCTGCTCAGTAGTGATAGACACTTGATAATGGTAATATTTTCCAAAGAGAATTCCAAATGTATAACCTATAAACATCAATCTATCTAGAATATAATAAATCTCTATGAGGTATTATAACATGTGATAGTCTTTTTATAAAGCCACAAGGGTGAAACTCATATACTTCATTGCTTGCCAGAAAGACTTACACAGCACGGGACATCCTAGAAAGAACAGTGTTGTTCCAACCCTATTTTCATGTTAGAAATTGATATCGCCACTACCCACAATCCACCAATTATTCCTTTCAAAAACTATAATATTATATTGGATTTTGATCCATAAAAATAATGGTATCATATTATGAGAACTAATAACCCTTCCATACTTTTCCCCATGATCCACCCCCATAGATTTCTTCCTTAGAGACCTTCTCATTCATACTTTTCATGAATTCTATCAATCTCTCCAGTGATAATTTTGACATTAATTTATCCCTCCTTCACTATTATCACTATACTATCCCAAAACTCCCAATTATTTCTCCCATCTGAGTGTCCATCCCAATTATAAGGGGTCAGTGTCTTCATTATATTCACTATCAGCTCTTTTGGAACGTAGAGAGTTGAGAAATGTACATTAGAATTGAGTTTATCACATTGTTAACCTGTGTGATTATTTTTTTGAAAGAGAAAAATTATTCTTCCAATTATTAATTTGTTAAATGATTCTATCAAGCACTATACAAAAGTAGTGGAAACAATTCATGGATGAAGAAGTTAGTATTCCAAGATAGTAGATCAGAAAATTGTTCCTTTGTTTGCCTAGGACTCAACCCACAGTGATAGCACACCTATTTGTAATCCTCTTTGATATATACAATATAATTTTATCTAAATTCACCACATTCCAACTTGATTGGTAGTACTCCTCCAAAATATTATTAATGCCTATAATTGAATGCTTACTTCTTTTCAAGATGATGATTGTGTCATTGACATACATAAGGTGGGAGATTCCTTATTTTTTGTACAAAAATTATATGGATGTATTTAGAAATACAAGAGTTGGGTGATTAATAGATTAGATATATTATTATATGTTAATATTCATCTAGTATCACATCCACCAGTCCTTTTGAACGGAATCTAGTTATGCGTAAATAATAAAACAAAAGTGTGAAATATGAAAGACAACTAGAATATTACCAGATAAATCAATAATTATTACAAGTTCCTACATGGTGATTATATATATATCTATATTGGTTGACTTTAAAATTTAATAATTAATATATTTTATAACTAAATTCATATTTACATGGCATAATTTAAATGAAAAATAAATATTTCTTAAAGATATTGGTAGAGATCCAGTTTCAGATACACTGAAGTTGAAGGGATGGTTGGGTGGTGGTAGACATGATATTTATCAAACAAATGCATTAGTAATGGTATAATTTATACACTTTGACAATAAATCCATTTTAAAATAAACATACATATTTAAATTTATATAACTTTATGAAATCATTTATCAAAAATTTAATCAATAAATGGATCCTTGATTACATGAAAATGACTAATATAATTTACATAGTGGTAGATAGTTCTCTACAAGGTGATGAATCATTGGACTATGAAACATACTTAGTTATCTTATATGGAAGTTGTAAATAGATTAGAAATATAAAATGAAGCTAACCCAAGAAGAAGTGGATTCCTATAAAAAATATAAAGAACATTGATTATTTTCCTACCCAACTGAAAAATGGTCAGAAACAGAATTTATAATAATGATCATTCTTTTGATTTTGGGCCTCCAACGTCAATATATGAAATTAAACGTCCTGGTATTATGGGTGTGACATGAAACCCTAATTGAACCTACCCTAAGGCTCTTTCCATTTTTCAAATAATTATGATAGTATTATATTTTCATGAACATAAAATGTAATGATACAATTACATCAAATAAGGTAAGTGGTTTCTGTAACACCCCAGGTAAATAAAGAATATGACATCTTTATATTTATCCATATTTTTGAATCAAATATTAATATTACTTTAAAGAGTATGCTATGCTCGATGGCGTACCCAAACACAACAACGAGTTTCTTGGGAATCTTACGTTGCACTCTAATAATAAAATATTATTATTTTAAATGGTAGTTAACATGTAGTCTTTGTATTGGTGGGAATGGATAAAAATAACTAAAATATTATTATATATGTTTTTAAATGTTTTTACATATATCCAAAAAAAGATAAAGGCTTAAAATACGGAAAGAATTCAATTTTAGGCGTATATGCCCTAGTTTTCACTAAAGGTTCACTTATTGCCTTTTGATGGCGAACCATCATTAAATATAGTTTTTCTCATGCTTATACATTCTATTGGACCAAATAATACTATTCTTAAGAATCGGGACATCAAAATTTACTTTGTGTAAATTTTTGGTATCTTTCCGATAAAGTGCATTTTTTTTAATGAATAGTGTAAAATGTCGTATTTTAATTCAAAACCTCTTTTTAATCTAATTTATTCATATGATTAGATTATCTTTTGAATTGGTTTTAAAGTTAAATTAGAATATATTTTTACCATTTAATCCAATGGTGGTCATTGGAATAAATTTCACTTTGAAATTTGACTTAAACTGTTGTCAATCTTTTGATACTTATTGTTTTATAAAAACACACTATTTGCTCTGACATCGGGAATTAATTATTAAATTAATTAATGTGACTTATATGTTTTGAATTTTGTAAAATATACTTCATTTTTGAATTCGGAATATCAAATATAGCTTAGGGTGAATTTTTGGTAATTTTCTGAAAAACTTCAATTTTTGATGAATAGTGAAACCACTAAGTGGTACTTATAAAAACTACTTTTCCGTTTAAATGAAATTTTTGCATCATTGTGTTTTGAATTTCAAAAATCTGACATACATGGTTGTCATTAAGAAGTAAAATGTGGTTCAATGAGATTAAAATAATTTTTTGGTGAATAGTAACTTATTATGTTTTTAATCGCGAATAGTGGTAATTACTGTAATTTAAGGTAAAAATGATATTATAAAAATGTGAAAACACCATGAAACTTGTCCTACACCTATTGGATGAGTCATGGCCGACCACAAAAACCCATGGGTCGATTTAGGGGACCCTATGGAGCCCCTTGGGTGAGATAATGACTTTAATGCCTTTTTTTAAAATAAAGGTGAAAATGACACTAACATAAATTGTTTTACTAAAAAAAAATTAGAATGGGTTATACTAATCATAATTTTTTCTATAAATACTGTTTGGAAAGATAAAAAGATTTCCTACATCAGGATATTATTTTTATAATTTTTAGACATTAAATAAATTAATTTAATTATGACATCATGATGATGCAACGATGACCTCATTAATGAACAGTTTAAATAAAATGAAACGATAATATAAAATCTAAGACCTACACTTGTCCAAAAAATATTGTATGGAAATATTTTGAATCCTTATCATCTTATCTTCGAAATATATCAATGTGGGACCTTAGAAATTCTAAACACTTTTGAAAATAAAATAGTAGTTTCATGATTTCCAAAAGTGCCCCTCCTCTCCTCTTATAAAAGGCCCCCACCTCTACCTCATTTCACACACTCCTCTAGCCTTTGGCTCGGCCATCCCCTTCCCAGTTACTCTCTCCAAATCCCTCTCCTCATCCTAGAGGATTCCCTTTGGGCATAATCCTTTCAAAGGAAGCTTTTAGGCTCAAATCAAAAGGAGTTACACTTTTAAAGGTAATCCATTCTCTCATGTTCATTTGTTTTATTTTGCTTCTCCAACCCCCTAAACTCTTTTTATTTACTTTTTTTGTAACAACGCCATTATCTTCAACATACTAGGATGTTTTTATAAGATTTATTCGAGCTACACTCTCACACAACTACATAAAATGGTTAAATAACATACGGTTTGCATGGATGGCGAAATTCTGCCTCCCGAAACGATGATTGTTCAATACTCATTTAACACCTTTAAAGGTGGCCATTATGATGTCACTATTTCTATATATGATATATAATATGTCTATTCTTTCCTTAAGCTTCTGTATTTTTCATTTATGGCATACCATTATTGTTTCCATTATGGGTAAACACGATATCTTCATTTTAGGAAGTACGGACTACCGCCCCCTGAAAGTGATTTGATTCGTTAATACCATAAGTGGGATGTGTAAAGGATAAAGTTAATGATATTATATATGTTATTATACTGGAATTATAATATACTCTTATATCATTATGATTCCATTCCAGAAAATACGAAATAGAAATGGAAGTAGCGTTCATGCGTACGTACGGCTTAAGGTCTCCATGAACGGTGCATTTCATTTCTTACCTCTAAATGTGATGTAATATTATAAATACATGTATATGATGAATATATATGATATATATGTTATCCAAATCATTAATATCATTCTGGATATAACGAACCTTTGACCAAATTAACAACATGTAAGTGAAAGAAGTCTTTTTTTGACTTAAGAACCGAATACCGACAAAATGAACATTATTAACTTAAATGATTACATGATGTTCATAACATGGTATAAAAGGAATAATGAACTTTAAAAGGTTCTTAAGAAAGTATAGATTAACTCAAGTTTATTATTCAGGATATTAAAGAATGATCGAGTCAAGTCGGACCCGAGGTAAGGGATCCTACACTTCTCTTTCTTTTTAAGTACACTCTTTTATGTCATTCCTTTTAAGCTCATCTTTCTTATGATTGGGATGTCCTTTTATATTAATCATACTTTAATTATTATGTTCATATGATGATAGACCCTATTTTCCTCTCATCAATCCATTTTGGATGTTTTGAGTGGCGCCGTTAGGCTGCCGAATTTTCGTAAGAGATCTAACCTCTCTCTTTCTCTTTAAGTACTCTCCTTTATGTCACTTATTTTAAGCTCCTCTTTTTTATGATGGGGGATGTTCTTTTATATTCCTCTTTCTGTAAATTTTATTTTAATGTTATGAGATACCCTATTTGATCTCATCAATCCATTTTTGGAAGTTTTAAGTGGCGCCGTTAGGCTGCCGAGTTTTCGTAAGTGATTTTTCATCTCACTTTTATTCCTGTGAGATTTATGCTACATTTGCCACAATTTCATTTGAGTGGTGTATTTACTGACCATTATTTTACTCATTGTGTAGTATTATTTCATTTATGAGTATTTACATCAATTTTGTATTTTCCTTCTTTCACGGGTCGTATGTTTCGAAAGATACCCATGTCGGTAAGGGAACCATTCACCCTCCTCTTTTTAAAAGACTTCTTTTGTTGGGTATTTTATTTTACATATTTTTATGTTGGGATATGTTCTCATATATCCTTATTGATGTAAATTTTATGTCCAAGTGATGAGATATCTTTATTTTATCTCTCATCAACTCATTTTGATGTGACGCCGTTAGGCTGTCAAGGGAACTTCTTGACCCAATTTCGATTTCTTTGGGTTCAACATGTAGTTATTGAATATGTCATCCTTTGAATATGTGTGAATGACCTTTGATTATTTTACACTTAATATCCAATTATATTTGGTGTATTCGTTTTTCACACATAATTATTTAATTGATTTATCCTTAAACCAAGGATACCGTCTTTGTAAGGGACTTCGTCTCAATCTCCTTTCATTGAGGCATATTTTGTTTTATACACAACCTTCTTTTATACGGTGTGTAAACCCCTTTGACTTTTACGTTTATCCAAAAGGAATCTTTTTTATACTAAGCGTTTTACTAAATGACAAAAGGTAATGTTTTTGTCGTACTTATGCGGTGACAACGACTTCTCCACTGCCGTGACAGTTATTTGGGTTTCGGCTTCCTCTACAAGCCATACCCTTTTTTTAAATGAAAAATAAATACCACGTTTTACTTTGGTATTGAAAATGGTTTTCATAATGTTTTTATTATATAAATGTGTTGTATTGATATCTTGTCATTGAAATGTGGAAATGTTATGTTTCCTTTATGCATGTTTTATGTGATATGATTATGTTATGGTTCTTGGGAATTAATATGAAGACAGGTGGTACCGTGATAAACTAAGGGCAGGTGAGCCCGATATAGCTCTCCAATGCATTGGGTAACGTGAAGGAGTGAAATGTTAAGGTTTCTCCGAAGAGATTTAGGGAATATACTATGATGGGTATTCCAAAGATAACCAAGAGGGTTACTCCCTATGTAAGAATGTTATGAATGCCTCAAGTTACCTTTATGTCTTATGATTTCAATGATTTATTCTTGATTTGATGAGGTATGTTAAAGTGCCTATGTTTTATGGGTAAAGTATGATTTCATTCTTATGTATATATGAAATCATGTTTCCATTCCATATTTTTATAACCCTTACTGATCTTTTTATGCTCATCCCAAGTTTTTGAAATGTTTTTCACAGGTCAAGGGAAAGGTACATGATGTGATGATAGTGTCAAGGATGTGTCAAGAAAGAATCTGTGTTTTGTTTTAAATATGTTTCTGTTGATGGGAAGAATGAATATTGTCTTTTATGTAACCACTTTGTTTAAATGTGGAATGTAATGCAAGTTTCATGATCTAATTCTCTAAAACTCTAAACCTGAAAAGATACTCAATGTGAATTATTCATTTAATTCAATATTAAGTAAGGTTTAAGGCCGGGGCCTTATAGTTGGTATCAAAGGTCGGTTTAGACAACTTTAGGGATTAGGAGTTCTTGTGAGACACATGATTAGTCCCTATATCTATTATTTTAGTTAAATCTTTGTTTTATAACTTTTTTTTCAGGTCAAGTAAAGTCGGTTACGAATGGAAGGAGAAGGATCTGAAACGACATTCCTATCTCTTCCTGATGACATGCTTGCAATAATTATTGAAAAGTCATCTTCGGATGATTGTGAAACTTTTTCTAGAATACAACTCACTTGCAAGCAGTTGTTTGAGATATCAAACTCCTCCACTATATCTCGTTATCATCGTGGATCATGGGTTGTTTTTAGAAAAATACTATTTTCACAATATTCTCATATTTTCAAGAAAGGTAAATATTATCAAGGTATTTTCAAACATTTTACCTTATCACAAGAATTTGAAGCATATTATGATTTTAGAAATGGTGCTGAGGAAGGAGACCCTTGCGCAACCTTTTTATATTTGCTTTTAAAATATAGTCTCGCATCACATACTTATCGTATTTTAAAAGGACCAATAATAGAAAGTTTCAACTCAATTTCGGTCCGACTATTTTATAGAAATCCGGTTTTATCATATGTTTTGGAATTATATGTCATACATGATTATTTTCCAAAACTGTTTTTCTGTGAACACCCATATGACCCATGTTGTACAAGGTGTATTTGGAGGGAGGAAGAAAATGATTTTGAAGGATCTCTAAATCATTGTTGTAATGCATGGGACTTCTACCTATGTGAGCAAGATGACGATGAAACCCAGTGGACACCATGATCAAGGTATGATGTTATTCATTTTGGGAATCGTTTTATTTTATCTTATGGTGGTAAAATAAGGCTTCAAGAATTAAGATGTTGAGATCGTAAATAATTCGGATGAAAATTAAAGCTATAAGGAAACGATTGAGGTTAAAACATGTTAGGGTTATTTTTGGAGTTTTATAAAAAGGACAACACACAGACCGTGTGACAACCCGTCACGTCGGACAAAGATATGGGAATCGAACCCACAACCAAAGTGCAACTGGTATTTATCGCCTACCACTGGACTACGTGAAGTCCCTGGTTAGTTTGACTGATTATTTTTAGTTAGATGATTTTATGAATTAAGAGTAAATTGATTTTGGGTTATCTATGGATATTTATTAACCTATCATGGGGGATATGTGATTAGGTTAATTACTTTTCAATACGAGACATTAAGAGCAACTGATGCTGTTTGGAGATAAATGATACGATTTAACTTGAAAGAATATGTGATTAAATCCCTCAAATATTTGGGTTTCAATCTTTGTTTGGTTTACTTTGAAGAATTTTATGGACAAATTGATTATCGAATGGTCCTCGTTGAACTTTGGGTTTTGTTGGACAAATTTTGGAGATTAGGAATAGATTTTCTTTTTATAAGGGGTTATCCTTTTCTGGATTATCTGATCTTGTACTAGCCTTTTTGGTTTTGGTTTGGGTCTAAAGACATGGTAAGTATATAGTTCTCTTTTTTGGATTAGGTGATTCTCTAGAAGTTGATTATAGTACTCTTAATGTGAACAAGTCTTCCTAAATACTCATCTTTTGGAGAAAATATGAGTTTGTGTAAAAGTTGAAAGTCAACATGATAAGTGATTATGTTTCCTTATGAATAATTTACTCAATAAAAAGTAACATAAAACAAAAATGTTGTCTATTAACTTTTCCTACTGGGGAATCGAATACCGTTTAACCCATCACAAGTTTGTGATTTTCTTCTGGTTAACATTCTCCTAAAAATGTTTTATATCACTCTCCATCAGAACATGACCCTATGTTTTCTCCTCCATGTCCATATTTTTCTACATGGAATCCTAGTATGGGTTAACTCGGGTGACCTTTGTACTTATCTTTCTTTATTTTAAAGTGATTGTTTTACCGACTCTTGTTCCGATGTGGGACTTTCAAGGAAGTTTCCAAGCTCAATTTTAAAAATTGCGAGGACGAAATTCCCAAAAGGGGGGAAGGATGTAACACCCCAGGTAAATAAAGAATATGACATCTTTATATTTATCCATATTTGTGAATCAAATATTAATATTACTTTAAAGGGGATGCTATGCTCTATGGCGTACCCAATACGCAATAACGAGTTTCTTGGGAATCTTACGTTGCACTCTAATAATAAAATAATATTATTTTAAATGGTAGTTAACATGTAGCCGTTGTATTGGAGGGAATGGGTAGAAATAACTAAAATATTATTATATATGTTTTTAAATGTTTTTACATATATCCAAAAAATGATAAAGGCTTAAAATACGGAAAGAATTCAATTTTAGGCGTATATGCCCTAGTTTTCACTAAAGGTTCACTTATCGCCTTTTGATGGTGAAACATCATTAAATATAGTTTTTCTCACTCTTATACATTCTATTGGACCAAATAAAACTATTCTTAAGAATCGGGACATCAAAATTTACCTTCTGTAAATTTTTGGTATCTTTCCGATAAAGTGCATTTTTTTAATGAATAGTGTAAAATGTTGTATTTTAATTCAAAACCTCTTTTTAATATAATTTATTTATATGATTAGATTATCTTTTGAATTGGTTTTAAAGTGAAATTATAATATATTTTTACCATTTAATCCAATGGTGGTCATTGGAATAAATTTCACTTTGAAATTAGACTTAAACTGGTGTCAATCTTTTGATACTTATTGTTTCATAAAAACACGCTATTTGCTCTGACAGCGGGAATTAATTATTAAATTGATTAATCTGACTTATATGTTTTGAATTTTGTAAAATAGACTTCATTTTTGAATTCGGAATATCAAATATAACTTAGGGTGAATTTTTGGTAATTTTCTGAAAAACATCAATTTTTTATGAATAGTGAAACCACTAAGTGGTACTTATAAAAACTGAATTTCCATTTAAATGAAATTTTGACATCATTGTGTTTTGAATTTCAAAAATCCGACATACATGGTTGTCATTAAGAAGTAAAATTTGGTTCAATGAGATTAAAATAATTTTTTGGTGAATAGTAACTTATTAAGTTTTTAATCGCGATTAGTGGTAATTAGTGTAATTTAAGGTAAAAATGATATTATAAAAATGTGAAAACACCATGACACTTGTCATACCCCTATTGGATGAGTCATGGCCGACCATGACAACCCATGGGTCGATTTAGGGGACCCTATGGAGCCTCTTGGGTGAGATAATGACTTTAATGCCTTTTTTTTAAATAAAGGTGAAAATGACACTAACATAAATTGTTTTACTAAAAAAAATTTTAGAAGGGGTTATACTAATCATAATTTTTTCTATAAGTACTCTTTGGAAATATAAAAAGATATCCTACATGAGGATATTTTTTTATAATTTTTAGACATTAAAAAAATTTATTTAATTATGACATCATGATGATGCTACGATGACCTCATTAATGAACAGTTTAAATAAAATGAAACGATAATATAAAATCTAAGACCTACACCTGTCCAAAAACTATTGGATGGGAATATTTCGAAGCCCTATCATCTTAGCTTCGAAATATATCAATTTGGGACCTTAGAAATTCGAAACACTTTTGAAAATAAAATAATAGTTTCATGATTTCCAAAAGTGCCCCTCCTCTCCTCTTATAAAAGGCCCCCACCTCTACCTCATTTCACACACTCCTCAAGCCTTTGGATCGGCAATCCCCTGCCCATTTACTCTATCCACATACCTCTCCTGATCCTAGAGTATTCCCTTTGGTCAGAATCCTTTCAAAGGAATCCTTTAGGCTCAAATCAAAAGGAGTTACACTTTTAAAGGTAATTCATTCTCTCATGTTCATTTGTTTTATTTTGCTTCTCCAACCCCCTAAACTCTTTTTATTTACATCTTTTGTAACAACACCAGTATCTTCAATATTCTATTATGTTTTTATAAGATTTATTCGAGCTAAACTCTCACACAACTACATTAAATGGTTAAAGAACATACGGTTCCCGTGGATGGCGAAATTCTGCCTCCCGAAACGATGATTGTTCAATACTCATTTAACACCTTAAAAGGTGGCCATTATTATGTCACTATTTTTATATATGATATATAATATGTTTATTCTTTCCTTAAGCTTCTGTAGTTTTCATTTATGGCATACCATTATTGTTTCCATTATGGGTAAACACGATATCATCATTTTAGGAAGTGCGGACTACCACCCCCTGAAAGTGATTTGATTCGTTAATACCATAAGTGGGATGTGTAAAGGATAAAGTTAATGATATTATATATGCCATTATACTGGAATTATAATATACTCTTATATAATTATGATTCCATTCCAGAAAATACGAAATAGAAATGGAAGTAGCGTTCATGCGTACGTACGGCTTACCATCTCCATGAACGGTGCATTTCATTTCTTACCTCTAAATGTGATGTAATATTATAAATACTTGTATATGATGAATATATATGATATATATGTTATCCAAATCATTAATATCATTCTGCATATAACGAACCGTTGACCAAATTAACAACATGTAAGTGTAAGAAGTCTATTTTTGACTTAAGAACCAAATACCGACAAAGTGAACATTATTAACTTAAATGATTACATGATGTTCATAACATGGTATAAAAGGAATACTGAACTTGAAAAAGGTTCTTAAGAAAGTAGAGAATAACTCAAGTTTATTATTCAGGAGATTAAAGAACGATCGAGTCAAGTCGGACCCGAGGTAAGGGATCCTACACCTCTCTTTCTTTTTAAGTACACTCTTTTATGTCATTCCTTTTAAGCTCATATTTCTTATGATTTGGATGTTCTTTTATATTACTCCTACTGTAATTATTATGTTCATATGATGAGAGACCCTATTTTCCTCTCATCAATCCATTTTGGAAGTTTTGAGTGGCGCCGTTAGGCTGCCGAATTTTTGTAAGAGATCTAACCTCTCTCTTTCTCTTTAAGTACTCTCCTTTAGGTCACTTCTTTTAAGCTCCTCTTTTTTATGATGGGGGATGTTATTTTATATTCCTATTTCTGTACATTTTATTTTAATGTGATGATATACCCTATTTTATCTCATCAATCCATTTTTGGAAGTTTTAAGTGGCGCCGTTAGGCTGCCGAGTTTTCGTAAGGTATTTTTCATCTCACTTTTATTCCTATGAGATTTATGCTACATTTTCCACAATTTTTTTTGAGTGGTGTATGTACTGACAATTATTTTAATCATAGTGTAATATTCTTTCATTTATGAGTATTTACATCAATGTTGTATTTTCCTTCTTTCACGGGGTGTATGTTTCGAAAGATACTCATGTCGGTAAGGGAAACTTTCACCCTCCTCTTTTTAAAAGACTTCTTTTGTTGGGTATTTTATTTTACATATTGTTATGTTGGGATATGTTCTCATATATCCTTATTGATGTAAATTTTATGTCCATGTGATGAGATATATTTTTTTTATCTCTCATCAACTCATTTTGATGTGACGCTGTGAGGCTGTCAAGGGAACTTCTTAACCCAATTTCGATTTCTTTGAGTTCAACATGTAGTTATTGAATATGTCATCCTTTGAATATGTGTGAATGACCTTTGATTATTTTACACTTAATATCCACTTATATTTGGTGTATTCTTTTGTCAAACATAATTATGTAATTGATTTATCCTTAAACCAAGGATACCATCTTCATAAGGGACTTCGTCTCAATCTCCTTTCATTGAGGCATATTTTGTTTTATACACAACCTTCTTTTATACGGTGTATAAACCCCTTTGACTTTTACCTTTATCAAAAAGGAATCTTTTTTATACGAAGCGTTTTACTAAATGTCAAAAGGGAATGTTTTTGTCATACGTATGTGGCGACAATGACTTCTCCGCCGCCGTGACCGTTATTTGAGTTTCGGCTACCTCTACAAGCCATACCCTTTTTTTAAATGAAAAATAAATACCATGTTTTACTTTGGTATTGAAAATGGTTTTCATAATGTTTTTATTATATCAATGTGTTGTATTTATATCTTGTGATTGAAATGTGGAAATGTTATGTGTCCTTTATGCATGTTTTATGTGATATGATTATGTTATGGTTCTTGGGAATTAATATGAAGACAGGTGGTTCCGTGATAAACTAAGGGCGGGTGAGCCCGATATAGCTCTCCAATTCATTGGGTAACGCGAAGGAGTGAAATGTTAAGGTTTCTCCGAAGAGATTTAGGGAATATACTGTGATGGGTATTCCAAACATAACCAAGAGGGTTACTCCCTGTGTAAGAATGTTATGAATGCCTCAAGTTACCTTTATGTCTTATCATTTCTATGATTTATTCATGAATTGATGAGGTATGTTAAAGTGCCTATGTTTTATGGGTAAAGTATGATTTCATTCTTATGTATATATGAAATCATGATTCCTTTCCATATTTTTATAACCCTTACTGAGCTTTTTATGCTCATCCCAAGTTTTTGAAATGTTTTTCACAGGTCAAGGGAAAGGTAAATGATGTGATGATAGTGTCAAGGATGTGTCAAGAAAGAATACATGTTTTATTTTAAATCTCTTTCTGTTGATGGGAAGAATGAATATTGTCTTTTATGTAACCACTTTGTTTAAATGTGGAATGTAATGCATGTTTCATGATCTAATTCTCTAAAACTCTAATCCTGAAATGATCCTCAATGTGAATTATTCATTTTATTAAATATTTAGTAAGGTTTAAGGTCGGGGCCATATAGTTTCAAATAACCAACTAGATTCATAAACATTGAAAATAGAACATCTTTTCAAGTTTTTACAGCACTATTCAAAGATCATTGAAAAATGAACTATAAATGGTCTCAATTACAAATCTGGATTTTTTATAAATAAAAATAGTTTTTCATGTGTAAAATTTAACATAAATTACAACTTCATTAAAATTATAGTTTCATAAAATGATGTTCCAATCAATTGTAGTTTAAGACATCCTATAAATGGTCTCAAATAACCAAGGTTATGTTTTAAAATACCAAAATGGTGTTCTAATATAAATGATTCCATGGATTAGTATAAAAATTATCATATACCATATCTTTATAAAACATGTTGTTTCTTAAAATCGTGTCCCAATATAATAATATTCCAACTACCCTATAAATGCTTCAATGGATTCGTATAATCATTCTCATATAGTATATCTGAAAAAAAAACATTTATATTCATAACATAATGTATCAATACATTAAAATTCAATCAATCATATTAATGATTTATTGGATTCATTAAAATTAAAAAGAAAACCTATACATGGTGCGGAGGCATCGCAATTAAACCCAAAAAACCTTTTATCCAATGTTTTTTATTGTTGACCTCTTCAAGTTCAATGGCAGTATACCAAAAAAGATAAACATTCAAATTTGTTTTATGGTATTCCTCCAATGTAGTAACCAAACAATTACATATCTTATAGACAAGAGTTATGTTGTTAAATAAATTACATTTAATTATGTTTTTGCAGCTGCAATAAAAAAATCTTATCTTATTTGATATTCAATTCCCTTTGTGAAAATAAAGATATGAGAGACCAAATTACCAATATAATAATTCACTTAAAATAAAAATTCATTATATAACAAAACAATATTGTCTTTATAACACATAAAATGTTCATATTTTTATTTAATTGTGTTCATTTTTGTCCAAAATGTTTTAAAAATATTTTTATTCTATCGCCCCCTTTTCTCTTTTGTTCCCTTTAAAAAGAGGCCTTTATTAAAATTTTCTCAAAACTATCATTACCAACACCTATATCCATTGTTGTAATTACAATAGTCCAATCATTGGAAATATTACTAAAATAAGAGAATTCAATTTCATAACCTACATCTATTTAACAAGATATAGTGAGTATGTTCATTACGATTTTTTCAAATTCATTAAAATATTTTTCAATAACTGAATTTTTATCATAATTTAGATCAAAAAAATAATATTCTAACACTAGAATATTTTTTGTTGATCAGTACCGCCTCCCCAAAAAATATTTTTCATGTATTCCAATCCCATCAAGGTGATCATAAATTTTTTTTACATGATAACAAATATACCCAACTAAATCATATTTTTGACAGGAACATTGAACAAGTTAATTGGAAGCTTGATATGACACATCTAATTGATCATCACAACCAAGAATTCTAATAACATACATAAATTGAACTATGCATTCAATATGTGATACCATAAAAATAAGACACTAATCATTTGATATTCATTTCTAAATAAATCAAATAACTTATATGAACATATACTAGAATCATGGGCCATCAATGCATGGTAATGGTAAAGATTGCAAGGCAACTTCTCCCATATCTCAAATTTGGCCTTTGTTTCCTGGTAGGGATTATTGTCCCACAATCTCTCAAACTACATAAATAAATTGAAAATGTAACACCCCATTAATTATTATAATAAAATTAAATATATTATGTTATGAAAAAAATAATTTATAATTAAGTGAGTTAATCAAAAATAATTCTTTTAAATAATTATATTTCAAATTTAAATCATTCAATTATTTTTGTATTAATATTCTAAAAAAATAATTATAAAGTATTAATTTGTGTAAAATATTATTTTCATATGAATATATTTATTTGATTATTAATATTTGGAAATTCATTTTTATGAATAGATTATTTATTTAAATATTATAATAATTGTATATATATTTAATATTATAATTATTTTGATAAATACTAAATTATTTTATGGATATATTCACTATTAATATGATTCCCAAAGATTATATTGTATATTTATTCATAAATAATTTCAATTAATTAGATAACATAAATTCACACAACAAAAAGCCTCTGTGAAACAATACTTAAAAATAGTTATGACAAACCTGTTAAAAATAATTTTTTCACTTCTGTGATTTTAATTTAGAATATTGGATATGTATGGTTATGATTAGTAAGGTATTTATGGTCTGATAGGATCAACATAATTTTTTGTTTAGAGTAACATACCCTTATGAATATTAATGTTACCCTTATGAATAGTAATTTACTCTTATGAAGTGTAATATGAACCATATGAATGGTAACCTCACCCATGTAAGTATAATTAAAATTTAGTCACCTTAAAAATAAGAGTGAGTATTTTAAAATTAATAATTAAGGGTTTTTATTTTTTTGAGTAATAAATATTTAATTAAAACATTATATTAATACATTTATTTAAAATAAAATTAATTTTCATAAAAATTTATTCCTAAAAAAATATTTTCTGGGCCAATGATTTTTGGATATTTTTAAGAGTCCTCAGAAATTTTTTGATTGTATTATAAAATCATTTTATATTTAAAATATGTAATTTTCTAATAAAATATGATTATATTTAAAATAAAATTTCACAAATTTAGAATATTATTTTGATAAAAATTAATTGATTTTTTATTTATGCACATCCAAAAATGTTTATGGGGAATTTTTTTTATTTTTATAATATACTTGATATTTTTTTGAATGGTAAAATATGATAATTTACAATAAATGCTACATACATGATTTATTGAGTCATTAGTGATTAATGGATCATTTTAGAAAACATTTGTACAACCTCACATGGACCTATTAGTATTTTGGTTCATAATAATCACCAAATATTCTTCTCTTCATCAATATAATTAAATAATGATTAAGATATTAGAAAATAACCCCTCTCCTCTACTATAAAAAGAAACCCTCACTCCCTCTTCTCATCACTCCTCTAAGCCTTGAATATTCTCAATTTTCTACCCAAATACTCTTACTTAGTCTCTCCCCACATCAAGAATATATTTTTCATAATAATATACCAAAACCTCTTCCCTTAAGAATGTTCTTGAGGAGGATATTTCATGAGCTAAAACCCCCTTATATTTTCATTTAATTTTCATTCAAGTTCATTTATTTTCTTATCTTCTCCTCACATCCTCTATCAAAATGATACTGATAACTCAAGTATCATATATATATATATATATATATTATTTCATGATAATGTATGAACCATTATCAATCTTTTTACTCTCTCTTTTATTTAAAAAACTAAATCATCATTCAGGAGGTGCCGATTTACTACCTTCATGCGCGACAAACTTATTTCCGTCAACTTAATCATTGAGGATGGTCAAGAAGACATTTTTATGATATAAAAAATTATAATATATCTATTTTATCTTATTTATTTATTATATAACCCTCATATATACATGAAATTAAATAATAGATCAAAACTATTTTTTTGTAATCGAAAAACCACCGTAAAATCTAAACGATTAACATTAATTGTATTACATAATGATTCATCCTCATACCATATATCAAAATGATATATATATATATATCCTTTTAGATTTGAGAATTTTAATTAATAATAAATAAATTTAATTCATTAGAATTATATCCTTTCTATATGACCTTCTATACTAATATAAAATTAAACCAGTCATGAAAACCAATGAAACGACTGCTCCTGAGTGATAAAATTGTATCTTATAACTCATTAAAAATTTCATAAATGAACATAATTAATTTATAATAAATAATATAAATAAATATATGGCTATTAATTAATTAATTTACTAATTTAATTAGACTATCCAGGAAGATAAGATCAAGTGAACAACACATTCATACTAAATGTATGAGGCATCTCATCTCACTTTTTTTCTTGAGATTTCCATTATTCGCCACTTATTTCTTGTATGTGGTGTATGGGTACTGAAATTTGATATATTATATAATTATTCAATTTATATTAATGGTATTATATTATTCATTTTCTTTTTATTAATATTTTAAGAGATGATTCGATTGATTACTATGTGGTAAGGGGTTTCACTTCTCACTGTTATTTTCATGAGATTGCCATTATTTACCAGTATTTCAATGTATGGTGTATGTATATAGAACATTGATGTATCATATCATAAATCTATCTATTTTAATGGTATTCAATGTAAAATTTTATTATTATTAATATGTGATCATATGAATCAGTTGATTACAACATGGTAACAGATTCAACCCGAACCCCCATTTTTCCTTTGAGTAACTCTATAACTACCTTTAATCAAATGTAATGATTCTTTTGTTTTTTTAATATTTATCTATATTATTTTTATCTATTCCAAAATCTAATATCTATGTCATATAATCCTTATTTTATTCGGATTTAATGTTTTAAAATGGTTCTCTTCTCAATTCTTCTCAATAAAAAAGCCTGACGTAGGGGAACTTCTCGAATTCTTACCTTTTTTCAAATGCACTATATAATATTTTTTAATCCATAATTATTTTAATAAAAAAATAATTTTATTATGAAAGACTATATTGGATTAAAAAATTAATGAAACAAAATTTTCCTTTTTTATATTAAAACATTTTACAATTTTCCTTACACTGCACTAATATTATTTATTTCTAAAGTTTCTTAAAAACACTTTTGAAATTATTTAACTTCAGTGTGACATTATTTATTTCTCAATTATAATATCAATTTTTGTATCATTTTCTATTTTGGGATATACATGTTTAAAATCTCATTTTTGGACAAATATAAATAATTTTCTAGAAGAACTATTCTTTCAAAAGAAAAAAATGGATTTTTCTCATCAGTCCATTACTTTTGTGACATATATGACTTTATAACCACTTATTCTATAACAATGGTGTATGTAATTCCTTTTTATATATCATATAAAGATTATTCTTATTATAATTATATTCTATGGGACTATTATTTGAGTTTTTCCAAGTGGTATGGGACACATTGTAATATTTAATGAATATATACTCAAGAAATTTTCAATGGTCATATTTAAATGTATCTTCCTCTATGACAAAATAAATTTTTGAATACTATAATTTATTGAGTTTTAATCTCTTATGAAATCATATAACATATTTTTTCAGTGTTTGGGATGATAATCATGGAACGAATGGGCATCTATGGGTTGAAGGAAGTGTTCATGAGGGGACGGAAGGTGCTTGATTGGACAGGACTCGTTACGAGGAATTGGTGGCCCGATGACAAGGGAGAAGACCAAGAGAATGAAAAAGGCCTTAAATGGGTTAATCATGGAATTCCAAGATTTGGCCGAACACCTTTTCTTGGGAGAATCATCTAGTACTATAATTACATTAAATATGGCCCAAACAATTGTTTAAAAATCCTACACATGTGGTGTTATGAATTTTCCATCCTACCGCATCATCGAATCTTCAATGTCAAAATTTGGTGGGACACATGCCTTTGATTTTCCAAAACAGTGTGCCAAATGTCTCCCGATGTAATGTTCATGGGACAAAGTTATCAAAATAAACATTTTGGATACTTTACTATGGAAAACTAGTAATTAGACTAATGTAAAAAATCCACCCCATGTTTAATTCTAATTTCAAGTTCCTTTGGATATAAATAGCCACCACCATGTACTCGTAAGACATCATAAATTTAGGTAACATTATTATGGTGAGATTTTCGTGGAATCTTGGAATTTTGTCATCATTATTGACATATCATAGGATTGGTCCTCCTTTGTCTCATATTGTGTCTCCAGTATTTATTGACAAGTTCTATTTTAGTTTTACATTGACTCTTTCCCCCCTTCCTTCTCATTTTCACTATATGCACACCACCTTCACATGTTTTCTTACATTGATCTAGGTGCTCAACATGAGAACATTTTATAAGGTTACTAGTATAATTTCTTGTGGTTCTATCCTCACGTAACATTTCGTATAAGATCCCACTAGCAAGAATTAGGGATCCTTCATTCTTATACCTTATTCAATCTTCATTTGTCTTTCAATTGGGTCGTCATCAATTCTGGTCAATTTTCTTCTTCAACAGGGGACGTCATTTCTTCTTCATTTTGGAAGTATATCATGTAATTTTTATATTTGAGAAGCTCATTTTTCCCCTCAATCTAGAATCATTAAAATTCATGATATATATCGTGAGATACATTGGGATCAAATTTTGAAACTAAATATGAAATTTTAAAACCACAAAACTCACACTTTGATTCCATTTGATGTTACAAATTATTACCTCTCCGACATTTAAATATAAAAAATTCATCTTGTTGTTGGTACATTTATTCAAAAAATAGTTCCCAAAAATAAAAAACAAATAATCAACAAAACAAATAAAAAGCTCAAAAAATTGAATCATTATGAATTGTACATCCCATTTTCATTCATCTTATACATTTTCTTCCATGTCCCACATTTTTTTATCTTGATTCCATTTTTAATTTCATCTTTTAATTTTAGTTAAGGATTTCTAGATTTCAAAGAACGTTTCAATTTATTGAAATTCAATATGAATGATATTGGACAAAAGTTTAGTTGTAAACGGCTAGAGTGTTACAATTTGTTAAAAGAAATCCAATTTTAGTGAAATAAGAGGGAAAAAATTTATTATAAACACAAGATGGACTGTGTGGGGTCCATTTTGTTGTCACATTAATTTTTCTCACATGATTCTTTATTGGTGGAGGAAACTAACACCAACGAATAAGACATTATTTTGTTCATGATGGTTGTACAAGAACAATTCCAAAGGATGAATGTGAGGATGGATAAATAAAAATAACCTTCTAATTATAGAGAAACACCAAGGAGGTGGTTCATTGAAGAAAATGATTTGTATGATATTGATGAATTATCAATTTGTAGAGATAATCCACCATGGAGGCAAGCCAATGATCTTTGAGGATTAAAGTTGAGTATCTCTTCATTCTAAGGCATGAATAACCCAAAAACAAATTAAAAATGAGAATGAAAGGTAGAAAAAGTTTTTTTGTTTGACCTATTAAGAGGAAAACAAATCGAAGTTAATAATCATGGTGTTCAATGACTATTCTAGTATTTGGTGGGACCAACTACAAGTGAGTCAATGACAAAGTGGAGTAAGACCGATCCAAACATGGGAGGAGATGAAAGTTGTAATACATAAGATGTTCATTTCTAGACACTATTATCATAATTTTATCCTCAAGTTATAGGGTTGGAAATAAGGGTCCATGAGTTCTGATGTTCAAAAATAGATGGTGATCATGAACATTTGGGTGAATATAGATTAGGAGTGAGATTCCACCATGGAAAGGTTTGTGAGTGGCCTCAACCACGATATTTGGGACATAGTGGATATCCACCACTACCTGGACATGGAGGATCTACTTCACATGGCTTCTAAAGCGGAGAGGTATGTAAATTCAGGTGGGATGATCCCTACATCCTGTGGTAAGGATTCAAAATCTTCATTAAATTTCAAGGATTCTAAATTATATGAGAATTTAAGGGAACACAAAACAGTTTCAAAAGAGGTGAGAAAACAAAAACTATTCTTTCAAAATCCAAAGATAAATTGGATGGAAATTTTCTTCCAAATCATGCGATATCAAATGTTCTAAATGTCAAGGATTTGGACATATTACCTCACAATGCACAAACAAGCTGAAAATGATTATTTTGGATGATGGAGATGTTGTTAGTGTTAGCTCAAGTGAAGATAAAATTCCACCACTTTATGATGATTCGAATGGTGAAGTAGAAAGCCTATTACATTGATAAATACTTGTTTCAACGTGTGCTTTGATTTTTCGGACCCAAATGAGAATATTATCTAGAGGAAAGAGAGCATATTTTTCAAACTATATTCTTATTAGAAGATAAGGTATGTAGTATGATTATTCATGGGGGTATTTGGATAAAATTAGCAAGTGGTTTTATGGTGGATAAAATTGGATTAGCTAGGATTTTAAATCTTAGGCCTTATAGATTTCAATGAATAAATAATTTTGGGTATTTCAAAGTGATAAAGGAAGAAAAAATTCTATTTTCTATTGATAAGTATAAATATGATGTGTTATGTGATTTTGTTCCCACGAATGCTATCACATTTTGTTTGTAAAACCTTGGAGATTTGATAATATGGTCACACATGATTGATAATTCAACTATTATTCTTTTTAGTACAATGGGAGGACGATTATTATTACCCCATTGAGTAATTTTGAAGCATATGAAGACTAGGTAAGGATTGAGAGAGATTGTGAGAATGTATAAAAAATAGATAAAAAATTGAGAGAATGAGTAGAGTGGAAAAAAAATAGTGAAAAAAAGAATGTTGAGTGAAATAAAAAAAATGGGGGAAATAAAATTATTTAAAACAAGAGTGAAAATAATAGTGAAAATAAGAGTGTTAATGGAAAAGTGGTGTTATTTTATACAAAAAGATAGAGAGAGAGAGAGAGATTTTTATAGGAAGGAAAATATCGTTCTTCTGTTCAAGGGAGAATGTTTTACCACTAACTCTCCCAACCCTTCAATTACTTCTTGTGTTATGCCTTCTTTGCAGGAATTTGGTGACGTGTTATCGGAGAGAATTCTGAATGGCTTACCCCCCATGAGGGGTATTGAGCCCCCCATAAAGATCCTCCCAGTATAAATTCATCCCAACTAACTGGCTTATCGGGGTATCTTGGAGGAGACGTAAGAAATCCAATGACATGTTGAATAATTTTTAAGGAAGTGATTTGCTCAAGAGAGCTTGAGTCTGTGTGCAATATTGGTGATTCTTGTCCCAAAAAATATTGTAAGTAGAGAATTTAGTTGATTGTATTTCTATCAACAATAACATTTAAAAGTATCATTATCCTATACATAGTTTCCATGATATTCTTGATGAACTCCATGGTTCATGATTTTTTACTAAAATTGACCTAAGGAGTGTATACCGTCAAATTAGAATGAAAGAGGGAGATTACTGGAAAAGGCATTTAAATCGATGATTCGATTGTATTAATTTATTTTTATTCCTTCTGGACTAACTAATGCACTGAATAAATTCTTGAAATCAATGAATCTCATTTTACATTCATTCATTGGGAAATTTTTTTTGTTTATTTCGATGACTTCCTTATTTATCCATAGAGCCTTGATTAACATCATGAACATTTGAAACATGTTTTTGAGACTCTTAGGAAAAATAGTTTTTTTTCAATCATGGAAAAATGTATAGTTTTTTAAAATCAGTTTTTTTCAAGTATTTTTGGTTGGAGAGGATGGCATGAGGGTTGATTAAGAGAAGGTTAATCCACTTCGGGATTGGCCAAAACTTTTCAATGTCATTGAGTTCAGTAGCATCAATGGACATCATAATTTTTACTGAAAGTTCTTGAGGGATTTTACGACCATTTCATAAATTTTGAATGAGTTGTTCAATAATGGGGTGAGATTTAAGTGGGGAAATATCCAGAAGATTCCTTATCCACACACAAAATTAAGTTGACCAATTACCCTCTCTTAATTCGGAATTATTTTTCTAATGTTTATGAGGTTGAGTGTGATGCCTATGGAATAGGAATTGGGGCTATTTTAATTCAATACACTAAGCCTATTTCCTACTTTAGTGAGAATCTTAATGCAGACGCATTGTAGTACACTACCTATTACAGGAATTTTTTGACTTCAAAATTACATTATAAAATTTGGAACATTACTTATGTCCAAGTGAATTTGTGATTCATTCAAATCATGAAAGCCTACAATTTATTAAGTCATAAGGAAAGTAAAATATGTGTCATAAAAAAAAGAATGAACTCATTAAAACACATCCTTACATCATTATACTTAATCAAGGAAAAGAAAACGTTTTCGCTGATGATTTTCCAAGGATATGCTCTCTTATTATTTATATTTATGCTAAATTACATGGTTTTGAAATGTTGAAAAGTAATTATCATAATGATGTGTATTTTTAAAAAATTCAGATGTTGTGTGACAACAATTGGAAAAGTGATTTTTGAAAACATGATAGATTTATTTTTCCACAATATAATTTTTTTGTTCCATCTGGTTCCATGTGGGAATTTATTGTTAGATGAACTCATGGTGGTGGATTAATGGGGAATTTTGGGTTGAGGAATCATTTTCCTTGTTGACTGAAAATTTTTGTTGGACTCACGTGTGTAGGTATATGGTTAGTGTTTGAGTAAATTGTAATGTGTGTTAAAATGAAAAGTAAAAAGTTCTTACGCATTGCTTATACACCCATATTCCCATTTCCTCACATCATTGGGTTGAAATTTCAATGGATTATTTGGTAGACATTCCAAGATCACAATAAGGTATGAATATAATCTTTGTGGTGGTGGAAAGGATTAGTAAAATTGGTCATTTTATTTCATATTCTAAAACTTATGATGAAACACATATTGCAGATTTGTTTTTTGGTGAAATTGATAGGTTTCATGGCTCACCCGTGAAATTTGGGTGTGATAGGGATGTCAAATTCTATAGTCACTTCTAGAGGAAATTTAGGAATAAAAAAGGAACCAAATATTTTTTCTCCACCACTACACACCAACAAATTGATGGTAAAACTGAGGTGGTAAATATAACACATTACACAATGTTGCATGCCATCTTTAGAAAAACTTTGAAAAATTGGGAAATATGATTTCCTCATACTGAATATTCTTATAATTGAGTGGATCACTCCACTATTAATATTTCACTATCTAATGTTTTGTGTGGTTTTAACCCATTAACTCCACTTTACATTTTTCATTTTCATAGTAATAAATTTTCAAATCATGAAGGTCAATTCAAAGAATTTTTTTTTGGATTTTCATGTAAAGGTAATGGCCAATATTGAGTGGAAGAATAAACAAGTAGTGAAGCATTGCAACAAAGGGTGGATAAATGAATTATTTCAACCAGGAGATTGGGTGTGGGTACACTTGAAGAAGGATAGGTTCCTATAAAATTGAAAATTAAAACATTATCCATGAGGAGATGGTCGTTTCCAATTCTTAGAGAATATCAATGATAATTCCTAGATGATTGATTTTCCCAACAGGAATGGGAATGTTACTTCAATATTTAATGTTGATGATCATTCTCCCTTTGTATTTTATGATTTTAGGAAGAATCCTTTTAAAGAGGGAGAAGTTGATGAGGACCGTGGAATGAATGGGAATGAATGGGTTGAATGCAGTCATGATGAGGTGGGTTGAAGGTACATGATTACAGAAGACCTAATGTGATAAATTGGTGGCCCAATGACAAGGGAGCAGAACAAGAGAATGAAGGTTTCATTAAATGGGTTAATCATGGAATTCTAAGATGATTCCAGACACTCTTACATGGTGGAAAATCCAAGCCTATAATTACATTAATTAATTCCAAAAATTCATTCAAAAATCCAACCCAAGTGGTGCTATGAATTTTTAAGCCCACCCCACCATGGAATCTTGAATGTCAAAAGGTGGTGGGAAACATGTCTTTACATTTCCTAAAGGGTGTTATACTTGTCTCTTAAAGTCAAGGTCATGTGATAGTGTTTTCAAGATAATTCATTAAGATTTTTGACCATGTAAAACTAGTCATTAGTCTAATGTAAAGAATCAACCCATGTGTAATATAAATTTCATGTTCCTTTGGCTAAAATAGCCACCCCTTGTACTCTTCAGACATCATGAATTAAGGTAATGTTTTTATGGTGAGATTTTCTTGCAACCTTTGTGTTCTTGCCTAATTCGGGACTTATTAATGGATTGTTCCTCCTCTGTGGTTTCTTGTGGCTAGTGTTCATAAAGACATGTTCACTTTGGGTTCTACCTTGACCATTTTCCCCCCTAAATTCTTATTTTCACTATCTTCACACCTCCTTGCCTTTTTTTGCGGTGATATGGGTTCTCAACATGCAAATGTTTTACAATGTTCCTAGGACACATCCTAGTGTCTATAGAATCACATATCATGTTGATGATTAGTTTAACTACAAATCTACTAATATGGCACCATTTGTGGGTTATTGTTATACTATTCACAATTTGTATGTGAGTTTTTCAATATGAATATTTTTGTTTTCTATGTATCAACATTTTCATATGAGGAATGTATAAGACATAGTAATCGAATGGTGGAAATGTTATACCCCCTCATTGAAATGGTAGGTCTCATGAGACAAACTAATTTGGGTTTATAACTGTTTATGTATGGTTATTTCATGATGCCTTGATAGTATGGTTATGAAGATTTCTATTATTTTATCCCTCAATATGAGAGTAGTATTTAATATTCCATTTGATTATTAGACTATTAGAATATACATTGCTATGTTTTATTATCTAATGATTTATTCTTCATTTCTTCCATCTATATTATGCTCTGGTATATTTATTCTTAATGGTGTGTGTTTTTAGTTGTTCACCATGCCTAGATTTTATGTTTATAAATATTTTGGCAGTATAACATACCCTTAATGAGCATATGGGATCACCCCTTTATTATGTTTCCTTTACCATGCTATAAAGAATAAAATATTGAATATGATTTCAAGGATGAATTTTTTTTAATTTTATATTTAATCATATTATATTATGATTTACCAATGTATTTTGGGTATCATGAATGAAATCTGGTCATCAATGACTGCTAACCTAATAGGTCCTTTGGGATTTAATTCCATGTATTCATGATAATTTAATAACATAATGTTTCGGCTCTGAGCATCTAGGGTACGAGTGTTATAGTTGGTATCATATAATGTTTAGTAGCAACCATATAACCTGGATTTAGAAAAAGTAGATTATAGAGCTTATCACTAAGATAAACATTGAGGATAATAATACATGAGCGTCATATAATATTTGTAAGGTATATATTTTGTGGATATTCATAGAAAATACAACTGTTTCTATATATTATGAGTGTGTGTGGTTCTATAATAGATTTACCTAGGAAAAACAACTCTGACAAGGTCTTTTGGGCAAAACTTGGGGTAACATGGTACATGGAAATGGGCCTTACTGTGCACCTGGTTTGACACTCCCAGAGGATATGCTTAAGGTAATTCACATTGTCATTACAAACCATTATTAGGTATTTGAATATATAATTAAAATGAATAACCTAGGGAAAACATAATGTGTTTTAGGTTGAAGATAAGTTTTTAGGATATTCTATAAATGATTATACGTTTGTTTCACTGTCACTATTGTTACTCACACTATGCATTATGGTTTTAGTAAATAGATGGAATCCAAAGGATTCATTTTAAAATTGAACATGATGGACAAGGTGGTCGTGATCAGAAATGAGATGGTATGTTTATAGGACAGAATTATATCATGTTCGTGCCTAATTAGTTTTCCAAAAATATCATTAAAAACATATACCTTAACCAACTACCGAAGCCACTAAAGAAGAGAATAGTGGAGTTTTCTAAAAGCTTAAGTGGTGGAGTCCGTAGGGAAAATAAATCTATACTTCCATAATTCATGGAATATAGAATGATACAACAATTAATATTCCTCAATGGAATGGATAAATTCTCTATTATTGGGAAATAAGGACATAAATAAAAGAATTACAATGAAAAAAATAGAGTATGATTAAATATAATAAAATTAATCCTAAAAATATATTTTTCGTTAATTTTCTTAAATTTAAGGGACCTGGATATTACTAAGTCAAATCCCAATTATATAGGATAACCTCAATTCCCAGGAAGACCCTATGTGGAAATAAATGTATGATTTTTTTATGTTTAGATGTTGTATTGACAATCCAAGTTAAAATAATGTATATTGATTGAACATATTTTGGGGATGTCTATCACATGTATTTTTGGATGTTATATGGTTTTATAAAAATTAAAACCTCTCATGTTGGGTGCCAACTCATAACATTCAGAATGTTTGCGTGGTATGAACCCACAACTGAAGGGAGATAAGGGTGCATTGCCTACTACTAGCCAACGTGAAGTTGTTGTTATCATGAATTTTTTAAGTAAAAAAATATATTGTATAAATGTTATTTTTATTTTAGGGACTTTTTATAAATTGATATCTTTGGGATTGGAAATTGATTTTAAGGATAATTGATTAATGTTACATTTGAAGAAATTCACAATTTTGGGATTCTTATAAGTCTTTGGTAGATATAATATTTTGAGGAATTAGTGTTCAATTTTATTTTGGATTCTAATTTTATTTTATTGTCTGCATATGATGATCCATGTTTTTTATGGAAAGGGCTATAATAACATGGAGATTTTGGGATAAGGGTAATTTAATTTCTTCTATATGATATTAATAGGTATTGATGACATTTGTATGACAATATAAACAAATCCTTCTAATTTTTTTTCATAGTCTAGAAATTATTTTAGAATTGTAGTTATTGGAAAAAAATATCTATGTTGAACTTTGAGTTTTACATTTGAATTTTTGAGAATAATTTTTTTTCAACATATAAAGGATTATTATTTTTGAGGAATTATCTTATCTTATCCTACCATTTTGGATTTTAATAATACATAATTATACATTCATAGGATCTGTGATCCATAGATGTTGATTTGAATTCATTAGGCATAATGAAAATTCATCTTGAACATTCACTTAAAGGTATTAGGAGTAAATTGAGAATAGATCAATGCACAACCATTTTATGATATTATTCATTTGACTTAGAATGTAATAAATTAAGTTTAATTCCTCAAGTGATTTTCTACATTGTAAAGGAATCCCTCAATTATTTGAATAAAATTTTGAAAAAAAAATGTTATCTATGTAGTTTTCTATCTCCTAAATCAATGGTATTTTAACCGATCATAATATTTATAGTTTTGTGATGGTTAAAATTATGATGACAAATTTACCTATTACTTTTCACCAGAACATGTTGGTTAGTTTATTCTACCATATCCATATTTTCACTTCACACTAATTTTATCCTATTCGAATTCCTAGTTCTTTGTTGACCTCTATGTTTCCCTTTCCCTATTTTTAAAAAGGTATTTTGTTAACCATATTTCCAAGGTGGGTTTCCAACTAGGTAATTTTCATGTATCAACCATTAACTTTCGATGTGAAATTTCATATTGTGAGGACGCAATTCTGTTGAGGGGAGAATAATGTAACACCCCAATAATATTTTTAAAATTTTTTATACATTATGTTATGAAATATAATAGTTTTTAATTATGTGTTTCAATTAATAATAATACTTATAAAAAATATATTTCAAAATTTATATCATTCAAATTAATATTGAATTAATGTTCTAAATAATATTATTTATATAGTTATATTTTATCTAAAATAATATTCTGATATGAAGATATTATTGGATTATTTTTGTAAAAAAATTAATTTTTATCAATACATTAATTAATTAAATATTTTAAGAATAATATATATATTGTCCATTATAATTATTTTGATAAATACTAAATTATGTTATTAATATGTTCCCTATTAATATGACACTACAAGATTTTATTGTATATTTCTTCATATATATTTTCAATTCATAAGATTGATTATATGAAAAAAAAAATAGTAAGTCTCTATGAAACAACAATTTATTATTATTATAACCTTCTTGTGAAACTTTATTTTTCCACTTTTCGGATTTGAATTTTTTTTTAAACTCATACATGGTTGCGATCAGTATGATATTTAGAGTTTAGTAGGATCAACATAATTTTTTGTGAATAGTAACATACCCTTATGAATTGTAATGTACCCTTATAAATAGTATACTCACCCATATAAGTATAAATAGAATTTAGGCACCTTATAAATGAGAGATAATGTTTTGAAAATTAATAATTAAGTGTTGGTATTTTTGTGAGTAATAATTATTTATTTATACTTTTAAATTAATTAAATAATTTTAAAAAAATATTTCCAAAAAAATATTTTCAATTTTTTTTTGTTCTTTAATTTTTGGATAATTTTATGAGACCACAATGAAAATTTTAATGTATTTTAAATTCAATTTTAAATTTAGAATTTGTATTTCTCAAAAAAATAAAAAAAAAATTTGCAAAAAAAAAATTCACAAATGCATAAATATATTTTGATAAAATATAGTCTATTTTGGAATTCTACATGTCAAAAAATGGTTATGGTAATTTTTTTAGATTTTTCAAAAATAGTTAATTTTGTATGAATAGTAAAATATGCTAATTTACAATAAATGCTAAATACAATATTTATTGAGTCATGGGTGATGTATGGATAATGTAAGATCACTGGGTTTGAACTCACGTGAACTTTTTACTAATTTTTTTTCACAATAATCAACACTATTTCTTGTCCTGATAAAAATAATAAAATTGTGAATAAGATATTAAAAATATACCCTCTCCCCCACTATAGAACCACCCTTCACTCCCTCTTCTTCTCACCTGTCTATGCCTTAATACATCTCAATTTTATATCCAAATACTCTTCCTCAGTCTCTCCCCACATCTAGTATCTCTTTTTCTTTCTATAATACCAAAACATCTTCCCGTAAGGAGGTTCCCAAGTAGGATAATTCAAGAGGTAATACCCCTTACATTTTCATTTAATTTCATTTCATGTTCATTTTTTCTTATATTCTCAACAACTCCTCTTTCCAAATTATCTTGATAACTCTAAAATAATTTATATACATAAATTTTAAAATTTTAATGGAAAAACCAACATCAATATCCTTACTCTCTTTTACTCTCTCTTATATAAAAAAATCATCGTCCATGAGGTGCTGATTTCCAATCATTGTGGACGACAGACATTTGATCTTCAATTTCTTCTTCAAGACTCGTCATAAAACAATTTTTTTGGTTGAAAAAGATTAAAAAATGTATTATATCTTTTTAATTCATTATATAACCATTATATATACATTATATTAAATAATATATCAAAATAATTTCATTGTAATCGAAAACCCGCCTTAAAATCTAAATGATTATCATTAAATGTCATATCTAATGACTCATCTTGATAAAATGTAACCAAATGATATATATATATATATCCATATAAAATTTTCTATATTAATTAATAATATATTAATTAAATTCTAGATAATTATATACAATACACATGAACTTCCACACTCGTATACATGTATAGCGAAAGTGAAAACCAAGGAAACGAACGCTCTAGAGAAATGAAATTGAATGTTATATCTCATAAAAAATAAAATAAATGAAGACAATAAAATTATAATAAATAAAATTCATATAGATAAGAATCTAAATTAATTATTAATTAATCGATTGAATTTTATTACCCATGCTGTTAATATCATGTCCAGAACACATTCAGACATAAAGTTTGGGGTTTCTCATCTCCATTTTGTTTCTGTGATATTTTCATTATTCACCACCTATTTCTTGTATGTTTTTTATGTTTTCAAAATTTTGATATATTATATAAATAATATATTTATATTTATTTAACTAAATGATTAACTAATTGTCTATTAATTTTTTTACATATGATTCGATTGATTACAAAGTGGTAAGGGGTTTCTCATCTCACTTTTGTTTTCGTGAGATTTCCATTATTCACCACTATTTCATATGTATGATGTATGTATGTTGACTATTAATGTATCATATCATAAATAATTTTATTTTTATGGTATTAAATTTACCATTTTATTATTATTAAAATTGGTTCATATGAATCGATTGATTACAAAGTGGTAAGGGATTCTACTCGACTGCCCATTTTTTCTTCTGGTAACTCGTTCACTACATTTAATCAAATATAATGATTCATTATTTTTTCATATTTAATCTAAATTATATATATATTTTCTAGAATCACATATACTGATAATATCAACCTTATTTTATGGGGATATATGTCTTTTAAAATGGTTCCCTTCTCTATTATTCTCGATAAACTAGCCCAATTCAAAGGAACTTCTCAATTTCTTACCCATTTTCAAGTACACTCTATAATTTGTTTTAATCCATCATTATTTTTATAAAATCACTCATGTTATCATGATTTACTATATTGGATAATTTAATGTTTTATGAAAACAAATATTAATTTTCATTTAAAATCACATTATTATTTTTCTTAAACCACACTCAAATGTTTTATTTCAAAAATGTCATAAAAACTCTTTTAATATGATTTAACTTCAGTGGGACATAAATTTGCATTTAAATATGGTTTATTTGTGCTTATATTTTTTTATGGGACATAAATTTTTTCAATATTATTTGATGTTAAATAAAAAAAAGATCCAAAAGAACTATTCTTTCCAAAATTTAAAGTATTTTTCTCATATTACCTTTACTTATTTGAGATATATGACTTGGTCACCGCTTAATTTTTATCTTTTGTGTATGTAATTACCTTTTATATATAATATCATGATCCTTATTATTACCATTATATTCTAAGGTATTATGATTTGAATTTTTCAATGTGGTATGGGACACATTGGAATGTTTAATGAATATATCCTTATGAAATTTTCAATGGTCTCACTTAAAATTATAATGAGCTATGTAAAAATATTGTGTTGAATAATATACATCATTGAGTATTATCTCTTATTATTTAATCTACCATATGTTTAGGATGTTTGGATGATCATTTTGAATGTGGATATGCTACTTTCATACCATTCATGGGTTACTGTTAACGTATGCGCATTTCATATGCTTGTTTCTCGATATGAATGTTTATTTTCTCTACGGATCACTATTTTCATATGATGAATTTATAGGACATAGTATGATTTCATAGGGGGACTCCATATACCTTTGAGGAATTAGTAGGTCTCGTGATACAAAACAGTTTGGGTTTTTACCCATTTATATATGGTATTGGCTTGAGGCATTGACAGTATGGTTTTGATGTCTGGCATTACACATCCCCTCATTATGAAACTACTATTAGATATTCCATGTGATTATTTGAAAAGTGTAATATCCATGGTTATGATTTATTATGGAGTAACATTTTCAGATTTAATTCCGGTCATATTATGATCAAGAATATTTATTCTTAGAGGATTTGTTTTTAGTTGATCGTCATTATTAGTTTTTATGTTCATAATAACTTCTGGTGTATTACATGTCGTTTCTATGTACCTGAGATAACCCATTTCTTGTGTTTATGTTCTCTCGGTTATGAACAATAAAATTTTTAATAATATTTCAAGGTTTAATTTTATTTCATTTTATATTGTATCATATTATACTATCACTTCCCAATGTATTATGGGTATCATGAATGTAATCTGGTACTCAGAGACTGCTAAAACTGATCCGTCCTTCAGGATTTGATTCGTTATAATAAAACCAATGTAATAAAATAATGTTTCATCTCTAGGATTTTAGGGTTTGGGAATTTTTCAAAACACTTAACTTGAGAGGAAAATAATAATTAATGAGGCCATGAAAAAATTCACTTAATTGAGTTCAATAAATACAAAAATTTAAAGAATATTTCAAAAATAAATGCACCAAATTTTTATGTAATAAAAATACATAATATAATAAATAAATATAGTTTTAGGTAACTTCATGTAATACACCAATAATTGTTTTTAAAAAAAACATGGACAAAAACTCAGGGTTTCATCATATAATAATATATCCCGAAAACAACAATCACTTGATGAAGATTGATTCCAATAAAGACACCTAAGGGTATGGAAACTTTATTATCACTAAAATTGGTGTAAAAACAACAAAATATATAAATAGCTCATAAATATGTCATCATTTTTTGATTATCCTCTAAAATATTAGTAGTTTCACCAAACTATTCAAAATGCATAGTATTGATGAATGGCAGATTTTCCGGAATTTGTCTTTCCATGTACCCTAACATGCAACATCAATCCCCATGAACGAATTCATTTTTCAAATTATACCATAATATTTTCAACTGATCAACACATTTGTACCTATGATAATCACAACCCCTGTAATAGTTTTCCCCAATGTGAAGGAATCATTGGGTTTAGTGACTATAGAAGCATTCACATCTAACTCTATATCTTGTGCTTCTTTTATTTTTCTATGAGACCTTATCATATGAATTAATTTAGTATTGTTAAAAGGATTATTATTCCATTTCACAAATACATTGCATTTATATTTCTTACATGACATAAAACTATCCTCCATTCGATAAAGTCGGCCTATACATATCTCAGCCTGATTAAATCTCACCATGTTTTCACTTTTTTCAATGTTTCTATTACATTATTTTCTACATGCATAATGTCCTTATGTGATGATTGATTAATACCATATCATTTTATTATATAATCTCTTGAAAACACTAAACCCAACTACTCCTCCATTTGTAACATAGAAACATTTCACATCATCAAGTGATTTAAACAACATCCCAACAGTTAGTTTAATAGATGATGATGCAAAATCAACATCATTAGCATTGGAGAAACCTGAATCGTAGAAACAAAAGTTCATGAAAAGTACAGAAACAAAAAATCATTTTAAATATATTAATTAAATCATTGTGTCGAAATTTAAATATATGATCTAGTTAATTTTTGACTATAACTTACAGTAAATATTCTGAGAAAAATCACTAAAAATATTATCTGGATGTTCCAATGGTTGTTCAACAATACCTGCAGTATTTTATCCATATAAAACTAATTTTAATAAAACATATTACTATTAAATTAATATATAAAAGCATTTTAGTGCATTTGTTACATAATTTGTATAAAAATAATCATTAGGAAATGATTAAACTGTATAAATAACAATGTAAATTAAATTTATATATTTAAGAAAATAAGAAACTGAATACATAATTATATATATATATATAACTAAATTTATAAGGTATATTGAATAGTTTTTTTTATAAAATATCCAGTAGATTTTTCACAATATAACCAACAGTTTTTACGTATAAAACTAAATTTATATAAATATTATTTTGTTAAATGAAATTATTAAAACTTTTTATTAAATTTGATATATAATATTTAAAAATATAAACATTTGTAAATGTATAAACGATATTATTTATGTAGGAAAAAAATTATATATTTAAAAAAATAATTATTTGGAAATATAAATATATTCCTAAATATATAAATAAAACTAAATGTATAAGATATATTGAAGAATTATTTTACAAAATATCATGTAAAAGTTCCATTGAATTTTTCCCAATACATCCAACTATTAATACTTATACAAATAAATTTAAATGAATATATTTTTTTAAAATAAAATTTTGAAAAGTTTATATTTCATTTTTTACATAATTTTTATAAAAATAAACAATTGTAAATGTAAAATAAGATTAATAAAAATATAAATAAAATTTATATATTAATTAAAATAAATAATTAAAAGTATAATTATATTTCTAAATTTATAAATAAAACCTCATTTATATGATATGTTGAATATATATTTTTACAAAAAAATCCATTGTATGTTCTAGAGGAATTTTTTGTAGAAGTTATAGTGGATGCTCGAGTTGAAGTTATAGTGTATGTTTTGATGGATGTTTTAGAGGAAGTTCCAGTCATTTTTCTAGTGGAAGTTCTAGTTGAACGTATAATACATGTTCCAATGGAACTTCCTGGCCATGTTCTGGAGGTTCAGCTAGTTAATGTTCTGATAAAATCTACCCTTAAAACATTCACTGTAAGATTCAAAATCATTTTCATTTTTTTATTTTTGTAAAAAATCCACATAATTTCATCCCTTTAGTAAAATTAAGAATATATTATTGGAAAAAAACTAAATCATGTTTAAAAAAATAGAACATGAAAAAATTTCAAATATAATCTCCAATACCATCATTCATTGAAAATATAAGAAGAACTGAAATTTAAAATTGAAACAGAACAAAGAATATTACCCCACCATGGTGAAACTCAGAAGAATGGGATGAACCATCAACCCTGCTCTCTGGAAACTCTAGTAAAACCTCATACTACACAGAAAATGGTTAAAACAAGAAAAAATGACCTTCACAATTGAAACTACACCCTAAATACTCTGAAAAAACTAGAATCTTGCGAGAACTATAGTGAAACCCGATGAACTGGCCCAGTAAAAATGCTTATTGCACCCATAATAGTGAAAGTTGAATAAAATGGAATGCACAATCAAATATTCTCTCTGATGACTCTAGAAAAAATGGCATCCACCATCTGTAATGACTCACTCCATGTCAAAATGTGGTGTCTTTTTCCATAAAAACACCATGAAAATTTGATATCCAATAAAACCCCCTTTTGAGCACCTTATTTGACATGTCACATTTATGATGAGATGGAAATTCCCTCTAGGAAATAAATAAAATGGTGCCATGTGTAAGGATGTGTTAAAATAACATTTCCCCTCTTTACAGTCATGTTAATTAGGGAATATGATATGATGAATCGCCAACATCAATAGAGGTCCTCTCCTCTGTTAAACACTTATGCATCACATTGTATGCCACTGCCTGTCTACCTTTCCCCCTATTTTTCATCAAATTTTGCTGTGCCAAATCACCACCACTTTCAAGGTGTATTTTTCTATCGAGTAATTCCCTTTGGCCTAAAGAATACAGGTGAAACGTATCAACGTTCCATGCACCATATCTTCAAACCTGTTTTATGGAAATTGTTTGAATGTTATGCAGATGACTTGGTGGTTAAATCCAGTCAATGTTTTGATCACTTGGTTGGTCTGGAAATCATATTCCAGAAACTTCGACAACACAATTTGAAGATGAACCCCTTGTAATGTGATTTCGGGGTATCCTCAAGAAAATTTTATGGCACTTTTTTATGCCACCATGGTATCGATATTTATCTTTAGAAAATAAAATCAATCCTTGGTGTGTCACCTCCTTGAAATTTGAATGAATTAAGAGGAATTCAAGAATACTTGGCCTATATTCGGCGTTTCATCGCCAATTTGGCAGGAAAATGGTTTCTCTTCACCAGATTAATGAAGAAGGGAGTCACCTACCAATAGACGGAAGATTCCCAAGAGTCATTTGATATTATCATGAAATAACTCTTGATTCCACCGGTATTAAATCCACCTGTTGAAGGAAGACCACTTATTCTTTATGTGGCAGCTTTATAGCGATCATTGGGTGCCTTACTATCCCAAAAGAATGACGCTGGGAATGAGAACAGCCTTTTCTGTCTCAGTTAGACTATTCTTGAGGCAGAAACTCGATATTCAAGTATTGAAAAGTGTTTCATAGAGTTAATCATTGAAGTTCAGAAATTTAGACACTACCTGCAACATCATGAGGTCGAGTTGGTATCTCACGATAACCCGCTCAAATTTATCCTTAGTCATATAATGCCTACAAGACGTCTGGATAGGTGGGTAGTTATTTTGCAGCAGTTTGATATCTAGTATGTGTCTCATAAGGTAATAAAGATCCATGCTCTGGTTGATTTCCACGCTAAACACCCTTCAATAGAAGATACATCTTTAGATATTTAACTTTCTGATGAGGAAGTCTTCTCTATTCAACATAATCCTCAAACATGGGAAATGTATTTTGATGGTGCCTCTAGAAGTCCAACAGGGATGAAAATGGAAGATCCTAAATTCAACAAAGTTTGGATAGGAATAGTCCTTATTTCCTCTGAAAAGGAAGTACTACCCTACTCCTTTTTATTTTTGGAAGGTGGTACAAATAATGAAGCAGAATATCAAGCTCTCATTGTAGGATTGAAGTTGGTGCTTCAGGTACAGGTGAATCACTTAAAGGTGAAAATTGATTCAGACCTAGTAATCAAACAAGTAAATGGGTACTATGCCATCAGAAAAGAAGATTTAATCACATTGTATGATTATGTCAGAGAGTTAATGGTGGAATTACCATTGGAACAAACATTTTCTTATGTCCCGTGATCACAAAATGCCCAAGCTGATTCACTGGCTAATGTAGCCACAGCCCAGGCAGATCCAGATCGGAATGAAACAGTCATCCGTATTGCCCACTATCGTGTAGTTTCACCTTATGTTCAAATCATAATAAATGAAATCAATGAAATCAGTGCCATTCCGGAACCATATGGTCATACTACAGGATGAATGACACCTATCTGGGAATACCTTCAAAATAGAACACTCCCAGCTGATAAGGCTGAGAAAGAACAAGGCTGGCGACATGTGATCAATTTTACTCTTTATGATAACCCAGATCAACAAAAAATTATCTACAAGTGAGGTTTTGATGGAATTATCTTCAGATGCATTGATGGTGAAGAGACAATGGCTGTCATGAAAGAAGAACATACAGGTGTCTGTAGTTCCCACCAGTCTTGACATAGACTCTCTGATAAAATTCGAAGGCTTGGATACTTATTAACTTCAATGATACAAGATTGTGTTGATTTCATTATGAAGTGTCATTCATGCCATGTATATGGTAATTTCATTCATCAACCCCCAAAGTTGCTTCATACAGCTAAATACTCATGACCATTTTTTACATGGGGAATTGATGTAGTAGGACCATACCCTTCAGGTAAATCTAAGAAGTTTAAGTATATTTTTACTACTACTAACTTCTTTTCCAAATGGGTAGATTAAATACCTCTCAAAGAAGTTAGTTCTAAAGGTATTCTTATTTTCGTCAAGTCTAACATCATTACCATATTTGGTGTCCTTCATACCATACTGATGGACAATGGCACCAACATCTGTTCATATGAGGTGAGAAAGTTGTATAAAAAATACAACATCAAATCCAACCATTCATCTCGGTATCATGTAGCGGCCAATTGAAAAATAGAAGCCTTAAAAAAGACTCTTTCAAACATACAGCAAAATATGGTGGATAAAGATAAGAAATCATGGCCGGAAAAACTTTTTCATTCTTTATGGGCTTATCGGACAACCACCCATACTGCTACATGGTAAACTCTATATTCATTGGTATATGGAAAGGAAGTAGTCTTTCCCAGTGAGGTTCAATTACCTTTTCTTAGAGTAGCCAATTGTGAACAGTCATCCATAGATGTACAATGTCAGAAGAGATTTGATGAATTGGAACGATTAGATGGAAAAATATTGTGCACCCTGTACCACTTAGAAGTTTATCAGAATCGAATATCACGAGCTTTCAACAAAGAAGTTCGTATTCATTCATTCATTCATGGAGAATTGGTATTGGTCCTCAGAACACCAATGATACAAGGGAAGAAACCTCCCAAGCATGAGCCAAAGTGGGAAGGAACTTATTCAATACATAAGGTCAACTCTAATGGAGCTTATTCTTGAATCTCAATGGATGGAGAACTCATCACAACTCCAACCAATTCAAGGTTCCTAAAGAAGTATTTTGTGTAACACAAATACACCCCATCATCCGAGTTGTAGGACATTAAACTGCCAAGCCCCAATGGTCCAAACTCTATGACCCTAAACTAATAGTTTTTTGTCCTCACTGCACGACGTTAAACTGCACAAAACCCCCTTTTCACGTCAGTTTATCTTCATCCTCACCGCACGACGTTAAAACTGCATGGACATAGTCCTCATAGGATGATATTAACTGCATAGTCCCAATTGTCCATGCAGCCGGACATTAAACTACATAGACCATCTATCATCCAACATGACATTAAATTGGGTCCTCATTGGCGTCCAACATGACGTTAAATTGTGTCCCCTTCATCTTGCATGATGTTGAACTGTATGTTTGTCCCACAATACGTTAAACTGCGGAAAAGTCCCAAATTCTTATGACATGATGATATACTATACATTGTTAGGTTTTTTTTCTATCTCTTGTTTCTCACACCGAGCGTGACTCATGTGAGCTTAGAGTAAGCCTCAAACATAACATCCTCTCTGGGCCGCTAACCACGTGTAACTCCCAACACCATCTTCGGGTTGTCCTCAAGTACAACTTGATCACTAATTCATTCTCAATTTAACTACGTGAACTTGGATCCTTTCCTTCTAGGCAAGGTACGTAGGCAACCTCCTGAGGTTCATGCCCAAAACCAATCTCTTCACGTCAGTTCACCTCCGTCTCACATGATGTTGATCCATGAAGCCTTCCCCTAAAACCAATACCTTCACATTGGTTCACCATCATCCTTTCTATGTGATGTTAAACTATAAAGCCCCCTATTTTCCTCACTAAATAACATTAATCTTCATAGCCATACACTAATGGAAATGTAGGGTTTCCCAATGGTTTAGAACCATTGGGAAAGGCTGCATAACCGTTGGTATATGTTATACCAACGGTTCTGCACCCCGTAGGGAAGTAATCCGTTGGGAAAAGTTTTTCCCAACGGTTTACAGTGAACCGTTGGGATAGGGTGCTGAAAAATTACCCTACCCCAATGGTTCTTGAAAACCGTTGGTAAATCTTTTTCCCAACGGTTTACAACCATTGGGAAATAGTGCCAAACATATCCTCTTTCCAAACGGTTATCCAAACCATTGGGAAATCTTTTTCCCAACGGTTTCGATAACCATTGGGAAAAACCCAATATATTCTCTTTCCCAACAGTTTAAAACCATTGGGAAAAGCGTTTTACCAATGGTTCATAGAACCGTTGGTAAAACAAGGCCTACACATTCTATGACAACGATTCAAAACCGTTGGAATAGCCTCTGTTGGGAAAATTGCACGGCAGCTCTACAATTTACCCAGCAGATATCCAATTTGCCCACCAGGTCTCATTTTGTGGGTTCCCTCTCATTTTCAATCCAATTATTGTACCTGAAATAAACATACACATACATATACAATTATTGTACCTGAAATAACCAACTAACAATTACATATAGAGAAAAAATTCATACACATTTAACATATAATGGTGGAACTATACACATGCATAATTAAATTAGAATTCATAACATAATTATAATTTAGATGACAATTATATGTGGAATCCGGAAGTCAATTCATAATCTGATCGGTTTTTTGTATGCCATATATTTTTACTTGAAATAATGTCCATTTTAATCATAATACATACACCTGGAGAGCTACCGGCCACACCACGCCTTGGATTGATGCGGGGATGACTTGTACACACACATATGACCCATGGATCGTTGTGTTAATGTGTCGACACAATCCGAATGAGTTTGGTAGGTTTTTCGTATGTCAGTTGATGTTTTTCAATTAAAATGATGTACTTTTGAAACAAAAGGCAGACACTTTGAGTGGTGCCGGACACACCGCGCCACGGATTGAGACGGCGTTGACTCGTACACGTCACATATAACTCATGGATCATTCTCCTAATGTTTCAATGGATACCGAATGCGTTTGGTCGGTTTTCTGTATGTACTTAAATTGTTGTCCATTTTAAGCAAAAGACAGACACTTTGAGAGGTGGCGGCCACATTGCGCCTCGGATTGAGGCGGGGTTGACTCGTACACATCACATATGACCCATGGATCGTTGTGCTAAAATATCGACACAATCCAAATGCGTTTGGTCAGTTTTCCGTATGCCAGTTGATGTTTTTCACTTCAAATGACATCCTTTTGAAACAGAACACATACAGTTTGAGTGGTGGCGGCCACACCACGCCTCGTATTGAGGCGAGGTTGACTCTTACAGGTCACATATGACCCATGGATCGTTGTGCCAATGTATCGACACAATCTGAATGCATTTGGTCGGTTTTCCATATGCCAGATGATGTTTTTCAATTAAAATGACGTACTTTTAAAACAAAAGGCAGACAATTTGAGTGGTGTCGGCCACACCGCACCACGGATTGAGGCGAGGCTGACTCGTACACGTCACATATGACCCATGGATCGTTGTGCTAAAGTATCGACACAATCCGAATGCGTTTGGTCAGCTTTCTGTATGTACTTAAATTGTTGTCCATTTTATGGAAAAGAAAGACACTTTGAGTGGTGGCGGCCACACCGCACCTTGGATTGAGGCGGGTTTGACTCGTACACGTCACATATGACCCATAGATCATTGTGCTAAAGTATCGACACAATCCGAATGTGTTTGGTCGGTTTTTCGTATGCCAGTTGATATATTTCACTTCAAATGACGTCCTTTTGAAACAGAAGACTGACACTTCGAGTGGTGGCGGCCACACTGCACCTCGTATTTAAGCGGGGTTGACTCGTACACATCACATATGACCCATGGATCGTTCTCCTGAAGTTTCAATGGAAACTGAATGCATTTGGTCAGCTTTCCGTATGTACTTAAATTGTTGTCCATTTTAAGCAAATGACAGACACTTTGAGTGGTGGCGGCCACACCGCACCTTTGATTGAGGCGGGGTTGACTCGTACACATCACATATTACCCATGGACCGTGTTTCTAAAGTATCAACACAATCCAAATGTGTTTGGTCAGTTTTCCGTATGTCAGTTGATGTATTTCACTTCAAATGACGTCGTTTTGAAACATAAGACAATCACTTTGAGTGGTGGCAGCCACACCATGCCTCAGGATGAGGCGGGGTTGACTTGTACATGTCACATATGACCCATGGATCATTGTGCTAATGTATTGACACAATCCGAATGCGTTTGGTAGGTTTTCCATATGTCAGTTGATGTTTTTCAATTAAAATGGCGTACTTTTGAAATAAAAGGCAGACACATTGAGTGGTGTCGGCCACACCGCGCCTAGGATTGAGGCGTCATTGACTCGTACACATCACATATGACCCATGTATCATTCTCCTAATTTTTCAATGGAAACCGAATGGGTTTTGTCAGTTTTTCGTATGTACTTAAATTGTTGTCCATTTTAAGCAAAAGACACACACTTTGAGTGGTGGCGGCCACACCGCACCTCGGATTGAGGCGGGGTTGACTCGTACACATCACATATGACCCATGGATCGTTGTGCTAAAGTATCGACACAATTCGAATGTGTTTGGTCGGTTTTCCGTATGCCAGTTGATGTTTTTCACTTCAAATGACGTCCTTTTGAAACAGAAGACATACACTTTGAGTGGTGCCGGACACACCACGCCTCGGATTGAGGCGGGGTTGACTCGTACACATCACATATGCCCCATAGATCGTTGTGCTAATGTATCGACACAATACGAATGCGTTTGGTTGGTTTTCCGTATGCTAGTTGATGTTTTTCAATTAAAATGACGTAATTTTGAAACAAAGGGCAGACACTTTGAGTGGTTCCGGCCACACCGCCCCTCGGATTGAGGCGGGGTTGACTTGTACACGTCACATATGACCCATGGATCGTTGTGCTAAAGTATCGTCACAATCCGAATGTGTTTGGTCGGTTTTCCGTATGCCAGTTGATGTATTTCACTTCAAATGACGTCCTTTTGAAACAGAAGACAGACACATTGAGTGGTGGCGGCCACACCGTGCATCGGATTGAGGCGGGGTTGACTCTTACACATCACATATGACCCATGGATCGTTCTCCTAATGTTTGAATGGAAACCGAATGCATTTGGTCGGTTTTCTGTATGTACTTAAATTGTTGTCCATTTTAAGAAAAAGACAGACACTTCGAGTGGTGGAGGCCACACTGTGCCTCGGATTGAGGCGGGGTTGACTCGTACACGTCACATATGACCCGTGGATCGTTTTTCTAAAGTATCGACACAATTCGAATGTGTTTGGTCAGTTTTCCGTACGCTAGTTGATGTATTTCACTACAAATGACGTCCTTTTGAAATAGAAGACAGACACTTTGAGGGGTGGCGGCCACACCGCGCCTCGTATTGATACGGGGTTGACTCGTACACGTCACATATGACCCATGGATAGTTCTCCTAAAGTTTCAATGGAAACAGAATGCGTTTGGTCGGTTTTCCGTTTGTACTTAAATTGTTGTCCATTTTAAGCAAAAGTTAGACACATTGAGTGGTGGCGGCCACACTACGCCTCGGATTGAGGCGGGGTTGACTCGTACATGTCACATGTGACCCATGGATCGTTGTGCTAATGTATTGACACAATCTGAATGCGTTTGATCGGTTTTCTGTATGTCAGTTGATGTATTTCACTTCAAATGAAGTCCTTTTGAAACAGAAGACAGACACTTTGTGTAACACCCGAGACTTTTATGTCATATGAATCATCAAAAGAATCTTTTTTTACACACAACACTTTCTTGGCTTGCTTTACACGAAATCTCAACCTTCCTCGATAGCTTGTGTCGTACGCAATACCGAGTTTCACTAAACAATGATATGCTAATAAAATATTATTAAAACTAGCTGTTATGAATAGTAATAACCACTTTTTGAAATTTTATAAATTTTAATTTTCAAAATGGACTTCATTTTTGGATTCGGAATATCTAAATTATCCTAGGGTGAAATTTTGGTATTTTTCTGAAAACTTTCAATTTTTGACGAATAGTGAAACCACTAAGTGGTAGTTAAAAAACTGAATTTTTCATAAAACTTAATTTTACCGCTTCTGTGAGTGGAATTTCAAAAATTCGAGAGACACGGTTGATGTCAGTAAGTAAAATATGGTCCAATTAGATGAAAATAATTTTTCATGAATAGTAACTTTTTACTTTTATTTACCACGGTTAAAAGTAAATAGGGTAATTAAGGGTAAAAATGATATTATTATTACCCTAACACATGTCCTAATTTTATTGGATAAGTGTAATTCGACCAAAAAAAACTTAGAAATAAAATATGACCATTTAGGCCCACTTGGATTAGATTAGGACATTTATTATTAATTTATTTAATGAAGGGTTAAAATAGTTAAAATCAAAGTTTAATAAGTAAATAATTTTTAATATAAGGTTATATATAAGATAATTTAGACTATAATTATTCATTAGAAAGATAAAAAGATTTTCTACATCATGGTATTTTATTTGTAATTTTTAGACATTAAATAATTTAATATATTTATGACACAATGATGATGTAGTAATTATCTTATTAATGAAATATTGAAATGATTGATGTTATAAATACCCAAATAAATGTAATTTGAGACTTTTTATGAATTCCAATAATTTTATAGGTTAATATGACATGTTATTATTGATTTAAGTAACTTTTTTTAACTAATCATTCTGTTATGATTTTCACAAAAATCAATTACTAAATAGTGTCAAAATTGACATAAAATAGTTTTTAAAACAATTATTACATTATTAATTGTTATTTTATTCCTAAAAATCTAAGGTTCGTCCAAATAACTGATATAAGGTTATATATATTAATAATAAACAACTTGGGGTTCGTTTGGATTGTTATAGTAAGTTTATTAACCTTATAGTGTAAGAACATAAGAAGACACGGTAAAAGTAAAATTATTTAACATAATGTTAAATCTAAATGATAAGGTCAAAATAGGAATCTAAACATCTCTAAATTCTATTGGAAGAGATTATTTCGACCCATCCCCACCTTATCTTCGAAATAAATTAATTTGGAGCTATTTAAAAGCGAATTTGGCTTTATAATAAAATAATATTTTTAGTTATTCCAAAGGTGCCCCTCTCCTCCCTTATAAAAGGGCACCTCCTCCCTCTCTTCCTAACACCACATTGAGCCTTCAAGCTCGGAAAAACCCTGTCACTTTCACCTCTCCACTTCCCTAGAGACATCCTAGAAGTCTTGGTCTTCTTCAAAGACCAATTTTAGTTCCCTAAAAGGAGGTCTCAAAGAAGCACTTCAAAGAAGAGGTAATGTCCGTTACCGATTCTTTCATCTTTATTTCTTCTTCCACGTCTTCTTTATTTGTTTCATTATGAATTAATATCATCAGTATCACTCATATATGGATATGTTATTATAATTATGAAACAACCCTATTTAACCATATATCCATCCTACGGAAAATGAAATCACTGCGCGTACGTACGTACGGAATACCGTCTCCACACCGTGGTGTAATCTACTTTCCACCACCACCTTACTTGGATGGGTATAATGGTGTAAATAATGACTATATATGATTATTGTAAAGTGATATTTATTCTGAAATAGTATACATACACTCCAATACAATTCCATGATCATGGGAACGATATCATCGCTCGTGCGTACGTACGGAATACCGTCTCCACGATGTGATGCGACTCGTTCTACATGATCTTCATTGCATAATGATTATATAAATGAATTGAATGAATTAATATGATATATATTAAACTAATAACATTCTGGAAATGAGGTATCTATAACCTAAAGAGAATAATAAGAATTTATTCGACAAAACACGCATAAGAACAAAAAGTAATAAACACCTGAATAACAAGTTGTAATGAAATATTACTAATAAGAAGCTAAGAATATGACCATATATGATATCATAACAATAATTATGATTATGGAATAAGTCAATAACATTATTTAAATCATTATATTGGAGGTTCGGAAACTTACGAGGCAAATCGGACCTAAGGTAAGGGAAAATATCGCAATCTCATTTTTATCCGAGATTGTTTATACTTTGGTAATTACTAGGGTGTATTTTATCATCCACATCCATGTTTCCTCAATACGTAATATTATTTCCATCCACCTACATTTTTGTAAATCCAATTTTACCCTTCGGGGAGTTTTTGGTAAAAGATATGAAAGAAATCTTTTTTCGTACGAGGTACTTTTTGACTTTTCCAACAAAAGTACGAAGAATGTTTTTTTTAACTTATACGGCATGAATGGATTTTTAAAACATTATTTCCAAGTAGATTCCTTTACAAGTTTTCAAGTTTATTTTTAATCAACTTCTTATAGTTTATAATTGTACGACATGTTAAGAAAGGAAAAGTGTTTTGGAAGTAGAAAGGATATTTTCTTCAAGAATGGAGTTCAAGTGTTTTATCAAAATTAATTTCCATCTAAGATAATAAAGGGTTCTGTTTTTATCCCTATTATTACCTTGATTTTATTATTTTGTGATGGAATTATATTTTTATGAATTCCTTTATCTTATATGAGTTGTTTTATGATGTCACGATGTTTAAGATTCCCATTTTTATTACATGGGTTATGCTATGATGTATGGTTTTCTGATTTTGTGGCACACATAAGAATGGTATAATTATTAGATGGGTGTGACTTATATCTCCCTCCAATGCATTGGGTAAAGATTTTGTATCTCATGAGATAGACATGGCTAGAACGGCAGGTTAAACCGGTTCAGTGAAATAGGACTGAAATAAGGAGTGAACTCAGTTCAGATGTGGACTTTGTCCACTAAGATAGTCTTGGAAATGATTCTTGACTAACAAGAAATGATTCTCAATGATTATGTGTGTATGCCACAAAGTTTCATGTTTTATGTTATGATTATTGGGATTACATTTCACTACTATGATTTGTCCCATGTTATGAAATTATGATCTCTTTTGAAGGTTAAGATTTCCAAAAGTTATGTGCTTATGTATATGATGTGATTAATATTTCTTTTGTTTACTCTTACTGAGCATTTGAGCTCACCCTTTTGTATGTTTTATTTCCCTAGGTCAGGAAGAAGGTTATTAAGTAGAATATGCCAAAAAGGGACTCTAGATATGATGAAATAAATGGGAGGCAAAGTAGATGCTTTATGAACCAATTGTTTATTCGTTCTAGTTTCTAAAGACACTATACCTATACGGTCCTTTCATGGTTTTGTTATATGTTGTAATAAGTGTGCTTCAATTTTCAAGTAATAATAATGTATGTAAAGTATGGGTCGTTATAGTTGGTATCAGTGGGAGGTTTAGATAACCTTTGAAAACTAGGATGTGAAAGCCTTAGTAAGAACCCTAAGGATAATTCTAAGCATAGAACACAATCTTAGTGTTTTAGAAATGACCAGGAATAACCTAGGATAAGACCTTAAGTGTGAAATTTTATTCTTGATTATGTGGTTTTTCTATTATAATTAGTGTTGCTCACACTATTCTTCTTGGTTTTAGTCAATGGCTGGAACCCGAAGGAACCGTGTTAATGCGGAATGAGACGGGCAATGCAATGATTGTCCCCCAGAGCAACCAAACGTTATGGGAGCCGGAATGCAAAATCTTGTAGCCATGCTCACACAACTTTCTCAAGCTATGAATCATGCAGGACTTCCAAACGAGCAAAGGAAGGTGAAACATTCTATTGAATCCTTCATGAGGCAGCATCCACCTTCTTTCAGTGGGTCTACTGATCCATTAGTTATGGAACAATGGATTAGTACTACTGAAAAGATATTTTCAGCTCTTCAATGTTCTGAACATGATAAAGTCATACTAGCAGTGTATCGTTTGGAAGGAGATGCTGATCAATGGTGGAATCTTATTAAGAATATGAGGCAAAGGGATGAAATTGAGTCCATGGAATGGGACGAGTTCAAGAACTTATTTTTCAATAAGTACTTCCCTCATATTCTCCAAACAAAGATGGAGAAAGAGTTTCTTGAACTGAAGCAAAAGGATGATGAATCTGTTGGTACATATGAAGAAAATTTTACATGACATTCAAGGTACGCTTCTAGTATTATTATCCAACCTGAGAGTAAGATCGATAGATTCTTTAGTGGCTTAAAACCAATTCTTCGAAGGGCGTTAGCCATAAGGGACTTCAATAGCTACGAGGAAATTGTTCGATGTGCTCTCAAAGTCGAGATGGAGATTGCAGTAACCCATCAGTCATATGGGTTTGATAAGAAGAGGAAAATGGAATTCAAAGGAAAATCTAAAGAGCACACTGAAAAGAAGATGATATTTACCTTATTCTCAAAGTGTGGAAAGAATCATGGAGGGAGTTGTCTTAAAGGGACAATTAAAAGTTTCAAATGTGGATAGGAAGTTCATCAGGCATTTTAATGCCGCAATGATGGGAAGAAGATGTCTAATGATGAAAACAAAGGAAGGGATACACAGAATGACCCTACTACACTTCAATGATTCATGTTCAAGGAGATGGGGCATTATGCCAATAAATGCACAAATCCAAGGGTTTATGATGATGGTCGGCGTCAACAAACTCTTAAGGCTAAAGACAAGGGATTGTCACATGCAATTTCTATCAGCGATGTGGAGTACGATAACGATGTGGTGAAAGGTACACTTACCATCCACTCTAAAGTAGAAAATGTTTTATTTGATTCTGGATCCACCAACTCCTTTATTTCTGATGAATTTTCTAAGGATATCACCGTATTACCTCAAAAGTTAGATGTTGAGTTAGCTGTGACAACCCCTAATGGAACAACAGTCGCATAAAAAGTTTATAATTCTTCTCTGATTGAAGTTTGTGGGAAAGTGTTTGCTACAAATCTTGTGATCCTTCCTATAGTGGAATTTTATGTGATTCTTGGCATGTATTGGCTTTCTCTACATGGAGCTCATATCAATTTCCAATGAAGGGAAGTCACATTTCATATTCCAGATCAATCAATGATCCTCTACCGATGCAAGGATGAACATAACCTTCCAGTGGAAATTTCTTCCATTGTATGGGTATTGATTCCACTAAATGAAGGTTATTTATCTCAAATGGTTGGTTAGAAAATCACGATTAAGAATATTCCCATTGTACGGGAGTTTGATGATGTATTTCCGGAGGAATTACCGAGTCTTCCACCGAATCGTGAAGTTGAGTTTTCAATAGAACTCGTACCAGATGCTTTGCCTATTTCAAAGACACCTTATAGAATGGCCCCAATTGAGTTGCAGGAATTGAAGAAGCAACTCCAAAATAATCTTGATAAGGGGTTCATACGCCCTAGTGCGTCACCTTGGGGAGCACCTGTTCTTTTTGTTAAGAAGAAAGATGGATCAATGAGACTTTGCATTGATTATCGAGAACATAACAAGATCACTATCAAGAAAAAATATCCTCTCCCATGCATTGATGACCTATTTGACCATCTACGCGGAGCTCAATACTTTTCCAAGATTGATCTCCGTTCAGGGTATCATCAATTAAGGGTCAAAAGGGAGGATATACCAAAGACGGCTTTTCGTACAAGGTATTGACACTATGAATTTATAGTGATGCCATTTGGTCTTACTAATGCCCCTGCTATCTTCATGGATATAATTAATAGAGTCTTTAGAGACTATCTTGATCAATTTGTGGTAGTCTTTATAGATGATATTCTTGTATATTCAAAGATCAAGGAAGAACATGAAGATCACTTGAGAATTATATTGAAGACCCGGTGAAAGGAGAAGCTTTATGCCAAATTTACCAATTGTGAATTTTGGCTTCAAAAAGATTCATTTTTGGGTCACATAATCTCCAAAGTGGGGATATCTGTGGATCCAGCAAAAACAGAGGTTATCGAATGATGGTTGAGACCAACAACAGTAACTGAGATCCGATGTTTTCTTGGTTTGGCTGGATATTATCAACGTTTTGTGAAATATTTTTCACGATTATCTAATCCACTCACCAAGTTGACTCAGAAAGGAGCTAAGTTTGTTTGGACAAAAGAATGTGAAGTGAATTTCAAGGAGTTGAAAAGAAGGTTATCCAGTGCACCTGTGCTCACACTGCCTTGTAGTGGAGAAAGGTTTGTGATCTATAGTGATGCATCCAAGAAGGGTTTGGGGTGTGTCCTTATGAAAAATGATATTGTGATAGCTTATGCCTTAAGACAGTTGAAAATACATGAGAAAAATTACACAACTCATTATTTGGAGTTAGCTGCAGTAATCATTGTATTAAAGATTTGGAGGCATTACCTTTATGGTGAGTGGTGTGATATTTATACTGATCATAAAAGTTTAAAGTATATTTTCACACAAAAGGAGATGAATATGCACCAAAGAAGATGGTTGGAGCTGATTAAGGATTACGACTGCTCAATTCATTACCACCCTGGGAAAGCAAACAAGGTGGTGGATGCATTAAGTCGACAAGACCATGCTAGTTTATCCATGATGAGGATCACAAAAGATCCAATATTTATGGATTTACAAAGGATGGATCTTGGAATTATAATGAAATGGGAAAAATCGTATCTTTCTCGTATGAATGTTCAACCATCTATACTGGTAAAGATTAAAGAGGCACAGAAAGAAGATTTCGATTTACAAAAGAAGGTGAGAAATATTCCTGAATTCAACCTTGATTGTGATGGGATAATAAAGTTCAGGAATCGGGTTTGTGTTCCTCCCATCCCCGAATTAAAGAAGGAGATGCTGGATGAGGCTCATAGTTCTTCATTCTCTCTTCATCCTGGAAGCACGAAGATGTATAGGGACCTGAAAGAGTACTTCTGGTGGGATGGTATGAAAAGAGATGTTGCTGAATATGTCTCTCGATGCTAGGTTTTTCAACAAGTTAAAGCTGAGAGACAGAAGTCTAAGGGGATGTTACAACCATTACCCATACCCGAATGGAAATGGGAAAACATCACTATGGACTTTGTCGTAGGACTTCCTAAAATGTCCAAAGGCAATAATGCTATCTGGGTCATAGTGGATCGTCTTACAAAGTCGGCACACTTCATTGCTATTGGAGAGGATTTCTCTCTAGATCAGCTTACCAGGTTATATGTAAAGGAACTGGTAAGATTTTATGGAGTACCACATTCTATTATATCTGATCGGGATCCGAGATTTACCTCGAAGTTCTAGAAAAGTCTTCAGCATACTCTGGATATAGAGTTGAGTTTTATCACTACTTATCATCCTCAGATAGACGGTCAGTCTGAGAGAACAATTCAAACTCTAGAAGATGTGTTGAGAGGTTGCTCTATGGATTTCAAAGGTGGTTGGGATCAACACCTACCTTTGGTGGAATTTTCTTATAATAATAGCTTTCACTCCAGTATTCAGATAGCTCCTTATGAAGCTCTCTATGGAAACAAATGCAGGACTCCAACTTGCTGGGATGAAGTTGGGGAAAGAAAGCTATTAGGACCCGATCTCGTTGATGAAATGGCAGAAAAGGTAAGATCTATTCAACAACACATAAGAGAAGCTCAGAGTCGACAGAAAAGTAATGCCGACAACCGATGAAAAGACCTAGAGTTTGAAGTTGGTGATAAAGTGTTCTTACGAATATCTCCCTGGAAGAGGGTCATGAGATTTGGAAAGAAGGGGATGTTGAGCCCTAGATATATCGGTCCTTTCGAAATACTAGATCATGTTGGGAAGGTAGCTTACCTATTGGCACTTCCACCGAATCTCTCTCAAGTTCACGATGTGTTCCATGTATCTCTCCTGAGAAAGTAAATACCTGATCCTTCACATGTACTCAGCTCAGAAGTTGTACCGCTGGAGCAGGATCTTTCTTATAAAGAACAGCCGATAGAGATTCTGGATCATAGCGAAAAAGTCCTATGAAACAAGACCACTCGATTGGTGAATGTTTTATGGAGGAACCACCAATTAGAAGAAGCTACATGGGAGCTTGAGGATATGATGAGGGAGAGGTATCCTCATCTGTTTTTTACAAAGTGACGAATTTCGAGGGCGAAATTCATTTTAAGGGGGGTAGAATGTAACACCCGATACTTTTATGTTATATAAATCATCAAAGGAATATTTTTCTACACACAACACTTTCTTGGCTTGCTTTACACGAAATCGCGACCTTCCTAGATAGCTTGCATCTTACGCAATACCGAGTTTCACTAAACAATGATATGCTAATAAAATATTATTAAAACTAGCCGTTATGAATAGTAATAACCACTTTTTGAAATTTTATAAATTTTATTTTTCAAAATGTACTTCATTTTTGGATTCGGAATATCGGAATTATCCTAGGGTGAAATTTTGGTATTTTTCTGAAAACTTTCAATTTTTGATGAATAGTGAAACCGCTAAGTGGTAGTTAAAAAACTGAATTTTTCATAAAACATAATTTTACCGCTTCTATGAGTGGAGTTTCAAAAATCCGAGAGACACGGTTGATGTCAGTATGTAAAATGTGGTTCAATGAGATGAAAATAATTTTTGGTGAATAGTAACTTTTTACTTTTATTTACCACGGTTAAAAGTAAATAGGGTAATTAAGGGTAAAAATGATATTATTATTACCCTAACACATGTCCTAATTCTATTGGGTAAGTTTAATTTGACCAAAAACAAACTTAGGAATAAAATATGTTCATTTAGGCCCACTTGGATTAGATTAGGACATTTATTATTAATTTATTTAAAGAAGGGTTAAAATAGTTAAAATCAAAGTTTGATAAGTAAATAATTTTTAATATAAGGATATATATAAGATAAATTCTACTATAAATATTCATTATAAATATAAAAGTATTTCCTACATAATGGTATTTTATTTTTAATTTTTAGACATTAAATAATTTAATTTATTAATGACACAAAGATGATGCAGTAATTATCTTATTAATGAAATATTGACATAATTGATGTTATAAATACCCAAATAAATGTAATTTGACACTTATTATGAATTACACTAATTTTATAGGTTAATATGACATGTTATTATGGATTTAATTAACTTTTTTTGAACTAATCATTTTGTTATGAGTTTCACAAAAATCAATTACTAAATCGTGTCAAAATTGACATAAAATAGTTTTTAAAACAAATATTATATTATTAATTGTTATTTTATTCATAAAAATCTAAGGTTCGGCCAAATGACTTAGATAAGGTTATATATATTAATTATAAACAACTTGGGGTTAGTTTGGATTGTTATAGTAAGTTTATTAACCTTATAGTGTAAGAACACAAGAAGACACGGTAAAAGTAAAATTATTTAACTTAAGGTTAAATCTAAATGATAAGGTCAAAATAGGAACCTAAACTTGTCTAAATTCTATTGGATGAGATTATTTCGACCCATCCCCACCTTATATTCTAAATAAATAAATTTGGATCTATTTAAAACCGAATTTGTCTTTATAATAAAATAATATTTTTTGTTATTCCAAAGGTTCCCCTCTCCTCCCTTATAAAAGGGCACCTCCTCCCTCTCTTCCTCACACCACATTGAGCCTTCAAGCTCTGCAAACCCCTGCCACTTTCTCTTCTCCACTTCCCTAGAGACAACCTAGAGGTCCTGGTCTTCTTCAAAGACCAATTTTAGAGCCCTAAAAGGAGGTCTCAAAGAAGCACTTCAAAGAAGAGGTAATGTTCGTTATCGATTCTTTGATCTTTATTTCTTCTTCCACTTCTTCTTATTTAGTTGTTTCATTATGAAGTAATAACATCGGTATCACTCATATACTGATATGTTATTATATGTATGAAACAACCCTATTTCACCATCTATCCATCCTACGGAAAATGAAATCACCGCGCGTGCGTACGTACGGAATACCGTCTCCACTCCGTGGTGTAATCTACTTTCCACCACCACCTTACTTGGATGGGTATAATGGTGTAAATAATGACTATATATGATTATTGTAATGTGATATTGATTCTGAAATAGTATACATACACTCCAATACAATTCCATGATCATGTGAATGATGTCATCGCTCGTGCGTACGTACGGAATACAGTCTCCACGATGTGATGCGACTCGTTCTACATGATATTCATTGCATAATGATTATATAAAAGAATTGAATGAATGAATATGATATATATTACACTAATAACATTCTGTAAATGAGGTATCTATAACCTAAAGTGAAAAATAAGAATTTATTCGACAAAACACGCATAAGAACAAAAAGTAATAAACACCTGAATGACAAGTTGTAATGAAATATTACTAATAAGAAGCTAATAATATGACCATATATGATATCATAACAATAATTATGATTCTGGAGTAAGTCAATTACATTATTTAAATCATTATACAGGAGTTTTGGACACTTACGAGGCAAATCGGACCTAAGGTAAGGGAAAATATCACAATCTCATTTTTATCCGAGATTGTTTATACTTTGGTATTTACTGGGGTGTATTTTATTAGCCACATCCATGTTTCCTCAATACGTAATATTATTTCCATCCACCTACATTTTTTAAAATCCAATTTTACCCTTCAGGTAGTTTTTTGTAAAATATATGAAAGGAATCTTTTTTCATACGAGGTACTTTTTGACTTTTCCGACAAAAGTATGAAAAAAAAAATTTAACTTATACGGAATGAATGGATTTTTAAAACCTTATTTCCAAGAATATTCCTTTACAAGTTTTCAAGTTTAATTTTAATCAACTTCTTTTAGTTCATAATTGTATGACATGTTAAGAAAGGAAAGGTTTTTTTGAAGAAGAAAGGATATTTTCCTCAAGAATGGAGTTCATGTGTTTTATCAAAATTATTTTCCATCTAAGATAATAAAGGGTTTTGTTTTTATCCCTATTATTACATTGATTTGATTATGTTGTGATGGAATTATATTTTTATGAATTTCTTTATCTTATATGAATTGTTTTATGATGTCACGATGTTTAAGATTCCCATTTTTATTACATGGGTTATGCTATGATGTATGGTTTTCTGATTTTGTGGCACACATAAGAATGGTATCATTATGAGATGGGTGGGACCTATATCTCCCTCCAATTCATTGGGTAAAGATTTTATATCTCATGAGATAGACATGGCTGGAATGGTAGGTTAAACCGGTTCAGTGAAACAGGACTAAAACGAGGATTGAACTTGGTTCATAAGTGGACTTTGTCCACTAAGATAGTCTTGGAAATGAGTCTTGACTAACAAGAAATGATTATCAATGATTATGTGTGTATTCCACAAAGTTTCATGTTTTAAGTTATGATTATTGGGATTACATTTCACTACTATGATTTATCTCATGTTATGAAATTATGATCTCTTTTGCAGGTTAGGATTTCCAAAAGTTATGTGCTTATGTATATGATGTGATTGATATTTCTTTTGTTTACTCTTACTGAGCATTTTAGATCACCCTTTTGTATGTTTTATTTCCCCAGGTCAGGAAGAAGGTTATTAAGTAGAATATGCCAAAAAATGGACTCTAGATATGATGAAATAAATGGGAGGCAAAGTATATGCTTTATGAACCAGTTGTTTATGCTTTCCAGTTTCTAAAGACACTATACCTATACGGTCCTTTCATGGTTTTGTTATATGTTGTAATAAGTGTGCTTCAATTTTGAAGTAATAACAATGTATGTAAATTATGGTTCATTATACTTTGAGTGGTGGCGGCCACACCGCGCCTCGGATTGAGGCGGGGATGACTTGTACACATCACATATGACCCATGTATCGATGTGCTAATGTATCGACACAATCCGAATGCGTTTAGTAGGTTTTCTGTATGTCAGTTGATGTTTTTCAATTAAAATGACGTACTTTTGAAACAAAAGGTAGACACTTTGAGTGGTGCTGGCCACACCGTGCCTCGGATTGATGCGGCGTTGACTCGTACACGTCACATATAACCCATGGATCGTTCTCCTAAAATTTCAATGGAAACCGAATGAGTTTGGTCGGTTTTCCATATGTACTTAAATTGTTGTCCATTTTAAGCAAAATACAGACACTTTTAGTGGTGTCGGCCACACCGCGCCTCGTATTGAGGTGGGGTTGACTCGTACACGTCACATATGACCCATGGATCGTTGTGCTAAAGTATCGACACAATCCGAATGCATTTGGTCGGTTTTCCGTATGCCAGTTGATGTTTTTCACTTCAAATGACGTCCTTATGAAACAGAAGACTTACACTTTGAGTGGTGGCGGCCACACCGCGCCTCGTATTGAGGTGGGGTTGACTCGTACATGTCACATGTGACCCATGAATCATTGTGCTAATGTATCGACATAATCTGAATGCGTTTGGTCGGTTTTCCGTATGCCAGTTGATGTTTTTCAATTAAAATGGCGTACTTTTGAAACCAAAGGCAGACACTTTGAGTGGTGCCGGCCACACCACGCCTCGGATTGAGGCGGGGTTGACTCGTACACGTCACATATGACCCATGGATCGTTGTGCTAAAGTATCGACACCATTCGAATGTGTTTGGTCGGTTTTCCGTATGTACTTAAATTGTTGTCCATTTTAAGAAAAAGATAGAAACTTTGAGTGGTGGTGGCCACACCGCGCCTTGGATTGAGGCAGGGTTGACTCGTACACGTCGCATATGACCCATGGATCGTTGTGCTAAAGTATCGACACAATCCGAATGCGTTTGATCGGTTTTTCGTATGCCAGTTGATGTATTTCACTTCAAATGGCATCCTTTTGAAACAAAAGACAGACACTTTGAGTGGTGGAGGCCACACCGCACCTCAGATTGAGGCGGGGTTAACTCATACACGTCACATATGACCCATGGATTGTTCTCCTAAAGTTTCAATGGAAACCAAATTCGTTTGGTCGGTTTTCCGTATGTACTTAAATTGTTGTCGATTTTAAGCAAAAGACAGACACTTTGAGTGGTGGTGGCCACACCGCGCCTCGGATTGAGGCGGGGATGACTCGTACACGTCACATATGACCCATGGATCATTGTGGTAAAGTATCAACACAATCCGAATGCGTTTGGTCGGTTTTCCATATGTCATTTGGTGTATTTCACTTCAAATGACATCCTTTTAAAACAGAAGACAGAAACTTTGAGTGGTGGCGGCCACACCGCACCTCAGATTGAGGCTGGGTTGACTCGTACACGTCACATATGACCCATGGATCGTTCTCCTAATGTTTCAATGGAAACTAAATGTGTTTGGTAGGTTTTTCGTATGTAATTAAATTGTTGTCCACTTTAAGCCAAAGACATATACTTTTTGTGGTGGCGGCCACACCGCGCCTCGGATTGAGGCGGGGGTGACTCGTACATGTCACATAAGACCCATGGATTGTTGTGTTAAAGTATCGACACAATCCGAATGCGTTTGGTCGGTTTTCCGTATGCCAGTTGATGTATTTCACTACAAATGACGTCCTTTTGAAACAGAAGATAGACACTTTGAGTGGTGGCGGCCACACCGTGCCTCGGATTGAGGCGATGTTGACTCGTACACGTCACATATGACCCATGGATCGTTCTCCTAATGTTTCAATGGAAACCGAATGCGTTTGGTCGGTTTTCCGTATGTATTTAAATTGTTGTCCATTTTAAGCAAAAGACGGACACTATTGAGTGGTGGAGGCCACACCGCGCCTTGGATTGAGGTGGGGTTGACTCGTACACGTCACATATGACCCATGGATCGTTGTGATAAAGTATCGACACAATCCGAATGCGTTTAGTCGGTTTTCTGTATGCCAGTTGATGTATTTCACTTCAAATGACGTCCTTTTGAAACAGAAGATAGACACTTTGAGTGGTGGTGGCCACACCGCGCCTCGAATTGAGGCGGGGTTGACTCGTACACGTCACATATGACCCATGGATTGTTGTGCTAATGTATCGACACAATCTGAATGTGTTTGGTTGGTTTTCCATATGTACTTAAAATGTTGTCAATTTTATGAGAATCCTCTGTGTGGGGGGTTGTTCGGGGTCCAAGGAAGAGGGTGGGGGGCTGTCTGGGGGGCTGTCCGGGCGGCTGTCCGGGCGGCTGTCCGGGGGGCTGTCCGGGGGGCTGTCTGGGGTCCATGGAGGAGGGTTGGGGTTGTGCGGGGGGCTGTCCGGGGGGTGTTCGGGGGGTTGTACGGGGTCCAAGGAGGAGGGTGGGGGGCTGTCTGGGGGGCTGTTCGGGGGGCTGTCTGGGGTCCAGGGAGGAGGGTGGGGGCTGTCTGGGGGCTGTTCGGGGGGCTGTTCGGGGGCTATCTGGGGCTATTCGGGGGGTTGTCTGGGGTCCAAGGAAGAGGGTGGGGGGCTGTCCGGGGGGTTGACCGGGGTCCAGGGAGGAGGGTGGGTGGGGGCTGTCCGGGGGGCTGTCTTGGGGGCTGTCCGGCGGGGCTGTCCGGGGTCCAGGGAGGAGGGTGGGGGGGTTTTCAGGGTCCAGGAAGGAGGGGGGTTCCCAAACACACAACCACTAAAAGACAACAACATCCATAAAAATAGATAATATATAAAAATAAATCAACTCCAATATTATACTACGAGTCTAGATAAAACCAACAACTAGAATAGATTAAATATCAAATCTCAGTAATATCAGTGAAAAATGTAATGGATCAACTTGCCCCACATCACCATAACCATCATCATCACCCTCGTCCTCGTCCCCATCATCGTCCTCGCCCTCACCCTCCTCCTCGTCCTCGCCCTCCTCCTCTCCCTCGCCACCCGCCTTGTCCTCCTCCTCTCCCTCCTCTTCCATGTCAGACGCCTCGTCATCATCATCGTCAAGTTGTACATCGTCCTGACCACCACTAGAACAGCCACCTAGTGCACCATATATAGAACTTATCGACGACATATACTCATCAAAAGTTGGGCTGGCCTCTGCTGAAAGTGTAGGACGTAGAACATCAATAAATTTCATAAACGCACTGTTTTCCCTAGGAGACTGTTCTACTGTCTCTGTGGCCCTTTTCTCAGCATGTTCTGCCTGTGCCCTAACTTTTTGTAGCTCGGTGGCACTACAACTCATACCTGAGGAGGGCCAATAACTCGTCGGGGCTATCCTAGGTCGGCAGCATACTCTGCCAGAATGCTCCTCTCCCAACACCTGATGTAAGGGATCTGTTGGCCCAAAATTGTATGGTTCTTGGGAATCGAGGGCCTCTAAAGCATCATGTTAAAATTATAAATATATCATTAAGTTACAAAATAGATATTAAAAAATAAATTCAACAGATTAAAACTTACAATCTGCTGCTGAGTCTCTTCGTTGACGGCACTTCCATCCTTTTTTCGTCTACTCGAGCAAAACAGTTTTGCTCGAGGCCTGCGTCCTTCAATATTTTGTATTTGCCTCTACAATGACATTGAAAACTAAAGTTATATGAAAAATTTGGCAAACAATTAAATAATTGAAGAAACAAAAGAAAGTGTAAGTCGTAAAGAAAACTTATAAACAATTGTTATACCTACTTCCTCTCATGATCAGGCATCGTAGTGTGTCCCAGTGTGTGGAGGTATTTTTTTGCATGAATGTTCTTTTTATTTATTCCAGATGATTCCTAAATAAAATCTGAAAATGCAATAGATAGTATTAAGGAATAACATGAATGTTATTATTTAAATACCTCAAATGTTATTAATACCTTAAACTGGGTACTCGTCCAATGAGTAATCATCTGATGATACTGCTCTATAGGAAAATCATCCACAACCGGTACTGCCTCTAACTCAGTGCCAACTCTAGCATGCCAGACCATATACAACTCATACTTGTAGGCTCTCCAAAGCTCGCCTAAATCCTTTAGACATTCCTATCGTGCACCCTCACCATCGAGAAAATTAAATCGAAGCTGAAATAAAAATATTAATTCATATAAATACAAAAATAATTCATGGCATTAAATATAACAGATTTTTTTACCCATATCTCTGCCCAAGCTCTATCCTTGACCTCATGCGGAAAATTTCTCCATGATAGCGGGCTGACGGGAATGATGTCAGAGTATTTGGCAAGCGTCGCCAAAAAACTCTGACATTGCTGCCCTGTTTTCTCAACCATTTGGTTGTCTTCATTATAATCCACCATAACCTGTGTACGGCGGTTCCATAATGAACGCATGCGTGTACGCCCCCGCCCATGCCTCCTGTCAGTATATGTATCTGTCATGAAAGAAAAAAAATATTTTATCAGAACATGTTATAATTAAAATAAATATTTCTATAAAAAAATTTTAGGGTTCTATAAATATACTTGTGTCGGTCTAATCGCTAAGTGCCGTTGGATCCACAGAAACTGATGGAACACCCTATGGTGGAATAGGAGTCGAAGACGATGTAATATAGAATCTCAGAGAGACAGAAGTAGAAGTAAAAGAATATGGGACAACTGTCTAACCAGATGCTGACTGAGGAGTGGGAATCATCATGGGATGTGAAAATGCTGCGCCAGAAGATGCAGAAGGTTGCAAAAACATGGGAGGCCTAAATATCCCGTGTGTCTCTAACGACACACCAAGATCAGAATGTGGGATGGATGACATGTCAGTGGGAGGGGCAGGGTCTAGTCGGGTACGTGCAGCTGCTCGTCCACCTCTGGTACGAACCCTCGTACCACCGGCCTGAGTACTAGGACCAGTATTAGGCTCCTCATCAAATAACTGTCGACGTATAGGTGGATCCTACAAAAAAATTTACAAAAAAATTAATCACATGACATTATATATTCTTTAAATATATCAATTTGATATAAAGTACTCACTGTAGGCACTAATGGTGGAATGCCCATCTCCGTCATTCGACGATTGTTCTCCATCATTTTTTTCCAAAGTCTCTCTACAATTGGCTTCATTTCCTGCTTTTGAAAACAAATATGTAATTAATTAGAAAAATAAAACTAATGTGTAACCCAAAAAATGCAATTCAAATAAAATTGCAACCAATAAACATTGAAAATTCACATAATGGTCAATTAATCTATCAGTTGTTTTAGAAGTGCTTGAATGGATTTAATAAATCATAGAATTTGTAATGTTCACCAAGTTAGAAATATTGTTTGAATATGTTTGAATACAGTTCAATTACAAATTAGAAAATGCAATTCAAATAAAACTGCATCCAATAAACATTGAAAATTCACATAACGGTCAATTCAGCTATCAATTGTTTTAAAAGAGCTTGAATGGATTTAATAAATCATACAAGTTGTAATATTCACCAAGTTAGAAATATGTTTGACTATGTTTGAATACAGTTCAATTCCAAATTAGAAAATGCAATTCAAATAAAACTGCAACCAATAAACATTGAAAATTCACATAACGGTCAAGTCATCTAAAACATTTTTGTGATCAATACTGAATCAATTTGAATATTACCAACCTTAACAACCCAACTCGAGGTAAACCAAAAGAATTGAGAACATGGATGAATGATTCTATATATTTTCAACCACAACTTCTGGTTCACAATAAACTCTGACAATTGAGCTATTTGAGTCATCAAAATAAATAAATGGATTGGTTCCAATGGAACTAGGGACACTGTCAATTCCATCATCACCATCATCAAAAATATGTCTTGGAATTACATCAACTATGACACCAAATTTAGGTCGAAGTTGGTCTTTGACATAAAAAACTTGTTTAGCCATTGATGCCAACACATATGGTTCTTCGGTAGCAAGAGTGTGAGTCATATTAATTACTCTAAATCCACATTCATCAATAAATGTGCCATGTCTCGTCATTTAATCATACCAATGGCATTTCATCATTGTGACTCATCCATGAGAGTAATAATCCAATATTATTATTTTCTCAACAACTCCATAATAACCCACATTTTCAAATCGCAGTCTACTATCTAATGCACTGGAATAAAAATCTGTTGTGGCAGTAACCATAAAACCATCATGTTGTGTTCTCATGTTTTTTTCTCTTTCAGTGACAATAAATTTGTACCCATTGATAACAATTGATTTACAGTCATGAACCATGGTATTAGGACCAAAAGCCAAAGCTCTTATTTCCTCAGAGACAGAGTCAGAAGAAAAACTCAATACCTGCAATATAAATGACTATTAAAGTTAATTAAATATTGATATAATTATTTTAAACATTATTTTTTTTATACATTCAATTTTCACCAAGCAGAAAACTTTTTGCTATGAAAAGTCTCTCTCCTTCTCAAAGATAAAGAACGATTCTTCCTATTTATCATTGTTTTATGTTCCCTATAGATAAAAAGTATAAATAGTTTAACAGATATATATGTAAGATGTACATAATCAATTTAGTTACCGGATATAGTCATCAAACAAATCACAGTTGAACAAAACTGTGCGATGTGCCATCTCCCGCTCTTCATGGCTTAATGTCTTCAATGTATATGATCCAGGAATTACTCATGTTTGAGGAAGTGATGGAAAACTGGGTTCAATTTGTTCATACTATTCTTCTTTATTTTTCATTGGTCTATTCAATCTTGTAGTAAGATCAGAAAAATACATCGAGCAGAAATCCATACATTCTTGATCCATGTAATCGTTCACGATAGAACCTTCGGGATGATTTCTGTTTTGGACATAAGACTTTAATGTGAACATATTTCTTTCAGTTCGATACATCCAACGAAAAGAAACCGGTCCTCCGAGAAGTATTTCAGTGGGAATATGGATAGTCAGATGCAGCATGCATGTGAAAAATGATGAAGGAAATATTTTCTCCAAATCACACAAAATTAATGGGGCATCTGTCAACATTTTTTGCAAGAAAGACTTGGACAACTTTTTAGCACAAAGATCTCTAAAAAAATGGCACAACCGAATAACAACCACCCTAACATTATTGGACAAAAGATGAAGGATTTCTATTGGAAGCAACTCATGCAGTAGAACGTGATAATCACGAGCCTTCAAAGATTTTAGCTTCAACTCTCATCTGTTGACCCGTTTAGATATGTTTCTTGAATAGCCATCAGGAACTCTAATAGTCTCTAATACTTCCAGAAATTGTTTTTTTTTTCTCAGGTTTCATCACATAAGAAGCACATGGAAGTTTCCATTTATTTTCACTGATACGTATAAGATGCAATTCTGGTCTGATGCCCCAATCCACCAAGTCACGGCGAGATCGTAAATCATCTTTTGTCTTCCCCTTGAAATTTAGAAGAACCAAAAGCAACATTTCGCATATATTCTTTTCAATATGCATTACGTCTAAGCAATGACATAACAAATTGGTTGACTAATAAGGCAGACCAAAAAATATACTCTTCTTCCTCAAATTGTAACAGGTTTCAGTGGAAACATTCTTTCTCTTTCCATATTTCATTTTACCCTTCCCAAATGAAAACCTGAAATCTTTCAATTCATTAAGCACGTCAGTTCCAGACATACACTGAGGTGGATCATCGGTCTCTATGGTATTATCAAATCTTAGACGATTCATTCTATATGGATGATCCTTTGGCAAGAATCGTCGATGTCCCATAAAACTGAAACTACAATGATGTTTCAGTCTTCTAGAACATGTATTATTCATACAAATTGGACATGACAGTTTTCCCTTCGTGCTCCATCTAGACATAATTTCATAATCCGGAAAAACATTGATCGTCCACATAAGCACAGCACGCAACTGAAATATGTCTTTCGAACATGCATCGTGTGTCTGCACACCCACATCCCAAAGAAGTTTCAACTCTTTTATTAAAGTTTGCATGTATACATCAATATCAATGTCAGGATCAGAAGGACCAGATATGAGTATACTCATGAAAGTGAAAGGTTTTTTCATACACAACCATGGGGGAAGATTATAAATGTGTATAAAAACTGGCCATTTGCTGTGCGAAGTAAGCATCTGCCCAAACGGATTAAAATCGTCGCATGAAAGACCCAGCCTCACATTACTCACGTCAGATGCAAAATCAGGATGTCGAGCATCAAATCTCTTCCATGCAAATCCATCTGCAGGATGAACCAACTCATCATTAGTCTTCTTTCTCTTGGTATCATGCCATCTCATTTTTATTGATATGTCATCATACATAAAAAGATTATAAAGTCGGGGGATCAATGGAAAGTTCCACATTACTTTTTGTGGAACGCGGGATGGTGTTCCATCAGATTTTGTTTTCCAGCGGGATGTGCCAAATTTTATACAATCATTTCGTTCAGCGGTTTCCTCCCAGAATAAACTGTAATCTTTCGGGCAAGCATGAATTTTGTTTCTTGAAAATCCAAGTTCCTCAACTAACATCCATGCCATATAGTGGTTTGAGGGAATATCTGCATCATCTGGAAGTAAATCCTTCAAGAGGTAAGAATGTAATCGATTGTTGTATTAGAAATTCAATACATAGTTTTCCCATGAAACAATCGGATAAAAAATTCCAGCTTTTTCATTTTATCGCATTGTCGATATACTGGAGTCGTGGCAGCATCATTCAATTTTTTCACCCTATCAATATCATCATTTTCACTAGATGCATCAGATGTCCTCATATCAAAGACTTCTTGAGTAGAAATCCTTTCTTTTTCATGATGACGAATAAGCAGAAATCGATCATCTAACAAATTCTCCATTCCAGTCCTTTCATTTCAATCATCACCAATTTGGGATTTCATTTTCTCTCCATTGTGATACCACACAAAGTAGTTTGCTTGAAAACCATTTTTGGTTATGTGGTAGCTGACTTCTTCACGGCTCAACCAAGGTCTACCAACACAATTGAAACATGGGCAGTGTATGCAACCACTATCTGAAGCATTGTGAAATGAAAAATCTATAAAGCTCTCCAAATTGTTTTGAAAATCGCTTGAGATCCGATCGGTTTCATACATCCAACTTCTGTCCATTCTGTAAAAAGAATTCATATTATTCATTTTGTCATAAACAATTAAATAGGATTAAACTTTAATAGAAAATACATTTAAGTAAACGATAAAGGAAGAAAATAGTCAAGGTATCAACTACACATGTGAAAAAAAAATACAAATGGGTTATTTAAAAAATGTAAAACCAAAAAGAAATTAATGTGATATATCACATCACAGCATGCCTCATACCATAACCATATTAGTAGGGTATCATGAACATGAATAACATCAACCTTGTGCCATCCTCCTACCCTACATGACCCCAACCACATGCCACATCTTATTATAGCCTTATCACATCACACCTCACCGGAAAACACTAGGGAAATCATAGTACATCTCACCTGAAGACACATGGACAATCACATCGCATCTTGCCTAAAAACACATGGTCAGTCACTTTTGAAGGAAGAGTAGAGAAGACATGGTAGCTATCCAATCATATAACCACCATCCTAAATATTAGAAAAAATACCCATAACTCAAAACCTCTGATCGTTGGTAAGTTTATCTAACTCTGGTTGGGAATGTGTAGAAATAACATAAAAATACATGATATATATATAGAAAAAAATACTCAACCTATGGGTTCACATTAACTACATAATCACACAATTCACTACTACCGTAAAACACATAAACCACACCACCACCACACAAGACGCATAGCATTTCTCACTTTCATTTATAAGCCACTTCATTCACACTTACATTGTCCATTCATTTAATGTTAAATTAATTAAATCCATTTACCACACATCCATTTCTATTCCATCTCATTTATTTAATATCTTGTTTTTTGGTTTTAACAGCATAATTTATTCCATAGATAACCAGGAAACTAATAAAACCACCACACAATAACTCACCATCTCACAATAATCATCGACGCCATGTTACATCGACCAACCATCTCACCAAAACAACCACATATCACAACAAAAATATTGCACATCACAAACCACCGCACAACCAAAACTATGAATCTTCAAAATTAGAACACAATAAAGAGACATCGTTCCCTTATAAATGTAAATTTGTAATGAAAACATTAATTGGACATACACCGATATAGGGATTTGACTACACAATTCATAGAACAATCATAAATTTTTACATAAACCCTAAAATTTGGGAATTAGGAAATCATTCGTAGAAGTATATTCTTTATAAAAGGTGGAAATAAAATATAGGAATCTAACCTGGTGGTTGGTGATCCAATGGAAGATGTGGGGATTGGGAAGTGATTCTGTCGAGGAATCGCTTCTGGAGAGCTTCTAGAGACGAGCGGAAGGCTTTGGATCCGCTTCTGAATCGTGGAGAGGCCGCTGCTAGCATTGGGGTATTTGGGGGTTTTTCTCCCAACGGTTCATAAAAACCGTTGGGACAAACCAGTATTTCCCAATGGATTCATAAAACCGTTGGGAAAAATAAGTTTTTCCCACCTTTTCCCAACGGTTTTATGAAACCGTTGGGGAAGACGGAATTTTCTCCACTTTTACCAACGGTTTCATAAAACCATTGGGAAAAGACTCTTCTAAAAGGTATTTCCCAACGGTTTATATAAACCATTGGAAAAGACAGAATATACCAACGGTTTCATTGAACCGTTGGTAAACAAATATTGGGAAAACTCCCATTTCCAGTACTGATACGCCCTAGCTACATGATGTTAAACTGTGAAGCACCAATCCATGCATATGACCTTAAACTATTCACACTTTTGTCATGTACGACAATAAACTACAACATTATTTGATGTCTTCACCTGAGAGGGAATAATTATTGACATTGATCTCCAATCATGTTATATTCCGAACACTACATTCTTACATGGAAATTCATGAATCATTAATCTTGGATCCAACCATCATTGCACAAAAGTCCCCTTTCACCCTTCACATGTACGAACCAAATCTATACATAGGATATTTCAAAAACTATGCGTGGATTAATTTCAATCCTTATGGGATAAATAGGAACGTTCGAGCAACCCTCGAACCTAGCCCCAAGTCTTCGGGCCTGACCTCAAATTCCACTTTCAGTCCCATGGCTGAAAAGTCCCCCTCTAAAAACATGAATGTGGTATGAAAACCCTGGTATTCATTCACATCAGGTTTATAAAACACACAATGTGTATTCCTTATTATGGTCCAAGCTCTATGATACTAAGCAAAGATCTCCTACATTTTCATCCCACATGACATTAAACTATATTTAAAAAACTATATTTGGCTTTATTCTTATCCTAATGAGATATAAAGTGATTTCCATCATTTCAGTACAGGACCTTGCCACAACATGATTATGGTCCACATTGGTCTGTGTATCACCTACATGCATTGGAAAATACCCATTTTTATGTGTTATATTCCTAAATTTAAATACTTCAAGATCTCTATAAAGGTTTTCATGACTTATGGTCACAAAATGTATGATACCCGGGAATTATTTTGCCTGACTATGTAGCGCATGCCCCTAGGTGGCCTTGCATAAACAAGTCTATAAAAAATTCGTATCATCAAAAAGATGTTATTGTTTGACTATGCAGGCAATGCCCTTAAGTGGCCCTGCATAATTCAACCCCCTAACAGGTTTTTCAAATAGTGGTGACATCATTATTAGGGAGAAAAACTCTTTTTTTCTTTATTGGTCTTAACAACGATATGTAGGGATCCTCAAAAACATCCATCCTTGTCATATTTTTCCCATACACAATTTTTAGGATTTGAGAGTATTCAAGTCTGTGGTTTATATTTCCCTTCCCTATATTTTGGTCAGACCTTCACAGGAGTGACATTCATCAAATTATTTGACAATCTTTATTAGGAATATACTCTCCATATTCAAGTACCTCTCTCCATACAGAAGACTCTGTGCATTGTAAAATTTCAATATCTATAAACTTCCACTGGCTTTTAGCAATAGAAAAGTAAGATTTCTGAGAGTTCATTTATATGACTATGCAGCATGTACCCCAAGGTGTCCTTGCATAAAAAAGTATACATAATGGAAATGATAAATAGAAGATGATATTATTTGTCTAGGCAGCCAATTCCCTTAATTGGCCCTACATAATTTAACCCCCTAACGGGTTTGTCAACTAGTGGTAACTTCATTCTCAGGAAATATGTTCTATAAATTCCTTTTATCCCTTTTCCCATATCATTCCTCGGATTCAAATTTTCTTAAGTCATAGTTTACATGTTTTCCCCCATACAAGAATGATGTAATATGTTTTCAAACAAATTATCAAGGAATTGGGTCAATTTTAATTTATTTGGTCCATGTTATTTAAACATAAACATTAGCCTTTTTAAGTCCAACGTGCATGACTTTAAACTTCCCACAAAAGAAAATGGAACTCTGAACAAAATTCAAGTCTCAGCTCACTAAACATACATTTTGTATGATTTATGTAATATTGAGCAATACAAATATTCAATGTTTGTAGGGTTATTTTTGTAGTACTAGAAAAAATAAAACTATGCAAACAAGGCCCATTGGCTCTTGTAAAATTATTGAAATGCAGGTAGCAGAAGAATCCAGGATAAAATGATTGATGATGAAAGTGTTTTTTCATTGATGTACAAGAGTTAGAAGGAAATCCACATACTGGAGTCCCTTATAATTTCCAAAAATTACAAAAGGCATTCAACTGAACTCTTCATTTGAATTACGGCATCACAAGCTTCATCAGCATCCACTTGAAGTTCATGCACTCGACCAGCTTCACTCATTTCATCTTTATGGAGCACTTTGTTGGCATCTGCGATGGCTTTCATAACATTTGTTTGAACTCCGTCCAGTGAATTGTTAAGCTGGGCAGGTTCCCCAGTAACAACATCTAACTGTTACTGAAGGAGTATCTACTGGACAACTTTCTCCTTGATCTTATGTTTCATCTTCTTCATTTTTGCAACATGATCTGCCTCAACTCGGGACATTGCAGCCTCAAATTTTCCAATGTTGGTCAGCAGCATCACTTTGATGAGATCTTGACGAAATTTTTTCTCATGCTCTCTCCTTAAGATGACATGTTTAACCATGGTATGGATCTATTTATATCCAAAACTTCCAAGTCATAGCATGACAAACAAGGATGACAGTCGTGGGATCTTCAAAGACAGCTCTTCAGTAGGCACATCAGATATGATCTTCCATATGTTCTATCATGCCTTGCGATGTGATAATTGGTGCTACTTTGGTTCCTTCGGGTTTGATTCAGCATCACCATCACAGGGGGGAATATAGTCTGGGATTAATGTACTTAAATAAGTGACATGTTCTGCTCCTACCCCCATGAACCATGTTACTTCACATTCTACTCCCGTTTTGGTGGAGGATGAGGTTTCACCTCCCGATCCAGCCCCTGAAATTGATGGCCCTACATAGTCAATTGAATAATTTGGTTAGTTTCAAAGGATAACAAAAGTTGATTACGTTGTCTTGAAAATTATGTGCAGCCACAATTATTATTAACTCTTACCCAATGGTATATAAGCAGTATAAGAATTCTCCTCCCCATCTTTCCTAGCATCAACAGGATTTCCAGGACATGTTTCAGGAAGCTCTGCCGTTTTTAGATCCCCTTGAGATAGTATCTCTGCAATAATAGGGTTTTCTCTCCCCACATAAGGCATTGGTAGTTCAGCATCTTGCTCAGATGGAACTTCACATTTCAACCAATCATGGTCAGAGATGTAACAAGAAATTTTTAACATGATAAAGGATAACACTCACATCCAAAATCTTCTAAATTACATGGTAATTTAACATGATCTAAACTATCTTCAAATGATGCACCAATTTTCATCATTTAATCAAGTGATATCTTAGATTCTGGGTTAGTCTCCCCAGTGGGAGTATTCAATATGTCTTCCTGGCGACCCTCATCCTGTAGCCTCTGACCCCAAAAAACTTTTTCAGATAAAATTGCAGAGTCAGTTGCAGTGGCCTCTAAATGATCTGTTGTAGGTGTTGAACCAAATATATCACAGAATGGATGTAAATTGATGTTTTTAGTCAACGTTTTATGAAGTATTGTTAATTTATCAGAAGCAGGCTCTTCTATCCTTGTATCAGCAACATGAGTAGTACAGGGAAAAGACGATGGCTCTTCTTCATGAGCAGCCAAGTCAGCATGAGTTTTTGATTATTCACTAGCACCATCTATCACCCTCATAGGTGGATAAATCTTCTCCCTCAAAGGGGAAATTGAAGAATCCCTTGAAATACCAATAAGTATTAGAAATATTTTCATGAGTTAATATTAATAACTATCCTAAGGACTTACCACATCTGATGAATCATTTAGCTGTGGACTTCTTTCTTAGATGCCTTTGCTTCTTTGAATTTTTGGGTGTTTTGACATCATCATCTCGATATATGGGTATTGGAGAGTGAAAATACCTTTCTATCTCCTCGTCCATGGCTTGCCGACCTGAAGATACCTCACCCAGCTCATCAGGAGATTCAGTAGCTCTGATGGCAGTACCACCAGGGCTATACTGTGGTGAAGGAACCACAATAGTTCCTTTATTTTCAAGCTGCAAGGTGAATAAAATATTTTCCATGAGAAATAAATCATTAACTGAAATCAAGTTGAAAAGAAAATAAGGAAAGACACTTACATCTTCAGGAGCCATGTAATCGTGCCACTCCTCATCTCCGGAAGCACCAGTCCCCTCAGTGGTGCCACGAACCATCATTTCCTTCACCCTCTTGGTGATAGGAATGGAATCATCAGTGGAATATATGAGAATCTACATCTCTCTGATGTAATCCCACACATCATATGGGTTATCCTCAAAATTGATATTAGTAGAAGACCGAAGATTCCCTACTCTAGGGATGTGTAGCCCTTCGCATTGGTCTATCCATGCGGTTTTAGCATCGCAATATAAACTCTTCCATGTCTGGATAGCCTCTGGTCATATATATTCACCATTTCTACCAGAATGCTATGAGCAAGGTTCTACAATCATGGAATTCAGCTTCTTCCCAGCTCTTGCAATCATAGATAAAGGATAAGAAAATAAAACTTGTTACTCTATAATGTAATGGAGATTAAATTTCCTCAATGATATAACTCACAAGGAGTTTATGGAGTAGGTCTCCTAATTATGACAAGATGATTATATCTAGCATGAGGCTTCTGTGACTCTTGTTGTGCTTCGTCATCCCCATTGAGGGAATCTGGTGAATCATCCCTGGGTGAGGAACCCGGTGAATCAGCTCCGGGTGTGGAAGAGTCACCTTCCAGACAAAGGGTTACTTTCTCGACAGTTATCTTCTTTTTCCCCACCCATGGAACCTGATGATTCAGTACCCCTTTAGGGTATGATGTTACGCAGTTCTTGGCAAACCATGTAGTCTAGTGAATCGCCGCTCCAGCAACTAGAACATCAAACACTGCCCTGGTCTTCTCCGTAGCTGTCAGCAACCAAAGTTGTCAAGAAACAATCAGATGGTGTTTGGACCTGACATGCACATGAGGGGATACAACAATCTGCTGCAGACAATTGAATTGGCATGAAAATCTGTATGGATCATAGGCCTCACATATAATATCTATGTTAATCCTGATGGCCAATACACCATCTCTGTAAGCTAGCGTGTATGGCCTCAATTCTAGGCTGGTTGTTTCATCATCATCAAACTGCCCAGTTGGTGGGTTTCCATAAGGAATGAAATGAAATTCCATGAACATGATCAGCCTCACCTTCATATCATAGGAGTTGAGGGATAATGGAAAAATTTCTGAAAATGCCTACACTGATGGCCTGAAAGAACTTCCAGGAACCTATACTCCGCTATGTACATCATATGTCCTGAAATGAGTGGCGATCCATCCCCACAAAACTTGGAATGGCCCCACAATTCTCAAAGGAGACTTACGCATATAAACATGGAGTAAGATCCTATGAATAATCTCCAAAATTGGGGTAGATAACCCAACCATTTTCCTCTCATCCAATTTAGTTGCAACAATGAATGTCCCTGGCTGGATGCCTCCCTTCGAATCCCTAACTAGCAGAAGATAAACACCGAGCCACAAGGCTAAGAATCCCTCCAAATGGGCCTTCTCTGGGATTCTTTGATTCACTTCGTACCCCCCACTTTTCAAATTCTCTTTCTTCTACAGTCGACCAGAATGTTCCAAGAGCACCCCTCTTCTCTGTTCTAGGGAAAATAGTAGGGCGAGTACAGGTGTGTCCCTTCTCCTTATTCTTGGTGAGAAATATATCCATCCACTCCTCTGGAATAATATCCATTCTAGAATTATTTTTGGTGTTCTATGAATTTTTGAGCTTGTGGAAAATTTTCAATAATTCTCGATCCAAAGTCGGAGTCTTCTCCGAATCATTCCACGTCACCTTGTGGGGGATGAATTCATCATACATATCTCCCAAAATTAGATCCCCCTAGATCTTGTAGACATCCCACAAACTTATGCCAACTTATCCATGAGTCAGTTGGAAAGAATTGGTTTCTGGGATCCAGCGGCTGATTAGCTCCGGCACAAAATCATCATTCCTATAGACATATGTCTGCCCAGCCCAGACAGCTTCATATATTGCAGCTCCGTTCGAATCTTCAACAAACCCTTCACAGGCTTGTCGCAACCAATATTCCCACATCCATGTTGTCTTCACACCTCCTCCAGTACGTAAGTCCCAACTCTCCTTTCAGCCATTGGATTGATCCATCTATGAATTTCGGATGAATGAGGGATAAAAATGTGGCTACAGCTCAGGCTTGTGAGGTTTCAGGTCTGGGGCACAAGGTCTATGATGCATTATAAGAGCCTTCTCCACTGTTCCAGCATTTAAAAACAATCCCCCAACTGAGACATTTTCTTAATAAAATTTGGTGTCTGTTTCAAACCAAGAATGCAAGAGATAGTTCTTTGGCTCTGGAATGTTGACTCCTTGCAGATGACCATTCCCATATAGAGGAAGGTAAATACTTTTTGGAAAATTAAGATTATACTTATTCATGTACTTGTCCAAATCTGGGAGAGTTATATTGTAGATATCATAGTAATCATGGCCAAAGACATTCATCATATCATCCATTCTCTTGCTGGCCAACTTATCAGCCGATCATATTCTTCTAAAAGCCATTAAATCTGCACAAAGATCTAATAATTAAATTCTAATTAAGTTTTTTTCATAAAATGTGTGATGAAATCAAAAAAATGGCTATGGAATTAAGGCGTGCATGTCTAAACATGGCGCTCAAGTCTATTTCAGTCGTGCAAGTTTTACTGCGCTAGTACTGGAGCACAATCCAGAAAATCACAGCAGAAGCATGAAACCAACAAAAGCACGGACGAACAATGATCCAAGGAAACTTGAACAACATAAAGCACTTGAGGGGTGAGAGCATGAAGTGTTCATATGTCAGGTACTCTGTGTGAAGTGGGGCCGCATATTTATAGGTGGGGCCATACCCCTGCGTGTCGAACCCTGTGCGCCAGAAGCATACGTGCGTGCCTACTACATGTGTGCCACAGTACCTTGTTTTTCGTTTTCCTCATAGTCAAGTCCTCATTCATTTTTCGGATCCAACTCTGAGGGTGGGATTTTTTTTGACTCTCCTTTACATCACAGAGTCTTATGAATGGAAGAGCGTAATACCTTAAGCACAATGAGAGTCATCCTTTGAAGCACATCAAAAATTGAAAAAGGAATGTACAAGGAACCCTTTAGGCATGGTCGTGCAAGTTTCATTATGGTCATGCAATTATACTTGTGCACCATATATAGGTCACACAAGTTACTTGCACACCCTATTCTTTTTTCACCCATTGTCCTCAATGGCCAATAAATACAGCATGTGGGCCCCCCATTTCGAGGACAAAAAATCCAAAACTCATATTCATGCTCTGGTCGCCCAAGTATCCGTCTGAAGTCTTCCAAAACATCTAAGGTGATTATTTACCTAGAATGGAATCTCTAAAGAAGATTAATAAGGCCTAAGTATTAGAATTCATCAATACGTGTGTCCCTATGTGTCTATCACATAATGGAAGTGATGATACTTGATTGCTGCCTTTTCCTCTCAAGGAAACTTGCGCGCCACCCATTAGAAAGCCTCTAGGGATGATACTAAGGGCTCCAATCCAATGTCACCCATGTATCACTTCACAGTTTCTTCATTTTACAAGTGAAATCATGTTGCGCAAGTATACTTTCACGACCAGGACTTGCACACCAGACTAATACTTTCACGCCTCCTTCCAATTCAATTCCATTCAACAAATCCACCGTTCCACTTCAAGGACATCCTTCAAAACCCTATTCAATTCCATTTATGACATGTTTTATTTGTTTTATTCCTTACTTGAAAGGAATTATGTAGAAAATATATCAAGAAATCATGATTTACATAACTTTATATCACTATGGGTAGAGATTTCCTTCATTTAATCTCATCCTTTAAGATGAGAAGATCTTTAATCTGGGCATCCTCCTTAGGAGTAAGCCGCAAGTTCCATAATCTGGGCATCCTCCTTAGGATTATGCCCCAATTTCCCTAATTTGGGCATCCTTTTTATGAGTAAGCCCCATGTTCTCTAATCTGGGCATCCTCCTTAAGAGTAAGCCCCACATTTTCTAATCTGGGCATCCTCCTTAGGAGTAAACCTCATGTTCCCTAATCTGGGCATCCTCTTTAAGAGTAAGCTCGAAGTTCCCTAATCTGTGCATCCTCTTTAAGAGTAAGCCCCAAGTTCCCTAATCTGGGCATCCTCTCTAGAAGTAATCCCCAAGTTCCCTAATCTGGGCATCCTCGTTAGGAGTAATCCCCAATCTTAATTTCTTTTGTCTTGGGATTCCTTCTCAGGAATAAAACCCAATCATTGGTCCCCCTCTAATTTGGCCATCCTTCTCATGGGTAATCCTTAATTTAATTATTTAAATCTCTATAAAGCACATATTCCTTTATGGACCTTGTTCCTGGGATTCTTTCCAAAACTAAGTCTTAATCCTCATTTACATGGGATGTCATACATATGTAATCCCCACATCATTTATTATGATTGCATCTTTTCTGGAACACTCGCCAGGTTTTTCTAATACCTCTTGTTTCTCACACCGAGTATGACTCACGTGAGCTTAGAGTGTAAATGTAATTATGAAAACTTAGTTTGAGCCATTACTCATGCATAACCCTCATACAACTTCACTGAAACTACGTGGGTTCAGATTCCTTTTTCTAATAAGGATACATAGGTAGCCAATATACGGGTATGATCCCAACTCTAAAATAACCCATGTTCTTAAGAATGGCAATAAACATCAAGTTCCCCACTAAGTGGATTTCAAACCAGTATGGTTATCATAATGACCAAGAGATTTCTATATAATGTGTTGAAGGATACCATTGACTCATAATCTCTAATAAATACGGATGACTCTCTATTAATGAAGAACCTCAAATACATATACAAGATTCTCTATATCTCATACATATCAATTATTGATTTTCAGATTTAAAGGAAAGCTCATTTTCATACTTGGTAAATTAATAAGGATTCACGAACATAACTCAAATCTTAAAGAGAGACCCGGAGTAGACAATAATTCCCCCCAAAAAGGTGTGATGACTCTGACCTCCCATCTTCTAGACAAATGCAAATTCATAAGCCACATCGATCCACAACTAATGGGAACCTACCTTTGGAAAATAGGACCATATAGATATAGAATCATTGGATGTTTCCGGTTCTACAAAAAAACCCGTTAGAAACCAATTATAATGTTTGAAACTTAAACAAACAAGGTCATCCCATTTCTAGAAGAAACACCTATACTATTGGATGAAATGAAAAAAAATGAAAAAACATCATTTCCTAATAATATCACAGTTTGTGACTATTTGAGGGATATTCTTATAGAAGTATATAAAATTGGGAATTATAACTATACTTCCACCATTACATAGTATATGGTGTTCGCTATCTGATGTCTTCACACATGTCTCACTAAGGAACAATATTTCCTTAGGTTTTCATTGAAAGTCAGCACTCTACTCTTATAGGGAATGAAAGTGATCTCCTTGAAGAAATGGAGAGGTGGACAGACGCTTGAGTCATGAATCAAGGGTGGTGGTGTGCTCCTAGCTTGGACACATTCTGTGGGATCTTGTCAAATAGCCCTAAGATGAATACCTTGTATGTACTGAAAAAGGTTCTAAATAAGGTTACCCAAAAGAAAGGTTGTTTTCCTCCATCTCTATAATCTCTATAGTAAGATACTTCATGTATCCAAGGTTCTAAACCATTATATATTAAGTATCATAGAATACAGAATAGGGTGAAGTCGATGAGTTCTAAACCCTTATATATTATATAACTAGCATCCCTTTAGAAAGGGATATGAAATGTTTTTATTCCAACTGACATTGGATTTGAGTATGAAATGTCTGATGTGCCTGATCCAATATAGAGGAATGTTTCGAATCAAGATGTGGACTTCCCTTTTTTAGAGAAACGAATAGTAAAGGGTGGGAAAAGAAAGAGAAAGAGGCAATTTATTAAGTTTTTGGAATCCAAATTGATCGTATCAGGATTATATAGACAGAGTACATGTCATTTAACACTCTTGGAACTCAATAGTGAAATCCATTAGTAATCTCCAAGAGCCAAGAAGAACTAATAAAGGAAGACAGAAAGGAATGTGGGCAATGACTATCATTGTTGATGTTGTAGGAGCTTCCAACTAGCAGGTAAGGGCAGGGTTTTTTCTGAAATGGACTCTCTAATAGGTTCTGAATGATCAAACATTAATAACTTTGGTGTATTTGGCTTCAAATCATTCTTTTAGAAATCCGTTGCATCTTTATCAGAGGTAACCACATCAACTAGTTGGATTTTCTGTCCATTCAAAGTAAAATCACCACCTCACTACTATTAGAGTGATAAAAAAAATTCCCTCATTTTCTATTCTAGTGGGGCTTCTTGAATTCAATTATTATACTTTTTCGATCCTAGGATAGTGATTTTGATTAAACTATTAAGAGCTATCAAATGAAAGAAGTTGATAATAGAAAATGGCAATTGACTCAATATTTTTTCCATCGTCTAGGGATTACTAGGAATTGAATCCAAAAACCAAAGGAATTATAGGAATCGATGAAAATCAAAAAATCGCTAAATGGGAAAAACATTTCCAAGGTCAACTCCAGTTGGAAATCCAGGATTAGAGGAACTTGTAACACCCGCATTGGTTCAACAATACAAGCCAAAACATGGTGGCTGTCTCAGATAAATTTTTCAGATGACTCAAATCCTTTATAAAAACATGCATTTGTGGATGAATAGGAGAGGGCGGCCCTATTAAATTCCATAAGCTTGCTTTCAGGATACGATCATGTATAACCGATTTGATGAATAAATGAATTTTCCCAGAGGTTAGTGAGACCTTAAACATGGGAAATTCTTTATATAAATCAGAAATAGGGGTGAATTATATAGGATCAAGTACCAGAGATCTGACCCTTTATAATGGGAAAGGAGGAAAAAATTCTTATCATTTCATATTTATATATATATTACAAGTCGGATCATGAAGACTCTAGAGATAGTGTCTAGTTAATCTGATTAGTATGAATCTCAGAGCTAGGAAAGATAGTCACGCCATATCAAGAATCCCCAGCGGAGGACAGAACAAGAGAACAGATCTGGATAAACAGTCTTGAGGGATAAGTCAGTCTATGGGGAGATCTCATTATATGGGAGGTGATACCAAGATACATAATAGGAATAGGACTCAATACATTTATCTTTATGATTGGTACCAGCTTTAAGAATGATTTGGGATCATTCATAGGGGTCTTTTTAATAGATAGTTCTTTTGCTCCGTGGTTTGATTGACCCTTGAGAATGAACTCAGTTCATAGGAAGAAAAGATATCAAAAGGTCCCCAATATAGAGGCTTTGGGTATCTTCGAGCTAGAGTTCACGAGTAGATGGAGAGAAAACACATATGATAACAACTATCCAATCATTTTGAGTGATCATGGAGCTTTTTATAAAATGAAATCCAATCATGTACCTCCCTTTTAGGTTCTTTTAGATCTGACTCTTTTTAACCCTTAAATATAAAGTAGTCGAGGATGGTTGTATCATTTAGAACATGGAAACTTCACCCTAATTGGTATTCGGTACTAAATAATATATAAGTCTTTAGAACATGACCCTAAAGTGTCGATCATTTATAACCATTTCTTATTTGTAGATATCTTCAGGTTATGGAGAAATACTCCTATCCTAGTGAGTTCCTTGGGTAGCATGATTTGAATAATAATTTCCTTCTTCTCCCACTGTGCATGACTGAATTTGTTTCCTCCACCAGCATTGAATGGTTCGGAATGTTGGGAGCCAGCGTCAGTACTCTACTCTAATAGTTCTACAATATAAATTATGCTGATGGCCTCATATTTGATATTCTTCATCTATTACCTACCATAAATGTCTTCATCTATTACATACCATGACAAAAATGCTAGACTTGTGTTGATTGATCCTTTTATCATATATGAATAGTTTCATGGTCGAGTTGAGAACATGTCAAGAAATCATCAAAAAAAAATTCACCGACTCAACAATCCCCTTCCAGTATTGTCCCGGCTACTCAACTTGTTTTTTACAATACTATGAAATCGGGCCATTGGGAATTCTAGATATAAAAATGGCATCTTGTGTCTCATCTCTCGATGATCAACCCAACCATGATCTTTGTGTTTCCTACTTACCTCAAAGTCACCAATGGTCCAAGGTCACGAACATGCCTCTCATTTTTCCAACAACAAGAGGCTAGTCAGGATGTGGTAGCAAACAATAGGATGCCAAATTGAGGTGTTTAGGTCCTTTAGCAATGGGGGGATCAAATCAGTAGGGTCTATGGAAAAATGGTCTACAAGACGGACAAAATTCATGGAATCATATGACTGGTCGTATAGGACATTTTCATGGTTGTCGATTAAAATGCACACCTTTGATTAGTGTTGTAATGATATCGTTATCTTCATTCCAGAGGGATACCACCGGCTGACTGTACTAGGATACACCTACCATAGGTATAACATCACCCTTGGTACTAGTCTATGAGCACTAACCAAGTCATATCTCCAAAAAAATTATTTAGACCTTAGTATTTAGACCATAGTATTTAAAACTCAGAAACCTAATTACTCAGGTCTAAATACTTAGGCCTAAATACTCATGTCGAAATACATTGGACACCTAGGACCTCAGAAACAAAATACTTTGGATGATTAAATTGTGTAAAGGGGAACAAAAAATAAGAAGCAATTCATATGTGGGAGAATGCAATACGTGTATGCGATTTAGTGGTCAGAGATGAAAAAAATGATATATCCTAGAAAGATGAATCCATAAAGGTAATATCATTAGGTTTTTCTCATCCTCTGGTCCACTCCGTTCACTTCAGTCCTCATTTTCCCAATGGATCAGGTGAAAGATATGAGGCTCATTCTGTTGCTTTCCCTTTGTGTTTAAGAGTCAGACCCTGCTTTTTATTCTTCTTTCTCAATCCAATCTCACATCAATCTCCTCTATTTTGGATTCTTTCTGGCCACCCGTAAAGAAATAGATGTTTTCCAACAACTGTAGTATGTATCTAAGAAGTCTAAAGACTCTCCATTGATAGAATTGTGTAAATCATGCATACATTTTGAGCCGCATATTCCCATTCCATCCATGGAATTCCTCTTATTTAATATATTGGTTGATTTGAGGAGTTGGGGGTTCAGTTTCATGGATCTCATAGCAAAAATGGTCATATGGACACTATAACTACTACGTGCTGGTCAGGGGTTTATGGAATTTATGGCACAGATGGTTTCAGAAGGCCAATGTTGGTATAATATAGTCAGACCACTATAGGCACCACTATTGGTACCAAAAAAGTGCATATAATAGTTCCTATAGTGGTCCACCTATATTCTATATAGAAGAGTGCCTAGCTAGATTATACACTATCTAGATTATATACCGAGTGGTGCAGTTGGAATTGCAGTTGTTAGGGGGAAGATGACAATAATGTTACCATGAATTACCAAGGTGTTTGGAAAATCAATTGGTATCATTTCAATGACAATAGAGTGACAGAGGCGGGTTAGAGGAATTGGAAAGACTCCTCATGCTCATGATCTGAATGACTACAAGTTTGAATCATGTACCTAAAAAGGTGATGGTGTGAGATCATCAATTCTAGTCTTGGCACCACCACAATCCGATTGGGGTTTATGGGGTTCAAGATGTGGACCTAGTTGATACCATTGGGTAAGTGGCACTATTAGAGTGTATTACTAAGGCACCCTTGCCTCTCTTATTGATTGGGTGCTATTGGACTTTGACACTGATATAGGATGATACCGACACTATTAGGGGAGTATGGACGATCATGTACTGTATGGATGGCATGGAGTTGGTGGGGTTGGAATAGAGATCAATATAGAATGATACCACAAGAACACTACTCGGTTCATAGGGTATTGAATAAAAAACATGCACCACCGGCCTTCACTGGACATTTGATCCAGTACTCTATTATACACTATATTGGAAGAGTACATGTTATCACTATATTATGAGAATACATGAGATTGACAGTTCAGTGTTCCCGGGTACTGGTGAAGGGAAGTGGGAAAGATTTGATTCAGAACCATGGTTTTTTTATTGTATGAACATTAATGCAGTGATCATGGTTTTCTAGATGGAATGGAATCGATCCACAGTATGAATTTGGGACAGGGTTGACTGGAATATATGATGATGTCTCATCAATTGGGTACCTATCGACCATTACGGGTACCTCATGACATTCCAAAGTGACCAGGTTAGTAGTGTACATGAAACATGTACTCTCTGTATATAGTTCAACATTTTTGGATGGGGTTGAAATAATGGAAATGAGGGTTCGTTGGAATGGAGATGGTCATAGTGGTTGTTCATAGGAGGCTAGGAGAGTTGTTTTTGGTTCAATACTGCTAGTACTATTTGGGGATGGTTTGCAACTCCTTTGAGTATTCAGAATATTTAAATGGAACAGACAAGGATCTCACTTTTTATATTTATCTAATTCCACAACCTGATCTACAAATGAAGATATCACATATCTTATAAGTAGACAATTTAGTCGTCCTACCAGCAAAAACACATATATGCATTCTAGTAATAGCCTCTAATGTCCCTCATTATTGGGTTATGCCTTTCTTATAATTGTAATGTGATGCAGTACTAGGGTTATTAAATCAACTGATCATGTTTATACTATGCATTGGATTATACGAGGGTTAGTTTAGTGAGCGTTGTGGAACAAATCATGCCTTTAAACTTTGGACTTGGAACCTCACCCAGTACCTGCAGGATAGTCAAACCAACACCGCCCACACCATCTCTTCTAAACTACAAATACCATACCCCTTTTTTCCACTCTCATGAGCACATTTTATATTATTCATTTTAACTTGACTGAGTAGATATTCCTTGTATAGTTATGTCAAAACAAAACAAAACAAAACAAGTAGTAGTTTGTGGAATGCTGTCGAACGGTACGGTCAGTGGGAATCAAGGTGGTGTGTCCAACTAGACAATATATGGAGAAGCCATATCCCAAGAGGCCAAGGGATGATGGGGCATCCATCACACCTTGAAAAAAATATATTACCTTTCCACTCCAACAATGCATATCTCAATGTCAGAGGGGCCAATGGCTTGTGCCATAATGGGATATCTAAGGGGTTTCACAAAGGCGGAAATGATACTAGAACATCAAATCATACAACATAGAATTCCAATACAACACTATATCTAATCTAATAGTGTTTTCAAGGTATATATTTTTTGGTATGAGTGATATGGTTTGAGTGGAGTTGGTAGAGCAATGGAGGGCATCGAGTAGAAACCAGGTGTGGAAAAAGACAGCTCTATTCGAATAGTGATTTGATTGACCATATTAGCCAACAGACATTTTCTTCCACGGGGCTCAAGAAGTCCACTCTTAGAAGTGTATATGTCCCCCACTTTACAAGGTACCTATCGGGCCTATGTCTCCTTGTCGATCAATTATTTGTACAATAATGATATGGTATGATTTAAAATGATGCTTCCCAGTAGGATATGGTAGATAGAAGAGTTGTGGGTATGGAGTTGGTGGTGCATGAGTGATACACTTCCAGTGTTCTGAGTGAATGGTTAACCTCGCTAATCAATTGATTTTGTATGTGCTATCCCTGGGAGCTAGATACGCTCAAGCATAACACAGTTTTCTCTACTACCTATATTAATGTGACACAATGGTTGGAGTGGATTTGGCGGCTTGGGCAAACTCGGCTGCCTACCGGCCCTACTTCCCCACTGTGTCTAGTCAAACAACCGTAGACTATTGATGTCGATAGCCACTCCAGCTAAAAAGTTTTGTATAATGTATGTATTATAAGGTATAATATAGGTAGTAAAACGATGACTATATATCTATAATCATTATTACTCTTCTAATAGTGTACTCACGAGTCCAGATCCATACAAGAAAAATTGGCAACTGAAATAGTGTCACGTACTCTATCTATATAGTGTATGATCATATGATTGACATAGATATGGTAGAATGGTGGTGCGGGTCATGGATTTGTGGTTCTGTTCTCACTAATGAGTTTGGTCAAGGGCGAAGTCTCATATAGAACACTGACCCTACCAATTTAATCAGAAGTCCATGGAATGGATATGGGGCCTCATTTGGCATAGTATCGTGGTGGCAGAACAACCCACTCGTACGATGAACAAGAAGGGTGGGTGTATATGTAGGATTACAAAGAATATATAAGACTATTAGAGTATATTACTTATGGCTCAGGTATGCCTTGATGATATTGGGTGATAGAGTTGGTTGTGTGTTTCCTAGGATCTGTGGTGATTGATGGCTTTGGAAGAGCTCATGGGGCCCTTCATACTACGAGTACAACTACCATTTCCATGCAATGAGTGGTAATATGAGAGTTGATGTTTCATGAATATATGAAAGATTTCCATGGAGGATATATTGGTTCCCCGACTCCACCTCCATATTCAAGAAAGGTTGAGGTTAGTGATTTGTCCACAGATTGCACTTGATCACCCACATGATTTCTAAGAGAAAAGCATATATCCCCTGGCATTGGTGATTTGATGGGTTGTCATTTGCATTGTCGATTTCACCACCAATTCAATAGTGTGAGTTGTTGTGTATTGTCTACTACCTATATTATACCAACAATATTAGAGTAGAGTACTGAAAGAATATCTAGTTCTTTGAGAGTTTGCAGTAGTGGGAATAGGAACATGGTAGTGACCCCACCTCTTGAAGCACATGTAGTACTAGAGGCATACAACAAAACAACTATTTGAGAGGTCTGGTAGGATCCCAATTCACCTAATCGATCATAATTGAAGTAGTGGATCAAAATGTGTTTTGCTCTTGTGTGTAAAATATGACCGAAGGGTAAAGCGATGAAGAAGAGTGAGGAAAGGTGAATCGCACTCGTGAATGTGGTAGGATGTTAGTACTCATATAATAGTGAGTACTCTAATCTAATAGTACTACTTGATATATAATACTGACATGTTGATGACCCAAGGTTCTAAAATATATAACCCTTTCTAAAGGGTGACCAATAAAGTTTCAAGTACCGTAGATATGATCCTTTATAAATGGAGAACTGTATAGGGTCAAGTACCATAGATCTGACCCTTTCTAAACCAAATTGGGTAAAGTAGTCAAGTTTTAAACCCTTATATATTATGGGTCACTGAATACCAAATAGGGTGAAGTAGTTGAGTTCTAAAACCTTTTAAATAATATAAGAAATTACTACTTATATCCAAGGATTCTAAAGGGTGAGTTTCTAAAAGATATAACCCTCCCAGGTTTAGGAAATACTGAAGGTTTTTTAATAGATTAGATATGAGTTGAATAGATTCACATAGGTATTGTGAAAAATATTCCAATCCGAAAATGGGTATGCCTATTTAATTCCCATAGTCCAATAAAAAAAGTATGAAACTATGGTGTGTGCTTAGGTATGATCTTTCTCATACTGCTACTTCCTGTGCTTTCTATTTTTGACTACATGACTTTATATCTATGACTTCTGACCATACTACTAGCACTAATGACATGACTTCTATCCTAACTTCCCTTTTTGACTAATGATTTTGTTCTTCTTGTATTAAAGACATTTGATCTCAATCTGGTAATTATATATATTTTCATAGGAAGGTATTCATAAGAAATGGAGCTCTTTGAAATAGGAAATAAAGTGGAATGAACTCACTATTTTGGGAAGAGGTCATCGAGTTCTTAGTTTATATAGCATCGAGTTTCCCTTTGAGAATGAGTAGGCAACACACACCATCTCCATAACTGTTCTGTATGAATAAGAAACCGAATCTACATCATCAGAACATACCCTAAATAGGGAACAATCTACAAGTTCAAATTGCTTGTGTTAATCATTTATCCTTGATACAGAATAGGACAATCATTTACGCCCACACTTAATGAAAATTTTGAACTCTATATCAGATATTTATGATCTTCTACTGTTTAACACTATCTCAAAATGATGTGTTCCAACTGGGCTATCTGATAGTTCTTATTGAATCTTGGCTATATACCATTACCTAAAGATGTAACTTCTTCCTACCAAAGGATTTTCATATGAACACTCTTAATCATATGAGGAAGGAATGATAGAATTTCATAGGTAGCCCAGTTAACCAGCTTTTAAAATGGGAATTCCTTCAATAAACGAATGGAAGAGACATTATCTCACATTTTCAATATAAGAACCACCCTCGTTACATTCTAGAAAAGAAATAACTGAAAATGGAAGAACCAATAAGGGTATCACCAAATTTCATTATCTTTATTTTCAAACAAGATAAGATGGAAACACTACCCCAAGCACTCGATCTCGATTTTGATGTCTAGAAAGGTCACTAATAGGTACTGCTTTTCGGAAGGGAGACTAAAGGTTTTTCCTTGATGAAGTTGTTATAGTATTTCATTCAAGAATAAATGTCAATATAATCCATTTCATTTCAAGTATTCACTAATAGATGGAACTAATTAAAGAACTAAGAGTTTATAAATTGTTGTCTTCTATCCACCCTTGCTCAAACTCTGATACAACACTGAATTTGTTTTAGACATTCAGTTTATGGTTGAAGTAGATCAGACTGACAGGAGGGATTATGTTTTCCTCCCAATCGGTCAGACTGAGTCTTGTGATGGATGGAATGAAAAAAATTTACCTCTAAATTGTATTTATTCGATTATACATTATACTAGAATCTATATATGAAAATTACCCGAATCTAATATAATAGTATTTAGTAATTACTATGTCATGAACTATCCCCTGGGGATCATATCATGACAACCCCAAGTCCTCCTTCCATAAGCCAGGGCCTGGCGACTAGCACCAAAGGCGTAAATCCCTGTAAATAGGAAGGCATTGCCTTTATAAATCGTAAACACACACAACCAGTGTACATGAGGAAGCAATCACTAAGTAACAACCAAAAAAAGAGTACTGAATGTAATGGGGGCTGGAATACAAGCCCAACTGTAAAGTACATCTACATCTGAAAACAAGTACAACTGAAAAAGGGACAAACAACTGAATGGTGGAACCAGCTTTAGGATCGTCATCTGGGTTCCTACCTTAAGAGTAGGTATAGAAGGCCACATTAGCACACCACGTCTGTCAGACTCCATCGTGTATTGATATGTCATAAGGTCCTACTCCGGGTACCATCTAGTCTTAGCACACTCGGCCTCCGTCAGCGTTGTTCGTCGTCTACATCCAACATAATGGGGTGCAGGCATAGCCCGTGTAGGGGTGAGTATAACGATACACAGTAGGGACCCTAAGACCCTCAATGTCTCACAAAATCCAACAAGGATAATGCACAGTAATGAGTTCAATGTTTAGCCATTACTTTGTTATATTCTCATACATATACCTAAGTTACCAATCACAGTCCAGCTCCAAAACTCGAGCCCAAGCATAACCCATTCCACAAAGGAAGCAAAGTCAATCATCTTTATGATTATATCTAAAAGACAAGACTCATCTCACACAGGTATAAAATACAACAAGAGGGGAAGAGATGATTAGATGTAGCCTCTGAATCATCTCCTATGTCGAACCCACATAGGATCTTGGAACAATATCAGCATTTGTGAACCCACATAGGATCCTGGTACAGAAGTCATCAATGTCGAACCCACGTAGGATCCCGGTAAAGAAGTCACCGCTGTCAAACCCACGGAGGATCCTGGTACAGAAGTCACTGTTGTCGAACCCACGGAGGATCCTGGAACAGAAGTCATCGCTATCGAACCCACAGATGATCCCGGTATAGTATCATCGCTTTCGAACCCACGGAGGATCCTGGTACAATAGTAGGTCCACGTAGAATCTTATCATCTCAATCGCAGCCAGCACTAGGGTTTCTGCACACAGCACGCTCGATTTCGGGAGGGTCCGCTCCTTGAGCCAAGGGTCGATACATAAACTATAACTATGTCTCGATATGATGTATCACGTAGTTCCATCTCAACAAAAGGAACCCAACTCAACAGACGACACGTCAATCGGACTCCCGGTCTAGGAGTTATTAGCATTTTAGTCCCAGGGGCCTGATTGGATTCGTACTTGATCCAGCCTTATCGTACCCCATCTAAATCCAACTCTCTAGTGGGGTATAATCAATTGGGTTTTCTTTCTCCACGATTTCTAGCGCTGCTGAAGGTTCGTTAAACGGATGTCGGGTGCTAATAATATGGCCAAAAGAGCACAAATGGGTCTTAGTGGGTCCGGGTCTGGTCCGACCCAGCCTTGGCTGACCCGGTTTGGGTCGGCCCGGCCCACTGGGTGGCCCAGCAGGCCGCGAGGGCCGCGAGGGGCTGCGAGGCCGCAGAGGGTGTCACGAGGCCGCAGGGCGGCTCGGCCGCGGAGGGTGTCGTGAGGTCCACGGGGCGGCTCGGTCGCGGAGGGTGCCACGAAGGCTGCAAGGTACTCGACCGTGGAGCAGCTCAGCCGCGGAGGTCGGAGTGCGAAGAGAGGAGGCTACGGGTGTCATGGATTCCATAGTGTGTGGGTGCCGCGGAGCGGCGAAGAGCAGACAGCAGTGTCGTGGGCAGCGCGGACAGTCGTGGGGCAGTTCAGCGAGGCCTCGGGGCGACACGGCAAGCTGCGGGTGGTGGTGACGCCGGGCGGCGTGGACAGCCACGGGGCGGCTCGATAGGGTCGTCGCGGCGAGGCTGTGGGTTGACACAACAGGCTATAGGTGGCGGGGACCGTGGGGCGGCATCGTCTCCTTCGTCTATTGCGATGAACATGCAAAAGAAACAGAATGGCGGAGGGTTCGGGCCATGTTTGTTTTGCCCGCACACTCAATGTTAGAGCGGTAGCAAGTGTCTCAAAAAGAACACGAATCTCGAATCTTCAAACATTAAAATTTCATACTAATCGTGGATCTTCTTGTTTAGGTTGATCCGCGTTTTCTGTGCTTTTCAAGAATGAGGAATTTCATCAAGATAATTCAATAATTCAATAATAACCCCCTACCTCGATTTCGGTGATAAACAACTGAGTCGCAGAAAAGGCGGCGTTGATTTGTCGTTGACGTCAGAACAAAGTAAGAATTCTAGGAAAGAAGCATCGCTGGTGTTGGGTGACGCTTCCCTTTCTTTCCCTAGTTGAGGAAGGAAAAAGACGGCATTCTTCGCGTTCTTCGCATTCTTCGAGTTCTTCGGGGGAGAGTTCTACAAAAGCTCCTCCTCTCCTTAATTCTCCCAACCCAAATTTATGCCAACCCCTAAAAATAATAATAATACACATCTTATTATAGTGTTGTCATAATGAATTCAAATTAATTAAAAAGGGTTTTGATTAGTAAAGGGGAGTTGGCCCTTTAATGAGGGAAGTCCAAGAGCCTTCCCCACTTAAAGAGAGTTACATGGGGGATTATGCTCGTGTAGGTCCCAACTAATAATATCCTCCCAAGGGAGCTTATGTGTAGGTGGGACCCACCTCCAACCTCCCCCTGCAGGATTAAACCACCACTCAAATAAAAATATGTCACACATATTTTTATTTAATTTATTTAGAACCCCAAAAATAAACATCCAATCATGATAAAACGAAATTACAGTAAAGGTCTCCTTAAACAAATATCGGCATTGCAAGTTCAACGGTGTCCTCGGATTTCAATTCCAAGCACCCGTTGAAAATTTACAAAATCCCGCTTGTACCTTTACTGAATGTACTCGTAAAAAACATCAGAAATTGATTCTGGGCACACCAGGCCTCGGAATCAAGCACCGTCAATTTTCGTGGAGTCGTAAATTTTCCATGTATTTAAGAAAAAAAATTTCCACAAAAATTATATGTCTTTACATTCTCTCCACCTTAGGGATTTACATCCCTGTATGATATAACTCAAAATAAGGTAACAAATGGGGGTACTGAGCAAACATCTGAGCCTCCCGCTCCCATGTGCACTCCTGAAGTTCCTGTGCTGCCAGCGAACACGCACAAAGATATTGATTGTCCACGTAGGACCTGCTACTATAGATCCTCAATCTCCACTGGAAACTTGATGAAAGATGCCTTGTCATCAATGTCCAGCTCCCCATGGTCGATGATGTGGTATGGGTCGTGCACGTATCTCCTCAGCTGAGATATGTGGAAAATGTTGTGCATCTGGTGCAACTGATGTGGAAGGGCTATGCGGTAAGCCACCTTGCCTACTCTATTGAGGACCTAGAAAGGTCTGATGAATTTTGAAGATAACATTCCACCTCGGCCAAATCTCCGTAGACCCCATCGTGGTGAGACCCTTAGGAAGATGTGGTCTCCATCCTCGAACTCCAGAGGTCTCCTTATCCTATCAGTATACGACTTCTGTCTTCTCTATGCAGTCTTCATCCGCTCCTAAATGATCTGCACCTTCTTAGTGGTAGCATGCACCATCTCTGGCCCTACAAGTGCTGACTCCCCTGGGTTAGTCTAGCATAGAGGAAATTTTCACGGTCAGCATTATAATGCCTTGTAAGGTTCCATCCCGATGGTGTAGTGGTAGCTGTTGTTATATGCAAACTCTACCAAGGGTTTGTGATCCTCTGAGCTGTGAACAAAGTTGAGGATGCATGAACGGAACATGTCCTCAAGAGTCTGAATGGTCTCCTTAGTCTGACCATCCATCTTAGGATAGAAGGCGGTGCTCAAGAGAAGGTGTGTCCCGAAAGCCTCATGCAACCCCTTCCATAGCCGGGAAGTGAAACGAACATCTTGATCGAAGATGATCGTCGATGGTACACCATGAAGCCGTACGATCTCCTGTATGAAGAGGTGTCCAAAGCTCTCTATTGAACCCTACTCTCTAGTTAGTAGTAAGTGGGCCGACTTTGTGAGTCAGTCGACAATAACCTAGATATATTTGTTTCCTCTGGATGTACGTTGATGTCTCATCACGAAGTCCATGGATATACCATTCCACATCCACTCCAAGACCTCTAAGGGCTGAACCTAGCCTTTTGGTACCTATTGCTCTGCCTTCACTTGCTAACAAGTGAGGAATCGTGAAACAAACTCTGCTACATCCTTATTAATTTTTGGCCACCAGTGTTTTCATCGGAGGTCCTGATAAATCTTTTCCACTCCAGGATATTCCGCTAAAGAAGATGTGTGGAACTCCTGAAACACTTCCTCCTGAAGTGCAACCGGTACCATGGTATGTCCTCTAAAGAGAATTACATGCTCCCCACCTTTGGAAAATCCATAAAGTGCATGTCTTGTGGATATCTAAGCATGCCGAGCCTTGTAATCATCATCACCATGTTTTTCCTCCCTGACTCACTAAAAAAGTGGAGGAGTGACTATGAGAGACTGCAGAACGGGTGATCCATCTCTATCCACAAAGGATATATGCAATGTGGCTAGCTTCTCCATCACCTCTCCTAGTAGCTGAATGCCCGATATCCATTTGAGAGCATATAATACAACATTCACCTTCCCAGGAGTATAAACTATCTCGAAGTCATAGTCCTGGAGAAACTCAAGCCAATGCCACTGTCTCAGGTCCTGGTCCTTCTGAGAGAAGACACACCTGAGACTATTGAGATTAGAGTAAACTGTAAACCGTTCACTCAACAAACTATGGGTGGGACTATCCAATTGTAAGAACTCAACTACACCCTTCTTCTCCTATGTTCTACAAGAGCTTCAAAGATTTATTCTTTGCCGAAAAGTGAAATCCGGTCTCATCCCCTTGATGAACCATGCCCATTGCCTATTATAGTCAATCCTGACATGAATAGTAAAAATTCATGCCATGGACGAAATCATAAGGCCTTGATGCTACTACCAAGAGATCCAAACATCACTCTCGCCTACAAGGGTTGAGTCACACTGTCAGCATTAGTGTGCGGTCATTGGGTCTCCTCCAGTTGGAATCTCAAATGTGAGGTTCAAGTCAATGGTTTTTAACCAGATCTTCTTACTATTAACCCCACAAAAAGGCAGGAAGGAAAACGTTACAAGTAAATGTGTTTTTATTACTGTAGCTCAAAATACAAAGACACAAAGAAACCATAAACAATGATATCAATGAAGCTAGAAGCATCATGAACAATGGCCTCTATGCCTGGAACTAGTCCCTCTCTTTTCCACCTGCTTACAGAGCTCCATGGTCGTATGATTTAGCTACCTGTAGATGTGCTCTCCCTTGTCCACCTATTCCATGTGATCGGAGTGGACCTCTTAGTGGTTGTGGTGGTGGTAGGGCCTCGATACGTCATCCACTACCTACTACTCGGCCAGCTTCTCTGCCACGTCTGCCTGCTCTCGAAGGACCACCACGGTCAAACCTTGACTCTGCCTGGTATTTCCCACTATTGTCTGCTGCTCATCTGATGGGTAGGTTGGGATGTTTCGAGACATGTGACACTACTCCCCACATTCATAGCACTGCCTACTCCTCGTATGGCTGGATCTATCTCGTGTTCCCTACACAACCGAACATGTATCCTGGGGTCTCCCACCTGATGGGATGGTCCACTTGGACCTCTACGACGTTTGTCTACTACCTGTTGGAGAAGACTTCGCTATGTGTCGACTAGTAGTGGGTCTCACTACTGATGACTTATCAGAAAAGAAACTCTCTACTATGAGGGCTCTATCTAACACCCCCGCTTGTGCCGGGATGTTGAGGGAGATCATCAAGGATCTAATATCTCACATGTGCCCCTTCTAGAAAGTCTCGGCACTGAAGAATGGGTCTCGTACCAAATCTGTGGAGTACCGCGAGAGGTCAGTGAAACTCACTGAGTATTGAGCTACCATCATACTACCCTACTGTAGATGCAGTAACTCATGTATCTACACCGCACAAAGGGTGGATAGAACAAACTCTGACTGGAAGAGACTCTTGAACTCTCTCTGGATTAAATATGGCTCTTCATGCTCCTGGAGCATCAGGCACCACCATCTTCCTACTGCTGTATGCAGGAGACTCACAGAAAGGATCACCATGAGGTTGGATCGTGTCCCTACCAATCTAAAAACTCTTATAACATCCTCCATCAAATCCTCAGCTGCATGTGTGTCCATTTTTTCACGGAACCAGGGAGACCTCTGGCGCATGAACTCACGCAACGCACTAAGACAACGTGCACTCTATGCGGCTAGAGCTAGTGGTATCAGTGGCCCAGTGGGTAGTGGTACCACTGGTACTTCCACTGTGATGGGGCCCAACACCGAGGCCTCATCGCTCGGTGGGCTACCATCTCGTACGAAACTCGGAACCCTAGCTGGCTGCCTTCATGGGGCCATCCTGAAAGAAACAAGTGTGCCACAGTTAAAACTGTATACCTGGTGAGCAGACTCAAAGTAATCACAAAGAAAACATTTCAATGGAAACACACATGAAATCAGTGTTTTCGTGTAATGATTCAGAAATTAGAATTCAATGTCCTAGTGTATGGATACGTCGGCCGCTGCACAAACACCAATTTCCCTAAACTGATAACCACACCCAATAAAATTAGCACTATTTCTGTTAAAAGAATCAGAGTCCAAGTTCGGTAGTAGAACCGAATCCTCTGATACTAATTTTTCACGACCTGTCCCTCGGGGCCCATATCGTGACTACCCCAATCCCGCCTTCCAAAGACTAGTGGCTGGAAACTATCAACAAAGGTGTAAATACATAAGACTGAGAAGGCATTGACTTTATAAATCATAAACACACAAAACCAGTGTACATGCAGAAGCAATCGCTATGTAAAAACTGAAACAAGTGTACTGAAAGTAAAGGGGGGTGAAATAAAATCCCAACGGTAAAGTACAAGTATAACTGAAACCCTGTACAACTGAAAAAGGGAAAATAGCTAAAAGGTGGAAGCAGCTCTAGGATCTTCATCCGGGTTCCTACCTGAAGGGTAGGTATAGAAGGACACCTTAGCACATCACTTCCTCTAGACTCCACCGTGTACTGATATGTCGTAACGTCCTCCTCCATATACCATCCAGTCCTAGCGCTCTTGGACTCTGTTAGCACTGTCCATCGTCTGCATCCAGGACAATGGGGTGAGGGCATAGCTTGTGCATGGGTGATTATAATGATACTCAGTAGGAACCCTGAGACCCTCAAGGTCTCACAAAATCCAACAAGTATAAACCACAAGGATGATTTCAATGGATATCCATTACATAGTTATATCACATACATATACCTAAGTTATCAAGTGACCCATCTCAATCATGAGGTAATCACAAAAGTAAGATACAATTATGAAGTATCAACTATCCCTACTTAGGTGTATTCCCATAAATATACCTAAGTTACCAATGACAGTCTGGCTCCAACACTCTATCCCAAGCACAACCCATTCCTCAAAGGAATTAAAGTTAATTAAATTCATGATTACAACTGAAATACAAGACTCATCTTCCACAGGTATTCAACACAAGAAGAGGCATAGAGATGTTTAGATGTAGCCTCCGAATCATCTCCTCTCTGGAACCCATTTAGGATCCTGGAACAATATCCGCACTGTCGATCCCATGTAGGATCCTGGTATTGATGTCATCACTGTTTAACCCATATAGGATACCGGTAAAAATGTCACCACTGTCAAAACCACGGAGGATCCCTGTACAAAAGTCACCGTTGTTGAACCGACGGATGATCCTGGTAAAAAAGTCATCGTTATCGAACCCACGGAGGATCCTGGTATAGTATCATCACTGTTGAACCCACGGAGGATTCGGGTATAGTAGTAGGTCCACGTAGGATCCTATCATCTCAGTCGTAGCTAGCACTAGGGTTTCCACACATAGCACGCTCGATTCTGAGAGGGTCAGCTTCTCCAACCGAGTGTTGATAAATCAACTATCACGAGGTCTCTAGTTGATGTATCGCATAGTTCCATCTAATAAAAAAAACTCAATGCAATATATGACACGTCAATCGGACACCCGGTCTGAGAGTTATTATCCTTTTAGTCCTAGGGGCCAAATTGGATTTGTACTCTATCCAACCTGACTGTACCCCATCTCAATCCAAATCTCTAGTAGGGTATACTCAAATGGGCCATCTCGCTCCAAGATTTCCAGCACCACTGACAGTTCTTCAAACTATTGTCAGGTGCCGAAGTTAAGGCCAAAAGTGCGTAAATGGGTCGTAGTGGGTCCGGGTCTAGTCTGACCCAGTCGGACCTACCCGTCCCGGCCCGCTGGGCGGTCCGGCAGGCCGCGAGGGCCGCACGGGGCGGCTCGGCCATGGAGGGTGTCAAGAAGGCTGTGGGGCGGCTCAGCCGCGGAGGGTTTCGTAAAGGCCCCGGAGCCTGGAGCGTAGAGCGTGGAGGCTGTAGGTTTTTCAGAGGCCATGGTGCACAGGTGCCACGGAGGATGTGGGTGCCATGGATGGTGGTGCCGCAGGGTGGTGCGAATAGCCACTGTGTGGCTCGGCAAGGACGTGGGGTGGCATGACAAACCACAGGCGGTGGTGTTGCGGGGCGGTGCGGACAGTCGCGGGGTGGCTCGGTCGGGGAGGCACGGCGAGGCCACAGGGTGGCGTAATAGTCTGCAGGCAGTGGGGGCCACAGGGTGGCATTGTGTCCTTCTTCGCCTTTGTCTACTTCGTGCATTGTAAATAACATGCCAAAAAAATATAATGACATAGGGGTCGGGCCATGTTTGTTTGGCCCGCACACTCTGTGTTAGAGTAATAGAAAGACGCCAAACAAGAACAAGAATCAAGAATCGTCAAACATTACAATTTCATACGAATCGTGGATCAACTCATTTCAGTTGATCTGCGTTGTCCATGCTTTTCAGGAATGAGTAATTTCATTTAGAGAATTCAACAAAACAATAATAACCTCATACCTCTATTTCGGTGATCGACGACGGAGTCGCAGAAATGGCAGTGTTGATTCCTTGTTGACATCGAAAAGAAGGAAAAAAGTGTGGAAAGTAGTATCTCTAGTGTTGGGTGATGCTTCCCTTTCTTTCCTTGATTGAGGAAGGAAGAAGATGGCGTTCTTCGCGTTCTTCACATTCTTCGCGTTCTTCGCTGGAGAGTTCCCCAAAAGCTCATCCCCTCTTTAATTCTCCCAACCCAAGTTTATGCCAACCCCCACATTAATAATTTTAGACATCTTATTATTGTTTTGGAATAATGAATTCAAAATAATTCAAAAGGGTTTTAATTAATAAATGGGAGTTTGCACTTTAATAAGGTAAGTCCAAGAGCCTTCTCCCACTTAAAGAGAGTTACATGGGGGTTTAAGCTCGTGTGGGTCCAACCTAATAATATCCTCCCAAGGGAGCTTATGTGAGGGTGGGACCCACCTCCATCCTCTACATAGAAGATTAAACAACCACTCAAATAAAAATATGTAACACATACTTTTATTTAATTTATTTAGAATCCCCAAAAATTAACTTCCAATCACGATAAAACGCAACTACGGTAAAGGTCTCCTTAAGAAAATACCGGCATTGCGAGTTCAATGGTGTCCTCATATTTGAATTCTGAGCACAATTTCAATAGTTATAAAATCCCACTCATACGTTTACTAAACATACATGTAGAAGACATCAGAAACTAATTCAGGGCACAACTGGCCTCGGAATCAAGCACCGTCAATTTTCACGAACTCGTAAAATTCCAATGTATTTAAGAAAAACTTTTCCATGTAAATTCCATGTCATTACATACTATCTATTGAATTTTTGATGGCCCAAATGATTTTCAATGTTTGTTCTTTCTAGATAGGGGTTGATCCTTGACCATCTTCCAAAGTTAGAAATTATCGACTAATAGAAGTGACCGAGCAACCCGATGCCATTATAGAAAGGATTTCATTCCTTTTGTAGATAATTAGGTGTCATTTGATAGTAGGAAATGTAATAATCCATAAGCAATCCTACATTCAGTAATATTTTAATAACTAATAGGGATATGAAACCGAAGAGTACTGACATTGATCGACATCAAAGGTAAGTGACTAAGCGGGCTATGACCTACCTTGATAGGCGGCTTGATGAGAAAATTAACATTGAGGCTGCTACATTGTAACTACTAATTGAGTATCACTTCATCTCCATGAATGTTAGAGTCTGACTAGTTTTTGCTGAACTCCTCTATATCATTGGTCTTTCATTCAGTCTTGAGAGTACATACTACTTCAATGGATTCATCCTTGTTTCCACTTTTCTCACGAGAGGTCCTAACCCTTTAGAACCATTATATATAAGTTGAAGATACAAATATATAAGGGCTTATAACCTAGTTTCTTTTTTCAAATGTGGATTTTATATAGATGAATAGAAGAATTTTCACTCTTATCCCTGTGGACAATTCTAGTCTGCTCTTTGCTTAGTTGTGCTTTCTTCCTTTGGACTGTATATATTATTCACCTCCCACCGCATGGAAACAACAAGATTACATGACCTTCTAGTGTACTTCTGTGAAGGATTCAATCTATGATTATTTCTGTTACCTTAATAGAGATATAGTTTATGTCCCATTATCACTACGGGTAGGGTTTCTAAGATAGATTTTGGGCTTTCATAAAATAAAAAAAAACAATGATGTGTGAGTTCATCTTTTTCAAATGGTTTAATGAATAAGTATTTAGGTTTTTTTGTTTAGATCACCCATACCTAGTGTATCGATTAACTAATGACCATAATAGCTTCTTATTGTTAGGGAAAAATGATAATTAATTCCCCCTTTCTAGCTAGGGATTCTCGTCCCAAACAATATGGTAAATACATTCTTTTATCTCTTCTTCGAATCACACTTTCACCTTATGTTGTCTTACTATTCGAGTCCAGTTGTAAGTATGTTGTTAGTGACCTAAACCTTCATTTTATATTGCCGAGAAATGCGCCTAATATTTCTCTATCTTAGCTCCTAGAGGGTTATTGGTCATTTACGAGGAGGTGGATCTAAGCACGCTTTACCACAGTTCAAGGATCGAAATATTATTAGGTCCTATTCCTACGTGTTAAAAATATTGTGCCATCGTTAGAGAGATTCCCTTCATAACTGGACTTGGATCCTTTCTATCTCTTTCATTCATCTTATTCTTTACACTAGTAGGTTAAGCAAGCGCATCATCATTCCACAACAAAATGAACGATCTCAGCGCAAAAAAAATATTTTATGTGATTCACCTGAGAAAGGTAATAAAAAAGATAAGGGTATTTGTCGCAATTGATTAATTTGTACAAAATTTTACTTATCTCAACAATGAATCAAATTCACTGGCAGTAGTTCCATCTTTTTACACTGGTGAACTAATTTCAGTAGAACATTAGTTATTTTATTCGTTGCTCTACCAACATCTAGAAAATAGGTACAATTAGAATCATCGAGCGAAAGTAGATTGGGAAAATAAAATACTAAGAATGGTTTCAATCATGTTCTAATTTAACTATCCTTTCCTTCTCTGTGTAATGAATTTATGTTCATTAGATGATGAAATAGGGAATTCTGATCTTTTTCCTTTTAGGCTATAAGGTAGGTGTGAATGAAAGTGTTAGAAGATCTGGCCAAAGAAGGTGAGGGACATGTAGAGGTTCCCTTGGTTCGATTCCTTAATTAAAAGGTTGAATTGGGATTATTTCTACACGTCTTGTCGAAAATACCTGAGAAGACATTAGGGTTGGGTTTACCGAAATGCACCCTAACATTGTACCTTTTCTATAATGGTTCAGTGAGTAAGTAGATGAGAAGAGAACATAATTAAGATCCTAGATTTACAAGATCGCTGATGGTTGAAGAGAGCTCCAACAGTCCAAGAGGCCATGGAATTGAAAAACCCAGCATGGATGACTCTAGGATGAAAGGCCAACGAAGATCATATGTGGCCAATTTTGATAAATAATCTTTTCTTACAGTGGAGGATGTGTAATGATCATGCATATAATATGGCCTGATATAGATCAATGGCACTGAAAATGCTACGTGGCTAAAAACATTTACAGGAGCTTATAGTGAAGCGTTAAATGGGGGGTGGGGTGTGATGAGAATCTTCTATAAACATAGTATCCTCGATAATGATGCAGAGTGAATTTCAATTCTCCAGGTATTTAATTTATTTTTAGAACCCCTAAATTAAAGAGTAAAGGTCTCACCCAAAACCATATAGACCCTTTTAGTGTCAAATAACTTCCAAAGCAAGGGGTGCCTTCTTTCATCTGATTACGGACCAAGAATCCATTGCGCTTCAACTATGTCTCTTACCTCTCAAAATATCAAAAGTGGAATAGTTGGATATAGTAAAAAAATTTCTTAAATTGATTTTCCATTATAAGCGTGCAATCCAATTGATTAATGTTTTCACACCTAGGAGTAAAATGACTGATTTTTAGCGAGTTTCGGTAGACTCCTATGAGTGGAATTAGTCTTTAATAAAAATTCATGGGGTTGATAAACTAAGTTATGGGAAAGTTGGATACTCTTAATGGAATTGAGGGTGTGAGCCAAAAACATATGATAACTATGATCATAAAAAAATGGTCTACTCAAGGAGTGTGATGTCTGTAGAGCTTAAGAACATTGGTTTTACTACTAGGAAGTTTTATTGATTAGCTAGAGTGAGTCCTCTTTCGATCGAATATACTTTCTTATTCACTAGGGTCCCTATCCCCAGAATCATAAAGAAGGTAGAATATGTATCCATAAGATCTTCCTTATTCCCCATAGTCGTACGAAAAGGACAAGGCCTTCTAATAAGTAAGGTACTATTCTAATAATAGTCCACACTTTTAGAAGAGTACCTAAAGTTCTATTTAATATCCGTATATGTTAGTCGGGAACTAATTTTTTTGATAGAAATAAGAAAGGAGTGATGTTCATACCTATTTGTAGGGAGTTTTTGTTGCAAAATCAAGTTCCATCTATTTTGGTATCTAATTGGAATAATATTAAGATGCAAGTGTTAAATATGATTAAAGATGACCTAGTATACAAGACTATAGCTAGATATGCTTCTATTCAGCTAAAAATACAATAACTGAAGATCATGGTTGGATATTTGTCAACATCTGGGTGATTTCTAGAATAGGTTTCAATTTTTCCATCACGGGAAGCATGTAAGAATGAATTAGAGATCAATTCCATAACCGAATGTGGAAGTCGTTGATGAAAAAAGAGTTATATGTTGAACAATGTAATGGTGTTTTTTGTAGAAGCCTAAGGGGTAGCACTATAGGTAAAGAACCATTTTGGACATAATTTTATTTTATTATTCCGACACAGTTGGCATGGTCTTTTTCAGAGAAGTTTTTTCTTGTAGTGACCGATGATTATGTAGATTTTATTTAAAAAGATTGAAAGGATTCAAAGTGTCCCATAGGGAAAAAACTTTTATCCAATTGATTTATTCATTACTACTACATAAATCACTAAATTAAAAAAAAACATTCTTTACTTGATCTTGATATTTCAATGCATTATGATAACTACATGATTTTTGAAACTAGAAAAAATCATCTAATATGGATAAGGTAATTTAGGCTGAAATTGGAATAAAACAGTAGATGGAAGAGCCTGTAAATACTTTATTTTTCTTCTAATCTCTCCAGTCCCTGAGTATGGTCTCCCAAACAATGAGTAATTTATTTCCATTTTGCACCATTTGTAGAATCCTCTCCCGGCACCATATTCTATTGTCTGTTACACGCAACTAGTCTCTTATGATGGCAGGGTTTGATGGGCACAGTTGTCTCCAAAAGGCTGTTATGAGTCTCCGACAATCATGCAGGTCATTCTCTATGTGCTTTATTTTCTCTCCAACTCGATCGATGCTTTCTAAAGTATCCATAGTTCATCTACTCATATAGAGTAGGAATACGATCAAAAAAAATATTTTCTTTTAGAAAAAAAAGATTATCAAGCCTATATTTATAGAGTTTAGTGTAATCCCACCATGCGGCATGAATTTGATTGTAGGAACAATTATTAATATTTTTTCACATTTGAGTACTGTCATGTATCTGTTATGTACAAACAAACTACCACGTGAAGAAACATGACCCCCAATAACAAATCTTGTGTGAACAAATGATCTTTTCCCAACCAGCTTTAGTAGTTCTACATAATCAATCACTATGATGTTAGTAGTTCCGTTGGCAGACCGTTTCATGTTTGTTGTATAACGAGAGTAGGGTACCTATTTATTCTCATAATATGACATGAAAAGTGATACATATGAAATGAGATGGTATCTCTTTTAAATAATGTGATAGTTCCTTGATTGAGCCATGAGGAGAAGGTTAACATGGTTGAGTACACTTATTTCATATAATAGCTAAACCATAGAGTAGTAATAGTAGTTGGCATAGTCTAAATCTCCCTCGACATCTATTCATAGTTTATATAGGCATATATAAGATATGAATTATAATCATTTGTAAATATAAACATGGAATCTCATGCATTTTTTCACTCCTTTCATATGCATGATGAGATAGAGGGATTCTTGGTAAATCAATGATGAGGGATAACATGATTAAGACTAAAATAACCATAATTAGATACTAGGTACTTCAATTTAATAGACATGAGTGGATAGGATGATGTTGGACAATCAGGGAAGGCGAATAACTTAGGATTATACAGTAATCAGGTGACAATTAGTTTAGAGATATTCCTTTCCTCCCATGTCGAGCTAACTAGGCTTCTAGGCCTATGCAATTATGTTGACTAACCATGGATAAGTCTGATTCCCACAACATAAATAAAATGGGGGAGACTGAAATATGCTCATCTGATCTAGCTCTAACTTTAGCGCCTATAGATACTCTAGTAGCTTCGTAAAGATTAGATATTTTGGAATAAGAGATTGGAACCCAAACAGGGATTGAGTTTAGTTCCTCTTCTTCCTTGTAAGAGGTTACGTTCTCTTATTTTTTAATAAATACATAACTCTTATTTATATATATATATATTGTTTTCTATCTAGTTATCCTCAAGGCATGAATGTGCCTACTCAAGATTCTCTGAATCAATATACTACAGATAACAACCAATTGTGGAACACACAATAAAACCAAGCACATTATTTTTCGATAATTGAATTGAGCCTAGAGTTTTTTGGTAATATAAGCTAAGATAGTGAAATGAATCACAAAAAAATGTGTTCATCCACCACTTAAGATAATATAATAATAATATGCTACACTCAAAAGTTTAGATTGATTTACTACTTATATTGCTCTAAATGGTATAACTAATTCGAATCTTTCAAAAGACTGTCTTTAAAAAGACCTTAAAAAGTATAGTGAAATTGTTAATAAGAAATATTGGAGCATTAAGAACATATTTGGTAAGAGTAATAGAGATATCTACAAATTAATATAAATAAATGAAGCTAATTATGAAAAATCAATGTGAAACTTTCTAAAGGAAAAGACAGGATGAGTACTCTTCTAATAGTGAGAAACCATGTTAGAGAGTATTCCTCGCTAAAATTTTTTGATAGAAGATGTTTCAGTCATCCAAAGAAATGAAAAAGATGTACTTGTTTTCATGCTCTCAGTCTTCTGGGCTTGGGAATTATGTGCTATGAATTCTTTGAATCGAACAAGCTTCATGTATCTTCCACGTGAGATCATAGAGCTATAAAGCACTCTGAATAGGAAATCATATTAAGGAAGAACTATATTACCCACACTCTATAAATATTCACATAAAATAGAATAATTCCAATATTGATTTCATCTGTTGCAACCAATATCTAGGAGCACTATGACAACTAAAATTATTTAATGTCTTATCAATGTTTATCAAACAAGCTAGGCCATGAGAAAAAGAGGATTCATTACAGAAGAAGGTGGAAGGTATGGTAACAAGAACTAGAAAACATTCCACAAGGTTCTAATTGATATTACATCATAGGGTTATGTTATTTTTGATCTGACCCTTTCTAAGGGTAACAATTGGATTGATCTTCTTATTTAAGGATTTTTCTACCTCACATGTTTCAGGCGATCCGGATTGCACTACTGCGGCTTAACAATCTTTTATTCACATATGCTACGTTGAAACAACTTGGAGGGGAACTAATCCCTTAGAAGTTGCATGAGCACTTCAACCAAAGAATGTAGGACATAGCTAAATAAAAGGAGAATTACTCTAATCCATGATGGAACAAAAATCAGGGGTAGGAACCAACAAGAAAAGACCAGTAGCCAAAAGACAAGAATCATCATAGAAAGGAAATAATGTTCATATGAACACAACCAGATCCCTATCTATAAGAGATTTCCCACAATTATAGAACATGTACATACAATTCATACCATCTCAGTCCCTTATTCGACCTCCGCAACAAGTTACATAAAATAATTATAAAGCAGTTCTACCTCCAAGTTATCTTTTTTCCCTGTTGTTATAGCATTAAAACCCCACAGCCAGAGAGAATGCACAAGGCTACCCTCATACTACTTCTAAACCACACACAAAAAATCAGTTCCTTTCCAATTTCCTTATCTCAGCTTCTCCCCAAACTATTAGCAGATATGTTGGTCACATCCATACCTTCGCAGACCACCGACAGTCCTGAATGCAAGATACTATAATCCAAATTTCTGATGTGAGTATAACATGGGATCCTATGGGTGCTGGACCGATTGATACTTCATTTGAAAACATAGGGTCCTTGATAAAAAGTTGTTGAGGTTTGATACCTCAATATAAAAGCCAATTGTGATATAGAATCCACTTCCTACTCATGGGTGTAGTGCTGTTGGTCCTTCTATTATTTAAATCTGTTACAAGGAATGAGATTTTGAATCCTCTTAAATCATCACAACTCCATGGACCATTATTTTTTTATGGTTGCATGATGATGAACTATTTCTAGAATTACCCATGATAACCTCCAGTAATTGTTGGGTATCAATGTGAAAAGGACAAGCCTTTGGAAATAAAAAAAAATATGAGTGTTCATCTATAGCTAAGTGGACTGTCAAAAGTATAGAATGTCACATTTTGTTGTCCTCGGAAAACGAATAATCTAAAATTATATATTTGTAGGATTATTAAGCATCCCACATCTAGTGCGATGTCTGTAACTGCTTGAACTATGGCCAATCCACACAAGATGTAGAGTTTTAATTTGAAGAGGAATAGAAACTTAGGTAAATAAAGAATGAAACTAGTGACCCTAAAGTTATCCTTTTAGGAGGACCTCTGAGAAAAGATGAATACTACATACTGTATTCCAAAAAAGAAGCCTCACCTCCAGCTGATATTTCTGAGATACCTAATATGAATTGGATTGCTCCTGAAAAGAATTATCTTAATAAAGAAAAATCCAATCAGATCATTAAGACGGAGTTTGACTCTTCCCAGTCAATTGTGGAGGCTATGGAAAACCTACAATTAAAAAATGGAGATGTTAGTGGAGTTCAATGGAGTAGACCAACTCTCAGAAGGATCACCTTGTACATCGAAAAAGGCTTATTATTTCCGGAAACATTATTTTAATTCCCAATGTGTCTTTCCTTAGTCGTAAGTAGGTATCATCCCACATAATGTCGAATTCATGATACGTAGTTTAAGTTACGTAGTTAGCTTCACCCCTTTAAAATAGTCTCTCTTAGATGAAGACCATAACATCACTCATATCTCTTAAGGATTGTAATATTCATTTCTTGTGAGTTCTATATTTCTCCTTTAGGGTCCAAAGGAGATAGGATGAAAGGAAACACATTATATCTAGATAACTCTTTTCATATAGATAGGGGCATGCTAGATAGAAATTATCTTTCTTAATATGGAAACAAACCAAGTCGCTCATCTTTGACCCTACTATTATGATTTTGAGTACTAACGCTTTTGGACAAGACAGGGCAAAGCTTGTTCTACCAGACTTTGACATTCCTCACTCTTTTCCTCTCCCAGGAAATGCTGCATGTTGTCTATTCCCCACCCACATTTCCCATTCTCAAAAAATAGCTTCTATTGTTATTTTTTTAAAACTTATTTGGTTTATTAGGAACGTCATGATAGAGTTCGGTTCATATGTACCATTGGTGTTAGAATTCCAGATTTTTTCTTGTTCTCTTTCTATCTAATTCCAGTTTTGATATTAATCTATGATGATCCGAACTAAATAACTTGAAAAATATAGCTAGATCTAAACCTACTAAGTGTGAAATTTCATTGACCAGAGAGTGAGGAAACTACCTTATTTATCTTCTTCTATATGTCAGTAACCTAACACATTTTTATCTCCCTTTAGTAATTTTCCTTTTCTGAAATTACCATTGGGGAGCCGCAGTGGGACTACTATTGATTTTGACATTACTAAGTTAACCCTTTTTATTTTTTCAATAATAATTTTTATGAGGCACTGATAAAACCTTCGTCGTATGGTCAGAAAGGGTTTTTTCTTGTATTGTATCGGACATAGACTATGTACTTCTTGTTTCCTATCTGAGCAGAGTTGTGTCACGGTAGCTCTTCTTGAATGTCTATATTATGTTCTATGACAGCTTAATCGCTTACTACTAGTTAGAGTTTCTGCTACTTAATATATAAGGTGATATATAAATCTCCTACTTATTTATTTATATGTTTATAAAGGTTTATGAATGAATCTTTCAATTTCTATGTTGGGATGACTATACAACTTGATGTAACACTACCAACATCTTCATATCATTCTATCTATTCAAGTGAACGAATTAGTCTCCACTAACACAAATACAAATCTACCCAACCCTCACCGATGTTCCATTCTAAATGAATTCATCTTGTCAACACCATATTAAGATGTCCTCTTCCTGTTCTATAGAAGACTTCCCGAACCCAAAATATCTGGATTACCTTCTTTGGAAGAAGCTATCCAATTATGTTTTTTTATCAATTCCAATTTTTTTTCTAGATCACAAAGAAAATATGAAATTAATCTATTATAAGTATCCTTTCTATCTATTTCATTCTCCTTATGACCCTTAATAATTAAGGTACTCATCCCTATTCTACCCTCTAACACAATTCTAACTAAGAGATTGCACTCACTCAGTTAGATCTTCAGAATGACATAAGTTGGATTACTCACATTCAATCAGTGTGAAAGGAAGCTCATTAGTCATAGTCCAAATAGTCAAACAATGCAGTAGACATGCAGTGAAAGAAGTTCAAACATGCTATTAGTCAAACAGAGAGAGTAATAAGAGCGGGTAAAGCCATGCAAAGTGGATGGTCATAGATCAGGTGGTATTTATCAACAAAGATATGGAATTAAGGAATGGTAGTTGTAGATTACCAGTTTTTTCCTATAGATGAGTAATGGTATGCTAGCTCATTAGTTACAAAAGCTAAAATACTTGCATTAGTGTTAGTAGCATGATAGTTAAAATCAAGTATATGCACTAATGCCACAAGCTGAAAGCCAATACTAACAACTAAAAGTAGATATCCAAGCTACTGAGGTAGATAAGACTAGGAAGGCTAGATATTAGGCTCATTAAAGTAGTAATGTTATATTACTAACTATAATAATGGTAAATAAAGTGTCTGAAGAAGAGCTAAAACTAGTCTAGTAAGTTCGAACATGCCAGTATTATCTGAAAAAAGAAAGGAACCTATAACAACATTATCAGATTATAGTATTTATTATAAGAATAGAGGTATTTTTCTGTCATATGAGAGTTTATTAAGGGAGATTTATTACACTCTTTACACAAAATAGCCTTACAAAACACCACTTCCATTTCTATTTTATTAAATGAAGCTTAATGATAAATAAGGAAGCAGTAGTCCACAGTTATTAGGTTCTTTTAGATCTAAACCTTTTTAAACCGAATATGGTGAATTGTATAAGTTTCAAACACATATATATTAAGTATCACCTTTAGGGTGAACTATAAAGGGTCAATTACAATAGTTCTTTCCCTTTCTAACCCTTAGTTATAAATTAGCCTAAAAAAGGAACATGTTTTTATTCCAACTATAGCCAATTACTAACCACGTAATCCCCTTTACATTGAGGATTTTATGAAACAAAATAGTGCTCTACCCTAACGAGTAAGACTCCTTAGGTTTAGAAATGATAATTTCATTACCTATATAAATAAATAGTCTAATGGAGGGTTATAGATTTATGGTACTCTTTTTAGGAATCAATGACTGTCTTCTGATCTCAGATGGGATCGAGAATGGACCAACTAGTAATACGGAAGCTCAAAGTAGTACAAAAGAAATATAGCTGTAGAATTGAAACAAACTTTTCATAATTGGTTAATACACTGGTTAAATTCAATGATTGAAATGTTTCCCAACAAAATAAGTAATAAGATGGATCAGCAGCCTCAAAGTAGATTGAAGGTTATGAATTTGATGGCCAGTTCACTGTAACAACAGATAGCCTTGAAAGCATATCACATGAGGGACCCCAATGTTTCTCTAGTAGAGTATATAGAGGCACGAGAATGGCGTCTATGAAGAAAGGAACTCTGTCTATATAGTAAATTACACTATGTAGAAGAGTACTTGAGACTAGCCTGAGGCCATGCTAATGAATTGAGAAAGCTATCATGAGTTGATTTGGATGGCGGACTTCGACTGGGCTTTGTTTTGTCCATTCAATTGGCTAGTATGTATTTCTCCTTTTTCTTAGTTTTTTATTGACCTCCCTTTGATTCCCCCAATTCGTAATAGGGTCAACCTACTAGAGAAATCAAGTCCATCTATTTCCTTGGCTTCCCTTGCCCCCAGTTTGTGGTTTGGAAGTCAATAAAGACTTAGACCAAGCAGATAGAATGAATATCACCAATATTAGAAAATATTAGTGTCACTTCATTCCTCTGTATCAAAAGAGAGACATTGGCATTCCAAACTAATCCCTCCCTAGGGGTTCGATAAAATGACTGAAAACAGGTACAACAACCACTTTCAAGCCCCATCGAATCTTGATGAATGAAAACTATGAGTCCACCCTCGTTTTCTTTTTGGTTTCCACTTCCCCATGTTGGTTGACTTAGTGCTCCGGATTTGGGACTTCTTGAGAGAATCCAAATTACACTATGAAAAATAGGAGAATCTATTGTTGCTTGGATGCTTGTATGACATATATATTGTTATTGTTTGAACACTTGAATTCACCAAAAAAGCAGCTGTCAGCACCGATGACAAAAAAGCAATTTCATTCTGATCAGGTTGGGGTTGGACCACTATTAGAAAATAATAGGCCAATCTCTCTTTAATCATTCGACTATATGTAGATAGATATTGACTGTGAATCCCTCTCATACTGGTTTAAGAACTCCTACCCCCCCTATGGACTCTAAACCCTACAATTTTCTGGAACGGATGAGGGAGCATATGTTCTACTCCATGCTCACCCCCTATACATCATTATGAACATCCAAACGAGGTTATTATACTCACAAAACAACTTGCATATCGCCCAAGGTAAGAGTGTTTGACAAGAAAGGAGGGTGACTTCTAGTGTAAATTCCTTTTTATTATATTCATCTGATGATGATGATCAACCATTATTCTTCTGCATTTTTTGTATAAAGGGTGTAATGACCCACATTTTGAACCGGACTAAAACCTGAAAGAATTTGAAATTTTTCCATTACATAACAGGTTTTTTTTAGAACCATGATTCAGAATTGAATTCCGAGAGTTGAAACCTTTCAAAATGTCATTTTGGGATGTGTGAGAAGGTCTGTTAGGTTTCTCGGGTTTCTCGACAAGGTTCGGAAGCGCCAGACCCAAGCCTTTAAAGAGTTGTAGAGGGTGCATGGATGGCGCACGGTTTGACTAGACTGTGTGGCCTGAACCGTGTGGCCTAAATCAGGTGGGTAGTGGCTTGTGCACGGGCTATGCATGGTTTCCGAAACCATGCGCCTAGCCCGTTCAGCAGGTGTCTTGGAGGTAGTGGACTCCTAACAGATTACGCACGGTTTTCCAAACCGTGCAGGTCAAATCATTCAGTTGCGTGTGTTTAATAATTGGATTAAAATTAAAATTAAAATAAAATAATTAAAACGTAAATCTAAACACTCTCCCTCACCATTACTCAACCCCCATGACAGACATGTAGGGTCACCCATGAGCCGTGCATGACACTCCACCCATGGAATCCTCCTATTTCTTCATTTTGTCCCACCAATTTCCTTCAGTTCCTTCTTCGAATCTCCGAGGTAATGTTCTCTCCCTCCTCTCCTCTTGCTTTCCGGCCAGATTTTGGCCTATCCATCGACCCGTGGGATTCGAATGAATCCTAGGTATTCGGGGTTTCTTGATTCCTGTTTTTCCTTCATTCTAGGGTTGTGCCAAGGTTGTCTCGGGACCTTCGGGTTCAAGTTTGGGTATCCTCCACTAAAGGTGAGGTGGATTCGGGTGGTTTTGGTTGCTAGCTTCGGATCGAGGTGAGGTTTTTGTTATGAATTTGGTTTCGTGGTACCTAGAATGGTTTCTTTAAGTGTTTTAAGGTTCTTTGTATTTATCTGTTAGTGCATTGAAGGTTTTGGTATGGTTTCGAGTCACCAATGTCTAGGAGACTCTCTTGTGCATTAATAGATATGTACATATATGTATGTAGGATCCACTGTTACACGTATATTCATCCATGGCAGTGCGTATACGTGTATGAGGCTAGGTGTGCCTATGTATATATATGAAAAGTGCATGTGAATGTGAGTGGAGACTAGTGTATTGATATAAGCACATGTTTAAGGATCCCCTTGCACGTATTCATGGGCCATGTGAATATGTAAATAGGGTCTAGGATTCCTTGCATGTGTGTGAAGGTGCACATTCTCAGTGGGGGAGCAGCAGCGACTCTTAGTTAGAAAGAAAAAAGAGCCGGAGCAGACGGATGGATCCACCTGGTGGTAGGATCCCTCTCCTTGCCCTTTAATTTTAAGTAAATTAATAGTGAGTTAAATATTTCACTACCTTAGAATTTTAATTTTTCAAGTTTAGTTCTGATGAAATGCTTCTGTCAAAATCATGTGAATTGTAGGAATAAGAAAAAAGAGGTAGTTTGGTCACTAAACTAATGATTTAATAATAAAACCCCTCGTTCATAGGTGTTTTGTCTTCAAGACAAAAGTAGGATGTAGACTTACATTCTTTCCTACTCTATTTGTCTTGGTTCCATTCTCAAACTTTGACATCATGTTTGGTGCGCAGCTTTTCTTGATACAACCTTCAAAAATGTTCCTAAATGGCTGGCCCCTTAGTGATCTGACACTAGTTTCCATAAGCACCTAACTAATTCTGGAATAACATGTAATTGTAATTGCCCTTGAGATAAGGGGGTTAAATGAATTTGATTAGAATGGGTTAAATGAGATGGTGGAAACTAAGTGAAATGACAATGACGCTTGTATTATTAATCGTCCTGTCAGATTTGGGAAACTAGATGCAATGACCCTCATGTGGATCCTTTGCCCAATTTTCCATGTTTAGGAAAATTGGAACAAGTGACTTTGAATAAATAATGTGCACTAAATGACATGGTTTCATGGGTTGGGTTGTGAATTTGATATGGTTAATTGGAGCGCATAAGAGGTAATTCCTTATGTGTTTTTTGATAGGTATAAATGATGGTTTAACTGAATTTCACACTAGAGAGGGTTAGAGAATGACCCTGGTGTTTGTTGTTATGAATGTAAGTGAGTACTATAATTTATTATGGATAAATGTGAATTTGATACGTTTACTTGAAATGCATAAGAGGTACTGCCTTATGAATTGTATTATAAAACTAATGGCGAATGTGTATGTTTATGGATGGGAGGCATTCATAAACCATGCCATATTCTGTTTATGTTTATGGATGGTAGGAATTCATAACCCATTCTATATTTAGTGTATGTTTATGGATGGGATGAATTCATACCCCATGACATCTACATTGAATGATTAAGGATGGGATCCATACATACCCCATGCCATCTTATTTTGAGTATGGGTGGGAGGCATGTCTATCACAAGATAGATGTGATATATATACATGTATGTAAGGGAGGCATTAATACCCCTTTCAAGACGACTTATAGGGACGAGAGACATTCCTACCTTGTGCCCGCTATTTCTCTATTGATAGAAGAGAGGCATTCGTAACCCTTGCCATTTGACCTATTGGGAAGAGAGGCATTCCTGCCTCGTGCCTGTCATTCCTTATTAATGAGTGGGAGGAATTCTTACCCCACACCATCTATGATCTAAATGAATTTAAATATATATATGTTGACATGATCAGGTTACATTACCGGAAAAGATCCAAAGCTGGTATAACCATCAGGTGTCCCTTAGGAACCTGGACGAGTTTTATTTACTTATATAATTCTCTTACTTATTTCTCCATACTTGCTCACTATTTAATTATCATATACTATCTAGATTGTGTTTGACACTGGTGGTTCCGGCCTACTGAGATATATATCTCACACCCTACTCGGGCTGCCATTGCACTGGGGTACCCGAGTAGACCTTCAATCTTGCAGGACCTAGGTTGTGTGTTGTGGTATTTGTACCTGAGGAGTTAGGATAAAAGGAGCAAGCGAGAGCATGGGATGCTCAGGGGATCGCCGTCGGGCTTTGCTATCCTTTCTTTTTGTATTGTTTTTAAAACATGTTGTATTGATTTCTACTTTCATAACTGTATCATCATCTGTATATGCATGCACTGTAAAGTTGTGTTTTCCGCCTTTTATAAAATGGTTATTACATGTCTTTTGCTTCTTCCTTTCAATTATTTACTACTTCTGTTATTGAATATTATTTACTCTAATAATACTGATGTGTTACTCTGATATGAGGGTATAGTGTCCCCACTATCACCTCCCGAGACCCTCGCTTCTAGTGGGTAGCCTCTGGCATACATGGAGATGCGCTTGAGGCCATGTGACATACCTGTCCAGCCACTGGTTCGTTGGTAAGTCGGGTCGGGACATTACAAATTGGTATCAGAGGCAGGTTTCTTTTCTTTTGACTCACTTTTTTGGTTTGGTAGACCAGAGATTAGTAATGTGTCGACGCTTGGCTAATAACCGTGCTTGGGACTAATCACCCCACGTATGGGTAATGACTAAGTGGCCATGGCGGGGAATTATTTTTCGTGTTTTTTTCTATTAAATTAGATATGGTTTCACCTTGAGTGACTTTTGTATTTTCTACTCCTTATGGTTTAGGAAAATCATAGAATTTTACCCTTGGCCTGATACGGCGAGAAAGATGCATTACATGCATCATATTAGGCACATGGGAAATTAACATGCCATACATAGTGCCATTCCATGTAGTTGCATTAGTAATTGCCTACTGATCTGATTTTGTGCCTTGATTTATATTCCATGATTCTATGATATAACATGTTCTGTGTTTACTGCTTGTGAGAACATTCTAGTTATGTTTTAACATGTGAATGTTTTCATGGGATAAAATAGATTGGTTGCGATTATGAAGGGAGACGGTTTTCAGTTTTACGATGTATGGGTGCCTTATAGTTGTGAAAAAGGTAACATGTGTAATCAGACATTTGAAAAAGACTATTAAAAACATAAAATTCTAAGTGAGTTAGTTTTAATTAAAAAGGGATGCCAAATTCCAATCTATAAAGTGTATGGGAGATTTATAGGATGGTAGTTGGCCACCCATATTGCTGGACTATTGTGTATGACCATGTTAAATTTGGAATTAAGTTTTTTCATGATTAATGGGAAAAAAAATTCAATCCATGAATTGTATGGGCACTTTCAAAATTAGGAGAGGGAAACCCATGTAGAATGTAATGGCCATGAGGTGTCTTGAAATGGTTTAAAATGTAAGAATTTTTTTGTTTAATCTGAAATGAATTTGGTGAATGTCTAAGTGCAACTGGACCTAAGTAGGTCAGTTGGGAAGTTTTATATGAGATAACCTGGTTGGGGTGATTGAAATTTTAAAAGGAATTGAGTAACTACTTTGGGGTTTCATTATGAAGAACAATAGATGGATAGAATGGGACCCTAGTAGGTCACCCTTTTGTTTAAATGGTTTTGTTTTGCACTGTTGGTTGTTAAAGACAAGATGTCTTTGAGTGTTTAATGTTTTAAAAGGTATTTTTTGTGAAACATTCCTGTTAACATTGGTGTCAATTTGAAACTATGAAATGGTAAAGATTAAACGAGATTAAATGTTAAGGGCTTGGTAATGGAACCCGTGGTGGTGCGTTGAAACCCTAGTGTAAGGGGTAGCTTTGAGATTCTTGTCGAGTTCCCTTGGATCGAGACCGTAGGTGTTTCCGTAGGAGTTAATTTCTTAGTGGTGGGTTGATGCTTGGATTTTGAGCCTATTGACCTTGTTTCAGTAGTTGTTGGGTTTTGACTTTCGTTGTGGAGTGTCTATACTAGCACACTTATTCTCGTCTAGGTTATCACCTTTCCCTTCGGCGACTAGGACACTCCTAATGTTGGGAGCGTGTCGTGTAGAATCGGGCAAATGTGTCCTTTTCATGTTGAATTAATTCTTCTTGGAATTCATTTGGAAATGGGTTAGTCGTGTCTGAATGCATGTGAGACATGCGAGTTTAAAATGTGTGGATGCGTCGGTAGGTGAAGCTATGTTCCTTCCTTGAAGTCGACAAGTTGGGGTTCGACCGTTCTTCCTTCCAGTGGTCTGGTATGATTAACAGGATTCTGTCCAAACCTCTTAGTGTAATCTGTTTAGCGACGATCTAGTCCCCTATCTTGTCCTCGTTCTAGATGCACTAAGAGAGCGTCAGTCTTATCTGTGCTAATGCTTTTAAGTCGTTGGGCTTGATCAGATGGTTCTCTTCCGGCTTTGCACGCAGGATGTGTGGATTCTTGTATGGTTTGATCATGGAAACGTCATCAGAATTTGGGTGTATTCATCGGTGAATGTGTTTGTGTTAAACGTAAGGTGCCTTGGTGTAACACCGCAAACTTCCACGGTACACTTCTCTTTCAATAATGCAATAGGTTGCATTGTACGTAAGTTCAGGATTCTAACACACCACGACCAATCAAAGTAGCTGTTATGAATAGTAATACCCACTTTTTTAAATTATTTAAATTTTATATTTCAAAATGGACTTTTTTTTGGATCCGGGATATCGAAATTAGCCTAAGTTGAATTTTTGGTATTTTTCTGAGAACGTCCAATTTTCGATGAATAGTAAAAAATTACTTAAAAATAACTTTTTAATCAAAATTACTTATAGTGATAAGTTATTCTATTGAGTTGTTTTAATGTATAATTATAATATATTATTACCATTTATTCCAATGGTGGTCATTGAATTAATTTCACTTTGAAATTGGACATAAACAAGTGTCAATCTTTTGATATATATTGTTTCTTAAAAACACGCTATTTGTTTTGACTACGGGAATTAATTATAAAATTAATTAATGAAACTTATATGTAATGAATTTAGTAAAATTAACATCATTATTGAATTCCTAATATCAAATATATCTTCGAGTGAATTTTTGTTAATTTTCTAAAAAACTTCATTTTTTGATGAATAGTGAAACCACTAAGTAGTAGTTAAAAAACTGACTTTTTCGTTAAACTAAACATTACCGCTTCTGTGAATTGAATTTCAAAAATCCGACATATATGGTTGTCATTAGTATGTAAAAGTTGGTTCAATGAGTTGAAAATAATTTTTTGGTGAATAGTAACTTTTGAGTTTTGTTAACCGCAATTAAAGGTAATTAGTGTAATTTAATGTAAAAAAGATATTATAAAAATATAAAAACACCCTGACACATGTGCTACCCTTATTGGTTGAGTCATGGACAACCATGAAAATCCATGAGTCAATTTTTGGGACCCCACGGAGCCACTTGGTAAGATAATGACATTAATACCTTTTATTTAAAATAAATATAAAAAGGTCACAATCATGTATTATTTTACTAAAACAATTTATACAATGGGTTATTCAAGTAATATTTTCGACTATAAATATTCATTTGAAGTCTAATAAGATTTCCTAAATCATGGTAATTTTTTTATAATTTTTAGACATCATATATATAAAATAATTAATGACACAATGATGATGGAGTGTTGAGGTCATTAATGAATAAATTAAATAAATAAGAAGATAAAGTTTAAAAAAAATATCCAACACTTGTCCAATTCCTATTGGATGATTTTATTTAGAACATGGGCTACCTTATCATCGACTTTATTTATTTTTGGATCTTTATAAACCGAATGTCAGTTTATAAAAAAATAATAGTTTCAAGATTTCCAAAAGATCTCCTCCTCTACATTATAAAAAGACCCCACTTCCTATCAATATCTCACACTTTTCAAGCCTTTTGGATCATCAAAACTCTACTAAAATAAGCTCCCAATATCCATATATTCATCCTAGAAGCCTGAACTTAGGCATAAAGCTCATCCAGAAACCCTTGTGGTTCAAACCAAGAGGAGTTACCCGATTTAAAGGTAATGTATCCCCTTATGTCCATTTGATTTATTTTTCTTCTCTAACCCCATAAAATATTTTTATTCCTTTCTTTTTTAACAGCACCAGTATCTTCAATATACTAGGATTTTTTTATCAGAATGATTTTATTTACACTTACACACACTCCCGTATAATGGTTAAAGAACATAATGTTTATGTGGGTGGTGATTTACTGCCTCAGAAAATGATGATTGTTCAATCTTCATTTAACACCTCTCATGGTGGCCTTTAAGATGTCACTATATTTATATATGATATATAGTATGTTTATTTTATCCTTATTCTTCTATATTTTTTATTTATGTCATGCCTTTATGATTTCCATTATGGGTAAATGCGATAATTTCATTTTAGAAAGTACGAACTACCGCCCCCTCAAAGTGATTTGAATCATTAATTCCATATGTGGGATTTATAAAGGATGGAGTTAATGATATTATATTTGATAATATTCTGGAATTATAATATTCCTTTATATCATTATGATTTCATTCTATTAAATACAAAATATAAATGAAAGTAGCGTTCATGCATACGTACGGCTTACCGTCTCCATGAACGGTGCATGTCATTTCTTATCTCTAAATGTTATGTAATATTATAAATGCATGTATATACTGGATATATATGATATATATGATATCTACATCATTAATATAATTCTGGAGATAATGGATATTTTACCACATAATCAACTTGTAATTATTAGATGTTTATTTTTTACTCAAATACCAAGGATCGACAAAATGACCGTTATTAAATTAAATGATTACATAATTTTAATAACATGGTAATAAGAGATATGAAATGAATAATGAACTTCAAAAATGTTATTATCAAAACATAAATTAACTATAGTTTATTATTCAGGAGATTAAAGAATGATCGAGTCAAGTCGGACACGATGTAAGGGACATCGTCTCAATATCCTATAGTTGAGTCATATTTTGTTTTATACCCAACATTCTTTTATAAGGTGTATAAACCCATTTTACTTTTCATTTTATTCAAAAGCAATCTTTTTATATGAAGTGTTTTACTAAACAAAAAAAGGAATTTTTTGTCTTACATATTCGGCGACAACGACTTCTCCACCATCGTGACCATTATTTGAGTTTCGGCTTCCTCTACAAGCCATAAAATTTTTTAAATGAAAAATAAATACCATGTTTTACTTATCTTTTATTTTTGTATTGAAAATGGCTTTGATAATATTTTTATTATATAAATGTGTTGTATTGATATCTTGTGATTGAAATGTGGAAATGTTATGTTTCCTTTATGCATGTTTTATGTCTTACGATAATGTTATGATTCTTGAGAATTGTTTATGAATGATTAAACCTTTAATATAAAGAATTAATTGGACTTAGTAAGTGACGGGTGGATCCCTCTATAGATCCTCGATGCATTGGTTGGTCTCATGAGACAAACTAGTGTCTTGGCACAAGGCCTTGACAAAATCATATTTGTAGTCTTCGCACAAGGCCTTGACTATATGGTTATGATAGTCTGACATTATGAATTCCATTATTATGAATTTGGTTATTGATATTGCATATGATTATTCTACTAGTGGAATATCCATGTGAATAAGTAAATTACATTATTTCATTTTATTTTTTTTCATATTATGTTGATGGTCATGTTTAAAAGGATTTTTCTTTAGTTATATATTTCCTTAAATGTTGATGCATATTTATAAAATTTTCTGCTGTTTTGTTATAATTACTGAGCATCTGATCTCACCCCTTTCGATGTTTTATTTTTCCCGGGATGTGAAGAAATATTTTATGACTTACCTATAGGGATTTTCTGGGGGAATATGAGTGTGGAATATAGAGACTTTGTTGTTGTAGTTTTTTACTTTATGATGTAATGTAAGACTAATGAATGTATCTACTGTTTCCAATGATACTAAACTAATAGTTCATTCGATATATGATCTTCTGTGATCATGACAATGTTATTTAATAATGCACCGACTTTGGGTAACTAGGGTCAGAGCGTTACAGTTGGTTTCAGAGACAATTTAGTACTAACCTTGGAAGCTAGATTTAGATAAACTCTGATTAGAGCACATAGCCCTAAGATAGTCATTGACGATTAGTATAGAAAAACATCCTAGACTTTTTGTAAAGTATATATTTGGTGTATTTTCTGAGAAATACATCCCTATCTGGATACGAGCTGGTTGAGGCGGCTCTGGAACAGATATACCTAGGAGTGAAAACTCTGACAAGGAGTTTCGGGTTTGACCCAGGGTAGCCTGGTACACGACAACGGGCCTTGATACACTCTTGGTTACAACACTCATGAGAGATATGCATAGGATAATTCATGATTTCATTAAAAACCATTATTATGGGTTTATAAGTATATACTTCCTCAAAGAAAACATTTTTATGATTATGGATTATATCCATAAATTGTTCAATTTATGTTAAGTGTTTTGCATGTTTGTTATTATATATTTCAATTCATAAACTAATCTAGTTTATGACATTGTTTAGAAATGGCTCCTAGTGGAAGGAATGGAAACTGTATCAATGAATTCACTCTGTGTAAGGATTTCCCTCCTGATAATGATAATTATAGTGGATCTAGTGATAAAACTGGTGCTGATCATCTTATCAACTTACTGGGACAACTCACTTAGGTTATGAATAATAATATTACTCGTATGGAGCACCCATATCCCCAACTTGGAGTATCAATGTTATACCGCTTCATGAGGAAAAACCCACCAACATTTAATGGGGGTACAAATCCATTAGTAGTTGGGAAATGAATAAATTCCCTAGAGAAAATATTTCAGGCTTTAGGGAGTAGTGAAAGGGAAAAAGATGTCATGGCAGTTTACCGCCTCCCTAGAGATGCTGATCAATGGTGGTCATTGATTCAAAATACAAAGGATGATGGAGAAGTATGGAATGTGGGAGTTTAAAGAGTTTTTATTAGAAAAATACATTCCTTCTGACCATCGAGCGGATATGGAAAGACAATTTCTGAGTCTGAGGAAAAATGAGGATGAGATTGTTGCAAAGATTGAGTCTAACTTTACAAGGATAGTGAGGCATGATGCAGATAATATATGAAACCCAAGAAGTAATATTGTTCGTTTCTTTGATTGGTTAAAACCATTTCTCCATCGATCTTTAGTATCACAATTCTTCTCATCTAATGAAGATATTGTCTCATGTTCTATCATGACAGAAAAGGAATTCTCTATGTCTTATGACAACATTGTAAAGAAAGAGAAGAAGATAATGGTAGAACAAGAGACAGATAATTGGAAAAAGGGAAAGAAGGATTTTCCATTATGTGATAATTGTGGGAATAAACACTGTGGTACTTGTCGAAAAGGAATGGTATTTTGTTACAAATGTGGAGAAAAAGGTCACCAGACTCGTGATTGCAAGGGAAAGAAAGAGGCTGTCAATGTTGAATGCTACAATTGTAGAGAAATGGGGTATTATGAAAATGAATTTCCTAAGCACCATGTAAACATACCTTAGAAAAGGACATGGGAGAAAGGCCAAGCTTATTCTGTTACTACAGATGATGTTGAATAATTAATGTATTTGCATTTTTGGACTCATGGATTATATTCTGCTTATAAGAATAATTTGATATATATAAGGATTGTAATGCAGTACTTGTTATTTCATTAAGGTTTTAATATGATGAAGGTAATCATATTTTTAGTATGTGACAATACGAATTATTACATTGTTTGGGGAATCTGATGTTACAATTTATTTTGGAATTTAGAAACCTTTTAAAGAGAGAGTTTGGACAGAAGTATTTTGGATAACTATAAACTTTTTAATGGATTAAGTTGAACTTTGAATAGTATTTCTTAAGATTCAAACATTTCTCATGATTATTTTTTGAATATTATAATTATATATTTTTAGATAAAGGACATCCTTCAGGTCGGGAGATCACCCATCACATCAGACAAAGCTGCAGGAATCGGACCCACAACCATAGTGCGACAGGCCTTTATTACCTACCACTAGCCTACAGGATGTCCCTGGTTATTACAAAATATTTTTCCCCATGGAATGTGTTAATATTTGGAACCTTAAACGATTAGGATAAATATAAAATTTTTGATTTCTATTGTCTTTTTGAGTGAAAGATGAGTTTGTGAAGGATGAGATTCTACTTGTCAAGTATATATATATATATATCTCTTATTCAATGAAAAAATTAATTCTTCAACTTTAGGGAAGGGATATTAAAACAAAAATTTGTTATCCTAATACCTTATGATATTTTCATCATAGAATAATGGCTTTGAGGCCCTCAATTTGTGATTGATAACCTCAACCACTCCTAATAAATATTTATGTTTATACTCTAATTACGCATCTATAATTTCTACCAATGTTCTCCTATTCAAACCCCTAATTTGGTTGTGACTTTCTCATTTCTCTTTCCCTCTTACTAAGTCTAAATTTTATTAACCCTATTTATGATATGGGTTCTCCACAAAGGGATCTTATATTTTCAACCTTTCATTTTCAAAGAACAATTTCAAATTGTGAGGACGCAATTTATTGAAGTAGGGGAGAATGTAACACCCCAAACTTCCACAGTACACTTCGCTTTCAATAATGCAATAGCTTGCATTATACGTATATTCGAGATTCTAACACAACATGACCAATCAAAGTAGACGTTATGAATAGTAATACCGAGCTTTTGAAATTCTATAAATTTTCTATTTCAAAAAGGGCTTAATTTTTTGATTTGGGATATCTAAATTAGCCTATTTGAATTTTTTGTTTTTTCTGAGAAAATCTAATTTTCAATGAATTGTAAAAAAATTACTTTAAAATGAATCTTTTAATAATAATAACTTATAGTGATAAATTATACTATTGAGTGGTTTTAAAGTATAATAGGAATATATTTTTACCATTTATTCAAATGGTGGTCATTGGAATTAATTTCACTTTGAAATTAGACATAAACAAGTGTCAATCTTTTGATAGATATTGTTTTCTAAAAACACACATTCTGTTTTGACAATGAGAATTAATTATAAAATTAATTAATGCAACTTATATGTTATGAATTTGGTAAAATGGAAATCATTTTTGAATTCGTAATATCAAATATATCTTATGGTTAATTTTTGGTAATTTTCTAGAAAACTTCATTTTTTGATGAATTGTGAAACCACTAAGTGGTAGTTAAAATACTGAATTGTTCATTAAATGAAACATTACCACTTCTGTGAATTGAATTTCAAAAATCCTACATACATGGTTGTCATTAGTAATTAAAATATTGTTCAATGAGTTGAAAATAATTTTTTGGTGAATAGTATCTTTTGAGTTTTGTTAACCATGATTAAAGGTAATTACAGTAATCTAAGGTAAAAAATATATTATAAAAATATAAACATATCTTGACACATGTCCTAACCTTATTTTATGAGTCATGGCCGACCATTAAAATCCATGAGTAAATTTTTGGGACCCCATGGAGCAACATGGGTAAGATAATGACATTAATACATTTTATTTAAATTAAAAATAAAAATGTCACAAACATGTATTGTTTTACTAAAACAATTTTTACAAGGGGTTATACAAGCTATCATTTCGACTATAAATATTAATTATAAAGATAAAAATATTTCCTATAACATGGTAATTGTTTTATAATTTTTATACATTGAATAAATAAAATTATTTATGACACAACGATGATACTGTGTTTACATCATTAATGAATAAATTAAATAAATAAGAATATAAAGTTTAAAAAAATATCCAAAACTTGTCAAATACCTATTTAATGATTTTATTTCTACCATGGGCCTTCTTATAATATACTTTAATTATTTTTGGAGCTTTATAAACCGAATTTAATTTTATTAAAAAATAATAGTTTCAAGATTTCGAAAAGAGCCCCTCCTCTCCCTTACAAAAATACCCCACTTCCTACCAAACTCTCACACTTCTCAAGCCCTTTGTCTCACCAAAACTCTACTCAAATAATCTCCCAAGATCCCTCTCTTCAACCTATAATCCTTAACTTATGATGAAATCTCTTCATGAAACCATTTTGGTTCAAACCAAGAGGAATTACCTGATTTAAAGGTAATGTCTCCCGTTATGTCCTTTTGTTTTATTTTGCTTCTCTAACCGCCTAAAATATTTTTATTCCTTTATTTTGTAACAAAAAAAGAATATTAAATATACTATGATTTTTTTATGAGAATTATTTGATTTACACTTACACACACACCCGTCTAATGGTTAAAGAACTTATTGTTTCTTTGGTTGGCGAATTACTTCCTCATGAAATGATGATTGTTCAATATTCTATTAACACCTCTCATAGTGGCCATTAAGATGTCACTATATTTATATATGATATATATTATGTTTATTTTATCCTTATGCTTCTTTATTTTTCATTTATTTCATACCTTTATGATTTCCGTTATGGGTAAACACGATAATTTCATTTTAGAAAGTGCGGACTACCGCCCCCTCAAAGTGATTTGAATCGTTAATGTCATATGTGGGACGTATAAAGGATGGAGTTAATGATATTATATATGATATTATACAGGAATTATAATATACCATTATATCATTATGATTTCATTCCATTAAATATAAAATAGAAATGAAAGTAGCGTTCATGAGTATGTACGACTTAACGTCTCCATGAACAGTGCATTTCATTTCTTACCTCTAAATGTTATGTAATATTAGAAATTCATGTATATATAGGATATATATGATAAATATGATATATAAATCATGAATATAATTCTTTAGATAATGGATATTTTACCACATAAACAACTTGTAATTATAAGAAGTTAATTTTTGACTCAAGTACCAAGGATTGACAAAACAACTGTTATTAAATTAAATGATTAAATAATGTTCATAACATGGTAATAAGTGATATAAAAGGAATAATTAACCTAAAAGAGAATATTAATAAAATATAAATTAACTATAGATTATTATTCAGGATATTAAAGAATGATTGATTCAAGTCGGACATGAGGTAAGGGACTTTGTCTCAATCTCCTTTTGTTGAGGCATATTTTGTTTTATACACAACATTCTTTTATACGGTGTATCAACCCCTTTCACTTTTACATTTACTCAAAAGGAATATTTTTATAGAAGCATTTTAATAAATGATAAATGTTATGTTTTTTATTACGTATGCGGCGGCAACGACTTCTCCGCCGCCGTGACCATTATTTGAGTTTCGTCTTCCTCTACAAGCCATAACTTTTTAAAAATTAAAAATAAATACCATGTTTAACTTTTCTATTATTTTGGTATTTAAAATGGTTTTTATAATGTTTATATTATAGCAATGTGTGGTATTGATATCTTGTGATTGAAATGTGGAAATGTTATGTTTCCTTTATGCATTTTTATGTGATACGATTATGTTATGGTTCTTGAGAATTGTTTATGATATGTTTAAACCATTTCATATAAGGAATTAATTGGACTTAGTAAGTGAAGGGTGGAGCCCTCTATAGCTCATTAATGCATCAGTAGGTCTCATGAGACATACTAGTGTCTTGGAACATGGCCTTGACAAATTCTTATTTTTTAGTCTTGGCACAAGGCCTTGACTATGTGGTGATGATATTCTGGCATTATGCATTCCATTATTATGAATGTGGTTATTGATATTTTTTGTGATTATTTTACTAGTAGAATATCCTTGTGAATAAGTAAATGTCATTATTTTATTTTATTTTTTTCTATATTATGCTGATGTTCATGTTTAAAAGGATTATGCTTTAGTTATACATTGCCTTAAATGTTGATGTATATTTATAAAGTTTTTTCCTATTTTGTTATCTTTAATGAGGATCTGAGCTCACCCCTTTCTATGTTTTATTTTTCCCAGGATGTGAATAAATATTTTATGACTGACCTACAGGGATATTCTGGGGGATATAAGTGTTGTTTATGGAGACTATGTTGTCGTAGTTTTTCACATTATGATGTCATGTAAGACTTATGAATGGATCTAGTGTTTCCAAGGCTACTAAACTAATCGGCCTTTCAAGACTTTATCTTTTGTGATCATGAAAATGTTATGTAATAAGGCACCAACTCTGGGTAACTAGGGTCGGGGCGTTACACTTGGAGAAAGGCATTGTGGTTCTGTTTGAAATACATCGGCCTTTTAGGCTGAGCGTTCTTGTGAATAGTCAGCCAGAGATGGTTTGACTCGATGTTCTTATTTAATGTCCATGGTCGGTGACATACTATTCTCTGGCACGTCGTCAGGTAGAGGCGAGTGCGGTTTTTGTCGGAAGGTGCCTAATATGAACAACTAGCTCAGATTGTACCTTCATGTCGATGGGGAATCAACCGTTTGATATGTTTCAAATCATGCAAGGAGCGTCGTGGGAACTCTTGGGGCGTGCTTTGAATGTTAATTCCATCGGTGGTTCAAACTGTAGTTTGGAGTTGGTTTCTTAACGTTTAAAAATCTAAGGTGGGAAGTACATGTGGCTGGATTCTTAGAAAGACAATGATGGGTTCGTGTCTCTGGGTAGATGGGCTCGGGAAGAGTTGTCTTGGTGTTTCTTTTGGGAAACGAGCATTGGCTTGAGTTTTAGTGGCTTAAGCGTTGTAGCGGTTAATGGATGATTAAGGGTGTGATGGACATTTGTGAGCGCAACGTGATCGTTTGAACGAAGCTTCATGACCCTTGTACGTTGGGTGATGTGTACATTTTTCCTGAAGTATTATCCGGGATGTGAAGTTCTAAGGTTGGAAGGTTTTAATGACCTGCGTTTTGAACCGGACTAAAACCTGAAGGAATTTGAACTTTTTCGATTACTGAATGGATTGTTTTTAGAACCGATCATCAGAATTGAATTCTGAGAGTTGTAACCCTTCAATGTGATGTTTTTCGACATGGGAAAAGGTCAGTTAGGTTTCCTAGCTTTCTCGACAAGTTTCAGAAGCCTTGGACCCAAGTCTTTAAAGTGCTGTAGAGGCTGCACGATTGGCATACGGTTTGACCAAACTGTGTGGCCTGAAATGTGTGGCATAAATCAGGTGCGGAGTGGCTTGTGCATGGTCTGATAATGGTTTCCCAAACCGTGCGCCTAGACCGTGCAGCGTGTGTCTTTGAGGTAGTGGACTCCGAACAGTTTGCGCACAATTTGCCAAACCGTGCGGGTCAAACCGTGCGATTGGGTGTGTTTAATAATTTGATTAAAATTAAAATAAACGAAAATAAAATAAAATAATTAAAACCTAAATCTAAACACTCTCCCTCACCCTTACTCAACCCGCATGACACATAGGTAGGGGATCCCCTATGTCCCACGCGATGCTCCACCCCCTGTCCTCCTCCTCTTTCTTCATTTTCTCCCACCGATTTCCTCTAGTTCCTTCTTCGAATCTCTGAGTAAAGGTTCTCTCCCTCCTCTCCTCTTGTTTTCCGGCTGGATATCATCCTATCCATCGACCCACGGGATTTGGTTGAACCCTAGGTATTTGGGATTTCTTTATTCATGTTTTTCATTCATTCTAGAGTTTTGACAAGGTTGTCTCGGGACCCTTGGGTTTGAGTTTGGGAATCCACCACTGAAGACGAGGCAGATTCAGGCAGTTTTGGTTGTCGTATTTGGTTCGAGGTGAGGTTTTTGTTACGCTTTTGGCTTCGTGGTACCTAGAATGATTTCTTTATGTGTTTTATGGTTCCTTGTATTTATCTGTTAGTGATTTGATGGTTTTGGCGTGGTTTTGACTCGCCAATGTCTAGGCGACACCCTGCGCATGCCTAGGTAAGAATATATATGTATGTAGGTTCCCCTGTTACACATATATTCGTCAATGGAAGTGGGTATATATGTAAGGGGTAGGTGTTCCTATGTACATATAGGAAAAGTGTGTGCGAAGGTCAGTGGAGACTAGAGTATGCATATAAGCACATGTGTAAGGATCCCCTTGCACATATTCATGCGCCAAACGAATACATGCATAGGGGCTTGTTGTCCTTGCATGTGTGTGAAGGTGCATATGCTCTGTGGGGGAGCAGCAACAGATTTTAGTTAGAATGTTCTAGGAGCTAGAGTTGATGGATGGATCCACCTGGAGGTAGGGTCCCTCTCTTTTCCCATTAAATTTAAGTAGTGTTATAGTGAGTTTAATATTTCACTACCTTAGAATTTTAATTAGGCATGTTTAGTTCAAATTAAATGCTCTTGTGAAAATATTTTGAATTGAAATAATAAGATAAAAGAGTTTTTTTGGTCACTAAACTAACGATTTAATAATAAAACCCCTTGTTCAGAGGTGCGATGTAATCAAGACAAAAGTAGGAAGTAGTCATACATGTTTGCCTGGTCTATTTTTCTTGGTTCCATGCTCATATATTGATATCATGTTTGGTGCATATCTTTTCTCGATATGGCCTTCAGAAATGTTCCTAAATGGATTTCACCTTAGTGATCAGACACTTGTAGCCCTAAGCACCTAACTAATTCCATTAGAACGTGTAATTTTAATTGCCCTTGAGATAAGGTGGTTAAATGAATTTTATTATAATGGGTTAAATGAGATGGTGGAAACTATGTGAAATTACTATGAAGCTTGTATTGTTAATCATCCTTCCAGGTTTGGGAAACTAGATGGAATGAACCTCATGTGGAACCTTTTCCCAATTTTCTATGCTTAGGAAAATTGGAAAAAGTATCTTTGAATAGGTAATGTGCACTAAATGACACAGTTTCATGGGATTGGTTGTGAATTTGATATGGTTAATTGGAGCGCATAAGAGGTAATGCCTTATGTGTAGTTTGATAAGTATAAATGATGGTTTAACTTAATGGCACACTAGAGAGGGTTATAGCATGACCCTAGTGTTTATTGTTATGAATGTAAGTGAGTACTATAATTGGTTAGGGATGATTGTGAATTTGATATGTTTACATGAAATGCATAAGAGGTACTACCTTATGCATTGTGATATAAAACGGATGGAGAATGTGTAAGTTTATGGATGGGAGGCATTTATACCCCATGTGATCTTATGTGTATGTTTATGGATGGGAGGCATTAGTACCCCATGCTATCTCCTGTTTATGTTTAGGGATGGGAGGCATTCATACCTCATGCCATCTACATTGAATGAATATGGATGGGAGGCATGCATACCCCATGCCAGCTTATTTTGAGTATGGGTGGGAGGCATGTCTACCACACTCCATATGTGATATATATACGTGTATGGAAGGGAGGAATTATTACCCCTTTATTGTTGACTTATATAGACGATAAGCATTCCTACCTTGTGCCTGCAATTTTTTTCTATTGATAGAAAGGAGGAATTATTACCCCTTTCCTATTGACCTATAGGGACGAGAGGCATTCCTACCTCATGCCTGCCATTCCTTATTAATTTGTGGGAGGCATTAATACCCCACACCATTTATGATCTAAATTAATTTATATATATATGGTGACATGATCAGGTTAGTTTACCGACAACAAGCCGAATCTGGTATAACCGTGAGGTGTTCATTGGGAACCTGGACGAGGGTTATTTACTTATGTAATTCTGCTTAATTATTTCTCCATACCTGCTCACTGTTTAATTATCATACAATATCTGGATTGGGTTTGACACCGCTAGTTCTGGCCTACAATGATTTATATCTCACACCCTAATCAGGCCGCCACTGCACTGGGGTACCCGAGTAGAACTTCTTGATTACAGGACATAGTTTGTTTGTTGTGCTGTTTGTTACCTTAGAAGTTAGGAGAAAAGGACCAAGCGGGAGATTGGCATGCTCAGGGGAACGCTGTTGGGCTTTGTTGTCCTTTATTTTTGTATTGTTTGTAAGGCAAGCTGTATTGATTCCTTCTTTCATAACTGTATCGTCATCTGTACATGCATGCATTGTAAACTGGAGTTTTCCGCCTTTTACAAAATTGTTATTACCTGATTTTTCTTCTGCCTTTATATTGTTTACTTCTTCATATATTTAATATTATTTACTCTGATAATAAAATTGTGTTACTCTGATATAAGGTTATAGTCTCCCCACTATCACCTCCCGAGACCCTCACTGCTATTCGGCAGCCTCTGGCATATGGGGAGACGCTCTTGAGGCCATGTGACCTGCCGGTTTGGCCACCAGTTCGATGGTAAGCTGGGATGGGACGTTATAAATGGAGTAGGGATCAATTACTACTACCATAGGTAATCTCTCAATCCATCATTCCTTATTGCGATGGTATTTTTCTATGTCGACTATGGATAATATTTTCGGTCGAATGAAAGAAAGACTACAAAAAGAATAATAACAAAGGAGGAAGAAGAGGAAGAGGTATTTATAAACTAATAACTGAAATCAAGGAAGAAGGGATACCATTTTAAGACTAAGAGTGAGTAGTGATTCTCCAATATTAATTTATATTTTTATAAAGACAGTCTTCTTAACAGGGAGAGGATCCACCAATCTTGCAAAAAAAATAGAAAATATTTTTTTTTCATAGAAACATATGTTGTAGAATATATGGAAGGAGCTCCAAGAAAGAATAGAAACAGAAGAAAAAGCCAAAGGAAAATGACACTAGCTAACCATATTCAATACTACCTGCCTGCCTCTGGGTATGAACATCTCCAATGGTACATGAACATCTTATCACTAAGGAGAATGTGAACTTACTATTCATATTCCACCTTACTGTATACTGTGATACTATTGAGTCTAATTATTTATGCATTTATATAGTAATAGAATAGGGAAGGATTCGTTGCTTCCATACCTTAATAATAGAAACACTTATATTTTTAGAATAGGTGACTTTTAGATAAGGTTCAATAGAGGATATAGATTCAAAAGTGATAATTATGTGTTGAAGTTCCCGACATATGTTTGAAATTGGGGCATGTAGGTCCCAGAAGTCCAAGAACATTTAATGAAAAACTATGAGTCATATGATGAGAGTTTCTGTTGTATTGGGTGTAGCATTGATATGTACACAAACTAATGCTTCACTTCTTTGGTAACAATTTTTTGAAAGTAATCTACGACCGATGGAATAATATGATCTATTTCTTGTTACCATACATATCCTGAATGTTGGAAAATCCATGTATTTTGCGACATTGGTTGAGAGATTAGGTTGGGGTGTGAATATTAGCATAGTTACTACCGAATCCTTGTTCCACTCTTATGTTTTTCCATTACACAATCAGGGGAGAGTGTAGACAAAAGTAAGAAGGCGGCCCTCACTGAAGAAAATCCCTTAGTTATACATGATTCTCCATCAGACCCTCATTATGTTGAGCTCTTGATTGAATGACATTCAATATTTCCACTTTATTCTCATATCCAACAGTTACAGAAAATGGTTCTCTGACCTATGATATCCTTCTAAGGATACCAAATCAGACATCACTCTGAGAAACAATTCCCTAGACCTATGTTCATGTTCTGAAATCATGATTTCCTCAAATCATTAGAGATGAAATATTTCTTTATTTAATCGAACCATGGGGAAAAATTCACTAGGAAAGGGTCCTAAGGATTGAATGGATCATCTCCTTTAATACATTACAAACCATAGTCTTGTACTGTAATAAGAGATGATATAATCTAGTCAACAATTTCCTTCTATAGACATATATCATCTAGAGTGCTCCAACATCAAGTCCTCGACAACGTCGATAAAAGAAACCATATAATCGAAGGCTAGAAAATAGGGCATAATGACGTATGATATGTGTGTAGATGTAGAGTCAGTGAGGACGTTAGTGGATGTGGGACTATTAATAGTAATAGGTATTTTCTTGCAGGGTGACGTTGGGATGATGAAGAGTTTCAACGAAACCATGTTCATGCCATAATTTTATTCATAGGTGGTCTAAATGAAGAGACCAATAGGGGACCAACTATTAGAAAATAATAGGTGATTTTACGAATGATTCAGTGGATAAATGGAAATAAGGATAAGTGAGGAAAGTTAGTGATCCAGGGGAGAGAGTTGGATCCCTTGTTGAGACTCATTGATGAAATAGAAATAAAAACAGCTAGTTTCTAAAATAATGTAATTTAAAGAGCGAGATAGATGTAGATATCTAAAGATAAAATGATTATGTAGAGAATTCACAACTAATATAAAAAACTATTAGACTAGTAGTTGAGTGCCCCATTATTTCAGGCCTCTATCACTCTAACTAGAGAAATAATTACACTAAGACGTCTCAACGAAAGATCTTAACAAGGGGCATTGATGCAATTATCGAACTAATTCACTGATTTTTTCACCTTTTGACCCTAAATTGTTTCTCATTATATTTCCATGTCCTTTGTTCGCTCTGTCTAAGAAATTATTACTACTATGTGTACTAGAGAGGCTGAATCATGGGGATATGGAGTCAAATTCATTGACATAATTACTATGATATCTATATATTAGGATGGTGCTGCTCTTGATAGGTTGCTAAAAAGAAGAACTAAGGAAATGGAAAGAGGAATGTGCATTGAAGGGGACAATAGAGTAGATGGTGAGGGATAAGGATAGAGATGGTGATTTATTTCCTTAAGAATTAGGTTTGTCTTATGAGGGTACATTATTTGGTATAGATAGTGTCTATTACATGAGGGGAATTCAATTTATTCCAAACAAGATGACCCTTTCTTATTTAGATAAAGGATTCCATTGTTCTGTAAGACACATGGTTTTGAGAACTTATAATATATTTCTCTTACTAAAAAACCTTTGTAACCACCCCTGAACAGATTGATCAATTACTTGTGCCTCTCCACCCATCCACCCTATTTTACAAACTGCTTGCATCAATTTGGTTATTCCTATGTGAAATATTTTTCTTTCATTCCCCTTTACCCTTCAAATCCATTACTTTCTGAAGCCTCTCTTTTTTCGGTAGACGGATGCATCTACATCTTTAGCATCATCCAAAATTGATGCAGGCAAATATGGTCCAAAGGAGATGGATCTTATTTCCATCATGCTCGTTTGAACCCTCTCCTCCTCGATCGGGAACATACCTCATTAAAAAAGACTCCGGTTCAAGGTCAACTAAATAAGCGGAGGAAAGGGAACCACGAGGTGGACATTCATGAATGATGCAATTTATCATTAAAAGGTGTTTTCCATAGATCAAAAATGAAAAAATTAGAAATTCTATCAGATATCAGATTATAACTGTATAATAAGGGGCTTCTTGTCCATGCATTTATGTCCTAGAATAAACTTACCATATCAATGCTATCAGAGTCCCATGGCCCGTCTTTCTTTAATAAGGAAACAAAACATGGTTTCCCTTGAACCCATTGCACATACATTGTTGTATGGTCGAGTAGCCTTTAGGACTAATTGATTTATCACGTTCAGGAACATAACAGTTTTGGAATCTCCTAAATCAATCATGAATTTTTTTTTCAAAAAAAAGATCATTTCTCCTTAGAGTGATGTAAAAAGGTGATAATCTAGAAAAATCTATCTATCTTTCTGTCATGATTCATTACCTAGAACACTGCCTGAATGATTGAATTCATATCCTTCTCGTATAATGTAAGCCCAAAAAAATTTCTCAACTATGAAGGGATATTAGAAATATCTGAAATAGGAAAAGTTAATTTTACTATTGAGAATTCATTCTCCATATCTATATTTAAGTCCTCATAAATAAATGGAGATAAAACATTTGGAAATAATACTTTGGTGGCTTAAAATGTGGGATTATCCATTTCTTACCTCAGTAGCCTCTAAAACACTTGTTTGTTTTTCCCATTTTCTTGCTGCTTTCCCAACATCATGCATTCATACACCAAAAGATAGGAAGCTTCTTTTTTTTTCAATCTCTATAGGTGTCATTCCTGCCATAAGGAAATAATTCACTCTATCTTGACTAGTCAAAATTGGTACTGTCAGTAGTCACAATGGGAATTAATTGATCTTATAAGGGAAAATACTAATTAAACCTACTTCATGAAGAAGTAAAAGTGTCTTCTTCTATGTTTTGGAGAGTTAACTAAGAATAATAGAGTGAAAGTGGAAGGATAAACTAAAAAAAATGTTTCTTTTAATGGTTGCGTTAGTCGAATGAAATGAAAATCCAAAGATAGATAGGACACAATATTGTTTTCTTGGGACTTCCCCTATTCTCGGTTAAAGCAGGAAATCAAGATGCAGTCTTTAGAATTAAATTGTCGGGGGTGATAGGTAGAGAAAAAAAACAAGATTTTGTGGATACCCTAAACGGCTTGGAAAATTCATTTTCTATTTCTGAAATCATTATTATATTCTAATAGTTGACTCTCATCACTATCTTCCATCAATATATATCAGTACCAGCTGGCGATTCCCCCGTCTTCTTCTTTAGCCACTACTCACAAGATCATAGGTCACTAGCCCCTCTTGTAATTTCTTCTACTCATATTAAGAGTCTGTACTTCTCTTATTAGGAATCAGAACATTCACAAAAGGAAAGAGTCACACACACCGGATGATATTGTTCACTTGGATATATCTTGTCTTTACTCTATGTGGGTGCATAAAATAAATCATTCAATCATGTATTCATGATATTATCCTTCCTTTGGTATAGCTCAAAAGTCGTCAAGATGCTCCAGAATCCATAATTAATGAAAGCTTCACATCCAAAAATGTCACATGCTTTCATGTTGAGAAATAATACAATGAAAGGATCGTCTCGTCAAGTACCATTTCCACCACCTAGACTTCCACATTCATTTTCTCCACCAAATTAGTGATCCAAAAATCATGAATTTTGTGCTCACTGGGAAGGAAAATACTCCAAATGATGGAAAAGGCCAAGGCATTGATTGACCAGGCTAAACTAAATAGAAGGACATGGAGGAGTTTTCCCAAAACCTATAGGATTTATGGATCAATAGACACTTCTTGCGGCCAGGCATAAATTCAAAAGTGAGGACACCATCCCTCTTATCTGGATCTGTCTTTCATTGTTCTCTGACTATATAGGAAGAGTACCTATCTCAGGTATCATACGATTCTTCCTTACGATTCTCTTTCTTTTTTATTGGTGGATCATCTTCTACTCTTTCAAAAATTTGAATTCCACTCTCTTCCTTTTTTAAGTACTGGGATAAAGTCATCGCTCCTATTAGCAAGTTGACTTTGTCCAAAACTGATTCTTTCCCATATGATGATAATATTTATAAGTGTATGGGACTAAAGGAATTTAAAATTCCCCACTAACTCCGAACTATATAGAGTAAGTAAATAATTAAGAAATGGGTACATAGGCACTGAATCCCAGTCCATTCTACAACCAATCATTGTAGTAACATATTTTTAAATAGTCTATTGTTTAATAAGATAGTGGAGACTTCTTCTCATATAGCTCAATAAATATACTTTAGAGTACATGTTAGACGATGCAGACACTACACTATACCTAGAGTCTGATTTGTTTTTAGAGTCTAAATCTCAGATTGAAATCCAACACCGATCCTCCATAGGGAAGGGTATTTATCCAGATTGAGAAGAACCTTCAAATGATAGAACATGAGTCTGGAGCTACATTGATAGGCATGATAGTAGGAAAAGAGGCCTTCCATCTAGTACCTATGTCTCATACCCTTTCAATTTGGGTAGGGAATCCCCAGGAAAAAGCAAGAAATCGCCCGAGGAAAGCCTCTATTTATGCCAGGCCATAGTAGGAGCCAACTTGTTTATTTTACCTCTCAGAGGAAAGAGTCACTTAATCCTCTAGGACCAGTCCTCTATTTAGGTACAATAAAAAACAACTCTATTAGAAGTTAGAAATATAAAACTAAAAAATATGTTATTGACTAGGTTCTAAATTCTAGTGATAGTTATCTTGGGTTTTTTTCTTAATTAGGAGTACATACATTAGTGGAAACTCAGAAAGAAGTGGGTAGGATTAAAACTCTTACAAGAGAAGCATATTAAAGTAAAAGGGAGAGCGGGAAAATATCATGTTCACGAAGTGAAAGAGCGCCATATGGATTTATAGGTTCTCTCTATCGTATAGAAAAATAACATAGTGAACACCTACTATATATATTCTAATATTTGAACTTAGATAAAAGGAATGAATTAATACGCCATGAGTGACTATTTGGGGATTATAAAGGAGTAGATAAAGCCCCAATTTGATATGGAAGTATGTCGTCTTAGAGGTGAGAGGGGTGAAAGTTAGTGTTTTGTGTTAATGCCCTATTTCGAAAGGGTTCCAGAAGGAGAATGATATGTCTACTGCATATATTATTCTAGGGGAATATGAGTTTTAGTTCCAGAAGTAGTAGATGACTGTGTGAACATTGCTATCGGTTCTCTCTCCTATATTCCTGGTCAACTATTTGAATATAATATATATATCTTACATCCTTCTTTCATGTGCTTCCAAGCCACAATAGATTTATGGGAGAGATTTTTGGTTTATAATGATTTCGATAGGGCCTATTAGTTCTTTATCCTTATCGATGTATAATATATGTACTATCCAAGGCATAGGAAAATGTTGATGTAAAAAATTCAAAGAATAGAGATTAAATTGAAGTAAAAAATTGATGTGATTTGGGTTAGAATCAAATTCCAGTTTCTGTATTGGGTTTAGTGTGAGTCTACGTCCTTGTTTCTAGTGAAGAAATAATATGGAATTCCAGTCTGAGAGAGAGTGAATATTGGTTCTTTTTTTTAAAAACGTTGGGGCCGAAGCCTCTTTTTTATTAATAAAGCAAAGCAAAGACCTCTTTTAACTGGGTAGAGGGAGACCCATTACATAGCCCGATGGCCCAGTGGGCTAGTAGCCCATTACATAGCCCGTAGGCCCAAATTTTTGCCCAAATTCCTATTCTGTGAATAGTAACCCGGCTGCTACAGTACCGCCGCCGCTACAGTGCCCTGCCGCCGCTACAGTACCCACCGATCAACAGAACCACCGCTGCTACAGTACCCGCTACAGTACTGCTACAGTACCTGCGCCCAATGGGTTTTGAACCCCAATTTTTCATGTAGTATTGCGGGGTGCTTACCACTAAGCCAAACCCCAACTACAGAGAGTGAATATTGGTTCTTTTCTTTAGTACATAGTATAATATACCTTATCAGTTATTTAATACCTTTTGATTTTTCCATTTCCTTGATTGAAAATATACATTTTTTTTTCTATTCTAGAGAAAGGTGATTCGGATAGGGAATGTGGTAACGCAAAGCTGGGACAATTAATAGGTTTCCAGAGCTAACCAATGAAGAGATCTACCCTAGATTCATTACCTGTCTTTGATAGTTTTGGGTTATTTCAACATAATAATATTTGGGGTTGTAACCCTCTATAAAATAAGGGATTTGGGATAGGCGGAAAGGACTAAGGTAAAGAAGATGTTATTCGCTAGCGAATGAATCCCCAGGGGAAGAAGAAGAAGAGTATTTCCCTCAACTACCTCTGTTATCCACCAATGTTGTCCAATTATAGTCATTTGTGAACTTTTAGGAGAAATAATTTTTCCATATTTCCTTTCAGAAATGTAGATTCTTGTTTGGTTTGCCTTTATCTAGAAGAAATGTAATGGGAAGGATTCACCGCCTCTTTTCCTTCTACGAGATATCAAGAAACCCGGGAAGATTTTATTGGGAAATGGAAGATGGGTCATCATCAGTTAGGTTTCATGGATTTGGAAAGTTCAATCAATTGGTCAAAGACCAGGGGTTTTGAATGCAATGATGGAAACCCCTACCTAAAGGAATCATCATCAGGACTGCATATCAGTAAGGTCCCTTCATCCATGGTTCCAATACCAATGCGAAGGAAATAGAGAACCATCAGCATGAATGACAGTTGAATTACAATATACATGAAGGGGAATGTGAAAAAGACGTTGACAATCCTGCAATATGATGAGTGGCACCAGAATCCATAATCCAATGTAGAGTAGATTGACTTTGGAGAGTGTTCAAAGAAATACATATATCATTCACAGTAGGAGTTAAAATATTACAGGAAATTGAATCTCTATTCTTCATTTTCAAGGTATGTTGTATGATGTCAAGAGGTACATTGAATGATGGTGAGATAGTATGTGACGACCTATACTATAGAATTAATGGCTAAGTAGATGAAATACTCCTTCCTATAGATTGAAATACTGAATTGGAAAATATAGATTAATGCTTTTTCAGAGGATGGAGAATCAGTAATCTATCTATAGAGTGAACAAGTTTTAAACAACCTTTATTACCTCCTAATTTTCCTCACCTATATTATTAAATGAGGGTGGTATTGTGGGTAAAACCCCCTTGAGATGAGACATTGAGAGCATCATGATCTGTCCCACTATTATCCAGATTACTTATAGCTTTTTAGCTATTGAGAATGATGGGTCATACATTGTTGATAGATCATAGAGAATCATTTACCATTTCAATATATTCGAACTCATTTCAATTAAAATCTTATAAGTGAAACACATTATCCTTCTATATTTTAGAAAAAAAAGACAAAAAATGAAATAAACACCAAATAATCTAAAAATGGAGGAATATTACCGCACATGAACAATTCAAAAGAGGTTGATATAATGCATGTTCTTCCAAAAAAATTCGAAAATAGGTGGAGAAACAACTGACGTTGATATCTCACTGCTTCATGGTGGAAATCTGTTGTTTAAGTTGGTAAATACGTGCATCATGTAATTTTTAATTATATTACAAAAGGAGAGAGAGTCAACCTTACTTTCAATGATAAGTGATAATAGGAAAGGCATGAATGAAGATATTTAATCATAGCTGGTCAATAGGATTCGGCAAATGATTCAAAACCATAAATGAGAGTCTTAAAAAACAAAGAAAATGAGATCCCACTGATAGTATTGATCACCCTAAAAAACAAATAACCTAGTCTATATTGACATGGAAGGGAAGAATCCATCCAAAAATGGTATTATATAAAAAATTTATATTGAGTTCCCCATTATTTGATAGGGGTTATTACTGGAAAAAAATCCAGATAAAGGTGTTCAACACTATATGACTGAAATTCATTTTATGTCTTCTAAAGGTGACTCATGGTGGGGGTTCAAAAACACTAACTTCATTTCCACTGGGAGTCTGTAGGTCCTTCTTTGGCGAGTGGAAGGATGTCACTCAACTAGGTGCAAAATATATAAAGGAAAGGAAGAAAGGAGAACCCTATGAAAGAAGTGGGAGGGAAACGGGTATTTTGAAAAAGATAATGACTCTCCATTCTCATCTAAACAACTAGTAAATGTATGTGATGCCTTCCTTGAGTCAACTATTATTTAAGGAGAAGAAATTCCTTCTGAATGAATGAAAACAAAACCATGAAACTGACCTCTTCGTAACGTTTTTTCTAGTTTAGTCATCCATCTTTTGTAAGCTGACCAGTGTACCTATTTTGTAAATAGGTGTGTTATCTACACTGGTGGCCATCTTCTAATGATGAGATCTTCTCTTAGTAATTTTTATTTGTCCCTTCTCATGATAAAGTAGTTTTTAGTAGATTTTTTTATCTGGATGATTCTGGAAACCTTCTCTTAAGGGGTCCTCTAGTGCAATTTTCATCCACCTTACCCGGTTGCACTGACTCCTACTCCTATCCATGAGGAGCTTCTAGTTCCAGAGCATCGTTCCATCCAGTCAGACTAGTAAGAGGATTTTTCCTCTATCTCTGGAAGAACCATACCTAAATTTTGAGATGATTAAAAAGCTCTGGAATTTGTGCTAGTTCAAGAAATTTAGTTAATTGTACATGAGACTAGATGGATTGCACCTGTCGAGTTCTAGAACTTTTGTTTTACCATGAGGATTTCCTCAATCTCTAAAAAACATCTCAAAAACCCTATTAATTAATAATTTTTATTCAGGGTGGATATCTATCTAAACAATTTGATAGACATGGAAATACCTCTCTCTTTTAATGAGATAAGTATCACTACAACACCATTATTTGATCATATAGTTGAGAGATAAGAATGGGATAAGCTCCTGACTATCCCATTTTCAGTTCATGAGATGTAAGAGAGTATTAAGGAAACTCTTATTTCAACTTGAATCTCCATGAGTTTTTACCAAACCAAAGAAATCTGTGATTCTAATCTTTTTTTGTATTTGGCTTCGCTGTCCATCCCCCTTTCCTTATAATTTTTAGGTCGACCTGGTCTATGCTCCCATAACTACAGCCCTATCTATGGCCTTTACTAGAAAGTAAAACATCTTCTTCATGAATATGACATCTTATTTAGATATTCCTTGCTGTGGTATATGGTCTACTAACTATATTATACTGACTCTTGTCAACTACATAGTGATAGGATATGCCGAGTGTTGGGGGGCACTATCTGGAGAACCACACACAATGATAGTGGAGTGGCTCTTTGAGTGTGTTTCAGAGCCTCAAAATATTTTAATCTCTTATTGGAAAAAGGGGGACCACAAACAAGAAAGGTGTTTCATGCTTCTGAGATTCAATCTAATTTTTATTATTGATGAAAATAATAGACCACTCTTCTGGATTAGAGAAGAGCATATGCTCTAGTTCTATACTGAATTCATTATAGTTTTGTTTGATCCTTTATATGAATGATTCATTCATTATTACTCTTCTACATTTACTCATATATATAGTTATAGAGATTATCCCAGTTTAGTGTTTTTTTTATGAATGGGGTTTTGCAATCAGAATTGACCCCATAGAGGCAATCTAGAAAAGAAGAAGCAGAATATAATTGGTAAAAATCGTTCAATATATATATACCATCCCTTTCATTGGTATAATTCCCAATCCCAAATGCCTACTCAAAATTTTAATGGGGTAGACAACAAGAAGAATGAAATCTCAAAGGGGTCTAATCTTTCATGTCATACAAAAAGGATTGATACTCTAACTCCCAATGCAGGAGCAGGAATCTAAATGAGGGGGATGGATTTTGAATGGCATTGAACCTCCCAATCATAAGCTACTAGACTCTCGGGTCTCCATGGTCTTGAGCTATGATGTAATTATTTTGGAAGGGTCCTAGCCCAGGGGTGGGAAAAAGGGACTAGAGTCCCAATGGTAATTATATATACTGTCGGAACAAATAATGGAAAATTGTCTGGTTGGTTAGAGTGAAGAATGAAGGGACTAATAAATAATACCTAAGATCTCACTAGCACCATAAGAATGATTTGGATAACAAAAAAACATGAAAGTCCGTAGAGAATAACCAAAAAACATGGGAGATATATCCATTAGACAAGGATAGAGAGTTGATAGAAAGGAAGTTGATAGAAGAGCATCAACTAGATAACGACATCGAGGGTGGTGGCCTAACTCCATTACCAATATGTATCAATGCCTAATACTCACTTAATGGAATAAAAAGTGGAACCTCTTAATTCATCTCATTGCTATGGGTTTGAGTCAGTTGGGACAAGTGGATTGTTTGACGTGATTTGAATATCCAGTCCGAGAGCTATGGATCCACTCAATAGAGAGTCACTTATGATTAAATATCATGGGAATGTCCGACAAGTGTATTTCCTTCAATCCATTATGGGACCAGCTAGGTCAAACGCTCCTCGCCTCTATTAGGTATTGGAATGAGTGTTTTAGATTCACGGATGAATGGAATGGTGATGAGCTGGGGTTGGTCAACAATTTTCAAACTCCAAAGATCATGTGGAGTCAGTTATGGAAGGGATTGGGAATATTTGGAAAAGCCATGTTAAAGGAGAAATTAGGGGAAATAATGAGGTAGAGGTATAATCTTTCATATAAGTATCACCGATGGAAATCTGGGTAGAGTATGTTCTTCCAAAAGTGTCTTTTAGTGTTGGAATAATGAACCATAAAACTATTATAATATACTTGTGTGACCTAGGGGATAATTTGAAAAAAGATATGGTAGGATTTCGTTCTACCCAAACACAACCACAATCCTTTCTTACTTACATGAAGAGAACCAAGACATGGAGAAGAATACCGAAGAGGGAGGGGACCAATAGGGTTTTGGATAGTGTTAAGAGGAAAAAGACATGTTATGATGGTCAGGACATGGATTCTAAGGATCGAAACCCATAAAAGAGAATGAGGGAGTCTAAGGACTTACCTATACCGGAATTATTGGTGAAGGATGCTATGAAACCCAATGGGAAGCCATGATAGTAGTCTATATAACTGACGTGGGCTTGGGAACCCACAAGCAGTTAGCCATCTAAGGAAGCTCTTGTAGCTCAAAGGTCCCAGTCTATCAAAAACTAGGATAAATTCTCATGATATGGATAGATTCAAGGGTAATTTCATTTTCAATAATGGTTTCTCAGTTGGATGTAGGGGAAATGAAAGTGATAGGGGTGTGTTCTCGCTATACTGGGGGATGACTCTTTCAATTTATCACTATTATCCTTTTCATAAAACAGATAGTGGATCAAGGCAGTAATAGATGTATCTATTCATTCATATTCAATACGATAGACATCCCTTACATGATAGGGCTCGATCGATATAGAACGATGCATCCTTCGGATCCAAATGAGATGATGTTCAGATTCAGCCATGGTGGCACGACAAATGGACCGACTCACCTCTTTACGTGCTTTGGTGAACATGACCGAATCAATCGGAAGTCAGGGATATCACAGAGAATGTTTGTTTGATGTTGATGCTATATGTTCTCAATGCGACCCAATCTCTTGATATATTCTTCGCATATATAAGGTCATAAAACCACACTATCAGAATAAGGCGGGTGGGAACATATAATAATGATATGAATTATCAATCATTTTTGTAAAGATCTGCTCCATGGATGGATGCAAGGAGAATGGATAGTGGTCAATATATGGGAAGTGGAAGGCCGGATATATAATAGAACAAGTTTTTATGGTCATCTCATGGTATCCCACTTGCTTTTCTGGCTTCTATTTTAATGCATAACTCCCAATAGGTATTGATACTTATATATATTGATGGCTTTCTAGCTTGACTATTACTCTTCACATAAAATCATCCAAATTACCTTACCATTTAGAAAGGTTCAGATCTAAAAGAACCTTTACCACAAAGGTAATACATAATATATAAGGGTTTAGAACCTTGTTTATGAGGATGAAGTGACACGAACAAATAAAGGTGAGGAGGTTCATTAGCGTAGGCTTGTTAGTTTAGGTGGAGTAGCTTTACCAGTACCTTGTATGTTTCAGTTGATTGAATTGCAGTCTCATTTCTCTTTCTGGAGAAGACTATTATATTCTAATAGTGTTATAGGCCTAAGATAATCACTTAAATACCTTAATTTGTTGAATGAAAAGCCTAAAGATCCAATTGAATGTCCATATTAATCATTCTCTTTGTCAGAAAAAAAATCATTCGATCGCATACACTTTGGAAAGGGTAGATCTACTGTACTTGACCGTATTCAGTGATACATAATATATAAGGATTTAGAACACTACTACTTTACCCTATTCGGTTTTGAAAGGCTCAGATATATGGTACTTGACCACATATAGTTGACCCTATTTAGTGCTACTACATATATAAGGGTTTAGAACTTGGCTACTTTAGCCTATTCAATTTAAAAACATATATATAAATATATAGTAGATATATATATAACCTTCTATATAAATAATTAGTAAAAACATGGCTTTATCATGGATTCCTTATATTCGATTGGGAGAAATCTTAGCAATAGTGGAAGTTGTAAGTTAAGTCCTAAGGTCTTCCAAGATTCTAGAGGATTGATATCCCTTTATTGTCTGGATTTTGAATGTTTCCTTAAATGGGTTTCATATGATGAGTCTAGGCCTGTTGACTTTGCTGGTGTTTTAGTTTCAGTTCCAAATATTGTAAATACAATCATGAACAAAAAAGGATTTGATAACATACGGGTTTTTAGCCTCTGAATAAGAATTTTTCCACCGTAATAGTGGGATTTTATCACCTATTTCCCTTGTATCAATCCTTGGAGATATATTAGGATCATTGGGTATAAAACCCAGTTGGAGATCTTAATAATGTCTTCAACTTGATTTCCCCTTTGGTATGCCTTGTAAATGTAGGTCCATCTTCCTATAAGGCAATGGAAAATCTAGTAAATCTTGCACAAAGAGACTTGGTCATGCGATCCCATGGGTACTCTTATATATTGTTTATTTTCTAGTATTCTTTTGGTCAAGAGTCCTAAGACTTAGGAGAAGTCTTAGGGTAATCCTCATTAGATGCAGTAAATAGGTCAAATGGAAAAGAAGGAAATATGACAAGAGATTTCCTAAGAGTAAAAGTACTAGGGATTGATGTTCCAAATAGTCATACCGTGTCTATGTGTCCTCCCAATAATACTATCTTGGGTGGATATTTACAAATGAAATATCTTACCAGATTGTCCAATTTATCGACCCCTTCTTCCTTATCAAGTGAATACCCTTCAATTGTAGCTCTTCTATTATTTATTCTTGGTTTAAGAAGGGTTCTGAAAGCATTCTAAGTGAAGAACATGATATTGTCAGCATGTCGGAAATTCCACTCTTTTCATTTTCAACATTTTATAAACCATCTCGAAAGGAAGCTACTATCTCTTTGGTGTGAATTAATATGAATAGAATTCATCACAAATTGACTAATAGGTAGCATACACTAAAATAAAAACTGGGTTTTGCGGTGGTTTTGTGGCGGCGGTTCACAAAACCACCGATAAACGTTTTCGCCGAAAGGTTTTGCGGCGGTTTTTAATAAACCGCGGTGAAACCCATATTTTTTTTTAAAAATCCCACCCTTCCCTACCCACACCCCAGTTTTTTCCCCAAAACCCTCATGACCCTCGTTCCCTCCCTTCTTCCCCTAACCCCCCCCCCCCCCCGGCGACCCGCGACCCCATCCGTCCGGCAACCCCGCGACCTCTGTCTCCGGTGACCCCACGACCTCCGTCTCCGGTGACCCCTATCTTTTCCAGGTATGTATCCGTTTATGTTATTGTATAAATCTATTAGAGTTAGGTTTCCTTTCATTTAAACCTATTTTATTAAGAATTTATCTTTTTGTATTAGTTGTTTGATATTGAATAAGTATGAGAGTTTCTTTATAGATGCAAAACGAATTTATGTTATGAATTCCCAATTCATTATGTGAATTTTCCAGGCGAACCCCATGAACCCATTCATGCCATGGATTGGTTTTGGGAAATCCACGACAAAATAATTCACTTCATTAAATATATTCATGAAATGAAATTGGTTTAATTAAGTTTTTAAAATGAGGTGATAAATTTTTCAACATATATGGGAATTGAGGAATACATGATGTGAATTCCCTATTCACATCATGAAGTATATCTTCCAAGAATTTTAACAATCCAACACCTATGTTCTAAAATTTCCTATCTCCATTATGATTCCATCAAACCTTCCATGGATGACGTATGAGAATCCTATTTTATCTATAAGCAAGACCATGTTGGATATTGGTGTTCTAAACATATATTTTTTAAGGTAAACCTTCCAGCTCATCTTCCGCTTCTTGACATATTATTGATTAAAAGTATAGTTCTCATTGACGGGAAGGGGGAATCTGATTACTACCACAAACATGAGTATTTTTCAAAAACATTTCTTATTTTGAGTTGGGTGTTCTTGGAAAACTACCTTTAGTTTGTTATGATTATGCTAGTATGTGAAAAATTATGATCGCATCGACATGCCACATGCACATCCTAAATAATTGGAATTATCCCTTCTTTCTAAAATCCTCTTGATGATCCCTCCCAAGGATCCCTTTTTTCTCTCTTAGAATTATGGTTAGGACTTGCATTAACATTTGTGGTGTTCTAACCCCTCATGATTTTATGAGATCCTTTGGAATCATGGCTTAGTTAAAGATCTTTAAATTACATGTGAATTATGGAAAATGGATTAAGATGATTTTGGTGATTCATATCTATAGGAGGATTTTAAAATTAGGAATAAATGGTAAAATTAATACGTGATGGGATGAATTAACTAATATGTCTTGTAATAATATTTTAGACCTGATTGATATATACTATCAGTGATTTATCCTAATACAACAGAATCCACCATTTGACTAGACACACACACAGACTCAATGTCCTCACCCTACTAAGGAGTGTCACGCTTTTAGTAGGTCGAACCACCTCCATCGGTTTTCCAGTGTCTTTCAGGAGCAGAGTAGTGTTATGGGATCTAGAGAAACCCCAAATTCTAGAATAGACTTAGATTACCCTCCACTAACCTATAACTAGATTTCTAGCAGATGTTTACACTGAGGAAGGGGACATAGTACTCTCATACAATAGCAGTATTACCATCCAGCAGGGTAAGTAGAGGGGAGTCATACCGGAACCTGTAGTGGAGGGGTGAGAGAGATGCATGCTATGAAGTCTACTATGACTAGTCTGGAGGTAGTACCTTCTACCACAAGAGGTATAACTCGTGTTTCATTATTTCTACTCAAGTTACTCATAGTGGTGATCATTGCATTCGAAGATTCAAGGGGTGATGATAGTAACAACAACACCCATTCTATGTCCTTGAAATCCACCTTAACTAGCTCCAATTGAATTCTTATAATGTTGAAGTTGTTATTATGATTTTCAATAAACTTCTCTTCTTACATACTCATGCCGAACAATATCTTTTGTAAGAACATTTTATTTATCACCATGGGATTCTCAAACATGTTAGCAAAGATCTTCATAAGTTCTGAACTAGTGTCACTTACTAAATATTATAAATTTATTATGATTGAATTAAGTATAATTGTTTTTGTTAACGTTTTAAATTCATTTCTAAACAATTACTTCAAATTAACTAAGCTTAGGACTTGAAATACACATAAATGTTTGATGTAAAAAATGGACATGTCCTTTGTATTATATCAAATCCAATTTTATGGTTTGCATGATTTTTTTTAATATGAGTTGTTTGAAATATTGAAGATAAATTTTATAGTACTAAACACAAAACATATTTAAGTGAAAATAACATACATCAGTCATTAGTTTTTAAAAGAGATTTTAATGAGAAACCCACTATGGAAATCCAAGTTGATAAATTAAAATTGTACAACCTAATGATATAATGAATAAAAAAGGAATCTCCAAATTCAAGGAAATAAGAAACACTATCAAATTCAAAGAGAGAGGTAAATTAAAATAGATAGTGAAAAGATTGAAAAACATAAAGAGCGATGAAACATGACCTGTTTTCATGAACTGACCTAGGCTACCCATAATCCGGGTACCCATGCTAGCCTGCGATAAGTCTCAAAGGGTATCAAATAAGGGCTAAATATTTCTAGTAATGTTGTTGTACTAATGGTATGAAAAGAATGCATATTTGGTGTGTTCAATGACATCACATTCAATGGGGTGTTGTTTGAGACAACATAAATTTGTGATCGACAGTGTTATGATAAGTGTGTAACCTAATATTCTTACTACTCCTCAATGAGGTGTTGACGTTGTCTCCTAGGGACCAGACTTGTTCGGTTTGTCTGGGCATGCTAAGTAAGTTGTAAATGTGATCAATGTATCATCATTATTATATTATTCATACTTTATGATCAATGGGACATCTTTATTATATTATGTTTCTGTAATCTTACACTATTGTATATATGAAACTCATTATCCATTTATTAGTAACTATGCTATTTAATTTTTTTTATTATTTTTTGGGAACATTGTGATTTACATGTATAAAAGATGGATCAATTACCATGGAACACACCTCAATATGTTATTGGTTTGAATGAGTTTTTACATTTTGCAATTTCTAATAGATCCGTTGAAGGGAGAATAATATTTCCATGACCTAAATGTAAATTTAGAACATGGTTGAAGAGGGATGAAGTTTATGAACATTTAATACTAAATCAATTCCCTGGCCAATATTTGTGTTGTATTTGGCATGGAGAACAGAACAATACAGAAATATTGAGCATTGTTGTTAATCCACATAATGAGGTCCCAAGTTCATCGAAAATGGAAAATGAAAAGAAAAACCTCATAAATGATGAATTTGGCACTGCAAGACACCACTATGAGCATCATAACATATCTGAACAATAAAAAGAGGGTGCTACAAATTTCAATGTGACAAGTGATTTTTTTTGAGACTGTAACACAAGAAGATCATGATTGTAACATATCATTGGGTCCTCCTCTTGATTATGTGGAGCCAAATGTAAGGGAAAACATCAGTGAGGAAAATGTGTTTCATGATTTAGTTGACGATGGAAATCAATAGTTGTATAGTGGGTGTTTGAAATATTCAAAGCTTTCATTTCTGCTGAAGTTGTAACATATCAAATGTCTATGTGGAATTACAAATAAGGCAATGTCTATTTTATTGGAATTGATTCGTGATGCATTTCCTGAAGCAAAAATCCCAGAATATTTTTATGATATGAAAAAAGTTGTTAACAAGATTGGTCTGAATTATACAAAAATACATGTGTGTCCCAATGATTGTATGCTTTATTTGGGAGAGGATTCAAGTATACAAAATTGTAAGAAATGTTATTCTTCTAGATGGAAGTCAAAGGGTGATATTGGAAGTCTGACTGAACATAATTTCATGGAGAATAAGAAAAGGAACACAACTGAAAAATTTTTGCGTTACTTTCCTTTGAAGCCTAGATTGCAAAGATTATTCATGTCATCAAAAATCACCAAACACATGAAGTGGCATTCTGTAGATAATAACAATGATGGGATAATGAGACATCCACGATATTCCCAATCATGGAAAACATTTTATTCATTACGTCCAGATTTCTCAACTGATCCTAGGAATGATCAATTGGGATTAGCTGCAGATGGATTCAACCCATTTGGGACCTTGAGTACCAGTTATAGCATTGGGCCAGTTGTTTTGATCCCTTATAATCTGCCTCCATGGATGCGTATTCAACAAACATATTTTATCATTTATATGATTATTCCAAGAAAAAAATTCCTTGATATGATATTGATGTATACTTGTAGCCTTTGATTGACGAATTGCAGGATTTATGGAGCAACAGTGTTGAGACATTTGATGTTTCTTCTAAAACAATGTTCAAAATGCATGCTGGTTTAATTTGGACCATTAGTGACATCCCTGGGATTGGGAATTTATCTGTTTGGAACACTTATATGGTTTTGTCTTGTCCCGTTTGTAACATTGATTTTGATCCCAAATGGCTACCACACAGTAGAAAATGGTTCTTCTTCTGCCACCGATGATTTCTTGATGCATTTCATAGATTTTGGCTGAACAAATCAAAATTTAATTGTTCCATTTATCGTAGACCACCTCCAAAGTTGTTAACCACTTCTGAAATATTGACACAGCTTGAAAATGTTAAAACAGAATTTGGGAAGGTTCATCATTTGAAAGATAACAGAAAATGAGTCCAAAGTGCATCGTCAAGTGAAATCAAAATGAAACAATGGAAGAAAAAAATTATATTCTTCAATCTTCTGTATTGGTAATTTAATTTTTTGTGCCACAATCATGATGTGATTCATATTGAGAAGAATGTATGTGATAATTTGATTTTCACATTACTCAATGGGCATGGAAAGTCAAAGTATTGTCTCAATGATCGCAAAGACTTACAAGTAATGAACATAAAATGTGATCTCTAGCCAGATGAGAATGAAAAGTATGCTCTAGCCATTTTTTAAATGAAAAATAGGGATAAAGATACGTTCCTTTGAATTTTAAAGAATGTGAAGGTATCCAAGGGGTATTTGAGAAACATCTCAAGGTTTTTTGACTTGAAGAATCATAAGTTATATGGATTGAAAAGTAACGATTCAAATATTTTGTTACAACAGTTACTACCATTGGCATTGCGTACATTATTACCTAAAAAACATACTGTTGTTGTACTCCAATTCTACACATTCTTTAGGAAATTATGTGAGAAATCTCTACATCCATTTCATCTTGACAACATCAAGGAGAGGTTTTTATTGACCCTTTGTGCAATGGAGATGTCTTTCCTCCATCATTTTTTATTGTCCTGATGCATTTAACTGTGCATTTGGTTGAAGAAGCTAAATTAGAAGGCCTCGTTCATTATCGGTGGATGTATCCAATTGAGATGTATTTTATTTATATGTTTCTAGTTATGTAATAAAATTTAGCATTTAAATAAATGAAAAATATTATTATTTTATTTCACAGATTTCTTGGCCATTTGGAAGCATACGTGAAAAAATAAAGCTCAACCGGAAGGCTCTATTGCTGAAGGATATTTGGCCGAGGAGTGACTCACCTATTGTTACAGAAATTTGGATGATATTGAGAGAATATTTAATCGATTTGGATGTGTAGACGACACAACAACTAAATCTCAAATGCTTCAGAAATCAAAAATATTTCCTGCTATTGGTCGATCAGTTGGGCGGACCTCATATGTAAGAACCCGGTTTTTTCTTAGAACAACTTTGGAATATTCTTGATGATATTCCAGAGCAGCGCCTTCAGACGGCATGCGATTCTGAGCCCCAGAGTGGCCGAAATTAAATTTTCAGTGCGTTCACACTGTAAATGCTAAATAAATGAGATAACTCCTAAACGGTGATCCAGATCAGGGATCCGAGTGTACGGATGGGTCCAGAATGGGGTGTTTACCCTAGGAGCGACATAAAACTTGTCGGCGCTGGATGTTTGGACCCCTCGCCCGCTTCTGGAACGTTAAGCAGATTAATTAATTAATTAATTAATTTGTTTAATGGAGAAATGCTAGCATCTTTTAAACGGTAGCTCGGATTGGAAAACCGAGGGCACTGTTGAGTTCATAATGTTCCATTTACCCTAGGAGGGGTATAAGTTTCGCGGGAGCGGGCCGTTTGTGAAAAATGGCCCTAGGGGCGTTTTCGTAATTTAGCGGCTTCGGACGATAAATTTTATAACTTTTGAACGGGGTCTCGGATTAAATTTCCGAGACCGTCGTTGTGCTCGGAAGGTGGTGTTTACCCTAGGAGAGGCTTAACCTTGACCCCGTCGGGAGTTTCGGATGCAGGTCTTTTCGGGGGTTTTAAATTAATTAAATCTTTAATTAATTTATTTAAACCCCACCCCTCTCCTTCCCCTTCCCCTGGAAGCCCCTCCTCTCCCTCTCCTCCTCCATCTCCGGTGAGGCAGTCTGGTAAGGCGACTCCGGCGAGGTGCGATGGTGACGGCGGATCGTCGCGATGCTTCGGGCGAAGCCCCACGAGGTAGGTTTTGTCGTTTGTGTTTTCTATTCCCGTACCTACTTGGAGCTCGTTTTGCAATGTCGATTCCTTGCCAAAACATCGATCAAAGCCCATAATTGCATATTATACATTATTATCTTTCCAACGCCTATTTCGGAATCAAAATCCGAGGTCGGATGAGTTCGGGGTAGTTCACCAAAGATTGCGGGAAAATCGAGAGGTCTTGGGTGTTTCCTGCGGGTTCCGGCGGTCCGGCAGGCTCAGGCGGCGGCGGTGGCGGCAGCTCCCAGGGTGGCGCGGCGGCTCGGCCTAGCGCGGTGACGGCGCGGCCGGCTGCGGACGGCGGTGGTTCCCCTCGGCAGCGGCGGTTTCTCGACCAGGCGGTGGAGGCGGCTCGGCCTAGCGCGGCGCTTCGAGCAGGGGGCGAGCGGCGGCGGGGAGCGGTCGTGAGGCCGCGGAAGACAGGGGTCACTAACCCCGGCCGGCAGACAGCAGACCCGCTCTTTGCGGGTCTGCGCGTGGAAGAGAGACAGGCCTTCGGGCCGGTCCTGTGTCATGGAACGCGGTCCGCGCGGGTGATCCGCGGACCGCAGCGGCTCGGCCGGCTGGGCCGCGGGCCAACCGGTTTGAGCTGGTCCAGGGGGGTGTGGACCGGCCGAGCCGGTCCGGACCACCCCCTCTTACATCTGGTGACGTTTAAAAATGCCGCAACATCCAAACGGCGCGTCCGTTTGACGCGCCGTCTACGGAAGTAGATCCGTATTGACGAGACGGTCTTTTTGAGATGGTTTCGGGAATTTTTAATTCCCGAAACGAGGGGTCGCGGAGGCGCGATGTGTCCTTAAGTGGACGAGCGTAATCCCCGAGATTCTTGTTTTGAGCGGCGCGGACGCGTCCGACATCCGTTTTGAGCGTCGTCAGTGGCGTTGGGACCCTGGAATCGAGGCGGAGGTTTCCAGGGTGGTTTGAGGCGTTGAGGCCGAAGATGAGGCACGGGCCCCGCGGCCCGTCTTTTGAGCTGCGTGCAGCTAGTAGCGACTTTTTCCTCGGACGTCCGTTCGGGGCGTGCGAGCAGTCGATGTTGGGGGTTTTTCCGAGGGCATCGCGTTGGCGCAGTCAGCCCGCTGTAATTCCGCAATATGGTGCGGGCCCCGCGAGTGCCGTTTTCAGGAGTTGACGGTGATTTCCATCTTTATCACCGGGCGACTGTTTTGGACAAGTGGATAGTCCATTTTGTGTACTTTTTCGAGAGGATCGCAACGGTGCGATCTGTTCATTGAGTTTCGGGACCGGGATGGGGGTCCCACATGGCACCGCTCGTGTGCGGTGCGCTGGGATGCACCTTTTTCTCCGGATATACGTTGCACTCAAGTGATTAGTGCATTTGACATGTTTTCTCGAGGGGATCACAATGGTGCGATAAGCCCGAATGTTTTCGGGGCCGAGGATCGGGATCACGGGACGCCGTTCGGGCATGAGGCGGTGTTGGTGACTTTTTCTTCGGATATACGTTGGAGGCGAGTAAGTAGTCAACCTCGCGTTTTTTTCCGCGAGGATTACAATGGTGCAATCCGTTTGGTTGTGCGGAGCCTCTTGCATGATCTTGTTGAATGTAGAGCATGGAAGGTGCTCCAGTGGTGGTTCGCCCTACCTTGTTGTAGAGGACGCTTGGCGTGTGATCGCGCACTCTTGGTAGAGTGATACAAAATGTTCACGAGATGTGGTTGGCCGTGCCTGGGCCTTTGAGGTGGAGTTGTTACGTCATGCCTTCACGTGGACACTGGGTGTCGTGTGCATGATAGTCGTTGGGCTGGAATGAGGTATACTCTAGGAGTATACGGGAGCGCTTGGAGGTACGTGTGGTTGATTGTACCTGAGGATGTTTGTGCGCTCAGTTGGGATTGACTTGGGACCACACATCGTGTGGGCCCCACGTGTGTGTCGTGATCTGCTTTGCGTACTTTGACCTCTCGCGATGTAGAGGGTCCCTCTGTGCTCGTTTGTTTGACCAACAGGGTGGAGTGTTCCCCTAGCTTTGTGCTCGTTTGTTTGGCCAGCAGGGAGGAGTTTTCCCCTGGCTCTGCGCTCAATTGTTTGACCAGTAGGGTGGAGTTTCCCCTGGCCAGGTGATCTTTTGTCTGACCAGTAGAGTTGAGCGGTCTCCCCCTGGTCTTGTGCTCGATGGTTTAGCTGGTAGAGATGGTTTGGTTCCTCTGCTTCTTTGTCGTTGATAGGTTTCAGTACTGTGCCCTTTCACCAGACTGTGACACCGTCTGTGACTACGGGTGTCCGTGCAGCGTGGGTGTTTTCCCCACTTTCTGGGATGAGATGTCTCGGTCCGCTTCGACAGTGACTCAGTGGATTGGAGCGGGATCTCCTTGTGAGGCTTGGGGATTTTCCCTCGTTTCTCCGTGTTCCCTGGTAGATCTTGTGGTTTCGGTGTGACCAACACTTTATGCGGGCACCGATCCTCTACCCAGGAGGTTGTTCCGGCAGGGCTGAGGTTGTTCCAGCAGGGCTGAGGTTGTTTCAGTAGGGCTGAGGTTGTTCCAGCAGGGATGAGGTTGTTCCACCAGGGCTGAGGTTGTTCCAGCAGGGCTGAGGTAGTTCCTGCAGGGCTGAGGTTGTTTCCAGCAGGGCTGAGGTTGTATCGAGCAGGTCTCGCCAGTGGGTTAACATCCAGCAGGGATGGCCATTACAGTGGTGTTTACCGAGCAGTGCCATCCAGCAGGGATGGCTAGAGCAGTTCCGGGCTTACCTCCAACGGGGCTGGGCAGTGGTCCCCGATGTCGGGCTTACCTCCAGCTGGGCTGGGCAGTGGTCCCCGATGTCGGGCTTACCTCAAGATGGGCTGGGCAGTGGTCCCCGATGCCGGGCTACATCCGGTTGGGCTGGGCAGTGGTCCCCGATGCCGGGCTTACCTCCAGCTGGGTTGGGCAGTGGTCCCCGATGCCGGGCTTACCTCCAAGTGGGCTGGGCAGTGGTCCCCAATGCCGGGCTTACCTCCAGCTGGGCTGGGCAGTGGTCCCCGATGCCAGGTTACCTCCAGCTGGGCTGGGCAGTGGTCCCATCACCGACTTTAGTCGGGTCTCCCTCCATTGGATTACCCTATTACGGGACTGGGTAGTGAGGCACCCGTCGACTTTACGGGTCTCCCTATAGTGGGAACCCGTTGACTTCCATGGATCCTCCAGCGGGGCTGGTCAGGGGGTCGCCTCTCGACTTTGAGCAGATCTCTCTACTGCGGGGAAATGACGAGTTGTGGTTGACGTTCCCCCAAAACTCTCAAGTACGGAGAGAACTTTCCCCCACCGAGACGCGTCCTTGTGACGCGACCTAAAACCTTGTGGGCAAGTCAGTGTCGCCCAAAGTGGATAGTGTCGAGATGTGGTGATTGAGCCCCCTGGCTTGCGGTTCAAGGCAGACGTGTGGGAAGCTGGGCATCGATGGTGTTACTTTTGGTATTGTTGGCTACTCTTTCTTGGGCTGAGCTATGGGACGGAGATCCCCTTACAAGTTTTTTTAGGCTTCTTGACAGAGCATACATATGTATATACCTTGTTTCCGGCACCCACTTCTTGGGTTTGGCTACTCTCCTTCCAGGAGAGGCGAAGACGCGCGGTGTATGCCACGTGATTTCCGTGTATAGCTTCTCACGGTTGGACGAGTCTACTCTCCTACTATAGTTAGCGAAGACTTGACGAGAAGTTCATCTTCTCACCGTTTCTAGCTCCTTATGTCTGGATGAGTCTACCTTCCTTCCTCTTGTTGGGTTGAGCTATTACTCTTTACTGCACCCTTGGTTGTACTCCTTCCTATTCCTTGTTCGCTCTACTGCTCACCCTTCGGTACCTCCTTTTTTCCTCCCTCGAGCCTTCGGGGTATCCTACTGAGTGTTTTTATACTCACCCCTGCTTGGGATTTGCCCGCACTTGGTGTGCCCTTGCAGACGACGGACATGTGGAGCGTGACTTCAGTGGAGCGTAAGAGCTTGGGAGCATGGACCGCGTACGGTGGTCGTGGCTAGGTTCCAGGTGGGAGACCCGTCAGCAGTTTCTTTTTGTTTACCTGTTGCCGGGTTGTGGCACTTTTTGGTTGGGCGCGTGTTTTTCCCCTTTTCTTTTCAGTTTGTACTTTGTACTTGTAGAGGTCGATGCACTTTGTGGTATTTATATAGCAGTTTCCCTTTCCTTTTCTTTTCTTGTCTTTACTTTTACTCTGCACTGTTGCATTGAGTTTTCTGCGTGTGTGTGTGCAGGTACTTAGGCAAATGCCTCCCTGAGTTATTGTGCCTTCGGCGCTGGTCGCCAGCCCCTGGCCTATGGAGGCGGGCTTGGGGTAGTTGCGGCTCGAGCCCGGGTAGGGTCGGGTCATGACAAAGTGGTATCAGAGGTGGTTCGTTCCTTGGGACATTGTGCGGGCGTCCCTAAAATAAAAGGAATTGGTTGGGATTTAGGGCAACAGTGTTAACGTGTCTCGAGAGCGGCTCTCAGGCCAGGGAGTCCAGTGATGGTGCGGTGGCCGACGTATCTATTCACCAGGACCTTGATAACCCGCTTGTCAAATCGGCATGCTGAGACACTTGTTGTAGAGAAAATTTGGTTGTGCATCACATAGGACTGAGTCTTGACTGTCCTTCTTGAGTCATCTCCCCATCGTTGTTGTTTTTGTTATATACATATATGCTCATCTGACAGCGGCACTCCTTGATAATTTTCAGGATGTCTCCGCGAGGACAGCCAGCCAGGATACCAGATTTGGTTCGTGACGATGACCATGTGAGCTACGTGGCCATAGTCCAGGACCCATCATGTGAGCCCCTTTCTCCGGGTGGGCCGATAGCAGCACCCCCACCTGTTGAGCAGCATGCAGTTTTAGCAGAGCAGGCTGAGCTTGAGCGCAGGTTTAGCGCGCTCCGTGAGTTCCAGCGGAAGAGACCGCTAAGGTTCAGTGGTGAGCCAGACCCTCAGGCAGCAGAGGTTTGTCTTGAGGCAGTGGTTATCCTTTTCAGGCTTGTGCAGACGCCGACAGATCAGAGAGTGTCTTTGGAAGCCACCCTTTTTCGTGGAGCAGCTTGGCGTTGGTGGAGACTGGTGACTCAGTTTCTTGACGAGTCGTCACTTTCGTGGGACTACTTTCAGTTGTTGTTTCGTGAGGAGTTTTGCCCCTCCTTCTTGCGCTCTATTCGGATTCAGGAGCTCCTACTGTTTCAGCAGGGAGGGATGACAGTGGCCAAGTACACGGCTAGTTTTGCAGACCGTGCACGCTTTTACCCGGACTTGGTCTATAACGACAACCTCCGAGCACGGAAGTTTGAGCAGGGTCTCCACCGAGAGATTCGTGCTGTCATAGTACCTTTGGGAATTTCCACATATGCCGGGGTGCTAGAGCAGGCGTTGGTGATAGAGGGATTCCTGTCGCGTTCTGGAGTTGGTGGTGGCAGCAGACACGTTGGAGCCGAGACGTCTGCGGCAGCTAATGGGCGTCGGCAAGCAGGACCTCGACGCAGGTGGCTTACTGACAACCGGACTCAGGGGCATGGTCGTACACCACAGTGGCGCCGGAGGGAACCAGTGCAGCCCAGAGAGAGTCGGTGCAATGCTTGTGACGGCCGAGGTCACTTGGCACGAGACTGCCCGACCGAAGTTGCTGGGAGCTTCGGGCAGGCAGCAGGTGCACCACCATGGCAGAGGCAGCGCCGTGATCAGAGTGGTACCCAGAGAGGTGGTGCTAGCAGAGGAGCAGGAGGAGCTGGTAGTGGGGGACGACGTTACGAGGTCTCCCCATCACCACTAGGCGGTCCACGTCAGGCTTCGGGAGCAAACTGTTGGGACCGCGGGCAGCCGCGAGCTTTGGATATCTACTATCCTGCAGAGAATGAAGTGAAAAGAAGTATGCTCTATAGCTCTTCTACCTTTTTGCAGTAGAATTGTTAGAATCTATGTGTGAACTGCTTTCCTCCCTGCTCCTTGTTTGATGTGTTACTAGGGTGACGCATGGCGTCGGGTGTAACCCTGTGTTGGTAAGGAAAAAGGGCGTGACACCTTTTCCTTTAGTCGATGGTGTTGACTCCTTCACCTTTTGAGCGTGTAAGAGAGCATCTGTTGTGGAATCTTGTATGACCAGATATCCATGGGTGTTTCACCATATGGATATTCTGAAGGAGGGAATCATCGGGCCTTGTTTCAGGTGCGGGCGGTGATTCCAGTCGCGGCGTGCGACGTAGGGGTCCGTTCGGGGAGGTGAGCTACCCCCGAGGGCCTTCGGGTCGGTTGAGACCGTGCAAAGGGATGGCGAGGTACCCTACCCCCTTTCCCTAACCCCAAAGTCTGGAGTGGGTGCACGACGCCGGCAAGGTCCGACCTCACGTGGACAGATCAATCCTTTGGTCTGTGTGCGGTGACGCAGAGCTATGCGTGGGTTCTTTTGGGTACGGAAAGCCAGGTGCGGGCTTAGTAGCCTGTGTTGCTCCCTAGTTTTTCATTTTGGGGATTAAAATATTGAAGGAGGGAATTATGTAAGAACCCTATTTTTGCTGAGAAAGACTTCGGACAATTCTTGATGATATTCCAGAGCAGCGCCTTCAGACGGCATGTGATTCCGAGCCCCAGAGTGGCCAGAATTAAATTTTCAGTGCGTTCACACTGGAAATGCTAAATAAATGAGATAACTCCTAAACAGTGATCCGGATCAGGAATCCAAGTGTACGTATGGGTCCGGAATGGGGTGTTTACCCTAGGAGCGACATAAAACTTGTCGGCGCGGGATGTTTGGACCCCTCGCCCGCTTCTGGAACGTTAAGCGGATTAATTAATTAATTAATTCATTCATTTAATGGTGAAACGCTAGAATCTTTTAAACGGAAGCTCGGACTGGAAAACTGAGGGCACCGTTGAGTTCAGAATGTGCCGTTTACCCTAGGAGGGGTATAATTTTCGCGGGCGCGGGCCGTTTGTGAAAAATGGCCCATGGGGCATTTTTGTAATTTAGCGGCTTCAGACGTTAAATTTTATAACATTTGAACGGGGTCTTGGATTAATATTCCGAGACCACCGTTGTGCTTGGGAGGTGGTGTTTACCCTAGGGGAGGCTTAACCTTGACCCCGTCGGGAGTTTCGGATGCGGGTCTTTTCGGGGGTTTTAAATTAATTAAATCTTTAATTAATTTATTTAAACCCCACCCCTCTCCTTCCCCTTCCCCTAGAAGCCCCTCCTCTCTCTCTCCTCCTCCATCTCCAGCGATGCAGTCCGGCGAGGTGACTCCGGTGAGGTGCAGTGGTGCCAGCGGATCGTCGCGGAGCTTCGGGAAAAGCCCCACGAGGTAGGTTTTGTTGTTTGTGTTTTCTATTCCCGTACCTACTTGGAGCTCGTTTTTCACTGTCGATTCCTTGCCAAAACTTCGATCAAAGCCCATAAATGAGTAGTATACATTTTTATCTTTCCAACTCATGTTTCGGAATCAAAATCTGAGGTCGGATGAGTTCGGGGTAGTTCGCCAAAGATTGCGGGAAAATCGGGAGGTCCTGGGTGTTTCCGGCGGGTTCCGGCGGTCCGGCAGGCTCAGGCGGCGGCGGCGGCGGCTCCCAGGGTGGCGCGGCGGCTCGGCCTAGCGCGGCGACGGCGCGGCCGGCTGCGGACGGCGGCGGTTCCCCTCGGTGGTGGCGGTTTCTGGACCAGGCGGTGGAGGCGGCTCGGCCTAGCGCGGCGCATCGAGCAGGGGGTGAGCGGCGGCGGGGAGCGGTCGCGAGGCCGCGGAAGACCGGGGTCGCAGACCCTGGCCGGCAGACAGCAGACCCGCTCTTTGCGGGTCTGCGCATGGAAGAGAGACCGGCCTTCGGGCCGGTCCGGTGGGGTGGAACGCGGTCCGCGTGGGTGATCCGCGGACCGCAGCGGCTCGGCTGGCGGGGCCGCGGGCCGGCCGGTTTGAGCCGGTCCAGGGGGGTGGGGACCGGCCGGGCTGGTCCGGACCACCCCCTCTTACGTCTGGTGACGTTTAAAAATGCCGCAAAATCCAAACGGCGCGTCCGTTTGACGCGCCGTCTGCGACAGTAGATCCGTATTGACGAGACAGTCTTTTTGAGATGATTTCGGGAATTTTTAATTCCCGAAATGAGGGGTCGCGGAGGTGCGACGTGTCCTTAAGTGGACGAGCGTAATCCCCGAGATTCTTGTTTTGAGCGGCGCGGACGCGTCCGACGTCCGTTTTGAGCGCCGTCAGTGGCGTTGGGACCCTGGAATCGAGGCGGAGGTTTCCAGGGTGGTTTCAGGCATTGAGGCCTAAGATGAGGCGCGAGCCCCACGGCCCGTCTTTTGAGCTGTGTGCAACTAGTAGCGACTTTTTCCGCGGACGTCCGTTCGGGGCGGGCGAGTAGTCGATGTTGGGTGTTTTCCGAGGGCATCGCATTGGCACAGTCTGCCCGCTGTAATTCAGCACGATGGTGCGGGCCCCGCGAGGGCCGTTTTCGGGAGTTGACGGTGATTTCCACCTTTATCACCGGGCGACCGTTTTGGACAAGTGGATAGTCCATTTCTTGTACTTTTTTGAGAGGATCGCAATGGTGTGATCCGTTCGTTGAGTTTTGGGACCGGGATGCGGGTCCCACGTGGCACCGCTCATGTGCGGTGCGCCGGGATGCACCTTTTTCTCCGAATATACGTTGCACTCAAGTGAGTAGTGCTTTTGACGTGTTTTCTTGAGGGGATCGCAATGGTGCGATGCGCCCGACTGTTTTCGGGGCCGAGGCTCGGGATCACAGGACGTCGTTCGGGCGTGAGGCGGTGTTGGTGACTTTTCCATCGGAAATCCATTGGAGGAGAGTAAGTAGTCGATCTCGTGTGTTTTTCCGCGAGGATTACAACGGTGCTATCCGTTTGGTTGTGTGGAGCTTCTTGCATGATCTTGTAGAATGTGGAGCATGGAAGGTTCTACAGTGGCGGTTCGCCCTACCTTGTTGTAGAGGACCCTTGGCGTGTGATCACGCACTCTTGGGAGAGTGATACAAATGGTTCACGAGATGTGGTTGGTCGTGCCTGGGCCTTTGAGGTGGAGTTGTTACGTCACGCCTTCGCGTTGACGCTGGGTGTCGTGTGCACGATAGCCTTTGGGATGGAATGAGGTATACTCCGGGAGTATACGTGAGCGCTTGGAGGTACGTGTGGTTGATTGTACCTGAGAATGTTTGTGCGCTCAGTTGGGGTTGACTTGGGGCCACACGTTGTGTGGGACCCACGTGTGTGTTGTGATCTACTTTGCGTACTTTGACCTCTCGCGATGTAGAGGGTCCCTCTGCGCTCGTTTGTTTGACCAGCAGGGTGAAGTGTTCCCCTGGCTTTGTGCTCGTTTGTTTGGCCAGCAGGGAGGAGTTTTCACCTGGCTCTGCCCTCGTTTGTTTGACCAGCAGGGTGGAGTATCCCCTGGTTGGGGTGCTCTTTTGTCTGACCAGCAGGGTTGAGTGGTCTCCCCCTGGTCTTGTGCTCGATGGTTTGGCCAGCAGAGATGGTTTGGTTCCTCTGCTTCTTTGGCTGTGAGGGGTTTCAGTACTGTGCCCTTTCACAGGGCTACGACACCGTCTGCGACTACGGGTGTCCGTGCAGCGTGGGTGTTTTCTCCACTTTCTGGGATGAGATGTCTCGGTCCGCTTCGACAATGACTCAGCGGATTGGAGCGGGATCTCCTTGTGAGGCCTGGGGAGTTTCCCCCATTTCTCCATGTTCCCTGGTAGAGCTTGTGGTTTCGGTGTGACCAACACTTTACGCGGGCACTGATCCTCTACCCAGGAGGTTGTAACGGCAGGGCTGAGGTTGTTCCAACAGGGCTGAGGTTGTTCCAGCAGGCTGAGGTTGTTCCAGTAGGGCTGAGGTTGTTCCAGCAGGGCTGAGGTTGTTCCAGCAGGGCTGAGGTTGTTCCAGCAGGGCTGAGGTTGTTTCTAGCAGGGTGGAGATTTTATCGAGCAGGGCTCGCCAGTGGGTTACCATCAAGCAGGGATGGCCAGTATAGTGGTGTTTACCGAGCAGTACCATCCAGCAGGGATGGCCAGAGCAGTCCGGGCTTACCTCTAGTGGGGCTGGGCAGTGGTCCCCGATGCCGGGCTTAACTCCAGCTGGGCTGGGCAGTGGTCCCCGATTCCGGGCATACCTCCAGCTGGACTGGACAGTGGTCCCTGATGCCGGGCTTACCTCCAGCGGGGCTGGGCAGTGGTCCCCGATGCCGGGCTTACCTCCAGCTGGGCTGGGTAGTGGTCCCCGATGCCGGGCTTACCTCCAGCTGGGCTGGGCAGTGGTCCCCGATGTCGGGCTTACCTCCAGCTGGGCTGGGCAGTGGTCCCCGATGGCGGCCTTACCTCCAGCTGGGCTGGGCAGTGGTCCCCGATGCCGGGTTACCTCTAACTGGGCTGGGTAGTGGTCCCGTCGCCGACTTTAGCCGGGTCTCCCTCTAGTGGAATACCCTGTTACGGGACTGGGCAGTGAGGCACCCGTCGACTTTCCGGGTCTCCCTGTAGTGGGAACCCGTTGACTTCTAGGGATCCTCCAGCGGGGCTGGGCAGGGGGTCGCCTGTCGACTTTGAGCAGATCTCTCGACTGTGGGGCAGTGACGAGTTGTGGTTGACGTTCCCCCAGAACTCTCAAGTACGGGGAGCACTTTCCCCCACCGAGACGTGTCCTTATGACGCGACCTAAAACCGTGCGGGCGAGTCAGTGCCGCCCAAAGCGGATAGTGTCGAGGTGTGTTGATTGAGCCCCTTGGATTTCGGTTCAGGGTAGACGTGCGGGATGCTGGGCATCGATGGTGTTACTTCTGGGACTATTGGCTACACATTCTTGGGCTGAGCTATGGGACGGAGATCCCCTTATGAGTTTGTTCGGGCTTCTTGACAGATCATACATATGTATATACCTTGTTTCCAGCACCCACTTCTTATGTTTGGATACTCTCCTTCCAGGAGAGGTGAAGACGCGCGAGGTATGCCACGTGCTTTCCGTGTCTAGCTTCTCACGGTTGGACGAGTCTACTCTCCTACTATAGTTAGCGAAGACTCGATGAGAAGTTCATCTTCTCACCGTTTCCAGCTCCTTGTGTCTGGAAGAGTCTACCTTCTTTCCTCTTGTTGGGTTGAGCTGTTACTCTTTACTGCACCCTTGGTTGTACTCCTTCTTATTCCTTGTTCGCTCTACTGCTCACCCTTCGGTACCTCCTTTGTTTCTCCCTCGAGCCTTTGGGGTATCCTACTGAGTATTTTTATACTCACCCCTGCTTGGGCTTTGCCCACACTTGGTGTGACCTTGCAGACGACAGACAGGTGGAGCGCGACTTCAGTGAACCGTAGGAGCTTGGGAGCTTGGACCGCGTACAGTGGTCGTGGCTGGGTTCCAGGTGGGAGACCTGTCAGCAGTTTCTTTTTGTTTACCTGTTGCCGGGTTGTGGCACTTTTTGGTTGGGCACGTGTTTTTCCCCTTTTCTTTTCAGTTTGTACTTTGTACTTGTAGAGGTCGATGCACTTTGTGGTATTTATATAGCAGTTTCCCTTTCCTTTTCTCTGCTTGTATTTACTTTTACTCTGCACTATTGCATTGAGTTTGCTGCGTGTGTGTGTACAAGTACTTAGGAAAAGGCCTCCCCGAGTTATTGTGCCTTCACCGTTGGTCTCCATCCCCTGGCCTATGGAGGCGGTCTTGGGGTAGTTGTGGCTCGATACTGGGTAGGGTCGGGTCGTGACATCATATGTGACACTGGAAGAATTGGAATTATTATAGGCACATAGATATGTGCTTCTGAGTTGTGAAATTGCATATCAATTTATTGAAGAGTTGAGGATAAAAACAAAGAGACGAATGAGAGGTCAAACATGAAATGATAGAGATATAACAAAAGCAGTGAATAAAGAGCTGGTAGAATGGTTATCATGATGTGTAAGTTTATATATATTGCAATAAATACGAATATTAGTTTGACACATACAATTTGTAAATCTATTAAATTATATTTATTATTTTCAGATCATGAATAATGATACTCGATCAGACTTGTTAGAAGATTTTTAGTTTCTTTCTATATGTCCTATAAAACAAGTTATAATGTTCGACGCTTATAATGTGAATGGCTTTAGATTTCGTACAGTCGATCGAGAAGTGGGTTTGAAAATACAAAATAGTTGTATATTTACATTTTCTGAAGTGGGATACTATAGAAATCTAGATAATATTATTCAATTAAACTACCAGGAGCATTATTCTGTTGTTTTATTCAAATTCAAATGGGTCGATATTATCAGAGGTGTTAAAAGAGATTACTTGCAATTTACTTCTGTAAACTTCTCTCGCTTGATGGATTTTGGTGATCATGAACTGCATGATCCATATATATTAGAATCACAAGAAAAAATCGTATATTGTGTGAATGATATTGTGGATGAAGGGTGGAGTGTAGATACTCACGTAATACAATAATATTTATATGATATGGGTGATGAAGTGGAAGATTTGACCTCTTCAATTGAATTTTATCAACAACAGGAAGAAGAATTATTTTTCCATCATGATATTGAAAATATTATTCTAACAAGGATGAATGAAGTGGATGAAGCAATGGAGCATGAAACTGAAATGATTGAAGGGGAAAATGATTGTATATAAAATTATTTATTAATTCAGCAACCACTTGTTTCATTTCCGCAGTCTTTCATTATCATTTTTATATATATATTTTTTGTTAGTACTGGGCACCTATTATCATTTTTAAATTTTTTTTTCTGCATAAATTTTTTGAAATATATATTCTAAACTTAATTTTATTTGATTAAATTATAGTAATGCCAAGGTGGAAGCGGTACACTATTTCTTCTAGTTCTATGATAGATGACGATCTGTCTGTCCCCATGGCATATGAGGCACCAGCTGCCTACACCCCTGCACCATCTCCCCCTTCACCATCTCTGACACCATCCATGGATGTCTCATTAGAGGATGAGTCATAGACTCCCCCTACAAGAGCCTCAATAGTAGGGTGGTGATACGCCCCTTCTAGTTCATCACAGAACTTCTAGAGGGTCATAGTAATAGGTACAAATTTTAATTAAAAAAATTTATTGCATTTTTCTTATACTAATTGTTTGCTGATTGCAGATGAAAAAATGAAACCGTGGAAAAACACATAAAAAGATCAGATGTTTGGAACATGAATGGTGAGTAGATAGTCATGCCATTTGATTCTTATGGGGTCTCAATGGATGACGCTGCAGGGTTACTTGGCCAGATTTTTGGTCAGCTGGCAGCAGAGCCCATTTCCATGCCTATTTCATATGATTATTGGAGGCATATGCCTCCAAAATTGAAAAATGATGTTTTTGATTCTTAGATAAAGGTACTTTTATTACGTTATTGTTTAATTGAATGTCATGTTACTAATATGATCAAAACAAATTTATGTATACAGATGTTCTTCCACTTTACCATTGTTGATGTGATAGCACGGAAGTGGACATTGATAAATCTTGGAAAAAAATGGAAAGATTTAAAATGGAGGTTGTGGTGTGATGTCAACGATACTTCGTTGACTGTACAACAAATGTATGAGAAGCTACCCAGTGGGGTACCGAAAGAACAGTAGAAAGTTATTGTTGATAGACATTGTTATTATAGGCGGATGGTATTAAGATATATATTATTATATTATCCTCATTTTACATTGATACATGTATATGAAGAGGATATGACATTGAATACATTACTGTTAAATTTAATTTTATTTATTTCAGGATCTCTCATGATAGAATGCATCAAACTAGGAAAAGCAAGTCATCCCGCACACTGCGGGCTCAAAAAGATTTTCTAAAAGTTGAATGTCATTGGTAATCTTTTAATTAGTTTAAATATTTATAAGACAATATTATCCATTTAACATATTTAATTGTTGATTTTTCTTTGTTTAATGCAGTCATAGAGTTTAGGGCATGAAGCATCCCAAACTAAACTGTGGCTGGATGTTAAAAAAAATAGATGGAAGTTTTGTTAATGAGCCTGACAAAGAAGTTGGTGTATGATGTCAGTTTTTTATTATAATAACACTTTATCAGTTTTTACTGTGTTAATATATATTGATATTTTATTTATAGGTAAACATTAAAGAAATATGGGATGGAAATCCTGGGCAGTCCTACTCAGTCTCCCAGTATGACCTGGTTGCTAAAGTCCTTTGGAAGGTGCATCCTGGTAGAGTACGCGGGATGGGTTTGGGACACGTACCATCTGAGGTCTTTGGCAGGCCACCAGGGATTACAGCTGCATCAACTTCTGGTTATAGTCATTTCATACCTAAAGATGCTCAGAGGGAGATGTCTTCTTTACGAGCCATATTTCAAGACCAGGGGGCTCAGATATCCGCTATGTAGAAAGCATTGACTGATATATATATATATATATATATATATATATATATATATATATATGCAGATGAGCATATATGCCCCCGGTTGTGGTGCATCGAGTAGTGGTGATCATGTAAATCACAAAAAATCAAAATCATTTAGGTTTAAAACATTTATTAGTTTTATGTTTAATTATAAATATGCAACAATATTTAATTTTCAATATAATGTTCTTACAGGTGGCAGCAGGTAGTGGAGATGGAGGTGGAGAGGGTGACGATGCATCATCAGACCATGAGTAGTAGTATTGTTGATGTGTTGAATAAATATGGGAATAGTTGGTTTTTATATGTAACATATATGGCACATAGTTTCCACCAAACATTTCAATGTCCTAACATTTTCTTGATTTCTCATGTTTCCTTCTATGCATTTTTTTTATTTATGATGTTTCATTTTATGTCTTGATTTCTCGAGTGTGGTATACATCATTCCATTTAAGCTAGTGTTTGAATTGGTAGTCAAGATTTTTGTTGACTAAAGAGTGATCCTTTTGTTATTTTGTTCTGGTTATATAAATTGGAACCTAGTAGGTAGTATAGAGACCAAACATAAGAGGATGATGGGAATGTGGTTTAGCCTATTCATGTAATACAAATCATAAAGTCACACATAAAAGTAGTTGGAAACAAAAATGGTTAACCTAACATGGAACCTTAAACAAAATGCATGTGTCACCCACATGTTAGTCTCCGTTTTCTCTCTCAAAATATTAAATGTGGAAAAACATGATACAATTGATTATACATGTGTTTATTTATTGATATGCTGATTTCATGAGGATTTCTTGTAAATGTTACTCATAAGTATTCTGTCACTTTTAACTAGAACCCCCTTTGATCCAAATGACGTTTTACTACTTTAAGAACACACATGCTTCGACTACTGCACAAGTGGGATCCTCATTTAAAACTAGGGATCTATTATCAACCTTTCACCCACAACATGGGGTCTCAAATTCACTAGTTTGGGAGTCACACCTAAATGGTACCTTTCCATCTTCAGAAGAAGCTAAAAAATCCATTCATCTCAAAAATACCTACTAGATGTCTACTCGACAATGATTAGTGGATCATAATTTGTTGTAAATAGTTTCCATATCAAACCACTTCATGGTCATATCCATGGCATGAAATAACATGTTACTCCCTTATCTAGGGATGTTGATCAATATGTCACTGATGGTCTCATCTAGATAGCATAAGGGACCCTATAAAGGTCTCCTTCTAGCATTCACCATCACCAATTCTACAAAGCAATAAAACCTTTATATGATGTGTGTGTTTACCTCAGGAGTCTGACCTATGTCTCCCAAACCTAGGTAGATAGAAAAACCCACTGAGGGTAGTGAAAAATCAACCAAGAACGTGGCCCTACGTCTATACCCTCCAAAAATCCCACTAACTAAATATGGTGGCAAACTATGAGCAAGTGGACACATTTTCCCACATTTACTAAGCTTGTCGGAAAAATGTAGTATTATTCAATGAAATCACCAAGAACATTTTGGAAAAAAATATAGGGAATACCCATATCCTTTCCCACTTACCTAATTAACATCGATATATAAATATTTGAAATGGACGAAAAGAACAGGCCGATACATATTCTCCAACAATAGAATAAGAAGATATGCATGTTCTGGTCACTAAAGTCACCTAGAATATTCTAAAAATGGATAAAGGGAAGACACACAACTATTCTACCATAATTTGGGTGACTCATTAACACAATATGAGGAGATTTGGAGAAGATACACATCTTTTCTCCCATTCAAGAGGGTCATGGGCCAAATCCCATGTTATATGGACAACCAGATCGGGACCATACCCCCATTCCAACTAAAGGTCATCGGTCTACCCTGGTGGGCACTACAAGGTATGAACAAATCCCAACCGAAATTCTATAGACCTATCATAAAATTATCATAGTTAAATGAGAGATAATCAAACATGATTAAGTATATGTAAGATGATATCCATAGAAAGCAACCTCTATCACCCACAAGAGATAATCCAAAAAGAGGCAACACCAAAGGTGATTGGAAAATGAATTTCTGGTATATGATCTTGATCTACTTCATAATTGTGTTCTTGAACACTCATATGTTTATCTAGGGATGATCGGGATCCTAATACTTTAATACAAAATTACAAAAATAGTAGTTTCATTTGTGCAGGTCCTCTTATCTACTTTGCTTCCAGTAGCTATGAAGGTCCTGCCCATACACCGATCCATGACAGATCACTTAATTCTTAGAATATTATTGATTATGAGATTCAATATCCTGATCATCACAAAAAATATTCTATAAATGTCTGGATGATCAAAAAACAAGGATTTATTTCCCTTAATATCATCCACCCAAATGGTCTTCTCCAGGGTACACATTGTAGGAATTCTCCTTATGGATTGAATTCAAGTTGTTATTGTAGTACTCCCCATGATGAAAATCATTATGAAGGTCCTCTCTACATTGATAGTATACTACATCAAGGAGGTCCTCCCCTTGTTGGATTGACAATGAGAAAGACCTCCTATCACAATTCACTTTGGAAAATGAGGTTAGTCATGCCCGGTGCCTCAATATTATCAACTAAAATCCTTTCTCAATATGAGGATAACCCAAGAGAATAGTAATTATCCAAACCACACTTGGACCACTTTACTTCAAATATAATAGGTTAAACCACTTCTAATCCTATTGTTTACAATAAAGAAGTGGGGAAAAAACCACTTTGGTCAGACCAGGTTGAGGATTTTCTTGAAAAATATAAAGAACCATTTTTCTAAAGACAATATACTAGTCATGTTATATCCATTATCCACTCCACAATAAAACATTCCATAGGTGTTCTTGGAATATTTTGTGCATGATATCTACATAATTATATGGTCCAATATTCATCACCTAAAAACAAAATTATTTACAATTACTGAGATATCAACAAGGCCCTTACAATTACTGAGATATAAATAAGGCCCTTATTACGCCAACAAGGCCCAATGTACTGTGTATCTATTAGAATGCAGAGGTTTTAGAAGTTTGGGTCATATCTTGCACATATTCAAAATGATTCGACCACTTCCTCATAGTTGGATAAGATCTTTAAATATTCCACATTATTATGTGGGTCCTCTTAATTTTTAGTAAGGATGTAGCTAAAATACCACATAATACTGAGGCCAAGGTGGTATACAACATAGTTGATACTAGACTCAGGAATTAATGTTCATGAAATGTGATCCCACTCAGAATAGTCAGGTTGTATCATAGAGTCATGGTATGGGAAAACTAAATGATGTTCAACATATGATAGGAAGCATAATTCAAATTCATCTACTGTTTGAGGTACTAATCTAGTAACCTCTACTATAGATTCTACATTATTTGACACAAGTGTACGATACAATGTTTTATTTGATACATTTCTAGAGATTCTAGTCCTTTATATAGTGTATTTATGGGTTAGTAAGAATCTGTAAACCTCATTGGTTATTCAATAAATGATAGTTCAGCGATGGAATTATTTTCCCCATCAGATAGGAAAATGTTTTTTTATATAGAATGCATTATTTCCCATCATGTAATTGTATGATGTAATTATGGGAATGGATTTCATGCTTCACTATAGATCCATTATTGATTATTATCACTATAGAATTATGGTCGATTTTTTTATGATGTCTCCTGTTTCATCATGTTGGGGATACCAAGTTAGAAATAACATTTTATTTGATTGCACGATGTCTCCTATACCATTTTCTGTTATGATTTGTTTTTCAGGGCAGTGGGGTAGTAGAATCAAAACTGCAATTTTTTTTCTGGTCAGAATTTCGCAGCGGTTTTAACCGCCGCTAATGCATTACTTGTCAGCATTTCACGACGGTTATAACTAACACTAATGGTTTACTGGTAAACCATTAGCGGCAGTTAAAAACTCCATGAAATGTAGTCGGTTTATATTTAGCGGCGGTTTTCACCGTCACGATATAGACGCATCAAACACCTGAATATCGTGGTCGTTAAAACCGCCGTGAATAAAAAAATATCCGACCCCCGTCAAACAGCTGCTAAAGTCATGAAAACTGCCGTGAAATGAGGAATCTACGATGTTTCCCTTAAACCACTATGAAATGGAAAAAACCACCACAAATAGATTTCTGACCCCCAGTTTAGCGGCGGTTTCTATACACCGCCGCTATATGAAAAAAAACTGCAGCTAATAGAAGGTTATGTTGTAGTGATAATTGATGATGTCAGAATTCATAGACAAGGTCCCGACAATATTCAAGAGCGAAAATTGATTCAATATTCGAATATCCCATTCCATCTGTGCTGTAATAGAGTATGGAGAAATTTTGACATCCATCTCAATGCCCATCCAATGCTGAATTTTAGGAATAGCATTAGCCTATATTCCATGAGTCAAAAAACCTGATCTATGCACTTATCCTTATATAGTTGGAAGACAATATCACCACGGAATCAGTAGTTCCATTATTTTAAATTAGGTAACCTAAATCCCTGTATACCTAATCTATCAATAGATATAAAATACAAACAAATCCTTCCACTTATGTAACAGAGGCTAAATGGTGCAATTGAAGAATGATTGTTTGGGGTTTTAATGGATTCACACATACTTGTTGTGTCTCCCTTCATAAGACAACATGCCTATATGAGGGATTGACTTAGGCATAATAGCTTGTTTGAATATAATCATATATAAAACTATTATATAGCTACACTTGATATGTTTACATATTCTTAATTAGCTAAAGCTACCTTTTTCAATTCAGATACATCCAATTTTTGCTCTGTTTCACTTCCAAATCCCTAAAAAAGATGTCCCATACAGTCTTGTCATGAACTAGAATAGCTAACTTATACTTAGGGGACACTTCTGACTTGTTAGATGCAGGTACAAATGTAGAGAGTTTGTTACATCCAAAGCAGCCTGTAAAAAGAGAACTATAACATGAACTCGACTTTACATTTTTGCTATAGGGACAATTTCACCGACCTAAGAGCCAAGGTAGTAAGAAACATCACATTAATTGAATGTCTATTTCATATTCCTATTATAAAGGTAATATATCCAGAATAGTCATAAGGCCTCTGTTCGGTCGTTACACGGACATGTATGGAAGGAAATAGGCAAAACACTATGCCCCAATGTTTGGAATTTTGTAGAAGTAGTTGTAAAAGGATAATGAATGCCTAGTAGGATGTGGGGAATCTTTCTATTGTGGAACAGATGAGGTTTTGAAGGAAAGAGAAGGAAAATCATTTAATTAAAACAGGATAAGACCTAGGTTCCATTATTATCGTATTTCCCCATGATCGGTAATGACTACTATATATATGATCGACCATCCTTCTCAAAACACTTTCGAAAGGACTAGGATTATTCTTAAACAACTAGCCCCTTTTGGTATAATTGAGTAACCCATGTAATGATGCCTCTTGTTTGAAGTCATTTTAGGGAGTCAAAATACATGAAGGGAACACTATTAAATTAGAAGAGTGTTGATTATAGAATGAATGAAAGAACACTTATATTATAATTAATGAACTCTCTGAAAGAAGTTAGTCAATCCCTCGAGCTGTCCCTCATTCTGTTGGTCATGATAGTACAACAGGGGGAACAAAATAATCTCCTCAAAAGATAACTGTAATTGAAACATTTTTCCTGTTTATGGTCATATTTAATGTTTCATGTAGCTCTTTTCAACTACCTTATGATTGAAGATACTACTACATATAAGAACACCGCTAACCCATATATATTGTGCATGGGAGACCTGGTATAAGTTTTCGCATGGTCACAGTTGTTCAATATTCGATTACATTGAATGGTTAGGACCATGAAAAGACATATACCACAATACTACATCCAAATTTAGCTAGATCATGAAAGTCAATCCCTTGTTCAACCCTCCATAAGGATTATATCAAATGATGTTAGTAGCAAAGAAGCCACATATATCTTTTCTAGGAAGAGAATAAAGACAAAACATATCTCATTTCTAACCCTTTAGAAACATATAAATAAATAAGTAACAGACATATATATCACATTATATATCAAGTTCCAGAACCTCTAAATGCTTTGACTTTCACCCCTATGTAATGATTTGAGACAGGACCGAAAGCAACATCTAAGATGGTAGCTCTGATACTTATTTATCTGTTTTGATTTAAAGTGTTCTACACTTTACAAAAATCCATTCATTTTGATGTTATAATGAAGTTATCCAATACAGTATACCCTCACCCAGATACAAATAAGTAACCATTCAAAACCAAGACTCTAGGATTTACCCTTATTAGGTAGGCTTGGAAGCGATGTTAGAAAACTAGGAACCTATTGAAATAATTGAAATTTATTTAAGGTTCTTCTAGCACCAATATCTGTTATATACCCTATGGAACCTCCCTTTTCAACTTACCCAAAGATTTTCCTTTTCTATGACCTCTATTAGTCACCTTTTCCCCTTTTTATAATAATATGGACATCATTCTTTTGTAAAAAACTGAGATATACTGACTGATATCCACACTTTGGTGTTAACCCACATCATCGAGACAAATCCATTCATTGAACCAAGAATACCCTTCACTACGTAAATACAGGATCCTCTATGACAAGTGAATCGAATAAAGGCGTGTTTATGAACTCCTTTTTGTTGACTCAAGTAGATAACCTACACCTATAATGTTAATTAGTTCATTATCCCTATCAGTATCTCTTTTAACATAGAAAACTTGGAAGACAAATAGATTTGATTGTGACTCAACTCCCTTAATGAAATAGGGTACTCCTACTTTAGCATTGACTTTTTCATTGATGTTCTCCATGTAATAATGAACCCCAGATTCTGGATCCAAAAGAACCTAAATCATTACAGAAACCCTTGAATTGTTATCTAGGAACTCACGTCCCTGCCCAGTATCAAGAATGTTCCTCAATCATGTATATCAAAAGACATGTATATTCACGGTGATATAGCTTTAACATTGATTTAAGGCTGACCTATCTGAGTAAACAAAGCTTCCCATGACCATGCAAGGACATGAATGGAAATCCCTTCCTTATATAACTCACACAAAGTAGGAACATAAAAAAGATACCCCCCTGATTCACCAATAGTACCTCAATCTCTTTCTGTTGGTTACGAAACATAACCTTGTTCTACCTCAAGAACCTCATATACTTCAGGTATCCTGGGTCATTAATTTTCCTCCAATTAGAAAAAGATATTAGCAAAAAAAGTTGACTTTAGTGATTCAAGGTGACCTTAGCCAAATGAGAGTCCTTATCCATGTATACTCATTCGTTGACTTGTGCAATGTTACCTTCCCTGTGTATATGAAACCCAACAATAGAATCAAAAACCCTTACTCTATTGGCATTAGAGGAATCGGGATAGTCAATCATTGTTCTCAAATCATTGATAGATGGAGCTAATAGAGGAAGACTCACTAGTGCCAGTCACATTAACAACCGAAAACCCGAAATCACCACATTCACAGTGTGTCGGGTACTAGGGAACCCCATTACTATCCTGGTAATCCATTATATGTGAGACACATGCCTAGAAAGATCTCTTTTCGACCCTACTATTCGTTTTCTTTTGTCTGGTCTATCTCCTTGAAGAAGAGAATTATCAGGTGTCCTAAGATGGAGACAAAACCATTAATTTCTTTTTTCTTAAAGTGCTACTTCCCATAACATAAAAAACATAAATTTCGTCAAATAGGAAAACCATTTCCCTTAGATGAAGAAGAGAAAGATGAAAGAGAAATAAGGAATTGATGATATACAAGACCAAAAACGATGGAAGGATGGAATGAAGGAATGCACTTGATCTGTTTGGTCGCTATCATAATCCCATATAAAGGATCATTCCATGTCCTAATAAATAATAGGGAATAAAATACGCTGAATCGTGAAGTCAAATCTAAAGAAACAATACAAAACTGAATGTAGTATGTGATGTCATCAATTATAATATAATTCCTATATAAATCAATCTTGTTATCTAAGACCTTAGTCCACCTGAAAGAATCATTTCCTCTATCCCCATGATTTAAAGGTAAGATTTAATTGGCCTTATGTCACTCAATGGAATGTCGGGGGAGGTTCTTCTGCTTAATATATATGGTGATATATATGTAACAGCCCTAAAGAGTGAGTTCATCCATTCGTATAATCTAGATATATTATTAAGATACTACATGTATCCCTGGTTCTAAACCCCGATATATTATGTATCACTGAATACCAAATAGTGTGAAGTAGTCGAGTTATAAAATATTTGACCCTTTCTAATGGGTATGGAACTGTATTCCATTCTTCCTTTCATCTTCCTTCAGCAAGTCAAGAAGAACTAAGAGCTATTTTCCATTCCTCATCTGATTTTAAGGAAGTGGGTGGAGTTTATAGTTCTATTTTATAGTCCATCCCATAAACACATTAGGTGTGTCTAGTAGATCCATTTGGGAGTCGTTGAATGGTCTGATAATGCCTACTACATATATTATACTTAAAATCCATTTGTTCGAAGGAGAAATGAAGGTGTATGCTTTCTTCATCAAAATAACTCTTCTTTAATAGAAGGCAGTGATCGATATTTTCCTTGTAGGTTAAAATGCATATATAATACTTATTGACCATTTGATGGTATTGGGGGATCTCAATCCATGGGTTGAGTTGTATGGAGTATCTCTTGAGTAGAACCCCCTACCTCTACTACCTATATTATACCGAGTTCCCCCTATACCAGATGAAATGCCAACTATTATCCCGTTGCTTTATTATACAGACAAAACACAATATCCATGTAATTCGAGTGGTCCCAGTTGATGATATGCTGAATGGTTGAGGTACCTGCAGATTGAATTCCCACAAGCCATCTTTTTCGAATGGAAAATGCAGCCACATGGAACCTTCAAAAGAGAGTGACTGAAAATATATATAAGTACCAGACCTATGTCAAGATGGGAAATCATGGAAATAAATCTTGATATGCTCCCAAGGGTGGTACAGAAGCACCCTCAGGTGTGAGTGGAGATGGTGGGAATAGAGGTTGTAAATATTTGTTGTCACGAGGCCAGAGGTAGTCCTTTGGTGTTTAGTGAAGGAGGCTTTAGGACACCCTTGATCCCATTCCCTAGTAGGTGTATTTGGGGATGCAATGGCAGTTAGATAAGTGGTTCAACTATACTCAAAATCATGAATCTCAATAGAGTCATATTTCCAATCATTCCACCTCAAAATGATCACTATTAGATTAGAGTACTAGATCATATATATGATCCATCATGAAATTCCCATGCCACCTGATTATTATATTAGAGTACTGGATCACATTTCCACTCTCCATACATGATTCTTCACCCTATTTAGTCACTATTCTAGACCACCACGTAGTATCCTTGAACAGATGCTAGGATAAAGAACCCGAAGGCTAATCAACTACCTATATTATTTATACCGAAAGGATTCAGATGAGGTTCCTGGGAATTTGTGTGTGCGGTTGCGATTATTCAAATTAGCTGATACTTATATATATTAGGTGAGTGGATTTGGACCCATCCTGAGTCACAATTCCTAGAAACTAGACAATTCAATGACCTATCCATTCATCTATGTCACATTTTTTCTGATTCACATCTCAAATAAGTTCCAATGGAAACACACTAAGTAGAATCAGCCAAAAATCATCTTTGGGGTGGATCACCATGAACAATCACAAATATTCCATGAGAAACATCTGGTGAAACGAGACCAAGAAATAATCTTCCAACATCACTTCCAGCCCCAACCAATAGTGAAAAAGAGAGAGTTTGAGTCCTAGAACCATTGAATCAACCTTGATTCATAAAACCTACACTGTCATTTTCTCTATTTTCCTAGTTTATTTGAGTTGATCTCCTCAATTCTCCAATTCCAAGAACCAACTATGGACAATACTCTACTAATATAGTGTTCGAGTGGTGTATTTTAGTAGTTATGATTACCAGTGACCTCCCAACCAATATAGTGAGACAAAGAGGTTGACCCGAAAAATATCTATAAAATGCCAATAACATGCTTCCATTTCAAATCCAATGCGATGCACCCTGACGAACTACCCTATCAATTGGTGGTAACAACGTATGCATGAGTATAGTATACCAATGATCACATGCAACCCATGACACTCAATTGCTGTGGAAAACGTTGAACTATATATACTCTCCGACAATGATAAGTATCTATGTTAATATTCCAACCTTTTTCCACCAAATGAAAATGAGTGCCAGTGCAATGGTAGAAAGTAAAGTGAAAACAAATAAATGGTACATGTTGTGTTGTAGATCATGATGATCCTAAGTGATAGATACTCCATACGTTGGGGTAATCATGGTATTCAGCATTCGAAGCTCTCGAAGATCAAAATGAAAGATTCATTTGGGTGGCCAGATCAATCTGAACTCTACCACTAGCACCAAATCATAATGGCAGGACACCGAAAAGATAGAAAGAAGGAACATATCCTCTGAGATGATGAACTTTAAAGAGACATATCTCTATCCATTTTGTACTATTGTGGTATGCTACCCTACCTTTGCATCACGCAGCACATAACACCACCAAAGGAACTAGATGTATAGGATCACCACTAGACCCATCATACAAACTATGGAACACCCGCAACATGGATTCATGTACAAAACCTAACCAACTATATTGGCCCCATCCACTCCAAGATTGTAGGTTATTATTGGTAGACGTAGTGTTTGATGTGATCTTTTCCCATCTCCAGTTGTCGATTTTCCTTCCACACCTGCCATAAGTACTCTACACTTAACTATATACGAAGAGTTCCTATGAATGTAATCGCGACTGTTCCTTAAAACCCCTCATCAGTTGCATCATCTGATCCCCCTGAATACCTTATATCACTCACCATATATAGTCTATATTCATCATACAACTTGATATGCTAATGTCAATGGTACTCCAATAGCCCAGTTGAGTTGAAGCACCTTGGTATCATGCTCTGCCATCGACCTAAAAAACCTCATCCGATGATAGAGAACCGCCGAGGTCGATCCACCTTCTCAAATTATCCAATCATTTCTATCCACCCCACCCATGTTGTTATAATGTCAATATACCTTGACAACCTAATGTATGATTCCAGTCTAGTGCCTCGAGTGCCTTCTGCTGTATACCCCCACCACAACACCACCTCAACCACCACTAATAGAGATAAAGAACTAGTTCAATACAAATAGGGATAAGGAACTAAATTCAGTAGGAATAGGGAAGTGGAAGTAACTAATAGGGATAATCTATATTGGGTGCATTACCATAGATATGACCTGATCTAAACCAAATTGGGTGAAGTAGTCGAGTTCTAAACCCTTATATATTAAGTAGCACCAAATACCGAATTGGGTGATGCAGTTGAGTTTTAAAAGAACTAACCCTCCTCGGATACTTTATATATAAGGTTTATAAAGGTTTAGATTGAAAGAACCTTTGAGGGAGGATCAGTAAGTGACTTTACCTTCTCATAGATATAAATGGAACGCAAAGCGAGTACCTGTTTCCATGTGTATTTGTCTAGGAGTGCCGCATCAAACAGGTACATTTCCTATATAGTAGTGAACCACCAATTTTCAATATTAATTTTATATTATAGTACTAATGATTACTCTATATACATATATAAATATAATAGTAATCATTATAATATTGGTATTACAGCTTCAATTTTGAGGTAGTCCCTGCAGAACCTTCTGTAAGTCGCGCATCACAATGTGTCCCATATCATGATTGGAGTTCAGAATCCCCATACCAGATTCCAATAGTCCCATATGAATATCTTCACAAACACCCATGATATGTACAACCACGTGATTTAGTAACCTCACTATTAGAGTCAAGTACTGACCTCAGCACACCATTCAAGAACGAATATGAGTGAAGTTCCAAGACTATTTTAGTGTAGTACTACTTCTCTAATCTTGATTTTTCTCTCTCATGACACATATAAGAGTGAGAACTGCTCATTCTCAGAGATACTTCATGTATCCCATGGGTAATCTTTCTAAGTAATCATTAATATAGAATATATGAACCATTATAGGTAGTTCATTACCTATAGTGGTACCTATAGTGGTACCTATAGTTGGCCAACTATATTATACTAAAATTCTTCTTGATTTCTCTCTTCCGACGACCACAAACATCTCTATGACAATAAAAGTTATCACTCCCTCTATTACAATGAAAATAAAGACCTTTTTGGAACCCAACTGAATCTCTTTCCTAATGAAGCCAGCCCAGGTACTCTCTCTATATAGTATAGCATATGTCCATCTTGTCTGCACCACATTAAAGAGCCCAGAAACCCGATGTATGGACTATATAGAAGAGTAGCTGACTCTAATATAATTGAATTGACACCAATATAATAGTATACCATCCACCCCCATAGGGACCCCACTCACTCAGTGCATCTTCCCATGTTACCAGTCATGAAGTGAATAGCCCATGTCAGGTGCCATTTGATTCTGCCAGTGGATATGGCCATTATAACCGCCATAGTTATTTTAAAAAGATCATACACATTGCAAAACCCATCAAATAGGGCCATCATTTCCTGTATTTTCATTGTGTAAGGGGGTTCATCATACCAAAACTGTAGGTCTTCTATGATTCAACTCCAATGAACGAATGGAATCTGGTACATAGTTGAGATTGAATGGGAATATGCAATTCATAATTAGTCTATAATGTAGGTTGGGATGTGATAAAAAAGTAAGTTGAGTTCTTATATCCATATTAATAATCATCGTTTGTCGGTGGATCAATTTATCAAAGGTTTCATGGGGTTGGTTGGGATAGATAGTCATAGTTGTAGAAAAACTATAGAGTGTACACGAGTGGTGGTGTTGAATTGCGAACGAACTGACTATGAAGTAATATGGTGCATCGAATCCGAAAGGTGGATCGTTAGATTGTCTGAAGGAAATATGAAGAGATGAACTAACCTATTGTAACCAACCAATCATGTGATGGACACCCCTGAAACGTTTTGAGTATCCAAGACCATTCAGTGGCGGTGCAAGAATAGTTAAAATGGCGGTGATGCCACACATAATCAATGAGTACCAAGCCTCTAGTTTCCACTGCGAGTTGAGTATATATGGCTCTCCAGAAGGTCCATTCAACTCTATCTAAACAATAATTGATATCTCCTGGACCAATGTGCTAAAATGGATTCATTATTCAAAACTCATTCACTAATACCATGATTCAATCTGGTTTCCTTGCCTGTAGCATGAAACCACAAAATAGGAAATGAACTAGAAACACGTCCAATATGGTTTCTATCGTTTGATTCCATTGTATATCATTCGATGCACCTTTTTTCCGAAGGTGTGGAATGGTGAATGAATTTCAACTCGATTAGAAATGCAACTCAATCAGTCAGTTCTATTTGTTTCTTGTAGTAGTTGTGATCGTTGATGTAGCGTTTGTAGCTCGTTTGATATCATAGTGTATAGTTCTCTCTTTTATTATGTCGTAATCGTTATAGTAGTTGGAATTGTTAGATAGTGAGTTCTCTATTAGGAACATTCCCTGCCAGTTGACAACACCATTTAAATCATATTGAAACTACCAATGAGTGAATATAGTACTCTACTCTAATCGTCATTCTCCCACACCTCGAATAGAGCTAGTAGACCTACATAATTTCACTTTAGGGGATGAAATTGAAGGCCCATATGAAACTATTATAAGAGTTCTAGTTATGGTCTATTTATACTTTGTATAATATAGGTAGTAGTCCCAACACCCAACTCTTGTCAGGGACCATTTCTAGACTACCACTATACACAGGATGCCATGAGACTTCGTATAGAAATGTCATGGGTCAAAGGGGAACCAGCTGGTAGAAATTGAACATGGACCCTTCGGCATATTGGTGACACTGGAATCATAGCATTGTTGATTATTCGCATTCCATCCACCATACACTCTGAACTACATCACTCTCCCCTCTTTCACCTCCAAGCGGTTGGGGGACTCATCGGACATGGGGATCATATCACCCCCAACTTACGTATCATTTCAGATCATGTGACACTTTCTACCCACCTTCAACCGACCATCAAGACAACCATCTAGGTCTTGGAAAGTGGTACTCAACCAATAAGAATAGTAGTGGATCCACATTCAGTACTCTACTCTAATAGTTAATAGTTTGGACCATCTCCTAACCCTTTAAAAAGGGATTCTACTTATATATAAGGGTTTAGATCATGTCCAATTAGAAGGGGTCAGATCTTACAGAACCCGATCCTAAAGTGTCAGAACATTTAGAACATTTGAATACGATGTTTCTTCCTCCATTTTTGAATTGGTTTGTGCCATATTTCTCTTCCCTATGACATTGGATTTTACATCCACTACTCTTCTCTTATCCTCAACCCCACTTCATGATAGAGGACGATACTTATATATAATGGATGATATAAACAACTCCATATTAGATAATTTCTTCTGACTACTCCTTATATACGATATTCTTCGAATCTCAAAAGAGGATACACCCTTCCTTGACTAAGAGTTCTTGATTCAAGTTCATTTGCACTTGGAAGTCTTACTACTAAAGTCTGTCTAGATGACTAGTTGTTGGCTGACATTCGCCCCTCTACCCTTCTTCATTATTTATCTTGCTAACTCAAGTCCTCTATAACGGTCTGAATCATGTGAGCCTCTAAGTTCATGTCACGACCCCCTCCCACCAAAGATGCCCCTCCTGAGCTGGCAATGGTGAAAGGGAGATAATGACCCATGTGTCCCGCCTCCAGTAGGCCTAGGGGTGGCGACTATTTTCAAGGGTATGTGTTTTTAGAAATATGGTAGGAATTACCCTTTTATTATTTAAGATCGGGAAATAGGATGAGTCAACCACCAAAAGAAAAAAGAACATGTAAATGGAAATAAACCGAAACCAATCACACATGCATGTTAAAACAATTCTAAATCAAAGTACAAGTAAAAGAAGCTCAAAAGTACAATACCAAAAGAAACAAGAGTACATCAAACTGCAACAACTACAACTGTCTCGACTAGTAGGGTCCCGCACGGCCCTGGTAGTCCTCCTGGAAACCTGGAAGAAAACGTTGGGTGAGCATACAAGTATACTTAGTAGGGAAACCTAAATATATCATGAACAAGTGGGGAGACATCTTAATGTCCTATGAGAATAGCAGAAGAAACCAAAACCCAACAAGGAAATTCTATCCACCCAACCTCACCAGCCATGCTCACCAAAAACACAAACAACAGGTTTTAGTAGCATATAAGAACAGGAGTATTGGGTACCCCACACCATTTCCCCCTAGTTAGCTGCTCTTCCAAACGGCGAACGTCCTAACGCTACCACACTCTTCTCGCCCTCACACACCTGGGCCTCACAACCACGTATCCCGCCCACACACACCTGGGCCTCAGAACCGCATATCCCTCCCGCACACACCTGGGCCTCACAACCACTTATCCCGCCCGCACACACCTGGGCCGCACAACCGCATATCCCGCGCGCACACACCTGGGCCTCATCCCGAAGGTTCTTGGGAAATAGTAAAACATGCCCAGAAAGTCTTGGACTAAAACCACCCTAATCGAAACCTACCCGAAGAGTCTTGGGCGTAAGGTCACCTCAAGCCATCACAGCCATTGGAAGAAGTAGCAGGAAGGAGCTAGTAACTAAGGGGAAAACACCCTCTCCCATGATATGGGAGTGTTCGACATTATGTGCTCAACATGGGTGGGGTGCGACAAAACACAAAGATACAAATATATATATGTATAACAAACACACAGCCCATCCTATGGGTTCTAAACAGTGAAACAGAGCACGTGCCTCGACACTGCTACTATAAATCATGCATACAACAAACAACCCCAACACCATTTAGTTTTTCATGTTTCAACAGAATTAGTTCATTAGTTCCTTAAGTACTGGGCAATTATCCACAACCAACAACATCGACCGTTCGTAAAACATATCCCTTCCATCCACAAATCAAGTTAGGAAAAACACAAGCAACACAAACAATACCCTTCTTATTAACCAACCAAACCCATTGATTATTATTTCCGTTTCACTACCATGACCAACCATTCGTTAACTCTCAAACTTTTATTTATTATTCACAACCCACAGTTTGTTTACATTCAAACCCATCCATGCATCCCCACTTCCAACCACCATAACCACAAACACACTAAATCTCGTACATCATCATCCCTTGATACCATTTGTCATAGCCCCGCTGCCAATCACCAACATAGAATTCACACCAACCCACAACCAAGCCAACCGCAGCCCCACTGCTCACCCGATCCACAACAACCCACAAAACACCCCTTTCACATAAATAAACCATAACCAGCACCCACATGTTTATTATTTCAGTTTTGTTCTACTGAGGTTATCTCCCAAGGGTTCTGGATTTTCATTTAATCGGCCAACTTTACGTGATTAACCAATTTCCACATTCCACAATGTTTCCATCCATAAACAGTCTAGAAAGATACGGCATCATTTAATCGCACAAGAAAAGGACCCCAATGACCGTTATTTCAAGTAGGCATAAGCCTATTCAATTCACAACATACTATCACATGATATAAATAATGTAACTACATTCACAAACTTCACATCCATATTATATAATCTTGTTATTATATTTATTAAACCAGTTCAAAAGTGTATCATTTAAACAAGAGGAAACCCACCCCGCATGATGCACGAATTAGAGAGATGAAGGTAATATCCCTACCTCAATAGGTTCTGATAACAATGCTTCCCCAGATCAACTTTAGAAGACGTCTTTCGGCATCCGTCGCTTCTGAAAAAACCCGGAAAAACCTCATCGGGTGGAAGCTGGGAAGGAAAGGCCGAAAGGAAAGTAAAAAAATACAAGATCATAAGTTCTACATCGTCGTTACGATCCATTGGCCGCTGATGGTTCATAAATCAGAGCTCGGAAGAAGAAGTTATGGATGAAAGGAGCTTTGGAGTCTCTTGGGAGAGCTCTGCTCAAGAGAATGGGGAGGAGAGGAGTGAGTTGAATAAGAGGAGGGGACCCCTCCTTTTATTGGTGAGAAAGACAAAAGTACACTGCGTGTAATTTATGGTACACGGCGTGTACTCAGCCATTTCACACAGTCACCACGCGACTTCGAACATGGCATTCAACGTGGACGCAGACTTTGACTTGTCAACACACGGTTTGAAGGTAACGCATACGCTGGGAGAAACTGCGCTGCGAGTATTATTGACTACATGGCGTGTACTCATTTATTTCACGTGGCAAGGACACGACATCAACATGGCACACGGCCGTTGTCTGGTCAACACACGATTTGAAGGTAACGCATATGTGGGGAGGAACTAAATATCATGTAGTATGGGATACACAGAGTGTACCCATTTATTTCACACGGCAAGGACACGACCTTCAACATGGGGTATACCTGGCGAGGGGGTACATGCTGTGTACTCACACTACATGGCGTGTACTTACAAAATTCTAGAAAGTGTGGGAAAAATCCATTTCACCCTCCAAAACACATCGTGACCTTATTATTGATAAGGGAATGGGCCGGAGAGGTCTGGACCATTGCAGTTCTAGAGGTAGAATGGATGATCAGAGCAGACACCGATGGGATAACATGAAAATATAATTATGCCTCACTTTACTGAATGCAAGAAGCACCCTTATAAGAAAGGAATATTTTCATTATCAGTCGGGCTATGGAACCATAGTCCTTTGTCCCCAAAATAATATCCTTCTTTAATTAATGTAAAGGCAGAATGGAGTCTGTTTTATTGGGTTGAAGACAGAAGTATGTAACTAATTGACCTAAAGCTTAATGGACAAGTAAATGGAGAAAGAAACTTCATTCCAAATTATATTTCTACATTATTATGTAATAGAAGAAATGACACATCTAATGACCCAAGGAAAACAAAATCACTCCTAGATGAAGGTTTGATGGAACAAAATCCAATGATAAACTTTGGATCCAATCTGGTTCTCTATTTCGTTTAGTCAAGCATCATACTTTCTTTTCCTACTAATTCTAGATTTGATTATATAGGTTGGTATAATCTAGCTAGGTACTCTTATATATAGTCTGTAGGCAGACCAATATAAGAACCACTATAGGAAACCTTTTTTGGTCCCTATAGTGGTGACTATAGTGGTCCGAATATATTATACTGATCTTCCCCATCCGGGATAGTCACTGGTCTAGTGACTGGTTACTAGACCAGTCACTAGACCAGTCAATACACCCATCCATAGACCAGTCCCTAAACTAGTAACTAGACTAGTCACTAGACCCGTCCTATGACCTGTCTCTTAACAAGTAACTAGACCAATAACTGGACCAATCACTGTCTTCAACCACTATCACTCCTATTATTTTGGAGACAATGTGATTTAAGAAAGAAGGTTTTATACATCAGTTATTCTTTTTTCATCTGAAAAAAATAGTCGAAGGAATCTGACATAGAGAATAAAATGAAGTTGATTCATCGAATTCCATGTTTTCATGGGTTGTGATAGAAGGATCTAAAGGTCAACATAGACAGGTTCCCTTCTATATAGTGTCTCTTTGAGAGATTTGTAAATTGAATGGAAACTCTTAATCTTTGAGGGGGGTCTTGTCCATTTGAATCAGATGTGGGGACATTTCTCTCTATCTTACTCTTGGTTGGGATGATTTCAGAAGTGGGAAACTCCACTATTATAGTTTATACCATACCAACATTACGCTTATCCGACTATTAAAGAATCCCCTGATATTAAATATGATTCACTATCAAATTCCAAAATAAAAGAGTTCATGAGATTTTGGCTTTCTTCCTTCACTTCCACCAGGGTTCTAAAAGATATTACACAGTAGGGTGTATTTGTTGGGCGGAGAGTGTGATGGCAAGAGGGGGGGTGAATTGCCTTTTAAAAAATAATTAACAATTTAAAACAAAGTTAAAAGTGCAGCGGAAATAAAAGAGGCAAGACACAAAACTTGATAACGGAGTTCGGCTTAAACCAAAGCCTACGTCTCCACTCCCAACACAACCGTTGAGAGATTTACTACCGCTTGCTTTTTAATGGTTTTAGCAAGAAACCCACTAGACTTTAAGGTAGTCTATAACCTATTACAGCTTGCTTTTAATGGTTGAGCAAGAACCCACTAGCCTTCTTACAGGTGAAGGCTAGCTCACCTATGACTCAAGCCTTTTAAAGGGAAGGTTTGACTAACCTCTTCACACCTTGAAGGTGGTGTGAAAACCCCAACAAAGAGAGGATAAAAGAAGTGGGGGTTTGTAGTCACAAACCCAAATTGATTCTCAAAATAATAAAACAAGAAAAACCTTAATGTGGAGAAGTCTTGGGCGCCAAAGGATTGATTGGTGATGATGAAGGGCGCTCCCAAGCTTCTATGGTGGTACTCCTTGGTTGTGGAAATGGGTTGGAGCAATTTTTGGGTGGAGAGTGTGATGGAAAGAGGGGGGGTGAATTGCCTTTTAAAAAATAATTAACAATTTAAAACAAAGTTAAAAGTGCAGCGGAAATAAAAGAGGCAAGACACAAAACTTGATAACGGAGTTCGGCTTAAACCAAAGCCTACGTCTCCGCTCCCAACTCAACCGTTGAGAGATTTACTACCGCTTGCTTTTTAATGGTTTTAGCAAGAAACCCACTAGACTTTAAGGTAGTCTAGAACCCATTACATCTTGATTTTAATGGTTGAGCAAGAACCCACTAGCCTTCTTACAGGTGAAGGCTAGCTCACCTATGACTCAAGCCTTTTAAAGGGAAGGCTTGACTAACCTCTTCACACCTTGAAGGTGGTGTGAAAACCCAAAAAAAGAGAGGATAAAAGAAGTGGGGGTTTGTAGTCACAAACCCAAATTGATGCTCAAAATAATAAAACAAGAAAAATCGTAATGTGGAGAAGTCTTGGGCGCCAAAGGATTGATTGGGGATGATGAAGGGCGCTCCCAAGCTTCTATGGTGGTACTCCTTGGTTGTGGAAATGGGTTGGAGCAATTGAGGTTCCTTGAAGGAATCCGCCGGAGGTTCGCCAAGTGATCGTAAAATGTTCCTGTGGGCTACCGTACATTTCCGGGGCTTCCTAGTCCTTTATTTATAGAGGGGGAACCCTCAAATGGCCTTTGGGGGGGCTTCGGAGCCGTTGGAGAGGCCTTCGGAGCCGTTGGGAGTCAAGTGGACAAGCCTGGTCAAAGCCCAACGGCTAGTTTGACTGGCTCCACTGGCTGACCGGTGCTTGGCCACCGGTTGGCCGGTGCTTTGGAAAAGGAGAGGCCTTCTGCCCAGGCACCACCGGCTGGTCGGTGAGGAGGCCACCGGTTGGCCGGTGCTGAGACAGTAGGTTCCACTATTTGTCTGGGTTCCACCGGCTGGCCGGTGATGGGACACCGGTTGGCCGGTGGTCTGGACAGAGGGAAGCCTTCTGTCAAGACTCCATCGGCTGGCCGGTGGTCATCCACCGGTTGGCCGGTGGACTGATTTTCATTCCACTTTTGCCTTCTGGCTTTCTTGGCCCAATTCCTTGGCAACTTGAAATCATGCCTATCATCCAAAAACACTTAAAACAAGATTAGATAAATAAGAGAGTGATTGTGATCATGAAAATTAAACCACGAGGGGTACGAGAGGTACAACAATCTCCCCCTATTTTGATGATCACAATCACCAAAACAAGCAATGTAAAAGACTGAAATGAAAGGCATGCTTTAAAGGATAAATTTAATAGTAAAGCAAAGCATGAGAGAAAGATTTCTCCCCCAATCAACCAAGAATTTCTCCCCCTTTGTGATTATCAAAATAGGACGGGGCATAATACTTGATTGAGGGAAAGGATTAAAAAACAAGATAGAGTTTTTAAATCAATTGAAATTTTTGAAATTTGAATTGAAAGTTTTGAATTGAAAGTTTTGAATTGAAAGTTTTGAATTGAAAATTTTGAATTGAAGGTTTTGAAAAGAAAGTTTTGAAAGAAAGTTTTGAATTGAAAGTTTTGAATTGAAAGTTTTGAATAAAAAGTTTTGAATTGAAAGTTTTGAATTGAAAGTTTTGAAAAAAAAGTAAAAAGGCTAAAACGATCCTAACTCCCCCTAAATAAAAACAACAAATCACCGGGGAGAGGATTTTAGTACCGAGACAAATTTTGCTCCGGTGAGACTCGCTAAAAGGTATTTTTCAATCCAAACTTGTCTAGTGGCGGGTCTTCTCCTATGAAATTCATCATTAAAGAAAATTGTTTTGGGCCTTCCATACCGGGCATTTTTGCAATCGCATTCATAAATTAAGTGCCCGGGTTTTTTACAATAGTTGCAAAATTTATATTGGGAGATCCCCCTTACAAAAATAGTAGGAGCATGGGAAGAGGAAGCTTGCTTGGAATAGCCAAGCCCTTGGGTGGTTCTAGATATGCATTGGGAACCAAGGAGCTTCGAGAGGTTCTGTTCACCTTCGGTGAACTTAGCTAGGGATTCCCTTAAATCCGTGATTGTTGATTCCATAGAATCAACATCGGGAAGGTTTTGGATCTTGAGGGACAACTCCTCCTTTTCTTTGAGAAGTTGTTCCTTTTCGGAAGAAAGTTTTTTGAAATTCTTTTTTAAAGCAACAAATTTGGAATAAAGTTCGTGAAAACCTTCCTCCAATTGATCTCTAGCATGTTGGAGATCCTCATAAGATAAATGATTAAAAGAATTTGAAGAACTAGAGGATGAGGAGTCGGAAGAGGATACCTCATGAAATGCCATTAGGCATTTTTTACTGTTGTCACTTGAGGAGGAGGAGGATGAGGATGTGGAGCTATCACTCCATGTGGCCTTGAATGCCTTCTTCTTTTCCTTTTGCTTGGCCTTTTGCTTGATGAGTGGACAATCGGGCTTGTAATGGCCTTTCTTGCCACACCCGTAACATGTTACCTCGGGCTCGGATTTTTCGTTGGGTTGAGCCTTGCGAGATTTCTTCTTCTTGTGCTTCTTCATGAATTTGTGCATTTTGCGGGCAAGGTTCTCGATTTCTGAATCGCCGCTTGAAGAGGAAGACGATGAGGAGGAGGAGCTTTCTTCTTTTTGAAATTTGAAGGCGATGTTCTTTGGAGTTTTGATCGGTTTGCCTTCCTTTTCAGCTTGCCTCCTCATGGTGATCTCGTAGGTCATGAGGGATCCGATGAGCTCTTCGACCGGCATGTTCTGGATGTCTTTTTCTTCTTGAATTGCCGTGACTTTTGGTGCCCATGTGCTTGGTAGGATCCAAAGGATCTTCTTGACCATTGTTTCTGCAGACACATCATCACCAATGGACTTTCTCCCATTACAAACATCAGTAAAACGTGTAAACATTTCAGTAATATTTTCAGATGGATGCATGGTAAAAGACTCAAAATATTGACGGTACATGTCCAATCGAGTATCCTTAACTTTATTGGTCCCCTCATGGGTAACCTCCAATAGTTTCCAGATTTCATGTGATGAGGTGCATGTGGAAACTCGATTGAATTCATTACGATCAAGGCCGCAATGTAGAGCATTCATGGCTTTGCCATCAAGCTCAAAATTTTTAATATCGGCTTGGGTCCATTTGGATTCATCGGGAGAAGAAAGAGAATAACCATGCATGACAATTTTATAAATAGGATAACCTATACTTCTAAGAAAAGTAGTCATGCGGGTTTTCCAATAGGTATAGTCGGTTCCATCAAAAAATGGAGCACGACCCAATGAATAACCTTCGGGGGCGAAAGAAGTTGAAGCCATCACAAAGGATCTTGAATTTGAAACCGGTTAGGGTATTACTCAAATTTTGCCTCTGATACCAATTGTTCGGCGGAGAGTGTGATGGCAAGAGGGGGGTGAATTTCCTTTTAAAAAATAATTAACAATTTAAAACAAAGTTAAAATTGCAGCGGAAATAAAAGAGGCAAGTCACAAAACTTGATAATGGAGTTCGGTTTAAACCAAAGCCTACGTCTCCGCTCCCAACTCAACCATTGAGAGATTTACTACCGCTTCCTTTTTAATGGTTTTAGCAAGAAACCCACTAGACTTTAAGGTAGTCTAGAACCTATTACAACTTGCTTTTAATGGTTGAGCAAGAACCCACTAGCCTTCTTACAAGTGAAGGCTAGCTCACCTATGACTCAAGCCTTTTAAAGGGAAGGCTTGACTAACCTCTTCACACCTTGAAGGTGGTGTGAAAACCCAAACAAAGAGATGATAAAAGAAGTGGGGGTTTGTAGTCACAAACCCAAATTGATGCTCAAAATAATAAAACAAGAAAAACCGTAATGTGGAGAAGTCTTGGGTGCCAAAGGATTGATTGGTGATGATGAAGGGCGCTCCCAAGCTTTTATGGTGGTACTCCTTGGTTGTGGAAATGGGTTGGAGCAATTGAGGTTCCTTGAAGGAATCCACCGGAGGTTCGCCAAGTGATCGTAAAATGTTCCCGTGGGCTACCGTACATTTCCGGGGCTTCCTAGTCCTTTATTTATAGAGGGGGAACCCTCAAATGGCCTTTGGGGGGCTTCGGAGCCGTTGGAGAGGCCGTCGGAGCCGTTGGGAGTCAAGTGGACAAGCCTGGTCAAAGCCCAACAGCTAGTTTGACTGGCTCCACCGGCTGACCGGTGCTTGGCCACCGGTTGGCCGGTGCTTTGGAAAAGGAGAGGCCTTCTGCCCAGGCACCACCGGCTGGCCGGTGAGGAGGCCACCGGTTGGCCGGTGCTGAGAAAGTAGGTGCCACTATTTGTCTGGGTTCCACCGGCTGGTCGGTGATGGGACACCGGTTGGCCGGTGGTCTGGACAGAGGGAAGCCTTCTGTCAAGACTCCATCAGTTGGCCGGTGGTCATCCACCAGTTGGCCGGTGGACTGATTTTCAGTCCACTTTTGCCTTCTGGCTTTCTTGTCCCAATTCCTTGGCAACCTGAAATCATGCCTATCATCCAAAAACACTTAAAACAAGATTAGATAAATAAGAGAGTGATTGTGATCATGAAAATTAAACCACGAGGGGTACGAGAGGTACAACAGTATTATATAGGGTCAGGTACCATAGATCTGATTCTTTCTAAGGGTAAGGATTCCTTATTACTCTATTAATATTACTATTTGAAGATTACTGATGCCAATGTTGAATGCCCTATTAGATTAATACGAATAGTGATCTGGAAAACTCGGCTAATTAGAAAACAAAGTTTGTAGTCACAAATCAAGATCTTCCATAAAGCTATAAGAAAAAAAGATTTTTAAACAATGAATCTGAATAACGCTAGCTAGCCTTATTCATTTAATAAAGGGGCATCATCTTGATGTACCTTACATTATAGACTAGACGGATCTATTCTCTCGCAGTAATGTATGGTTTTATTAAATAGGGCATCTTCCCCTTGGTTTTGATTGAGACTTCTAGAAACCTCACCCCCACCTCGCATGCCTCCCCTACAACACTTTATGGCTGCTTTCTATGGTATCATAGGAGAGTGAGGTATTTCTCTCACATGATTCTAACTTGAATACCTATATTATATATATTCTAATAGAAATTAATATGATGGAACTATATATTATATGCTCAGAGGAACTAGAATCTTTCTTTCACACTCACTCTAAGACAAGGATTTGGTTATTAAACCGAAGAGGTTCCCATGGATGGTAAATCCCTCAATGTAATCTTATTAATAGTGAATGTCAGTATTCTATATTTATAGTGATGATTGGAGAGGGTGAACAATCAAAATATTTTACACTCATCCCTATTCTTTTTGTGCATCTAGGACGAGTGAGCATAGTAGTGATATTGAGTTCCCTACCCAGGAATATCTCCCTATCAGCTTAGTGTTTATCCCATTCTTCTGACCTAAAAAGGAATGATGGTGGAATGAAACCCCATGTGGGGATGCATACTCCAAACCTTCCATAATGATGTTTTTCATTGTTTTTCCCCTTGCAGATATATACGACTTGAACTATTTGTAGAGTCTTCATCATAGAGCCATCTTATATGCCTGTTCATGGAATGCCTCCTAGAAAACTAAAACATAAAATCGCCAAACCATGGTTAAAGGGGTGGTTCTTTATTGATCCTAACCTGGTTTCTGATGACAAGAGTACCCACCTAAGCGTTAATCGAATTTCCGATCAATGCACCTTTCCACTTGTTCTCTCAAAATGATACGAAACTAATCCGTCATATCTGCATTCTATAGACCAGCGAACGTACACAAAGATAAATTTTAACCCAGCTACTCTACTCCAACAATTAATATTGAGCTAATAAATTACATGAAGGCTATTCAAACCACCCTAGAAAACATAGTACTCCTAAATGACTCAGATACATGAAAGAGGTCGACTAAACATGATCTCGTTAGGTACTTCTCTGGATGCTTTACTCCCTATAGAATAAGATATGTGAGGATCTATTACCTCACACATTCTTGTGTTATAGTGAATGTCATGGGAAATAGGATACAAGATAACTCTTCTCTACCTCCACATCTCCTAAATTAAGAGAGGCTCACATAACAATATGAAATAATCATATGGAAATTATTCCAACTAATCATAATGAGATTAATCACCTTACACAAAATTACCAATGACTTCTCGACACAGTCTCCAAGAATGATTCAAGAGTTCAGACTTGTTTAAATGAGAATTTTCCCTTATCCTCTTAGCTTCCTCGACCCTATCTAGATAAAATCGAACTGTCTGTTATGATTCCACAGAGGACATTGTACACACTCCTTAATTTAGCTGCCACTTCCGAGCTCTCATTGTGCAATAAGATCTTGAATAAAGAGGACACACAAGAATTTGAACATTAATAGTATAGTGGATGGTACTTGTATATATTGCTGAGGTTTATCCTCAAACTAAACCACATTCACCTTCATTGTAATTATAATATATGTTGTCGACCCTAACTCACTTGGATGACCAAGGAATAGAACCTTATAGTCTATAAGAAGTCCCCAAACTAAGTCAACAACCTTCTATAGCAGACCAAACCAATCAAGATCCCAAGACTGGCCAGGACTGGATCATCGAAGAAAAAATTGAGCAATACTTCTCCCTATAATGATAGTACCTACACATCCATAATATTAATATAATTGAATCGGTATAATATAGGTATTAGAGCTACATAACCCATAATCAAATAGATGATTACTCCAACAAATATTTTACATTTAGATTGGGGCACGGAGGACGCTTTTGTTCTTTAGTATTAAAATCCTGACCCTTTAGAAAGGGCCAGATCATTTAGAACCTTCTTCAACAAGAAATCCCTAGAGATATGGGTTAAGGGGTCTTTTCCTACTAGTCAAAACCAACCTGAATATTAAGGGTATTACTCCTCATAGCCATAACATTCTAATAATGAGGTCACTATTAGAATAATAATAGTCTAATCTAGCTGTGAAAGTTTTTGATAACCTTCACCACCAATTTGAGTGAGAGTGGAGAATTGACACACTTTATACTTAGGGTTTATCCACATCAAGCCGTATTGGAGGTAGAAGTGAATCAAATAGGTGAGGAAGTTGTAACCTTTTCACTATAAACAATTCTAATGTCACTTGAACAATGATAGGGTTGTACAAATTTTTTGAAGATGCAAGAAAAACTATAATGACACCATTCACTCTCTTTATTGATTACTTTCCAACCCAACTTCATAAGCATTGAAATGTTCACATCCCTACAACTTTTGATTCTGATTCCACCGTCCTCACAGGGCATAATAAATTTTTCCCAGGAGACTGTGATGAATTTCCTTCTATCAGGCTTCCCATACAAGATAAATCTGAGTATTCTAGCATATATAGTCCACCTTTCTACCTATTTAACCTCCTTACATTAGTAGGACTATAGTAGATAGGAAAACTGTGTACTTGTATACTTCCCCCAACTGAGTTTTCCATAGGTATTATGTCTATATATTATACCACCCATTGGGAGAGTTTTTCCACACATAGTCTATTTTCACATTTGACATCAACGACATACCATACACTATAACTTCTAACAGAACCCTTAAATATTTCCGATCCCCTTTTTATTTCGTTCATATGAACAGCGGCAGTGACGTATAATGTTACACTTTTCACTGTTTTGTATCTTGATTTAGTTCTTCTTAAGTAATTAACTTGTCGTAATCTATATAACCTATATTATACTAAGTGTAGCTAGTCAATTACCTTAGTGGTTATAACGTTGTCTTAGTGGATGTTTCTAGTGTGTGGGGGGGGGGGGTTACTAGTTGTTGGTTTAAGTAGCTTCCCTTCCGGAGAAGTAGATAGATGGTTGTTGCCTTAAGATGGATTGAATCATTAACTTTTTCATAACCATGGGAAGGTACAATATTTTAGAATCTCACCCTTTATAACCCTTAGATATAAGTAGAAGATACTTATATATAAGGATTTACAACCTAGTTTGTTTGGATAGTCAATCATTTTAACTTGTGTTTTTCTATATTATTTAAGATATTACTTTTCAATTGCATCCATTCCAGCAGATAGGGATTAGCTACGTGATTTATCTTCTTATATACTCTTACTTAAACATTACAATAAGATGACTATTTTTATTCTTAAAGTGGGTGTTACAAATCCTGGAAGAATTTTTATCCCTCTACCTTTCTAAATTCTTCCTTTGGACAATTTATGTCTATGTATTTTATCCGTTTATCTATTAAGTTACATTGATACACTAATCTAGCTAATGGAAAAGGTTGTACGAAAATTATTATTTTGTTTTTGGATAGGTTATGTCAATCTATTACCTTCATGACACGTTTCTTTTGGATTTCATGTTTTGGATAATCCCTCACCCTCGCTAATGGAGAAGCAAGTTATTCAATTACTCAAACTAGCAGAGTGACTACCTTTTCTCACCTACAGATAAGACTGATAGGGATAAAGAACAGAAGTGGTACTCCTCCTAAAAAAAATGAAATAAAATATTTTCAACACATTAGAGGGTGTTCAAAAATGTTCCTCCATACTAGACAAGTAAACGACTTGTACAATTGTCTACATGCCACATGTTTCTAATTTGAAGCAAGAGATCAACTAGTTTGGAATTAAGGTAAGGAAGGTTTCATCGATCATTCCTACTCTATTTGACTCTTTGACATCAATAGTGAGTGGGGATATGAAAAACTTTAGTCACTATCATTAAGTGAACAATCACTACTTTCAGTCTTTTTCTTGTGTCAAGTGATATTTAAATGACTTGGCTACCTGAGAGATAGAAGCGAAAGAGGGGGTGACTATACAACTTGAGAACCCCTAAAATAGCTGACCCATTGAGCTATAATGGAAGGGGGGATTGATCACTACCTATAAATAACTTATTTGGTCTAATCTAAAGGTAGTAAAGACCGATAAGGATATGGTTCTAAAAGAACTAAACCTTTCTGTACCGAATAGGGTGTCGTAGTCGAGTTATAAACCCTTATATATTATGTAGCACTAAATACTGAATAGGTTGAAGTAGATAAGTTCTAAACCCTTATATATTATATATGTAGAATATGTTTAGTTAGAATGGGTTAGGAGAAAGACCGATCATTATGACCTTATAGGAGCAACTCCAATTCCACCAATGTAGTTACTCGCATTCAACAACTAAGAGTCTTCCTTCCGATCTCCAGCTTTGGAATTTCAATTTTCATTATTTCCCACCCTTCCATAAAATGATGTATTGGAGAAGGCCATTATATACTATGATATCTGAAAGCACAGAGGTGGTGTAGGCACACAATGAAAGAGGTGGAGAGTCACACTTCAAAGTAATGCCCAATACCCCTACTAGTGCATTTCCCCTAGCATTGAAAGAGAGAGATGTATTGAATCCGGTCTTTCCACTCTATCTGGCATATAACAAGGAATGTGAATCAACCTAAAGCTAGGCCTTTATCTAGGAGATGAAATCTAATATGAACCCATATCCCTAAATAACTGATCTCTTCCACCTAATCCTTGAATGTGAACCAGGGCGAAACCCAGTACTCTTACCTTTTCTGAAATCTCGGTATCATTCAAATAAATAATATTATAGATTTAAAAAAAATATCCTAACCTATTAATACTATAAAATATGGAACTATTTATAGGTGCTCCTTTATATAGTCATAAAACACTATCAACAGAGAAAGACCCTTGATTTGATTTAATAGACAGTCTAGGAACTCTTATGCTTTCTGAGACTGGGGTAAGCTATTAAATCAGAGAGAGAGGACCAGAACACCTGACTTCAACACAAATTGGATCAGAAACACTGAATTTACCGACATAGAATTATGAACACTCTAAAACACACCATAAAGAATGGATTGGAAATAACCTCTAGTATAGGTAATAGTACTACATGCGGAAGGTAGAATTGATCTCTTTACCTTAGATCAATGAACTGAATATACAATAGTCTTTGAAATCTCTATTTTCTAGAAGTTCCTCCATAAATATTTGTATATATCACTATGAAACTCATCCACTACACAATTATTGTAATATATGTAGTATACATGGGCCGATCAACGGTTGTCCTAACGCAATGACGACATGAATTTTCCAGGTTTCCATGACACCCCACTTACCTCAGAGTCCCTACCAAAACTCTGTTTTTTATCAAGATGTTTTTATCACTTGAATCCATCTCTTCAAGGTGAATATACTATATCTATAGCTAATAAGTCTTCTCTAGTTGAATCTCTTGCCCCGTGAGATCCTAAATATTCTGTTGGAGATGAAGGAGGTCAAGAACACGTACGCTTTCTATATAGTAGTGAATCAGGATTCCTTTCAATGTTAATATTAAGATAGTGTTCAATCAATTTATATAAGTACATGTCATCAGTTGAGTGAGTCATAGGAGGAAAAACCTAAGTTGAAACAACATAATTGGGAGAAGGATCAATCATTTTTGCAATTGGAATTCCTTGATAATCTAGAGGTTGTTTCACTTCCTCCCATTCCTTCGGAACCATAAATTTGAATTCATTGAAAGTGTCCTCCATATCTTGCTATCATGACAAGACCCATCTTTTTTTTTCTGGTTCATTAGAGTTATATCTTATTATTCCTACCTTAAAAGAGGCTACAATACACTAGATTAGTATACCCTTCCCCCTCCATAATATAACCCTTAGCATTGAATTGAGATTGTAGTAGAAAATATTTATATATAGCGATCATTACAGGCTATGAGAGAGTTCAACTAACCCAGCTCCCATTTCACTATTGTATCTGAAAAAGGTTCTAAAAGTATTCTAATAATAGTGGTCTATTATATAGTACTGAAGTATAGAGAAGAGGACAACTAACTGAACCAATATATGTTGAACATGTAATGGTCTAGGTTCCGTCTATATTCATAGAAGGTGATGTCGATATTTTGACTATATAGAAGAGTACCAATATTAAGTTATAGGTTCTCCATGGATAAATACAGTACTCTTATATATAATCAAATCTATCACCTTATTATTAGTCAGTTGGTTCATAAGATCTAGAACATTGGCATAAAAAGAATGCACATTGATGTTGGCCAATGATGAACACTGCTATTTAGTTTTTGACAAATACACTGGATTGTGTTACGTGAAAATCACTCTATGTTGAACTTGTTTAATGAATGAAAGAAAGGTTCTCTAATCCTCACCCATTATGAAGGTGATAATTAATATATACGGGTTTAGAGCCTAAATCCCACATAGTATAGATCAGTGACAAGGAAAGAATTTCATATTTTCCACATCAATTGTTGGATATTTCTGAAGATGAAATTCATCATGCATGAGGAACTCATCCTTTAGAAAACTCCTCCTCTCTGAGAAGAGGACACCGACTTAGTTCCACAGAACAACAAAATAAAGGACCATTAACCCCCTTATACCCCTTTTTTGGAAGAACATCCTTTTTGACTAAATATACTATGGTTCTCACCCATTAACAAAAGTAACATCTCCAATTTACATACTCAATGAACTCTTACCATTACTATTTATTTAACAAGTCCAACTCCCATACATTAGAGTTCAAATCAATCCTACTAGATACGTAGATCCATGAACCATTGTTTGAGAGATTTTTAGGTGGTTCATGTCTTCTATATCACCTGTTGTATATGTAGACCAAGTTTGAAAATCATGTAGCCTATTGTAGCCATGCGTCAAATTAGAGGTCAGATGGATCTGACTTAGATATGGAATCCGACTGCTATGTCCGATCTAGAATAGTAGGTTTTGTGTTGTGTTAAAACCTTATTCGATTACATCAGTATCAATTTAATAATTGAGGTAGGATTCATTAAAAATAGAATATAATAAAATTACATAGTGAGATATTTGTACAGTGTTGGTGGAGTTTTCAATTTTCAGACTTAAGACTTACTTGGGGGTCTTTTACTTTGGACCAATATCAATATATAAGATATGCCAGATAGAGAGAAATGGGAAAGAATATGTCTCTATAGTAAAGTTCCTCCATTCATATATTCTTGATGGTATGATACTGATTGTATCCTAGGTTATCCACATTCTGGTTAGATATGATAGGCTACTCTAGATTATAATAGGATTGAATACCTTATGTTCAAGATCAACCGAGGAGTGGATAATGCCATTCAAAATCCAATTGAAGTCCAAGATCCCAGCTAGGTATCATGGATGAGAATTATCTTCCTTATTGATTTGGGGTAGATTTGTGAACCAAAGGTAGGAAAGATAATTAGAAAATCATTGGTGGGGAACCATACTAATAGGGGGAAGAACACAGAAGTTACACCCCACTTCAAACGCGGGTTTCTGACAATGGTATATCTCTATCTTCGATCAGAGTTTTCATGATTATGAGGAGATTCATAAATAAATATTCACCTTGTAGTCAAATATGAATCAAACTGAGCATGTCACACTAATGAGAAGGTTAATTATTCATTCAATTATATTATAGATTCATTTAGTAAGCATATTCTAACTAAATAGTAGAGATGCTAAAGGTAGAGGAATCTTAGCCCTATTACACAATATGTGTAGTGTTTGAAGACACAACTATTAGAATATAAAATAAGTTAGAATCAAATTACACTAAATAAAATTAAGTACATAAGATTAAGAAAAAGAATGAATACCAGGTGCATTCTCAAGGCGAGTAGGTATCTAGTTATCATAATGAGAGTACAATAAGTGATCAAAAGTAGGACCTTTGGTAGGAATGTAATGAGTCAGTAATCTACTCTATATTGTATAGAACGTGAGAGTATTAGAGTAGAGTGAAGATTCTATTTGTAACCATAGGTTATTATAGATCCATTTCTTTTATCATGATCAGTGAACCTACCCATGTCAGAGAACCTGACCTCAACAGTTTGTCCAACATGAGCCAATGGCAATAATTGCTCGAGGGATTGAGTCTTGTAATCTCTGGAGAAAATTTTCTAGATCTTTTTGGAGATTCAGTCCTCTAATTTGTTAATAATATATGTACCTTCAACAAAATAAAGCAGGAGATATCTATTAAGAAGGAATAAGGATCTTTTTGTTAATGAAAGGCATTAAAGAAAGCGATTATGAGTTCATGACCTATTATTATATTCTATTAGTTGAGTCTTTTTTGATCCCGTGGAATGATATCATACGTGATTACACTAGAATTTAATGAAATTGAAACAAACTGGAAGGACGGGGTGTAACCTATATGATCTTATATCCCATATTTCATTACTTACTAAGCACAAAAAAAGTGTTCAAATAGTCTTGAAGAAGCAATAAAGAAAAAAATTATCACTCGAAGGTGAGGTATGTCAGTAACTATTTTGGAAGAGTACCTGACATGAGCTTAAATGGATTTATATTGAATTGAATATGCAATCCTAGAGCGATATGTAATGGTAATCTATATTACTACCTATATTATACAAAATATTCCCTTGCGACACATGTGCACTGATGCAAGTGATCCTATATCTCCTGATGTAAGTGAGCTCTCATACATCCAATAAGTCCATTATGATGACCCAATCAGGTTTAATGATAATTTCTCTATTGATATAAAAGAACTTACAGCTTAGGGTGAACTATATTGGGTCATGTACCTTACATATGACCCTTTATAAGGGTAAGGAATCACTTTCAAACCCCTTTACTCACCCTTTAGAAAGGGTCAGATATTTGAACATCAACTAAGAACAATGCATCTGTTTACCATCACCCCTCAATAAGACCTTTTGAGAGAGGAATAGGTACATGTAATATCAATTATGAATCATGAAGGATTATCATACTCGTAATACTCTAGAGATGGGGATTATTAAATGGGTGATTCATTTGACCACTATAGATATATATGTGATTGGACTAGTTTCATTTGTTTATAAAGTCTCGATCCTTTGAAAAGGTTCTACTTAATATATAAGGGTATAGAACCTACTAAAGATGAACTTATTTACCCTTTATATTCAATCGAATTTCGTTCTCCTTTTGTGCATATATTGCTTTGTGTTTCCTATACCGCTCATAGTAGGTTAGAATTATTAATGAAACAGATGGACTCAGTATAATATAGGTAGTAGACCATGGTGGTCACATGGACATACCAAGCACTGAATTAGTATTTCTCTACCTTCATTAAGGTTTTATTACACTTTAATACTTATAGAAAATAATTCTAATATGCCCTTCCCATCTTAACACATTCCAAATTGATATCTAACTGAATGAGAATTTCATGTCTAACCAGCTTCAAGGTATGAATTTGACCGTAATCATGTCTTATTGAATGCTATAAAAGTGTCATAAAGAACACCTTATATATGATAAATCATAATATTCTCAGTATGTAAGATATTTCATGCATTAATTAAAGGTGATTCTATATGAAATTGATAGGTAGTGAGTGAACGGGGAAGTGACCCTTAGGACTAATTAGGCAAGAAAGGTCAAACAAGAGGTAGTACTAAACCGAAAGGGTGTACTCCGGGCTAGGAAATAAAAGATGATAAAGAATAAACATCCATAATACCACTCAATTCTCTCATAAAGAAATAAATGTTATCCATAATACTAATCGAGCACGAGCGTGGGGAATGAAAGCATATCAGCACCCCTTAGAGGAATAATAACATAGTCCATTCTAAAATAGATGTATTATACAATTCACATAGATGTGTACTCATCCTATAAAGTATTCATGACCGACTTCATGTATTGTTCTCACAATTTAATAAGTTCCTTTTGGAGAGAGGGAACAACCCCCACTGAGCCGAGTGAATCCATGGTCTACCAAGTTCATGTTAAAGGCTGATGAGATATCCCAAAACTGCTACTTAAATATATTAATTGAAGGTGGACTTTGAGTGATTATATTTGAGTTACATAATCATTACACTTTTAATAGAGATATCCATGTAGGTTTTCCACATGTGATAATGATCTATAGGTTGTATTCCATGTATCGCCCTTTGGAAAACAGGTGGAACAACATTCAGGCCTTACCATGTTTGGACATTCAGTGATGACCTGGTCTTTACCTTATTGTGGGATAGGGGGTATGAACCCTCTCTAATTATTTTCTGAAACTTGTTCCTATTCATCTATTTCGTATAGGTTTTCACACATACATGAAGAGAAGATGAGAGGAGACCAGATATTAAGGTGTCAAGGAGAGAAGGCCACAAGTAGAAACAACATGGTCATTCAGATGACTTCGCCAGTCTGTGCTTTCTATCATTCTGGTTGTTATTTATCCTTATTAGTGTATAATATAGGTAGTAGGGCCAGTTGTACCGACTAATGAATTTGAACCTATGACTCTTGTTGTATGAAAGAGATTATCAAACTGTTGAGTCATTTAGGTCATGCTGAGTCAAGTCAAAGAAACATGTACTTATCTATATATTTTATAAGAAAAATCCATGCAACCAGAGTTCCCATTACTATACAAGGGGGGTGGACCGTGAAGAAATAGAAAGTGTTATCACTATAAAAATGAAGTAGTAGATTGAATGCGAAGATAAAACATTTTGAGAACATGGAGGCCATCTGTCTTAATATAAGTGGATTCTAATTCATTCTCTGCTGCATTTGTTTTTCACTTCCCAGTCTCCAAAAAACAAAATGTTTCCACTATATTTCTAGAGTAGTCAAATGTATGAAGTAACTCGATAGATAAGGTAACTATATTAGGTAATGTATCATATATATGACCCAAAATAAAGAGTGAGGTCCCCCATATATATAATCTAGATAGTAAGATACATCATGTATCCCAGGTTCTAAATGATTTGACTAGAATAGGGTCAGGTTCAATAATATCTTACCATAATATGGTCACATTCTAAACCCACATATATTAATATTAATATTTTGTACAAACTCTTTGACCCTCCTTAGCTACATTATATCTAAGCGTTAGAAAGGTATGGATATAAATGAACCTAAAGGGTTAGATCTTTTTGAACATTTTAGGGAGGGTTAGTAATATATAAGAAAGATGAGTGGAGGTGGATGGATTTTTATATCTGACGAGGATGAGGATATGAAATAGAAGAGAGGGATCTGTTCTACTCCATGAAGGAAAGTTCAATGAAGGGAACATGTCACTTCTTGTATGTCCACTAGTCGATTAGCAAGAGTTCCAATATTTATGGATGATAACTTGTTTCCTTTATTAGAGGAAATAGTGAAATAGAGGCAAGATCAACACATGGAAGATGAAAGCGGGGAGTTTTCCACCAGTGAAAAGATTGGACTCAGAATAAAAAGCTCCAAGAGATCAATTTTCAAGATAAAAGAAATCCTTCTCAATACAAAGAAAGTCAGTATGCACTCAATCCAAACTCTTATTACAAAACTACCAAAAATGGATTATAAGGATCTGAAAGGAGATGTGAATCATGGCCTTTCTGAGCAAAAAATCAACACACAATACAAGATTTCTTCACCCAGCCTGTTAAATAGATGTATATATGTAGCATATGAGGAAGAATATTAAATAGGGGATTGAGGTTAGAGTGTTATGGATTATCAATAAGAGTTTCAGTGTATCCTTTTCAATCCTCATGAAGGTAGATAGAACTTTCATATCCTAAAATGTATACATTAAATTATTCATGGATCTATCTCCATGAGCTATACATATAGATAGGATACCTCTTCATCTAATCGGAATGAGTACATACGATAAGTGTCTGAAGTGTTAGTTTATAAGAGAATTCCCCTAAATAGTGGGCATTCTCGGCCCCCGTTACATTTATTTCATCATTCTAGTATGCGAGATCATGTTGGAATGGTTTCTCTTATTTGAAGATCAAGTTACTCTTTTCATGGGACATTTTTCTAGAAACATGTATAGTCTGCATGGGTTTAAAGGGTGGTGTACTTGTTTTGGAAGCGAACATGAAAATCACCACCCACCTGGTAAATTAAATATTTTTTATCTTATTTCAATGGTGCTTCTGGATTCTGGGCCCCAGTGATCCAAATCAAATCACATAACCAAGGAGTAGGGATAACCGTTAAGTACACTATATATATAAGTAACCAAATTTAATATAAACCGATTCTTGAAAAAATCCTACGTATGCATCTGTGGTTTCAGACTGACTTTTGGAAATGAGTTAACTAACTCCAGACATACACACCCTAGTCCCATGTCTAGAATAGGACAACCACGATTGAATAAGTGGAAGCTCCCTAGAAATTCAAATCAATCTAGAGGATTTGAATCAAATCTAGCTCATGACAATGGGATTCATAAATAGTATAGAGAAATATCGTAGTGTGATTAGAGAAAAGAGAGTGTAAGAGAGATATCGATAGAGCTCCTATTTCCCCAAATGATGAAGGTACCACAGACCATTCAAACTAGATGAATATATCATTCGTTAGAGCGAGTTGATTGATTGAATCACAAGGTGCATTAATAGTTAAGATAAGACTCTATATGAGGTGCCAGAGAAAGGAAAGCTCTACTCTGTCTTTATGCTATAATAGCAGGGAACAAGGACGTGATTTTTCTACTTTGGACACTTGATATAAGATATTTTTTTTGGGTGGGGAACAAAGAAAAAAAATGTGCCGATCTTTCATTCAGGGTTTCTAGAAGGTTTTCCACCCATGAGAAAGATTATTTAACAACAATAATTTTATTTCATATTGAACCAAGTTCAGAAGCTCATGTCTTATTCTCTCTTCTGATAGATCATAAACTGCACCATTTCTATCATATTTCAAATAAATACCGTTTTTTATAGGAATAGTAGTTTAGATACATTGTTTTCCCTTCATATCAGACTTATGGACCTATTCCTCAAATTGAAATGGTTTTTATTTTCCATAATTCATCCCTTATAAAAGGGGATATGATGAATTAGAGAAGTGAATAAATTCTATTTTCCCCTCCCTCCATGAATTCTAGATTCGAATAGTGTATTTCTAAATTGTGTAAGAGATATGAGAAGTCCACTTAGAATAGATACTTTGTTGAGCTCTTTTTTGAGAGTTGGCTATCTATAATTTGATTGAAGAATGCAAGATAATAGAGTAGTCTCCTCCCAAAAGTTCCCTATGGGGGTCGGTCCCTGGGGATGAAGTCAACATGCTTCTGATTGAGCATGAGGCTTCTTTTCAAATGAATGTGAGTTTTTTATTATCCGATGTTATATTCTTAACACATTGAATTTTTTGTCGATATTACATGTACTCTTTTATATAGTTCTCATCTCAATATATTCCTACAATTTGGGTGTGTCTTTACTATTCAACGTTACATGAAGTATTAAACCAAGAACTTATCGTTCAATTTATTTATATAGTAATGGATGTGTAACTAATTGAAATGGACGTATATATTTATTTTATATAGATAAAAAATTTCAATTCACTGAAAAAGCATCTATTCCTAGAGTTTTTTGTAGTTTTCATAGTAGATCGTATACAAAATTATATGTGAACCTATTTTCGTTGGGATTGGGTTGGTGTCCAGTGTACCTAAGTACAAGATCAAAAAGATTGATCTTCAGTGGCCAAAAAACCCCATTTTGTGTCGGTCAATAACCAACCCCAAAATTTTTTCTTCCAAAAGTATTTCTTCACAAGTAGAGAAATCAAATAATGAACCAAAAAAATGATTTATCTCTTTTTTTCATTTTATTCAGAAGCACTGCAAATTCCATTTTTTTTATTATCATTATCTCGACCATTTAGAAAAGGTAAGATCTACAGTAATTTACCTTATATTTTTTACCCTTTAAAAATATTTGTATCTTTTAGAAACTCTACCCTAAATGTGATACTTATATATAAGGTTTTAGAAACATTCATTTTATTGGCGACTATATAAGTATCTAGTGGATCTCTGTTATAAAAACATGGCCACACATGATGTTATTATTGAACATAACCAATCACTTGGTTGTCTAATGAAATTCAAGTCTACTTGGAGGGGGATCAAGGTGAGTACATTGCATCCTCATCCTCAAATTTCTGATTTGGAATGAGGAAGCTCCTCCACCAAGGAAAAAAACCATTCCATCCATCCACCTGATGCGACATTCAGCCTCGAGATGATCCATGGCTGCCTTGAGCTATTTTACATTCTCCCATTGATTCCTATTCATATAGGGGACTTGTATTTCACATTCAAAAATAAATAATTTTTTATATTGAAAACTCTTAGTATGGTCGTACTATTTATCTTATATACCATGTTTGTATGGTGGTGTGATGTTATACGTGAAAAATAAGAAATTTTAGCTTCAGTGGTCCTTCATGAGTAACAGGGGCTGAGAGTCAAATGGAATTAAAATGCCCCATAAATAATGTGAGGGATTTTCAGACCCGGAACAATTACGAGAGACTAATAAACATGATCCTTAGAGTCTAATGAGGATCCCATATTTCCTAATAAGAGTGGGTTTAATAAATATAAATGGTGGTCAACAAAAGGTTCCTCCAGGGAAAAAATGCGAAGTCTTAGTTCGACATAGAGAACTATTTTTTACCACTAATGGAGCACTATCTACATAGTATCAAAAGATGAAGATGATTATTATCTTTAAAGGGATAATTGTAAATAATTGTAGTCTTATTCACTTATGGTAATTGGAACATCTGAATTAGTGTAAGTCTAGATGGAAGTCTATCTCTATATATTATGTTAAAGCATGTGGCTCTATGTCATAACATTAATTCTGTCTACATGTGTCTCCTTTCGACCCTTTAATTTAATTATTTTTCATTAAGGAATGATCTTTTATAAGTAAAATTTTTATAGAGTATTTTTGAAAATATTTTATAGGGTCTTCATCCCTTTTCTCTTTCCCAATGAGGTAGGTGTTGTTATTTCATGGTGGTTGTTGCATGGGATTGAAATTTTGGTGGATTTCTCTCTATTATAGTGTGTTTATAATAGAGATAGGATACCTAACCATATGGTGTAACATTCTGAACATGGAGAGGTCTATACAAATTATATGGAAAATCTATTCTGGAATTCCTAACACCACCTTAGTCAACATAAATGCTTGAGAAGACCAATAAATTCATCAATACAGTGATGTCGGAAGAGTTATCCTTATGTTTCAATAGGTCTAACAGCAAAAGGGACAAATGATTGGGGATGTTATTGAGGAGAGAGATAATGGAAGAAAGGGGTCAAGATCTCTATAAATTCCTTGGGTGGGGGGGGGGGGGGGTAGTGGTCGAGTGCTTCAACACTTGTCCCCCTATCAAGGAATCTACAACCGTTCAGATCAGAGGTTCTCCCCCACTTATTAGAGATGGTATCTATGATTCATGGGTTTCCCAACTAATAAATATTTAAAACCAATCCTGATAAACCTGTAAAATTCTTCTAGTAATGTTGAAGTGATTTATGTATGATGTTTCCTACTAGCATGCTTGGCATCCTGCCTTGCCATCTCTCTTGGTCCTAATGAGGGGAAGAGAAGTGATTTCCTGGTAGTAGGCAGGTCCGAGATGGGGACCAAAAATCAACATGAACGGGGTGATATGGGAATCCAGATACTATATTCATTAGTTTTTCCTACTACCTCTGTGGGATAGTGGTAGTAACGAATGAATGAATAGGGGTAAGAATTTTATATTCTAATATTTGAGGCTCATCAGATCGGATTCAAGGACTAGGGTTAAAGGATATGGAACGATCGAGAGCTAGGATCTAGGTCATTGATCCTCTCATTCATACACCGTGCTGGATGGATGGGAAGAATATTTCATGAGTTCAGCTGATAGGAATGATCTTGGGACAAAGATAAATTATAATATATGTATTAGAGTTTGATATTTTCACCTTAGCATTGAAAGAGATAAGTGGTAGGGTTGGTCCAGTTGGTCCTATAGCCAGGAGAGAGAATGAGATGGTTGAAAGGAACTGGCATAAGAATCAATAATTGGTGGACTCGATTCCCCATTGGTAAAGAGAAATGAGAAGGGGATGTCACCTATTCATTCAATTCCATCCAGTTCATGGAGACTATTACATATATATTTTCATTATCAACGGAATAGATGGGTAGTTTGGGACTCGGGAGGCATATCATTAATTAATACATATGTAATAGCGGTTTGAATCTATGTCATCGGCTGCTTGTTCTTTCATGCTATAATAAATTGAATGGATGACTATTATCATGTAATCCAACCTTTATATGATAAATCGTATTCGTCTTACTGCTTATTTGATTCACTTCCTGACACTGATTCCTTCTTCCTACATTGTGTCAGAATACCGCCTTGTAAAACCTTATATTATAATATTTGAGTCTGATTTTACTACACAAGGAATAACACTAGATTCCAATATTATGGATTTCAAGATTGAAAGCTTCATATACAACCAGTAGATGGATTTGATTTATATGAATACAATTGAATTGAAAGAAAAAAATAAATATAGTTATCATAAAGGGTGGGTTAAATTGATCCTTCCCTAGCTTGGCTCATGAGGTGATTCATTAGGATCTAGGAATTGGGATTCTTATTGAATAAAACACCCAAAAGGAGTTATAAAGTAGTTTTTTTTGTTAGCTGGATAGAGATCCTATTGTTGGTTTGGTTGCCAACTTTACCCCTTTATGAGTGGGAGTCTATCAAAGGGCCTTTTTCATCCATTTAATCTGATGTCCCGATGAAATACCATTATGAAATCCATATAGATCTTGACTGAATAAGATATGATAAAAAATCCTTTGTAGTGGCATGTAGCTCTTTTTAACGCTAGTAGCTAGAGGTCTTCTGAGCGAGGAAACTAAGCTCTTAGGCCTACGTGTCCAATAGGGGGCCTACATGTGGTTTATCCTTACCAGCATTGTTGTTTTCCGGTTGTTGCTTTCGCCATAGGGGTTGGGTAGGGAACATTTCTTCTAATCATGGAAAACAAGGGGGATCATAATCATATTGAATATGTATAGAAGGAAATCATATTTTGATTTTATTGTGCCATCTCTTTTCCGATTTCTGATGCTACCCATACCTTAGCAGTGATACAATACAAGAAAGTAGAGATATTATTTGAAAGACAGGTACTTATATATATAGTGTGTAGCTCATGTAAAAGATTAAGGATGGTGTATTAGTGGACAAATAAGCCAGGATAAAAGCAATTCCCTGGAAATTTTGAGGAATGGTACTTATAAATATTGAAAGTAAAGGCCTGATAAGTACATGGAAAAGGGAATGCTATCACTACTCTGATAGATGGTTGACTAATTCTCACATCATTACAGATATAAATTCTCTAACAGGCAATTGTTTTCCCAAGATATACCCTTACTAACTTCCATTACATTCCTATAAGATGGAAAACTAAGTCCTACAGACAGATTACCCGTATACGAATACTTAAGGGAAGGAGACAAAAGGCATAAGTGGGAATGTAGAAATAACAAAAAAGAATTTAGGCACAACCATTTCCATAGTTGTTGATGACATTGTCGTAGATAACAGCCTTTACCTATTATCATGGATTATGCTTTCAAATCAATAGTTTGCACCTCTTATTTTTTGTTTGAACAAGATAAAACTTGTTACTAAGGATATAATTCCATACTGATGAGGAACCTAATCAAAAGTCAGTGTCAAAGAACATCAAACTCTTAAACCGATGATTTGAATCCTGATTGGAATCATGGAATTCCAACTGGGTAGAGTTATCTAACAATTTCTTGGATCTCGAAGGATTTATGATAGTAATTTCTTATGAAGTGTGGAGAGTTTAAAATAACATTCCAATGATCAAATATTAGTAACAAAACTTAATAACACAATATGTTTCAGCTAGTTTACCCATTAGAACCCTTAGATATACGTAGCAGATTAGTCATTACTTTTAGTGGATTCAGAATTCCTACTAGAGCATATTATAAACACAGTCCCATCCCTTCTGTAGAATGATATGATTGACTGAGAGTACATATGAAACTCGGCACTTCACTAAGGGTTTTATCAGCAACCTCTATAACTGTTCTCATCATTTTCATCAGTTCAAGCAAAAAAAGGCTATGACATGATGAATTATCAGATTGGATTCCTAGAATACGGAATAATGAATGGATTCTAAATCCCCTCTGATTTAGCCTAGAAGAACGACCCAAATTCCATTAGTATAATATATGTAGTACCCCTGAGTTTGAAAATTAAATACCCAAAAATATTCGATACCTGCAACTACGCTCGCTAATTGTTGTAGATAATTGGGCAGACATGTATCTGCAGCCTATGCTACTGGTAGATGGACTGATTTACTTTATATAGACCTAGTTCTTCAACTGAGGGTATTGATTGGGAATGCTACTCTAGATCTATATCCCCTTACTAGATCTAATAAGGCACCTACGAACGTTTTAGTGAGGCTTTAGAAGAGGTACCTGCTGTCTATTTTATCCATGAAGATATAAAAATGAAAGCTGACTTGAAAAATAAGAACCATATATGCCTGATTTATTTCATATATTCACTTATGTTCCATGAGACAACATGTCTAAAAAATCCTCCAACAACATTCCCATGATCCCTCTCACTCCCTCAGTAATTAAAGGCCACATCTAACTCTGTCTGGAAAATGAATGAGATCCACAACACCATCATTGTATAAATGATAGTCAAACTCCACACCACACTAGTACCTTTGTCATATTTTCTATATTTCTCTTTCTTCAAGCCCCAATCCTGCCACTTCTAGAACCAGCTCATGCACATGACTAGTTCTACAACTTTTTGATATCACTCACCTTCCAATGGAGTCTGTCATTGGTCGACCAGCATCTGTTAATCATCCCTGGTGACTTCTTCTTCTGAGCTCATCCCTTGTGTTAGTTTTTGATCCTGAGGCCACCTGACCTTTTAGAAAGAGTAAGATATTTTAGAACATCACACTAAAGATTCTACATGAATCATATACAAGGGTATAGAACCTATTCACATAATACATTCACTGAATCATCGGTTACAGGTCCATCTATGTCAGCCGGGAGGCTAGAGGAGCGGAAACTAAATGGGATAAGGAATTGGGTCAAAGACTAAGGCCAAAAGGTTTTTAAAAGTAGAGGACATGGATAGAGACCGAAGATGATATGACTATTAGTACTCCAATCTAATAGTAATTTCATTTCATGTTGATAGTAATGAGGGTGATCCCCGTATATTCTATTTATCTTTTCTATCAGGAATCTACTATATGGTAAAATTATATATAGTTATGGAGATGATACCATTCCATGACATGATCTACTCGGTGAAGTCACCAAAGGATCACTCATGGTGAAGATGCCAACATGATCTACATAGTTATGTATGATTCAAGCACTCCAACAGCTATGGGTACTACAAAAAAAGTAATAGCATATCATTTCATATTGGTTGGGATCTAATTATCTTATAGAAGAAATGGATTTATATGGGTTTGTTTTCTAGCCACATTATCATCATCCCACTTCCTCTTCATGAAAAAAATTGATAAGTCACATGACTAAGTCTATGAGGGGGGTACTGTAGATACTTGTATATATTGTTAGTACCCTAGTCTAATTGTGCTACCACTAGAGACTATATAGACAGCTTATCTGAATCTACTCTATTTAACTATACTATACACTTTATGATGATACTAGAAATTTTTCTTATGTGACAAGTAAATGGATTTTTTATTTGAACATCAATAGGAAACATAGAATTGGAATTGGTTGAAGGTCTCCTGGCCCATTAGAAAGGTTCAGATCTCTTAGAACCTATGCCGATAGAGGATTGTTTTCCATTTATATAATATAGGTAGTATAACCCAAAAAAATACAATATAAAAAGATGAACATCGTGAGAACATGTTCCTCCATCCGTATAATCTAGATAGTTAGACACTTCAGGTATCTCAGGTCCTCTATGGTCTGGTTAGACAAGGTAGGCTCTTCTAAATTATAAGAGGTCATCAATCCTTATAATCTAGATATTAAAATACTTAACATATCCCATGTCCTCCAAGGTTAGGATAGACAAGGTCGAACCAAGGTGGAATGTCTTCAAACAAAACATACGATGACGTTGGATAGAAGATTCTTGGTCCTCAAGTTTTTCCACTATCATTTTTGGAGGTTCACAAAAAGGGAACTGGAAAAATACACATATGTGTTCTTCCTAATGAAAATGGGAAAGAAAATAACTATTGATTGGAGTTGAAGTAGTAGTTTTTTTAAATTCATAGGATGTGATAGGTTAATTGATTGATATCATTCTAGTGATGAGTTCAATAATCTACTCTAATAGTCCAGTGTTAGAATCTCCTGAAATAAATCCCTTGTATGAGGTTGATTTTGTTCAAAGAGAATGGAATGTATCCAGGATATGGTTTATATGACTAGAGTTTCTTTTCTTATTCTATCTATACTAGACTATATTTAGTATAATATTTGTAGTATACTTGGGATACTTAAACCAGGTATCCTAGTGAATACCTGGAAGGACAAAGACAGGTCATACCAGGCCACTATCTCGATTATACTGAGGATCAGGGGTCTCTATGTCTGGTTTGTTTGAAACCTATAAAGACACTTTCTTTTCTTCTCATTCATCAGTATAATATAGGTAGTAGATAAATTCTCTTATATTTGTAATGTCTATTTCAAAGGCTTCGAATGATATTGTTCATGCTAGAGAATTGACATCATAGGAATAAAGTGTTCGACTAATTGTCTGGTTTGGTTCATTTGTCTTCACATTCTATCTCTAACTTCCATCCATCCATGTCCTAGTCCCAGACTCTACTATCTAAATTATACTGTCCCATGAACTCGAGATGAGAAGGGTGTCCGAAAAACAAGGGATTTGAACATGGCACTATTTGAATCATGTGACTTGTATAAGACGAGCCTGCTTCATTCAAAGTATGGGGATTCAATAAAATGTAGGATGAAGCCATAGGCTTTGAAAATGTATTATTTAGAATCACTAATTACTAAACATTTTTGTCAGACTAGTACTTATATATATTGAGGACAAAAAAACATAAAATGGTGAGTAGCTGGTGAAATGTGATTCTTTTCAAATAGGGGACGACTCTTACACGGGTTGAGTTATTCTCGTATGACAATGACTAAAAATTTATCTAGATAGAAAGGAAAAAATAATGTAAGGATTTTAGGATATATAGTGAAAATGGAAGAATGAGTCTCAGTCCTAGGTGGGGAGTTTCTCAACCTAGGGAACAAATGATATACAAGGAGCATTGACTGTCATGTTGAGGGTCCTATAATCTGCTCTACTAATAAGGATCTAAAAAATTGAGCGTTGATACTTATATACATTTAAATAATTGAGATGAATACTTTTTGTGAGAGGAGTGAGAATAAAGGCGTACTCTATGAAATTTGGAAAGAGACCCGATGAGTCAATATAGATTCCAAGGAATTTGACTGAACCCAGTTCTTTATCATTATCAGTGTATAATATAGGTAGTAGACATGTCAGTACCTGTGGCTACATGGGGGCTCATTGAAACATTATCTTTTTAAAATGGGGGCATAGAGGGAATAGATGGACATATAGAAAGAAGAACAAAAGAATGTCAGACTATAAATATATATCAGTGCCACTTTTAGAGAGGGGCAGTCCTGAGAAATAAAAAAGACTCTTAGCATTTCCATTAGTAGATCGAGATCACGAAACTGAACCAAAAGTGAATCTTTGACAAAGATTACATCTGCTATGGTTCTAAAAAGTCAGAAATAATTCATGTATTTCATCATATCTATACACAAATTAAACTGGAGTGGGGACTCAATGTCCTCTAATCCTTCTTCTTTTCAATGCCTTATTTGAGTCAGGGGTGAACCAAAAGCAGCTAGGTGTTCTCAAATAAATAACTATACAGGTACTTATATATATTGAATGTGCCCAAATTTTTTATTCTATTTTCTTATTCATATTGTATTCGAATAATTTTGTGATTTTCAAATTTATATAGTCAGGAAACATGATGTGCTATCTCAGCAGGGGCCACATCATGCTTACGTGATTGGGTATTCCACTCTATCTAGTAGATCCAATATGTGAGTGAACTGATAAGGATAAATAACACAGATCCTATTGACACAGAGTCACCATACATCTCAAATTGATGTACCAATCGTCAAGAGCACACTTAAGGTCTTCAATTATGTTTTGATAGTCTTATGATGACCATAACAACTTATACTACTACGAACTATCTTATTACATTCTTAATGCATCAAGGGAGATATATCCTCTCATATCTATGGGTACACACAAATCGTGGTAGATTAGTGCATGAGTTTTGAGGGATCAGTTTCTCCTGCTAGATGTTGAGATGAAGATGCATTTGAATTATCCCTCTGACAAGGAATTCCTCTCACTTGAAAGAGCATTTAGTGAGGTAACTTATCCTATATGTGTAGAATAGTAGTCTTGTATCATGGTCCAACCACTAAGAGTATTTTTTAGAAAATATTTTTTCTGTATCGAATGTTGAATGAAAATTGATACTTATATATATTGTCGGACCGGTCCCTCTTATTCAATTTTATAAGGTTCCCTCTTCCGAAAATATATCTATGTACCAGCTCATTTTATTCTTTCTTCTCCCTGGTGTACCTCTTCTTATTTTCAAGGCCTCTACACATATAGCAGAAGACTCTTGACTTTGGTCAAGAGTTGAAATACCTATATTATACGGAGACTTAGAAGGATCAAAACTGCTACTTATATATATTTTCATCAAGTAGTTATTTATCATTATCACTGTATAATATAGGTAGTAGTGTCTTTCCCTTTTGACATGGAAGTGGATCATGATGCAGTTTGTCCAAGTGATTGGAGAACTATGGTGTCAGGACCATTAGAGTAGAGTACTGACTAGAGGTTCAGACTTGACACCATTGACTTCCCTGATATCATAAATGATGGAGACTATCTATACTCACTATTATAATAGTATCACATCTACATTCATTATATCTCCACAACCCTTTCTTTGACTTTCCCCCGGATATGAGATGCTTATCCACTATGAAGCCTAACCGTCTAAACACTTTTTGACACTCATGTACTTGAAAATGGTCATCCAGACTGAAAAAGGAAATATGAGTAAGAGAAAGCTCTAGGGGAAAGAAGGAAATACCCATGTTAACCTATCTAGAGGAAGTGAACACACAAAGAGAGTGTTCCTCAGAGAAAATCTACAAGAGGAACGTAGACTTTTTGAACTAGAAGATCCACTCAATAAACATCCTAGAACCATTTCAATGATAATATCACTATACATGAAAATTTTGAAATGGTTGGGAAACTCAACGCATGTAGGTAAAAACTGATAGGTTAACAAGGATAGGTCAACTATGATTGCCTATATGTGTTGAACTATCTGTTCGGTACTTGAACGAGTACTAAGTGGACTATTCGACATGACGTGCTATCCATCAACATGCAATTAGGTGCCCTTTGGATTAAGTGTAATTGGAGATGGCACGGACTCCTTATCCCTATATGTTTTAATCATTTATGGTTGGGTGTGTCAGTCCAAAATCATATATCTCTATGTATGTCTATCTTATTGATGCAGTTCCCAACTTCTGGTACACTAGCATATAAAGTGCCATGACTCACATCATACCCAAAACGCATACTACTAAGGGTACTATCATTTCATAATGGCATCATTGACATATCATATCTGAAGGCTTCGTATAAGGTTTCAAGGTAATTTTGTGTGCAGTTGCAGAACCCAGTCATATCATTCTTGTGCCTTTAGTCAATTGAAAATGGTCACAAGTCTATTTTGTGGCAGTTCATTTCTTGGGGTACTACTCCTCTTGGTTGTATAGGGTTGAAATTATCTCACCCAATATATATATGTACCAACGTGTAGAATTTATATGCTAAATACCTAGATGTTTTCCACTTTATGAAGTATGTGGTACTGGGTGATGATGTCTTAATTGTTTATATCATCGTCTGTACAAGATTATCTCGCTCAGTGTTTCAATATCGTTATCAAAATCCATGATTTCTAGTATTGTTTTCATAGAGTTATCTAAGTGGTTCTTGATTAACATTTTGACATGAGAATCAAGTCCAATATTAGTTCATTCATTTATATGATAGTGTTCATTCCATGGGGTTCAAATATCCTGTACAAAGGTTGAGAACCTTTTTCTGAGTTGGTGGTATTAGTTATAGAGAACATGGCCATATCACCTATCAACCACAGTTTCGTTCATGATGAATATGATGGTTGGTTTGGTGATTACATACCCTACCAAGATATTGGTAGCTCTGTCAAGGATGACCTCTCAATCCGTCAAGTACTCTACTCGATATAGTGGTGACTTGGTGAAATTTCTTCAGACCTCTTGACCCAGTTTTTGAAAAGTCTCCTTTAGTGGTCACTATGATGGAGATGAATGGAAGATGGGATATGTTTTTACACTGGTATTGTGGTACAATTATGGACCCTTGGGTCATATTGTATGACCTATTAGAGGGTCGGTGGTTCCAACATTCTACCAAGTGAGATGTCAAGTTGCAATATATACAAGTACCGGTGTGGAAGTGCTATCGATTGGTTTGTTTTCTTGGATGAGACTACGAACCATGTGTGGTGTTGCCATGAGGTGGTATTCAAAGGTACCAAGTTGATATGTGGCACAAGTACAATATGAGATTATTAGAATATCTAGTAAGAATGAAGTAGTTATGTCTTATGATATTCATGTCCTAAGAATAATAAGGTTATAAACAATTATAGATTATGTAGACCTTAGGGTGAGGTTAAAATATCTTACCCTTTATTAAGGGTAAGGAAGCGTCACTATTCTTATTCTCGTGCTTCATTATTCTATGGACTGAATGAACTATTCTATGTGTGTAACTGGATTAACTATTCTATGTTCAGTAAATCACTGGTATTAATCAGGTAGACAGAACCATGAGCTTTGTGATCCCATCTCTAAAATCAAGATCTTGTTTTTCTTCCATTCCCACACAAAAAAAGGCATGTAAAGAAGGTGAACAAAAAAAGAATGATGAAATAATCCAAAGAAGAATACCTTTGAGGTGGGGGATTTTTTTTATAGCTATGTTTCATACCCATGTGATTATACTTTCCTTCTTTAATAGAGAAAATGTGTTGGTATAGAATCTAGTAGAAATCCTTACCCTTTATAAAGGGACCTATATATGGTACTTGACCCTATATAAATTTCCATAAAGGGGATACCTATATATCAATGCTATAGAACCTAATTGCTAGGCAAGATCTTTGAGCTTTCCTAGGCTACTCTTCAGTGAATAAGGAATCGACAGAGTCAGTAAAAAAATATAGCATAATAACCTCTAGGTCCCATTAGACTGATCATAACCCCCCTCATTATGAGAATATAAGAAGAGGATATGAAGATGAGAGACCAGAAGGTTTTTATGTAACATAAAGACTTGAACATATACCATGAGAGGAACCTCCAATGTACAACCTGGTGAATGAGGGAGATAGCCCAATCCCACCTTTCTCCCCTAACCAACTATCATACTATAATATAATATATTACATGATAGTGTTCCATCTTCAAGACACCAATGATACTATTTGCATCATCTTTTACCATTACACTGAAGGAATATCAGATGGTATTATAATAGATACACATGATTTCTCCATATTGAAATGGGGGTTTGATCGACCAGTTCTTTTTGACTCGGTGACCCCTATCTCAATCTAGATCGTGTAGACCAGATCCATTCGGCCATAAAGAATCATCCTGGTATTTAGCATCTAAATTTCACTACTTTGACCATCTCGTGATATTGGACCTATGGTTTTCTGAACTCTTATGAGACCTCTTTCCCCAGTGACAAATCATCCATGAGTACATTAGCACACCTCCCGAAATGTTTCACAGCTACTAGGAATCCACTCTCTATTATATCATTTCTGACTATAGTGAAACCTCCCGGATGGAACACACCCATTCATCATGAATCAATGTGGTGAACTAGGTCATTAGGAAACCTCACGCATATAGACCCGATGGGAAGCCAGAGGAAGGTTCTATTTCCATGGGGATGATACCTTTCTCTAGTTGATCAGTACTCTACTCTAATAGTATTGGTCCGAGTTGATGAAATGGCATTGGGACTCGAAGAAGGTAAGACATCGCCACCTATTCTTTCTTTGTACTGCTATGACACATTCCATCCTATTCTATATAGGCTTAGCCACTACTTGTATAACATGTGTTTCTGACCTCACTACATTGATCTATGTGGAAATGATATCAAACACAACCCACGATATGAGTGATAGTTGTGAGGTGTTCTAGAATGCCAGGTGAAATGGTTGTGTATTCCTTCAAATCATGGTCAATTGAAATTCTACCACAGCTACCTATGAGGCGATCAGGAAATGTTTTCGGTTGGACAAGAGTGTGGTGTTCAGAGTAGTTCGACTATCATAACCAAAGGCTACCAAGCAGGCTATCGCCACTCAGCCAATCAATTCAATAGGACACCCATGGGGGAAGGAGGATATCCAAATGTCTATTTTTAAAATAGGGAATATACCCATAATTAGTTTTTTCCCATCTGTTGCTTCTTCATCACCATATCAAACCATCTCTGACCCATGTCATTGACTTTTTCCTTGGCACTGAGTTGGACACTGGAAATATCGAACTTGTTGGTATTGGAAGCTCAATGCCCATCTATATATGATTCTTCAGTACTATTATATTAGTGAGTACTCTACTCTAATAGTTCTGACCGATCAAAAAGATCTCCAATGAAATCAGAGGCATCCATTTGGGTCAATATAATATAAGTCGCAGGCTTTTGGGGTTATTCAGTATCATCAATATGATTGCTCATTTTGATTCCATCCATTCCACTCGGTACATGGCCATATCTAATCATCACGACACCAATTTCCAAGCAGTTCCTTCGGTGGTGTACGATTTGAGTATGATGATCCTAGCGGCTGAGACCTCCAATTCATGGATAGAAATCCATCAGCCCATGCAGAATGATGGGTCGGTCTGTAGTGGGTGGTGTGAATATTGGGGTAGATTGAGAACCAATTGACCATATGGATAGTTCATTAGATGGCACCAATGGACTGTCAAAATCCCTAGTACTTGTATATATTGGGCGAGCATTCCATTACACCTACTTCAGTTCCTTATCCCTATCAGTATCTTTCTTTCCCCAAAAAAATTTGAACCTCTCCATGGTGATTTATTCGTTAGCCATTTTCATATATTGATAAGGATAAAGAACTGACTAGAAAAATGACTATTCAGATAGAGTCCAATTAGTATAATATAAGTAGATCACAATAGTAACCACTATAGGAACTAAAAATGGGGCTTATTGTTGTGCCTATGGTGGTGTTCCTATAACCATATAGAATATTACATTGCTAGATCATACCGAGAAATCAATATATCGTTAAGACAAGCTTACCACATGCCCTATTTTCTTAGATTATCACACTGACTTCTAATAGAAATGGTTATGTTTTTTACATATTGTTGAGGAGATTCTAATTTTTGGATTCCAAACCTTTCTCTTACACAATGAATTATCTCACACAGAGAGGTAATGTTCATTGAAATCAGATTGTTAACTCTGATTCGACTAAGATGCATTCTTACCCTGAAACATGGTATCATCTCAATAACTATATATAAGAGTAATGGACATATTTCTATTATATTTCTATTCAAGGTGGTGTAGGAGGCCTTGACCAATACTGAATGGAAAAATACAATGCAATAGGAATTTTTGTGACATTGCTGGGTAGCTCTATATTATCTGTACGGATGGGACTCTGAGGGCCTCTCCTACTAACAATAATATAGTCAAATACGATAACCGTAAGAACGTAATGATAGGGAGATTCCTTCTTATTCTGCTTTTACCAATGAATCTTTGATTCATGGCTTTAGATCTTCTCACCTATGGATTTATTTCCTCTAGGTGTGAACAGGTGAACAAAGGTGAACATAAAAGACAAAAAGAGGAGAAAATTCCACTTTTCTATCACTATTATTGTAGTGTATTGTCTCCTCTATATTATAATAATTAGTGGACCCTATTCAATATTGGAAATCAAGTATTTAGAGAGTTTAATTCCCATGCTTTTCACTAATAGAATTCCAATGGAAGGGGTTTCTACCATTTTTTTCTAAACACATACAAACATAAAATGATATAATACTAAATACTCTCCTACATTAGAGTTTATCTGTCTCATTTTCTGACCCTTTATAAAGGTTTAGGTTTTAAACACTTTTATATAAGTAGCAACCCTTTCTAAAGGGTCCGGACCAAGACCTCCATTTCTTCCGAAACCAATGTGGAGGATTTATCTACACATTAATAAGACTAACATCTCACTTAATCCACATATTTCTATCGAGTGGATATATCCTTTAAAATTATATGTCTTTCGAAGAACCTCAATAGTGATCAGAAGGTCTTAACAGTGTCTTCCATTATCATCATACCATCTGTTGGATCTTCTATTATATATATTTCGAATATAGTCTAGACATCACTTTTTGAGTCCATGATGATGGAAAAGGTCACATCCCCACTACTAGTCTTCTAGAACAGTGTTGGAACCGAGATGGGCAATCTATCCTACTTATGAAACTATGGTAGCTCTTCTCCTTTTCCGGAAAGAAAAACTCACTCTTCATCCACATGATTCTTATCCGTATCAGTGGAAGGATTCTTATAACTGGTAGAGCAATGTGATTGTATTCTTACAAGGTAGTATATTCCATTCATTTATCGGAATAGTATTGGTATTAGGTGATGACGTTGTCTCTCGGTCTATTCTACCTATTCGGATTCTAGGTTTTTCCAATCCACATGGATCTATTGTATCCTGATTGGAGATACATGCATCCCCAAATTTAATGAAAAATTTTGAATATTAGAGTAGAATACTTTGAAGTAAATGAGTCAAGGGTGATTAATTCTTGAGAGAAATAAAGGGATTGATTTTCTGTCGAGGCCTTATCGACCGGATATGCGCATAAAAAAGAGGTTCGACCTCAGCCCCCTAGAAACTTAAGAGAGTACAACTGGGAGTGGGACATGGTATCATCTCCATAACTATATATAAAATTATCATAGAGGAGTACTAATTCATATCTCATTAGATACAAAAATACTATTTTACCTATATCATACCTAACTAGACTGAACTAAAGAAGAAATTATGATCTCTATATGAAGCCTGAGAAAGAAAAGAGACAGTCAATATAATATAGGTAGTAGAGAACCTGAATAGCCCAAGGAACTTTCATGGAAGAAGAAGAAGTCAGTAATACATATCAAATATAGATATCCTATATAGATATACTATATAGATAGACTATATAGTCTATCTATGTCCAAGAAGAAGGGGGAAAGCAGATGAAAAAAGGTTCGAAGAACAATATGGGGGATGGTACTTATATATATTGCTGAGTGGTTTGGAAAAGAGTGTGGTGATTATGCTCAACTACTTTGAAACCTCCGTTAGTACTCTTTTAATAGTTTCCTTTGAAACATTATTGTAATGTCTCAGATTTTCTGTTTATTATTTTTAAATATTGTATGGAATTATTTTGAGACTGGGCATGAAGATGGCACATAATTCCGAGGTCCAGTGAGCCCGGAATGGTGGTTTGACCTTTTTTTAGTTATGCGAGTCGATACTTTTGCGTGGTTGTGGCAGTTTCCAAACGGATGCCCGGATTAAAAATCTGAGCGCACCGTTGCGTCCGGGACGACGACTTTACCTATGAATGACGATAACCTCGACTGGCGCGGGTTGAGGGAAAAGTATAATTTTTGGAAATTTTAAGTAAAATAAAATAAAAGAAAATAACCAGTTTATTTTATTTCATTTAAGTAAACATCCGCTGCAGTGTGGCGACGATGCACCTATTTCCTAAAATAATGACGCGTCATAATAACTTCAAAATGGCAAGTCAACGTCATGAATGCTGCCGTTTAATTAAATTTCAACTTGTTTCCCTTTTTAATGGGTTAACCAATTGTTGATCATTGGAAACACTTGAGAAGAACCTCTGCCAAATCCGCGAGGCGTTGGAGCTATTCTAGATGACGAACGATAACGGATCAAAACCAAGGATCATTTCGCCGGTGTTGAAGGATCACGACGACAACGGCAGCACAAAGCCTTCGTCAACGATCGATCCTTCCAAAAGGTAGGGGTTGTTGTTTTAATTTTATTTTCCCCGTATTTGAATTTAAACGACAAACGCAGATCAACCACGAACAAGTTGATCCGTGGATTCGTACGTTCCTGCTGGAGGGTTTTCTTTGGGATGTTTTTGGGGAATTAATCCATGCTTTTTATTCATGTTGAACTATGATCCGTTTAAACCTATTAACGGGAGCGGATCAATGTCGTGACGAATTATGGCAGAGGTTCGTTCCTTAATTTGTTTATTTGGATCTATTCCTCTTTTTTCCCCACGCATTCTTCATGTTTTTCATGGGGTGATGAACAACGGATCGTTGCGCAACTGTTCTGTGACGCAAAGATCCCAAACCGAAGGTTCGACATCGCAACGTTCTTGTGGAGGTGTGACAATGATGACGGACAGCAAATCAGACCTGATCGGAAAGGGCGTTCTTCAAGCGTTCTACACGTGGGAAGATCAATCATGTTTTTGGAGCCGATCGGAGGCCCGAAAACGATGGAAACAGCTTCGTGGTGTCGGGGCGACCAAAACCTGAAGGTTTCGTGGCAATCGGACGACCGGATCAATGATCGGAGCACCAAGAGAGGCGCGACGGTGGTGGTCCGCGTTTCTGGAAATTTCCAGAATACACGGTGTGTACTTCCGAAGAACACGTCGTGTAGTTCTGATGGTGGCGGCTAGGGTTTCGGGGTCATAGAAGGATCACACGGCATGTGACCCCGGTCACACGACATGTTGGACCTTCCCAAAAGCTCGGTGTGTGCTTCAGGTGGTACCCGGACACGGGATGCTCTACACGGCTTCAGGCGGCACGGCGTGTACAGCTCGGCAGAGGCGGCTACATGGAGCTCGGCGTGTATCCCGGGGATACACAGACATGGGATGGAGTACACGACCATGTACTCCCTCACCTGGCCAGGCGAGGTCACCAGCGCAGGTCACCCCGTGTGCAGATTGCACGGGTTGGAGTACACGGGTTGGTGACTGTGTATGGGCACATGTCCAGAGTACACGGAGCCAGACCCAGTGTCCCAGAAACAGCGTGTAATCCATACTACATGCCGTGTATAAAGTTTTCTTCCTGACCAGCCTCACGACACGTGCCGTTGTACACGGGCAGTACCTGGGGTCGGACAACATGACGTGTATTATTTACACACACCGTGTACGTTTTGGAGAATGGCTTGGTCCTTTTGTTCACTGTGACATGAACATCATTCGTTTGGGTTAATTCCCCTTATTCCTTTCCCCTGAAGGTCAGGCATCATTCCCTCACACTGGATTATGATCCCTTCAGCAGGACTTTTTTGTGATAGAGTCAGGCATCCATCCGAGAGGCCCGAATCGAGATCCTCTATCCATTCCAGACCCTAGGTAGAGTCAGGCATCGTCATGAGGGACCTTACCAGGCGTTGATCCTCTACCTAGCAAGTGAATTCCGGATGAGTCACAGTATCCTCCATGGCCCTGGAAGTGATCCTCATCTGTGTATCAAGATCTTCCCCACTCAGGAATGTGTCTCCCGTAATGAGTGCTTCTATCTATCGTAACCCTTCCACATAGGAGTGTGTATCCCATAATGAGTGTAGTTATATCTCGTGATGGTTCCCGACGAACATCACTTCTCGGACGGACGTCATCAGAACTATAAAACTCATTGAGTGAGTTCTCCCAGAACGAGCGCATCACAAAATCTTCAAACAGAATCCCTTGCAGGGGTATGCGGTTGTGTGACTTGTCTCTAGACCACGGGCCTGAGTTTTGAGTATATCCAGTTTGTTTTATATGTTCTGTAAACATATATTATGAATAGCTAACTGTACCATTACTTTGTGTACTGATTTCTGGTTTTCGGGGTCCTCTATTGGGTATTGTTATACTCACCCCTGCACGGGATTTTCCCGCACGTCTGGTGTCTTGTGCAGATGAACAGCTTTTTGGCAGAGTCCTGGGCGGACTTGGACAGGACCGAGCTTTCTGAGTTTCCTACAGGCCGAGGTGTTCCTATGGCTATGAGCAGCAGTCCCAGTACCTTTCTGCACACAGGTTGAACTTTGCAGTTTTTCAGACTCTTGTTTTTGGTGGGCTTGTATTCTGGCCCAGTTTACTTTTACAGTACTCTACCTTTTGTCGTGCTCTGTTGGTTGGGTTTAGTTGTATGCATGCATTTTTGTTCCTTGGTGTTTTACATTTCAGCGTTTGTGGGCTTGGAGATGTGTGTGTGTGTGTGTACATGTACTTAGGTAATGCCTCCCATGTTAGTGACATGCCTACTCGGTGCTAGTCACCGACCCCCTGGCCTATTGGAGGCGGGCATGGGGAGTCACGGTGCGGGCCCCACTGGGACGGGTTGTGACAGATTGGTATTAGAGGTGGTCGGTTATACCTTAGGACCAAGAGTCTGTGAGTATGAATGGGGCAACAATGTTGAGTGTTTCGGGTTCGACTTTCAGGACAGAGACTCTAGTGTTGGTGCGGTGGCCGACATATCCATACACCAGGACTATGATAACATGATTTTTGACCTGGTTCACGAAAACATTTGTTGCGTGGAAATAAAAGGTACATGCATCATATAGGAATGGGTTGTGTCTTCTATATCCTTGGTGTCAGCTATCCAGATATACTCATTGACCATGACACATCTTGTTTCTTTACAGGATGCCTCCGCGATGCCTACCCGCTAGGATTCAACAACACGATCATGAGGATGACCCCCTCAGTGACGAGGCTTCGATACAGGGTCCAGTTTTCCAGGCGTTTCCACCAGGTGGTGCACCTGTTATACCACTACCGGTGGAGTATCCAGTGGTACTTGCAGTACCGACTGGCAAGGAGTGCAGGCTTAGCATGCTCCATGAGTTTCAGAGACAGAGGCCCCTCAGGTTCCGAGGTGATCCCGACCCTCAGGCGGCTGAGGAATGGCTTGAGGCGGTGACCGGAGTTTTCCGTCTAGTGAGGACACCAGCAGACAAGATGGTGATCCTAGGATCAAGCCTTCTTCAGGGTTCGGCCGGACGATGGTGGAGTCTGACCACGCAGACTCACGATGAGGAGACTCTTTCGTTAACGAAGTTTGAGCGACTCTTCAGGGAGGAGTTCTCTCCGATTATGCTGAGAGTTGTGTACATCATGGAGCTTCTTCATCTCCAGCAGGGCAGTATGACGGTGGCTGAATATTCATCGAAGGTTCACCAACCTCGCCAGATACTCGATGTATATGGTCAGGGATCAATACTTCAGGGCTCGGACCTTTGAGCTAGGTCTACGGAGAGACATCTGAGCTAGTGTCGTGCCTCTATGCATATCGACCTATGCTGGAGTGCTCGAGCGGGCCTTGGTGATCGAGAGCTTCTTGGCGGAGCAGAGACAGCCGCCGGTAGTCAGCAGCAGGCAGACAGGTGCGGAGACACCGACAGTAGGGAGCCGACATCAGATGCAAGAATCTGGACGTGGGAGACGTCATAGGAGGACCCAGGACAGGGGATCAAAAGTCCATGGCTCTGAGGCTGGATCCAGTCATCCTAGAGAGAAGCGATGCTACGCATGTGATGGAAGGGGGAATCTCACTAGAGATTGCCCGACACGTTGGGTTGCTGACAGGGAAGTGGTGGATGGACCACCGAGATAGAGGCAGAGAACGGAGCAGGCAGATCCTCCAGGTGGCAGACATGACAGAGGAGCTGGGAGAGCTGCAGGTGGTGGAAGACGCTTCGACTTACTTCCACCACCACCCCCAGGAGGTCCCAACCAGGCTCAGGGAGCTGGGGGACAGGGACTGGGACAGCTGCATGTGGTCGAGGCATACGAACCAGGGGCTCTAGGGATGATTCGAGGTACGATCTGTGTCTTTTCTACCTTATCTGCCATACTCATAGACACAGGTGCTAGTCATTCCCTTATAGCCACATTTCTTGTACAAAACCTTGATATTCATGTAGTACCATTGACTAGATCCTTATGCTTGGAGACACCTACAGGAGGGTACTCGACGATCACGCACCTTTGCAGATAGTGTGATATTACCCTTGGAAGCGAGAGTTTCAGTTGGAACCTCTTGGTGGTAGCGTCGAGGTCTTACGACTTAATTCTCGGTATGGATTGATTATCTTCGGTCCATGCCCAGATTGAATGTTTTAGGATAAGAGTGCGGTGTGTCCACCGTGACAGAACAAGGTTTTCCTTTGTCAGAGAAAAGGAAACCCAGGCAGCACAAAGTGGGCTCATGCATAAGAGGGGGCAGCCGATCACTCATGAGTTGGCTAGCCTTACCCTCAGAGCAGTAGATGTTGTGAGATCTCAGTTCTCAATAGTGGTGGCAGAGTATGAGGACGTCTTTCCAGAAGATGTTCTAGGGTTACCTCCCCGCTGAGAAATTGACTTCTGCATCGACTTACACCCCGGGACGACTCCGATTTCCTCATCGACTTATAGGATGGCTCCTGTGGAGCTTCTCAAGCTGGGGGTGCAGTTGGAGGATTTGCAGAGCAAGGGTTTCGTGAGACCCAACGTTTCACCCTGGGCAGCCCCGGTCTTGTTTTCCAAGAAGGCAGACGGGAGTCTGAGGTTGCGCGTGGATTACCGGCACCTGAAACAGGTGACGGTGAAGAACAAGTATCCACTGCCGAGAATTGATGACCTCTTCCATTAGCTAAGAGGGGATCAGTGGTTCTCAAAGGTTGATCTTCGATCAGGCTATCACCAGCTATGAGTGTGGGATGAGGATATAATGAAGACGGCTCTCAGATGTCGTTACGGTCACTATGAGTACTTGGTGATGCCCTTTGGTGTGACGAACGCCCCCGCAGTGTTCATGGGGTTGATGAACCGGATCTTCTAGCCGTACTTGGACCAGTTCGTAGTGGTCTTCATTGAGGATATCCTTGTGTACTCGGCGTCAGAGGAGGAGCACGCGAGACACATGCGGATGGTTCTGGACGTACTCCGAGAGCACCAGCTTTATGGAAAGCTCTCGAAGTGTCAGTTCTGGATTCAGGAGGTCCACTTTCTGGGACATGTCATCTCAACAGATGGAGTAGTTGTGGACCCAGCCAAGTTGGAGGTTGTGTTATCATGGGATCCACCTCAGAGCGTGACCGAGGTGCGAAGCTTCCTTGGGTTGGCAGGATATTACCGTAGATTCATCCCTGATTTCTCCCGAATATCAGCACCGATGACGGCCTTGACCAGGAAGGGGAATTCTTCATGTGGATAGAAAAGTGCCAACAGGATTTTGAGCAGCTAAGACATAGTTTGACGAGCGCCCCAGTCTTGAGATTGCCGGAGGAGGGTGTCGAGTACATAGTTTTCTATGACGCATCAGGGACCGGGCTCAGTTGTGTCCTGATGCAGAGGCATGCAGTGATGGCTTATGTTTCGTTCTAGTTTAGGCCGCATGAGCAGAACTATGCGACTCATGATCTCGAGTTAGCAGCTGTAGTCTTCGCACTGAAGATGTGGCGACACTACCTTATGGGTGAGCGGTTCATTGTCTACTCTTACCACAAGAGCCTCAAGTACATCTTCTCACAGAAGGATCTAAATATGAGGCTGAGGCATTGGCTAGAGTTCTTCCAGGACTATGATTTCGAGATCATCTATACTCCTGGGATGGGGAACAAGGTGGCGGATGCTCTTAGCAGAAGGTTGACCTCATAGCTGTTGAGTGAGGCGACACAACAATTAGTCGCGTTGCAGTTATCCTTCGTAGATGGTGAGAAAAGAGCTTACCTACAGTCGATGGTTGTCACCCCTCCACTCTTACAGCGAGTTAGGGAGGAAATGCTTGGGGATGTCGACTGTGTGGCTTTACGTGCTCAGTTAACCACAGGACATGATCCTGATGAATTTTCGCAAGGTGGGGAGCACGTACTTAATTTCAGAGGATTCACTATTATACCAGTGGCGTTCCAGGAGGAGGTCCTGAGGGAGTTCTTGGCGGTACATCCTGGAGTGGAAAAGATGTACCAGGATCTCCGATGAAAGTTCTGGTGGTCAGGCATGAAGAAGGCAGTAGCAGAGTTCGTTTCTCGATGCCTCACATGCCAGCAGGTAAAGGCTGAGCACCAGGTTCCAGGAGGGTTAGCTCACCCCTTTGAAGTTCCAGAGTGGAAGTGGTATGGAATATCGATGGACTTCGTGATAGGCTTACCACGTACGTCCAAGGGGCACGATTCCATCGGGTTAATCATTGACCGACTCACCAAGTCGGCCCACTTCCTAGGTACCAGGGTGCAGAGTTCTGTAGAGAGCGTGGGGCGCCTCTATGTACAGGAGATAGTTCGGCTTCATGGCGTCCCCTCGACTATAGTCTCAGACTGAGACGCCCTCTTCACATCACAGTTGTGGAAGGTATTGCAAGAGTCTTTTGGGACTCATCTATGCTTGAGCACAACGTTTCATCCCCAGACAGATGTTCAGACAGAGAGGACCATTCAGGTTCTAGAGGATATGTTGCGGGCCTATATCATGGACTTTGGTCGTAGCTGGGAGGACCACCTACCACTGGTGGAGTTTTCATACAACAACAACTACCACTCCACCATTTGTATGGCACCGTTTGAGGCCTTGTATGGGAGACCCTGCCGGTCATCGCTTTGCTGGACCGACCCCGGAGAGTCAGCACTCATGGGTCCAGAGTTAGTGCGAGCTACCACAGAGAAGGTGCAAATCATCTGGGAGCGGATGAAGACTACACAGAGCCGACAGAAGTATTATGCTGATAGACGACAGAGGCCTTTGGAGTTCGCGGAGGGGGACCACATTTTTCTTCGGGTCTCACCTCGACATGGGTTGTAGAGATTTGGCCGAGGTGGCAAGCTATCTCTGAGGTTCATCGGTCCTTTCCAGATCCTGGGCAGAGTTGGCAAGGTGGCGTACCGCCTGGCTCTACCACCAGAGTTGCATCGGGTACATGATGTCTTCCACGTGTCACAGCTGAGGAGGTACGTGCATGACTCATCGCACGCCATCGACTGGGGCGAACTGGACATTGAGGATGGAGTGACCTTTGCTGAGTACCCGGTGGAAATCGAGGATCGGTAGGAGAGAATCCTTTGTGGGCGATTGATTCCCTTAGTGCGCGTCTGGTGGCAGCACGAGAATCTTCAGGAGAGCATGTGGGAGTGGGAGGCCCAGATCCGTGCCCAATACCCTCATCTTTTTTAGTAGCCTTTGTTTTGGCTTTTCGGGGACGTAAATCCCCAAGGTGGGGAGAATGTAATGTCTCAGATTTTACTTTTATTATTTTTAAATATTGTATGGAATTATTTCAAGACTGGGCGTGAAGATGGCACATCATTCCGAGGTCCAGTGAGCCTGGAATGGTGGTTTGACCTTTTTTAGTTAAGTGAGTCGACACTTGTGTGCGGTTGTGGCGGTTTCCAAATGGATGCCCGGATTAAGAATATGAGCACACCGTTGCGTCCGGCACGACGACTTTACCTATGAATGAGGCTAACCTCGACTGGCGTGGGTCAAGGGAAAAAGTTAATTTTCAGATGTTTTAAGTAAAATAAAATAAAATAAATTAACTAGTTTATTTTATTTCATTTAAGGAAACATCTGCTGCAGTGTGGCAATGGTGCAGCTGTTTCCTAAATTAATGACGCATCATAATAACTTCAAATTGTCATGTCAACGTCATGAATTCTGCCGCGTAATTAAATGTCAACTTTTTTCCCTTTTTAATGGGTTAACCAATTGTTGATCGTTGGAAACGCTTGAGAAGAACCTCTGCCAAATCTGCGAGGTGTTGGAGCTATTCTTGACGACGAACGACAATGGATCAAAACCAAGGATCGTTTCGCCGGCATTGAAGGATCAAGACAATAACGACAGCACGATGCCTTCTTCAATGATCGATCCTTTCATAAGGTAGGGTGTGTTGTTTCAATTTTATTTTCCCCATATTTGAATTTAGACGACGAACGCAGATCAACCACGAACAAGTTGATCCGCAGATTCATACATTCTTGCGGGAGGGTTTTCTTTGGGATGTTTTTGGGGAATTAATCCATGCTTTTTATTCATGTTGAACTCTGCTCCGTTTAACACTATTAACAGGAGCGGATCAATTCCGTGACGAATGACGGCGGAGGTTCGTTCCTCAATTTGTTTATTTGGATCTCTTCCTCTCTTTTTTCCCCGCGCGTTCTTCATGTTTTTCACGAGGCGACGAACAACGGATCGTTGCGCGTCCGTTCTGCGACGCAACAATCCCAAACCGAAGGTTCGACATTGCAATGTTCTTGTGGAGGTGCGACAATGTTGAAGGACAACAAATCAGACCAGATCGGAAAGGGTGTTCATCGAGCATTCTTCCTGTGGGAAGATCAATCATGTTTTCGGAGCCGGTCGGAGGTTTGAAAATGATGGAAACAGCTTCGTGGTGTTGGGGTGACCAAAACCTGAAGGTTTTGTAGTGATTGGACGGTCGGATCAATGATCGGAGCACCACGGGAGGCGTGACGGCGGAGGTCCATGTTTCAAAAAATTTCCAGAATACACGGTGTGTACTTCCGAAGAACACGATGTGTAGTTCTGATGGTGGAGGCTAGGGTTTCGTGGTCAGAGAAGGATCACATGGCATGTGACTCTGGTCACACGGCATGTTGGACCTTCCCCGAAGCTTGTCGTGTGCTTCAGGTGGTACACGGACATGGGATGCTCTACACGGCTTCAGGTGGCACGGCGTGTACAGCTCGGCAGAGGCGGCTACACGGAGCTCGGCGTGTATCCTGGGGATACAAGGACATGAGATGGAGTACACGACTGTGTACTCCCTCACCCGGCCAGGCAAGGTCACCAGCGCAGGTCACCCCGTGTGCAGATTGCACGGGTTGGAGTACACGGGTTGGTGACCATGTACAGGCACATGGCCATAGTACACGGAGCCATCACCAGTGACCCAGACATGGCGTGTAATCCATACTACATTCCATGTATAAAGTTTTCTTCATTATCAGTCTCACGACATGATCCGTTGTACACGGGCAGTTCTCGGGGTCGGACAACATGGCGTGTATCATTTCTACACGCAGTGTACGTTTTGGAGAACGGCTTGGTCCTTTTGTTCACCGTTCCTTGAACATATTTCGTTTGGGATAGTGCCCCTTCTTCTTTTCCCCTGAAGGTCAGGCATCATTCCCTCATGCCGGATTATGATCCCTTCAGTAGGACTTTTCCGTGATAGAGTCAAGCATCCATCCGAGAGGCCCGGATCGAGATCCTCTATCCATTCCAGACCCTAGGTAGAGTCAGGCATCGGCATGACCAACCTTACCGGGCGTTGATACTCTACCTAGAAGGTGAATTACGGATGAGTCGCGGTATCCTCCATAGCCCTGGCAGTGATCCTCATCTGTGTATCTAGATCATTCCCACTCAGGAGTGTGTCTCCCATAATGAGTGTTTCTATCTATCGTAACCCTTCCACTCAAGAGTGTGTCTCCCGTAATGAGTGTAGCTATATCTCGTGATGGTTCCTGATGAACATTACTTCTCAGACGGACGTCATCATAACTATAAGACTCGTGGAGTGAGTTCTCCCGGAACGAGCACATCATGGAATCTTCAAACAGAATCCCTTGCGGGGGTATGTAGTTGTGTGACTTGTCTCTAGACCACGGTCCTGGGTTTTGAGTATATCCGGTTAGTTTTATCTGTTCTGTAGACACATATTATGCATAGCTGACTATACCTTTACTTTGTATACTACTTTGTGGTTTTCGGGGTCCTCTACTGAGTATTGTTATACTCACCCCTGCACGGGCTTTGTCCGCACATCTGGTGTCTTGTGCAGATGAGCAGCCTTTTGACAGAGTCCAGGGCGGACCGGGACAGGACCGAGCTTTCTAAGTTTCCTATAGGCCGAGGCGTTCCTATGGCTATGAGCAGCAGTCCCGGTACCTTTGTGCATACAGGTTGGACTTTGCAGTTTTTCAGACTCTTGTTTTTGGTGGGCTTGTATTCTGGCCCAGTTTACATTTACAGTACTCTACCTTTCGTCATGCTCTGTTGGTTGGGTTTAGTTGTATGCATTCATTTTTGTTCCTTAGTGTTTTACATTTCAGTGTTTGTGGGCTTGGAGATGTGTGTGTGTGTGTACAGGTACTTAGGCAATGCCTCCCATGTTAGTGACATGCCTACTCGGTGCTAGTCACCAGCCTCTGGCCTATTGGAGGCGGGCTTGGGGAGTCACGATGCGGGCCCCACTGGGACGGGTCGTGACAATTATCTTCCGTACAAGTAGTATAATCTATATATTGGTGATTTATTCACTTAGAACTCATATACCTAGTGTGAGTATCACCATTAGTAGGGATGGAATATGTATTTGACCTATTATTAAAATGACTTAGGTCAACCACTCACATGCCTGAAGATGAACCATATCCCACGAAGAAATAACTTCAACCAGATGAGATAGGATCACATCACAGGGGAAAGAGACATACATATATTTCATAACCATGAAATAGATATTCACATGAGAATTTGGAGGAGAGAAAAGAGATGAGCACACGTTATTCTTTACAATTTCATCTATGGGAATAATGCACGGTTCAAAGAAAGAAATGTTTTTAGACCAAGTCTCAATATATGAGAAGAATGTAGATGTTTACAATGAAGGTATCAAAGGGAAAAATTACTCTTCTATATAGCCATTTGAATGTCACAACACACAACTATTCATATTCTTTGTGGGGATTTTGAAATTTTGAAAGAAACCTTGTGTCATGTTTTTAGTATGTGTTCTGCTCGATATCAGTGTACTGAAGGTAGGAATGATCCCATTGGTAATTCTTCCTATGAATATATATGAAGAGTACCTGTGACCACCATGTCTCTTCTATTTCTATATAGTGCTCCTACAGAATCAATTGAGAAGCGGGGTTGGCCATTCACAAACCACTGTAGCTCGTATCTCAGCATTGGAACTAGTTTTCATGTGATTGAAGGTTGGGTATTTCAGATGGTTTGAGTTACTCAGTAGATTAAAAGACCTAGAATTTGTGTTTGGTTCATTCCCAGTAGTCGATCAGGACACCTATATCTTGACACCCTACTATGATATGAGAACATAGTACTATTCTAATAGTATGCTACTTTGTCAAAATGGTGACACCAGAACAACCAAAGACACCCATCCTTCCTACCCCACCACCATATCCCAATGGATGAACTGAGGACCTAGACTTTTTTTCCTTCAAGACACATGAGTATGCTCATTTCCACCAATAGTTATTGCCAGGTCCTAGTATCCAATGACTATATAGTCTGAATGATACAATTTTATCCCATAGACTAGATCAAAAACATTCAAATTATAGGATGGTTGATGTGACAATATGTTCTATTCGGAGCTGGGGCTATTTTGTTTTGACATGGTTGTGCATTACTGGCATAGGGAAGAGTTCATATCTCCTATATCCAAACCGTTATATATTTTACAAAATTCTTATGTTTTTTTCTTTTAAAATCACTGATGGTCCCCTAATTGTTGTTCAAACATCTCACTGTGCTATGGTCTACTTTTTATTTCATCTATTGGTGCAAAAAAAAAGTGGTTCTTTATTGTTCCACTTTGCTTCTCAGGCTGTAGGGAGAGATCATGTTGCTTACTCCATATGAGTGTTGGTTTCTTGATGGTGTTAAGTTCCTAACTCCAATAATACTCGTGCTGGCTTGTTGGCATGTTTCTTTCGTGTAGACCAACCACTTCACCACTCACTCTCTCCAATGCATAATGATACCTAACCTATCATAATATCTACCCTTGGATGTTTTATTTTCATTCCTTCATTCAGTCATCTCCTATGTAGTCCCATGGATTTACATCCATGTTTCATGGACCATCTTATTTGTTATCGATTCCCACATTCAGGATACTAGTACACTAATGTTCTTATAGGAACTGACAACATTAGGTCATCTTCATCATTTTGCCTTGGTCTTACTACTTATACCAACAGCTGCAGGGACACCACCCGAGATAATCTTCCAAATTGTATCAAGTTTCCCCTCGTATTCGATCTGCAATTTTTCTGTCTATATGGAATCTATATCTTAACAAGTAGTATGGATGGTATGGAAATGTGGATCGGTCCGAATGACACTGTTGATGATTGATGGCTGGGTGATGCATTTCTTAGAATTCACATGCACCAATTCCCAACTCAACAATATTTGATGGCTTCAAGTTGATATGACAATGTTGCGCCACTACTACACTTTGTGAAATGAACTTCTAGGAAAATGGAGAGATGGTTGTGATAGAGAATGATTAGGTACAACATAGTCGTTGGCGTTCCCATTCCAATAGGGGAAATTCATAGGGTAGCATCACTGAGTCACCCTTCCGGGATATAGTTGTCATAGAGAGATGGTGAGAAAAGGTAAAGATAACTTGGTGGCTGTTGTTCGGAGTTGAGGTTGAGCATTAGTAGTGGTGGATCAATTGGAATTGGAAAATGGATAGCTATTAGAATATAAATATATAGGGTAGAGTATTGAGTCATTGTGAGATGGGGAATTGGGGGGGTTTGAGCCTTATATTATATGAATACCTAATTTGAGAAACTAATTATATTATACCAAATTCAGTGAACTATGACCTGAAAGATTGAATTGTGGTTTTGTTTCATCTATATGGGACCTCCACTACGAGATAGGGGTGGAATTCCTTCTTTGAGAGCGTATTGTCGATGCGCTTAGAACCTCTCACACATTTCAAAAAACAATTATCACATTGGAAGAACAATGGTCACCCCTTTCTATAATCCATAAATTACTAGGAGGTGATGGAACAGATGGATATTCGGTGGGGGCTCATCAGCTGGTGGAGTTCGAGGTGCACAGATGGAACACATGGCCAATATATCCAAGAAGGGGATACGAGGGAGGAAATATCAAATGTTGGACCATTCAAGATCGGTATATTATATGTAGTAGGCACCTTATAGGATATATAGAAAGGGGGTCAATGATCAATATATATAAGTACGAGACATTACAATGATTTTCCTAACTATTAGAAGAGTATTGAATCAAAATCATCTTACTGATTGGTTGAACACCTTGAGTGTTCTCCATGTATCGACCATCCCCATTGTGTGCAAGTACTCTGGCTCAGTCACTTCCCCCAAATCTAATAATCTCACTATGGTGGTGGAAAACCACGCACTAGTCGACCATTGTCTTGAGGAGTCCCAGTTGGACCCCCTAGTATACACTTCCATTGAGGTGTCATCGATGCAGCCCATTTGACTCATGTTCTATATATGGTCATCCCCAACCCTACTACCCTATTTATTCAGTGATGGGGGTATAGGTACGTGTGATAGTGGGCCTAGAAAAGTGCAATATGGTTTCTGTTCTCACCCCCCCCCCCTTTAGCCGCCAAGGGTTTATGCTCCGGTTCTAGCAGTTGAAGCAACCAATTGGCGGTAAGGTTCTAAAACCTTATATATTATGTAGCATCAAATACCTAATAGGTTTAACTACCCGAGTTTTAAACCCTAATTTATTATATAAGTATCTACTACATATTTATAAGGGATCTAAAGGGTTAAGAAGGCAGGAAAAGATGAATGTACTATATTATAGCATATAAAGAGGACTTTATATGTATTTAGCTTATATTTTCCACATATAAAGAATCTTATTTAATTTTATATATATAGAGAGAGACCTGGTCATGGTGTTTTTCCAGCAAGCCAATCGGCAGACTCAAGTCAGAGGTTCCATGAACACAGGAAAGGGGCAGGTGGTCGTGAGTTGTCTTCATAAGTGGTACTACTCATGGATGGATGAACATGATGGTTTGAGGTCAGATTTCGGGACTCTATAGAGTGATTACTAGAGGGTTCCTACCATCCCGTACCACTTAATTAATGTCTAGGTTCTCCCGCACTATATAGAGTATAGTACTGAAGGTGGGACACCACGGGGTACACGAGGAAGCCAGGTCCAAAGGATCTAAACCCTTATATATATATATATATATATATATATATATATATTAAGTATCACCATTAAGGAGGGTCTGGGAAAAGGCCATTCAAATCTATGGGTACTCTATTCAAATATTGGCTCAAGACTATGGTTCTCAATCATTGGGGCCAAATCGTTCTCATCAACTACTGATCAGTTAACGGGATTCTCTGAGAGGGATTAGGAGCTAATGTCAATTCAACTGCTCAGATTCCAAGAAACCTCATTGTTATGAGTGCCAAAAATCTTGGATTCATTCCAAAAGGAATAGAGATTAGAGGGTTTACTAGTAGAAGAAAAGATTCCTAACTATATATAATTGAGTACTTGACTAGGGGAACTTTTTTTCATAAGGGGATGATGACCAGATAGCAAATCTCCAGGGGTATCAAGAGTTAGGTCTTCTTAAAAAGGTAAAGGTATGATTGGGTAATTGATGGTGGCTCTTTGGAATGTCCTCTTTAGCATATTTTATGAGATAAGAAAGAGTTTGCATGGATAGTCTCTCCAATGATAGGCCATCCAATTCCATGACTCACCACCCTGAAGGTGCAAGGGGAATAGAAAAAAGGCTACTCAGCACCAGATTACTCTACTCTATAGACTATATAGACAGAATACCTTGGTATTTAGAATATAATGTTTTCTGGATAGTTAAAGGTGAACAAGTTGTACCATCTACTATACTCACTCAGTTGGATCACTCACTTGGGAAGCATGGGGGATGCGGGTACCATCTCATATGCATTAAATAATTAGATGAACCATGGGACCATGCATTCTTCCTTTATGTTTTTCTCACCCCCAAACACCCATCACCTTTCCATGACCCAAGTGACACCATTAGGGTTCTCTGGTTTCAACCACTCGTCTGGACTAGGCTCCACTGGCAGCAGGGGTGTGGAGGGTTCCTGACCCTTTATAAATGGCTTCTATATATATATATATATAAGGGTTTAGAACCTGACTCTTTCTAACTAAAGGGATGCTAAATATATAATATATAATGGTTTAGAACTCAGCTACATCACCATATTTGGTATTCAGTGCTACTTAATATTAATATATAAGGGTTTAGAACCTAACCTAATTCAGGTAGGATCTATTATAACCTCACCCTTTAGAACCCCAAGATATAATTATAAGATAAATATATATAAGGGTGTAGAACCTAAATTTCGTTCACCAGTCGGGACATTAGGGGTGATGGGGGACCATCATCACCTATAAAAGTTGGTGGGGTGGTGGACATTATATGTGGCAGTATATGCTAGATACCAATAAATTCAACTTTACTAATTACCCATATAGATTATGTACATAGAAAAATTGGTCATTGGAAGGCATACGAGTGTATTATTCAACATAGGACAAAAACGAAACAATTTCCAACAGGTCATCATGATGACAGAATGGAAAAAGGTGCATGGACTCTTGGCATGGGTGAGCAAGCTCGGAGTGAAACGTCCAACCACCACATAATGCACCTATATGCCATGGGGTCAAGGGCCATGAACAACTAGTTGGTGCTTGGTAGGATGGATTGGGATGGATGTGATGGGTGTATCCTTCAACCATGAAATGGGTCGTCCCAGGTCCAATCAAATGGGTGGGTTAGTCATTTGCGATGGAAATGGTGGCACAGATCTGAGTGAAGAGAAACACCTGACTAGCTCCATCCACTCAATCAACTTAGAACATGGCATTAGTTGTGATAGAGAACTATGGGGTGAGTGGGATCATGCGCCTGGTAGGAATACAACCTTCTTTGGGGACCTATCGGCCTATGAGTCCGTAATATGGAAGATAAAATATCCATACCATAAGGGTGAAGTATCGGGCTACTGGAATTACATCGACTTTGCTCAGAAAGAATGATTGTGTCCACCCTATTAGAGTAGAGTACATATGACTATTTGAGTATAGTACTATGGGGTGATTATTTTAGTATGGTTTGAACGGTTTGGAATGATCTTACCATGATGGTGAAAGCCCTGACATTCATCCTAACCATTGAGAGTAGATCCTTAATATGTAGTACACGATGTTTTTAAATTCTTTATTGTCCACAACAACCTGTAGAAACATGGGGAACCACCCTCTACAATAGTTGATATAACATATTATTCAATGACATCGATATCCCAACGAGTACAGTTAGGGGAATTTGAATGAACATCCACCACTTTCTGAAGGGAGTAAAATAGAACCCCAATTCTGATGTTGTTTGGACAGATGGATAAGCGAGTAGCATAGTAGTATCTTGTACCTAAACCATATGATCAGAATCAATTGGAGTAGTTGGTCAGTCACTCTATTTCAAATGGTGTACCTTTTGCATGATGGTCCAGTGAGTCAATGGGCAATGCAGCTAAAGCAACTAGGTAATGTCACTACTCTCCATTGGTACATGCATCCTTTGGTCTTGAAATCAATCAAGATAGGCATAGTCAGGTGGTCACGTACAAGTTTTCAGTGGAGTACTGATCCCATTTATGTGGAAACATACTAGGATGACTGGTGGCTAGGGGTGATTAGCCATCTGTGATTGGGGATAGCCGGTTTTCCACGAATGTTACTACAGTAATGCGTACCTACAATCGAAATTGCCTGAGGTATAGAGTTCTAGTGTGTTGGCATTGAAAATTGATATTTGATTCTAGGAGGTGTTCAAATCCATGGGTAATCTATTATAATACTGTTATGGTATCAGTGGTACATGACAGATGGTGCAGTTCCTAGATCCACTGTCAAGTGGGAGGAATCCCAGATCGTTAGATATGGTCCCCAAGAAACTAACTTTGTCGACAAGGAAGTGGGGGAATCAGAGCTGGTTCGGGCAGTTAGCTAGGAAGTAGCCCTATGGAAGATCAAAAGAGTCATAAATCACTAGTCAATGGAGATTTCTAACTAACAATGTCACTAGTCTATATGTGGTTCACCGAATCGACGAGACGATCCCATCATGGTACTCCTTCCGTATAATATAGATAGTAAGATTTATCATGTATTCCAGGATAAAATAACGATGGTTCTATTAGTAGTGGGAAGTTCATTTGATGTATCTTAGGGCCTTGGATACTACACCAGGGGTTTTCTCAGAAGAGATAATGCTGACATAATTATAATATTTCAATCCTATTTCCACGGGGAGCGTTAGCTATAGATCAGGGTTTCAATGGGTGGTTGAATGTGTTGAGTGAATCAGTCACTTAGCTCTCCTTTTTTTTGATGGGTTACTCGAGATTAATAGGTCTATATGAGTGATAGTAAAATTCTGAGGAACATGGCCATATATTTTATGTATCGGTTTGTGGTGGACTTTATATGAAATAATACTTGACCCTTCCTTGGTAGTTAAATATTAGAAGAGTACTAACCATATGCCACAAAGGAACTGGGTGGAGGTCATCAATACACTTACAATAGATTTGACAGACTATTATAATAGTACTGAGGATTCCCCATGAAATTTTTGGGTGCCTGGATGGGTCACGTACTCTTCGGTAGTTCACTATTAGAAGAGTACCTGAGCTACTCAGTATTGCTAGAATTTGGGATATCGCACATCCAAATCGCATATACATTTTCATATACATATAAATATACATATAAATATACATATACATATACATATACATATACATATACATACACATATAGTAGTTGGGGATTGATTTCCTCAATGGAAACTGAAAGTTTAGAATCACCACCATATGGTTTTTGTACTTTGCGACTAGTCACCAGTTTCATGTCTCATTCACTCACTCCACCTAACTACTATAGGGGGGGGGATCACTATATAGATAGAGTACCTAACTCATGTAATAGTGCTTCCACCATCCATATGACAGTGCTGAAGGTGGGGGCAGTTTAGATACACTATCTAATAGAAAGTGATACATGTTGGGGGAAATTAGTATAATATATGTATTATAGGTAGCCAGACTAGGCCAAATCCAATCCAACCATTCCATCAATGTTCATGGTGGATGTGTTTGGGATATGGATAGCATAAACTGTACAAAACTATGAGTGGAAGAGACAAATCAAGCTAGAAGACAGACGACCCTACCAACAACTAACACCACTACACTAGTAGAGTATACTATTATGCGTGTGAGAAACCCATTTGGAAGGAACATGAAATGTGCATGAACCAACATTTTTGACACTATTAGAGAAGGGTAATGAGGATAGACCTATCTCAATAGATCAATAATGTTCCATGCGTCCAACAGGTGGGGAGCAAGTTAGCGAATGTTTATTAAAAACACATGACTCTACTAAGAGTTGGACCTATGTATAGAGTATAACACATTTGCAGTGGTGCAAGGCTGATATGGTTGGGTACCGAGTGGAGGGTTCCCATCCATATCAACCTAGTGGTAAATGGAGACAATAACCCAAACTATCTGAAGGTAGTGAAATGCCTTATCACATAAGTAGCAAAATTAATGAATGGTATCACGACTACCCTAATGTCTTCAAAATGGTATCCGGTGAAAATGATCTCTCAGTTCAAATAATGAACACTCCATGGATAGATAGTAATACCACATGCACCTTGAATATTCTCTTTGTTGCAATAAATATTGTTGAATGCCCCATATAATGGTAGTAGTGATCTAGTCTCCAACCACCATCGCTCAACCAGGCCACTTGTTTGGTCAATTCCCAATGCTCTAACCTCATGAGTGACTAATATATTCTAATAGTTTTGACTCACCTATTTCACTATAGGAACACCAGAAAACATATATATATTAACTATTAAGTCCATATCCATAGAAGGCTCCTGAAGATTCGTGGATAGGTGCAGAAAGCGGTTCGGTCATTCATCCCCCATTTTCAAGGATGCCCACTACTCTGAAACGGTCATGGGGAAGCCTAATTAGGTGAAATAGAGAGTATCCTATCTATATGAAAGTTATATTGGTGGAACTTATATGTGGATATGGTATTTATATGGTCAGAAAAGATTTCATTGTGACTGATATAAGATTATTCCTCGGTTCATCATCTTATTCATTCAATTCGAGTATAATTCCTATGAATAGAGAGAGTTCAGTTGTTTATCTAGGGAGGATGCCTCCTAATGAGGAAAAGGTTGTGTGCAATGGCCAAAGACCCCCAACTTTACTGGGCATGTATTTTTGTTTAATTCCTGACTTCTAGATAGCACAAATCGAGCATGGACATACAATTCAAAAGGTTATCTAAGTTGTCGTCCATACTGAAACAAGAAATTCCGTGTGCTTGGGTGCTCATGAAATGGATCATGGGTATTCCAAGGATAACATGCTGATGAATCCCAATAGCTCAGATCAAAGGTTTTGTTTGTCACCTCGATGTAGACTCGTCAACTCTTGGGGTGGAATCTAGTCCGAAGGGTTTAGTTGTTGGCCAATATAAAATAGTGGTATGTGAGTTGGGTTTAGAATGTCATGAGACAGTTTGGTCTTTATCTACCATGGGATCATGATAACGGAAACCTACACTTCCTATTATTAGAGGACAAGAATTGACCATGGGGCCGACCCATTGTGTGTTGGAACCCAAGTGGCGGTATATGGTGTAATTGTGTTTTTTGTATCATCTCTATTGGTGGGGGTCACTGGTGGATGGATCTGGTAACGCCACATGGTCTCATTCTCAGACTTAGTAGAAGAACAATACCCATGTGGATAGGCATGATGTGACCATCACTTTTGGAACTCGATCTTTCTCACCTACAGTGGAGATTGGGGAGCTATCATTGAGAAAACGTATTCATACAAATCAGACAACTAGTTAATAGGTAGCTCAGAGCACATGGGACACCACCCCACTCAAGTACTCAAGATGAACCACCACATACACTGCCATATTCCACCATATATAATAAAATTGATCATACAAAAACAGATGAGCCGAATGGACAATGACACTGTAACCATGGTAACCGATTGAGAATGCATCAGGGTCATGGTCGGGTCGGCCTTGGGGCCAATGCATCTGCCAAACCGAAGGAAAGAGGTTGTTTTGGGTTCATTGGTATAATCTATCCAGGTACTCTTCTATATATTCTATAGTGGTCTGATTATATTATACTAATGCCTCATATGATATTTGATGGATCGGGGGTTCGATGGTGGATATGTTGGTGTTGGAATAGTATTTTGTTGTACTATTCTAGTATAGTAGTATTACTATGAATATTATTTGATGGTGGCATGGAATTGTCATGGTTTGGTCGAGGGTGGTTGGTTTGGAAGATCATGGTGGTCGGAATGGATAGTTGGTGTGGTTGAATGTCAAGAAAGGTCAAATATCAGGGTAGTTGAGATGTCAAAAATAATATAATAGATAGTCTGAGAGTTGATCTAGGTACTATTCTATTTCCATATATAATAGTACTAAAGAATAATAATAGTTTGGGAGGAGGTGGTTCTCTAGGAGTGGTCTAATATCTAGCATTAGACCATGCAGAAAAGGAAAGTTGTGCTTCATCAGCCAAAGAAGTCATGCTACCCCCAACCCAACATGTTCCACCTTCTCCACCAATTCTATTTGGCTGAGTATACTCGAGGACAATCACCACATATCTGGATTACTACTACTATTCTAGTGTAGTGGTTCATGTGTTCTTTATGAATGGTTTCTTCTAGATGCATCCCCACTCACTAGTACTATATATATAATAATACCTAAGCGTTTATCAGGTGGTTCAGTGGAATGGTGTGGCTGATTGTGATTGATTGGATATGGTGCTCTTTAGATCCCACCCACTCGAATGATAACACCAAATCACAAGGGTCGTGGTCATATAGCACGATCTGGACTATATAGAGTAAGTAAATGTGACAGAGAATGAAAATACCCAGGGTACCTTACCATAAGGATTAAGTACCGAGACTGGGGGTATGGTGAGGTGCTTGAGGCCAACCACCAATGGACCAATGGCCATCCAACTGGTGAAACTGAAACACATGATTCCAAACCCCAAATAGTAATTATATATATTAATTCATTTTTCTAATATATCACAAATCAAAAATCTAAAAGTGGTACGATTGATGCCATCTCATGAGAGTATATATAAGTATCAGGGCATTCAACAATTGGAATTACCAAACAAATCGACATTGGTACTTGAACGGCGACCTGCACCATACGATATAGAATATGGAGTGGTTCGATAAACACATGGACTGTTCCTCAGTACTGTACTTTAATAGTGGTGAATCACATACTAGAAGACATATCATTGGTGAGGAGTGGGGGTTCAGATGTCGGTATAATATATGTAGAAGAATTGAATTCTTGGACACTTTTGGTGGTATTGGGAATGAATTGAATGTGGATGGTGCTACCGTAGATGGGCAGACTCCCTGCTTATCCCCTCCAATAATGTGTGATTCAACCATGTATTCATTGTCACCTTTTGAATGGTGTTCCAGTAGAAATGCAGTAGTTAGTGGTGTTTTGATTGAGATGGTAGTTGGGAGATCTGATTTTGAGTGGGTGGATCCCTTGCATTGAAGGCCTTCAACTGCCAGGGTTGTGACATCCACCCCATTGGAGTGTGGTTAGACTCGAGAATGGATATATAGAATTTCAAGAGTACTAGTAATAACCAGTTGAATTGTGTCCAGTAGTTGAAGAGTTGAGTATCTTAAACCAATTAGCTTCTTTCATTCCTATCCTTTTCATTCCAGGTATTGAGTTTGTTCCCGACAAGGTCTACGGTCTCACTAGTTTAAATATCGTATTCCTCAAGAAAGATCAGATCAACAAGAGGGGCATCCCTAGTCGAATAATGGGACCTATCAATAGATTTAAGAGCATGGGCTCTTTGTCTAGGACCACTATAATATAGAAATTCATGTGGGATAAAGTAAGTGGTTCTTGTATTAGTAAAATAATGGCTTCACTCCCTAAGTGAATTAACTAGGGAAGGATCAAATTCAAATCTAATTCCACACCTAATTTTTTGAGAATTTTTTTTATTCTTCCAACAAAATGAATAAAACCTATGATTGTGTAGTTTGTAGTTGAAAATGGAATAATGGGTATTTATCTTTACGTTTTAGAAATCCTATACATCTCATTCCACATTAACCCAGCTGTCTTAGGGATTATATTTGTTCCTATAACATCAATGAAATCTATCAATGATTCACTTAATTAAGAATTATAAGTTCATATCACATCAACATCTTTCCTCACCAATGACACGTCGATCCTAGAATGAAATCCCTAATCTTATTAGCTATGACACATAGACCTCATCAGATTTTGGGCATAAAATGGTGCTTTATTCCTCTGATCCCTATCCCTTTGAATCCTATATTCTCACTTCCCGGAGTCCCCTATTACATAATGTCCTTCCCTGAACATGTTTAGAAAGGGACTGGGTGAATGAGATCTTCTAGCACTTTTAGAAGAACATATTGGGACCGAAGCAACCCACCAGAGGATATAAACTATAAGGCTTGGATTCCTTTGTTTAATAAAGAGATTTTTCATATCCTCTCTCATCTCACCCTATTACACATTCTCTCTCAAACTAGAAAAAGAAAAAAGGTCTCTTTTTTATATAGTTCGTGCATGTTCCAGCCAATCGATAGCTTCAAATCGCTCTCCTCATTCAATATTTTTTATAGATTCTTTCATAGACATCTATACACATTCCTTAAATCAGTAATAAATTTTTCCAATCGCTCGATGATGACCTTTTCTAGCACCCGATAAACGATACTCTTCCTCTAGTATCCTTTCTTTCCGACATTCAGTTATTTCAAGATGGGGTGTAATGATATTCTTAACTATTATTTATATTCCCTAATCATTTAGATTCCATTACTAAAATGAATATCATGTCTATTTCCTCACACTTTATAAAGGGTTAGATCTACGGTACTTTACCCTATATAGTTCTCTTTCTCTCTTGAACAGAAAGGAAATAGTAGGCCCACTTATATAGTAAGATTATTCGCTTCGATGCTCTATTACGACATTCACTTTCATTATAAGTAATTGAGGCAATAATTCAAGGAATATGGAATCTTTGACTTGGATATATTTGGGCAGAATAAAGAAAGTCTAATGTGAGTGGAGTTATATGCACTAGTTCTACTTTAAAGTTAGTAATCTTCTAATAGTAAGCTATCATTTCATATCACTATATTCAGTCACTCAATTGAGTAAGAATATAGAGACTAAAATATATGACCCTTTAAGGTTAGGTTCTAAAAGATCTGATCCTTTAAGGTTGGGTTCTAAAAGATCTGACCCTTCAGGGTAAGGTTATAAAATAGCTAACCTTTTAGGGTTAGGTTTTAAAAGATCTCACCCTTTAGGGTTAGGTCCTAAAAGATATGACCCTTTCTAAAGGGTCAAATTCTAGAAGATATGACCATTTAAAAAGGTTATGGTTCTAAACCCTTATATATATGTAGCAGCCTATTCAATAATGTGAGTAATACATTTCTGACTTTATGATTTAGTTTGTATGATTTTTCATTTAGTAGTATTATTGGACTGAATGTCCCCTGATGTGGTTGAGGGTGAATTTATAGCTAGTGTAGGGTTCATATGCTTTTTGAAATAACCAAAACAATACCTATGGGATCTCGGTCCAACCAGGATGGGAGAAAGTTGGTTCCTATTCCCAACCCTTTATAAATGCTTAGATCTACAGTACTTAACCCTATATAGTTCACCCTAATGGGTTTGATCTTTTAGAACCTATAAAAATTGGGAGAGATAGGGGGTGAGAAATTGGAAGTCACGACCTTTCAGACATATATATAAGAGGGGGAAAGGGATTAGGATGCCAATACATTAGCTAGAATGAGGCCAAAGTTAGACATTGAAAGAGCAAGGTGCAAGTTTTTGGCAAGCGGTGGGCAAGTCATTGGTTTGGATTAGTCCCATAGGTGCACAATGAAATTGAGATCCCAATGAAAAAATGAAACCAATTGACTTGGAAGTGGTGTCTAACTCAACACATTTAAAATTCAAACCATTCTAGGAAAAGAGCATCAGAATATGCACCCCAAAAGAAAAAAAGTATGCCCACATGTTCTTATTTTTTCAATGAAAAAAATAAATTCAACCAATATGATGATCATATTATTGAGGGTGAGAAATTGAATGGAAGTGTTTTCTCAAATTCAAGGGGGAGGAAAATGGCCATAAAACATCAACTCGTTTAATTCAATGTGGGATACTTAACGATGCGCCGTGAGTGAAATACCATTGTATACGATGCGTTCACAATTTATTGGGAATTCAGGATAGACGCATTAGTAAATCAATATATTGTACAAGAAAAATGTTAGTCGAACATTGGATGTGTCCTATCATTTGTATAATATATTTTGTAGACTAGTGGGGCCAACACAATGAAAATCCAACCCTATTGTTCCAATTCCAGCAACATTCCTCTCTATTGGAGTTGAGTTTGTGGTGGAATAGGTGGTTCTAGCATATACCTGTGTTGGGAACTCTGATCATTCCATTGGGACAATTGGTGTGGGAGCATGGTCCTTGTACTCCATTTCATAGTTTGTCCCCTCACCGGGTCTAGAGGTTGTAGTTGACTTGGGCTAGAAGACTCACCAGGTCTTACTAACCAGAGGGAAAACCTGGTCATTCTTAGGTTCTCCAGGATACTCAAAATTATTCGATGGAATGTTCTACTACATATATTATACCGAGGAGGACCTAGAATACATCATGTATCCCAGTGATATAGTACATGAAGTATCCCATTGTCTATTACCTATATAACCAGATCATGAATCAGTCACATTTGAGAGAGCTACTGAATCCGGATGCTTCTAGTTATCTAACTAGCTATGTTGTCCCTATCTTTGTATCAGTCAGTACCATGGAATTTTTTCAGAGTTAGTTTCAGTTCAAGAAGAAGAAGTAGGAACTGGTAAAAGGTGAAACAGGCATAGATGTTAGAGTAAGGATGTGTGGAACTCATTTTTCTGAATGTCTACTCCATATATTATAATTATTTATTTCAAATAAAAATACCCAGTGAAAGGTGATCAAGTCTATGGGATAGGCATAGGTGTGTACGCAACGACTGAGGTGAAGAAGGAAGGGATCAATTTAAAACAAATCAAGACACCCAACAGAGCTGACATCATAAACAAAATACAAATTCCATGGTAGTGGACCCACATGGTTCAAAATTATAGATTTTAAAAAGTAGTGTCAACTGGATGAGATTTGTTAATCTATCACTCAGATTGATTATATTTTATTGAAACTATGGCTAGGATTCCATAATACTAATGGAGATCATAATGAATTAACATTTTGATGTATAGGAGACTAATACTTTTATAAATGGTGATGAAATGAGTATACAATTTTAGAGTAGAGTACTAAGATCAAATCAGGGTTCAGAAGATGAGAAAAGATAGAGCCTACAACAAGAACATGTACTCTTATATATAGTCTTTCCTTATAGTTAGTCGATCCTCTCTACCCCTCAATATTTTTAGGAATTGAAACTAAGGATCAAATGTTTGGAAGGTTTTTTAACCAAACTGTGCTACCCAACATAGCCCATAATTTGATGGATATGGGCACCTAGCTGATCTACGAGTACCATGTTCACGACTATCATAGCAATTGTAGGAGGCCACCATGGGACTGGATTATCTTCCAATAATATATTCACAGTGTTTTAGCAATGTCATGAAACCCATTTTCATTGAGTGGGAGGTTGAACTGTTAGTATAAGACTATGCATAGTGGAACACTAGTAGATGAATGCATTTTCTCGAGCCCCCATTAGACTGTGCACCCAACTCAGTCATTTTGCAACTAGAGTGTCAATGATGATGAAAATCCCCCACCAAATCCTTCGAGAGTGAAATGGAAGAAGGTTCTAAATGATATGACCTATATAGGGTGAGGTTCTATGAGATTTCACCCAAATAGGGTCAGTTTCTAAATGATCTGACCTGAATTGGGTCTAGTTCTAAATGATCTGACTGAAATAGGGTCAGGTTTTAAACCCTTATATATTAATATTAAGTAGAACCTTTTTAAAATGTCAATAAGACAATCCCTATTTTCCAATAAAGATAAACCACCATCATTCCAATTGCAAGAAACACACCTGACACTCAATGGATAATAAGAAAAATTTAGGTTTGTTGTGGCTGGTAAAAAATAAAGAAGGATCTTGGAGAAATAGGTAGTTCATTAATGCACTAGTTGGATTGGTTCAGGGGGTACATAAAACATAATTGGGATATCTAGTTCATTTTAGTTCATTAGAAAACTTCGTTACTCTAAGTCGGCTAGGAGTTGTGGAGAAAACCTCACAATGTCTCTTCCTACTAGATGGAATTGTTTATAAAATCTATAAAGATACAAAGATATTGGAATAACCATGTATTTTTTCCATTTATCATTACATCATAAAATTCACTTATGAGAAAGCTGGGACTTTCAATTTGATTGTCAGAAATAATTTCCAAAACACGGTTGGGAATAATCCATTTAGGATGTAGTTGCCTCTCGCTTATCCCCACCCACTCTATGTATTCATCATATATTCGATCAAATAACTACACGAACTCAGGTGGAGGGAATTTTTCATCTGAACTAGTTCAGGAATGACTAGAGGTGAAACTATAGAAAGGGAAGATATCAGTATAAATAAATCATTGATCATTATTTCCTTAATGTCTCAACATTTAAATGGATTGTTTCTCAATTTCTAGCTCTGCTCTCTTCTGCTTTATGCCAATTAAGGTTCTAAAATATCTGGCTCAAATAGGGTTAATTTCTAAACCCTTATATATCAATATTATTATTTTGTAGCACCTATTTAACCCCTCTTTAAAGGGAGGGTCAGGATATACTTGATTAAATATTGAATATTAAATTATGAATAAAAATGTCAACTACTAGTCTCCCATACCTCAATGCTATTATTCCTATGACTTTTGACAAAAATAAAACCATAGTACCAACAGACATTAGGAACCCCATTTCAACTTCATATGTGGCATACAAGTCCAAGAAGAGGAGAATGATTCTTTGATGATACCGATGGTACTACCTCATGGGGATCTATTGGCCTTCTAACCCCAACCCATATGAATGTTTTTTAGGATACATCAGTATAATATAGGTAGTGGAATTCCCTTTGAACTAAAAAGCATGTTGGGCATTGAGCGCTAAACCTTCCATCCCCTTCAATGACTATGATCTTCGTCTCCAAAACTCATGTCCCAAAACTCCAAACCAACCACTCATGAACCCCATAATGAAATTCCATAACTCCCTCACACAATACATTGGAAAGAAGTGTGTACCCCTCCAATGATACCTCTCCTCCTCCTCACCCTTCTGTCACCTTTTATGCTACCCCCAATAGGTGAAATAAAGAGTGTAGTAGGTGTACCATCATTTCAAAATAGACATTGGCACCTGAAATAGGGACGTACAATTATGTCATTTTTTAAAAGTTTTCATTGATATCAGTGAATCATAAGGCACCAGCACAAGCTCATTGTAGTCTCGAGCTCAACACTATGAGAGCACCACATGTATATCACCTCGGAAACCCCATTTCAACAAACAACCATCAGGCCACAACGTCCACCACATATTAAACATGATGTATTTCATGTCCTCCTCAGTCGACCCATACCCCTTGAGTTTTATGGAGTCACCTGTGTACCTAATTGACCATAACCACCTATATCCCATGTGGTTCGATGGACATGGAAGCTAGCTAAAAGGTGGACCCGGAACCCCAACAATAGTCATTCTTGATATTCCCGATCACAACCTGCTTGCTTTGTCCTATCGATTCCACCCCAAATTCCAATGGCATTATAGCACCCAACTCAACATTTCTTGACCTACATCTACAAATCAATACGAAAGCTGTCTCAAATTCCCCATTCCTTAATGAATTCACCCCCAAAACTATATTTCTCTATTCACCCTCAGATCTCTTCAAATCTCTTTGTCTCAGGATCTTCTCACTCAAACAGCAACAAAATTCTTCCATTCATACGGAATCTTGTCATTCCCTATTCTATATATGGAGTCTATAATACACTCTTATAGTGTAAGCCAATAATGTTATTATCTAGGACCAATTATATATTTTATTTTATATTTAGAAGAAGTGATAAAGCATTACCCGATATAAGGACATGTAAGCTTTGACAAAGGAGATTAGGATAGAGAATTTAGTAGTATTGGATGTTCCCTTGTTTGGCGAACAAACTACTTTACTTATCTTTTTGGGCTCTGAAAAATCATTATAGTTGTGTTGTACCTTTATCCACTCTCACCAGCTATACCGTACCATTGATGAGTTCCTTATTCCTATTAGCCATGTTCGTTCTATTTGTTATAACAGAATTCTAACCTAACATCGACCATGGTGATTGGTCAATTCCAACAATATATATAAGTACAATATCAATTTATGAAAAAAAAAAGATAATGATAATGAAATAGGGGTGGAGAAACCTCAAAAATTATATAATAGAGAGTCTCTATCAATGGGTAAGTCCGGATAAACCTGCACTGTGAATGGCTAGTCTCAAATGCTCAGTTTCAAGCCTACAGAGTAGTGTCTGGTCATTTTTCTATATTGTACTATTACAGTGGAGTACTGAGACTTTTCCAACTCACGTAATTCTAATACGTGAAGTCTACTATTCCAATGATTTTCTATGAGATTGGAGGAATTCCTTAGAGTCCATTGCCTGAAGGCTTAGAGCACCTTATTATATTATAAGAATATCCAAGATAATTGGGATCCAATATATGGAACTAGGGATCCAACCAATGTCGAGAGCCTATATTCCATGCTTTCGCCAAGCTATTCTACGATTTGGCCGCTCAAATAACAAAATTTGGTACATTACTTAAACCATTAAATATTTTCATTAGATATTTAGCATTAGCTAGAATCTACCGATCAATGTTCCTTCCTTTTATAGGGGACGGAGGAATGAGTGATTCCATGCATTAATACATTATATTCTAAGAGTTGAGCCTCCCAAGATAGAAATGATAATATTATCTTATGTGGCACTGAATACACCATTGGCACTATATAGTTTACCCAAATAACTATGGGAGCTATTAAACCACGCTTTTGAGATATGAACCTTTACTAGCCGAAAGGGTTGTTTCCTATTTTTTTGTTATTGGGTTGGTGGCGAAATAGGACAATAACAAGACTCCAGAGGAAACATTAACATGTTAACTGATGGTTACTGTCTCAGTACTAATAGGTTCTTCAGGATCTTACTTGGTCCAAGTGAAAGGTGGGTAGTATTCTTGAGGGAACAAACCCATTGTGATATAGCAAGGAAGCACATACATAAATAATAAACAATTGCAGACTATATAGTGTAGAGTTCAATACTTTATTCTATATAGTCTACTCCAACAGTTTGTTTTTACATCCTGTGAGAAGGAAAATCTCCTAAAGCATTGGGGTAAAAGTTCCTAAGGTTAGTTTACAATGAAAAATTATGAGATATTGGGATTCTTGATGAATACATTCCATTAACTCGTCGGCTCTATGTTTTCTCGTTGGGCGCACTATTAGAGTACTATACTGAGAGACTTGCATTTAGGGTGGCATTGGTACACCTCAAACCTTCCCATATCGATTATAAGTAGACACCTAACTCTCAACACTATTGGAGTTGTGTAATGACCTTGTTCTGTTTGAGCTAGGGATCTTAGATGCTTTCACATCCTAAACATATCTTCACATTTCCCTATCTACGAAATCCATTTTCCCGATAACTTATATACACTCTTGTCGTAATCTAAGTTCTCACCCATGACCACATAATGGTGTGAGAGTAGAGAATGTCCATGCATGACATATTTCAAGGGTTAAATGGGTTGATCGGAAATTTTGAACATCATACTTATATATTTTACCACATCACTTATAGATTTTTGACCCTAGTACCTATATTATACAGAAGACAACAAAATAAAACTACATAGCTAATTCTATAGGATTGAGTTCATGCACACGAAGGGAGTGAATTATTTTAGTATCTAATAAGAAAATTTTATATTATGCTTACTATAATTTCAGTACCTATAATTTCTTTTGCTAAGCTATCAAAGAATCCTACACGACTAAACAAGATAAATTACCCCATGACTTTCAGTATAATAAAGATAGTAGAATTGATTTGATGTACTTGAAGTGGTCTCAAAATATATCTTCTTTACTGGATGTAACATAAAAATAAGAGCACTTACACACACTCGATTCCTTCCTTTAGAACTAAAACTGGCAATAGATGAGTATGACTTGAACCCTTAATGGTTGGACTGACAATAAAGCACCATGGTCACTCTCTCTAACCCATATTCCATAGAGTACTTCACTTCCTATCTCTCTTACACCCAGAAACTAGGGATGTAACAATCTCATACCTTCAAAAGGTAGAGATGAAATCATAAGGACTCGAATAGGTTTGAAAAGACCCTTTTCAACCATATAGGGTCATGTACCATTTATCTGATCCTTTCTAAACATTAGATATAAAGTAGTTGTTACTCAAAGAGGGATCTTTTCTATAAAATGACGTATGGTTCTAAAAACATATATATTAAGTAGCACCTTTAGGGTATGGATAGGTATGTAAAAAACCTCCGATATCCATGGAACCTTTTACTCCCTTGGGATCACTCAATTATAACCTATGGAAAAGAATGTCTTACCGACTATGTATAGACATTTTATTTCTCAAGGAATTTTGTAGTTATCTAGATTTTTTTTCTATAGAACATTAATGGTTGTGACACTAATAAGTTGTATAGCTAATTATATAGCTATCTTTAGAGAAGCTAGAGATATTTATTTTAGAATATAAATAATCCTATCTATTTAATGAAAATAGTATAAAACATCTTAGCAGAACATCCAGATAGACACTCACTACGGGAAAAATGGGTATTTGCGACGGGATTTACTCCCGTCGCAAATAGCCCCGTTATAAACTTATTTGCGATGGGGGTATTTGCCCGTCGCAAATAAGTAGTCTTTTGCGACGGGTTAGCTTTCCCCGTCGCAAAAGGACTGGCGCGCTTTGCGCGCCAAATCGCGGGAAACGTATTTGCGACGGGTGGTTATTGCCCGTCGCAAATACCAGCGGCGGTAAAATATATTTGCGACGGGAATATTCTCCCGTCGCAAATAGTATGTCGGCAGGTTGTTATTTGCGACGGGACCCGTCGCAAATAACTATTTAACCGTTGACCGTAATAAATGATGTCTAAGGTATTTGCGACGGGTACCATCGCAAATAATATTATTTGCGACGGGTATCCCGTCGCAACTAATCTAACCTATAAATACCCCCATCCGTTTTTTTCAATTCATTCTCAAACTCCATCTTCTCCTTCTCCCAAAATTCTATTTTTAGAGTTCAGTGTTTCTTAAGTTTAATTTTTTTCTCCGGAGTTGATATTGAAGTTTTCAAGAACGATCAGAGATCAAGCTCAGATCAATTTTAAAGGTATTTATTTTCATTTTAATTTAATATTTATTTTAAATTTTTTATTAGTTTCAATTATTCTTAATTAGTTGTAATTTAATTATGTTTACATTGTTTTGTTACTTAATAAATTTAAATTATTAGTATTGTTCATAGTTAATGGTAATTAGGAATAATTAGTAATAATTTTTAATAATTAAGAATAAATGCTAATAATTAGTAATAAATACCAATAATTAGGAATAATTACATTATTACATTAGTATATTTTATTATTAATATTAAAATAATATAATTTTTTATATTATATACAATTCTCTTTTCATCTGTGTGTTTGCTGTCTCCACATGTAATATTTGTATGTGGAGACAGAAAACACACAGATGAAAGGAGAATTGTATATAAGATAGAAAATTATATTATTTTAATATTAATAATAAAATATACTAATAATGTTATTATTCCTAATTATTAGTAATTATTCCTAATTATTGGTAATTATATGAATAATTACCAATAATTAGGATTAATTAGTAATAATTAGTAATAATAACCAATAATTAGTAATAATTACCAATAATTAGTAATAATTACCAATAATTACTAATAATTAGTAATAATTATCAATAATTATCAATAATTAGTAATAATTAGTAATAATTAGTAATAATTAGTAATAATTACTAATAATTACCACTAATTAGTAATAATTAGTAATAATTGGGAATAATTACCAATAATTAGTAATAATTAGTAATAATTAGTAATAATTAGGAATAATTCGTAATAATTACCAATAATTAGTAATAATTACCAATAATTAGTAATAATTACCAATAATTATCAATAATTACCAATAATTACCAATAATTACCGATAATTACCAATAATTAGGAATAATTACCAATAATTAGGAATAATTAGGAATAATTACCCATAATTACCAATAATTCGTAATAATTACCAATAATTCGTAATAATTACCAATAAGTCGTAATAATTAATAATAATTAGTAATAATTACCAATAATTAGTAATTATTAGTAATAATTAGTAATAATTACCAATAATTAGTAATAATTACCAATAATTAGTAATAAATACCAATAATTAGTAATAATTACCAATAATTAGGAATAATTACCAATAATTAGTAATAATTACCAATAATTAGGAATAATTACCAATAATAAGTAATAATTACCAATAATTAGTAATAATTACCAATAATTTGAAATAATTACCAATAATTAGTAATAATTAGTAAGAATTGCCAATAATTAGTAATAATTACCAATAATTAGTAATAATTACCAATAATTAGTAATAATTAGAAATAATTAGTAATAATTACTAATAATTACCAATAATTACCGATAATTACAAATAATTACGAATAATTACCAATAATTAGGAATAATTACCAATAATTAGGAATAATTACCAAAAATTAGGAATAAGTACCAATAATTAGTAATAATTAGGAATAATTACCAATAATTAGTAATAATTAGGAATAATTACCAATAATTAGTAATAATTAGTAATAATTATCAATAATTATCAATAATTAGTAATAATTAGTAATAATTAGTAATAATTAGTAATAATTACAAATAATTACCACTAATTAGTAATAATTAGTAATAATTAGGAATAATTACCAATAATTAGTAATAATTAGTAATAATCAGTAATAATTAGGAATAATTAGTAATAATTACCAATAATTAGTAATAATTACCAATAATTAGTAATAATTACCAATAATTATCAATAATTACTGATAATTACCAATAATTAGGAATAATTACCAATAATTAGGAATAATTACCAATAATTAGGAGTAATTACCAATAATTAGTAATAATTAGTAATAATTAAGAATAATTACCAATAATTAGTAATAATTAGTAATAATTACCAATAATTAGTAATAATTAGTAATAATTAGTAATAATTAGTAATAATTACCAATAATTCGTAATAATTACCAATAATTCGTAATAATTAATAATAATTAGTAATAATTACCAATAATTAGTAATAATTAGTAATAATTAGTAATAATTACCAATAATTAGTAATAATTACCAATAATTAGTAATAATTATCAATAATTAGTAATAATTACCAATAATTAGGAATAATTACCAATAATTAGTAATAATTACCAATAATTAGGAATAATTACCAATAATTAGTAATAATTACCAATAATTAGTAATAATTAGGAATAATTACCAATAATTAGTAATAATTCGTAATAATTACCAATAATTCGTAATAATTACCAATAATTACCGATAATTACCAATAATTAGGAATAATTACCAATAATTAGGAATAATTACCAATAATTAGGAATAATTACCAATAATTAGGAATAATTACCAATAATTAGTAATAATTAGTAATAATTAGTAATAATTAGGAATAATTACCAATAATTAGTAATAATTAGGAATAATTACCAATAATTAGTAATAATTATCAATAATTATCAATAATTAGTAATAATTTGTAATAATTAGTAATAATTAGTAATAATTACCACTAATTAGTAATAATTAGTAATAATTAGGAATAATTACCAATAATTAGTAATAATTAGTAATAATTAGTAATAATTAGGAAAAATTAGTAATAATTACCAATAATTAGTAATAATTACCAATAATTATCAATAATTACCGATAATTACCAATAATTAGGAATAATTACCAATAATTAGGAATAATTACCAATAATTAGGAATAATTAGTAATAATTAGGAATAATTACCAATAATTAGTAATAATTAGTAATAATTACCAATAATTAGTAATAATTAGTAATAATTAGTAATAATTACCAATAATTTGTAATAATTACCAATAATTCGTAATAATTAATAATAATTAGTAATAATTACCAATAATTAGTAATAATTAGTAATAATTAGTAATAATTACCAATAATTAGTAATAATTAGTAATAATTACCAATAATTAGGAATAATTACCAATAATTAGTAATAATTAGTAATAATTAGTAATAATTAGTAATAATTACCAATAATTCGTAATAATTACCAATAATTCGTAATAATTAATAATAATTAGTAATATTTACCAATAATTAGTAATAATTAGTAATAATTAGTAATAATTACCAATAATTAGTAATAATTAGTAATAATTACCAATAATTAGTCATAATTAACAATAATTACCAATAATTACCAATAATTACCAATAATTACCGATAATTAGTAATAATTATGAATAATTATCAATAATTAGTAATTATTAGTAATAATTACCAATAATTAGTAAGAATTAGTAATAATTACCAATAATTACAAATAATTACCGATAATTACCAATAATTAGGAATAATTACCAATAATTAGGAATAATTACAAATAATTGCCAATAATTAGTAATAATTACCAATAATTAGTAATAATTAACAATAATTACCAATAATTACGGATAATTAGTAATAATTACCGATAATTAGGAATAATTACCAATAATTAGTAATAATTAGTAATAATTACCAATAATTAGTAAACTCTATAATTATCCTTGCTTGAGTGTATTTTCTAACAAATTATTCAAAACCAGTAATGCTTTTATATTTTATAGAAAAATATGGAACAACGAGGTCATCAATAATCATTATTAGGTGACCGCATATGGATTAATCAACGTAAAAATCCAAACGGTTCTGGTTTAAATCCAGCATATGTAGAGGGTGTGGAGACTTTTTTATCATTTGCGGCATCTAATCCAAAATTTGTTTCAGAAGGAAAAATAAAATGCCCTTGTAGAAAATGTGCATTGAGAATGTTTGACACGTTTGACAAAGTGGGGGGACATCTCTTGCGTTTTGGTTTTCAACCAGATTATGTTTTTTGGTATCAACACGGTGAATGAAGTTCCAGAGCAGGTGATACCAACTTGATTCCGGATCCATCTCATTTTCAAGATTTAGTACATGATGTTGCAGGTTCATCTATTCAACATACAGAAACTCCGGCTGATATAGCTTCAAATCCCGAGTTGGCACCGTCTGAATTTTATGAGTTGTTGAGGTCTACTGAGGATGCATTATATCCTGGCTACAAGATGAGCAAATTAGAAGCAGTTGCAAAATTTATGGCTATCAAATCAGATAACGGAATGTCAAACACCTGTTTTGACCAGATATTTTCTTTGCTTAAAACACTGTTACCCGAAGGAAATGTTTTGCCTGCAAATTACTATGAGAGTAAGAGGCTGGTTCGAAATTTGGGACTTACTTGTCAGAAGATTCATGCATGTTCAAATGACTGCATTTTGTATTCTGGGGAAAATGAGTCGTTGGATAGTTGTCCCACATGTGGGCAACTGAGATATAAAGAAGGACAACATGGAAAGTTTGGTTTGATTCCTGTAAAACAGTTGAGATATTTTCCACTTACATCCAGACTTCAGCGTTTATTCATGTCTAAGAATAAAACGACAATGATATCATGGAATACAGAGAATATTTCAACCGATAAAAGCTTGAATCATCCAGCCGATGGTGATTCATGGAAACATTTTGATAGAGTGCATCCATCCTTTGCTTTAGAAGCTAGAAATGTTCGACTGGGCCTTTCCACTGATGGTTTCTGTCCGTTCGGATCTTATGGTAGTCAATATTCATGTTGGCCTATTTTTTTAACTCCGTACAATTTACCTCCATAGATGTTGATGAAGGAGCCATATATCTTTTTGACTTTACTAATTCCAGGACATCCGAAGAAAAATATTGATGTTTATTTGAAACCATTGATTAATGAATTAAGTTTATTGTGGAGTACTGGTGTCAGTACATATAATGTTGCAATGAAACAGAATTTCATACTGAGACCAGCATTGATGTGGACAATTAGTGACTTCCCGGCTTATGGGATGTTATCTGGCTGGAGTACACATGGTCAGAAATCATGTCCTTACTTTATGGGAGAGAACAAAGCATTTATGCTCATTCATGGAAAGAAACCTTGTTATTTTGACTGTCATCGCAGATTTCTTCCAGCTGATCATCCTTTTCGCAGAAACATATCTCATTTCAGAAAAGGAACAGTTGAAAGGGATGGACCTCCAAAAATGCTATCAGGTTCGGAGTTAAAATCAGTTGTATTTTCATTACCTCCCATCACTTTTGGTCCCAAAATAAACCAACAGAAAATTTCTGGTTTTGGGAAAGAACACAATTGGATTAAACATAGAATATTTTGGGATTTGCCATATTGGTCTTATTTGTTGGTCCGACACATGTTAGATGTCATGCACATTGAGAAGAACTGTTTTGATAATTTGTTTCATACAGTTTTGGATACGCCAGGAAAGAGCAAAGACAATGTAAATGCACGTTTAGATCTTTCCCAAATTTGCAGGCGTCCAGAACTGGAACTGTTTGAGAATATCAGAACAGAAAGGTTACTGAAACCAAAAGCAGCTTATACACTGTCTAAAGAAAACCGTTTATTATTTTGTCAGTGGATTGCAGATTTGAGACTTCCAGATGGTTGTGCTTCCAATTTGGGTAGATGTGTAAAGAATGGTCATATTACTGGATTAAAAAGTCATGATTGTCATGTTATAATGTAAAGACTTCTATCCATTGGATTAAGAGGTCTGTTGAATTCTGTGATTTGGGATTCCATAACAGACATGTCTCATTTTTTTTGGGAAATTTTTGCGGCTACAGAAGATTACGATGCTCTATGAAAACTTGAAGAAGATGTTGTTGTAATTATATGTAAACTGTAAAAAATATTTCTGCCATATTTCTTTGACTCAATGGAACATTTGATGTTACATTTTCCATATGAATCCAAATGTGGTGGTCCAGTACAATTTTGATGGATGTACCCATTTGAAAGATTCATGCAAAAATTGAAAAGAAAAGTACGTAACAGAGAATCTGTTGAAGGATCTATTGCAGAATCTTATTTGCAAGAGGAAATATCTTTTTTCTGCTCACATTATTTTGAATCTGAGTATCCTTCAAAACACAACCGAATGGGACGGAACGAGAGGAATATTGATGAAATCGACAATCAATTATCTATTTTCAACCAGACATAGCTTGGTTTTGGTGGAGTTTATGAACGCTGGCTTTCGGATGATGAACATCACAGAGCTCATACGTATGTTCTGCTCAACTGTGAAGAGATGACATCAGTTGTACTGTAAGTGTTTATATCACTTATTATATCATTTATGTTACAGTAAATAACTTTGGTTTTTGTAGGTTGTATGATAATCATATCAAGAAACAAATTCCACAAATTACAGCAGGTGCTCTCGAAGAATGCCGACTGAAAAATTTCTCTCAGTGGTTTCAAAAACTGGTAACATAAATTCTTTATCTTTTAGAAACTCATTCAATGTATATTTTACTATATTGATAATTATTTCACAACTTTTTAGGTGTCTCAACATGCTGATAAAATTGACAAACGGTTGTGTATATTGAGTAACCCACCTTCCAAATTTGTTAAAACTTATAATGCATATGTGGTGAATGGATTTCGATTTCACACACATGCATATGGGGAATCGAAAAAAACAATGAACAGTGGAGTTAGCTTGAGAGGATCTCATCATCGAGAAAATGAAGTTGACTTTTATGGCATACATGATGAAATCATTGAACTATGTTATCTTGGACAACATTACATAACCATGTTCAAATGTTGGTGGTTGGATACAGAGAGAGTCGTGCGTGTTCATCCGACTCATGGAATCATCGATATTAAATGTAAAAGTGTTCTCGCAGTAAATGAACCATTCTTATTGGCTCAACAGGCACATCAAGTTTATTACGCAAAGTACTATGCTACATCAAGAGACTTGACCGATTGGTGGAGTGTAATAAAAATCAAAATTCGAGACAATCAGTTTAGTCAAAGTGAATGTGATTTCACTGATGTGCAAAGAATTGAAGTTTTTCAAGAGAGTCATCAAAATCAATCTTTTTTACAAAGAGACATGAGTATCGATGACGACACCCCACATTTAAGAGTCGGTGATGACGATGATGTTAGTGATGTCACATATGAATTTGAAATGGTAAGAGATGAAGCAATTGGAACTCGAATGGATATCGATGATGTTGAGGAGGAATATGAAGATGACAATGACATATATGAAGATGATGATAAAGATGAACACTGATAGAATTCCATGGTAGTTATATACAATCATAATATATATATATATAATAGTAATTATCAATTATTTGCTAACATCATTAACAATTTCTGTTTCTGATGGACGATGAGACATTTCGTGAGTTGGCGGATGCTGACCTGCATTTCGATGGGGATGAGTTGCTGGCAGATGACCCTCAGCCTGCAGGCGCTCCAGGGAGTACGTGGAGGGGGCGCGGTCTTGCACGATTGATGATTCCTGACCCCGTCCCCGAGCGACGTCCACGTCTTGGGTTTGATCCACGCACATGGAGGTGTGATAACCTTTGTGACAATCTGTGGATTTGACTAAGATTTCATTAATCTATTCACATAATAAATGATTATTATTTTTACAGTTTTCCGAATATAGCAGTCGGACAGGGAATCACTATTTTGCGCAACTATTTCTCTCAGTCGTCGACCACATGGGAGCAGATTCCCATTGATGTGCACCAAGCCATGTTCGGCCATCGGTTGGTATGTACGTAAATAAATAATTTTTATTTTGAAAATTATTTCATTTCTAACTTGATATTTTGATTTATTTGTAGGGTTTATGGTATCCGATCGAGGATACCATGCGTGACGCCATCCGGGAGGTGGCCATGCGTGATCGCTTGCGTCAATTTTTGCACAATTTAAGAAAAGCTGCCATGAAGAAAGTAGGAGTGTCAGATTTTGACGAGTCATGTAGAGCACACCGACCAGAGTATATTTCATCCCATGTATGGGATGGATTATGTGTGCATTGGTTGAGTGGTGCCTTTAAGAGGAGATCATCAGTGGGGAGGCAGAATCGGGGGAGACAGGAGGTGACTCATCAAGATGGGAGTCGTTCTTTCAGTACTCATAGACAGCATCTGGTACATACATTATTTATAAATATTTTATATAACTATAAATATTCACAGTTTATTTTTTATTCTTATAGGCTGTCGAGCACCCCGACATTACGGAGTACGACATATATCAGAAGATGTATAGTGATCCTGCTACTGCGGAGCTCAGAGGTGATCGTCAACATCACATTGTGGTCAGTATTATTTGTTTTCAAGTTTGAAAATTAACTGCATATAATATATTCACAATTTTAGTTTTAAATTGCAACTACAGGAGTCATATGAGGCCGCAGCGTCACAAACCCGGCCTGAGAGTCTGGCCGAGTCATTAAATCAGACCACTGGCCGTCAGTTTGATGAGGCAGCATGGATGCAGGCCACCCAGTATGCCTTTGAGAAGAGCCAGGTAGTTGGTATTAGCTCTCGACTGACTCCCAGAGATTATTATGCCAGTGCTGCGATGTCGGTGTCCAGCTCAAGAGGAGCTCGTGCATCTTCTTCTGCTACACATTATGAGGATCAGTTGCGATCTTAGACTGCATTGATAGAGAGTCTCCGACAGGAGCATGAGCAGATGCATCAGCAGCAGCAGCAGCATGAGGAGGAGCGTCGACGCCAGCAGCAGTTGTACGAGGAGCAAATGAGTTGGTGGCAGCAGCAGCACCAGGAGTAGATGGAGTACATGCGCCAACTCACTCATGCTTTAGGGATGGAGTTTCCTCCACCCGCATCTGCAGATCCCCCCTCCCCCTCCCCCCATCTCCAGATTAGAGTTTGTTTTTATGTTATAAAGTTTGTTAAATCAAAATATGAATTTTTTTCTATTTGTAGTTTATGTCTCATTATTAAATATTAATAATATTATATTTTGAAATAATAATATTAATATGAATAATAATATTATTTATATTTTATAATATTAAATTATATATATATATATTAAAATTTTATAATATTATAATTTAATTATATATTTTTTGTAATATTTGAATTATTTTAATATTTGAATGTAAAATAATTCTATTATTTTTATATTAATTAAAATAACTTATTAATATTTTTTTATTTATGAATTATAATTCTAATATTATTATATTAATTAAATCATTTATTAATATTCTTTTTTTTTTATTTTTTAATTACAATTCTATTATTATTATATAAATTAAAATAATTTATTAATAATTTATAATTTTTATTGGTGAATTATAATTCTATTATTATATTAATTAAAATCATTTATTAATATTTTATTATTTTTTATTTTTCATTTTAATTGGATTATTATTATATTAAATAAAATAATTTATTAATATATATATATATTTTTTATAGTATTTGAGACGGGATACTATGCCCGTCGCAAATAGTATTATTATTATATCCATTAAAATAATTTAATAATAGTTTTTATTTTTTTCTTTTAAAATATCAATTGTGACAGGGCCCGTCGCAATTTCTATTTGCGAAGGGCCCTTCACAATTACTTTTTTTTAAAATCTTTTACAAATAGACGGAGTATTATTTGCGACGGGAAGGATCCCCGTCACAAATAATAGCTTCAGCGATGGGCCCGTCGCAAATAATTGTTGTTGCGATGGCGTTTTCCGCAACGGTCGATTTGCGACGGGCCCCCGTCGCAAAAGGCCATTTGCGATGGGATCCCGTCGCAAATACCCATTTTTTCCATAGTGACTATTAGTAGATTACTGACTAGTTTAGTTGATCTATTACAACATCTTGTTCATTGTATGAAGACAAATAGTTTACGGATCAATCTAGATAATCTATCGAGAATAGATAGTTTAAAGATCTACTAATTCACTATACCTATCCCTTTTGAGCATTCAATTTTCTACAGTACACACTATTAGAAATGCAATGATGTTAAAATTGAATATATTCTATTTTATTAGACTATTCTTCCAATCCACTAAGGATTTAGTTACTTTCCATTCATTCAATACCATTTTGTCTTATGAAAGAAAGATAAAATTTGGCAGTTTCTTAAATAGATCCCAATCTGTTTCATGTATATTTGAGTTTCTATGATTACATATGGATATCAATGGACTCGAGCAATATGATCCTATGAGACAATATATAAATAGATCTCGCTCCCTCCTGTTTATTTTACACGGGATGGGACTACCTAACCCATGATCTCATGTTCAAATTCAGTATCGTAGTAGTGAAGAACTGTTAATCGATCAATCGAATGTGAAAAATCTGATCCTCGATCTATGACTGACTCACCCATTTGTACATCAACATATCATACTACCTATGAGTGGAGATTTTTATATAGTCAAGTCTAATAGATAGATGAGAATGAAAGAAAAAGAAACATCGCAGTGAAAGAAGAACCAAACCAAAAGGGAGATGGAGCTTCCAAGATTCTTTTCCCAATCTCTCTAAGCTCCCCTGACATAATGAACCCTGCAATTTCGGGACCCCCTCCATGCATAGAAGAGAATTCTCAAATTCTGAAGTTAGTTTTTGTTCACCATCAACCAGTGTTGGCTTCATCCTTTTTCTCCTCCTTGATTCTTTCTTTTTGATTGGTTTTAAACCTCTAATGAAAAACTTAAGAGAAGTATAAGAATGTAACATAATTCATCTTCATACATTACCTATGTCATCCCATTCAGGTAATCTACGCATAGTGGGTCTAAAAGCAAAGAAACAACAGAACAAAAACTCCCTTCACGCAGACTCTATAAATCTGTTTCTTGTAGAGTCTTATTATTTATCATTTTGTATTATTTACCATAGAAACATTCTCTAATAAATATTAGATAGATTTGTGATGGGTTATTGACCAAAAAATCAATGGTGGGACCATTCGGCCTTATGTGTTCTAGTATATAATGTCTCTTGTACTAAAAAAGATAGACATCACACCAACCCATATTCAATGAAGATGGGAGGCACCAGTGAACTCAGATATCCTTGTGCCCATGTACTCTTCCTATATAGTTTAGAGTAGATTACTAACACAAACTTCCTCTCTGAATGTATTTAATTTTTCTCTTATGAAGATGATTGTTTGATCGAGGTAGCCCACTATTAGAGGAGTACCTCTTAGTACTTGGGTTGAAGTTGCAGATGTGTTAGTGTTTGGTATAATATATGTTATAGGCAAAATAGTTATATCTGTACTGGCTTGATTAATCCTTTTTAAAAGGATAAGATACTAGCATAATATTGAGATAATATTTGAACTATAGGAATGAATCTGAACTAGATTCATAGTCATTACTCTACTCTAATAGTCGATCGATTATATAAGTCATTTCTTCCTACACCTATGCTCAAGCTTATGATCATATAATACATCAACATATACAAGTATCATTATCAACCTTCATGAACCTCCGTAATGTTTAAAAATGATATAACCCTTTCTAAAGGGTCAGGATGTAACAACATTCTTTAAATACTCAAGTGGGATGGATGTCAAACTCTTTCTGCTGATAGATTTCATGTGCCTTGTTTAGTCAACAATTTTCTATAATACCCGAAAATGAAAGAATTTAGATATAGCACCAAATAAGCCATTACTCTATTCCCGACTCTAAATCCATAAATGAATTTATGAGATAAATTCTCCCTCTTTCTCAGCTGCTTTCCCTCATACCGAGAGACTTTTTCTCTAAATATCTCTCTGATCTCCAAACTGCTATTTTCTCTCTAAAGAATTTTTTGAGGCTAATAATCCCCTCATCAGGTTTCTCGTAGGATTCTACCCCACCCTCCAGAAATCACTCCACTTCCATCTCTGAGAAGTGTATCTGTCAAATTGATTCCTAAAACGGTGTCAGTTGTGGTCACATACTCATTTTCACACATACTTTTTGAACCTAATAGCATTCTAGAAACTCTTGTTCAAATAATTGGGTATTATGGGGGTATTCTAGGTAAAAAAACATCTTCCACCAAGGGGTATTTTGATGGAAACATCAATATATGACTGAGATACCAACACCAATGAATCGAACCTATAACAACATATTAGTTAGCTAACGAATAATAATAAGAATTTTTTCATTAATCCCATCCTTTTTAAACCCTTCATCTTCAAGGTAGGAAACTTCTGCATTTCTATTGTCCTATCCCTTTTCTACCCATGATAACTATCAAAAAATATTGAATCCTCATTCTAATTTAGGTGTTCATACACTTCAAATCTAATTTTTAGTCAATCTGTACCCCAGACCATGGAAATACCTTTTAATCTTTCTACATGGTGAATTGGTCAGCTTACCCACTACTAATGTCAAACCCCTGGTATTCCCTTCAGTAATCCCAGCTTCGGTATTTCCATTGATTGGGGTTTGGTTTGAGAATTTTGAAAATGAAAATGAACAAAACCTTAGGGATGGAACCATTAGAGAGGCTCTAAAAAATTGGCACATACAAATCCATTCCACTTCCCTCGGACAATGAGGTGCGGTCAAAGCACTGAAATCCTAGCTCATAGTCTTCCTCAGAACTTGTTGACATAGGACGAGTCGCTATGATTCACTACGAAAGATAAACTAATCAATTCGAGCTATTTGACTCAACCGATATCTAAATCTCATTTAGTGCATCAACTTTAGCACAAATTATATTGTTATATTACTCTTATATTAAAATTTCAGAAAAACAATCTACACCAGATTGGACTATCTTCACGAATTTGATAAAGGGTTAGAGGTGTATCCAAGGTGAGCTGAAGGCGAACTATTGGAGTAGATAAGCAGGTCTAACTCATAGAAGGGAATCGTAAAAGAAAATAAAGAGACGCTCTATTCTACTTCCATGGTTGTAGATGAACCCAATATAATTAGTATCTAAAAAAGCAGCTGGTATATCTATTCACTATCGGTATTACCGAATAAGCAAAATCAAAGGTCCCTTACTCAACTAGAAAAAATGAATATGTCTTCAACTCTATATTGAAGAGTTCTTGAATTATAGAGAAAGCATAGATCACGGTATGTTGAAGATATGGAACCCAACCATATTAAGGACTTCTTAACTGACCTAGTGGATGAAAAGGGAAAGTATATATAAATATAAATATATCTTGGTCACTTCCAAAAACAACTATAGAAGCTATTTCTTAATGGTGTGGATTCTAAAATAATAATAGAAATGATGGGATCTCTACAACTTGTTCCACAAAATACAACTACTAAAAAGGCTGAAACTGAATCCATTTAGTCACCATGAGCAGATACGATCGAGTAATTATCCAACATGGTTCGATGTATATGTATTCTTCTATATAGTGGAGCTCGTACACTAATTCACTGATTTTAATTTTTTTTCATATTGAGGAGAACCTCTCATATTGAGGTCCAGGGATGGAATTAATGGAAAATTAGTTCCCCAGTCCACCAACCAAATGGTACATGTATATATAGACCTTCCTCCATTCACTAGAAATGAGTGAACAATCATAGAGGCTATAATAAGATCCCATTGGGCAGTCAAAACCACACTATTATAGTATTTTACTAAGGTCCAAAAAAGCTACAAAATTTCCAAATCAAAGAGTCATATATTACAATCTGGAACGATGATCCAAACAAACAACTAGCTAATATTTGTAACTGCAAAACTGCATCGAGTGGTTAGAGAACTATGGATGTATACTAGTTTTAGTCTGCATTGAGAAGCCAACCCTAGGAATGCAAGGTGAATTAGAAGTATAAACTCTTTTTGAATCAGGGAAAAAACAACCTCAAGATCTTGAATAGATTTGTAATCAAATCGGAAATTATATTCTTTCCCTTCTTACTTTCCTATAATATAAGAAATAGTAGCTTATGCATAAGAAATATTATCCTTTTCTTTCCACTAAGACATATATTCCCTTCCCTTGAACACTCATATATCAGTCATCAGCAAATAAGTCCGTGAATGAAATTTATATCTAGAATACCATTCTCTGAACTAATTTTGAATATAATTCTTTCATTCTTTCTTGAATGGACATTATATATAGAATACTGTTAAATGTCAGTGAAGATTCTCTTCTATGTTATATTATTTAATTCGGCATAGCTAGTTGATATGAGTGCTGTAGAAATCCTATAGTCGACTGGATTTGTACTTGTATATATTGGCTACCACGGCTAGCCTAGATAGTGGTCCTTTTGATCACTAATCCAGCCTCTATTGGTCTTGCTACTAAGGAAATAGTGTAGATAGTGGTGTTTTTCTCCATCCACTACCTGTGCTTGCCACACCCACATATGATACCTCATGAAATTGATTTTTGAATCTCAATGATAATGAAATATTTTTAATAATATATGTAGTAAATATATTTAATCACAAATATTTTTATGAGGTATGTCTTCATATCGTGCAACATGCTAGGAAGTAGTAGGTCTTCAACATATAGAACTAGAAAGGGAAACTTGCTCCCTAAGTACTCCATTTGACAACGTATATGTATATACACTAATCAAAAAAGTTTTCCTTAAACCCGAATAACCTCATGGAATTTGAGGTTACATTGATAGGAAGACATGTCCATATATTGACTTCCTTAACCTACACATCACTGCACTCCTTTGAGAAGATTCCAATAATTAACCTTAAATTACAATAATATTAGACTTGAAATCTTTTGTCTTCTGAGTGATAGATCTCACAGAAGCCAAACCATTCAATGTAATAACTCGGAACGTGAAATGTGATGGTCAACGGGTGGTGTTAGTGCAATGGAAATGACTAGCTACACCATCTTCTCTATGAGCCTATCAGATTGGTTGGTGGGGTTTGAGGTGTGATGAGAGGTATCATCCAAGATAGTGTACTAAAAATACTAATCGGGTTAGTGTATTGGGAAGTTTTAATTATGGGATGGGTATATCTAGGATCACCTCGAACTGCATTCAAGAACCATAGTTTTTTGGGTAGTTTTGGATTGGATAGGAAGCTTTCACCCACTAGGCCGATAGGTGAAATGTTGGATTCTTGATACAACCCAGAAAAGTTTCTACTTGTGTGATTTTATTGAGTGCACATACGGTGTTCAGTGTGAAAACTATTATGATATAGTGTAAATCAGACTGGTCATGGAATTGAAAATATCATAAAAAGCCGTGAAAATGAGTTTGGCGATAGTGATCAATCATGACTGGTATATGGGGATAGTGGAGCACAAGGATCTCAAATGACTATGGCGGGAAATGTTGAATTGTCAGGAAACCATGTTTATAGAGTGGATGTGAGATGTGTCCTATTCACATTTTGAGTTGTGTCACATATAACGAGACAAATAAAACATTCTGCATTATCGTGGTTGAAGTCAAACCAATGCCATTGAGAGTGGTGTTGACCGAATAAATCCCAGGCCCATGCAGTGTATATGGAACCATTTTCCTAGGAGAAACATTGTAGATCCACTAAACATATGATACTATATATGTATATAGTCATTAATATACTATAAACTCTATAAGCTATAGTATGGAAATTGGTCATGTGATTGGAAGAGCACCTAACATTACTACTAGACTACTGACAATACTATACTCATGTTGTTTGGGGATTCAAAATGGTATATATGCTAAACAAGCCACTGATGTGTTTGGTGATGGAATAGATTGTTGGATGGTGAATGAAATGAGCCATGAGGTATATTCATGGCACTATTGAATGATCTTGATCTTGGGGGAATGGGGACTATTAGAGTAGAGTACTGAACACTAGCCTCAAAACTAGACTAGTCAGAAGAGAAAAGAATTCGAGTAGACCCCATTATCATGTACGACTATATAATACTAGTGCGATAGCTCAATCACCTACTGACAAAATATATCTGAACCAATGGCACTGTGACCTGCTGCTTTTGTGATTTGATGACTGTTCCTACTCAACTCGCACCACTGAGATTGGTCTCCTGCAATTGTGATTGAGTTGGACTTGTAGTACTATCTATAACTATTCGACAACTTGGCCATAGCTAATAGGTATTGAGTCTAATGGTTCATCTCATTCAGTCATCATGGGGTGGTAGAACAAGTCAAGTGACCCTCATCCGTAGAGTGGTTGTTGTGTCCGAGTCACCCATCTTTAACCGTCAGTGCCATATATGAACAAAACCATATTTACAATATCAATGTATTTGAATCGGGATCTTGTTCCTCATTAACCAAGGGGTTGTAGCAATATCTATACATAAACTGGGAATTTGTGACCTATAGGTGGTGAAAAGGGAAGGAAATTTGGAAATCACAAATCGATTGTCATTGTGGTGTAGAGGGTACTCGAACAATCGATGCTACTAAAGTGGCACTAATATCGCAATTTATTTGATGGTTTCACACTAGCTTCACATCTTCAAATCGACTGGATAGCTCAAAAATTAGAATATAATGGTAGGGATGGCATCATAGTGGCCAATTGGGACACGTGGATGAAGGTTGTTTCCTAGATACTTGCAGCCACCCATTTTCATAGCTCACTGAAAAGCGAGTAACCCCAACATCCTAGTACTTATATATATTGTCAGTAGTTGAAAGGATTTTTTTTCTTTATCTCGTTGCACTAGAAGAAGGCCAACTCTATAAATATTCTTGCTAGATACATCGACATCGGACAACATCAAATGGAACGCCACCATCACTACCACCATTTCGAATTGGTATTGTTTCCATCGGAAATACATTGACCAACTGAGCCTACCCTGAGCTAGCATCTGAAGAGATTTATTTGTTCAATTTTAGGTTTCATATAGTTATTGATGAATTGGATTATTAATTGAAAATTGGCATCACATTTTTGTTAGATTCGAACCTCCATTTCCCGAGTGAAAAATTGACTATTCAATCATAGGAACAAATAAATGAAAGATATTGCTGGAGCGACTATGATCTCCACAATGACGATTGAGAACTTCTATGATCTTAATGACATATTTTTCATCGACCTCCAATCCACTCGACCATGCATTACCTTTCCCTGAATTGTCCATCTCCATATCAATAGACCCCAAAACCCATGGCCACTTTGAAACACCAACACACTCAATCACCCATGTGGAACACATCGAACATAACCATCATTTTAATAGGAAACATGGGGGATTTATATGTAGGTGGAGTCAGTACTAGATAATATTAGTAGGAGGGACCCTTTTGGGGGTTTCTTTCGCTGATATCACTAGTTTTATCCTCCCCTTGAGCCACTCGAATTGGAAAAGGTTACTTTGAGTTCTAGTGCTCCATGATACAATCAATATACATCGGTATAATGTTTCCAGGTACACTTGTATATATTCTATAGGTGAAATACTATAGGAAACACTATAATAACCTTTTTGGTGCCTATAGTGGTCTGATTATATTATAACAATATGTAACGACCAGGGTCTAATTCTTATATTACACTGAGGGATGCACTCCTTTGGTTTTCGCCCAACAGTTCTGCTGCCTAGGTGGACATATTAGGGGAATGGTTTTTGAGTTCTCGTTATATTTCCAATACATTCCATACTATCCATGCAACTATTTATTATTACATGGACTTTGGAAACCCCTCAATTCGTGTAATCAGACATCGTTGAATGGCCAACCCTTTGGGTCTATAATTCGAGTGGTGATGAAGGGTGAGCGTGATGGAGTTATTAACGGCAAATGAAAACATCACTATCACCTTTCCCATCCCATGTTTTTATATCTCCCGTCTGACCTTCTCCATTACATTTCACATTTACCAATTAAACCACTATAGACACCATTATAGGAACCTTTTTTGGTGCCTATAGTGGTTCTACCTGAATGCCTCTCATGAACCCTCAATCCACTACAAATATATGAACAGTTGAAAATGAACCAGATTGAATTGAGAAGGAACCAGAGAGACAGACCACCGCATTTCCTTATGCTGATTAGTGAGTACCGCCAACCATGAAAGGACTAATTCACTACATGAAGAGAAGTGGTATCTATAAGCTGAGAATAGGTGGAAGCATTTTCAATGGGATCCCAAAACCACCAGCCACCCTGACCGAATTCAGGATTAACCCACCATCTTCTTGGCATGATTCCCATAGTGTGAAAAGAACGAAATGTCCAAATAGCCATTTCCAACATCTACTTGTCTAAACCCACTTTTGATCACTCCACCAATTCACTTGAACTGCAGCACACCTACTGTTGTCATTGAGTTGGTCTCTTTGGTTTGAGGTATCTTGGAATGGAGTTGGTTGTTTGATGAAGATGAGATGATATATGGGCGTAGGTTTTTCTTAGACACATTCTTGGGTCTGATCACACTCCAACGGGGTACCTTCCTGGATGTCACGACCATGTTTTTAAAAGAACTCACTTGGATACTTCATGTATTACATTTACTCACAGGGATACTTCAGGCATCCCTGGTACTCATTGGGATACATTATGTATCCCAGTTACTCAGTATGAAAATTCACGTATCTTAGGTGCTCACTAGGGTACTTCATTTATCCTAGGGGATCACTAGAATACTTCACATATCCCAGATTATACCTGGTCTTGAAATTATTAGTCTTCTATACAGGGATGTCCTTGTCTTTGGAGAACCTGCTTAGTGAACACATGGACATCAAATGAACTACGATCACTATTGAGGAATAGAGATTCTTTCTTGTCCTAATTGGCATATTGGATGGATTTTTCCAAGGCCTCCAGTTCAATTCTCAGATACCTCTGACCATAATGAATGAGTAGTGATAGCACCAGTTCAATTACACTATGTCGTTTCTATTGAAAATACCTGTACATTCATTCTATTCCCATAGGTCAGATCAAATGATTCCATCCACAAAACAGTTAGTGTGGGAACTTCAGTAGATGATGGGAAGATGGATTGCTGATACCAGATTAAGTGGCATTAGACACGATACTTCTAGCTGCTCGGTATGAACACCCTCTACTCTAGCTACAAATAGATCCACTATTTCAATAAACATATGATAGAACACCAACCAATCCATTCCCCAACCCCACATTCGATATGCAGGTATAGTGAGATGATAGTGAAAATTTTCCAATAACTGAGTTAGACTAACCAAATGTAGAACCAAGAACATCGACAAACAAGGTACAAATGGAATTCCTTATCCCATCCAATCCAATACCAAATGTCCATTTCAGAACAAGCACGCCCGAACTCGCATTCCTATACCCCAAGGGAAGCAATGGCCAATGTAACGAATGGCGGCCACTGAAACACTACTGCTAGATCCAACTGCTGGTGAAGTTCGACCACCTCGTTCCCCATGATTCTAGATATTTGTTAGCATTCAGGCATTCCTAAAGACAATGGTATAATAAGAAAGTAATCTAATTGGCCATCAGAGTATAAATCCCTAGAGTATACTACCATCATGAGTCACCAAAGTACAAGAGTGTTAAAAGAGCATCGTTGAATTAGAGGATAAGTGGAATGGACTTGTCAAGTGATTCAGTGGCTAACTGAATGAATAACCCAAATAGGAAACCAACAAGATCCCAAAATCATAGTTGTTTCCAAATGCATTGCTTCGAGATGTTTGGAATTAAATTGAGTAAAACGAATAATGAAACTGTTCCATCATTACAGATCCATCAACACATACATGATTGTTCACCTAAGGGCAGTTGAATAGAACCGTCCAACCAAACGGTACATATATATATATATATATTAATTTTTCCCACTCAGTGCTCTTCTCTAATAGTATCAATCAGTTCCCCCAAGACAGTCATGCAGTCTATTCACCATGATCAATCTCACTATTACTTAACCACTCACATTCATTCCCCCATTTCCATGCCGCTTTTTTTCCCATGACTAGCTCGGTTCAACGATGATGCTACTGGATAAGGTCTTTATATCTTGGCCACAACCACACATGAGGTTTTTCATTTAGTAGTGGAAGATGTGGTACTTATATTTATTGAGGGATGGAAAACTCAGTCGAGTCATATGAACGAGACTAATATATTCTAACAGATGACCCCACTAATTCCAAATGGGCACTAGTGGAATGCATATTGTACCCTATGGTACATATATATTTTTTCAGTACTCTAATCCAATAGTCATGTTGGGCCATGAACTACAAAACCCAAGATATCCCACAAACTCTCCCAATACTCAATTGATTCTATCATCAAAGGAAAATTGTGGTCATGTCACGCCACCATCAATGACATTAAACTGGTGTTACCCCTATGCTCAAACTTGTATTCCAATGCAATGCTTCCTAGATGCTCTATAGCCATTAGTACTCTTCAGTTACTTATACCTATCAGTTATAAAATCTCTACTAAAAATTGATTTTTTCTGACCCCACTGTAATTCCATTCCAATACTCGTGGTATTCATAATTTCTAGTAGGTTCCCATATGAACAGTACACCACTCATGCCACTAGAAAGTCATTTCCACCATGGGACTGGGCCCCCAAAAGTGGAATCCCTGACGTAAGATGAGGTATCGAATAGTGTATCTCTCAACTGCTCAGTGATTCTATAAAAAAGGATACAAAGGAGTGGGTGACCCCTGCATCTCAGGTGATGAGGTGAGGGCCAGAATTGAAACTCAATATCACATAGAATTTGATGGTCTAGATGTCATTCCTTCTAATTCATAGATACAATACACAACAGGATCTATGCAATGTCATATATCACTCATTGGGTTCACGAATTGAGAAACACCATAAGACTATTAGAGTAGAGTATTGTGAAGGGCGGTGGAGTGGATGAGGTATAATGCTAGGGGAAAAAACATATCACTACTAGGCCGTAGAAAGGCCAGGGATCTTCCACAGAGGATCTTTATGACGCTGTTGGAGAGGGGAACAAGAGATCTCATTGATATTCCTGGTCCATCTCATTCTATGGTGATACTTGAAAAAAACCTCATCATTGTTTACTGTCACTCTGTTCTTATCTATGTGATTGGGAGATTTCATTACTCCTTGAAAATATCTATATATATAAGTACCAGGCCCATCCTCCTCCGATACTTGTCACACTAAGTACTCTATACTAATATTCTAGAGTCAACACTATTATAGTATGGAACTGTTGACATGTCAGATTTGAAGGAATATCATACAGGTCTCGCCTCCCCCTATGGGGATTCATTCTCGTTCAACAATCAATCTCTTTTGAAGAAAGGTTTCTTCAATCACTATATAGAAATAGTATCTATCATGTACAATAAATCCCACAGCTAAATAATCGTATGTACCTCCTAGAGCCTATTTACAATAGTATAGAGAGAGATGGGGGATGGCATATCAGGAATCCCAGTACTCTACTCAATGATACTATTATATATAGTTATAGAGTACCTGATATGTAAGTATCTACTTTCTTGACAGTTTTGATACTCAACCGCCGTGAGCCCCCGACACTAGCATATTTCAAACTAGGAACACTAACTAAAAATGATGTTGTTCCTCTCAATGCGTAGTGACTACCATGGAGGACTACATTACAAATGATATTACAACCACTAGTTGTACTAAATGGCTGATCAAAGGCATTAATAACAGAGCATAAGGAGAACCCCTCTCATGAATGGAAATTATACTTGGAGTTAGAACTCAATTTCACGTATTATCAATCATGGTTCACGTTTGAAAAAACCTAAGTAGTTGAAATGAGGTTCAAATACAGCGGTAGTTTGTTCGTATTAAATATTAGATTAGATTGATGGAATACCAAGATGACCTTGCAAGTCAAGTTTTTGAATCTATATCATATCAGTGAAAGGGCCATGAAAGTAATATCAATCTATGTTATCAGTATAATATGGCAAGGTACACTTCTATATAGTCTATAGGCAGAACTATTGGAACCACTATATGATGTTATTTACTTATAGTTGTACCTACAGTGGTCTGACATGTGAGAATGCAAGTTTGAATGAGTAAAAATGACCTATAAGTAGAGATATGTGGCATATAGGACTCTGAAAATCTTGGATGAATGGACAATATGAACTCATCTAGAAATTCTATGCTGCTTATCACCAATCGCATATTGTATCATATACTAGGCTCTCAAATGGTTGAGGAATGACTCATATATGATCATTTTATGTGACTGAAAACACTACCGAATGAGCGACATCTCGGTAAAACCTATCTTTTTAGTCTTTCATTCCATATTTTCAATTTATGGAACTATAAAGTGTATAGTATAGATCTCTACACTAATAGTCCATCCATTTTACCAGATTAGCCCAAGTCTAGGGATACAAAAGTTGGTAGAACCACATACTGATCAAGTAAGCTCAGGGGATGGAAGAATCAAATTCCAGAGGCAAAAAATCATATATGTTCTTAGAATATTGTCCTTCCATATTCAGAAGTAGTGGCGAGCTTAGTTCGTGAGTCATTGTAGTCAAGATGATCTTATTGAGTAACAAAACTTCTTTTGAGGCTGACAGAAAATCTATATAAAGAAGATGAATTCAAGGAATCAATGAAGAAAATAATACATTATTTGTGGAAATAAAATGAAAAATAACAATAAAGACATGTTTTGGTCAAAATCAGAGATTTTAAAAAAGGAAGAATCAACAATAATGTTATAGATATGTCAGTCTGGTCCTATAAAAATGTGTATGCAAATTCAGAACCTCTTTCAAAAGGATTTCCCCAAAGAAGGGGGATTTCTTTTACTAGAGACCCTGATATTAAAATATCTCATGGAATCATATAGCACCCCATGAAACCCCAGAATTGGTTTCTCAAAAAGAGAGTAGGTGTGAACGAATGAAATACCATTGTTGATCCTAAGGAGTTTGGTCAACTAGTTCCACAAGTTACTAGGGAAGAAGAAAGTCATTCACTGGGATAACTTCTGCCCCCATACGGTCTTCTTAATCTACTAGGATGAAGAACCAATATCACATGGGTAACTTATTTTCTTCATGCAGATCCTGGGACATACTAAATCTAATTCTATAACTAATAGCACAAGGGATTACTTGGGATCTCCTTCAGCAGTTCCTTAGGGTATTCATGGAATGAGAAGCACCAATTGATCTCCATATATGCTCTATGATTTCATTCAACTATGGGTGTTGTGGGTAGTGAATCTAGGGTGTTCAGTAGAGGTGGTTCAGCCATGCGAGTTGTTCTACTACCTATATTATACCCATAGTAGATTCGTTTTGTTATCAAGCTGTTTGGGGAGTGCCATGGGTCGACCACGTCCTACGAACAGGAACTGGTATGCTCTATTGGAATCTCAGGTTGGTACAAGAAGTAGTGAACTATTCTCTCAGAATTTCTACTACCTATATTATACATTAGCACCTTCACCGATATATAAATGTACTAGCCCCCATACTTGTTGATGTGGGATAGAAGGTCTAAGATAGTATGGGTGCTGGTACATATATATATTGTAAAAGGGGGGTATCATTGAGGATACTAAGATGGGAAACTATGTGATTGGGGATGAAAATATGGGTGATGGTACTTAAATATAATGTCAAAACAAGCTGGAACTGCTTTACCATTTTATGCATTGAAAATCGGCACTCTCCTAATAGTTGATATGGGGTTTGTATTCTAAGTACCTCTTCCTTTTTCAATTGATAATTGGTACTAATGGACAAAAAACGACTTTATGAATATGAGTTGATGGGTGCATGTGAGAAGGCATTGGGACAATTGCAGTTGGGTTTTGAAACGATGGGATGATGGAAAAAAGGAAGGGAAATGGAGGTGTTCAATAACGATGATGTTCTTAGGTGGAGTTTAGAATCAAATCAGTTCAGACACGAGAAACCAACAAAAACATTCGACTATATGTGGATGGGGTAGTTGAGAGTGTGGAATATGGGAACCCACACAAAAAAGGTAGGAGAATTGGATGTCAATTATATGCTTCCTAGTGAACCAAAAATTCCTCGAACTGGACCGAGCCCAAACCCACAACACAAAAGCACCCAATACGCGTTCAAAGAGACCTCTAGGAAAATGGAAAACAAATGGATGACTAAAAAACTTTTTCTGGTCTTGGTTGACACTAGTTGGAAGGTTGAGTTCCTCCATCCATATAATCTAGATAATATGATACTAAATATATCTTAGGTTCTCCATTGTCTGGTTAGATAAGTCCAGATACTCTAAATTAGAAGAGAAAAATAGACTGTACATAGTGGTTTGTACTATTTGGTTTGTGCTGAACATCAGGCATCCTATACCATCTTCACCACCATGTGTTTACTCCCATATTCCAACTACTATACACCAGTACCACCAAATAATCATTCTATTGGAATCACCCCCATTCGGCTAGGCTCGGAGACCTACAATATATAGAAGAGTACCAATGGTAGCAATCACGAGTTCTTGGCAAATATAAATAAGTACACATATTCACGACTCGATATAGTATAGGTAGTAATACAATTAGATTAGAGTTCTGAGGGGCATCGAACTAGAAGAAATGTAAACTTAATATATATACAAGTACCATGAAATATTGGAGTTTTTATTGAAATTTGGAAGGGGTGATGATCAAATAGGAAACAGGGATACAAAACCAGGGGATTTATCTCTTGGTACTTATATAAATTTCATGAGGGACAATTCTACAATTTATATTCTAGTTTGGTACAACGTGATGGGAGATTCGTTGATCCCCCTAGAATTCAAGCTCAATGGGGAAAAAGTGTGGTTCTCGGTATAATATATGTAGTAGACTATGTGTTGACACCACCAAGCCTTCATCCAAGTATGGATTGTGGCACCATTATGGAAGGAATTACCTACTACCTATTTTATTCCATTTCCATGCTATGCTGGAAGGGATGAATAATAGTGTAGAGTAATTTTGTTTCACCGAACCTACCCTATAGAAGAATAGTTTTCTAGAGAACCCACAAACACACCATCCTAATAATGAGAGTAGCGGGGAAGCCAATGCCAATGCCTACGCTTAACTATAAATGGGTATATCATGGAGTGAAAGTGGGACCATCAATTATATTTATTTGGTGAACAGAAGCCAAAAACAAGAACCCAGTACCTGCCAAAAGGGAACGTCAGCTCAACCAGTTCAGAAAAGCAGCCCATACCGAAATCCAGTCATGCCCGACCACTACTCCATCCATGATGGCCTGGGTAACCAGACGGTTAATGGGGTGAATGAAAGGCCAGTGGGAAGTTTATTCCTTACTCTAATCCAATAATCCTATCAATAGATCCCATAAACTAATGGGGACCAGGAACACACCTACCCCTGATGCCTTTCAAAAAAGTCATTGTCTATTTGGGGTCATTTCGCATGGGTCTCAACATTGCCAGTACTCTACTCTAATAGTGGTCAACATTGGGACCTTGAAAACCTAATCAGGAATTGTGGAATGGTCTTGGTGTTACATGTTATGAATTTATGATACTAGGAAGGTGGTTTGACAATCCAAGGATATACCCCTATAGACTATATAGAACGGGGGTGGGGTATCATACTGCATACTCTAGATTGTGAAATGTGGTACTAGATCAAACTATACATCCCTATAGTTCTTGGGTGGATGGTGGATGACTGATTCATTTATATACTTCTTAGATTTAGGATTATGAGAATTAGTCAGCTCGTCATATTCATTATTTCATGTGTGACCCCCTATCTCCTTTCCCCATAGTGGTTGAGCCCAGAAGAATTTACTATTTCTTATTCAAGATGACTATATATAAATTATGATATGGTGTGGTTGAATAGATCAATATTCAATACTCTTATAATAGTTTTAGTCAGGAGTGGTGAAGTTTTGAATCATGTGGGGTTTTATATGAGGGGTAACTGAATTGGGTCAGATCGCCTTGTGAATCCATTCAATCCTTCATGAAAAAGAATCAACAAGATTGTTCATGTTCAATGACTAGCTATAAAAAGGTACACTTCCAATAAATATATAGTAATAATACCTTACCATGGGAATAAGGGGTCAAAATAATGGCCAAGGTTTTTGAATTCATCTCTTATTATTATGGGCATATCGTGTTTCAAGATGTGAATTGGATATCCTATGTGGGTTTGATAGGGACCTATTTTGGATCTCCTCTGGTTATATTTATGGCACTCTAATGTCCCAAAAGAACTTCGGTCCATTTTCTTTTACCACTATAAACAGCAATGACTCGCTCCACCTTTTATAGTTAAGAGGAAATATCATCCTTCCTTTGATGGTTCTATCAATCACAGTATTGATTCAGGATCCTAAACTACTACCTATATTATACAGACCCTTCAGTTAAAATGTTGTTCGCTCTGGGGGAATAAATGGAGTTCAAATGAGACATGGTGGGGGATAGTAATGTCACAACTTGAGCCGATATGGAGAATATCACAATTCAATGTTACTACAATTGGGTTGGTTCAAAAATTGCGGAACACATCTTTTTCTAGTTTCCAACTCTCTCTCCCTGTTATCCAGTTGAACAGACCCGGTAGTGATCAAGAACCCTACCCCTAGAGGAACCCAACATTGCTCGAGTCAACTAGTTCTTCGTTACTCATGTACATATTGAATAAGATCAACCACTCTTTTAATGTTTCCCCAGATTCTATGATGGCACCACACCTTGAACCTGGACTAGCTATAGTGTTGGAAATGGCCATTTCACTAGAAAGCAGAGATCACATCTCATAGAGCCTATGTGAGATAATTTATTTTGGAGTGGAACAAACGATATCAGATGAATGGGACGTACTACTCTGGGGGTGGAAGAACCATCAAATCATCTCTAAGAGAGTGGGAAAAAAGGCTCATATAATATCTTCAGAACTCAAGCTGTCACAAGAGAAACACTCCTTGATGATCCCATCACTGCAGCACGGGGTTTAGTATACACCGAATTGGTATCAAACCTCATATAATAGGATACCATTCCGGAATAGCTAGTTCATTGCATTGTCTGAGTTTGTTTGATGGAATGATTAACAATGGGAATCGAGCGGCTATCAAGCATCCTGAGGGTATGATTCCACTTCTAGAACTCATTTTTTCTCTACTAGAATATGAGTCTCTTAGTTTCTAGAACCTTATCTACTATTTCACCTAAGAGGATCATGTGGCTCTATATCTAGTGTGTTGGTAAATTTCACAGGGAAGCCACAACTTGAAAATATTTTCTCACGATGGGAAAACAAACTAGAGGGTTGCTCGAGTCCAATGTAGATTATGCTATTGTTGGTGTAGCGACGCAATATGGCATGCTTGGGGTGATTGTGTGGATTCCATTGAACAATAATCCACCCAAGTCATAGTCACGACCAACCAAGGGACCTTCCCTACAACTATGACTATATATAGGAAATTCTATACGGCTAAGAACAAGGCAAGCACCCACCAAGGAACATGACTTTCTTATGGAAGATATGGTACTACTTTTACTTGTTTTTCAAGGATGTCATTTTCGATCATTGGCATCAGATACTAGTTCCATCGTCCACTATTTACTGAAATTAAATAAATGTCCTCAAGTGTGAGCAGTGGTTCCATTGACCCAGAAACCCCAAGACGTACACACAGGTAGAGGTAAATGGGTATCGAAGGGAGAAATATATATTTTCTCCCCAGTATAACTCCAATTTGAATTGGATAGTCGGTTGTCGATTGATATTTGAGATTATAGCATATCGGTGCAGAAACGATGTTCTAAAACTGAGGTGGTTCAGTGGTCAAAGGTATTCCATGAATAGATCATGTGGTTCCATGATCGGAGCCCATCTCTTCCTGTTGTTCCCATTCGGCCCTCACACCATCCTTCTCTGATCACCCAAATGATGTTCATGACACTACTCTAATAACATAGTCCCACATCTCTGGTACCACACATAACATTTCACCCATGTGGCCACCATTGTTGGGGCTCACATTGTCACTCTAAAAACATTCTTGTAATGGCATGACTCTGCTGACTCGCGTTCTGTAGTGGTACTTCAACCTATGGTGCCCTCCGGATTCTTGGCTACCCCTCCCCCAATCTGTAATAGTACCTGATCACCTCTTCCCCTAAACTAATTCTACTGTTTCTAGTACGTGAATGTTCCTGAAATATTAGGCCATCAGATCGGACAGGTACCTCATGTGTTGGGATAGTGCATCAGTAAAGGAGCACTAGTAGAAGCTGATACAGTATATATTCGAATGTGCTCCATTTATAATTTAATTAATAGTAGCTCCATTATCATAAAAATGAAGAATGGGGTTGATTCATAGAACAATTTCAATCAACCCAATGTATCGATTGTTACATCTTTTTGAGACCCCAAATCAATGTCATTAATCTATAAACATTATAAATCAACTCCTTCATGTACAGATATACCCAGATGCCACTCATACATGCCCTTCTTTGAGAGTGGTGAAAATTCGTACTTTAATCGGTACTCTACTCTAAAATATATAAGAAAAGTACCCATCCCAAATGTTGATACGAGGATCTACTAAACAATGAAACCTTTGTATAATTCCATCTTAATTTATCCTTTAGTTTTCCTTTAGAGTCTCTTTGTTCTTAATGTTTTGGGTTGTAGGGTCCTACTAGTCTTACATAAATATTGGTGATGTTTTTTAAATACTAAAAGGGAACTTTGGAACCCATAATATAAATAAGTTATGCTCTTTCTATATGAGTGAGTGGTGAAATATGAAAACTCTTCTTTCCTTTCACTTTGGACAAACCTCTGAAACCCTCTCATAAGAGTCGAGTGGCTCACACTCCTAATGGAACTATGAAATTCTCGTTTTATGACTCAATCATATAGCACACTATTAGAAGATTATGTATCAAGAACATGTATATAGGCACCGGGTAGGACAAAATAGTTGTATGTACCAACACATCTTGGAAAAACCTCTTTCCTATTAGTCATTGGGTACTACTAACCTATGTTATTCCATTCGGATTAGCTTGTTTTCCTAGCCCATATCTAATGACTATCATACATTGAAGAACTACTGGAAAAGAACATGACTTCTTCTCACATCATTTATTCGACATGCCTATTATAGAGGGGAAATCCTGAAGAAGGAAACTCTTCTATACTACATCAAACAATTCTATAAATCCCCCTAAAATCATTGAATCTAGGGGATACTTTATTGAAACTACTAATAGAACATCTAAGAATGCCCTCAATATATATAAGTACAATCCACATTATCATTACTCCTTTAGATCGAAATACCACCTGACAACCCAACTGCTTCATCTTTGAAAGAAGTAGGACAACCCAACTTTCTTATATTTCACTGCACATGCTCCACTTATCCTCATTTCAAGAATATGAAGGAAAAAATGAGAATGGTTATAATCCCTTATAATAATAACCTTTGGGTAAGGTTCTAAACCCTTATACATAAGTATTACCATTGGCTAAGGTTCTCACCCTGATATATTATAAAGAACTGAATACTGAATAGGGTGAAGTAGCTGAGTTCTAAAACCTTATATATTATAAATGTATCTTCTACTTATTTCTAATGGTTTTAAAGGGTCAAAATATGAACACATTCCTTTTCATTTAAACCATGCACTACCATGAAACAATTACCTAAATTATTAGAACAAATATAAACATTACAAATAAATCCCGTGAACCAATATGCTCAAAAATATAAGGTCCCCAAATCATTCCAAGCCTTAGGTTACTACTACCTATATTATACCGAAAGGCTACGTCACCACTCCGTACCTTGGAAAACTATGTGAACTATGGATTCTCAACCTTGCCCCATTCCATATTGTTTGACTATTTTGGCTATTAGATTATGTCTGATGAGATATTGTCTTTGATATTCCCATGAACAACCTATTAGAGTATACTACTTACCTTTCCCCATGTCCATATACTATAACTAGTGGTTACATTCACAAATGACCGAAGAAATAAAATTTCCACACCTTCATTACTCTACTCTAATAGGTGTGAAATTATAGATTTAGTAGTTTGGATAGTCACAAAAAAAAGTATTATTGAAGGGTTTAGTTTCTTTATCATCTACGGATAAGAGGGATGCCTCTTTATTCCTAATATTGATACTTAATCTCTTGCATACACCTACTAAAATTCAGATAACATTGAAGGACCTTCAGGAATTTTTATGCGGTGAAAGAATTTTCATTAAACATGAATGACTATATTGAAGAGTTAATGTTTTATGCCTATAGGTGTTGGAAAATAAGTATGATGCAAGTCTTATAGTAATGGTAGAACACTTTCTTGGTACATCACTCATGTGGAAATCCTACTTGATACTATAAATTAATAGATAGTCACACAATAGGCAGAGGCTATTTGTCAATCCCCTTTGTACTTTAGTGAATATGATAGCTTCTATTAAATTGATCTTGAATTGGACCAATTTGATTGACATGGAGTCTCCTTTTTAGGGAATGGGATAGAAAAATTCCTCTACACACGTGTGGACTAGACCATCAGTACAATTCTAATAGTTGCATTGGAAGGCCATGTAAGGTAAAAATACTAGTATTAGCCTCATAAAATATTGGACATGTAGAAGTATCTCGATTAGTTTATACATGTAAACAAAAGGTATTTTTTATGCTCTTCTTGTACACATAAAGTCGAATCCAACAATTTTGGCCTTTTTATATGTGGACTAGGAAAATCTTTTTGGATGAACATAGGCCCTCATATAATGATTGTGTCAATGCATGATGACCTGAAGTCTTACTATAGCTAAAAAAGGGGCTTATAAGATGGTATTAATCTCCTAGAAGATTTGAACTAGCTCATGTAGAAAAGATAACTATTTAGTAATAAAGAATGTTATAATATCGCTATTAACTACTGAGAAGTAATAGAGAGAGGTGAAATCATGAGTCAGCAAGCATTCCAAAAAAGGATTCTTCAATGGAGATTTGGTCCTTATATTATGAATGAATATGCATAAAATGAAGACATTACAACCTTGAAGCAGGTTCAGTTTTCATTAAATGTTTAGGGAGGGAATTGAAGATACTTTCATAAATATGGAATTTCGGGTGTAAACTATTATTATTCTATAGTGGGCCATTATGATACATAAAAAAGGATGAATCCATAATGGAAGCATTTTCCCTATCTCTAACCAAGATGTGGTGTTCATTAATCCCTCTTTATAATAATAGATGCAAGTATGCACTTTCTAGGATCTAGACTTAGGTTGTAATCTAAAGAGAAGATAGATGGGATAATACCCTTTTGTTTGGTATTTCAAGGTATCAACTTCAGTCCCATGATGTTATGAATAAAAATTGAATGGATTATGAACTCTATAGCCAAAAATCCCCCCTACATGTGGTAGGGGTGTCTCAACATAGAAATTGGATGCCCTTCTAATCCTTTTTAACTATCCATCACTGAAAAAGTATCTGACCCCCATATAAAAGGGAGTATCCATCATTGAAAAGTTTTTGTTTGTAATTTTTATGTGCTCATTTCTCCATTCATTGAAGTTTTTGTGTGAAACTGCTGATTTGAAGGTATCCTTTTCTATATTCTTTTCTTTTTCTGGGGTGTCTCTTAAGGAAGCATTGAAATCATTAACTATAAATCCCTCTTTTCTAATTGAGATGATTCTTGGATTGTTGGATTTTTGGATGTAGTAGTTAAATTTATCTCCTCGTTCTATTTATTGTAATGAGATCAATCTACACACTTAGACAAAGGTGATTGAGAGTGGTACTGCTAAACATTGGATTCAATTTACAATGTAGATTCACAACTTTCTATCTATAGAGATAGTGAATGCTCATTCTATGGTTTATCTTTTTCTTCTGGTAGTCTTTTCCAACCTAGCTAACTGAGCGGATTGCTACTCTCTTTGGGAGGAGCCCTATCATAGCAACAATGGGTGGTTGAAAAGTAATGTACCCCTTCTCTATTCCCCCTTTATCTTCCTAACAACCACTCACAATGAGAGTGAATTCCTCCTCCAATGTACCTTTTTTTTAAACACTTTTTTAGGGGAAGTTAGAACCCCCACAGCTAACTAATTTAAAAACCAAAATATACTACACATTTGTTGAAGAATATATTGAGCATATTGGAATAAATCTCCCAAAACAACATACAGGAAATAGAATTTATCTGGCTGACATGGTCGACCCTTATGATGTCTTCATAATGATGCGCTATGTTTTCCAAAGATTGGATGTATTCGTCCATGATAATCTTCCCCATATTGAAGCCTCTAAACAAAATGAGGTTCTATTTATAAATCCACTAACCTTTTTCCTTATTAGTGTTAACTCGAAGCAATCTTCCCCTCATTTGGTTGATCTCTTCCCATGATGCCTTAATATCCATAACTCCCTTCAACATTTCTTCATCTGAGTGCATATGTAAATCCATGAATTCCATCACAGAATCTATCTGGCGCTGAGGGTCTATATGGGATACTTCATCATACTTTTTCCCAGGAGTGTGCACTGCCTCCTCTCATTGTACATCCTTACCCCCCCCTAGAAAAGTATGCAGAATTCTCACAATAGCCTTAGCCTATGAAGACACCCTGTCATTCACTAGGAACATCGTATCATCTATCTGGTGGTTCTCTTTGTCACCTACCACTATAGGGGTCTCTTGATAACCTATATTGTCTGGATTTATCATCATTTTATACATGAAATTAATCTATTACTATCTGATGTAAATAGAAGTAGCTTGCACACTTCTATGTTGTGATATTCTCTACTACATCTTATCCAGGACCCGATGCTTCATCTATTGTTACTGTTTTGGAAAATGAAATTTGTCTAGGAACATTTTCATCTTATTGATTATCAACAGATGGGGTATACATGTGTTTAATGAATGGATGGAGCATGAAAATCCCCAGTGAATTAGGTAAACACAGAATGAGAAGTTGGTTAGGAAATGATTCCGGTCGAAGTGGATCCACCCATTTCCTTATCAGTCTTTGGCGTGCGTTGATATTTTTCCATCCTTCACCCTTTAATAATCAATTTAATTTAACTAGGTATTATATTATAATAGTTTACCATATAAATCTATGTTTGAATTTATATTAATGTATGTACACTAAGAAATTGCTTGGTAAGGAGTAGAAGTTTTAGTATAGTTGTTCAAAAACCAACTTATGAAGGCTGGTCATTTTTCATAGGACCAACTTCTTGACCCTCCCTAAAAGGCTATTTTCTATCTGCCCCATTCTAACCCTTATATATAATGTATCCTAGGAGGGTCAAATCATTTAAAACTCACCTACTTCACCCTATTCTGTATTTGGTGATACATAATATTAATATATAAGGGTGTAGAACCTGACCCTATTTGAGTCAGATCATTTAGATCCTCACCCTTTAGAACCCTTAGATATAAGTAGTTTATACTTATATATAATGGTTTAGAAGCTCACCCTAAACATTCTAATTAATACATAAGGTTTTAAAACCTAATCAAAAAGACATGTTCTTGAAAACTAAGAACTCTAGTTTATACTAAAAATGAAATGGGTTATCTCAATAATAACAGGTGAGAATGGTTACGCAATTTCTATTCAAAGAATAGAGGATTCAAACCTTACATCAAATATACAAGGAAGTATGATTCTAAATCTTGTTCATTTGTTGATAAAGAAATGGGGATCTTATTACTAATTCTTCCATTTAGGTCCCTTTATTATTTTCTGGTTAAGAAATACATTCCTTAAAAATAAACCTCATTGTAGGAATAAGAAACCAGAGAAACCACTGTAATGAATTCTAATGGTATAAAATCATATGTACTTGGGAAGTATAGATATATACCATTTTACTTTATAATTTCTCAAATCTGGTTTTTGTGGATAAATGAAGCAATTATTATATGGGCATTATAGAAAGGGGTAAGACTTCAAGGGAGAACAAATTGAAAAATATAAGGGTTGAGGAGATGCTCACTTTCTTGATCCAAGAGAGAGTGAATGGTTCTAGACTCTTAGATATAAGTACCATCAACTTATATCTAAGGTTTCTAAAGGGTGAAAAATTTAGTAGAAGAAAAAAGTGCTTGGAAGGCTCCCATGATGTGGATTCAAACCACTCTAGAGTGACTTTCCTTTAAGTAGTGATGAGCTCAAAACTATTAGAAGAGTAATGAGAATGAAGTCCTTGGTTCAGAAAGATGTGAACCAAAGGAAGGAACTGGTTTTTTTAGAGATCTTCAAGGATAAAAGAGCTTTAAGGACTGAAAAATGAAACGAATGAAGTGACTTATGGTCCTGGATGGAAGAATAAAATGGAGGGACATTATTATGTGATTTCAATATAATTCTATGTCATGACAAGTTATTGTATTCTTCCATCCTCTCCTTAATAAGGACCACACCATCAGTATATTATAACCAGGTACTCTTCTATGTAGTCTATCAGGATTATACTGGTCCTCTCCCACCTCAAGATTATAAAGAAAGATGACTCAGCCTTAAAGAATCTAAATCTTCCTTTTTCCATTATTTATGGGAAAGCCAGCGTCTTCAGTATAATATAGGTAGTAGACCATCCATTGATTACACTATATTTATTTTCTCATTTTTTAAAATCCACATAATTCTAAAGGACAATGGATTATTATATTAGTTGAGTAAAGTTCCTTCCCCTTCTTCTTCCCTATAAGATAATGAAATTTCCTCCTAATATTTTTCATTTTAAAAAGTATATAATAATATATGTTAGTTAATTGATTCCCTATAAAAACCAAGACATCCACTGCTAATTTGAATGAACATCGAAATAATAAAAATAATTTTATGATTATCTACAAAAAGATGGAATTTCCCCTAAGTTTTCATGCTTGGCAAGAACAGAATGGGATTTCCGAAGGAAAACATAGACACATTTCTATGTATGGAATCTCTATGATCAATAAAGCCCAAAAATATCTACAGACTGAATACATAGTTGTATATCTTATAAAAAGGTAGTCATCTCTTTTAGGAGAGTAATATCAACATGTGAAATCTATCTTGCAGGAAACTGACCCTTATATTATAAGAATACCTTCCTACCACGTTAGATCATGTTGTTTTTTCTACCCAATTTCTTTATTTCGTTAGCAGAGTTGGTATACCTTTTGAAACGAAAGCTGGGACTTCTTCTAGGGGTGGAAGATCTCAAACTGAATCAGAGGAAAACTAGAGCACTTGGTTTGAGGATGTAAATATCATATAACAAAAGGATGAAATTGCAGAGAGGGTGGTAGTTCCAGCATAGCTCACCACAACCGTTATATATCTTGAAAAGCATGAGGATTTTAATATTAGGGTTACCGAAAAATTGGTGAGTGATCGCCTAGTACAACTAGTGCGGGAATCTATAATGGGGGTCCATGACAGGATGCAAGCTCTAGAGGTGGATTCTATGTTGGCCAGTGCAGGAAGTCTCTCTACTGATCAGGTGTCCGGGTGTCGGAATATATAAGAATATTTGAAGACCAATGTGGCCAAGATTACTAAACTAAAGAGACGCATGAACTAGAGGGAAGCATTGGTACATCAATCAATCACTATAGGAACTCGTGCAGTGATATTTTCCTTTCACTGCTACTCTCCCCACCACTCTTTTAGCCTCTTTGGTTCCAACCCTATAACCTTCCTTTCTCTCTACTTATCCAATTAAATATCCTTATTAGACAAGGTTACTCTACTCCTCACATATCAAAGAGTTTATTTATGATATTGACAACAGTATTTTTGTCATCTTCATGAGAAACCACAAAAATAATTCTTTTCCCAAAAGCCATAACTGAGAGATTCTTATGTCAAATCACCAATATACTCATCAACTAGAAGATCAAGGGCATCAATACTCTTTTAATAGTGTGGCCCTGTGATGCGTAAGGGTTGGGCCATTCACTCTATTTTAACATATATAAATTTTCTAAAGTGGTAAAACTACATGAAATTATGGATTATGAATTCGACATGCTCTATAAAGCCCCAAACAACCGGGTAATTTATCTAGTTAAAGCACTAGAAATCAATATCTAGGGGTAAGTATAAATAGAAAACTTTTTTGAGGTAATGAAGGATAGGAAGTGCTATCATTGATGATATGGTTCTGATTACATAACACGGAGGTTAAGAAAGTTCAATAAGTCATAAATTAATCACATAGGTCTCATAGGTTCCATGGAAAATAAATGGTTTATTAAAGTGTTTCGGTCGTGAAAGATCATTGTGGTAAAATGAAAATGTGGTTCACCTAAGATGAAAATGGGAATGGTTCAAGGGGAATGAAAGTTGTTGGGTGACCAAAGAGGTGTAGCAAATCAATTGGTCCAGGATGGGGTCCCACTGCACAACCTGGAATCTTTCCCAACCACTTCTTTCTCCCATTCCATAAGGAAGATGAAATCAACTCCCTGCATCGGCTGGTGCTTTTTCCTTCTATTCAGAATCTTGGATAGTAAATGTCATTATCCACTAACTTAGCCTCAATTTACTGTACGTGCATTCATCACCATAGCCCTTTTTATTTAGTATTACATGGTCCTCGAAGGAAGAGGTCGAGTTCCTCCCTTATTGAGAATCCATGCAACTTTGTTCATATCAAGGAACCTAAAAATTAGTATATCATCTATTAGAAGAGTAATGAATCCAAATACATGAGTTTCAGGTCTACACTGGGTCAATGTACTAGGTCTCATGCCCAAATATGGGACACTATTAGATTATATATAGTCTCTTTCATGTTCCTTTTTTCTTCATTAATTCAAATAAATGGAAGTGTAATCGGGAAGGGATACGGACTCAAGTGGGTCTATAGAGATGTTTCCCATCCTTTCTCTAGTTTGTAATTTTAACATACTAAGTAAAATTGTTTTTTGAAAGTGGTGCATGTAATGTAACAGTAAAATTTAGTCAATGAAATTGATATCAATTGTAGGGACCCGGAATAAAAACGATTCTAGTACGTGTCATACTTTGTCAGATATACGAGAAGGTGGAAGATCTCCCCTTCATAGATTTTTTCATGACCAGAGGGATTAAACCCATTTTCTTAAAAGTTTACACAATTCCCAAGTGAGTAAAAATGTTATCCCTTTCTGTATTGATGAGGAAAGGTCAAGCTTCATAACCATAAAACACCATGTACCTTTGTAGTTTATTGCATAGATATCATAGGAAGGTGTTAACCCAAAGGAGTCCAATTAGAGATGAATACTTCTTCGTAGATATTGATTGTTTCACAAAGTGGGACCTATACCATGATCACAGTGGCACATGTCAACATTATTTCTGAAGAAGAATCTTAACACTCATAATCATAGGTTCTAAACCCTAAGATATAAGTATCTGTAACTTATATCTAGGGGTTATGAAGGGTCAAATGTTTTATAACCTTTATCTTTCTAACCTTTTTATTAAGGATATAGAATGGTTGATCTAGTCCAAAATTTCATGTGTGTATCATATATGAAAACATGTTTGAGTATTTATATATGAAATAAATTGGGTAGTCTTTAGTATACCTGTGTAAGTATCACTTTCTCTATTGTTGGCATGACTGACTATTTTTTCTAGGTGTAGTTTGTACAATTGTTTTTAGCATTTTAAATGGATAGAATAAGAGATTTTTGAATATGTACTTGAGAACCGAGAAATATCTTTCCTCCATTACATCGTAGTCGGATTGATTTAGGATAACATGTGGGACAAACTCAAATTCATAGTGGAGGTAAACATATTATATCCAATGGAATAAAAAACTCAATTTTTTGTGAATAAGAGTAGTCAGTCTTCCAAAAACTAGGGGAATACGAAGTAAAGTAGACAAGTGGCAATCGAAATGGTCGAAAGACATTGCAATTTTAGTACTCTTCTAATAGTGATATCTAATGAACTAAAAAACCTATTCAATCCATCCTGTTACTTCCTAGAATAGTATGTTTTTTTCTAGTTACCAATGATTACCCACCAATCATTATAACCTGCATATGTGATGTCACCTTCGTCCTTGACCGTCACCACAATTCTTGCTCTAGTACTCATCGGAACTCCTGCATGTCTCGTGACTGAGTTGTTGGGAACACCACTCGATCTTCAACAAGGTGGACTTTCTTGTCTCTAGTATGTTCATGTTCCCACTACTAGGATAATCCTGGGGATCTATTGTGTGAATTCCTTTTCTATTTTTTATTGGTGGTTATAAAACATCCTTTGGTTCTGCTTTCATCTCAGTCTGGTGCTACATTGTTATCTTGGTCTACGAGGTTGGTCCTAGTAACTTGTTTGTTTTTGGGGTTGGTTTTAAAATGGTATGGATCCTATTGGAATTGGGATGATAGTATGACCTCAATTTTTCTCTTGTTACTCATTTCAATGGGTTCACTACGTCTTCAAATGCTACCTGTCATATCAGGACCTTTCTAACTACTTGCTAGAATGATCGATCACCCATTACCCACTTCATCCGTCAACTTGTGGAATACATCACATCAACCAGGTAGAATGAGATGATATGGTATAACATTACCTTAACCTTTGTACCATCCCATATGTTTTAATGTTTCCCTTTCCTCCTATGCTTCTTTTTTATTGTTCGTTCAAGAAACTAGACTGTCGATTCCTTCCTTTTCCAAAGAGAAACTTGAGTAGCTCGTTGAGTGGGTGTTAAGTCCTGCTTGAGTTCATCCTTGGGTCGAGTGTCCTGAATTCTTTTAGGTCCAATACCAATAAAATCAACAGTAGTATTTATCATTAATGAATGAACAAGCGGTATAGGGGGGGGGGGGGAACTACGGAATCGATATATCAATGGGTGGTGAAAAAATGGCTCTATTGGAATGGAGTTTTTGGTGACTATTTTATTAGAGTACTTAAAAATGTATGGTGAGAAGGTACAACATTGAATTGGTGGGGTTGGGGTTTTTTTGGAAGATGGGTTGGCGATCTAAGTTGTTGGATACATTGAAATACCAATCGAGTCACCAATGATTTGATGCTGAACACTGGAATGTAATTGGTGTTGGGGTTCAAGATAAAATTCCAATGAATGTATACTTATTATATTATAACAACTCATTTAATATGAATCATTGGTCTTATTATAATGGCGAAGGGTGGAAGGGAGTGCCAGAAAAAATATTTTTCAATTTACACTACTATTTGAGTAGATTATTGAGGGTGGTTCTCTTTGTGACATCAACCATGGGGGCTCCTTGGTTCCTCAAGTACCCCATTGAATTGATGATCTGATACATGTTCCGTTTGATCCCCCCACCTCCCTTAATCCAACACCCGTACTCTAATATAATATTATAACTATACATGGTCAATTACCATTGATCTGACCATTTCTAAATAGAATATGGTGAAGTAGAGGAGTTATAAAAGATATGGAATGTTCTAAAGGGAAAGGGACTAAGTTCCATTTGTCCTTCTATTTCTCATTTCTCAATCTCATTAAATCCAATTATGATTCCAGGTTGTATGTTTGGCCCAGTGTACCTACTAGAGGACTCTTAGAGAGACTACAGAACCTAACTCCATCTAACCTTTTTTTTTTCAGAATCAAGATCCCATCTTCCTCACTCTCTCTCACTGGGTGTGAGAATGAGTGTCTTAGCTAATAGGGTGGTGGAAGGCCTGGATCACCTAATTCAGATATTGAACATGGTCCCCTTTCTGTTAGGTCACTTCATTCACTCCCCTTACCAAGTTTTATTAATATATTTTCATGAAAAAGAGTACTCATGTCTATAATCAAAAAGTCGAAGGCATAGACACCAAACAATAGACATGTTTCGTATAGGTATTAAAGATTTTAGGAATATATCACAACTCAAACATGCTTCTACTAAGGGTAAAACAACAAAACAATAAGAACTGGCTTAGCTTCTCATCTTCTCTGTAATATAAAGAAAAAAAGGAGCTCATATCTTGGACACTTTATATCTAAGCATTAGAAAGGATCATATCATAAAGAACCTAAAGGGTCATGTCATTTAGTACCATTAGTGAGGGTCAAGAAGGCTGATACGAATAATTATCTATATTGATGGTTTATATAAGCGTTTTCTTGAATAGAGGTCTGACTTAAATAATCAATTGACTATTAGAGTAGATTACTTATGATGAAACGAGCATAGAAGCACATAAATATAGAATTACTACCAAACCATTGAAACACAAAAGGAGACCCCCCAACAAACTAATGATTTTTCAAAAATAGTTGTTGTTATATTTGAGCAAGAGCACCAATATATATAAGTACCATTTTTTATAGCATATTTAGATTCATCCAATTAGGAGGTGATATCTGGTATGGTATGGTGCTGTATTGGGTAGTGAAGTGGGCAAGATGGAATTGTTTAAAGGGAGTCAAGGGGCACGATGTGGTTCAAAGATTACCATGGAATTGGAAGAACTGGGTCAGTGGGTAGGAAACAAAAAGAAACAAATAAACTACAACAGAATGATGGAAATTCTTGACAAACCATAAGGATATTGGAACTATTTCTTCCCTCTTCAGTGCACTTTCAGGACTGATTGGAACATGATTTTAAGTTTTTATTTATGTGGAATTATCAACCCCATTCAATCAGCTGCTAGGTGGGAACCATAATCTATAAAATATTTTTCTTATGGCGCAAGCTATAGTCATGATATTTTTCATGGTGATGTCGGCAATTAAAGGTAGTTATTGAAATTGGCTTGTTCCGATTCTGATTGGGTCCCCCAAAATGTCATTTCCATGCATAAATAATATATGTTTCATGTTGTTTCCTCTAAGTATGTTGCTCTTACTATTCCCAGCAGCATGGGAATTGGGTAGAAGCACTGGTTGGGAATTCTATTCACCCCTAAGTGGGATCACCATCCATTCAGGAGGCACGATTGATTTAGAAATTTTTAGTCTACATCCTAGCAGGTTAGCATCCATTTTAGGTGTGATCAATTTTATTTCAATGATATCGAACATGTGTGGCCCTGGAATGACAATGCATATATCACCCCTTTTGTTTCGTCAGTTCATGTGACTGCATTCCCCATAGTGTTGGTTATTCCCATACTTGCTGGTGGGATCACAATGTTATTAATGAATTAAAACATCAATACTACATTTTTTGATCCAGCTGGTAGTGGAGACACCATTTTATACCATCATCTCTTTTGGTTCATCGAGTTTATATGGACCTTTTCTGATTCAAATCTAAATACGCATTGCACTATATGCTGACACTGTCTTCTTCATGTTACTCCTCCTATGTTCATATGTGGTTTTCATATAAAACCCTAATCTAGTCAAAATGGAGTATATTTGATATAATTAGTTGGTAACCAATGACAAAAAAGCAGTCTAGAAGAAACCTAAGAGACTACATGCTCAAAAATTGATCCTAAATCCTTCAATGAGTTGCTAGCTGGAATTATCAATGGTGATGGAAGTATTCATGTGAGTAAACAAGGTTCTAAAAGGTCTAACATTCTATTGAAAGGATATATATCTCTTGAAAATACTATGGGACTGGAAGATATACTACTACTAAGATTTATTCAACACATGCTTGGTGGAAGTATTAGAATAGGATCAGGTGATAAATCTTTTCATTAACAACTACATCATCGACATGGTATGATAAATCTCATTAATTGTATTAATGGTCATATTTGAAAATCATCTTGACTACATCAAATACATAATTTCGGTCATGTACTGGATATTCCTGTCATTCTACCTATTAAACTAGATTCTCAATCCAATTGGTTTGCAAGATTCTTTGATGCTGATGGTAGAATTTGTATCGCTATGAAGCACAAAAACCTGACATAAAAATTAATGTAAATAAAAAACTTCTACAAGATGTAAAGTATTATAAGGTAGAATTTTTAGGAAATATCTACATTAATAGTAGTCAAAATGCTTATTATAAATGATCTGTACAAAGTTGAAAATATGTGATGAGGATGATATATTACTATCAATCAAGTACTTTCCGAAGTCATTAATCATGATGATTATTCCTTATTGAAGAATATTACAGTCTTTATGTTCTAAAATCATTTAAAACTGACCATATTCACCATTAATCATGGCTATCTTATCGAGACAAATAAAATCAATTGATTATATAGTCCACATTTCATCGCTTATATTGATGAGTAGAAGAGAGAAGCACCCTGAAGATTACATACTCAAGCTTCCTAGATCTGGAATCATCAGTTATATCATTTCAAATTATTTGAACAAACTGGTCTATGGCTATCTGAGAATGGTATATTCCATGAATTGTATTGGTGTTCTTTTCTAAATAGTTTGGGCATATCAAATGTTTACTATTGGGTTAGATGTCGATACTCATTTGTACTTCACTACTGCTACCATGATAATAGTTGTTCCAACTAGAATTAAAATCATTAGTTGGCTTTCTACCTAGTGGTTCTATTCTATCATGTACTTAAAAATTCCCATTTTGATTGCTGTGGGGGTCATATTTTTGTTCACGATCGGTGGACTCACTGGAATAGTACAGTATAATTCTAGGAATGAAATTTCAATTCATGATAACTGTTATGCGGTGGAAAATTTCCATTATGTACTTATGATGGTTGTCATTTTTTCATTATTTGATGTATTTTACTATTGGTTTGGTAAATTCACAGTGCTGGTCTACCCGAAATTCTTAGGGAAACTCTAATTTTTATCACATTTTTTCAGGGTAAATCCTACCCTCTGTCCAATTAATTTCTTAGGACTAGCTGGCATGGCATGTCGCATTCCATATTTTCCAGAAGCATTCTAGGTTTGGAATGAACTGAGCTCTTATAGTTCATGTCTATTATTTTTTGGGATTGTTCATTTCATAGTGGTAGTGATGATCACATCTGTCAGGGTACCTACTCGATTTTCGAGTATGAATGTCAGTATTTAATAGACTCCCACAACACCAGAATTCCTTCTTCTGATTCCCCCATACTTTCATTCATTTAGTGAACTACTAGATATTAAGGATACATGATGCATTTTCCCTATATGGTTTCCAACATTAAAAAAATAGAAAATCCATAATACGGAAGAGAATGGTGTATTATGCAACTATGATTGGTACATTCATGAGTTTGTTGGGATGTTGGAATTGAAATTGTATGTATCTCGTCGCGTACCCAACTATGGATTCCCTGAGATATGAAATCAAATTCTTGTTGTTTCAATTCAACATTTTTCAATTGATTCTTGCCTTCCATCTTATTTGATGATTCCAATGACTGCCCAACCACTTTCACTTCCACTTCCCTGAGTGATATATTTTAGTATGGGCCCTTAGTAATCTACTCTAATAGTTTCTCAAAATACTTTAGAACCCCCAGAACAAATATATTTCTACCATTCCAACACTTTTCTTATCTATATCATGATAATTAATCAACTAATATGACTATTTCCTATGTATTCCAATGTCTGATGAACCACACTATATGATTTTGAGCATCAAAAGAGTGGTCAGAGCTGTGGGATCCTAGTAGAAACTGGCTAAGAAAACATTCCACACTTAAAGGGATAAGGAACTAAGATATGGGGCTGGTTGCTCTAGTCATGATCTCCCAATGATGGTTAGAGAATTGCAAGTCATTCCCAATCACTATTTAAATGATATAGAAATTATGTTTCGGTTTACACTAGAGGTGGTTCAAATGAGTGGAGCAAGGTCAAGTATACCATTCATTCAGGACCATTCAAGATCGGCGAATGTGGAAGGAAAACGATTAGTAAGTACACACGAGGACACCATTCAAGGTAGCCAGATCAAAATGGGAGATTCAATACTCTCTCTAAATAGTTCCGATAGTGAAAAGGAACACATGGTGTAATTGAGACGTCAGTACTCTACTCAATATAGTGGGGCGTTTGGGAGACAAGGGGGGATGGAAGGCAATTTGAGTAGACTATATAGAATATTGTATCAAACATTACTATAAATAGTTCCATGATACACTACTATATATTGGGTCACAAAATGAACAGTTGCAGGGTTGGATGGTGTCGGTATACATGGAAATGGATAATGGTGGGTATACTCGAGTTTCACTATCTAAGTATAATGTAGGAATTAGCTTCCCACAATCCTTTATCCTATAACGCATATCCTATGGACTAGGAGAGAGTTGTTCAGATTAGGTTCATGATATTATATATCTTCATAGTGGATCACATGTAGTATTTTTCTGGAGGAGGTAATATAATAGCTCTATAATGGGGTTCAATGGTAGTTCTTCTTTATATATGTACCAGTTCTTGAAGCATGTGATGCTCAGGGGAGTTTAATGTCACAAAAAAATCATCCACTCTCTGAAAGGGATGACGAACAATGAGGTTGAACTTTTAGACATTCTCTCATGGTGGTATTTAATTTGCTCATGATGTGTCTTTTGAACCACCCAGGATCCTACATTGCTTGGCAGAACAGAGGAAATCAGTTGGAATGGACCACTTTTTCTGAATTAAGTTTCCATTGTTTTTAATAATCGTCTATCATATGATACTATTGAATGTTATTAAGCTGATCAACCTTCATTTCCACAACCTATTACTTCTCCCTATTAGTCTATATCGGCATCACGTCAGTATAATAAAGGTAGTAGCCACCATTCTAAGCTACGGAACTACTCTGGAATCTCAGATGCTTATGAAAATATGACCTCTTCCCATAAGTATGTTATAACGTAATGACTGATAGGGATAAACTATATAGGGTCATGTACAATAGATATGCCCCTTTCTAAATCAAATAGGGTGAAGTAGTCATGTTCTAAACCCTTAAATATTAAGTAGCACCAAATACTGAATAGGGTGAAGTAGCCGAGTTCAAAGATATATGATCCTCCTCCGATACTTTATATAAAATGGTTGGAATGTGAAATATCTAAAGGAACCATTTTGGGAGGGTCATGAACTGACTTCACAAACCTGATTCGAGTTCTCCCCCTTTGGGTTGTTCTCAATCCCCCATATCCTGGTCATGTTTCCAAGAACACTGGTTGGTGTTGGCACATGCTGAAAGGCCAACTACTAGAATCAAGGCATCCACGATTGGAAAACCTCCCAAGAGCATCGATGGAATTCCCCAAGTTGTAGGGACATTCTTTTAAACTCCTACATATTCATAATAATCATAAATCGGTATGGATATATCTACACATGGGGTTGGTGGAACTCCAGCAAACTAGTAGAGAAGTTGGTAGGAAGGGGGATTCCCAGTCACGACCCGCCTTCACCAAAAGAGGGAAGGGAGTAGATTGTTAGGCCCTTCTTTAAGTTGAAGGAGAGACAATGACCCCCGAAACCCACCTTCAATAGGTCCCAGAGTGGTGAACAACACCAAGGGTATAGAATCTAACATAAAATTGAAGGCATTACCCTTTTTATTTACATAGGATCAAGAGATAAGATAGCAACCCCAACAATACAAAAGTTGAAAGTAAAGGTAAATACCAAAATAACCCATTCCCATATAAATGTTTAGCAGTAAATGATACAGGCCACAAAAACTCCAAAGTAAATGTTCCAAGAAAATGGAAAACAACAACAGAAACTGCCACGAGGTCTGAGCTAGTACGGTCCTGCATGATCCCTGAAGTCCTCCTAGAAACCTAAAAATAGTTCTATATACGTAGGGTGAGCATACAAGTACACTCAGTAGGGAAAACCAAAGACTCTCATGCACCAGTGGAGAGGCATTCTAATGCCCTATGAGAAAAGAAAAACCAAAGCACCTATCAAGGAAAAACTATCCAACCAAATCTCACCAAGGCACAGTCCCCAAATAACGCAAGGCAAGCAAAGTATAGTAATAGCACATCTATATTTGGGTACCCCACACCACTTTCCCACCGTTTATTGAAGAAATCCTATGCATTGAACCAATCCCACCATTCTTAGTGTAGTCCCACTTCCAACCTCGCCCGCACACACCTAGTCCATAACCTCACCGCAGTCCCACTGCCAACCCCACCAGAACACACCGAGGCCATAACCTCACCGCAGTCCCACTGCCAAACCCCGCCTGCACACACTTGGTCCAAAATCACCACATGTAACCACACCCGCAAACACCTGTTTCAAAAAAACTTCTGCCACGCCCAAAGACACCTGGGCTTCATCCCGAAGACACTTGGGAAACAACCTGCCTGCAATAACCTGGTCCAATCACCACTACTACCCCCACCCCCACCCCCCCCCCCCCCCGAAGATTCATGGGCTAATAATGGACTTCAGGCCATCTCAGCCTTCCCGAAGAGTTTTGGGCTATTCGGGAAAGGGAGCAGAAAGGAGCTAATAACCAGCCAACCATATGAGTTTTGGGAAGAACACCCTCCCCATGAAATGGGGTGTTCGGCACTAAGTTCTCATCTTGGGTGGGGCACGAATAAGAAACATAAGAAATACAATATATGTATATGTAATAGGAACTCTTCCCAACCTAGGGGCTCCAAAACCTAAGCACAAACACCCTTGTTCCTATTCATTGACAAAAGAAGCCACGAAACTCACGACCAAGTCACAAATCATTCCCAAACTAATTCCCCATTCAATCCATTCTTGTTTTGATGTTCAATTGATCGCATTAGGGTGAATTTTGCACAACCTTGCTACTAACAGGCTTAAACAGAAGCCAAGAAAAGAGAAACAACCAAACAACAATTTAAGCATTCACTCCCGGTTCTCCTGTAAATTCACGACAACAGAGGGATAAGTGAAATCCCTCAAAGTACTGGAACCAAAGAAAACCACACAAAATGGATTAGTGAGATCCCTCAAAGTACTAGAAACAAATAAAACCCTGAGACACAGCCTCATGTCCCCAAAACCACGAACCAACGATTTCTCAACAATAGAGGATCCCACCCGAGTACGTGTCACAGCAGAGCAACCACACTACTTTAGATTCACAACCAACATCCATACCAGAACGGAGGATCCCATCCTCACCCACATCACCCCATAGGAAAAATCAAACAGAACAACACACATACAAAAAAAATAGAATAGGGAAACATCCAGGTTCAACACATCATTCATTAGGTTCTTTTATTGTTTATTAACTGGGGTGATCACACATGGATTCTTGTATTACTGAACATCCATTTAACCATCTGAGTTTAATTGATTAACAAAATTACTTGTTATGTCATTTAATCATCATAGAAGACATGGTTCATTAGTACACAAGGAAAGACCACCAACGACCATGATTTTCAGTAAACATAGGCCCGCACAATTCACAACACATATCAACACAAAAGAGTACAACAGAACATCGATCACACCCCCCCACCCTTCATTATTTAAAGGTCCACTCATTATCATCATTAAGTTTGGTTTCATCAATTCCCATAGAGACAAAAGCGTACCCACCCAACATAATACAAAGAAAGCAGAGGCGATGGAAAAAAACCCTACTTTATTGATCAAGGATCGACGTTTTTCTCCACACGCCAACGACAGGGGATGCACAGCTTGAAGGGGAGGAATTTAGTGGACTCTAAGGGGTGTATAAATCTCCAGCAGAGGCACACCATAAGCCATGGGAAGAAGGGAATCCAGGCGCACCATGGGGAAGAAGGAAGCCGGCCCATGGAAGAATAGGAAAAAGGACTTCCCATGCGATATATAGATAAGATCTCGTTGTTACGGGATATGGGAATTTTGAACGCCTGGAATGTCAGATCGTGGTTTCCTATGCGATTTGGCAATTACGCACTACGAAATTAATATTTTTATTTAATATCCCCCATCAGGGAAGTTTCTCGGGACCTTTAGGAATTAATTATGGGATTTAAATGGAAACGAAAGAGTAAAAGAATTAATTTACATCAAAAAAAGAAGTTGCAAGAGTGGGACAAGAAAAAGAAACAGAGGGACGGGTGAGGACACGGTGCCACCATCATAGTGTCACCTTTACGGTGCCACTGTCTTGGTGGAACCTTATTTTTCGCAAAGTAAGGGCCAAGGGGTTTTGGGGTCATTACATTAGATACCTCACAAACTATTCTGAACCTCGAGAATCAAAACAAACCAGAAGAAAAGAGAGGGTCTGAACGACCACCTCGAAAGATACCTATTAGGGTTGAACCTCATCATCATCTTGAAACACCACTCCCTCAAGAAACTAGGAAAAATACAAGGTTAAAACTACCCGGTCATATGGGTTGGGGAGTCTCTTCCCCCATGTCAAGATATTATTCGCTTTGGGCGGCACTGACTCGCCCGCACGAGTTCAATCATATCCACCTTAAGGTGACTTGATTAGGATCGGTTTCTCAACTCCCCATATATAGGATTTTTCACACACATTCATAGAATAAGGAAAACCATGCATTTCACAGCCAAAAAGGTAAAGCGTTCTGTCACAAATAATTACAAATAGAACAACACAAAACTCAAAACAACTCTGGGTACTGGGTGAACATCTGTGCTTCCCATTCCCATGTACAGTCCTCAAGCCCACCATGCATCCACAACACACGAACCAGATGAACGGTCCATCCACGGAGTACCTTCTCCTCACAACCCTCGACCCTCACTGGTCTTTCCACAAAGGTCACGCCGTCCTCAATATCTTTCTCTTCCCAGTCGAGGATGTGTGAATCGTCGTGCAGATATTTACAGAGCTGGGACACATGGAAGACGTCATGTATCCTCAGTAGCGTTGGTGGTAATGCTAGATGATATGCCACTTCTCTGACCCTCCGCAACACTTCGAAGGGTCCGATGAATCTGGGGGAGAGCTTTTTCCCCCTACCGAACCTCTGTTGTCCACGCTGAGGGGAGACCTTCAAGAACACGTGGTCCCAGACCCCAGACTCCAAGGGTCTCCTCCTATTATTGGCATATGACTTATGTCGGTCCTGTGCCGCCTTCATCCTTTCCTGTATAAGCTGAACCTTCTCTATCGTGCTCTGCACTTCTTCTGGGCCAAGAACACTCGCTTCCCCAACCTTAGTCTATCACACAGGTGAGCGACATGGCCTCCCATACAAGGCTTAGAATGGAGCCATTCCAATGGTAGAGTGATAGCTATTATTGTAGGAAAACTCTACCATAGGTAAGTGTCGCGCCCATGATCCCCCAAAATCCAGAATACATTCCTGTAGCATGTCCTCCAATGTCTGGATGGTGCGCTCTGTTTTCCCATCCGTCTGGGGTTGGAAAGCAGTTCTAAGATGTAACTAGGTGCCAAAAGAATGATGCAATACTCTCTAGATTCATGAGGTAAACCACGCATCCCTATCCAAGACTATAGACCTCATAACTCCATAAAACTGCGCCACCTCTTCCATGTTTTTTCGTGTTAAATCATCCACTGCACCCGACTCCTTGATCGCCAGAAAGTGAGCCGATTTCGTCAACTGGTCCACCACTACCTAGATAGTGTCGCAACCCCCTTGAAAATTGGGTAGTCCCATGACGAAATCCAATGAGATGTCCTCCCACTTCCACTCAGGGACATATATTGACTGCAGAAGACCGCATGGAACACGGTGTTTGGCCTTCACCCACTGACAGACGAGGTAGTTTTTTACAAACTCTGCTTCTGCCTATTTCATCCTGGGCCACCAAAACTATCTCCTCAGACCCTGGTACATATTGGAAACTCCTGGGTGCACCGCTACGGGTTATTTGTGGAACTCACTAAGAACATTTCCGCGCATCGCCTCTGGAACAAACAACTTTCCATTGAAAAGCATCTGGTTCTGACCATCCTCTGTGCACCCTTCAGGATCATTGCCCTGGTCAACTCGCTCACGCGTCACTTTTCTTTCTGAGTCCCCCCACTGAGACTTCTATACCTGCCGCAATGGAGAAGATGGCACTGTCATCTGATATAGGCAACCTCTACCACATTCCATCCTAGCATCCTGGTGTAGAGTGGCCGACTCCTCCATTTCCTTCCAAGAATCTGATGACTCTTGAACCACATCACTCTATGACTTCCTGCTCAGGGTATCGGCCACCACATTTGTAATGAACCAAAATTTAGAATAAATCTTGTTTCCTAATTTTGTGTGTTATTTTATTTTTATACTCAACAAAACTATTTCATTTGATAACATGAGTATTATTAAAATGAGACCGTTGGGTTATGACTTTTATATGACCATTGCTCAATATGACCATTGGAAACTAAATTTTGTGACTATTGTCTCTAAATACAAGTGATCTTGGTTAATTAATATATAAAGAAGATTCAATGGCCTCATCCAATAGTCTCGGGCCAATCGAATCACATCTAACAGAACATAGGAATGAGGTAGCACCATTGGGATTTTCTTTGGACCAAACCCAAGCCGAACTTCATCATGTGAAGCTAGAATGGAATCACCTTTGCAAGAAGATCAATCTAATGTAGATTACAACTCGTTCGATGTTGGCCGAGCCGCCCTCAGATTCTCACACCTTAGCACACCTTACACTTAGTTCCTATGCTGGGGTTATAAGGGGCTATGTAAGGAGACTATAACTACCTTCTGTAATCCTTTGATTTAAATAAAAATTTTGATTCCTCCTTATGATGAAGTATGTGAATTTTCAAATATTCGGAAAATATAGTATGCATATTTTTGATGAATTCTAGAAAAAGGATATTTTAAAATATTTTTTTAAACCATAAATAATTAATTATGTGTAATGATTTTCAAAAAATGGTCTTCTGTAAATGTGTTCAGAAATAAATTTGGAGTCTTATAAGATCAACTTATTATTGATGAATAGTACATTATGAACAGTGATGTTACACTTAGGATTAGTAATGTCACCAAATGGACTAGTAATCTCACTTAAAGAAGGTATGAATATAATCTAGGAACCTTGATTAAATAATTTGATTCAATTAAATAGGTAAATAACTGTTTCCGAAATTATTAGTCAAGTAATAGTTTTTTCGAGTGAATAGTTTTTTTAATTAAAAATTAAATAAAAATTATTTAAAAAATTATTTTTAGAAAATAGACTTTATTTTTGAATTTAGAACACTGATATTATGTTGAGTTAATTTTTGGGGATTTTTCTAAAAAAAACGAATTTTTAGTGAATAGTGTATTTATATAAAATTTAAATTAAAAATATTTAGAAAATTATTTTTATAAAATGGAGTTCATTTTTGAAATCAGAGCATTGATATTTGGTTAAGGTGAAATTTTTGGATTTTTATGAGAAAGTTGAATTTTCAATGAATATTGAATTTTTAGTTTAGAGTTTCAGGTGTTTAATGACATAATTAAGGATGTAATAATTATGTAATAATTATGGTCTAATTATTAATATTAAGATAAGGTATGAGGTGTCCCATGTGGCCAATACCATGGGAAAATACCATGGTCAAGCCCATAGGTTTTTCCAATACCACCAATGAGGTGTCCCTTTGCCATTAATGCCCTGTACCCTCACTTTCCCTATAAATACCAAGCCATTATCTCTTCCGTTCAACAAAAAAAACATCCACAACGAAGTTATGGTCTCTTTACCTCCTAAGGAGTCCTCCCAAGGTTCCCCCAACCCTCAAGGTCCCATCCTTTGAGTTTTAAGAGTTACGTTTTAAGGTAAGGGATCCTACCTCTCTCTTTCTTTCCAAGTACTCTCTTTTATGTCATTTCTTTTATGCTCCATGTTCATATGCTAGGTGATGTTCTTTTATATTAATCCTACTTTACATTTCATTTTAATATGATGATATACCCCCTATTTATCTAATCAATTCATTTTAATAATGTTTAACTGGCGTCGTTATGCTACAAAATTTTTAAGGGATTCTTTCACCCTTCTCATTTTCAAGTTCTTTTTTCATGTCAAGTCTTTCAAGTTCCTTTTATTATGTTGGGGTATTATCTCTATATCTATCATACTTATATTTTATGTTCATATTCTTAGATACCCTATTTTATCTCATCAATTCATTTTTTTGATGATTTAAGTGACGTCGTTAGGTTGCCGAATTTTCATAAGAGAAATCTTATTTTTGTCTTCCTTTCATGTTTTTTCATTTCATATGGTATGTCGGTCAAATTTCTTTACCATGTTCTTATATCCTTTATATTCTTTTCCTATACTGTTTTATGGATAATTTATTAGTGGGGTACCCATGTCCCCTCTCTTTTTAGTGTTTTCTAAAACCCTGTAACATAGCCGTTATGCTGCAGAATTTTAGTCTCAAAATGTCTCTCTCTTTTTATCAAATTATTTTATTTTATTAAGTGAATACTCAAAGTTATTTCTCCTATAAGGGTATTCAAATATATATATATATATATATCAAAATTTTCTGTTTTAAATTCTGGGATTTATATACATGAAAACCCGCTTCACTTTTTCTGTGGGTTTAAAGTGACATAAAGATCATGTCTTTGAAGCAATTTTTAAAATGTTATGATTATTAAATGAAACCCATTTATTTTTTGCTATATTTGATATTTATGAAATTTTTATGATGATATATGTGTCTCACATGATAATAAATACAAATTTAAGGGTGCACCCTGATAGCGCTCCAATGCATTGGGTAATGATGTAACCACTAGAGATTACAATTTTAACGATATCTTGGTGAACAACCTTGGTAATTTCAAATGACACCTTGGGGATGGATCATTGTGATATGTTCATTATTTTATATGTTAAATGTTTTAGCCACATATTCAAGTTATGAAATAGTTTATTTTTATTATGATATTCCCCATGATTTCTTTCTCATGCCTTAAAGTTCTTTTTCACGACTTTATTGATGTTTCTCAAGTTCACATGTTAAATGTTTCCCCTTGTTTCCCTTAATGGGACTTCTCCTCACCCTATCTTTTGATGTATGTATGCAGGTTATGAGATGTTGGAATGTACCTAGGATAAAAAAATGAAGAATCCTTTCAAGTGTTTAAGAATAATGTTTTATGTTTACATGTATTAATCTCCTAGTTTCCAAGACACTAAACCTTAAAGATCCACGGTTTTGTATAATGTAATAAATGTTTATGTGGTAAAAATAAGGGGTGTTATAGTTGGTATCAAAGGATTCTTTAATTATTTGCGGAAAATATGATATAAAAACTTTAGGAAGAATCCAATAGAAAATTTTAAATATAGGAAATCTTCCTGGTATTTTGGTGAGTATTGAGTAAGTGGTTTTTCAAGAAAATACATCCCTATCTGGATACGAGTAGGTAGAGGTGGATCTGGAATAGATGTACATAAAGGTAATACCCAAAAACACCGCTTTGATCTAGACTCAAACGGGAACTGGTACATAACAATGGGCCTTTCTGCACTCTTGTATACGACACTCCCAGGAGATATGCTTTGGTAAATTCATAAACATAGTATGAACCATTATTAAAGGAACAAAGATAAAATAAAATAAATATTAAAATAGGAATATATGATCATGGATAGCCTATATTGGAACCTAGGGGATAAAAATTTGGTATATACTTTTCTCTACAAGTTTATCCTTCCATGCTTTAAGTTTCCTTTTCATGATTATTGGCTATGTATTTAATCCCCTATTTATACTTTCTTTTATTAGTTAATGGCGAGAAATAGAAGAACATGTCCCAACAATCAATGTGATTAGAAATGTGACGATTTCTCTGTTAATGTGAAATAGATGACGAGAGATCAAGTTGAACATATTGTGATTATTCCAAACAAGCTATCAAAAATCACAATTAATAATTGGTACCTAGTTGAATGCTGAAATTCATCATGGAAGAAGAAGATGAAGACTGAATGATGTTCATCAGATAAAGTTGATAAGGGAAAGAGGACCCAATTACCTTTGTGAAAAAAGTGTGGAAAGAGGCACCAAGGGGAATGTCACAAAGGAACTGGGAGATGTTTTAAGTGTGGGGTGATAGGGAGTAAAGTAGCCAGTTGCTTTATAAAAATGGATATTATGATGAATAGAGTTAAGGATCGATCTAATGTACCTTATACTTTTCAATGTCATAAATGTGGAGAAGTTGGACATTATCCAAGGCAATGATCTCTTAGAAGGGATGAGAAGCATGATGAGCATCAACAATCTTCAAGGACAAGGGAACAATTTAAGACTTATGTTGAGACATATCATGATGACTAATGTACATGCAACTTCTTCACAATAATTGTATATTTCATGTTTTATTTTAGTTTGTTCTCTATGTGAATATCCTTAAAGTTTTCTAAGAACATTTAGTCACTACCTAAGATGGTTTTATATCATTAAGGAAAACACCTATTGTTATGTATCACATGTTGATGTTGTGAAGCTATTCTTCTTGAAAAAAATGATTAGGTGGTTAAAAGATTATTATTATTTTGGAAGATGTTCACTATTTTGGGAACCCTATATGATCGAGGTGAATAGATTACTATGGTATTTTCATTGAGGAATAAATTTTGACTTATATATTGAAGAATTGATGAATTTAAAGTGAACTTATAGTAATTTAGGTTACTTATGGAAATGATTAACCTATCTTGGGGAAAATATTTTTAGGTTAGATGCTTTTGTTATAAGATGTTAGGAGTGGTTGATGTTGTTTGGAGATGAATGATAAAATTTATCTTGGAAGACTATGTTATCAAATCCTTCTTATATGTGGGTTTAAATATTAGTTGGGTTTATTTTGAGTAATTTTATGGATAGTTATTTATGGAATGGTCTACGATGAACGTTGGGTAGTACCATGGAACATTGAAGATTTAAAGTAGTTTCCCTTCCTGTGGGGTTCATTATTTTTGAAGATTTTTTTTATCTTACCCTTTCTATTTTTGGGATAAATGTATAAAGATAGATAGTTTTTCTTTTGTGGATTTGATGATTCTCTAGAAGATGATTCTTGTGCTTTGATGAAACCAAGTAGTTTTGAATGCTCTTTGTTTGGATAAAGGATTAGTCTTGGTGGAATCTTATTAAGGGATGAAACTCTACATGAAGGTAAATATTTTGCCTTGTGTTTTTATTCTATGTAGTAAATCAATTCCACAAAATTATTAAAAGGAATGTAAAACAAAAACGTTATAGGATTAAGTTTCCTACTGGTTAATCAAAGACCATTTAACCCATCACAAGTTTGTAATTTTCTGGTGGTTAAGTTCCTCTTAGTCATGTTTTCCATCACTCTCCCTTAGAAAATTACCCTTTGTTTTCTCCTCCATATCCATGTTTTCCTACATGGAATCCTAGTATGGGTTAACTCGGGTGACCTTTGTACTTTCCTTTCTTTATTTTAAAGTAATAGTGTTACTCACTCTTTTTCCAATGTGGGACTTTCAATGAAATTTCCAAGCCCAATTATTTAAAAATTCTGAGGATGGAATTTTTTAATGAGAGAAGAATGTAACGACCCTGAATTTTGAATAAATCTTGTTTCCTAATTTTGTGTGTTATTTTATTTTTATACACAACAAAACTATTTCATTTGATAACATGAGTATAATTAAAATGAGACCGTTGGGTTTTGAATGTTATGTGACCATTGGTCAATATGACCATTTGAAACTAAATGTTGGGACTATTGTCTCAAAATACAAGTGATCTTGGTGAATTAATATATAAAGAAGATTTAATAGCCTCATCCAGTCATCTCATGTCAATCAAAGCCCATCTAACAGAACCTGGGAAGGAGGTATCACCACTGGGCTTTACTCTGGTCCAAACCCAAACCTATATTCATCATGTGAATCTAGAACGGAACTGCCTTAACGAGAAGTTCAAACCAATAGAGATTACTACTCAGGCGATGTTGGCCGAGACGCTCTCAGATTCTCTCACCTTAGCACACCTTACACTTAGGTCATATACTGGGGTTATAAGGGTCTATGTAAGGAGACTGTAACTGCCTTGTGTAATCCTTTCATTTAAATAAAAATTGTGATTTCTCCTTATGATGAATCATGTGAATTTTCAAATGTCCAGATAAATAGTGTATGCATATTTTTGATGAATTCTAGAAAAATGATATTTTAAAATATTTCTGTAAACCTTAAATAATTAATGATGTGTAATGATTTTTAAAAAATGTTCTTTGGAAAATGTGTTCAGTAAGAAATTTGGAGTCTAATAAGATCAACTTATTTTTGATGAATAATAAATTATGAATGGTGATTTTACGCATAGGATTAGTAATGTGACCAATTGGATTAGTAATCTCACATAAAGAAAGTATTAATATAATCTATTCACCTTGATTAAGTAATGTGATTCAATAAAATAGGTAAATAACTATTTCAGAAATTATTAGTCAAGTATTAGTATGTTCTGGTTAATAGTGTTTTTTAATTAAAAATTAAATTAAAATTATTTAGAAAATTATTTTTATAAAATGGACATTATTTTTGAATTCAGAACATCGATATTATGTTAAGGTAATTTTTGGGGATTTTTTCTGAAAAAAATGAATTTTCATTGAGTAGTGTATTTACTTAAAAATTAAATTAAAAATATTTAGAAAAATATTTTTATAAAATGGAGTTCATTTTTGAAATCATAGCATCAATATTTGGTTAAGGTGAAATTTTTGGATTTTTCTGAGAAAATTGAATTTTCAGTGAATAGTGAATTTTCAGTTTAGAGTTTCATGTGTTTAATGAAATCATTAAGGATGGAATAATTATTAAATCATTATGGTCAACTTATGAATAGTATGATAAAGTATGAGGTGTCCCAAGTGGACAATACCATGGGAAAATAACATGGGCAAGCCCATGGGTTTTCCAATACCACCAATGAGGTGTCCCATGGCCACTAATGCCTTGTCCTTTCACATTCCCTATAAATACCAAGACATTATCTAATCCTTTCGACTCCAAAATCATCCAAAACGATGTTATAGTCTCCTTACCTCCAATAGAGTCCTACCAAGGTTCCCCCACGCCCTCAATGTCCCATCCATTGAGTTTCAAGAGTTACGTTTTAAGGTAAGGGATCCTACCTCTCTCTTGCGTTCCAGGTGCTCTCTTTTATGTCATTTCATTTATGATCCATGTTATTATGTTAGAGGATGTTATTTTATATTCATAATACTATCCTTTACATGTTCACATGATGATATACCCTCTATTTATCACATCATTTCATATTGATAATGTTTAAGTGGCGTCGTTAGGCTGCCAGATTTTTAAGGGATTCTTTCACCCTTCTCATTTTCAAGTTCTATTTTCATTTCAAGTATTTCAAGTTCCTTTTATTATGTTGGGGTATGTTATCTATATCTAAAATACTGATCTTTTATTTTCATATTATGATATACCCTATTTTATCTCATTAATTCATTTTTTTGAAGTTTTAAGTGACGTCGTTAGGCTGCCGAATTTTCATAAGAGAAATCTTATTCTAGTCTTCTTTCCTTGTTTTTCATTTCATATGGTATGTTTGTAAAATTTAATTACCATGTTCTTATATCCATTATATTCTGTCCATATACTATTTTATGGATCATTTATGAGTGGGTGACCCATGTCCCCTCTCTTTCCATTGTTTTCTAAAACCCTGTCACATAGAAGTTATGCTGCTGAATTTTCGTCTCAAAATGTCTCTCTCTTTTTCACAAATTCTTTTATTTTATTAAGTGAATAATTAAAGATATTTTTCCTATAAGGGTGTTCACACACACAGATATATATATATCAAAATTTTCTATTTTAAATTCTGTTATTTACATACATGAAAACCCTCTTTCCTTTTTCTGTGGGTTTAAAGTGACATAAAGATCATGTCTTTGAAGAAGTTTTTAAAATGTAATGATTATGAAATGAAACCCATTTCTTTTATGCTATATGGGTTATTCCTGAAATTTTTATGATGATATATGTGGATCACATGATAATAAATACAATTTTAAGGGTGCGCCCTTATAGAGCTCCAATGCATTGGGTAATGATGTAACCACTAGAGATTACAATTTAAATGATATCTTGGTGAATAACCTTGGTAATTTCAAATGACACCTTGGGGATGGACCATGGTGATATGTTCATTATTTTATATGTTAAATTTTGTAGCCACATCTTCATGTTATTAAATACATTATTTTTATTATGATATGCCTCATGATTTCTTTCTCCTTCCTTAATGTTCTTTTTCATGACATTATTGATGTATCTCAAGTTCACATGTTAAATGATTCCCCTTGTTTCCCTTACTGGGCCTTCTGCTCACCCTTTATTTTGATGTATGTCCCCTGGTTATGAGATGCTGTAATGAACATAGGATGAAAAAATTAGGAATCCTTTCAAGTGTTTAAGAAGAATGTTTTATGTTATCATGTATTAAGCTCCTGGTTTCCAAGAAACTAAACCTTAAAGATCCTCGGTTTTGTATAATGTAATAAATGTTTATGTGATAAAAAGTCAGGATGTTATAACATTCCCTTATCCTGAGGTGTAGAAAATATATAAGTCATAGTCTTGAAGGAACTCCATCCACCTCCACTGCCATAAGTTCTGGTCCCGTTAGGAGAATACATACTTGAAGCTCTTGCGATCGGTGAAGACCACGAAGCGCACCCCGATGAGGTAGTGATGCCATAACTTTAGGGATAACACAACCACTTCATGCTCCAGATCAGGGGTGGCACAATTATTCTCATGGGGACGTAACTTCCTAGACCCATAGGAGATCACCCCTTGTCATTGCATCAACACACATCTGAGGCCTTTCCCTGAAGCATCACAGAACACCTCATATGATGCCCCTTCTTCTGGCAACCTCAAAACTAGGGAACTAACCAAAATCTCCTTCAGATAGCTGAAGGCTGCCTCACACTGCTTCTCCCATACAAAATCCAGGCCCTTCTTGGTCAAGGCTATCAAGGGTGATGCAACTCGGGAGAAGTTGGGCACGAACCTCCGGTAGTAACCTTCCTGCCCGAGGAAAGTACGAACCTCCGCCACGTTCTTGGGTGCTGCCCAAGAAACAACCGCCTCAACCTTCGATGGGTTCACTACAATCCCCAACTCGTACATCACGTGCCCATGGAAATGCACTTCTCGTGTCCAGAACTTGCACTTGGAAAACTTCCCATAGAGTTGGTGCTTTCGGAGGACCTCTAAAACTATTCTCAGATGCTCAGTATGATCCTCCTTTGATCTTGAGTAGATCGGGATGTCGTAAATAAACACGACCATGAACTGGTCTAGATATTCCCAGAAAATGGAGTTCATGAGCCCCATGAACACGTTTGGTGCGTTCGTAATGCCGAACGACATGACTAAAAACTCAATGTTCTCTTATCTTCACTTGAAGGCAGTCTTTGAGATGTCTCCCTCCTTCACCCTCACTTGGTGATATCCAGATCGCAGATCGATCTTTGAGAACCAAACTGCTCTAATCAGCTGGTAAAAGAGAATGTCTATCCTCAGGAGAGGGTAGAAATTCTTGACTGTCACCTGATTCAGCCTCTTGTAGTCTATGCACATCCTTAGACAACCATATGCATTCTTTGGAAACAAAACTGGAGAACCCCATGGTGACACATTTGGCCAAAAAACCCATCTTCATCAGATCTCCAATCTGGATCTGCATCTCCCACAACTCAGAAGGTTCCATCTGATAGGGAGCCATCAAAATCAGACGGGCACCTGGTTGCAATTCTATCCCGAACTCAACATCACGTTAAGGGGGAAGAGTTTACAACTATTCAGGGAAGACATCCATAAACTCACTGAATATTCCTGGGACTTCCACCATTTTTTCATCCATTAACTCAACTGATAGCTCATCCAACATGGAGAGGAGGGTTTCCCCTCGCTTTTTACTTCCCAGGATTCTCTGCTCGCTGATGAAAGTCACCCGTCAGCTTCCCAAGTCTGAAAACAAAACCCTTCCTCGGAAGAAGTAAATGGTGACACATACAAAGAACAACTAGTCAATGCCTAGGATGACATTTTATGGATATATATGCAACAATAGAAGATCCATGATAGACTGATATGGCCCTATAATCTGTCTGCATCCTCGAAAAACATGCAATAAGTCGGTATGACCTCTGACTGATGTGCTCAGCACCAGGGGCACTGGAAGTCTCTCAACTTCTAGACCTAGAGCATGGGCTAGACTGGGTGTAACAAAGGAGTGTGAAACTCATTTATAGAACATGTCATATGCAAGGATACTAAACAAGATGATCATACCTCGAACGACCTCTGGCCCTGGTAGAACTACTGCCTCTGTGGCATGCAATTGCCCATGCCCATATCCTCTGCCTCTCAGCTGTCGGCCACCTCCCCGACCATGCCCAGGTCGAGGTCCCTAAGGAGTGCCCCAAGGTCGGATTCCTCCTGCAACATCGACCCTCAATGGAGCAGGAGCACGCTGCCCCTCCAGATGCTGCTGAAAGGGCCTATCCAGGAACTGCTGCTGCAAAGGTGGGTGCTAGACCTGCCCACCCCCACTATATTGTACACTATCTGGGCACTGGTTTCGAAGGTTCCCATGGCTACCATAGACGAAGCACCTTGGTCCTGGGCCTAAAGGGAAAGGGCGAGGACCGGGAGATAGGAACTGGAACTGTTGCGGCCTGCTCCCTGCTGGTCGGAACCTAGAGGGCCCTGATCCTAGAGGCATACTGCTGACGGCCTTCCCCTTTGACGAGACAAACTGGATCCCCTATCTTGACACCCCTCCCAGCGTGTGCATCCTCTCCACCACATCAGCATTCTTCTGCACCTCTCTGTATGTCGGTTGGGTGAAGGGAGTAACAACGTACTGAAGAGAAGGTCAGATTGCCTCCTCTAAATGTCTCGCCCGATAATCCTCATCTGGAAAGTGGTTCAGAGTAAAGAAAAAGAGATCCATGAACTTGATCACCAACTCTCTCACTAACATACTCCCCTGCTGGAGGAAGAGTAGATCCTACCTATTCTCGGCCTTCATCATGGAAGAGTGGAATCCCACCAGGAACTCCTTCTCAAAGTCATCCCATTCAACTTCAGTTTCCCTCATCTCTCCAAGATAATCGTCCACCATGGACGTGCTGCTCCCCGCATCTGGTTGACAGCCAGAGGAACCAGTACACTGTCAGAGCCTGAATCTGGCCAAAATCTATCACTAGTTCCTCGATCCAGCTCTTTTTCTCCATATCCAAGGTGATGCCCTCGTACTTCCTGAGGGTCTACCATTGAAATGATCAAAGCATCTTCTACCACTGATCCTAATACTCCTCTTGGTCGGTCCTCTTTCGATCGGCAAAGTCAACCTCCTGGGCCTCGATCGCTCGCACTACTCGTGGTCGCCTCCCAGGTTCCATAGCTGCAAGATAAACAAGGAATTCATATGACCGAATAGTGTATAATATTGTTCTTAAATTTTCATTGACTTCTTTATTTTTTTTGAATCCCCAAGAAACCCATGAAACATAAAAAGACAAGTCATTATGATGCATGTACCTTTCCTAGGTTCTCTACCATGCAATCAGTGTAGCATCACTTGGACATTAGGTTGGTCCAAAGTCCTTGCATCGGATCACGGGGGGCTATAAAATCCTATTTCCTAGCCAGTATTCCCTGGACTAATTCACGAACCAAGTTCATCCAACACTGTTTCCCTACCACCCCATGCAATCCTTACTATGCCTAACTCCAGACTCCAACCTACCTCTCAACCTTTTCCTCTAATACAATTTTTTCACGACCAGCCTTCACCAAAAGGAGGGAAGGGACAGAAGATTGCCAAGACCTTCCTTCTTTAAGTTGAAGGATAGATATTGACCCCCAAAACCCTACTTCAATAGCTCCCGGAGTGGCGACTAGAACCAAGGGTATAGAATCTCCCATAAAATGGAAGGCATTACCTTTTTTATTTTTATCAGATCGAGAGATAAGATAGAAACCCCAAAAATACCAAAGCTGAAAGAAAAGGTAAATCCAAAAATAACCCATTCCCATATGCTTGTTCAATAGTAAATGATACAAGCCACAAAAACACCAAATGTAAAGTACTAGGAAAATGGAAAACAACAATAGCAATTTTCCCAAGGTCTAAGGTAGTATGGTCCCGCATGATCCCTGAAGTCCTCCTAGAAACCTAAAAATTGTTTTATATAAGTAGGGTGAGAATACAAGTACACTCAATAGGGAAAACCAAAGACTCTAATGCACATGTGGAGAGGCATTCTAATGCCCTGTTCGAAAAGAAAAACCAAAGCACCTAGCAAGGAAAAACTATCCACCCAAGTCTCAGCAAGTCACACTCCCCAAATAACGCAAGGAAAGTAAAGTATAGTATTATCTCATCGATATTTGGGTACCCCGCACCACTTTCCCACTGGTTATTGAAGACATCCTATGCATCGAACCAATCCCTCCATTCTCACCGCAGTCCCACTACCAACCCCCCCCCCCCCACACACACACACCTGGGTCATAACCTCCCCAAGTCCCACTGCGAAACCCCGCCCGCACACACCTGGGCCGTAACCTCACCGCAGTACCACTCCCAAACCCCGCCCGTACACACCTGGGCCAGAATCACCCCGCATAACTACACCAGCAAACATCTGGATCAAAACAACTACTTCCACCCCCAAAGACACCTGGGCCTCATCCCAAAGACACTTGGGAAACAATCTGCCTGCAAACACCTGGTCCAACCACCACAACTACCACACCTGAATATTCTTGGGCTAATAACAGAGTTCAGTCCATCAGAGTCTTCCCGAAGAGTCTTGGACTATTCGGGAAAGGGAGTAGAAAGGAGATAACAACCAGCCACTCATGTGAGTGTTGGGAAAAAAACCCTCCCCATGAAATGGGGTGTTCGAAACTAAGTGATCAACTTGTGTGGGGAGTGAATAAGAAAGATAAGAAATACAATAAATGTTTAGGTAACAGTCCCTCTTCCCAACCTAGGTTCTCCAAAACCTAAGCACAAACACCCTTGTTACTATTAATTCACAAAAGAAGCCACGACACTCACGACCAAGTCACAACTCATTCCCAAACTAATTCCACATTCAATCCATTCTTGTTCTCATGTTCAAGTGATCCCATTAGGGTGAATTCAGCACAAATAGGAAACTAACAGGCATAAACACAAGCCATGAAAAGAGAAAAAACCAAACAACAATTTAAGCATTCACACCCGGTTCTCTTGTAAAGTCACGACAATAGAGGGATAAGTGAGATCCCTCAAAGTATTGGAACCAATGAAAACCTCACAAAAGGGATAACTGAGATCCCTCAAAGTACTGGAAACAATGAAAACACCAAGACACAACCCCATGTCCACAAAACTAGGAACCAATGATTTCTCAACAATAGAGGATCCCACTTGAGTTCATGTCACAGTAGAGCAACCACACAACTTTAGATTCACAACAAACATCTGTACCACCACGGAGAATCCCATCGTCACCCACATCACCCATAGAAAAAATCAAATAGAGCAACATGACTACTACCAAAATAGAGTAGGGAAACATCCATGTTCAACAAATCATTCATTAGGCTATTTTCTTGTTTATTAATTGGGGTGATCACACAGGGATTCTTGATTTTCTGAACATCCATATAACCATCCGAGTTTACGTGATTAACCAAATTCTATGTTACGTCATATAATCTTCACAAAAGACATGGTTCATTATTGTGAAAGGAAAGACAACCAACAACCCTGATTTTCAGTGAGTAGAGGCCCAGACAATTCAAAACACATATCAACCCAAAAGAGTACAGGAGAACATCAATCCCACCCCCCCCCCTTCATTATTTAAGGGTCCGTTCATTATCTTCATTAAGATTGGTTTCGTCAATTCCCACATAGACAAAAGCGTACCCACCATTCATGATACACAGAAAGGAGAGGCGAAGGAAAAAACCCTACTTTATTGATCAAGGATCGACGTTTTTCTCCACGCACATTGGACAGGGGATGCATAGCATGCAGGGGAGGAATTTTGTGGACTCCAAGGGGTGTAGAAAGCTCCAGCAGAGGCCCACCACAAGACACTGGAAGAAGGGACTCCATGCGCACCAGGGGAAGAACAAAGCCGGCCCAAGGAAGAAGAGGAAAAAAATATTCCCATGCCATATATAGATAATATCCCATTGTTACGGGATATGGAAATTTTGAACGCCTAGAATGTCAAATTGCTGTTTCCTACACGGTTCGGCAGTTACACACGATGGCATTAAGTTGTTATTTAATATCCCCCATCGGGGAGGTTTCATGGGATTTTTAGGAATTAATTATGGGCTTTAAATGGCCTTGAAAGGGTAAAAGATATAATTTACGTAAAAAAGATGTTATGGGATGGGGCTGGAAAAAGAAATAGAGGGCTGGGTGAGGACACGGTGCCACCGTCACAGTGTCACCTTTATCGTGCCACCATCATGGTGCCACCGTCTTGGTGCCACAGTCTTTGTGGAACCTTATTTTTGGAAAAGTAATGGCCAGGGGGTTCTGGGCCATTACATTCCCTACCATTATCATTGATATAGTGGTCATTGGTACATCCTAGAAAGAGATAACAGAGCATTTGAAATGCCTCATCTACCTTATTATAGTATGATTTGAGGTCGAGTTGACAGTTTCCTCATGGTCGGAACATTAAAAGGTCAGAAAATTACTATGCTCCACAAGTAGTTGAAACATTTACATGACCCTACCAATGTCACCATTTTGACATCCTTGGTAGTACATTCGGTATCCTCCTATATCGGTATGTCCATATCTACACACTCGTTGGTGGAACTCTAGCACATTTGGTATCCTAATATATCAGTATATCCATATCTACACACGAGGTTGGCATTGTTGAGCTAGCCTCCTATGGTCAGGATGCATCCATAACACTTCAAATGTAACCACAAAGACCACCTATGATACACTCAACACCTAGCTAGGTCGAGAACAGATAGAAACTACTGCATCATCCTTTCAAATTGTTGTACTCTACTATAATATTTTGGTCATACTACATATATTATATTTTCTATATCGGTGGAGTTAGACATTCCCCCCTTTGGATTCGAGTAGTGGCATTTGATTTCGAATCGATATATTGGTTGGAAGTGTTATGACCGACCTAGGGGAATGTGGTAATCGAGGTGATTATTCTCTCTTGATGGGGTTTGAAAAGCAATGGAATTTCCATAAAAATTGGTTGGAGGGCTACTGGCATAGTGTGATAAGTGCATATTCCCTCAAATTCTACCTAGATGGTTTTGTGTTCGATAGAAGAGTTAGTTTCAAGACAGACCAATATAGTCGGTATAATATAGGTAGTGTTCCAAATTGACTACTTTTTTGAACTATTAAAGATGCTTACCTGACTCAAGACTAACAGTGAAACTAAGAATATTTGATTAGAGTACAGATAGATATTCACTATATGTTAAGTAGTTGGAGGAGTGACTCTAAAAACCCAGGGTCAACATTCAACGTAGGGTGAAGTGATACTTCCAAAGAGTGCAATAAACTTCATGAGATATAGTGTGGGAAATGAACTTTCATCTAAGCTGCTCATGCCATCTCATCCACAGTACACATTATCAACTAGTATCCCATTGGAAAAAAGTTGTACTGATGGTGTCGCTCATTCCAAACACAATGACCCCCCAGTCAATCTCGAGCCTTGGGTGAAAGGAAAATGATATCCAATCGAGTTGGCATCTCACAACCTAGCATATCAAATGATATACATTCCATGAAAATGACGTTCAAACCATACATGATCTGTAGGGACCATTGGGTTGGAAGACACAAACCCATGAATGAATCTTGCACATTGTCAGACCACCAATGTGTTTACACCGAAGGGGTGTTCAGCGGACCACTACAGACCCAATATCTGCATTGGTGGCCAGGTCATGCATGGTTTGTGGCCTTGGTGGATATTTGTATCAATTCAATTGGAGTATCATGGGGTTCTTGCAGTCGGGGGCACGGGATGGCTCACATTCCCTATTAGAGTAGAGTCAAGTACTCTATCTATATTGTCCATTAGAGTAGAATATTGCTCGTCAATGGGTTATTAGAAATAGGGTTGGGATTCTGTCATCAAATGGATAATGTTGTTATTGTGGTGGTTTCCAAGGTTGTACGGTGGCATTGAGAAGTTGGGGTTCGGTTCATGGTGGACTTTATATGCTATAATACCTACGTGTTGTCATTGGGACTGATATAGGATGATAACCATGTAAACATCTTACCATGGAGGAAGATTTATGATATCTTGAGGCTAATTACCCTCTTATCTTTAATAGTACTCTTCTCTAATATATTTGGACATATTGGAAGACTGAATCACCAACATAGGCTGAATTACAGAGAAGAACCATAGGTTAATGTACCGAAAGGTCTGTGAAGTCAATGAATTTATGGGGTCAACACCATAGGTTGAAGTACCAAGGGGTCTAGGGATAGGATATCAGATAGAAAGAATTTTCACTAGGCCCATCAAATGTGGTTTTCTGGCTGACTGATTCTATAGGTCTTCTTTTTTATACACTTTTGGAATCCCCCAAAAGGCTTTGGGGCCAAGGCAGGTGAATAGTGGTTCTTGGTGTACAATAATGAATGGGGAACTAATGTAAAAGTCAGAAGAAAAATATAAAGTCCAATGAAACCATAAACTTTAATGACCCACTCGGTACTCGAATGGTGATTCTAGACAACACTGAACTATAGAATCAAATCATGAGGGAGATCATGGCTAAGATGGAATGCTAGTGATATGCTTAAGACATGCATGTTAAATGTTCATTGAAACAATACCTTATTCGTACTAATCATAGGTATGTTCGGAAAAGAAGACTCCCCGTGTCCTCAATAGAATACATGAAGTATCCCAGTGAGTGCCTCGGACAAAGGGAATGAAGGAAGGGACATGACCTAAAACACATTGGTAGAATGGGTGCGTAACGCATTGTCTTGATCACATCTTCCAAATAATTCAGGAGATAGAAAAAAGAAATAATTCAGTGGTCACTATTTGAGGAGAAGGTGTCATATTATTTAGTTGGTCAGTTAATACAGTGTCAATCCATTGATGTGTTTTTGGTCTTGTCGGATGAGTATCCTTACTAGGAATGAGAAGGACTGACATTAGTTTGGGGAGGAAGTAGAGGGGAATCATGGAAAATGGTTTGACAACTGATCCGAACATATATCATGAGTGAAATTATAGGAGAGATAATCTTGTAAATCTTTTTCAATCGACCGGGGTGATAGTGATCATGACAGAACTGGGTTTGATGCCCCATCCAACTCCATGCATGTAGCCACAATATGATGGGGGGGGAGTGTTCTTTAGAATGACTAGGAATCAAGGGAATGTGGGTGGGGGTTGATTGGTGGGATTGTATGTTTCTTGACTTTCTAGCCTATGTTCAACACCAATGCCCTTATATTCACATTAGTAGAGTGGAATGTCTCATTGGGGAAAGGTCAAATCCAGATATTGAATATGGAGTGTCGATAAAGCAAAGTATGATCTATTGGGAAACATGGATGTTGATGGGTTGCGACATCATGGGGAGTGAATGAGATTAGATACCCCATTAATCCTAGTAGTTAAGGATGAGTGTCAACCCTCATGGTGGGGAAAGATAAAGCTTGGAATGCTATGCATGGGAAGTACGGTCAGACCAAAACTCAAAAGAAATGACATGGGACAAATCAAGTGGTGGAGCATGTGGTTTAATTTGATACAACATGGATAAACTTACCCTCTTGAGTAGGAACAATTCCCCCTTGACAGAAACAGATGCAATAGGGTCTATGGGGTACTATCTTCTTCAGACTCATGTTCACACTAGTCCTGCATGGTTGTCGTCTGTGTGTCGTGTGAGATAGAAATGTCTAATATGATAATGAGCTCCATCCTATGTATTATAGTGTTGTTGTTACATGCCACTCATTCCAATGTCTGTATATGACAGTACTTATATATATTGTTCAACATCTAAAATTTATACTTATATGTATTTTCATTTCTATCCACTCTTTCATTTCATTGTGGGTTCACGGTCCTCACCAAGTACACCTTGGAAGGTGTCCACATAGTACACTACTCTAAAAGACTCTTCAGCATTAGTACTCCACTCTAATAGTGTTGGTATGATACATAATCAATTGAGTAGCAGAGGAGTTGTTGGTGTATTTCATATGCCAGAATACCCAACCTACAAGAAATAGTGGAATGACTTGGAATATATGGAATATTAATGGATTTGTGGTTGAGTTGATTTGGAACTTCAGTGGGGGGGAATGAGTCATGGGCTAGCATTCTAATCACTATGGACTTCCACTCAAAGAGATGGATGTGGTTGAATGAAGTCATGTCTACATGGCATGAGGGTTGGGGAAACACACGTGATACTATTAGTGGTCCATGATAATGGGAAGCATGGTTGAATAGCTGAGACAACCCAGTTTTAAGGCAAAGAGGATACCACAATCAATCGTTCAGATTGTTCTCTGTAATCGGGAAGATGAAGTTGGAATCACTATTGATTATAGATCATCATGCAGCTATGAATCTGTTCCTTATACTTATACACACCTCATATCACACCCCTTTGATTGTCGTAGTATGATATATCGATTCACACCTCCATAAAATTTCTTGATTCATAGTTCCATTGTATTGTTATGACTCCCAATGGATAGAGGGTTTTTGGCCCATGTTTGTACATTTTGGTGCTTATGGTCTGGTTCGATTCATGCTATTTCAATGACCATTTTCATGTGGGTTGAATTCATTACTAGGTATCTGTAGGTGAACATGTGGCTGTATTAGGTTGACTATACTACTAAGATGCCACCGATCAGCTCTATATGGGTCATCCTTGCATCCATTAATTGGGGACATTAGTTAAAAAATATTGTCATGGCTTCCTGACCCTCCCTAAAGGGCTGATACTTATATATTATATATAATTGTTTAGAACCTAACGCTATTCAGGTCATATATTTTATAACCTTGTACTTATATATATTGTTTATTCAACTGTGTGAAGCTCGGCATCGTGTCATGGAACCTCTATGATGGAATGAAACATTGCAACCACTCGTACCCTCCCCAAACTGCAACATAAGTATTATGTACCAAGAGCCAATGAAATTCAATGATCGATGCGTTCTGGCCACCTTGAGGCCCTCAAATCCAAAAGGCTATGCAGAAGATTATGAATTAACCATGAAATGAATCTAGCTAGATGGGAAAAGACCATGAATGGGCGTAAGGTATTAGACTATGAAAACGAGACCTGAGGTATTCATGGTTTGGCATGATCAACCTAGCTACCTCAATCCGACATGGAAAACTACATTATTCCTTGTGGTTCAAGTTGAAGGAGATCATTGGGGCCATTATGCACTAAACTGTTTAGGAGAAAAGGATCTGAAGGAAATCACACGGGAAAGAGGCATATGAGGTTCAATCAATGTATTCATCAGGGTTCATGGAAATGGGGTGAAGCGGCCTTCAGATCATCCATCCACTATTCTTCTGAACGCGACTAATTTTTTTCCTTCAGATATTATATTTAAAAATACCTTGTGCCCCATATCAAGACAATGTGAGACATTTTGTCCATTTGTGGCTCAACATTGAGGTATGCCACCACCTATTCCACCATGTAATGCCCTATTATTATTCTATGATACTCGTATATATGGTTATAGAATATAACCTGAGTAGTGATAACTCAATAACAAGGGATAAAATTGCAATGGTCACATGGAAGACAAATGGGTCTTCTAGTGCACCAGGGCATATACTAGAGTTGAGAGGGTCAGGATGGTATTGGGGGATGAAGTGAAAGACTTTATATGTGGAATTTATATGCTATATAACAAAAAGCCAATTCAAGGATGTCAAAATGGTGACGTTGGTAGGGTCATGTAAATGTTTCAACTACTTTTGGTGCTCCGTGATTTGCGGACCTTTTAGTGTTTCGTCCATGAGCCAACTGTCATCTCGACTTCAACTCGTATTATAATGAGAGAGTTGAATAATTTCAAATGCTTCGATCTCTAATTCCAGAATGCGCCAATGACCACCATATAAATGATAATGGGTGGGAATCCCCTTCTCTATTGGCTGCTCTACCAGTCCTTGCTCGAGTACGGTGTTGAACAGGTGTCAAACAAGGAGGTACCAGGACACCAACTCATATTCTCATAAAACTATGTCTACTACATATATTATATTGTGTTCACTGAGGTAGTCTAATAATAATATAGGTAATAGAGATATTATAATAATAATATAGTGGGATCACAATTAGTATACTCATCATGATAGTGGGGTCAGATGGCTTAGGACAACGAAAAAAGTTTGAGAGAGTTGATGGATTTGTTGGTGACCTTTCATGTGGCTCTATCTGACTACTATTGCACCTATGGGACTTTGGGATTGATGGGGTCATACTAGTGGGATGGAGAGCTGTTGGGAGATCCACTCCATTCCAAATCAAAATTCTAGAAGATAAATGGATTCCAACATTGGATCATTGTTCTAAGATTTAATTGGAATTATTCTTAATGAGATGGTGCCACTAATATGTTTGCCTTGGTATTTAGAATATAATGTTGACTTCATCGACAGGATTGAACGTGGTTCAACAAGTGCTAGGTTGTGTGATGTCATATGATCCCTGTATTCTTTTAACAGTGTGTAATCTATTCTATATAGTATTAAATTGGAAGGGGTAATCTAGAAAAATGGATCCACCTACACCATCAATTCCAAAGGGGGAACAAGACATATATGGTTCAAGTACAACAATGAGTGGATGTGGTATTATTTATTAAATTATTGGGGTATTGAGGTTGGTACTTGAATGGATTCACAGACATAACTGAGATCAAGTACCTCATCTTATGTACTCTTCTAATTGTTCAAAGATGGGGGAGCGAACACTAGAAAGGTCTAAATGCCCAAGCACTAGTGATGACCATTGAACTAAATAGCATAATAAAAGTCCTTAATACATATAAGTACAACTATACTACACTGGAACACTCCATGGGAAAAACCCTGGTGGTTGGGTTTGATTGCCAACACCATCCATCCCCAATACCAATACCAACACCAAATGGTCATGTAGGCCATATTACTATTATTTTCTAATTGTGGGATCCATTCTAGAAGGCACAAATTGTGAAACTCGATACGAATCTATCTATGTTTGTGGATATTCGAACACACATTGGACTGGTCAATTAATTTTTTGGATGATGAGATAGCCACTGTCGGAACTGCAACGCCAATGTCTTCAACTCGACAGTATGGGTAATGGTACTTATATATATTGTAGGGCCACTTGAATCAGATCTGTTTTAGACTAGGTACTGATATATATTGAATGTGTACTGCATTTTTTAGAGCACAGATATCCACAAACATAGTCTGCATTTAAATAGAGCCACCACTCACACCGGTTGACCCTTCCCCCATGACTTCTAGTATGCTGGTACATATATATATTGAATTCCAAGGTGCTATATAAGTTTAAGGATGATAAAATAGGTACATGAGAAGTATGGCCTACTTCGAAGACCTCCTGGTCATTCTTAGAAAAATATTTCATAGTGTGCTACAGGATAATATCAAGATTATATGTCAGTATAATCTAATTATGTTCTATAGCAGGATACCTATATTATACTGAGGATACATGAAGTATCCCTCAGTATAATCTATCCATGTAATATTTTATATAGTCTATAGGCATCACTATAGGCACCTTGTTGGGAGACTGTAGTGGTTCCTATAGTGGTCCGACTATATTATACATTCTACTACCTATATTGTATCGAACCGGGTCTCAGGGATCAAACAGGCATTTCAGGCTAAAGAGCGTGCATTTTTGGATCATTCAATTAATCCAATGTCATTGAGAAACTATTCATCAACCAAGAGAACATCCCTCTTCTTATTTGGAATGCTCAATTACATAGATATAGATATACGGTCTAAAAATAATTTCACAAATAGACCAACTCAATATATATAAGTACCAGAGTCAAGTTCCATTGATTCTACAACTTATATTATACTGATTTTTTAAGAGTCTCAGAAAATAAATTAGTGTCATAAGAGATATGGTGATAGTAGAAATTCTGAAAAAAAATGTAGTTGATTAGTCTGGATGATGTATCCTGACCCTATTCGGGTAAGTTATTTTAGAACCTAAACCTTCCTAAAAGTTCATATCATTGATGAACTTTCTGATGATCCTTATGTTTCAAAATGGTAAGACCTTCCCCTTCCTTGTTGACCCCATTTTCACGAGAAAAAATCAAGGAATGGAAATCTTGTTTTGGTATGTCCTTTTCTCTACTCTATGTCAGTATAATATATATAGTAGAGTATTAATATTCAAATTATTTGATAGCTTCTATCTTTCAGTTTATAACATTGGATCTTGAGGTTCTCATGTTTCAATCCAGGAGTGTATTTCACCCTCGCAATAATAGCTATATGGGTCCATTGCATGATGATCTATCCAAAAGGAATCATGTCTATGTGGTTTTCCTCTCTTGCATAATTCCAACCGTAATCCATGTTCTGTATTCGGTGGGATATGATCCTTTTCCATTCCACTAATTTACATGTTATCCCATCTCTTTCTTCGTCTTTGTGTCTGCCACAATATTAATAAGTACCAGTGATTGTAACACCCTAAAGACATGTGATTCATATAAAGATAATTTATCTAATTTAAGATGTCTATTAATCAAATGAAACTTATTTCTTATAAAGTAATAATATGATTCCAAAGGGCGAACCATACAAAATTAATGTATGTCTATTTATTCAAATGAGAACACCGTAGTGATTACAATACACTGAGAGCAAATGGTAAATTAAGCTGACCAAATATATCGATTAAAAACCCTATTAATATTACAGGAAGGCCACTCAAAACAACGAGAACCCCGAGAAGAAGATATGGGTCCTTAGTATCAATCATAACGAACATAAGTATGGCCGAAGTCACCGTAACCACACTATTCACCAAGGGTATTATGTGATCCATATTCTTTAATAAACTTGAGTGTTAGGACACCCTATTTCTTGTTTTTATAGGGCACCAATCCGACCATTACCTCGTCTAACCATCAGAAACTCGATGACTATAATTATAGCTGTTAGTACTATAATGTTTTAACTAAAGAACAATTAAGTAAAACATCACAATATGAAATGAAAAATTATAAGATAAAACCCCAACTAGGATATGATTCATTGAGTTGCATTTATGGTTTGAGGAAAATAATAAGAAATTCAGAAACACTTTGCAAATACATCAATTTTAATGGTAATAGATTCATTTTTTAAAAATGATACAAATTATGTCTAATATCTTCTAATCAAATTATGTTTTTTATTAATCCAAGTATTCTACATTAAATTTATTATGTAGGTTACTAATTCTCAATTTATAATTCTCATGTTAAAAAAAATTTATTTTTATACATATTTGTTTTCTAGAAAACAAAGTCTTATTAGTGTGCACATTTATATAATAATTTTTAATAAAAGCCATGTTTTAATAGAGAAATTCTTATATAGTATTACTACTTTTAAATACTACGTTCTTTTAATTTAGTTTCTATAAAAAATTTCGTCTGCTAGGGCCAACCCTTATTGCCCGGACCAAGGAAGGAAACTCACTCAAGGTGGCTAAGCCTAGCCCTCAGCCCCAGCCTGGGACAGCCCATGTTTGGTCATAGGTCACTTGAGGAGCGCACAGGAGAAAGCATACATAGGTTACTCGGGTGTGCATGTGTGCGTGCAGCGTGGGTGCAAGTCCACGTGAGCAGGGGTAAGCCATGGCCTGCGGGGAGGAGGAGGCCAGTGTGTAAGGACTTTGGTGTGTCTTCTGTGATATTACCAGCATTGCAGGAGGCCGAATCATATATGGGAGGTGAAATCAGCTCGCAGTTTCGATTTGGGAAGCAATTTTTAGGGAGAAACGAGATCCTGGCCGTCGGATCACGTCACACGCAATCTGGGCCGCTGATCATGATCTCGCGTTTGACAACCGTTAGCACCATCATTTTAGTGAGTTTTTATGGTCCATTTGATCTGGAAGGATTTAATCACGGCCGTTCGAAGTATTTAAAGTGTAGAGTTGGTTGTGATCCGCCGATCTCACCACGGATCAATCTGAGCCGTCCATCTATTTTATAAACCCGTGGGTGTACCCTAGCCCTTTGATCAGGGTCGTCCAGATCTGGACCATCCATTTTCATCTGATTTTTCTTCCACCATAGTGTTGTCTTCTTCTCTGTGGCGTGCCCTGAAACAGTAACCATACACCCTTTTTTTAACATTTTTTTCTTCACTACTTTAACCAATTTACCCTCCACAGTCAAGGATTCCATAGAGGTCTCGTTCCCCCGGTATTTTTATAAGTCAAGTGGCCTCATATCCCTTCCTCATGCATTAAGGTAGACATTATAGGTTTAGTTTATAAAAACCACACCTGAGGAATCCAATAGAACCCTCTCGGATCCTTGCACCCAAGACTTCAGTGAATCTCGGCAACTCCTCCTAGTTCCAGCATCTCCCGAGCCATCTTCCTCCTCAAGCGGATTTAAGGGATTAGCTTTGTCTTGCTTTAGGTTCTAAGCTATATAAATATATGTATATACATATATATTCGTGAAGGAAAATCCTATATCCAATCACTTATGTTTTTATAAATATAGATATATATGTAGTACAAATAAGGTTTGTATGAGATTCTGTTTTGCCTTGTTTGTTGATTTAAATATGTATGTATTCATATATGAACATATATGTGGAATATATATACATCATCTTGTGTTTGAGGTTAACATTTGTTTTTATGATTTACAGAATTCTATTTAATAGGGTCGTAAAACACCCTATGCATGGACACCACATGCAAATGTAATTTATGCCTAAAATATATAATCAGCTTACATATATACATATTAGTACATACATTTAGAACTAGTAAACATCATCAAATGGTTTGAGTCTATATTCCTTAAATGTAGTATGCGTAAACATTTACTAAGGTCGAAAATTTTGTTTGGGTGTGTTTAAAATGGATGGTTAATTATAAAAGTAACAGATGAACACTTAGTATATATTTGGACATGTACACATAATTTGATATAGTATAATTTAATGCTAATAAAGGTGATTTAAAAATATTACACAAATTCATGGATGTGAATATAGTTTTGGGTTCAAGTGGTTTTATAATATTAAGAAAAACATTAGTTTTTATATCCCATGTCAAACCCATTTTAGTTAATGAACCTGAGATGATGTTAGCCTTGTTATAAATTTATATGTCAATCCCACTTTATTCATTATTTGATATGCTTCAGTAATTTCCTCAAGTGAAAAGAAGTGTAATAAACCATGAATACCTTTGATAAATTTAAATGGCCACATTTTCAATGTAATCTATTGAATTATGAGTATTTGGATTTAGTGGTTGCATTTACCACTTTATTTACTGTGGCACTAAATGATTCAAGCATGTGTATAGATGACATCTATCTTAGTTTAAATTTGGTCATTTAAAACTATAAATATTCATTTCTATAAAGCATAGATTTTGAAACTTAGGGAATTATCATTTTATGTGGTTACCACATTAATTCATTATTTATGTGTTTTAAATTAAAATCACATGAGCAAATAATGTTAATAATTTATACATGTCGTGGAGAAAAATGTTGATTGAATAGTAACCAGCATACTAAGATTTAGGCCATTTTCAATTCCATTTATTTTTGCATGAATGGGGAATGAATTTTGAATGTGTATTTTAATGCATTTAATGTTTATTTATATGAAAGAGTTGTCGAATTTTTATTCTATATGATAATCAAAAAATTTATTACTCATGTTAATTTATGAAATTATAATTCAATTATTCAAAGTGGAATGGGACACATTGAATAATGTGAAATGGGGAACTAAGCAATATGTGTACTCATAATGATAAGTGATTTAATAAAACAAACTGTTATGTACACATTGATTTATGAAGAATGAGGAATGCATTGGACCTAGCATGTTCTGTAACGACCCAAAGATTCATTAATAGAAATCCCTCTTGATCTAATTAAATGTCTCTTTATGTTTATATAAAATGTCAACTTCTTTGGTTTTATGTCAAGAATTTTGACTGTTTCTAATATTGTCGTTGAACAGTGATCACATGATTATTATAAATATAGGGCTTTAACAAATCCAAATTTACTAAGACAAAGGAAGCGATGGCCTCATCCAGTAGAATTGCCGAATACGAAGCCCATTTATCAGAGGTCAGAAAAGAGGTGGCATCCTTGGGCTTCGCTCTTGACCAAGCCCAAGCGGAGCTTCACCATGTCAAGCTCGAACGGGACAGTCTACGGGAGAAGTGGAAGTTGATAAAAATTACCACTCGAGCGATGTTATCTGAGCCACCCCAAGAGTCTGTCACCATCGCACTCCTTACCCTTAGGTCTTATGCGGCTATTTTAAGGGGTTATGTAACTAATCGATAGTACTATGTTCATGTACATTATTTTTGTATATAATAATGAATATAATGTCTTGTCATTATTGATACATTGTAAATAGTTTTTAAAGTACAAATAGTGTTTTTAGTAATTATTTAATTAAGAAATATATTTTATTAAATTAATGATTTTTTTTGGAATTAAATAATTTTTTTATAAAATATTATTTTTATTTAATTATTTTTTATTAAATATAAATGATCTCATAATTTTATTAATGCAATTATAATTTTTATTAAGGTTTGAAATCCATTTTTGTCAAAACCCGTGAATTTTTTATAAATATTGGTTTTTATTTTAAAAGTGAAAATTAACATATTTAGAGAATTATTTAGATAAAATAAATTTTATTTCTGGAATCTGGATGTCGAAATTATCCAATGGTGAATTTTTCATAATTTTCTAAGACAGTCAAATTTTTGGGTATAAATTAAATACCGTTTAAATATATAATGTGTTTTATGACATCATAATGACCCAATAGTGATGTAATAAAATACTATAATATTTATGTTCTACCAATATATGTTTTACAATTAAAATAATGTGATTTTTGGTTTGTTTGACTTACTTTTCAAAGCATTAATGGACCCCTCAAGACTTATTAAACACCTTGTATTTTTAAATTGTTTTCCATGGGAGTGTGACTCACCTCCACATATGCAACCCTATTATTTTAAGAAGTTCGGACTTTGGCCTTATAAAATATTTTCTTAATCTATCCTTTACCAAAAAAAATTGGCAAAAACAATGGGATGGTTTGTGGTTTGGATTAATTTAATGTAAGGGGACCCAAACCTAAATAATAAATAATTCCCTCACCTTTCTTATATAAACCCACCCAAGATCCCACATCCTCTTCACTCAAAGCCCTTAGAGTTCGTCCAACCTCTGACCTACTCTCTCTAGAATCCTCCCAAGGTGTCCCAATATCCCAAGAAGCCTCTCAAAAGCCTCTCTCTATCCTTTGGAAGCACACATCCAAATAAGGGGTTTTTCTTCCTTTGTCATTTTGTCCAATTTTCATTAAGTTGTTTTTCCCTATTAATTTCAATTATGAATATTGGGGTATGGTTTCTCACCTCCCTCAGACTTCCCTTTTTATGTTTTAATGATCATTTACCCCTTTCTCTCTCATTAAATACCTCCCATGTACACCCGTTATTATGCCGAAATTCTGAAAGGAACTTCTCCCTCCTCATTTACATTCAAAAAATACATTTGTATCATGAACCTAAATTCCATTAAAATTGGTGGGACATGTATCTATATGACCTCCTTACAGTACATTACATGTAAATATGATTAGGAACCCCTTTCTCTCTCATCATCCTTTTTTTATAAATTCTTACGTCACACCGTTACTCTTCTAAAATCGCACCGATTTTCTAAGCCAATGCCATTGTGTAGTGAATCCCATGCCCATTTCTCCATCAAGGGTATTCAACTTTATGCACATTTAAAAATTGATTATAAAGATTCATGTATGAATTCCACATTCATTTATCCTGGAATAAATCATTATTTTTAATGAATCCATGTTTTCTGATCCATGTGGCACACTGATGCATGAAATGAAATGTCTAAGAAGGGTGTGCCCTTATAGCGCTCCAATGCATTGGGTAAAGTATAGTATCATGATACGTCATGTGCAATGAGTGTTGACTCATACTAATTCAAGTGAAAAGAGGTTTTACTCGTGATTCATGTGCAATGAGGATTTACTCATGCTCCATGTGCAATGAGCCTTGGCTCCTGCTAATTCCATGTTAAGTGTTGTTTCCACATTTCCATGTTATGATTATCATGCTTTATCATGCCTTTATGTTCATGTTTCCCATGTTCTCTATTGATATGCCTAATTTCTAACATGTATTGTACTCCTCATGTTATTCTATTTGTATTCACTTACTGGGCTTTATAGCTCACCCTTTTCTTATGCATGTCCTCAGGTTATCCCATGCAATGCTAAGTATGAGGGAATGTATTGGTCACGTAAAGGAAGTTTTCAATAACGATTTTTTATTTCATGTTTTACGTTTTTATTTAATGATCCTAAGCCCCAAAGACACTAAACCTCTCAATCTTCTTTGATGTATAAAGTGAAATTTTATGTAATGAATCATGTTTATGTTTGTAATAAAAGCATGGTTGGCATAGTTGGTATCAGAGGATAGGTTTAGTTATTTTTGGGATTAGGATTAGAAAACCCTAGTAAAGCCTTAGAGACAAGACTATGTATAATAAAAACATCCCTAAGTTATGGTGAGCATTTAGTAAGTGGGTTATCAAGAAAATACATCAATCTCTGGATACGAGCAGGTAGAGGCGGCTCTGGCACAGATGTATCCTAGGGGTAAAATCGTAAAACACCGCTTTGAGATAGACTCGAACGGGAAATGGTGCATGACAAAGGGCCTTGCTGCACTCATGGTTACGACACTCCCGGGGGATATGTTTTTATAAATTCACAAGCTTAGTATGAACCCTTATTAAAGGAATAAAAAAATGACCCTAAGAATATATGTTAGAAAGTAGATCATGAAAAGCCTAGATTGAAACCTATAGACTCGTGAGTTAAGGAAATAAAAGTTTATTTATAAGTCATCAACTTTTATCTTTGGATTACCCTTAATGTGTTACCCCCTAACTTTCATTTTATTCCAGCCAATGGCCAGCAATAAGAGGACTCGGGCTAACAACTGTTGCGATGATCAGGGTGATGACTGTACTAATGAGATGCCCAATCTAATGGGAGTAGGAATTGCGAACTTTGTAATGCTTATCTCTTAGATAACTCATGTTTTGAAATGAAACACGGGTCAAGAGGAACTTTCAACCTCCCTAAGAAAGAACAAGTCGCTATTGAGACCTTCATGAGACAAAGGCCTCATACTTTTAGTGGATCACCCGATCCCATGATCGCTGAACAATGGATCTACTCCATTGAAAGGATCTTCTCCATCCTTCAATGTTCTGAACAAGATAAGGTTCTCCTAGAGGCTTATTGTATGGATGGTGAAGCTAATAAATGGTGGATGTTGATCAAAAATATGAAGCCTGAGGTGGAGATTGAGGTGTTGGAATGGAAGGATTTCCGGAAGATGTTTTTCGATAAATATTTTCAGCGCACCCTCCGGCTTTAAGATGGAAAGGGACTTACTTTAACTCAAGAAAAAAATATGAAGAATATGTTGAAGCGTATGAGGAAAACTTCACAAGTATTGCACAATACGCTTTCGGATTTGTCGTTACCCTAGAATGAAAAGTTGACTACTTCTTTGGTGGGTTGAAGCCTAGCCTACGAAAAGCATTAGCAATCTGTGACATCGACAGCTATGAGGAAATTGTTCGATGTGCCCTCAAGGTCTAAATGAAGATCAGAGAATCATAGGGGTATCATGGGGATATGAAGCATATGGTAGACATCAATGCTTGTGGTCCGATGGATAAATCCAAAAGTGCTAAGAAGATCCATCACCCCACTTGCCAAAAGTACGGAAAGAAGCACCATAGAAATTGCCTTAAGGGGACGAGGAAATGCTTCAAGTATGGAAGAGAAGAGATCCTAGCTGTTTTCTGTCGGCAAGAAAGACCCGTGGCTGTGACAGAGGAGAGGAACGCTCCGTTCGAACCTCAACACGTTGTTCAATGCTACAAATGCAATGAACCAGGGCATTTTGAAAATTAATACCCTAATCCAAGGGTTTTCATAGGCAACCAACAACCTCCAAGGCAGTAAGAAAGATATTTTTCCATCACTTCTATCGAAGTGAACCCCAACAACGAAGTGGTGACAGGTACGCTAGTTATTCCTTCAAGAATAGTGAATGTACTTTTTGATTCAGGTTCTACGCATTATTTTATATCTTGAATGTTTAGTAGAACAATCCCAGCACCACCACAAATCATGGAAGTGAAGATGTCGGTGAGTACGGAAAATGGGGAAATCATTGCATACCATGAATATAAGTCCTCCCATGTTATAATCCGTGGATTTAATTTCCCGGCTAACCTTGTCATACTCCCACTAGTGGAATTTGATTCAATTCATGTAATGGATTGGCTTTCCTTATATATATCCAACATAAATTGTCAGGAGAGGGAAATCAGAATCCATATGGAGAATCGACCCCCGATTCTTTACAAGTGTAAGGAGGAAGATGAATCTTCTTTAGCTCCATCATTTCATGAATGGATATTACTTCCCTATGAGAACGTGTATCTGGCTCAGATGATTGAGTCCAAGGAAGAAACCATCCTTGAAGAAATGCCTATTTTGAGAGAATTCTCTAAAGTGTTTTCAGAGAAACTGCATGGTCTTCCTCCTAGAAGAGATATTGAATTCTCAATTGAAATTATACCCGGGGAATTACCCATATCCAAGACTCCATACAAATTAGCTATTGTAGAGATTGAAGAGCTGAAAAAAAAAACTACAGGAGAATCTGGATAAAGGGTTTATATTCCCAAGTGCTTCACCATGGGGTGTACTAGTCCTCTTCTTCAAGAAGGATGGGTCAATGAGGTTTTTCATCGATTATCGTGAACTTAACAAAATAACGATAAAGAACAAGTATCATCTCCCAAGAATTGATGACTTGTTCGATTAGTAACGTGGGGCACAATACTTCTCCAAGGTGGACTTGCGGTCAGGATATTATCAAGTAAGGGTGAAGAACGAAGATATCCACAAGACTACTTTTCGCACAAGATACGGGCACTATGAATTCATAATAATGCCTTTCAGACTCACTAATGCTCCATAAATCTTCATGGACATAATTAATAGAGTCTTTAAGATTACCTAGACAAATTTGTGGTAGTCTTTATAGATTATATTCTAATATACTCAAAAACCATGGAGGATCATGAGGAGCATTTACGAACTGTACTAGAGACTTTCCGCATGGAGAAGCTCTTTGAAAATTACAGCAAGTGTGTGTTTTGGTTGAAGGATGTCTCATTATTGGGACATGTAATCACAAGAAATGGGATATCTGTGGATCCCTCCAAAACAGATGCAGTTGAGGGATGGTTGAGGCCAACATCGGTAACAGATATCTGTAGCTTCTTGGGGTTAGCTGGATATTATCGACGATTTGTGAGAAATCTCTCTCGATTGTCCAACCATATTACCAAGATAACTCAAAATGGAGTAATGTTTTCTTAGAGTGATGAATACAAAGAAAACTTCAATAAGATGAAAAGGAGTCTTATCACTATGCTTGTACTCACTTTACCCACAAGTGGGGAACTTTTTGTGGTATTCAGTGATGCTTCAAAGAAGGGATTAGGTTGTGTGTTGATGAAGAAGGATAAAGTGATATCCTATGCCTTAAGGAAGATGAAAATCCATGAGTGAAACTATCCAATGCATGATCTGGAGTTAGCGGTGGTGATATTTTCCTTGAAAATCTGGTGGCATTATCTCTATGGGGAGAAATGTGAGATATATACTTCCCCCAAGAGTCTTAAATATATATTCATATGGAATGAGCTTAATATGCACCAGAGAATATGGATAGAGCTCATCAAGGATTATGATTGTTCAATCCATTACCACCCTGGGAAAGAGAACTAGGTGGCAGATGCCCTAAGTAGAAAGGATCCAGCGATTCTATCAATTATGAGAATTGAGAAGGATCCAATATTCTTAGACTTGATGAAGATGGACATGGGAATCATAGATAAGTGAACATAATAAATCCTTTCACATATTATTGCTCAACCGTCTCTTTTGGAAAGGATAAAGGATGATCCAAAGGATGATGTGGGAATTCAAGAAAAAGTGGAAGCTATCAAAAAAGGGAAATCCTCGGAGTTTAATGTTAATGAAGAAGGAATTGTGTGGTTTGTTAAAAGAATATGTCTTCCATCATGTCTGGAGCTAAAGAAGGAACTTTTGGATGAGGTAAATAGTTAAAATATCTCTATTCACCCAGGGAGCAAAAATATGTATTGATATCTCCGAGAAAACTTTTGGTGGGATAATATGAAAAAGGATATCACTGAATATACATCAAAGTGCCTGGTATTCCAGCAAGTGAAGGAAGAGAGGCAAATGTCTAAGGTGATGATGCAACCATTGCCCATACTAGAATGGAAATGGGATAAAATCACCATGGACTTTGTCACCAGACATTTGAGGACATCCATATGAAACAATGCAATCTGGGTTGTTGTGGATCGTCTTACAATGACTGCACACTTCATTGTTATTCGGGAGAATTTCTCATTGGATCAACTGGCACAGATATATATCAGTGAAGTGGTAAGGTTTCATTGAGTACCACTATCTATTGATTCTGACTGAAATCCAAGATTCACCTCTATGTTTTGGATGAGTCTTCAACATGCTCTGAATACTGAACTGAACTTCAGTACGACTTATCATCCTCAAACTGAATGCCAATCCGAGCAGACTATCCAAACACTTGAGGATATGTTCAGAGCATGCTCAATGGACTTTAAAGTTGTATGGGATCAACATATTTCTCTGGTTGAGTTCTCTTATAATAACAGTTTCCACTCGAGTATCCAAATGGCACCATATGAAGCCCTGTATGGGAAAAGGTGCAGAACACCGACATGATGGGATGAGGTCAGTGAACGTAAGCTGCTTGGACCAAAAATGGTCGAGGAAATTGTGGAGAAGGTGAAAACCATTCTACAACATATCAAGGAATCCCAGAGTCGACAGAAGAGTTATGCAGATAATCATCGACAATACCTTGAGTTTAAAGTTGGAGACACAGTTTTTCTATGCATATCTCTGTGGAAGAATGTCATGAGGTTTGGAAAGAAAGGGATGTTAAGTCTGAGGTACATCGGCCCCTTTGAAATTCCTGATCGTGTCGGGGATGTGGCCTATCAACTAGCACTTCCACCTACCATGGCCAAAGTACATGATGTCTTTCATGTATCTCTCTTAAGTAAGTACATACCGGACCCTTCACATGTACTCTCTTCTGAGGTGGTATAGTTGGAGGATGATCTTTCTTATGAGGAGCAACCAGTGAAGATCACAGATCATAGAGAAAATGTTCTACGAAATAAGGCAATGTCCCTCGTCAAGGTGTTGTGGAGAAACCAAAAGATTAATGAAGCAAATTGGGAATCGGTGGAAATGATGAAGCTGAGTTACCCACATCTATTTTACTGTGGGAAAAGGAAAATTTCGAAGGCAAAATTTTTTAAGGGGGGAATATTATAACGACCCAAAGATTCATTAATGGAAATAACTCTTGATCTAATTAAATGTCTCGATATGTTTATATAAAATTTCCACTTCTTTGGTTTTCTGTTATGAATTTTGACCATTGCTAATATAGTCTTTGAACAGTGATCACATGATTTGTATAAATATAGGGCTTTAACAAATCCAAATTTTCTCATACAAAGGAAGTGATGGCCTCATCCAGTAGAATTTCCCCATATGAAGCCCATTTATCGGAGCTCGGAAAAGAGGTGGCATCGTTGGGCATCTCTCTGGACCAAGAACAAGCTGAGCTTCACCATGTCAAGATTGAACGGGACCATCTACGGGAGAAGTGGATGGTGATAGAAATTACCACTCGAGCGATGTTATCCGAGCCACTCCAAGAGTTTGTCACCATCGCAAACCTTACCCTTAGGTCTTATGCAACTGTTTTAAGGGGTTATGTAACTAATCTATATTACTAAGTTCATGTATATTATTGTCTTATATAATAATGAATATAATTTCTTGTCATTATTGATACATTGTAAATATTTTTTAAAGTACAAATAGTGTTTTTAGTTATTATTTAATTAAGAAATATATTTTATTAAATTATTGGATTTTTTTGAATTAAATAATATTTTAATAAAATATTAATATTATTAAATTAATTTTTATTAAATATATGTGATCTTACTATTTTATGAATGCAATTATAATTTTTATTAAGGTTTGAAAGCCATTTTTGTCAAAACCTATGAATTTTTGATAAATTCCGGTTTTTAAATTAAAAGTGAAAATTAACATATTTTGAAAATTATTTATATAAAATAAATTTTAATTCTTGAATCCGGATGTCGAAATTATCCAAGGGTGAATTTTTCATATTTTTCTGAGATAGTCAAAGTTTTGGGTGAAAATTAAATACCGTTTAAATATATAATGTGATTTATAACATCATAATGACACAATATTGATGTAATAAAATACTATAATCTCTATGTTCTGACAATATATGTTTTTAAATTAAAATAATGTGATTTTGGGTTTTTTTGACTTACTTTTCAAAGCATTAGTGGACCCCTCAAGACTTATTAAGCACCTTGTCTTTTTAAATTGTTTTCCATGGGAGTGTGACTCACCTCCACATAAACAACCCTATTATTTTAAGAAGTTCGGACTTTGGCCTTATAAAATATTGTTTTCCTCTTTAATTTTCCAAAAACCATGGGAAAAAACCAAGGGATGGTTTGTGGTTTGGATTAATTTAATGTAAGGGGACCCAAACCTAAATAATAAAGAATTCCCTCACTTTTCCTATATAAACCCACCCAAGCTCCCACTTCCTGCTCACTCAAAGCCTTTGGAGTTCGTCTAACTTCTTCCCTACTCTCTATATAATCCTCACAAGGTGCCCCAAGATCCCATGAAGCCTCTCCCAATCCTCTCTCTAGCCTTTGGAAGCACACTTCCAGGTAAGGGTTTTTTCTCCCTTTCTCATTTTTGATCAATTTTCATTAAGTTGTTTTTCCCTTTTAATTTCAATTATGAATATTGGTGTATGGTTTCTCACCTCCCTCATACATCCCTCTTTATGTTTTAATGATGGGAGACCCCTTTCTCTCTCATTAAATGCCTCCCATGTACACCTGTTACTATGCTGAAATTCCGAAAGGAACTTCTCCCTCCTCATTTACATTCAAGAAATACTTTTGTATCATGAACCCAAATTCCATTAAAATTGTTGGGACATGTATCTATATTAACACCTTACTTTCTATTACATGTAAATATGATGAGTATCCCCTTTCTCTCTCATCAACCTTTTTTATTAATTCTTACGTCACGCCGTTACACTACCAAAATGGCACCGATTTTCTAAGCCAATGCCATTTTGTAGTGAATACCATACCCATTTCTCTATCATAGGTATTCACCTTTATGCACATTTACTTATTAATTATAATGTTTCATTTATGAATTCCACATTATTTTATCATGGAATAAATGATTATGTTTAATTAATCCTTTTTTATGATCCATGTGGCACACTTATGCATGAAATGAAATGTTTAAGAAGGGTGTGCCCTTATAGCATTCCAATGCATTGGGTAAAGTATAGTATCATGATACATCATGTGCAATGAGTGTTCAATCATGCTAATTCTAGTGAAAATAGGGTTTACTCGTGCTTCATGTTGAATGAGGATTTATTCATGCTCCATGTGCAATGAGCCTTGGCTCATGATAATTCCATGTTAAGTGTTATTGCCACATTTCCATGTTATGATTATCATGGTTTATCATGCCTTTATGTTCAAGTTTCTCTTGTGCTCTATTGATATGCCTAATGTCTAACATGTATTGTACTCCTCATGTTATTCCATGTGTATTCACTTACTGGGATTTATAGCTCACGCTTTTCTTATGCATGTCCTCAGGTTATCTCATGAAATGCTAAGTACGAGGGAATGTAGTGGTCATGTTAAGGGATTTTTCAATAAAGATTTTGTATTTCATGTTTTAAGTTTTTATGTAATGATCATATTCCCCAAAGACACTAAACCTCTTGATCTTCTTTGTTGTATCAAGTGAAGTTTTATGTAATGAATCATGTTTATGTTTTTAATAAAAGCAGGGTTATCATATGTTTTGAGTTGGGGTCCGGTTACAAAAGACCCCTTGGGTAGGTGTCCGGTTACTAGAGGCACTCCGGGTTGGAGTCCAATTACAGTGGCTCTCCGAGTTGGGTTCTGGTTACATTAATCCCCCTAGGTCTTTGCACGAATCCTTAACATGGTCATGTGTATGAACTTCCCTGATTTTGACTATGTAAATTAGTTAACCAGAAAAATATTCGACTAGTAGAATGTCTGGTTAAAGAGATATGGATTTTGGTCATGGCCATAATCATTAGATGTCTTGGACAAGGCCTTGACAATAAGTTTTATAATGTTCGTCATTATAATCCCTAACTATGTGTATGTTAATTAAGAGCCATTACACATGGATACCAGAAATGTAAAAGGTTATGGAATGACATATGTACAACCCTCAATGATTTTAGTATTTGATATATGAAAATGAAGGGATAACCCTTATGCACAACTCTTATTATTAATTACATTTAGAGGGTTAATTTGTGCTTAAATATTCTCATGATATACATGTTTATAATTTCTTTTATTCAGAATCCCTATGTTCGAATCATTTGTCATGGTTATTTTGGTAGAATGTTTCTAATTAAACACTTTTATTATGCCATGTCACATGTGTTACAACTTTTATCTAAGAAGATTGTTTTATGGATGGTTTAAAGAATGTTTTCAAAGTTATATTGGTTTATTTTAAAACCCCTTACCAGGCATTCGAATGCTCACCCTGCGTTTTAAATGAATATTTTTTAGGTATCATTCATGCCTTCAATGAAGTTTCAGAATGCTGCTGGTTGTCCCAGAACCTGAACCTCATGACCCACTATAGCATGGGACACGATGTGATATTTAAAATAAATGTAATGCAATAATTTTAGTACATCTTGTCTCATGGGAACCGTCTCCAGGCACTCAGGGGACTAGTCTTCACAGTTGGTATCATAGGATAGGTTCAGAAAATTATAGAAAAACTAGGTAATAGAAATATATAGCTATGACTGACCCTTACTAAGTGATTTTATTATAATTTTCAGATGGCAGACGAAAATGTGCCTACAAATCTACTATAACTCTTCGTTGAGGCCCAAGCGACCATTGTGTATTTAGTTACCCGAGAAAAGTTTCTTACATATTCCCACATCCTCATGACATGCAAACACCTATATGATGTGTCAAACTCACCTCGGGTGCTTCTGCTACACCAGGGGTTATGATTGGATTACCTTCTTTTGATGATGACATAATTCCCTCTTATGTACGTCGGGGAAGGTACCATGAGGGACTTTTCCGAATGTTAACTACAGGAGAGTATTTTGGCTTTATGGCCCTTGAAACTTTTCAATAAGCTTCTACTACCAGTGACCTCTGAGCGGCCTATCATTGTCAAATCCTGAACTACGGCTGCATGGGCCAATTGTTGAGCTTCAGAATTTTAGAAGATGAGTCCAACCGACTGTCTTGCAGGAAAAAAGTGTATTTTGACATCTCCCAACATCATACCCCTCATGCTACACTCAAGAGACGTCACAGGTGTTCCCATGAGTTTAACCCTGAATGATAAGACTGTTTCTACTTTGAGGAGATATGGTGTTTTTCTTTTCTATGTTGAATTTGTATAGTAGATCATTTGGGGGACTAATGCACTGATGTTTTGAAATAAACATATATTTTATTGAAATATCACCATTCCCATTTCTGTATTTATTTTATCTGAACTTTCAAAGTGAATTGTTACAAATTTGTTTTCAGATGGCTAGACGAACAAATATCTCCTCCCTACCCGATGAGATATTGGAGGATATCTTAATCAGAACATTCAATGTGGACTATCCTTATTTCCTCAACTTGAGAGGACCATGTCCATGCATGTTTTTCTTTCTAACATCCCTGAGGTCCTTCATTCCTATCAAGTTAATGACCAAGTCTTCCACATCATTGTCATTACCCATCTACACAGTTATAGGAAAAGGGGGAGATACATCCAGGGACTTTTTTTGGTGTTTCACCCTGGCATAGAATTTTTCTCCCAGAGCATGTTTCCTAGCGGCTGCCCAAGATGGGAACCTCAGATAATCCTTTTTGTTCTAGATCCTAAACCTAATTTTGTTTAACTGCATCGTTCAAATTGAATATCTCGAGCGAGATGTAGTCTGGAGGAGCATAAGAGAATATTTCCATTCAGACATCTCCGAACATATTACTGCTCGAGCCTCCCGGTGGAACCCTGAGTGTAGAATGGATTATCCAGAGTTCAAAACGTACTGCTCGAGGTTTATCTAGGATAGAGAAGCAGATGAACTAAATACCAACCTGGGTATTCCGTTGAACGATCCGAATCTCACGTTTTGGTGATGACAACTGTCTAGGAATTTCTTTTCCAGTTTATGAATAAAATTACGAGGATTCAATTATTTGTAAGGGGAATAATATAACTCCCCAAAGACGTGTGCTTCATATAATGGTAATTTATATAATTTATGATGGAAATTAATCAAATGAGAATTATTTCTTATAAAGTAATAATATGATACCAAAGAGAAAAACACATAAAATGAACACAAGTCTATTTATTCAAATGAGAACAACATAGTGATTATAATACACTGAGATCAAACGGTAAATTAAGCTAACCAAATATACTAATTAAAACCCCTATTATGATAAAAATAAGGACACTCAAAACAACGAGAACACCGAGAAGATGATATGAGTCCTTAGTATCCATCATAACAAACATAAGTATGGCCGAAGTCACCGCAACCACACTAAGAACCGAGGGTATGATGTGAACCGTCATCATTAATCAAATTGAGTGTTAGGACACCCTATGTCTTGGTTTTATAGGGAACCAATCCTACCGTTACCTCTTGTAACCATTGTAAACTCAACGAGTATAATTATAGCCATTCGTCCTATAATGTTTTATCTAAAGAACAATTAAGTACAACTTCACAATATGAATTGACAAATTATACGATAAAACCCCAACTATGATATGATGCTTTGCGTTTAAGGTTTGAGGAAAATAATAAGAAATTCAGAAAAACATTGCAAATACTTCAATTTTAATGTGAATAATTTCATTTCATAAACAATGTTACAAATTAGGTTTAATATCTTCTAATCAAATTATGTTTTTGATTAAACCCAGTATTATATATAAGTGTTATCATATCGGTTACTAAATCTCAATTTATAATTCTCATGTAAAAAATAATAATATAATGTTTATACACATTTGTTTTCTATAAAACAGAGTCTATATAGTGCAAAAATTTACCTACTAATGCTTAAAAAAATCCATGTTTTAAAATAAATATTCCAATAGAGTATTACTACCTATAAAACCTTCTTTATTTTAAGTTAGTTTCTAAAAAAATTTGGGTTCTCTAGGTCCATCACTTATTGGTCAGACCAAGGGAGGTAGCTCACTCAAGGTGGCTGAGCCTAGAACTCAGTCCAAGCCTAGGCCAGCCTGAGTTCGGGAATAGGTCACTCGAGGAGCGCACAAGAGAAAGAATACACAGGTCACTCAGGTGCGCATGTGTGCACGCATCGTGGGCACAAGGCCGCGTGAGACGGGGTTGTCCGTGGCCTGTGGGGAGGTGGAGGCTCGTTTGTAAGGCCTCCTGTGTGTGTTCTATGTTATTACCAGCATTGGGGGAGGGAGAAGCATATATGGGAGGCGAAATCGGCTCGTGATTTCGATGTGGAAAGTGTTTTTTTGGGCGAACCAAGATCATGGCCGTCGAATCGTGTCAAGTGCAATCTGGGCCACTAATCATGATTCCACATTTGACATTCAACAATTGCGGCATTTCAACGAGTTTTTATGGTCTGTTCGATCTAGCGCAATTTAATCACGACCGTTCGAAGTATTAAAAGTGCTGCATTTATCATGAGACATCGATCTCTCCTCAGATCAATCTGATCCATCCATCTATTTTATATACCCAAGTTCGTACCCCAGCCCTTAGATTAACATCGTCCCAATCTAGAATATCCATTTTATTCTGATTTTTCTTCCACTACGGTGTTGTCTTCTTCTCCGCGGAGTGCCCTAAAACAGTAACCATACACCCTGTTTTGTTTACCTTTTTTCTCTTCACTCTTTTACCCACCAGACCCTCCACACTCACAGTTTCCAAAGAGGCCTCTTTCCTCCGGTATTATTATAAGGAAAGTGGCATCTGATTCCTTCCTCATGCATTAATATAGACATTATAGGTTTAGTTTATAAAAACCACACCCAAGGCATCCGACAGAACACTCTCAGCTCCTTGCACCCATTACTTTTGCATATCTCATTGACTCCTCCTAGTTCCAGCATATCCCATGCCCTATTCGTCCTCAATCAGATGTAAGGGTTTATCTTTGTCTTTCTTTCGGTTCTAATCTACATAAAGATATGTATATACATATATATTCGCGAAGGAAAAATCTTATATCCAAACACTTATGTTTATATAAATAAATATATATATATAGTATAAATAAGGTTTTTAGGGGATTATGGTTGGTTTTGTTTGTTGGTTTAATGATGTGTGTATTCATATATGAATATATATGTAGAATAAATATACATCATCTTTGGTTTGAGGTTAACCTTTGATTTTAAGATTTGTAGAATCTTGTTTAATAGGGTAGAAAAACATCCTATGCATGGACACCAAATTTAAATGTAATTTATGCCTAAAATATATAATCTGCTAACATATATACATATTAAAACATAATTGTAGAACCAGTAAAAAACATCACACAGTTTGAGTCTATATTCCACAAAAGTTGTATTTGTAAACATTTACTAATGACCAAAATTATGTTTGGGTGTGTTTAGAATGGATGGTTAATTATAAAAGTAACAAATGAACACTTAGTATATATTTGGACATGTACACGTAATTCTATATAGTACGATTTTATGCTAATAATGATTATTTACAGCTGTTACATAAATTCATGGATGTTAATATAGTTTTGGGTTCAAGTGGTTTTATAATATTAAGAAAAACATTTGTTTTTATGTGCCCTATCAATACCATTTTAGTTAATGAACCTAGGATGATGTTAGCCTTGTTATAAATTTATATGTCAATACCTCTTTATGCATTATTTGATATGCTTCTATAATTTCCTCATGCGCAAAAACGTCTAACAAACCATGAATAACTTCGATAAACTGAAACATCTATATTTTCAATGTAATCTATTGAATTATGAGTATTTGGATTTAGTGGTTTCATTTACCACTTTATTTATAGTGGCACTCAATGATTCAATCATGTGTATAGATGACATCTATCTTAGTTTAAATTTGGTCATTTCAAACTATAAATATTCATTTCTATAAATAAGGGATTTTGAAACTTAGGGATTTATCATTTTATGTGGTAACCCCATCCATTCATTATTTATGTGTTTTAAATTAAAATCACATGCGCAAAAAATGATACTAATTTATACATGTCACGGAGAAAAATGTTGATTGAATAGTAACCAGCATATTTTTATTTAGGCCATTTACAATTCCTTTTATATGTGCATGAATGGGGCATGAAAGATGAATGTGTAATTTAATGCATTAAATGTTTATTTCTATGGAAGAGTTGTAGAATTGTTATTTCATATGATAATCAAAAAATTTATTATTCATGTTAATTTATGAAATAAGAATTCTATTTTTCAAAGTGGAATTGGACACTTTGAATAATGTAAAATGATTAACTAGTAATATGTGTACTCGTAATGATATGTTATTTAATAAATCATAGTGGTACGTACACATTGATTTATGAAGAATGAGGAATGCATTTGACCTAGCATGTTCTGGGTTGGGTTTTGATTATAGAATACCCTTCGGGTTGGTTTCCGGTTACTAGAGGCACTCCGAGTTGGAATCTGGTTATACAGGCTCTTTGGGTTGGGGTCCGGTTATAGTTATCCCCCCTACGTCTTGTCATGAGGCCTTGACATGGTCTGGTATATTCACTTCCCTCAATATGACTATGTAAATTAGTTAACCATAAAAATATTCGACTTGTAGAATATCTGGTTAAAGAGCTATGGATTTAGGTCGAGGCCTTAATCATTATATTTCTTGGACAAGGCCTCGAAAGTTTGTTTCAGAATGTTTGGAATTATAGTCCCTAACTATGTGTTTGTTAATTAAGATCCATTACTTATGAATACCAGAAACGTAAAAGGTTATGGCATGACATATGTACAGCACTCAGAGATTTTAGTATTTGATGTATGAAAATGAATTTTTTGCCCTTATGTGCAACTCCAATCATTCATTACTTTTTTCTGTTTAATTTTTTCTTACATATTCTCATGACATACATTTTTAGAATTTCTTTTATTCAACATTCTTATGTTCGAATCGTGTTTCATGATAATTTTTCTAGCATGTTTCTAATTAAGCACTTTTATTATGCCATGTCACATGTTTTATAGCTTTTCACTATGAATATTGTTTTATGGATGGTTTATGGAATGTTTTCAAAGTTATATTGGTTTATTTTAAAACCCCATACTGCTCATTTTTATGCTCACTCTATGTTTTAAATGAAACTTTATCAGGTATTAGTCATGTCTTCAATGAAGTTTCTGAATGCAGCTAGTTTTCCCAGAACCTGAACCTCACGAATCTCTGTAGCATGGGACATAATGTGATATTTAAAAATAAATGTAATGAAATAATTTTAGTAAATCTTGTCTCATGGTCACCAGCTCCAAGCACTCGGGGCCCAGGACTTCACAGTGATGATGCTCTTCCGCTCATCATGGATCCGTATTATTATTCCTAGTTCCTCCTTCTTCAGATAGATTCTATCTCTTGAATACCATGTTTATGAATGGATGGATTGTGTGGTGGAAACTTCCAAATGATATGATTTAGTAGTATACCCTCACGTGTTTGAAACATCTTATGAGGTGAGAAGAAAACTGATACTTATATATATTTTGAAAGAATGTATGACATCCAGCATGTGTTAATCATATGAAAATTGAGACTACTACCATCCTTGGGAATTCCATTGTGCTTTTCTATATCCCCAAAACATCCAAGTTAACTTGAAATAACTAGGAGCACTCATGAACCCATATCTACCCTCAAAATAATTAGAAATATATGGATGAGAAAAAGAAGTATAACTTTTTTCATTAGTTGGCGGGGAGCTAAGAGAGAGTTAACTAGGTTCAAAACCATAAAATATTAACTATAACCATTAGGGAGGGTGTGGCCCTCCATCCATATAATCTAGATAGTATGATACTTCATGTAACTGATGTTCTAAAAGATATAACCTGAATAGGGTCAGGTTCCAAAAGATCTACCCTGAATAGGGTAATGTTCTAAAAGATCTTCCCTCAATAGGGTCATGTTCAAAATCCTTATATATTTATATTAATATTAAGTATCACCTATATAACCCTCCCTAATAGGGAGGTTCAGGATTGAGAAAGAAGAAATGTGCAGCTGGAGCTGAATCAATTATAGGAGGCGTAGGGTAGGCTCTTTGGATAGATTAACGAGCATAAGACGATGAACCAGCTTCTATCACTTATGAGATAATTCAGACTATTCCTAACTAGAGTTGAAGAATACAATCACTAATTAGAATATTTTGAATGGGAATACTATATTCTCTAAGAATGTCTGAGTCTGATACTCGAATTGGAGAAGCAAGAGCTCACCTGGCCCATAGGAATAGGGAGGTTCCAAACTGCTCCAAGTTTTAGCGAACAATATGCTTTTAGACCGGGTCAATATTACCTTTAGGTTAGATATTAGATATGAAAAAAGCATGACTGGTTGGGTAGGTAGGTACCCCCACTTCCTCATCCAATTCATTAACGGGTACATAGATTAACTGTGGAATGGAGAAGACATATACAATTCTATATAGATCTTCTCTTGAAAACGAACTTTTTAATGTTATCCTGTCTTTCAGGATAGAAGAAAGAGAAGATATCGACTAGGATTCTAAAGAGTAGATATTTTTTAAGCAAGTTAAATGCCTCTACTGAAGTAGCAAGTATTGGGGTTTCAAATTGGGATGTGACTTTCTAGTAAAAATTTCTTTACTTAAAAGCTAGTAATTATATATATTGCTTGTAGAAAATGGGATTTATTCCACTTCCTTGGTGTTCTGTACGTCCCTCTTATCTCCTAATGATTCTGAACTCTAGAAGGAGCCAACAAAGGAAAAAAAGAATAGTTGGTTCTTGGAAATGCAGTGGGCCTTCTTGTAGCTAAGAGAGATGTTGGCCTGGTACTTATAAATATTAGAAACTAAATCCCCTATATTGGATATAAATAGCCTTCTATAATGAATGTTTAGATCTATCTATATTATACAGACTACTCAAGTAAGAGAACTAAACGTTTCAAGCCTCTAAACTCTGATAGTGTGTTAGTTAAGACTAAAATCCATGAACGAGTGTCCTTTCCTTCCCTTCAATGTTGAATTCAGAGACAGTGAAATCGAATATCTTTAATGGGTCCCAGAAAGCATGGTTTTTTCTCCACCACCTAACATTATATTCTAGAATACCTCTGCTCGTTTGAGAGCATCTATCTCATACATGTCATCCAAGCATAGATATGAAAGGCAGTGTTAAGGGAAAACTAAGAGAAACAAGGTCAACTAGGGATGGTATATATATATATATTGTTTGTTTCAGTATTGACATTAGTTGGATTCACATCTGATGTTGTTCCACTTCCACAGTACTCTTATATATAGTTATAGAGATTATATCAGGCTCCCCTGCCCATGAGATTCTCCTTTTGTTTATGTCATGAAAAGAGGGGCTTCCCTACAATTCAGTAATTCAGGACCTCATTTTATAAAAAAATAAAGAATACCACTCTTCGAGTCTCAGCTACATTATATCCAAGTATTAGAAAGGGTCAGAACTACCATACATGAACCAATATAGTTGAAAAGGGAATTTTCAACCCTCTTTGAGTCCTAATTCTTGTTCTTGAATTAGAATATATAGTCTTATTATAATCTAAGGTTTTATATTTGAGTAATACCCACATTTATGATAATTCAAGTGCCCCTATTTACTTTTTCTTTTGACATGAGTTCTGTACTCTTCTAGTTGTCTAGAAGCTCCTACCTGATTACCTTATCGCTCCCTCAAGCACACCTGACTCTAATTAGTAAAAACTAATTCTACAGGAGTCCAAAAAAAGATTATATAGAATATTACATGTTATAAATATGGATACAAAGGCGGAATCAAACAGCTTACTTTACATTACACACAAATTTTGGAAAATTTATACCCCTTATTCTATGAGGTAACTAAACTTATTCAAGTTTCATCATTAGTTTGGAATCTACATCAACTATTATATTGTATTATGTTAGTTCAATATTAGCTTATCTTCAATACTGAGAAACCATCCTCCTAAACATGTCTATCCATTCCTAGTGCTACCCGATCTCTATGTGTTGTTCTGACATGTATGCAATTTTGCAACATAAATATTTTTCATGTGTATTAGGTACCGAATCCACTCTAACAACTTATTTCATTATCCTCTTGACCTATACCTAGGTACTCATTGGGGTAGGAACTACATGGTTTGGAACTAATGGGTTTGTTCTACTTATTCCCACTAGAGCCAATTCTTTTGATTGAAGGGTAGCTGCTTCAACCTGATGAATTGGTTCAATGATTCAATACATATATGTACCAGTCTAGTAGATTGAATCCTAAAAAGACATCCATGATTGAAAAAAATAAGGTGAGTTATGCCAAATATTAAAGGATTCAGGTGCCCCATTTCTTCTCGAGTTGAGTGTGTATAATATAGGTAGGTACCCACCTTCACCCACTTTTAAAAGTGGATTCATACAACTAGATATATTTATAAGTATCAGTTTTTGAGGATACATTGATTTTGTTCATCTGTTACCACTCTATATGCATTTTCTGCCTTAAACACCTTATCCCAGAGAGTAAAGGTATGAAAATGATGTAGAAATCTACATTGAGTGATTCAGTAAGTCCATACTCTATTAATAGTGGTATTAGAGTAGAGTACTGATAACTAGTTTTTTTCTACAGGTTGACATATTCAGATCAACCAATTGATACAAATAGGGGTCACTCCATTCATTGGTATAATATAGATAGAATATTTTCCTATTTATTTGAACATTGTGAATTTATAACGTGACCCAATTTTATTTATTTATATTAATAAATTATGGACCAACTAGCATGAAAAGGTGTGAACCCAACTTGTCTATGACATGAATGAAAAATAATTATAATGAGATGGTGAAAAACAAGGATATCAGTGCATTCAATATATATAAGTACCTGAATCTCTCACTCCAAACCATCATGGATGGAACTTTCAGTAAATATAAGTATGAGGATAAAATTACCAAAATAAACCTACTACCCATATTATACATTAATAAGGATAAAGAAATGAAGTAGGCCTAGAGGAAATACAATGATTGAAGTCATCCCCAGTAATCATCTTTTAAGTGACACAACTGAATATGACTAGACATCTTGAGGAATCCACACTTCACACATCTCGTAAAAAAATCTACATCTGGGAAGAAAAGTCCTGGGTAAAAGTTATTTACCCACGTTCAACCCACAGGTTATCATCCAATGACAGATTAAGTACTCAATAAAGCAGTAGGCATTACAGAAATTGATAAGGTGCTTTCTTTTAACTCAGCATGGTCATACAATAAGATTAAGAAACCTTATATTAGGAGAATAATTATATCACTTTTAGAGAAGAGTACTTATTTGGGTATCCATATTAGGTTAGGGAGTAATCAAATCCCATTCATAAAGGACAAGAACAAATCAGATCTAAATTATAGAACACCCCAATCACACAGGTTCATTATCCACATGAGTCATGTCTTGTGGACGATGTGAAATTTTATAAGAGAGGATTTCCCTTTTATTTATGTTCTTTATAAGGTAAGGGTTATTCTAATAATATTTATAAAATTTCATTGCTTATATTTCAAAAAAATGGCTTTTATAATATATAAAAAGAGGGGAGGAAGAGGAAGTATCTCTAATGATAGGAGGGAATGGTCAATCACTTGACTGTAAGAACGACATGAAGAAGATGACTATAATTACTCTAATATAAATCATGTTTCATGATGTCAAACATTGAAAACGAAAATCAATTTAGGAGAAAGCCACTTTACTTACAGGGTAGTCATCGATGTTTCAATGTAATGTCCATGCTCACTCTAGTGAGTTAAGGTGTCAGATCTAGCCTCCTACATTGTATCGTTACCTTCTATCAATTTGATAATCTCTCACTATGTAATTTAAGATAACTGGGAATCCACTGTGCGTAATAGAGAATATTACTATCCATTTAAAGAAAAATCCAAGGCTTCGGTTATTGGGGAGCACCCTATCCTCTTTTCTCCCTCATCATTTTTAGAAGCTAAACATAGTCTTTGTGTGAGTTATAGAGAATCATGTGGCTCTATGAAGGTTCCTCAACAACTTTTGTTTGACTTACTACTATGTGAATGCACTATATCTATATAGTCAGCCTTTTTTCCTACTTCCATTATTTCGAATATCCAATAACATACCATATATGTCCCATCTTCTATGCCCAGAAGATGAAATTACTCCTTCTTCTTACTCTCAAGAGAATAAATCGTTTAAATATAGTATTTGACCACTATTTGGTACACTAGAATATGTTAGTTTCCAAGAGATCACTGATAAATAGGTACTCCCATATAGAAGGTACATATCAGAGAAAGAATTCTACTGCACAAAGGAAGACACATCTAACAGTTGAACTAACATTGGAACCACTAGATCAATATATATAAGTACTAATCACTCAAATTTGCAGCCTCTAGACCCTAATCATGACCGATACACAAGATTAATAGTCTGAAAAACCAACCATAGTCAATACCTAGACTATATAAGTAGAGTAATGACTACTTGTACTCATAGTCGGTATAATATAGGTAGTAGATTTACAAGATATCTTTATCTAGATGACATTGAATAAACACACCCCACTTCCACATAAGGGTGACCATACTATCTTGGGGATCTTGTATGGATCATCAATTATATTCAAATAGTTTAGGTAGGGATGGTACTTCATTTAAAAAGTGACATTGCTCAGGTATTTGAACTGAAAACCTAGACCACACTATATGATTCCTTACTACATATCTAACTTCCTTCCTCATCATCCTCGGTATAATATAGGTAGTAGACCACCCAAAAATAATGGAAAATATTACTCGGCAAATATCTATAGGATAAATCTAGTTTTATAGTAAAAATACACATGCTAACATATGATAATTCATATATCCTAGGCTTCATTTTGATCAACATGGGAAACTTCACGCATTAGAGCCTTTCTTTTTTGATGATCGCCTCCAAAGTATTCTGCATGCCTTATTCCTCCATCAAACACTATTTTCATAGTTGATCATAGACCAAGATTCAAACCACTACTTCCAGATATTTCTTTGAGGTGAGGTTACTATGATGATATTAGCTCGAATGGATGCCTTAGGGTGAAAGGCTCTTGTGACCACATGTCTGCCTCTGGTGACAATTGATCCTAATGACATATTAGTTATTAGGAATGTAAATACAATATCATTATTGAGTGTTAGTTACATTTCCCATTACAAGTAGGTTTGAAAGCATTCCTTCTAGAAGAATAAGGTTCTGAGGTAAAACAAATTTGGATATTCTTGAGCTAGAGGGGAAATGATATGAAAAGGGATTTGGTATGGAATGTCAGGAAGGCCCACCTACGAAAGATTAAGGGCACATAGCCAGAAAGGGTCAACAAAAATAAATATGGGTAAGGGTGGTCTATAACACACAACTCTCTTACCAGAATAACCAGATTCCCCTAAATACTTATACCTAATAGATGACTTCCCTTTGCACTGAGATATAGAGGCCAATGAAGAAAAAAAGGTATGTCGACTCCACCTTCCATTGAGCATGGAACTATAGGGGATGAGTACTAGAATCTACTCTAATACCAAGGAGTTGGAAGAGCTCCACTCTTGAAATTGGGTTGTTGTGATTACAGGTAATAAATCCATCCATGGCCAATAAAGGATCCATATAGGACAACAACACTCATCTCAGTTGGTGTTCTCCGCATCTCAGCAGATCTAATGGTTCTAGGAAAATCCTGGTATTTATATATATTGATGGTATTCACTTTATTTAGTCATTTAATCCCGGAAATGAATTGCGCACTCTACCTCTCCCATAAAATACAATATTTTAATCCTTACCATTACCAAAGTCAAATCACTTTCACAAACCAAAGGAACATTCATTACAACTCAAAAGGATGGGATGTTAATATGTTAGTTTAAGGAACCTATCATCACATCATGTCAAAATCATTCCATCTAATTCATTTCAGTACTCTATTAATATTTTCCTTATAGAAGTATCACACACATGGCACCATATTATTAGAATCGTAGTCTAAAATTTGACCCTTCTAATCCCATGGATTGGTGGTATCGAGAGAAAGGTTGCATATAGGAGTGATTTCTCTCCAGAACTAGATACATCATAAGAGAAGAAAGAGCTATTAATGTAAAATAGAATGCATAGTTCTACCACATCGAGTCCCAATCCATCATAAGGATTTGATCTGAAACTCTATCTATATGGTTAACACATTCAAGTCGAACAAAGTGATATTGCAGGAGTATTTGATATTCCATAAGTATGTTAGTTGGCGAGGTTGGTCAACACAACATGAATTTCCATATTTCCGACCCTCCATTTTAGAGAGGGTTAGATATGTGCTACCTAATACTAATAATTATATAAAAGGGTTTGAACCTGACCCTATTAGGGTTACATCTTTTATAACCTAATCCTATTTGGGTAAGATCTTTTAGATCTTGACCCATTCTAAAGGTTCATTTAGATAAAACCCTTTCTAAAGAAAGGGTAATTAAGGTTCAAATTTATTATAACACAAACCATTATATCTGGTAAGATCTTTTAGAACCATTATGTTTGGGGAAAAAGAAGTTATATGAAATGGGTTCCCACAAGTTTTTCCTTGATGGTAACAATAAGGCTAGATTATATCATTTAAAGGGGGAACAGGAGATATTGAACTTGTGATTCGAGCTCTATTATTACTATTTCTGATGATTTCATCGAGGCACGCACATCCATCTATTGAGGACGACAACACCCTAACTGTTTCCCCACATTAATGCTTTCCAAATGTGGGCGACATCCGTCACATATTTAGGGATGTTAGCTCCTTGATTGAAACGGGATGACGGGATGTCAGTTCTTCCTTATGTTTATTCCTCCTCGGAGCTTGTTACCTTGTCCGAGTCTCCGTTATATATTAAAAAAATGTTCACGAAACTCTTACCAATGCCATGACTTCAGGGAATCTGTTTAATTACACTGCTTCGATTAGTAAATTTCAATAGGTCCAGTGAAGGCTGCAACCTTTAGTTGGGGGAGCAGTCATGTTGGACATCACTGGAGTGTATGGACACTGGAACACTAGCACGTCTGGTTTCCAGCCACTTATTATAAGGATTCTCAAGGGTGAAGAAGGCTGAGTCATGCCAATTCAAATGCATGGAATTATATTCCATTGGCATGTATCTAAGGATTTCCTCAGCTTCCCATGTTTAACATAGGGTATGCCGCTAGTTTAACATCTACTAGAGATAGATCCTAAAGATAAAAAAATAATAAGAGTGGATCAGGTGGGTATGAACCCTTAAGGAAACCCTGATACTTGGACTAACATGTGGTTAGTTACCCAGTTACTACTAGGAGCAGTGAAGAGGTGAATTGGCATGATCTCACTGGGATGTGGCGGCCCGGGTGATAATTAGGATGGATGATGGAAGGTTTAGTGTTGATGAAGAATGAAATGAAACCGATGTGAGGATGATGATGATTTTGAGAATGAGTCTATAAGAGACTTACTACATATTCCTGTGGATGAAAATCAATGTTTGCATAGTTCAATGAAGTGATGAGACACTTAATGAGGCAACCTGTATGGATGGGACCTGGAGCAAGAGGAACCTACAGGTTGGGTCATGACTTTACCGAAACACATAAGATTGAGGGAAATTCTAGAATGAGAAAAGGGTGATAGTCTTGAGCCTTAGGGAATCTTCCTACATACTGTGTCTTGAAAAGGATAAAAGTCCATGTAGTTCATTATGGGTCATAGAATAGCATTGTGTGAATATGACAACAAAATGATGATATACTGGGGCTTATGAATGGTTAGCAGCCCTGGTTGTTCTGACGCAGCTGGGACGAACCGAAGACGGAGGTCCCAAGGAAAAAGATGACAACGACTTACCACTGTGTTGGGTTTGACAATGGCTTACCACTGTATAGGGTTCACAATGACCTACCTCTAGATGGGGTTAACAATGTATTACCACTAAATGGGGAGAACAATGTCTTAATGCTGAATGGGAGAACAATATCTTACCACTTGATGTGGTTAACTTCATGGAGGCTTACTATGTACCCTGTCTAGGAGATAGGGATCATACCTATGTAGTTCGAACCAGTACAATTTAACGTCATAAAGTACAAAAAGGGGATATGCAGTTTAAAGTCATGTTGGAGGAAGGTGAACTGACGTGAAAGGGGGTCAAAACAACATGGCGTTGGGCTTGATCCTTAGGGAGGCTTCCTACGTACCTTGCCTTGGTGATAAGGATCAAAGTCCAAAAAGTTCATGATGGTGTGGAACTGACGTGAAGTGGTCAAGACCAATGGTTGTTGGGATTGAACCTTATGGTGACTTCGTATGTACCATGAATTTGAAAGGATCAAAGTCCACGTAGTTCGGGATTGTGTGGAACTGATGTTAAGTGTTCGGGACAAACAGTTGTTGGGATTGAACCTCAGGGAGTCTTCCACCATACCTTGCCATGGAAAGGATCAAATTCCACATAGTTCAGGATGGTGTGGGGATTACACTATAGGCCTTTCAGACAGGATGTCATGTTTGTTTCTTACTCTAAGCCCATGTGAGTCGTGCTCTGTGTGAGAAACAAGTGGCAGAAAAGACATAACAATCACGTTGCAAAATGTCCATCCGTGGGAAGTGGAATGGGTCTTAAACGTGGATATCGGACCAAAGAGGAAATAGGGGATTATACATGGTTAATAGCCCAAGGAATTGGATATTGGGACTTACTCTAGGATGGAGTCCCGAGTAGTGACAAATCCCAATGGGAGAGGGATGGGGAAACCTATTCCATTGTTCCCCACCCACCTCATAGTCTCTGGAATGGAAGAAGAAAGGAGGAGTAGGGGTACTACTTCCAGCAAGAAGGGTTAGGGGCTTACACCAAGGTGGTTTCCCTTTCCCTGCATATAGACATCGCTATAGCAAGGAGGATCTCATTCAATGTGAGGAATATTTCACTCCCATGGAGACCAGTGGTTGTAGAGAATGTATGGGATGCGGTACCCCGCGTGCGATGCACAGGTCTAGGCTATAGTTTAACGTCATGTGATGAGGACGATGGTGCTTTGAAATTTAATTTCATGAAGCTCAAACAAGGCGGGTTCACTCCAAACCCCTTAAGACTTACAGAATTGATACCTCTCACCCCTTGGGGAAGGGAATGCATCAAAAATGGAAAAAAAAAATTAAAAATGTTGGGCCTTAACATTAGGGAGACTACCTACATACCTTTCCTTGGAAAGGATCAATGTCCACGTAGTTTGGGATGGTGTGGAACTGACGTGAAGTGGTTGGGACCAATGGTTGTTGTGATTGTACATCTGGGAGGCTTCCTACATTCCTTGCATTGGAAATAATCAAAGTCCACATAGTTCAGGATGGTGTGGGGCATACACTCTAGGCTTCCCAGAGAGGATTTCATGGTTGGTGCTTACTTTCAGCAGACGTGAGTCATTCTCAGTGTGAGAAAAAAGAGGTATCAAATACCTGATGATCACATCGCGAAAGGGGCTTCCATGGGAAGTGGAATGGGGATTTCATGTAGTTAGCATCCCAAAGAGGAAACATGGACTTACACACGGTTAGTAGCCTAGAGAGATGGTGATTAGGACATACTCTGTTATGGAGGCTCGAGCGGCAACAAAGGCCAGCGGGAGAGGGATGGGGTAATCTAGTCCCCTTTTCCCCTCTCACCTCTTGGTCTTTGGCATGAAATAATAATGGATAAGTAGTGGTAATACCTCCAGCATGAATGTCTAGGGGCTAACACCAAGGTGGTTTCCCTTTCCTTGCGGATAGACGATGCTCCAGTAAGAAGGATCTAATTCCATGTGAGGACTATTTCACTCCCATGGAGACTACTGGGCATTGAGAATGTCTGGGATGGGGTACCCCATGTTCGATACATGGGGATAGGCTACAGTTTAACATCATGTGGTGAGGATGATGGTGCTGGTCAGTTTAACATCATCCAGCTCAGATGAGGCGGGTTCACTCCACACCCCTCAGATCATACATAACTGATACCTCCCGCCCCTTGGGGAAGGGAATGCATCAGCAATGCTATTGTGTGGGGGTGTTATGGAGTGATCTAATGAGGGTTCCACGTTAGTGTGGATATGAGAAGAAGTAATATATGTTATTGTGCCTATTCAAAGAAGCATGAGGTCAAGAAATGCGACGTAAAGCACCGCCCAAGGGGCATTTAAATCACTTCATGCAATCTTGGAGGGTCGCATGAGAGAAGGAGTTGCAGGGAAATGTGATTCATAGGAAGAGGCCTTGTGAATCTTGGGTCATCTATATAGTAGAGGAGATTTGCTAAGGGGTGTTCTTCACAATGTGAAATGTCCTAGACTAGGCATAGGGAATTGGTGCATATGGAAGGTGCATCATGAAGTGGAAAGGCTTTCCTGGAGCAGTGATTCAAAAAGCAAGGGTGTCATGTGAAGCATAGAATTGGGAAGCAATGTGCTTTGTGAAGCACAGTGACTCTGCCTTGGAATGTGGGTCACATGTGAATGGAGGGTATTTCGGGATGCATAATTACACTATGAAGATTTGAGTCCCATTGGGGATCCCCTTTCTTCATGGAGGCTCATGGGATACACGAAGGGAATCCCTCTTTGAAGAGGGGTTTAATTCGAGCAAAGGGAAAAGGCACTTCGCAATGCTAAACTACCTTGAAGAGCTCATGGTTCACAGAGCAGAAATTGCTTCATGATTTTGGAGCTAAGAAGGAAAAATATCATAGGATCCTTCATTTGGGATCGAGGGGAGCTAGTATTTATAGGCAAGAAATGCTTCAAAGAATAGCTCTCTCAGCATGAATACACGTGGCACATTGTTGTAACCACGGAGCCTCCCGCCTCCTTGCTCCGTGGTGGATTCACAAATGTCCAACGGGTTCACGGAGCCTCCTGCCTCCATTATCCATGGAGGATTTGAAAATGTCAAATGGGTTAATGGAGCCTCCCATGTCCTTTCTCTATAGCGGCTTCACATAGGGGAAGCATCTTAATAGCCATAGTGTTGCAGGGATCTGTGGGCAAGAATTGTGAGGCTTCCCTAAGGGCCTCACATTTTTTCATGGTCCTCCAACATTTTGGTGCAAATAAATACCCCCCCCCCTATGACAAGGAGATGAGGAGGAAACAAGTTTCATAGTCTGACGGTCAATCGCCAAAATTTCTTGGTCAATCACGTAGAAAACCTGTGAAAGAGGATGATGAAGTGAAGAGGCGACGTGCAGGCTGAGCACACCAAGAAGTTCACAGTGGTTGGACACACCACAAAGCATCAAGAATCCTATCCTATAAATAGATGAGTATGACCTCTCTTTTTTCATTTCTCATCTCCGTGTTTTGGCATTTAGTGCTCTCGATTTGCGAAGCCCTATGTACTCCGTGATTTCTCTCTACAAATCAGGCCTTCTGCTTCACGGCGCACAATGAGTCTTTGAACCCATGATGGAGCGCTCTTCGGCCTGTGTCAGAAGGTCAGTGTAGAGATCTGTGATTTTTTCACTAGTATCGATCTCTGCAAAAGGACTTCGAGAATGAGCTCTACGAAAGTGCTTCGTGAACCAAAAGAAACATCCAATTCTCGAAAACTGAATGGCTCACCAAGAGGATGCCCAGGGGGTCCTTGTGGATGCTATCTGGAGGGAGGATATGGTGGATAGCTCAGGTATAGGGGAGTTCATATGGAGATATTCTAACCATAATTTACTAGAGGAGATGTTGTTGGAAGGCCAAAAAAACTATCAGATGTTCTAGAGGCTGCCTCTGTATGGATTTGGACTGAGGGATGATGTCTTCATCCATTAAGTGAGCAGGGACGAGCCAGCTTACTAGTTTAAGAGAATGTTGAGTCAGCTCCAGTGGTTGAAGGAAGCTGAAGGTTATGTCTGGGTGGACTTCATGCCTTTCAACGATGATTTTCTGTACAATCATTTGAACAACGTTGATGAGAAGGAACTGCAGCCAGAGTCATCTCCCATGTTATACCATACTATTTTAAATGCATCCCTGAGGAACCTGTAAAAGGTGTGGTCTGACGAGTGGGATATGTGCCAGGGTGGCAACATCACAGACGATTGGGCCTAGGCCTACTGGGTAGGTGCCTCAAGTAAGGAATTTGGGGATGATCTGAGAAGAGTGGTCCTATAAAAGGCGGCTTGGGCCTCCCAATTCAATATCTATCAGCCGAAACATCTGATTCGAGAGCTTCTAAGTAGATGGTCATCAAAGACCAATACCGTCCATTTTCACCATGGAGAGGTAATCTTCAGTTTATGGGACCTGCATCAGATCTTGGGGGTCCCAATACTTGGGGCGATGTTTAATGAGTTCCTCCCTATTATGGGTGCATGGGAGGATCCAGAGAAGATGAAACAGTTGGATATGGCATTGATGTACCCAGTGCGGGGAGAGGAAAAAATTTTCAGTGAGGGATCTCCTTTTCAAAAGGGGGTTGAAGCTATTCTTGAACATCCTGGAAAATAGGCAGTTCCCCATGAGTCCTTGGAATTTACTAAAGCTAGCTCAATGAGGCAAGGGGAACTCATACTGGAAGCTGTAGGAGGATATCCAGTGGAAGATGGTGGGATTCAATGTCAATATTGAGCAACAACTAGTATTCAGGTTGGGTACATTCATTGTGGTGCTCATCTATGATTGGATTCTGTCGGTGAGAGTCAAGAACATGGGTATGTCACTGAGAATGTTTATAATGGCATCCAGTATGTCAACTAGAGGATGGGTCAACCTTGGTATCCTGATTCTCACCAAGATGTACAAGATTATGTGGAATATCAACGAGCGGAAGAAGCTACAGGGAATATGAGAGCCATTCCACCTTCTTTATCAATGGATTACAGTGTATATTAGGGGTATCTATGAATATCCAAACCCCATCTCCCCTACAAGACCAGACATATTCCCATCCATTCTGAATGCCGTACAGAGCATTTCGGCCAAGCTGATCGTGCTGGCGGTACTAAACCGGGTCTGGAAGGTAGAGGAGTACAATTTTAACTCATTCATGTTGCCAATGGGTTAATTAAGTGGTGATGGAAATGGAAAGGATGAAGACTCATAGCCTTTCTTTGTGGAGTCTTGGTGACATGGGTTGACTGCGAGTCCCTCTGTGATCCATACACCTTGAACTGATTTGCAAGGCATTTTTGGTTTATGTAGCTGTTGACCCCACTGGTCTACATGGGGGTGAGCCACGAGGATCACCCCTATGTGATAAAGAAGATGTGTCTCATGTTCACAAGGGAATATGAAAAGATGTGGAATGAACTGGCTCCACCCACGACCATCTTCGGACTGGTGAAGGAGTACACCAAGAGTTGGGAGGCGGCCTACCTAGGGGAGATACTGAAGCAACCAACCATAACGAACAGCGATGTGGTGCCTCCCCCAACTCGAGGTCATGGAAGAAAGGTAGAAATGAAGGCTCATATCAGTGGGGCTTCCATGGTGGTGAGTACTGCACCGGTTTAAAGAGAATCATGGATATGAGATCCAGTAGCTGCAGGAGACCCAGTTGCTTCAGAGGAGGGGATTCATCCGGATGAGAGGCCACCTAGGAGATTCTGCAGGATATCCACCTAGGATCTAGGGAGGTGGTTGCACCATATAGACATGATGTAGAACCCTTCCTTCTTGGAGGCTTGTGATATCTGTGATGTCAACGGGTATTTTCTCATCCCTTTTGAAATGTGGAAGCACTTAAACCATCTTGGGATGGATTTTCTAGGGATCGGCCCTATTAGTGCTAACTTTGTGGTGTCCCTGGCGGAGGGGAAGCAATATCTGGATGAGATGGAGGACATTGTGAACTCCTGGGGTGTTATGCATCCGATGAAAAATTTGGTAAAGCTGTTACTGGATCATACGACCCATCTGAAGTTGTTGGATGCTGAACTGAGTGAGTGCTTCCCTCTGCCGAAAGAATATGATGTGTTCTCTTGGGGGGAGGAGTCCAGTATAGTGAGTCCTCTTGAAGAGGGGGAAATTGGCAATTTGGAACTGAAACGTGAAGAGTTTTCAGATGATCTCTAGGTAAGACCATGAGTCCCTTCCCCATGATCCAATCCCATGTTTCTTTGGGCCCTTCAATAATGTTTTCACTATGTAGGAGGGCCTCATATGAAGAACCCATTCTCTCCTATCAATAGATGAAGATGAAGGAGTTTGGGTATCTATGCCTGCAGCTATGGAGATTACCGCATCCAAATTCTCCAGGACACCCGAGGTGGTTCCCCCAGAGTTTTTAGACATCCCAAAAATATACTATGGGCCACAACTTGTGGTCCCAATGGAAAAAACATGGGAAAGATACATAAAGTTTGATATCTGTAAGTCTCCTTTATAGAATTTATGACTTCCACCCATTGATCTGGTTAACTAACATTCATGCACTTCTGGGAATTCACAGTTCGTCAAATGGCATGGGATGCCTTGGCAAGGATGGTTGGAACTCATGGTGGCGCCTTTCCCAGGGGAATTCCATTGGTCGTGGAGGTGGATATCCCGACTAACCAAGCTGCAGGTGATCCCGATCACTGGTGGGACCATTAGTAGGGCTGAGCCTGAGATTATTGATGTGAGATCTGAGGACGAAGATCGATTAGACATCATGAGTCATTCCATACCAAATCAAACACTTGATGCGGACCCTAATGAAGAGTTCCTGGGGGATTTCCCAACATATTAGTCTACCAACCCCACAAACTATGACGAGATGACCTTTAATGAAGAGGATATCAAAATAGTCAGTAGCGAGTCATGGAAACTGATCAAGCACTTCATCGATGACACCCCTCAAGCACAATGGTTAGAATAGATGGAGAGTCATCATTCATGACAGCATGAACATTGTGCTGGGGGTGAATGCCCAATGTCCCCACATGCTCTCCTGAGATCTCATGGTGCAGATGATTCAAGAGTATGATCGTGGCCTTGGGTTGCGTTGGAAGCAGAGAAATGAAGTGAACATCAAAAGGCTTGAGGAGGCATAAAACAAGATTCAATGGTTACAGGTCTGGGAAGATGATAATTCTTCATTCCTCATCATGCAATCAGAGCTCATACAGCGGCTTAAGGCTGAGCTGGTAGAGTTTGAATAGTAGATGAAGAAATCCATTACGCAGGTGGATATCGTCAGGATCGACGAGGAGTGGGCCCAGGTTGTGGCTGAAAAACAGCACCCCAATGTAGTTGAGGAAGAGTAGGAACTAAACAAGAAATAACAGATCCTGGATGCCACAATTCAGAGGGTGGCGGAGCAACAATGCTATTTTGACTAGATGGACCCATCCATGGCAGGGGTCGATCCTCGGGTACTGTGATAATGTACCATTTGAACACAAATTAATTCATTGATTATTTATTCTAGATGTATCCATGAGTTCTGTTATTTGTGTTTTTTTCCATATTTTTTGTTACATTCATGGAAAATCCAACGATCAATCCCTAAGCTCATGTGGGTCGGGCCCGATTCGAGAATCATGGGATGAACACCTTGTCATTCCATCCAAATATAAGAGTAAAAATCATGATTTGGGCATCCATGGTTTGAACAACCAATCTAGATTTCTGGGAAGAAATTGAGAGACTTAACTAGTGAATGAAGATCTCAGAACAATCGACAAGACATCTTCTCAATGTGCTCTAGTACAGGAGTGGGGTAATGTCGGAGGAGTTGGAATCAATCCGAACATAGGGGAGAGGAATTCTCGAATCGTGATTCCCAAGATTCAGGACATTGTTGGGATGGAAAGTCGTAAAAGGATAACTGTTGAACCTGTAAAAAACACAGTATCCTTATAACATTAGACTAAAATGTGGATAACGAATGGGGGCCGACTGCTGACCATTTTCGAAACATGGGGCCGGAATTGGAATGTCATCCATTAGCCTTCCGGAACATTATCCAAAAACTGTAGGTGAGCCAAAGGTTGAGCATCCATACTGTTAGGGGGTTCTTTTAGAAGTGAAAGAGGTTGAGGGTATGAATAAAGGGAATGAAAAGCGAGGAATTTGGGTTATTTGAATGGAGTTTGACACTCTTAAAATCACACCACCATGATTGAAACACAATTGGTGGGCTGGTCTGTCTGATTAGGGATAAAACATACATCTGAAAATGAACTCTTAGGTAAGGACCTCAAATGATCTTTATCTCTATATCATAACAATAAGTATGATAAACATGTAGTTTAAAATTCATATGGTGATAGTGGTTCCAATAGTTTAAAGGTAATAATTCCCGGACGAAGATCTGGGCTGAGGGGGAAGAAGGATTAATGACACTGGGGCTGGACACAATGTGGAATTCCTAGGAATCACTACGTATCCAATAAGGATGAGAATCATTCCAAACATACTTCTTAAAGAAAAGTGAGGTCAAAGACCAACAATAGTAGGGAGAATCCTTTTTAGAAAGGGATCAGGTGCATCCCATGACTAACATGGGTCATCATGAACTTGTTCAGGGTAGGATTTTAGTTTAGTGTCATGCTTTGGGGACAAAAGGACTTGTTCAATTTAACATCATACGATTGGACATAGAGTGAATGGGTAGAATACAAGGAGGGAGAATGTGATGTGGTTGTTATAAAATAAACATGAATGAATACATAAGGAGTCTGCAACACACCACACATCCCTGGAGGAAGTTCATTAGGTCAAGGGACCAAAGGTGAAAGTTAGGTTGGGCCCGAGGAAATGTTTTCGGATGTTCCTTTTGGTTGAGAACAAAGATGGACGTAGTTCTAGAGTGAAGTATAACATCATCTAGGATGAAGGGAATGTGTAGATCGGCTACACCAGTAAACATCCTAGAAAAACCACTAATCCCAAGTGAGTCATGCTCGATATGGGAAACATGGAGTCATGATTGGAATTTCCTATTATAGGGAGGCACACATTAGTTGCAATGGGAAACTAGGTGAGTGACATCCCAATAATACTGACCAACCTACATAATGAACCAAGATGCAAGAATGGGTAAGGCTGAGTATGTTGGAATTCCACTTGAACATAAGGAAGTGGAAATTTGTGAATCATGATGCTCGAGACCTAGACCACAATCATGGTGGTGTGACGATATGGGAGAACTATTGACCATGTTCGAAACATGGAATCCATTTCATGTTAGCCTGTAATGGAGACAGACAAACGAGGATCGACCACCTACCATGCTCAAAACATGGGACATGTCGCAAGTGTCATCTGAGGTCCTCAGGGACATTGGCCCAAGAGGTAGGTAAGCCAATGTGGCATGAGATCTGGTCGTAAAGGGGGTCCCTTAAGGAGTGGAAAAGGATGAGGATCCAAATAATGGGTTCATGAAGCTTGGACATGGAATGAGGGAATGTCCCTGTGAAAATTCCACTTTTGGGATCTTTGCCACATCGCATCTGAGTACGAGAATAAGACGTATTAGAGAAAGGGAGTCGATTCCCTTTCTAAGGATGAGGGACCTAGGGTTGCGTGCTTTCAACATAATGGTCATAGGATGCACCATTAATTTGGGATTGATTTAATGGAATGTGCGTAGGTTAGTAATGTAGCCAAACCTGACACGTATCTCCCATATGGAGATAATAGGTTAGGGTCATAGAACATGGACTGGATTGGGAAAAGATAAGGGAGTCACATGGTGATTCTATTGTGAAACCTGACGTGAATGTGAACCTAAGAGGTACTCACCACACCACGCATTCGAAAAAGAGTTTGGACGAATGGGATACGAAGACTGTGGAAGATTATAGATTCATTGGGCTAGAACTGAAGAAAAAATACCTAGAAATTCTTACATAGCACATGAGGATGGAAATAAAGCCATACGTAGTTCTAGATGATGTCCTGAAGTTTAACATCTTGTGGAAAGGATGTGGAGTGGTCTTAGTTTATGGCCATAGATCTCAAATCTTGAAGAACTAGAAGAAGGAGACATGTGGTGATGTAATTAATAATATACGACGTGAATGGGGACAGTCGTAGTCCATATCACCAAAATGAGATCCCTAGGGAACATCTTGGTCAGGGGATAATGTGAAAGTTAGGATGGTCCTGAGGAAACGTTTCCATGTGTTCATACGTACCCCATGAGGATTGGAATCAAGCCATACCTAGTTCTGAAGGTGGTATGGTAAGATACCAATTTCATAAATAATATGTTTGTGCAGGTCTGACCCTCACACCCAAAGAAGAGTCATTTGATAGATCTTGATTGTCCTTTAGTATGTATGTGTGTGTGTTTTTTTTGTAAAGTGATGAACCTTGGGTAGAGAGTACATGCATCGCCACAAGAATCAATTCTTATGCAGGAGTTGACCAGTGGTATGGTGGGTGACTGATACCAAAAATGATGTCCCCTCAATTGAGGACACCAAGATGTAGTGCCATATTTAATTATGGGACCAAGATTATAATTTCACAGTTTAAGGCCATGTGATGGGACCAACCATGCATTTGAACGTCGGGAAGTATAGACGCATTATTTTAAAGTCATGTGGGACTAGGCAGCACTGTTTTATGTCATATGGCTATAACATATATGAGAGGGATGAAGTTCAAAAGGGGATGCGCAAGTCATGATAAATCATACCTGACGTGAATGGGGATGAGGTCCACATCACACCATGCGTGATTCCAGGAAATAATCCTTGGGTCGAGGGGCCAGAAAAGGAAATGGAATATGTGGCAGGAGAGACTAGCTATTAGAAAGGAAGTATGTGGTGAAAATCTTGCAAATCATAATGAAGACAAAATTCCTCACACACCACACAACGTATTTCATATATGGGTCGGGGCCTAAAGGATGAACATAACTAATAATTAGTGAAATTTGAGCTGGACCCAAAGACAAGATGGTCAGGAATTCATACTTATCCCACGATAATGGGAATCAAGTTAGAGATAGTTCTAAAATATGACATATAAGGAGATATTAGTTTATGGTCTTAGATCTCGGAAAATGAATAAGCGATACTCTTCCAAGAGAGAGCAGACCTCAATTCGGTCTGTAAGCCCATGTGAATCAAAAACAGTGCGGGAACTGAGAAAGAGGTCCTTGAAACACATTGAATACACGTAATGGGGATGTCGTTGTGGAGCCCCAATGATACCTTACCGTGTCTTCGTCATCCTAATGTGAAAATGCGCACTGAGGGATAGCACCAAGAGTGTTGAAATTCCACTTGGACACGATGGGGTGGAAAACAATATGAGTCATGTAACTAACATTTAAGGATTGATGGGGTTTGTATGTCAATAGAGGATAACTGTTGACAGTTTTTGAAACGCAGCATCTGTATCGTGTCACCAGAAATGGGAACAACAAATGAGCATAAACTGCTGACCATATTCACAATGTAGGACTTGTATCAATTTTTTGATCGAAACATGCGGGGATGTTGGCCCGTAAATGTAGGAGAGCCCTTGGGATAAGCATTCATTCCACTTGGGGGTCCCCTCGGTTGTGAAAGATAATGAAAACCCAAAATAAGGGGAACACGAAGCCTGAAAATGTGTGAAAACATATCCAGGAAGAATCTGACACTCTAGGATCTGAACCAGAGTACTCCTAGGAATATTGGTGAGTCACCGACAAGGGTCTAGGGGCCCACATTAAGAACACCCGACTCGAAAAGATGAATGTCGGGAAAGGCAGAAAAGTGAGATTAGGAGAGAGAGGTACATGGCGTGGTTTTTACAAACCTGACGTGAATGGGGACTGAAGCCCATACCACACCGCATACCCCTCCCTAGAAGGACTAAGGACAAGAGGCCATAATGATAGGGAGGATTCTATGAAATGGGGCTGGACCCAAAGACTAAATATTGAACTGATCCTATGTATCCCATAAGGATGAGAATCAAGACACACATAGTACTGAGGGTTTCTGTGCAGTTTAACATCATGTGGTATGGTCGCAGATAGGGGAAAGGTATATCAATGAGGGATGTGTACGACATGTACCATACAATAAAATCCAAAATGAGAACTTCTTCCAGGGGGTCAAAAAGGACGAGGGTCTGAAGCTAGGCCATAAATGTAAAGTCACATCCAGTTTGAAGTTTAACATATTGCAATTAGGATGATTGTGATCATATATTAAGGTCATAGTGCTCGGACCGTAGATGCCTAGTATAATGTCATATGCATGGGAAAAATAAGTGGGTAGGGAGAATAACTGTTTCTATGGAAGACCAAGAAGAGGAAACAATGATAGAGAATTACTTTTGAGAATATTCACAGCACACTATCTGTATTTGTGTAACCAAGATTTGGGAAGAAAATTTAGCGTCGACCGTTGACCATATTCACAAAACGGGACTTGTATGGATTCATTGTTCAAAACCCTCAAGGGAGATGGCTCGTAATGGTTGGTGGGCCCTTGGTCCAAGCATCCATATCATTAGGGCGTCCTTTTGGATATACATGATGATGGAAAACCACGCAATGGGGCTCATGATGAATGGCAGGTCATGTGCTTGCGAAAAAGGTGATAATTTAAGGAGGGATGTCTCAAGGGGATATGTGTGGCATGAAAAATTTTCCCGACATAAACGACGACATGAATTCATACCTCCAAACAATCCTAAATGAGAAGCTGGGCCAGGGTACCAAAAGGGTTGAGGGTCTTAAGGATGAGCATCCCAACCAACTGTATCCATATGACTTCTCATTCATTCATGTCATTTTCATATAACCTAATCCCACGGGAGCTATGATTGTTGTGGGAAACAAGGAGTGGGACAAGGATCTCCCCATAATATAAAGGTCTGACAACTTGAATCAAAATTATTCCCAATGCAGACATAAGCTTGAAGAGACAATGGGGAAGAACAAACTACTACACTCAATGTTTGGTACATATGGGGGTGGTGAAAATGACAGAGTATAATTGTTGACCATATTCGAAACACAACGTTCATATCATGTGACATGAAATGGGAACAACAAATGAGCATTAACCGCTGACCATATTCGCAGTGCGAGACTTGTATCAGTTTTTTGTTTGAATGATAATTGAGTTCCCAGTATAGAGAGTGTGTGAGGAATAAATGTGTTCATTCAATTTAAAGTCAATATGTATAGTAGAAGAGTATGATATCTTCAGGGGGAGGGATACATGGTACAATAACGATGAACTTGACGTTAATGAGAGAAAAAACATGCACCAAACCGTGTTCTTCGACCCAATGGGATATCCCAATGTTTGGGGATGGACCTATGAACAAAATGACGTGGTGTTCCTATGTATCCCCTAAGGATGGGAATCAAGCCATATTTAGTTATGAAGGCGATGCAGTTTAGTGTCGTGCGGTGAGGATGTGGGAGGAGAGAAGAATGGGGGAGGGATCACTATGAAACCATTGTAATCCTGACATGAGTGGGGCCAATGAAGCCTACACAAAACCATGTGGTATCTTACAAAAGAACTATACCTAGGGGGATAATCAAATAGGAAAATGGGGCTGGACTCAAAATGAAGAGTCTGATCATTCCTATGTATAATTGAGGATGGGAATCAAGCCGTACATAGTTCTTGTAGTTTAATGTCTTGCAGAACGACCTAAAAGATAACATCATGTTGGAACACATATTTTTTAATGTCATGCAATATGATATACAGTTTAACATCATGCGGTATGAAATGCAGTTTAGTGTCATGAGAGACCTTTTAAAATTTATGGTCACGTAGGACCAGACAGTTTAAAGTCATGTAGGACCCTAATGTAGTTTAGGGTCATGCGGGACCATATATTTTAAGTTCATGTAGGACTAGGCGACTCAGGCAAAGTATTTCTTGAGGAACATGGCATTGGTGGGAGGAGTTATATGCTCACCACCCATGGTTACCATGGAGTATGTGCCATAGGAGTAAACCTTGTAAAAAATGTGTTATCCATACCATTTGGGAACCAACTTGGGTGGTTTCATGTCAGGTACCATTGATGTTCTCTGGGCCAACACCAAGTCACCTTGCCAGAAAGAGCAGAGGAGAACATTTTTGTTGAACGATCTAGCTATCTGATTCGGATTCCATTCGAGATTATGCAGGGAATGAATCCTTTTATCATCGAGAACTTCCAACAAATCCAGATGGATTTTATCTACCTTATCTGGCATTTTCTGATCATAGATAGTTGTGTGCAATGAGGGTAATTGAATCTTGATGGAGAGGACGACCTTTTTTTGTACACTAGGGAATATGGGGTCAACTGGTTATAATTATGAGTCATTGTTTGATAATAAAAGAGGGAATTTGGTAGCTTGTCCATCCAACACTTCTTGTTCTAAAAAACCATTTTCTATTGAATGATAGAGACAGTTTTAATAAATGCCTCAATCTGTCTATTTTATTGCAAGTGATAACGAGTGGTATGGTTAGAATGGATTTTTTAATTAGCATACAGTTTCTTCAGCTTAGCTACCCAGAAGATCGTGTCGTTATCTGTGGGGACTACATGAGGGACTCAGAATCGGTAGATGATGATGGCGTTCATGATGTCAATGATAGAATGGGACCTAACCTCTTTGAGAAAGATTGCCTCTGCCCACTTGGAGAACAAATCAGTAGTAGTCAGGATGATCTAGCACGGGTGAGCTGTCATCGGTGGATATGGTCCCACGACATCAAGTCCCCATAATGAAAATGACCAAGAGTACTTGGTAGTGTGGAGAGGCTCTGACAGCTGATTCATAAAGTTGGAATGAATTTAGAATCTATGTACCCTTTTGGCGATCTTGATGTAGTCATGCATCATAGAGGACCAAAAATACCCCTGTCTCTGGATCTAGTGACATAGTTTCGGCCTAATATGATGCGCCCCGTAGGAACCAGTATGAACCTCATGCATGAATTGGGAAATACCAACTCCTTGAATGAAATGGAGGATAACCGCATCAAAGTATCACTTGTAGAGGATCTTCTCAAAAAAAAAGGATCGTCCCAGAGGGTAAACTGTAATGTGCGTCAATGAATTCACTCACTCTCGACCTAATTTTATGGGAGTATACCATTTTGGAGGTACTAGAAAAAGGTGGTTCTCCCATCATTAGTAACTTCAATCACTGCATCTAAGGGACCCGGGGGTCCTAGCGTGGAGGCGACTGTGGTAAGGTGGCTTACCTATGGGATATCACCATCATCTAGAGTGACATGAGAAATGACTCTCCAGTGTTCCCCATGGATAATGAGATCATCCTATTCGGGCTCTGCATGTGATGCAGCTAGGATGGCCAAGTAGTCATCTCGGCCATTCTAGGATCAAGGGACATGAGTGACCTTGGGCCAGAATGGGAATTGGGCCATTAGCAGGAGAGTGCGCTACAAATGTGATGCGATCTTTGGATTTTGGATGACACAGTCACCTTTGATCTGTCTGATAACATGTTCTATGTCCCCTTTCACATGAAAGTGGGGAACATCAATCCTTATGGCTAGCTGGAGGCCCATGATGAGAGTCTGATACTCTTCCTCATTATAAGTGTAGCCTTGTGACAATATTAATGAATATTGAAGAATGTCTTGTGATGGGGTAATGAAGATATTACCTAGGCCTACTATGTTGAGTCTGGGTTCATTGAGGCTTCTTCCTGTGGGGCTCCAGGAAGCACCATCAATGTCCATTTTCCAATAGGGCATGTATTGGTCTACTAAGAGAATTGCCTCATCGGGAAAATCAATGTCTAGAGACTCATCTGCGGGAGCTGGATGGGCAGCAAGGAAATATTCCAACGCTTTCCACTTAATTTATTTTTTGGGATAAACCTAATGTCGAACTGCTAGAGTATCACTACCCACAAGGCCAAAATGGCCTTTCAATATGAGGTGGTTCAGGATTTACTTAAACATATCTAATGGGGATGCCAGTTGTACCTCATGGTGTTGTAAGGTTGCAATTTCTATAATGAAAATACCAGCACAAGGAATACCTTCTTGATAGTGGATTATATATTCTTCGTTTCAAGGAAATTACGTCTAAGATAGTAGAGATTTATATTGGTCCCCTCATTGTTCTTCTGGGTGAGAAGTGTAATGAGGGTTCATTACCGGGCGATCACATAAAGGACTAGTGGATTTATGGAGTTGTGTGGCATTAAGACCGGAGGAAAAAACAGATACTAATTTATTTTCAAAAAATATGTCTGACACTCTTCGTCGAACTGATAGACAGTGCCTTTCATCATGATCTGAGAAAAGGGATTAAACTTTCCATCCAAATTCATGATGAATCCGCGTATGTAGGTCAAGTGGCCTTGGAAACCTTGAAGCTCTGAAATGATTATCAGAGGAGACATATTTATAATGGCTTTGATTTTCTCTAGTTCGATCTCAATTCCCCTGTACCTGACAAAGAATCTATGAAACTATCCATAGGTGTCCCTGAAGGGGAACTTCAATGGATTCATCTTTAAGCAGATGGAATAGAGGAAGCCAAACACTTTCTCAAGGGCATTGAGATGTCCCTGTCACTGTCGATATTTGACCACTAGATCATCCACGAAACATTCCACCAACGCTACGAGTATATGCTTAAATATGAAATTCATATCCTACTGATAGAATCCACCATAATTATTTAAACCAAAGGGAATTACTTGGTAACAGAAGGTTCCTTGCAGTGCCATGATGGATATATACTCCTCTAGGCCACTCAGATCTGTTTATTCCTAGTGTTCCCATCCATGAAGGAGAGGGTTTGGATCTTGTATATAGCATCAATAAATAGTTAAATCACAAGAAGGAGAAAAATCCCTTGGTTAGTGACCGTTTATATCCCGGAATATGATACAGAATCTAATCTTTCTATTATTCTTCATGACTAGCACAATGTTTTCCAGCCACATGGGGTACTAGACCTACTTAATGAAACTATCTCTAATGAGATTATAATCTTCTTCCATGACCATGGCACCATGAGAAGGGTGCATCTTTCTGGGAGGCTGCATAAACCCACAATGATTTTTCAGGAGACCGAGGAGGTGGATCGATACATTGGGATCTAGTCCTGGAATCTCATCATAACTCCCGGAGAATACATCACTGTCATGTTTCAGAAAGTTCACGTACTTATGTTGCTCCTCTTGGGGCACAACCACACTGATCAATGTGGGTTTCAAGTCTTCCATGCTACCGAGGTTCACCTATACCAATTCTCTGATTGTGGTGGATACCCACTCTTTAAAGGTGGGGGTCCTCTAAGTCCAGTCCTTCACTTAAGGATGATTGATCATTGGCACGAGGAGTTTCCTCTGAGTCGACAAATTTTGATGAGAGGATGGTACCAGCCTGAGCGGTGATGGTAACTGCATCAGGGGACTCTTGTGCTGTGAAAACCATATCAATGAATGCTTTTTATCTGTTTCCATCTGTTCATCAGCCCATGTGGCCACACTTGATGATATCAATGAAATAGTGGCATATCGTCTTGAGCCAGTTTATGCCCACCTGATGAAACAAGAATGTGTGAATTATTGTCGTTTCCATGGGGCGGACATCTTAATATCTTATGGGAGTAGGGAGTTCTAGGTTTAAACAAGTCTGGTTTGTGTAGGATTGTGAGGTTATCTTCTGGTGATGTATAGAATTTGGAATGTGTTCCCCCATCGTTCTGGAAAAAATGAAACATTGTCCCATGTCCGGGGTTGTAGCCTCCAGTCGGTTCATCGGAAAGATGTAGGCATCATCTAGATCGATCCACAGGTCGGTGGCAGCCGTTTCACGCTCAAACTCATTAGCATGACACTTTTTTTATTTTCTCTTGTAATAGCTTGCATCCAGATATTGGTCTTCATAAGAGGCAAAGGCTGACGGGTCACCTGGGAGTACGCCCACCCGACCATTGAAGGAGTACATAAGGCACTAATGATATGATGAAGGGACCACCTCATGGAAGTGGAGCCATGTCCTGCCCTTCAACACATTGTAGGAAGTGCCTACGAATATAATCATGTACTCAGTGTTGTCTACATGACCACAGAACTGGGTCTTTAGGTGAATTTTTCTGACTGGTGTCTGCTCTGTCCTCTCATATCCTTGGGTTTTTAGGTCACAAGGAGTCATATTAACATCAGAAAACCCCAATTTTCATACTGTCTGAGTTAGGATTTGGTTGATCCTAGATCCTGTGTTGAAAATTCATCGACGAACCTCCACACCATTAAACTAGTCGGTGATGTATAGTGGAAAAATGTGCCCCTATATGGGGGAGCCTTCATCGTCTCTAGAGAATGATATGATGGATTGGAATTCAGGATGCTCGATAGCCTCATCATAGAAGGTTTATAGGGTTTCTACCTCTATCTCAAACCGGTGGGGTCTTCTTAAATCCTCGGCAAGGGCCCCACTCATATCTGATGATAGGAAAAGGGCCTCGAGGATGGAGAGCCTTGCTGGAAATATGTAAAAGTGTTTGATGAAATCATGCATCTGTGCCAAATGTGAAATTATTCTTATAGGAGGTCTCTCTATGTCAAGATGTATGGTGGGCCCTTAAAAATTGACTAAAGGTTGACTGGTGTTAGGAATATCCCATTGATCACTAGTCAAATAATGTGAAGTGACCATCAGATGAGGGATAGATGACTGGGATAGGTCTATAGAAAAGTGTGATTGATCACGACGTGGTCGAGTTGTCTCTACCTGATCCAACAACACGAATGACTATGAAGGCGGACCTGATGACACCAGATGAGAAGGTTGTGCATGCTGAGATCTATACTAGGCCTACTGCATTTTTTCGGTAGCATACACAACCAGGCTGGAAATACTTATCGAGGAACTATGATGACCCAAATTATCATGGCTCCATTGATGCTGACGACAAATGGGGAAAATGGGAGGATCCTCCTAGCACTCCACATCTCCAAGAATTATGTAGGGGTTTACTAGCTCTTGTGTATTAATAGAGGAATACCATTTACTATTACTTGAAGATTCATCCAATACTGGACAGATATTGTAAAGAATCTCCATCTCTGGGGTCATAAAATCACTGAGGGAATGGTATGAGGACAACATGGGAAGGGAGCTTTTTTCCATTGTGTCGTAGGTGTATTATCTTATGAGAACTGGACTACTGAGATAATGATGTAGATGTAATAGATGTGGATTTTGAAGGCTCAGGTCGAATAAGGCATCAACGGATAACACGGTGGGCACAGGTGACTGTTTTACGATCCATAAAGTCATCATACAACTGGGACCTATGGTTAGAAACCTACTACCACACACTATTGAATTCAATACTTCTATATGGCTTAACAAAAAAGCATTCCACCTGTGCCGAAGCTTTCCCTAAAAGGACTATGTTTTTATCCACCAATATTTAATCCAGGTTTTAAACACATATAACTATTTGAGGGTGTTCCTAAGGATCTGGTGATAGGGGAAATAATTAGGGCGATCAGTGAGGTTCGCCTCTTCAGGCCACCTGCACTCAGGAAAACATGCAATCCCTTGATCCAATGCACTGTAAATGTAACCAGGGACCTGACACTCATTGAAGGAGTCAGCCTGGTTCGTCCTATCCAAGATGGGGCTCTGGAAACCTGAACCTGGAGAGAGATGGAGGATCTTACCACTTAGGTGGGACCTGGTTTTCCCTCCTGGGTGGTGGTGGTGCATTGTGCAGGGGCACCTGTTGATTCTGAGGTGGGCATTGTTGGGCCGAAGGCTGTGCATGAGGTGGAGGTCCTCTACAAGGTAGTGGTGGCAGCTCCACTAGTAACAATACTAGTTTCCTAGGGGCCACTATTTGAGACACCGCTGAGGGATCGTCCTTGGCAGCACTTCTCACAAGGATTACTGGAGGAAATGGACGTGCCTGGATAGCCTGTTTCCCATCTTATTCCAGATGCAAGGCTTTATCAGAGAAGTATAAGAATCCACCAGGGTAGTTTTGAGTGACTTAAGAGGAGACCAGTTCCTTCTGGACATTCCCTGTGAAGATCATCAATAGTTTCTTTTATGTGAGGAGCATGTTAAGGGAGTATGTGAGCCCTTTCCACCGGGAGAAAGAATCTGCAACGTACCCATCAAGACTTTGTTTTAACATGAAGAGTATTGTGATACTTGTCTTCTGAGTGGTGGAACTGAAATGGTAGAAAAATTTCCTTTGGTGGTCTTCCCATATGGCTACTAATCTGATGGGGAGTTGGTTGTCCCACAGAAATGCCAACCCCTATGTTTTCGACGCTTTTGTCGGGGCGCGTGCGTCTATCTGTGAGGACGTGCAGTTGTTGCCCCGCATTCCTGCTTCCCAATGGCTGGAGGCATTCGCTGCTTCTTCAATGACGTCTTCTCCTTGATCGAAACGGGGTGATGATATGTCCGATCGTCCTTCTTTGGATTCCTCCACAGAACTCATCACCTAGTCTGGGTCTCCCTCATAGATTTTAGTCGTGGTTCATGAATCTCGTTCCTGATGCCGTATCTTCACAGACGCCGGTTAATTACACTACTTCCATCAAGACATTCCATGGGGTCTTGACATGGTAGTGACCTTCGGACGGAGTAGATGACAACATCAGGCATGTCGGGGCATCTCTGGGTGCATGGACATTGGGGAACCTGTATTATTCTTCATAAGAGGGCATCTCAAGGGTGCATAACTCGAGGCATCCCACATAGAATGCAAGGAATCGTATGATATAGGCATGTATCTGAGGTTTTCATTAGCTTCACATGTTCAACACAGGGTATGCAGCATGTTTAACGTCTTGCCAATACAGTTACACCAAATGTGTGTCTTACGTGGTTTTCCTCAGGCATCTCTTGATTATCATGAGGTAGGTCGTGAGTTTAACATCTTGCTGAGATGAAATAAGGGTGATTTGAACGTCCCATAGAGATGGATCATATTAGTACATCCCTAGGAGGGAACACTTGGAAGTTTTACTAAGTGGATGAATCAGAATGCCCAATGAGGATGGATCCGAGGTGGTGTGCCCCATGGAGGGAAGATGTCACACCATAATGGATTATTTAAACACCACTAAGGGAGGATTAGGGATAGAGAACCCCAGAATGGGGGACCCCAAGGTTTACCATTGGCTGGGATTGAACCTCATGGAGATTTCCTACGTACCCTGTGTAGAGAACAGGGATCAAAAACCATGTAGTTCGAAGGGGTGATGAACCAGGGTGTACACAGATGACAACAACCAGGATACATGATGGGGCTTATGCGTGGATAGTGGCCCAAGTACTGCTAGGAGCAGCGAGGTCGATGGATGGCATGATCCCACTGGGAGGTGGCAGTCTGGGTAAGAATCAGGATGGATGATGGAGAATTGCATGGAGTGGAGGGTGAATGAAATGGGACCATCGTGAAGGTGACAGTAGTGATGGGCTTGAGCCTCAAACGGACTTCCTATGTATCCTTGTGGTAGGGAATCAAAGTCTGCATAGTTCAATTGGTGAGGACAGACATGATGGGGGTTGGAGCGGCCAATTGGTGGTGGGATTGAACTTTTGGGAGGCTTCATACATACCATTCCATGACATTAATCAAGGTCCACATAGTTCAAAATGGGGCATCGTAGAATCGATGTGAAGATGGACCTTGGTCCGATGGGTGATGGGATTGAACCTCTATGAGGCTTCCTAAGTACCATGCCTTGACATGGATCAAAGTTATCATAGTTTGGAAAGGGTTCTTTCAGCGAACCGACTTGAAGGTGAACCCAGGGTTCCACTGGTGGTGAGCTTGAACCTCAGGGAGGCTTCCTACATACCATACCTTGACATGGATCAAACTCCATGTATTTCATAATGGATCTGTGGGGCTTACACTCTAGGATGCACAAGATGGTGGGTGAACCATCATGAATGAGGTCGGAATGACTGGGTGGTGGTCTTGAACCTCGTGAGGTTTCCTACGTACCATGACTTGACATGGATCAAAGTCCATGTAGTTCAGAAGGGAAATGTCGGAGAACTGATGTGAATAAGGACCATGTTCTAGGTGGATGGTGGGATTGAACCTCAGGAAGGATTCCTACGTACCATGCCATGACATGGATCAATGTCTACATAGTTCAGAAAAGGGTTCTGGTGATCTGACATGAAGATGGACCTTGGTCCGATGGGTGTTTGGTCTAAACCTCACGAGGCTTCCTACGTACCATGCCTTTGCATGGATCAAAGTCCACGTAGTTCGGGTTGGTCATAAAGGCTTACCACTAGAGTGTAATGTAGTTTGATGTCATAAGGGACAAGATGGAACCTGATGTGAAGAAACGGCTGGGAGGTGGGCTTGAACCTCGTGGAGGCTTCCTACATACCATGCCTTGACATGGATCAAAGACCTTGTAGTTCAAAATGGTGTGGGTCTTACACTCTAGGATTCCTAAAGGGGAAGTCATGGTCCATGTTTACGTGCTCGATGTGAGAAACAACAGGCCGCAAGGACATGATGATCATAGTGCAAATGTGCGTCCACGAAGGGTGGTAAATGGGATGGAACCATGATGAGGATGATGATGGTTTTGAGCTTGATCCTTGAATAGGATTCTTACGTATCCCTATGGTAGGGAATCAAAGTCCACGTAGTTCTCCTGATGATGGCTTACCACCGATTGGGGGTTTCAACAGCTTACCACTAGATTGGGTCACAACGGCTTACCATTGAATGGGGCCGCAATGGCTAACCACTTGATAAGGATGTCAACAACTTACTGCTGAATATGATCACAATGGCTAACCACTGAATAATGATTTCAATGGCCTACCACTGAATAGGATCACAACAGATTACCATTGGATACATATGTCAACGGCTTACCGTTGAATAGGATCAAAACGACTTATCGCTGGATACAGATGTCAATGGATTACTGCTGGATAAGGATGTCAATAGCTTACCTCTAATTGGAATGACAACGGTCACAATAAAGTACCACTGAAAGAGATGATGATGGTGTACCACTGAATGGAGAGACAACGGTGGGTGGGGCTTATGCAAGGATACTGCTCGGGTGCCGCTACGAAGCGGGAATGGTGAACGGGGCTTACGCAAGGAAGCTGCCTGGGTGCCGCTAAGGAGCAGCAATGGTGAACAGGGCTTACGCAAGGAAGCTGCCCAGGTGCCGCTATGGAGTGGAAATGGTGAATGGGGCTTAAGCAAGGATACTACACTGGTGCCACTATGTAGGGGCAATGGTGAATGGGGCTTACACAAGGATGTTGCCTGGGTGCTGCTATGGAGGGGCACTGGTGAATGGGGCTTACGTAAGGATGCTGCCCCGGTGCCACTATGAAGGGGCACTGGTGAATGAGGCTTATTCAAGGATACTACCTGAGTGCCACTATGGAGCGGCACTGGTGAATGGGGATTACGGAAGGAAGCTACCCGGGTGCCGCTATGGAGTGACAATGGTGAATGGGGATTACTCTAGGAAGTTGCCCGTAATGTATTCCTCATGTCTATCCATGATGGCATCCCATCTCACGGGTGGGTTGAGGCCTTCACCTATGCACTAGCGCACAAGAGGGATAATTCCAAGGGGAATTGGAATCATGCCACTATAATCATGGAATTAGGCGTCTTATTCTTGGATCAAAAGTCATCTTTTGTTAAGTACAAGATACATCCTATGATCGGCACATAGGGGTTACTATAGTTTATAGTCTTGTAGATTGGACTATTGGCATCTCATTCTTAGACATAAGGAATCTATTATTTGGATCAAGAGGCATCCTATGTTTGGAACATAGGGATTACTACAGTTTAGAGTCATGTAGAAAGGACTGTTTGCATCTCATGCTAGGAGCATAGGGCATCTCTTTTTTAGAGCAAGATGCATTTATGTTTGGAACATAGGGTAAACTACAGTTTAGATTCTTGTAGGTATGACTATTGGCATCTAATGCTTGGAGAATATGGCATCTCTCGTATGGGGAAAGAGGCATCCAATGTTAGGAACGTAGGGAGAACTGTAGTTTAGAGTCATGTAGATAGGACTATTGGTATCTCATTCTTAGTGCACAAGGCATCTCTTTTTTGGATCAAGAGGAATCCTATGTTTGGAACATAGGGATTACTACAGTTTAGAGTCATGTAGAGAGGACTGTTTGTATCTCATGCTAGGAGCATAAGGCATCTCTTGTTTAAAGTAAGAGGCATCCTATTTTTGGAACATAGGGTGAACTACAGTTTAGAGTCATGTAGGTAGGACTATTGGAATCTCATTCTTGGAGCATAAGGCTTCTCTTATTTGGATCAAGAGGCATCCTTTGTTTGGGACATAGCGAGTACTATAGTTTAGAGTATTTTAGATAGGACTGTTAGGCATAAGGTTCCTAGGAATGGATGGTGTTGGGTATTATGAAAGTGCGGCCCTCTTCTGGTTCAACTTGGAATATGAGACAAGTGATTGGGTGAAGTGGAGTTGCCTGAGGAATATTTCTACTCAAGGTACTCAGGGAATTGATGATAGGAATCTCAAATCACGACATGGGAATGAAACCAAGAGGAATATGTCATCTCAAGGTGTTTCATGGTGTGTGGAGGTGTATCTCGGATCATGGTATTAAATAGGTGGATAGTGGGTGTGCATAATGGCGCAATGGAAAATCCTGACATCCAAGACCGAAAAGTTTTCGGTGCGACTCTCCTATTTTCCTGGGGTTTTGTGACGGTAGTGAAGGGACCGGCCCGGAGGGACGGGACTGTAGGCCGACACTGACCCCAAGCGGGGGTGCGGGGGTGCAGACCCCGCGGTATAGACCGGAAGGTGCGAAGGTCATAGCCTCGCAAAGGGTAGGTCTTCACGACGTAGATTTGCAGAGAAAAGGGGCTCGACGAGCATGGGGTCTCGCGGAGCATGGCCTCACGGAGCATGGACTCACGGAACATGGTCTCACGGAGCATGGACTCACAGAGCATGGACTCACGGAGCAGCATCATGGATCATGGAATTTCAAAGCATGGTCTCGTGGAGCATGGTCTCGTGGAGCATTGACTAGCAGAGCATCAGATCACGGAGCAGCAACGCGACGGAAGCTGCTCTCGGAGAATGCACTCACGGAGTAGCAACACGAAGGAAGCTTCTCGCGGAGCATGGCCTTGTAGAGCCACTTCTCAAAGGAAAGCGGAGCTCTGTGAACTGGGAGATTGGCCACCCAAGGGGCGAAGTCACCGTCCAAGGGGAAAATTTTCTGTCCATATAAGGGGGGTGAGATGGGTATTTATAAGCATGGGGTGCCGCAAAACAAAGCTTTATCGGCACAAAGATGGACCTTGCTCCGCGGTAGATCGCGAACGTCAAAAGCGATCACAGAGCATCCCACCTCTTGTGCTTCACGGAAGGTTCATGAATGTCAAATGTGGTCGTAAAAGTCAAATCCGTTCATGGATCTTCCCACCAACTGTGCTTCGCGGCGGGTCTTCACGGCATGTTGCGAACGTCATACGGGTTCTCGGAGCATCCTGCCTCATTTCTTCATGGCAGCACTCCACGATCACGGAGGGGGCTTCATGAATGGGCTTTGCGAATTAGTTTTCCTGCCCAAAATCAAATGTCCATAACTCCTAATCCGTAGCTCAGTTCAGGTTCTATGACCTACCAAATCAAAGCTTAAAAAATGGAATACGGTCATGGATCGTGTATGGATGCATTTGAAAAAAAATTGGGGACGCGTTTTCCAGTGCCAACACCCTACAATGTCCATATGAAGCATCAGAGTTTGGAAACCTCCTACTATGGTGGAGCTCCCAAAATGGGCCCACACCATGATTTAAAGTGGCCCAAGTGCTACAGTGGATCACTTGTCTCTTTGAAGGGGGAAAACATGGGATTTCCGAAACCCGGTGGTGCTGGAATATCATCCACCCACACCAAATATGGCTTTCCATTAGGCAAGATTTCCACCAATCACATTTCCAATGCCTAAAGGCATGCGATGAGTGCCTCCATGGGATCCTCTAGATGGGAATTATTTTCTTGATGGGGGTCCCTGACCACTAGTACGTTGGCAAGTTCGTCAACATTATTAGGAGGTCCAGTTCCTCGTGGAGCAGCTGATGGAACAAACTATGGAGCATATGGGGGAACCTGAGTGGGGGCCCAAGGATTTTCATGCCATTCATGAAGATTTGGTGACACATACTTTTCCCTGTTGACATAGGATCCAGCTTCAACCCTATCTTCCTGTCCATGATGGTCAGGGTCACCTGGAGGCAGCTCGCTGAGGGGAAGTTGTGCACGCCCTGACTTCCCCAACTGAGGATCACCATAGTCTTTCCATCGCTTCGCAGCGCATTCTTCAAGAAGGTCATCTACCATATTCTTGTGCTCTTTATGATTCTGAATTAACGTGTATTTTTTGGGATCATATTCCTTCTTCTGCACTCAGCCAGATTGGTCGGAGGGCTTGGTGGATCTGAGGTTCCCTTTACCCTTATTTAGTTTCTGAACGAGGGTCAATGACCTAGTAGCTACAAGAATATCCAACATATTCCTTTACTAGAAAGTGATCCATCCCAGTGTAACAAAGAGATGTGAAACTCTTTCGGGGGTAGGCCTTCCCCAAGAAGTATTATCTTTTTCTATCCCTATGGTTGGTTGGCCATATTAACTATAACCCCGCATAGAGGCATATCCTCTATGTTTCCCGAAAAATCAGTTTGGCACCTAATAGAACTGAAATGGAGGGTCGCATACTACCCCCAACAACAAATTTTCACACGGGTAGAATCCTAATTGATTATTTTGCGAAGCACCTTAATTATCTTGATGCATCTTTTTTAGAGTGTCCTATGGTGACTGAGTGACTTAAGGCACTAGGCCACGTGGAGTTTTTCCAAATCAACCAAATGAAAATGTTTACCAATGTCTTCTAAGAGAACCCAACTTATGGGGTTGGCCACCCGTCGATGAAGAAGGTGAAAATGCATCTCCCAGAGTGTATAGAGAATGCATACAGACACCTCCTGGGTGAGTGACACCGACGCACTACAATTCGGTACTGAAACCAGCCAAATAATCTCCGAGAAAAGATCTTATACAAGAACGTCCCACAAGAATCATGGTCTAGACTTGGGGTCTATACCTTCATTTCCCCACTTGTCAACTGGAGGTGGCTGGGGAACTGGTAGCAGTACTGATGCAAACCACTAATATGGAAGGCTGGCTGGGGGAGAATATGGAGAGTGAGATGACAAACCGCCACATCTCAGGCTATCCTCCAAAGAGTGCAGTGAATTTTCCACCACTTCACGATTAGATAGGACGACAACCGCAGTTTCCAGCATGGGGACTATGGATACTGGCGATAGACCACAATTCTTCTTGTCATCCATTGGTCCCCAGAATATCTCTTTGTGATCATTGGTCGTGGTAGAGAGTTCATCTGGTGGTGATGGTGGAGATTGTGTGGCCGGACATTGGGGAAATGCCAGATTTTTTCCCTCTTGGATGTACCTGCAGAGGGAGGTGGGAATCCGATAGACCTCAAATTATAGAATTATAAGGATGATGTGACTTATTCCTACCCCGGCCCTTGACATGGAGGATCTAGGTTATGATTGCATCACTGAGTCGTATTCTGCCTCGGAATGTGATAAGAATACTAGATTAATCTCTGTTCATATCATCTAGGTATACTTTTTATGGAGATGAAGATCCACTCTCCTTCCTAGGGATTGTTATTTAGGACAGCGTAGATTTCCAGCACGATAAGGACCTTCAGTCATACTGGTGTTGGGGTGGAGATGAATTCCTCTTGAGTGAGTTGGGGTGTGAGGTGCACCTGAACATATGTAGAAGGGAAGATGGGGAGGAATTATGTGTCCACTAGCAGATGTGATGAGGGGATCTCCGCTGAAAGTTATGGAGTGGGTAGGACCTCTGCCAGAGCTAATATGAACATGGATGGGACCTCCATTGTTGTTTCCCCTGGTAGTTTCAGTGCTAGTAGGGTCCTCATACTGTGTTCCAATGAAGTGAATCTAACCTTCACTCCTCTGATTGCTGAGGCGAGGAGGAACTTCTCCGGCTGCTGTAAGGATATGGGGAAGATCCCCATTCTAGAGATATACTAGATTCATAATATATACATATGTGGGGTCTTTGGTAGGAGGAATAACCCCAAACCCGATGTAATGAGCGTGGGAGAGGCTTTCGCAATGAGTTTCACTTTCATGGGGGGAACCACGTTTGGATTGAAGGTGGCACCCAGTGGACCTCCACACTGATCTTGGCAGCATGGAGGACCCATGTTTTTCATAGTGGCAGTACGAGGAGGACCTCTGGACTGGGTTTCATTGCCGCAGGTCGTCTCGCGACAGGAACTCCCTACACCAGCGACCAAGAGTGTCAACCCAGCCTACCCATGGGGCGGTTGAGGACTAGATCTGGGCTAGGTGTATGAGGTCCCCTTCTCGGCATACACAGGGGGATGATAATATAGGTCGGCGGTGGCCTGAACCATGGTAGCTTCTAATGTTGACATCCCTTGGTAGGTGTCCTCCTTGGCCTATGGCCGATGCGGGCATCGGGTCAGACAGACTAGGGTGGGCAGTGCAGGCGCGTAGCTTGCCTCCTCCTCGACTCGTGGGATCGAGTGGTGGCCTTAGAACGGCCTAGTGGGGGACCTTTTTGGGGGTCGTTGGAATGGGATTTAGGTCGGGATGGACCATAAATCACCCACCTCATTGGCATAGGTTAGTGATTCATCGAAGCGTTCCTAGGAGAGGCTCCAGAAAGGGTTGTGAACTGGTGTGGGGAGTAGTGGCTCCCTACACGGCCCATGGGACAGCGGTAGTGATAAGGAACATATGCCTCTAAATCCTAGCTAAAAATATCTCGAGTTGGGATGATACGCTCCTCCTCGTATCGGCGTACGAGGTCATTTACCACCCTTCGTTGAACGAATTCATAAGTAGAGATGGGGCGTAGGAACCCAATAGTTGTGGTTATGGAGACCATCGCAGAACTATTGGAGCCATGAGGGGTTACCGCGTTGGCCATTCCCCTTCCCCTGCGTTGGTGGATGGGTGGTGATTGATTTCCTATTGCGGCTGCTTGGGTCTGTGAAAGAAGGGAGACTAAAACAATAGTGTTGCAAAAGGAAATCAACATCCAATTCCCCCTGTCATTCCTCCTTCCATGATATGAAATAAGGATCCATTCTTACAACGTCACATATCGAGATGTCCAACATCCAACTGCCCCAACATCTGGTGAGTTTCACGCCAAGCCCACTATTTTCTTTGCGGGAACTGACTCCAGATAACCAGATCTGGTGACACGGTAGTCCACTAATATCTCAAGCACTAATAATCACCACATTAAGGAGAAGAACATCACGTTGGGTTCACCAGTTATATTTATAACACTTTTGGCGGGAAATGCACATCATTCTATTGAGGACAATGACACGCTGACTGTTACCCCGCATTCCCACTTCACAAAGGTGGGCAGCATCCATCGCATATTCAGGGAAGTTCTCTCCATGATTGAAACAGGATTATGGGATGTAAGTTTATGCATCCGTGGATTCCTCCTCGGAACTTTTTAACAAGTCCTGGTCTCCCTTATAGATAAAGACGTTTTTTGTGAAACTCTTCCCAGTGCCATGTCTTCATGGACATTTTTTAATTACACTTCTTCTGTCATGACATTCCAAAGGGTCTGGTCAGGGTGGTAACCTTTGTTCAGGGGAGTATTCATGTTGGATATCACTAGAAAGTCTGGATGATAGAACACCATCATGTTTGGTTTTCTTATGATTAGTATAAGTCTCCTTGAGGGACCTGAATCCTGAGGAATCCCACATTGAATGTGTGGAATAATATGCCATCGAAATGTATCTGGGGTTTAGCTCAACTTCCCATATTTAACACAAGGTATACCAAGAGTTTAACGTCTAGCGGAGATATATCGTACAAACCCGGACATGATAAGAGTGGATCGGGTGGGTGTAAACCCTAGAGTAAAAACTAATACTAGGACCGATGAGTGGATAGATACTCAGTTACTACTAAGAGAAGTGAAGAGGTTAATTAGCGTGATCTCACCAGGATGTGGCGGCCCTGGTGGAATCAGGATGGATGATGGACGGTTGAGAGATGATGAATAATTAAATGGAACCACTGTGAGGACGACGGTGATGTCGGGCTTGAGCCTCAATGAGTCTTCCTACATATTCTAGTGGTAGGAAATCAATGTCTGAATAGTTCAGTGAGGTGATGGGACACTTAAGGAGGTGACCCGTATGGATGGGACCTGAAGGAAGAGGAACCTACTGGCTAAGGCATGACACTCTTGAAACACATAGGCTTAAGGGAAAGGTTGGGATGAGACATAGGTGATGGTCTTGAGCCTTGGGGAAGAATCCTATGTACCTTTCCATTTCAAGGATCAATGTTCATGTACTTCAAAATGGAGAATAGAATCAGGGTGCGTGGAGAGGACAACGACCCGAAGATATACTGGGGCTTATGCATGGTTAGTAGCCGCGGTTAGTCAGATACCACTAGGACGAACCAGAGATGTGGGTACCAATGAAAGGGTTTACAACATCTTACCACTGTGTTGGGGTTTACAATGGATTACCGCTACATAGGGTTCACAAACGGCTTACTACTGGATGGGGATAACAATGGCTTTTCGCTGAATGGGGAGAACAATGACTTACCACTGAATTGAAGAACAACATCTTACCACTGGATGGGGTTTAACCTCATGGCACTTCATATGTACCATGCCTGGGTGATAGGAATAAAACCTATATAGTTTGAACATTTACAGTTTAACTTCATGTAGGATGAAATGGGGCATGTAATTTAATGTCATGTTCGATGAAGGTGAACCAATGTGAAAGGGGGTCAGGAGAACATGGTGTTGGGATTGAACCTCTGGGAGGCTTCCAACGTACCTTTCCTTGGAGACAAGGATCAAATTCCATATAGTTCGGGATGGTGTGGAACTGACATGAAGTGGTCAGGACCAATGGTGGTTGGTCATGAACCTCAGGGAGTGATCCTGCGTAACATGCATTGTCAAGGATCAATGTCCATGTAGATAGGGATGGTGTAGAACCAACATGAAGTGGTTCAGACCAATGTTTTATGGGATTGAACCTCGGGGAGGATTCTTACATAGCTTTCTGTGGAAAGGATCAATGTCCACATAGTTTGGGATGGTGTGGGGCTTACACCCTTGGCTTCCCAGAGAGGATTTCATGGTCTGTGCTAACTCTAATACCACGTGAGTCATTCTCGATGTGAGAAACTAGAGGAAACAAAGTCTTGGCAACCATGTCATGAATGGTGTTTCAATTGGAAGTGGAATGGGGACTACACATGGTTAGTAGCTCAAAGTTGAAACTGGGGATTATATGTGGTTAGAATCCCAAGGATATGGATATTCAGAAATACTCCAGGATGGAGGCTTGAGTTGTGAAAAATCCCAGTGGGTGTGGGATGGGGTAACCTAGTCAACTATTCCTCTCTCACCTCTTGGTATTTGGAATGGAAGAAGAAAAGATGAGTAGGGGTACTACCTCCCGCAAGAACGTCTAGGGGATTACCCCAAGGTTTTTCCCCCTTCCTTGTGGATAGATGGTGCTCTAGAAAGGGGGATCTCATTTCACATGAGGAATATTTCACTCCCATGGAGACCAGCAGGCTTATAGAATGTGCGAGATGGGGTACCCCATGTGCGATGCACATGATGAGGATACAATTTAACGTCATGTGCTGAGGACGATAGTCCTTGCTAGTTTAATGTCATGTATCTTGGACAAAGCGGTTTCACTCTGCACCCTTTAGGACTTATATAATGGATACCTACCACCCCTTGGGGAAGGGAATGCATTAGAAATGGAATGTAAAATGGAATATGATGGGCATGAACCTAAGGGAGACTTCCTACATACCTTGCCTTGGCAGGGATCAATGTCCACATTGTTCTGTATGGTGTGGAAATGACGAGAAGTGGTCAGGACCAATGGATGTTGGGATTTAACCTTAGAGAGGTTTCCAACATACATTTACTTGGAATGGATAAAAGTACACATAGTTTAGAATGTTGTGGGGATTACACTCTAGGCTGCCCAGAGAGGATGTTATGGTCATTTCTTACTCAAATCCCATCTGAGTTGTTCATGGTGTGAGAAATAATAGGCTGAAAAGACCTAAATATCACATTGCTAAAGGTGTGTCTGTGGGAGGTGGAATGGGGATTACCTTTGGTTAGTGACTGAATGAGGAAACAGAGGATTACGTGTGGTTAGAAGCTAAGGGAGATTGAGATTGGGACTTACTCCGGGATGGAGGCTCGAGTAGCAACAAACCCTAGTGAGAGAGGGATGGGGTAACCTAGTCCCCTGTACCACTCTCACTTCTTGGTATTTGGCACAGAATAAGAAAGGAGGAGTAGGGGTTCTACCTCCCACAAGAAAGGCTAGGGGATTACACCAATGTGGTTTCCCTTTCCCTGTGGATAGACGTCACTCCACCAAAGAGGATCTCATTCCCTATGAAGAAGATTTCATTCTAATGGTAACCAGTGGGCATAGAAAATGTTCAGGATGGGGTACCCTATGTGCAATGCATAGGTAGAGGCTACAGTTTGATGTCATGTGCTGAAGATGATGGTGCTTTGTAGTTTAACTTCCTGGCGCTTGGATGAGGCGGGTTCACTCAACACCCCTTAGGACGTACAAAACTGATACCTCCCACCCCATTGGGAAAGGGAATGCATCAAAAATGTCATGTTGAGGGGGTGTTATGGAGTGATCCAATGAGGGTCCATGTTAGAGTGTCTATGAGAAGAAGAAATTTCTGTTAACGTGCCTACACGAAGAAGCATAAGGAGAAGAAACACAACGTAAAAAACCACCCAAGGGACATTGAAATCACTTCGTGCAAACCTAGAGGGTTGCATGTCAGAAGGAGATGTAGGGAAAAGGGATTCACCTGAAGATGCCTTGTGAAGATCTGGTGCTCCATGTAGTGGGGGATATTCACAAAGGTGTGTGCTTCTATAAGTGAAATGGCCTAGCCTAGAAATAAGTAGTTGGTGCAAATGGAAGGTGCATCACTAAGTGGAAAGGCTATCATGGAGCAATTCTTCGTGAAGCTAGGGTGCCATGTGAAGCATATCATTAAGAAGAAATGTGAATCGCAAAGCATAGTGACCCTACCTTGGCATGTGGGTCACTTATGCATGGAGGGTATTTTGCAAAGCCTAAGTGCTCTGCGAAGACAGGAGTCCCCTTTGGGGATCCCATTCCATCTTAGAAGCCCGTGGGCTATTCGAAGGGCGTCCCTCTTTGAAGAGGGGTTTAATTCCATCAATGGGAAAGGCACTTCATGATGCAAAAGTTCCTTGAAGAGATCATGGTTTGTAGAGAATAAATAGCTTCATCATTTGTGAGATAAGAAGGAGAAAGGTTAGAGTATCCTTCATTCGGGATCGAGGGGAGCCGGTATTTATAGGCAATAGGTACCACGAATCAGGGATCACTAGACGTGAAGACACGTGGCACATTGTCATAACAACGAATCCTCCCACCTCCTTGCTATGTGGTGGCTTCACTGAGGGGAATATTTGCACCAGCCTCAGTGCTGCGGGGCTCGGAGGGTATGCTTCATGAGGACGCCCCAAGGGCCACACGTTTGTTCTTGGTCTTCCCAAATTTTGGCTCCAACACTTGATTAGAAGCTCATAATCCTATTTTAGTTTTCTAGTCATAAGATTGAAGGAAAAGATAGGTCATAGTGGATAAGATTGGTATATAGGGGAAGAGATAATAAGAGAGGAATGAGGCTTTGATTACCTAAATAAAGGATCCCTTCACTCATAAGGAGGGTCCTAGAGGGATGAACGAGAGATTCAATACCTATAAACAACTGATCGATATAATCTAGAGACAAGTATTATCTAAACATTCAATTAAGAAACCAATGATTAAGATAGGATACAAGAATAAAGAACAATCAAGACTCATATGGACATGCATAACGGAATGAAAGATAAAAATTACTTGGAAAGGTCTCTAGAGGAGACTGACTTTCACTCCTTATCTCTTTATACAAGAGATTCTATATAGCTATTAAAGAAGTCCAAGATAAGAAAGAGATATATTCAATGTATAATAGCATAATTGGTTGCATCTCTTACTCCCTCTTCATCTAGAAGCACTATTTGATTAAGAGCTACAAGACTCAGGGTTATACATCCAAAAAGTCTAGTTTATACAACTAGATATATGAAGCTAACTTTTCCTTATAGCACTAGATTCGATAAAGGAAATATATTTGAATCAATATAGGTAATATATTAATTATTACCCTTGCACCTACCAACAGGAAGATCTATCCACCTTCTCTCCATACAGGCCTTCAATTAGTGCACTAATAGGGAAATATATAGGTTCATGATCCCCACTTGGGAAGTACTCAGTGCACTCCGTAGAATTTATTTGTGATGGTTCATAGAAAATCATTCCATTTACTATATCTAATCCAATTTTCACCGCTATCATGTTATAACCCAAAAGGCAAGCAAGCTACTCAAAAAAATCAAGCTAATAGGACAGTAGAATCATCCCATTGGGATTACAGTCCTTATATAACTACAAGTATGTTATGAAAGTGAAGATACCATTCTACACCTAGGATAGAGACATTCTATAATATGTAGCCCCATATAGCTCTAGAAAATCAATAATGAAAAATCTTAGAGTCCCTTACTCAACTCTATGTACATTATGGAAGGTATGCTCCATCAACCGACGTTAATTATATAACACACATTACATCTCTCATACTCCTCATCTAGTCTATAACTCTATAATAACCTAGTGACTAGGAAATAATAGAGGTAGAGATTTATAATAGCTACTTGGAATAGATGATTTAGGAGGAGAAAACGGCCATTATGAACTAAAAGGTAGGGAAGGAAGTCAATGGGAATTCATAAGAATCAGAGAGATTCTTTCTCTCCTCAGCTCTTTGATAGCCCCCAGATTCAATTATATACTTCCCTAAGGTAGTTGATTTCTGAACCAAACATAGTCACATAAAGGTCTCAAAAGAAGAAATATATTATCCTATGCTTTCATAGATTTGACGAATAGTAGATGAGAGATAACACCAGATGAAAAAGGTATAGTCTGATTAGTATTAAAAAAATCAATTTCATGTAACACAGGTACTATTATATACAGTTTCCCTGCTCTTTTCTTATTTGTGTCTTTGGGAGGACATACCCCCTTCTATACATAGGATACACCCCTCTGAAAAAGTTTTTCATTTCTTCCAAAGGAGATTCCATTTCCTCTAGTGATGATCATTCTTTCCTGGGCGTGAATAATCACTTCTCTGTGCTTCTAGGTTTCTATGTGAGTTTTCTTCACTATCCTTAGATCAAGAGATCAGGTCTCACTTCTTTCCTAACCTCTTAAAGGTATAAATTCATAAATATAGGAATAAATTAGGGCATTTCTCTTATACTCTTCTAGTGTTTCCAATCCTGATCTATAGTATATATAGAAGTATATGACTAGCTCTTCCCCCTGGTTGAGGGGATTCTTCTCCATTGTTTCCTCTTAAATTGATTAAGGATTCATTATCGTTTCCATTAGGCTAGTGTGAAATAAAATATTGATTCCATATGACCCCAAATCATTCATCAACCTTTATCTAGCTACCTAAATTGATTGATTCCTCCTGTATTAGCTAGTACAAGATTAGGTGATGTGGCAAATAGACATATAGGATGAGTATGCAATTCTGGACATCCTTCTTAATCATAGTCATTAGATGACCCAGACTTTATATCTCTTTTGTAATCATCATCTATATGGTCTTATATGTATTTTAAAATAGTGTTATGTAGTTTCTTCTATTATCTATAGTATCATCCAATGTATAGGATCTTGGATTTTTCGTCTTTGATGCCCAATTTACTCTCAGTAGAGATAAGGGGTTTAATCCCTGTGTTTCAAATAGTCATGTATATGGATGTACCTCAATAGGTCTAGCTACCTAACTGAAGGATTAGATTTTACAAAAGTTTTCCTATGGTTGTTCTCTTCGACTGAAATGTTTAAATAGAGCTACTTTCTTGGTATTTGGTTAACAAATAAGGGGAGACCCTTAATACTATTAAAGTATTGTATGATTGATAAGGTAGGTTGCTTACCCTTCCCTCCTCTCTGGATCTCTCTCATTACATCAATCACATCAATGAAGAATTGGATCTCTATTACATCACTAAATATTTTATTATATAAGTTAAAAAATTTCTTTCAATTCCAAACATCATTCTAAGACATGTCCCGTACCACCAACTGTAGACTTTCATATGGAATAAAGGACCAATATAGGTGAAGAACCGCATCCACCAGGTCCATTATTCTCATTACAATTGAGCATCTGATCTCATCATAGAGAAGAGCATCATCGTATTTTTTTACAATTATCACTATTATTAGTACCAATAGAGCTCGCAGAAGGGTGGGAGGAGGGTTTCCACCTGATTTTCAAATTTTTTTCTATCAAATTAAAAATACATAAAGAGCTATAATACAAAATTTAAATAATGGGGGTTATAAATATAGTGTCATTTGAGTTATGTGATTTGATTATTATGATTAATTCAAAGATGGAATATAAATATTTGATCCGATTCTTATATATATTGGAAGGCAGAAAATCAAATAGAATTTTTTGTCTGACATAACATTCAAAAAGACTGAATATCTTTCTATTTACTTACAAAATCTCTTTAAAAGTAGAACAATGGCTATTGATTTTTGATCATACTTCCTCTCTGAATGTTTCTTTTTCTTCTTTTGATTGACTCCCAAATGGATCAATGGAAGATAAGAAAATCCGCAGATTTGCTCGATTTTATGCACCTCACCTACTCTATTATTAATTGGTAGAATCAAAAGGAGTTCAAGACGCAAACATAGAGAAAGTGGTAAATATTCCAAGCATCAAACTTCTAGAATGACAATATGGGAGTTAAACCCTACAGTTTTTCCATAAACTCTATCCCATTGAAGAATTGAAACCTAGTGACAATTTTTGGATTCGAATCAGTTCACGAACATCATATTCAAAGTATTTTAGTGTCATAATGGTTCATCTGGTCATCATCCAAAATCAAGAAATCATAGAAAGGTAGTTTAAATAAAAATCTGAAACACAATAAATCATATCATATAAAGAAGGGGTTTTGATCCAATCCTGTCCCGACTTTCATGGATTCTGTGGCCAAGTGAGAACTATGACAAGCACTTCTCTCTCAATAAGGGAGATAATTTCGCATCATTCATGCCTGATTTCTTGGATTATTGGGTTCTCAAAAACACCACTATTAATAGTGCACTGAGCTTACAACAAGTAATGAACGAACATAAACAACAGACACACATACATGCTAGATGAGACCTCTCATAGAATCATTCTATCTAGGCTATATCTTCACATATTAATGATTATTGGATGTCACTCTTGTTTTATTGATTGGTGAATGGGTTTTGGAATGAGAAATAACATGTTTTAGAGCTCGATGTGGAAACAGTTTCCAAATAATGTATCACAAGCATTCCATCCTCATTACCGTTTTTTACGGACGTTTCCCCATATTGTACACCAACCCTTTTCTAACACATTATATTTCCTGGCACCATATTCGACAATTGGTGTATTTACCAGATGTGACTTCTTGAATTCTGTCACATAAGATGATTGTTGAGAAGAAAACATGGCTTCCCCTCCTCTGTCTCTCTGAATTAGCTGAAACTGGTGACTGGGGTCAACAAATAAATTATACTTGTTGGTGTAATTCCCTAGTTTCATTATTTTCATTCTTCATAATTTCATATGTGTCGATCAGTAGAAGGTGCTTAAGAGAATGAAATCAAAGGTTTCTAGATCAACTAAAGAATTCTATTCCACATATTCTATTCATGGGGATAAAATGAACTTTCAGTGGTGTTTGACTTAATATATAAAAGTACCAATCCTAAATAATGTATTTTTTGAAGTCCAATTCTAATGATTCTTTTGAGATTATTCTTTTTAATGAAAACAGTAGAACTGATTTTATTAATAGGAAGTGTACTTAACGGATCACAGAACTGAGCTCAAACTCCTTTACCCTCATTCTTGTTCTTTTCAATCAAGATAAATGAATAGATTGGAAAAAGTAATCCACCTCATAGATCGGGACTGAACCCAATCAATCTGCCAACCTAGAGAGGACTGAATCAGAGATAGGGGTCACCCCTATGAGATCAGATACCAGATAACAGCTAGAAGCTGAGAACATCCATTCCCTGGATATATTTTACTATCTGTTCATGTGAATTATATGATTCTAATAACCAATTTCATAGGTCCTGTAACACACAGGTGTAAAAGTGAACTCCACATGTCAAACAATGACTTTCTAACATTTTGATTTTAATTCTTCTAGAAAGCAGCTAACATCATCTATCATGATTATATGAACACACTTACTTTTGGACCACTATAGGTAATGAACCGTGATTTAGAACCCAACCCCCGGAGCATCAATACATTTGATCCATATCAATTACCGGTTGAGAGAGAACATCTAATCCAATTATAGGTGGAGATTAGGTGATGGAGAAGAATAACTTTGAACCTTCCTATTTGAATCTATCAAACCCATTCTATCTCTTGGATGAGAGGTGTGTAAGATAATCAATCTAGAGCCTTCATCTGGAACCACTGGTATTATTAACTATTAGAATATAATAGCGTCCTAATCCAGCTAACTAAAATCTCTTCGAGGTTTGAAAGTAGAACTATTAGTCTTTTCGGTGCCACCAACCCAGCCGACATTCTGACCACAACAAGCCATCTCATTTTGAAACAATTGACCCAATAGTGGCTGACACCATCTATGATCTAAACTGATCAATTATCTGGGATTGAATCAATCAAAAAAGCTTTCTTCTACTGAAGATCCCACATTTCCATATCTAAATCATCTAAAATCACCATTCCCAATGACTATATAGACAGACTACCTGTCCAAAGCAATCATTTGAAAGCTGGGAGACCCACTCATTATGACGTATCTAATAAGAAACCTGAACCCATGAATGCTAGTGAAGAACCATTAGCTTTCCTTAAAACTATACCCATGAGGCCCATAAATACATACCCAAATTACTTCACTTCTTGTCCTAGGTAACCTCTTTTCCCTGTCATTGACTTCCCAACTAATGACTATATAGAAAGAGTACCTGGCCTCCCTCCCTATCCATTTCAATCTTTTGATTATGAACGTAGTGGATAAGAACCAACAATCTCAGTTCTGGTATTATTTATATATAGTCTATTATAGTATAGTAGTGTCTCTCCTTCGGACCCTATGCGTCCAACCAATACTGACTCAAATTGATAAGCTTCTGCTGATCCCGTTCCAAGATTTCAAACCCTCCAGCCGAAAAAGTGGGAGTTGACTCAACCTGTTCACAAGCATTGCGTGGATACTACCTATATTATACTGAGATTTATTAGAAACCATTCTCAGAATAACCAGATGACTTCGGTGCAGGAAAAGACCATACTCTCGATCCAATTTCTTTCTCTTCTCCCTTTAAATCATCTACCTAGAACTCCTGAACAAATAGAAACACCTTAGAGGAAGGTAATTTTCTCCCATTCTAGATATTTCATTGCATCAGGTTGGAATAGAAGTACATATATATATTGAGAGTTCCTTCAGTAATATTATATTATATTCAGGTACTCTGTCTATATAGTCAACCCATAAGAACAATATGAGGATTCAAACAATGGATGTGGATATACAGTAGACAGAAAAGAGTGAGGTTCTTCCCTTTTTAGCTTCATAGGATCCGTAAGGAGAATCTATTTTATGGGAATGAGGCATAATGACTAGTTACTACAGAGGTTCTGACATTGGATCAGAATTAGAAGAAAGGAATTTCTTTAAAGAGGATGCATTAGAACAATTGGCCAAATATATATATTCATATTCATCTGAAAAGGAACATGGAGGATCCAAAGGCCCCGAGAGAGAAAATAGAGGAACATATCCATACCTCTAGTTACTTATCCTTATAAGTTAGGAGTACGATATCTTTGAAGCATTGGATCCCACTATAATTCTATCTCTCTCCCAACCCTTTATAAAGGGTTAGATCTATAGTACATGACCCTATATAGTTCACCCTTCAGAAAGAGTCAGATATTTTAGAACCTATTCCTTACTGGCCATGTCTATCTCTTAGTTAGTAACCTCTATTCTGTCCGAACCTATAATGGTTTCATGGAGGAGGTTTTTTTCTCAACCCCTATCTCCGGACTCATATCATCTATTTCTTATGTTAACAGATGTGGCCGAAGGAGTTATGTCTGATACTTGAACTGATATGGCTTAACTATATATTGTTAAGTACCATAGATATGACCCTTTATCATCCTAATATAGTGATTTATCCATGTTATTTAACCATATATACTATGTATAACTGAATACCAAATAGGGTTAAGTAGTCGAGTTCTAAAAGATCTGACCCTCCTTAGCTACTTTATATCTAAGGGTTATAAAGGGTCATATCTAAATGAACCATTTTGAGAGGGTTGGGAACTGACATCAAAAACTATAAGAAAACATTCTATAGACTATATAGAATAGTATATTCTTGAGGTAGTGGGTTCAGTACTGGATCGTGTATAATCGCTGGTACTATGGCACCACTTTGTGCTGGGTTGAAAGATCCATTATGACCAAGGTCCTACCCTTGAATTGGATGATCACCCAGATGGAAGTGAATCTGACTATATTTGGTCTTCTATGGAGGGACACTGACATTATTGGTCACATGGGAATGTTTTCCAGTATAGGAATACTCAATGTGGAATTAATGGAATGAAAAAAAGGAGAATGAAGGAAAGTGGTTCATTGGAGTTTGTCTCTACCTATGCTCTATCTACCTACTATGCCAAAAATGCTTCTATATTTTCTCCAATAGTTACCTCTGTTGGGTTAACTAGTATAGGTTCTCGAACATCAACAAGAAATGGAACAAAAAACAATACCTTTTCTATTGGTTCTGTTGTGAGCTTCAGTACTCGAATTGGCTCAGATGTTGGAACATGCTTATGAGAACCAACGAAATATGAGTAAATGAGGTATGAAACAAATTATAATTATTTCTAAATATACTGGTGAACCTATAACCTCTACCTTTTCATCTGGATTTAATTCATGCTCTCGAACAGGAAATAAATATAGATCTGTGCCTAGAGACCTTGCCACTAAATCTGCTGCAGGAACTTAGTCGGCTACATCTGGTACTACTTCTACCTTCCTTCCCAATGCATTCTCTGATGGTTGTTCTGGATCAACTTCAATTAATTATTATCACTTTTATCATGTGGGTTAATTTTCTCCTTCATGTAGGCATGATGTCTTCTATTGAATATTTTTACTTATTTCTTTTCCATGAGGTCTACCTCTAGCTCTATCTATGCCTCAATTTCATCATCCTAGTAAACCGTTTCTCATTTCTATTCTTACTCTTTTTTTCAAGAAATAAACCCATGATAGCTTTTCCTCTCAATCCTTTTCCTTTCCTCGTGCTTCTCAAACTCGGAATGGATATGGAAAAGGAATTGCCCCCTATAGGTAGTAGATTTGGATCATGACCTGGACAGGAACGGATCCTGTTCCATATCACACGACATCCCTTCCAGTCTCTGTAGAATTTCTATATATATCCCATTCCAGTTGGAATCCAAGATCCCTTATTAGTGGATGAATCTACATATTTAGTCTCCACGAAAATCATATGATAAATTCCATTAATTTAATTCAACTTTCTTGAATCTCTACTAATTCTGAAACTCATGTTCAAGAATCCCATATTTCATTATCATTTAGAAGAATGACTTGAACAATATTGATTGGAAGAACCATTAAATTCATTAACCTCGTATTTCATAGAATCTCTAACTCACCTCACTCTTCAGGAATTTATCTATGCAGATATTGTATGAATATCTTAGATGGAATGCCTATTCCTTTTCATGATACACTATTAAATCGTAAATCATATAGATCCTCATAAGAGGTTTTATGGTACCCATGAAAAGCATAATATTTCATTACTACTACTTATATATATTGACCATCGAATTGTGAGATGTTATGGAAGTAAACCATTTGAATCATAGTTTTAGATGCAACCGCTGCTAAACTCTCTAGAACGTCGTACAACATTTGATTACTCCTTTCATCAAATTTAGGTATGTAATCTATGATATCTTCACTGAAATATGTTTCAATTGAATTATCCAGCTTGGTATTCATTTGGGTTAACCACTAGGAAACTGGTTGTGTAAGGAACATGAACATAATCTATTAGAACTGTCTCTGTATCAGCTACTATGAAAGATTGATATTCCTTACATGTTAGTTTGAGTGCCGGTATATGATCAGGATAACGACTCTTCCAAGAACTCATAGTTTTATGTTTTTGTGGTTCACCTATGCCATGCCACAAATGACATCTTTAATTAAATCATAAACATTGCAGCTAAGAGGTAACTCTTTATTCTGACTACAAAAGTAATAGACTCGAATATATATACCTAATAGAAAATATTCAACGTATTCATTATAATTCATCTTTATTATTTTGAATATACTAACATATACCTCCTTAGTAGGCATCTCCTTCCCAATAGAATCATTTAATGAAATAGCCTTACTTATTGTATAGGTAATATATATTGTTTGCGTGCTTACTTAATGATATGAATTATTAGATACCGGGCCCTTTATTTCTACTATATAGAGTAGAGTACTTGTACGAGATGGTATGGCATACATAGAAAGTCAATTTGACTATATAGAGTAAGTACTATCTCTTTATGGCCATAGACCTGAATGGTTGGAGTGTGTTCAGACCCAGAAATGGCCAAGGGACAGATGCATTCTCCCTTATATGTACCTGTATCCCTATGGTCAACCACCATCGCTATTCCAGTCAACCATTCCACCACAGAGTCTATAGGTGCAATATTTTAGGCCTCTATTTTTGATGTATACTCACATTGACATGGTTGTGATAGGATCTCAACCACTAGAATAATGGTGAGAATGGTCCACATGGGCATGCTACTCAATTTATTCTGTCTACCTGACATGTACTCTATTCTATATAGTGAAAAACATGTTTGGATACACTGGTCACACATTGTTCACGGCCCTTCAGAAAGGGATAGATCTATGGTACATGAACCTATATTGTTTATCCCTATCAGTTTCCGAATTGTGGACATGACGTGTGGTTCCGCCCAAATTTACCCTACAGGTATGCGGTTGTTGTAGTACAGGTAGGGGTCGAATCCACATGGACCAAAGAAGAAACTGAGAGACACTCTGATTTTGGAAGGATTTGGCTATGGAGTGGCCAACTATTTGGATTGATCTGATTTTAATAACTACTGATTTAATATAAAGAGAATAAATTAAAACATACAATTACTTAGTCTAAAACAATTAATGGAGATGAGTAGATCCTAAGTTGTTACTAGGGTTAGATTGGATGTATTTATTTTCTTATAACGTTCGTTTCACTAATTCAAGACATATCCACAAAATGATATAATTACTCAACATAATTCACCAATTTTATCCCTACACAATTCCAAGGATAATCAAAAATGCACTTAGAGGATCAATCTAATGATCACTCCAAGGAATTGGATTTTACTAGCACTCGAAATGTGTTATTGTTAAAGTTGGCGAAGATGAAGAAGAAATTAATCATCAAATGGAACTATTAAATTAATGAAATGATTAAAGATTTTTAAATCATAAAATAAAATCCAATAATCCCCATGAAACTCCCTAGGACCAACCCATAAGGGGTTAGCCCTCCATTTATACTATTTAATAAATGTAAGCGGGAAGTCGACTTAAAGAAGCGGAATTGGAGAAGAAAAATAAAACAATGAAGCGATCACTCCACCGTTGTGTGAAGAAATTCACAAGTTCTGGTGTGAATAAATTCACACCTTAAAGCAATGGTGTCAAAGTGATAAGAAGAAGAAATGAAAAAGATGAAATGAAGATCTTTTATTAAGAACTAATGTGATTCAAATAACTTAAATGAGAATAAAGAACGATTACAACATCAAATGGACAGCAAAACATTACAATGAAACAAAGCATCCAAGATCCCTAAATCCACCACCACTACTGCCTTAAATAGGAAACAATGAAGCCTTGGCCGATCTCCCAACATCCCATGTTCCTTTAATTAATTATGTTGGGGAAAGGTGGGTGGAACATTAATGTTGAGAGACTTTTCCACTTCTTTCCTGGAAGTTGCAGCCAGCTTGCATCCACCGGAATGACGCGCCTAAAGGTCCCTGTAGAAGGCCGAATTTGAGTGGGCCCTAGCAGACATAAATGAAGAACCGGATGTCCCCTAACATCCTGTAAAATCTTAGCCCAAAATATGTTTTGGTTAGGGATATATGATTGAAATAGTGAGATGTTTTCTGGGCCGCAGAATCTGGCCCAAAATTAAATCTTCAACATGGGCCGCCTTAATAACCACCATTGAGGACGAATTAGCTCTAGCTAAAAAAGAATTATATGTTCCTCTATATTGTTTCTAGCCTCCCATGAATTTTGGGCTTCATTGGGCCTATATTGTGGGCCCCGCAGTCCGATTAGTGGGATGATATCCAATCTGCCTTCTCCAGAATTGTTTCCTTTCTTCACCAAAAAACCTCATCATCCTTTATGAATATCCATTGATCCCTGAATGAAAAATGTTAATATTTAAGTTTATATCAATTTCCAAAAATAAAAAATGAAAATGTGGATAATTACATTCTTTCAAATCAGACGAAACATTGGGCCTAAATTGGTGCATATTAGGCATGAAGTGCACAAATGCTGAGAATGAATGTTCAAAATTAAAATCCACTAACTCAGGCCCATAAGATGAAAAAAAACATTTAATACCATTACAATGTAATAAAAATATGTGTTTTTATTGGCTAATCACACCCCCCAACTTGAGTTTTTCTAGTCTCGAGCAAAATATATCTCACAAAAATGAAATTCAAATGACCTTTTCCAAAAACATTTTAATACACATTTCTCACCCAAAGATCACATAGCAAACAATTATGAAACCCATAAAAATCATTTTAAACAAGATATGTCCATAAGAATATCTCAAGCCCAAGCCCATTCCTTTGTTCAAATTTATTGCCATATTTCATCCAAATTCAATTAAGCATGATGAAGTGTTGTGTGTCACAATAGACATGGGGGTTCATTTTCATTCTAGGGAGAAATGATGGAAGTGCTTGGAGAAATCAAATTGTAATAATAAGATGAGTACTCATTTTTTATTTTCATTCTTTTTTTTTTGGTTTTTTTTGCAATTTTGCCATGGTAATTGAAATTGAACTCAATCGAGTCAACCCATGTAGCAAGACTTTGCCGATGACTCCCAGGCTCAAAGACCTTAGGGAACCAAGTGAAGCTCACATACTCGGGCATCATTTCAAGTAAACTCAATAAAAAACAAATTCAAATTACCCAAAATAGAGATAAAATGCCCAACTTTGGGCCAGAAAACTATGGAGTCACGATCCCCAAGTGCCGAAAGCCACACATTAGGTCAATTCATTGCTCTATGCGCAAATTGTTTTTTTTGAATAATCATGTTAAAATTAAAATGATCGCCAATCCTATGCTATTTATTATGGGTCCCCAAGAACTCAAACTAAAACCCCACAATCTAGAGGTTGTGAATTGTGTTTTGTTATTAAATGGATGAAAATATAACTGTGAAAAATCACATCAGACAACCGTACTTTCCAATAACTATGCACATGAACATAAACTTGCATTAAAATCAGAATCAAGGCATGAAAAATTATTTGATATCCAATTTTAGAGTTTGGAATGTGTGTTATCATGTTTAAGGTTAATGATATTTTTCCTTCCACAGATTTTCATCTCCCCCCCCAACATAGAATAACATTGTCCCCAGTGTTTAATGAATTGAAACATTGAAGGGGTAGGATAGATGTTCAACGAAGACATTGAAAATAAAAATTATGGAATGAAGTCACCTGGTGGTTGATGTTGAAAATGCATTCCCATGTCTCCCTTCAGTTCTGGTTTGTCTCCCAATGGCTTGGACGGTTGTGACCAGCTTTTTCAATGACCTATGACATGCCTTTAAATTTTTTTTAATATATATATATATATTTTTATTTTTTTTAACAAAAAAAGGTAAAAATAACATAAACTGATGATACATTGTATTCTCTTAAATTTCTGGGTAAGGTATTACTCAGGGATCACACCGCGTGACACGGATGAATACGATGATCCCCTTTCATACCCATCCTTACTCATAAAATAAGAACAGGTCAACAATCTATTTTTTTAAATACCTAAAAAACATATAATAAGAATAAACTGATGATACATTGTCTTCTTAATATTTTCTGGGTAAGGTATTACTCAGGGATCACACCGCGTGACACAGATGAATACGGTGCTCCCCTTTTATACCCATCCTTACTCATAAAAGAAGAACAGGTCAACATTCTATATTTAAAAAAAAGATTAAAAATCAAAATGAAAAAAATGAATCACAATGATTTGAAACATGAAAACCACGGGTTGCCTCTCGTGCAGCACTTAATTTAAAGTCTTTAGCTCGACTTGAACCCCCCAACTTAGCCAATTCCAACTTTAAAAATTTTAATGAAATCATCTTTCTCTACTTCAACATGATTGAGAATGTGTATCCCTTGTGGTTGGTAAGAAGATTTGGAATTTAATTCATGAACAATCCTATTTTCTAAAATTAATGGGAAAATCCAAGGAATGTAAGAAATGGTTGATCCAGTTTCCACTATAGTCTTTCCAAATACATCAATGATCATTCCAAAATTAAATGTTTCAAGAGAAGAATGAATTCTAATTGAAAGGTCATTATTATACCCTATAAAGGGATACTTGATAGGGGAAGGAAGGACAATGATTTTGAGCTCGGTATGGATAATACAATCAGACACGAGTTGAGATTTTGAATCGAACTCGGTTTCATTTTTCAAATTTCTCAACAAAATTGGTTCCTTTTGAATAGAAGATTCAACCTACAAATTGGAAATATCAATGTTAGGAATGGGTATGGACTCACGGTTTTTAATTTCTCTCAATGGTTCAGTGAATGATGTTTTTGATAAATCATCATTAGAGTTATACATAGGAGACTCAATCCACGATGTCAAATTCTTCTCATTTGAATCCAAAAAATCAATTTCCTCCTCATTTGAAGACCCTCCATCAATTTTTTGCTTCAATTCCCCTACCCCAAATCCAAAGGTTGGTTCTTTAATAAATTCATGAGTGGTTTCTGGGAAACTTGACACTCCACATAAGGTTTTAGAAGGTACAGTTGGTGTAGGGATGAGTTCCTCACAAGTATTAATGCATTGTAGTTCTAATCTCAAAGATGATAACTCAGAATTCATTATCTCCATTTTATTACACAATTGTTTAATAAGTGTTTTAGGAATAGAATTTTTATAAGGTTTAACATCATAGACTTCCCCAAGATTGATCTCCTCAACCATCCTTGAGAGGGCTGGAAATTTATCCTTTGAATATTCATCATCCCAATGATTGTACATGTCCGCAGGTGTGTGGTAATTAATCAAGGGTTGATCAAAGAAAATTTATAATTTATGTGCTTCCCAATATTTATTTTCCATTTTATTCCATCATGAGTTTGTGACATGGTAATTTGTAAGATACTCCATTGGACAAGACAGGAAGTTGGATCCTAGATTTTCAGAACACGCAAAAACAGAAATGGGTAAAGATAAGAGAGATGGGGGTGAGAATATAGAATGTGGGGTGAGAAAAGGATGATAGTGTCTAAGATAACTAACTTGGGTCCCCGGAAATGGCTCCAAAATTTGGTTTCACCCAAATTTACCCTACAGGTATGCGGTCGTTGTAGTATAGGTAGGGGTCGAATCCACAGGGACTGAAGAAGAAACTGAGAGACACTCTGATTTTGGAAGGATTTGGCTATAGAGTGGCCAAATATTTGGATTGATTTGATTTTAATAACTACTGATTTAATCTAAAGAGAATAAATTAAAACATACAATTACATATTCTAAAACAATTAATGGAGATTAGTTGATCCTAAGTTGTTACTAGAGTTAGATTGGATGTATTTATTTTCTTATAACGTTCGTTTCACTAATTCAAGACGTATCCACAAAATGATATAATTCCTCAACATCATTCACCAATTTAATCCCTACACAATTCCAAGGCTAATAAACAATGCACTTAGAGGTTCAATTTAATGATCACTCCAAGGAATTGGATTGTACTAGCACTCGAAATGTGTCATTGTTAAAGTTGGCGAAGATGAAGAAGAAATAAATCATCAAATGGAAATATTAAATTAATGAAATGATTACAGAATTTTAAATCATAAAATAACATCCATTCATCCACATGAAACTCCCTAGGACCAACCCATAAGGGGTTATCCCTCCATTTATACTATTAAATAAATGGAAGCGGGAAGTTGACTTAGAGAAGCAGAATTGGAGAAGAAAAATAAAACAATGAAACGATCACTCCACCATTGTGTGAATAAATTCACAAGTGCTGGTGTGAATAAATTCAAACCTTAAAGCAATGGTATGAAAGTGATAAGAAGAAGAAAAGAAAAAGATGAAATGAAGAACTTTTATTAAGAACTAATGTGATTCAAATAACTTACATGAGAATGAAGAACGATTACAACATCAAATGGACAGCAAAACATTACAATGAAACAAAGCATCCAAGATCCCTAAATCCACCACGACTGCTACCTCAAATAGGAAAAAATTAAACCTTGGCCGAGCCCCCAACATCCCATGTGCCTTTAATTAATTATGTTGGGGAAAGGTGGGTGGATCATTAAGGTTGAGAGACTTTTCCACTTCTTGCCCTGAAGTTGCAGCCAGCTTGCATCCATCGGAAATACGCACCTAAAGGACCTTATAGAAGTCCGAATGTGAGTGGGACCTAGAAACCTAAATAAATCCCCGGATGTCCCCTTACAGCCTGTAAAATTTCAGCCCAAAATATGTTGTGGTTCGGCAGATATGATTGAAATAGGTGGTTGTTGTTCTGGTCCACAGAATCTGGCCCACAATTAAATCTTCAACATGGGCCGCCTTAATCACCACCATTGAGGACGACTTAGCACTAGATACAGAAGCATTATTTGTTCCTCTATATGTTTTCTAGCCTGACATGAAATTTTGGATTCATTGGGCCTATATTGTGGGCCCCACAGTTCGATCAGTGGGATGATATCCAATCTGCCTTCTCTGAAATTGTTTCTTTTCTTCACCAAAAATCATCATCATCCTTTATGAATCCTCCATTGATCCCTGAATGAAAAATGTTCATATTTAAGTTTATATCCATTTCAAAAAATATAAAATTAAAATATGGATAATTACATTCTTTGAAATCAGAAGAAACATTGGTCCTAAATTGGTGCATATTAGGCATGAAGTGCACAAATGTTGAGAATGGATGTTCAAAATTAAAATCCACTAACTCAGGCCCATAAGATCATAAATAAACATTTAATACCATTACAATGTAATCAAAATATGTGTTTTTATTGGCAAATCAACATGCTTGATTCAAGTCATTCCCAACCTTGCGCGATAGTCGTTAACCATTGACTCAACTTGTACTTCCAACCTTGACCCCTTAGATGGAACATGCAAAGCATCATTTATTGTCATAGAAGGACTAATCGCTCAAATGTAATGGTTGTATGTCTTCAGAAAGTTCCATGGGAATCAAACCAACTCATTATGCTAAACTGAAAATCGTATTGGATAGTCTAATGCACCTAATGGCACAACTAATACCTAAACGGTGGATACAAATGGTCTAGTCTTGGGGTATGGGTATGGAATTTCACATGTATCTCGTTTGGATCACTTGAAATGTGCTAAAATGGTCCAGTTTTCTTGTGGTGTGAAAGGCATAGCTTTGAATCTGGAGCCCAATCTTGTCCATATAATGGTGTTGGGGTTGGATACCACTGTGAAAAAAGAAGATCAGGTCGCACGGACTGGTTAGACCATGGATGTTCCCTCAGGGATTTGCCGGCTGGGTCATGTTGTCGATGATTTGGGTTTTCCAATTTATAAATCCTAAACCACACACTGGGATTCCAAGAATATACATATCGAACTTATAGGTATGGGCATTAACAATCATTAACCTATTCACGATCCAATGATGACTAGTATCAAAGCGGTGGATAGCATGATGCCTATCTGTCGTGGGAAACACGAACTCATCATTGGGGACCGAAAAATAGGAAACCCAACATTGGGGTTGATTCCATGATTTCCCAAAAGTGAATGAATGCCACCACTTAGGAATGGGAAAAGCTCTATTGTGTCTATGCAGCTATAGGAAATAAATACTCAACGGTTGCACATGTTGTTCAATTGCTCTCGGACGCTTCCAACATGATGTATTCCATTTTGGTGGTTGCTACCGCTTCAAAACTTGCTCCGCTTCAATTTAATGGACCATATTCTGAGTGTGAATATGTGGAATATTTCTGTGATCATGGAATGAACATTGTGATCATATGTGAAGATCTTTCAAAATAGACAATGGTATATCAAAAATCCGAATTATTGTTACGCCGACCATCAGGTCGTGAGGTATTCCCAGGTGATGTTTTCTATTTACATTCGCATCTATTAGAACAAACATCAAAATGATCGGACAATACCAATGTTGGTAGCTTGACTGACCTTCCCATTATTTAAACACTAGTAGGAGACATCTCTGCCTATATTCCCACCATTGTAATCCCGATTAATGACGGAAAAATAAGTTTGGATACATAGTTACTTTATCGAGGTACATTCCCTGTAATCTACATTGGCTTATTGGTCAGTTGAGTTGGCTTAATTGCTTAAGTTAATGATATGAAACAAGTATGTGGTGCTTCAACACTTGAATTGGCACAATATCATGAATTGGAAACCCATGCTCAATTTGGTTAAGACATGGATGAAGCGACTCAGGATATTCCTAATTGAGGTGCCAGGCTTATGGAAGTTCTGAAACAACCACTAAATCATCCACTATCTCTTGAAAAAAAACTACTAGTACTATATGAAATAGATAATAATCTCTTTGATCGAATTATTTTTGATCTAATAGTGCAATATGAGATAGAAATCACACACCGCCTAAAAGATGGTTGGCCTTTATATCTAGACCGGCTCGTTGGGTTCACACTCAAGGTAAATAATTAAATCAATCACTGATTGTATGAAATCGCATCATTGATCCACTAGCTAGATATAATATAGTAGGTATGGTCTTGTTCATTAAAATGGTCGACTTTGTGACTCACTGGTGGAAGCTACCTAACTATATAGAGTAGAGTACTTGGAAACGGGATAGATCGATATCTTGGTATAGTGCTATAGTAAATGATCTGATACTCAAGGATGGATTATTTATTCTCAGTGATAGGACCACTACCACCTCTATAACTTATATTATACTGACTATGATTATGTGACCTCTACTAACTATATTATACCGATCGAGGTCCAGTTCAAGGTTGTTGCTCTCTATACTCTTCTAATAGTGAGTACTCTACACTAATAGTACCACCAACTCTCATTGATGTGAACTATATATATTATGCCAACCAGATGACATAGTGACTTCAAGGTGAGTTAAATGATTGAAAAATTACATGATGGGTTCTTTTAATTATCTAAAAAACCATGCTTAGTGGGGAGAGATTATGAAGGTGTTGCTTCAGTATGCTACTCTAATAGTCTGGAGGTACAATACGATTAGAGTAGAGTATTGATAGGTTGTGATGAAAGTGATTGATGGTGATGGGTGAAGAACATATGAGTGTTATTGGACCTAAAAATTACCATTTAATGATGCATCATACATAGAAAATCCATGAGGGTTTCAAGGTTCTAAAATTTCTGATACATTTAGTACGGTTATAAAATATCTGAACCATTCTAAACTGAACAGCATGAAGTAGTGGAGTTCTAAATCCTTATATTTTAAGTAGCAATGAATAGTGAATAGGTTGAAGTAAAAATGTTCTAAAACATCCTATATTATATAATTAATATAACTTTAGTTATAAAGGGTAAGGATGGATAGTTGTATGAATCGTAGCATGGAATGTATGGTGTCAAAAACACCTAGGGGGATCATGGGATCACTAGGAATGACCAGGTCCTCCACCCGTATAATCTAGATATTAAGATATATTATGTATCCAAGATCCTCCCAGACTTTGGAGGAACTGTTGATCCAAGCAACTATAAATTATAGGAGGGAGTTCTTTGGGAACACACAATGTTGACTATGCAATTCATAAGATCAACCATACAACTACTCAAATGCTAGCGGTGTTGTCAAACCCTACATTGGAACTGGCATAAACACCATCACAAGGGGCTACAAGGTTTTCTTGGATTTGTTTTTATTTTCATAGAAGTTTGAACAATCCTTCGGTTATGGTTTCTTTGGGTTTCCAAGATTCTATTCTAATGGCGTATCAGGAATGACACTAGTCCCAAATAATCACCTCCTTGAAACCAATTCCATAACATCCACCACCACATCAATCCTCACATGGGATGTTAAGAACACATAGGATGGTAATAGATGTCAATAGTGATGGCATCTCACACCATCTCGTATATGTGTTGGGGTGGTTTGTTGGCCTGGTGGTTGATCAGTACTCTTCTAATAGTGTCACAATCCTCAATTTCAAGTCCATGAACATGGTACCACCATAATGGCCTTGTGATTCCAATACCGCCTCTACTACATATATTATACACTAATAAGGATAAATAACTAACAATATTTGTCTAGAGTACCCATCATGGGGTAAAATGATGTGTGTGTGGGTGAATGGTGGACTTTATATGTGGAATTTATAAGCTAAATACCAATAAAGTCATGGGGGTTTTCAGACGATTTGGTTAAAGGACCGCAAAGATTGGGTCAGTTCAAGCTCCACAATATAATATAGCTATTAGAAGGTATAATATAGGTATAACATCAATTGAATCATTTATGGCATTGTGGATACTGGTGCACAGAGAAACAACCTTGTGGCCAGTGTCGACGAGCTTGCTCACCAGTGCTCTTTGTTCATCATTAGTAGAACGTGGGTCTACATAACCCGATGTTCATAGGTTCAATTCCAATAGAATGTGGTTGAATATTGGAATGTAGATGTGGGTTTTCGGTGAGTTGAGGGTGGGTGAATCAAGTGGATTGGCTCTAGACATCAAAGAATACAATGAAACGGGAACAGTCACCAATGGCCTATGTGTAGGGGTAGCAAGGGGGGACAAATGGACAAGGCACTGAGATGGAGTCACAGACATGGGAGAGCATGGGGGAATGTGCAAGTTGGTATGCAATGTCAATTGAATGGCATGTCATCCACTTCATGATGATGATGGTGTCCTTGGGTCTTGGGCAAGTAGAGGTGGGTAGGCCCAAGGATTGAGCAAGGTAGGTTGTGGGATTTGAGTTTAAATTGAGATCTATTAGAGAAGAGAGTGGAATGGGGTTCATCAAATAATAGTACTAATAGTAATAGAATGGTGTCATAATCAACTCTAAAAGTTGTTCAATTCACTTTTTTGGAATTTTGCGAACCCGATACTTATATCCATTGTCAATCGACCCACTATAGGCGCAACTATTGTCAACTCCTCTAGAAATACCAGGCACAACAAAGTTATTTAATAATTTATAAAATTGTTATTTCATGTATTTTCCCAATGCTCTCCTTGATATAGATACTATACTCAGTGGTTCCTCTCACAGTATCACTTCATGTACTTCTATTTCATAAAAACCTCCGGGTCTTGGATCTTCATATCCTCTTTTTATAGTCTCATAAGGGTGGGGGTTAGGATCAGTCTAATGGGACCTAGAGGTTTTGAAGCTATTGTTTTGGACCAACTCTATCACTTCCTTAATCATTTATGATTATCCTAACTAGACTCAAAGATCTCTTCTAGAGGTTAGGTTATAAACCCTTGATATATAAGTAGCACCTTAAGGGTGAACTATATAGTGTCATGTACCATAGATCGGACCCTTTCTAAAGGGTCAGAATTGCTACTAGATTCTATAAAAACTCATTCTCTCCATCAAATAAGGAGAGAAGATTCACAAGGGTAAGAACCATAGATATGAAAATCAATCCCCAATTTCAAATGTATTCTCCTTTTGAATATTTCTTCTCTCTTTTTTCTGTTAACCTTCATTACTTTCTTTTTTTTGTGTGTGGGATTGGTAGAACAAAAAAAACTTTAGTTTAGATATGGGTTCACGATTCACATGGTTTTTTCTACCCAATTGTTACCCAATAGTCACTGCACTTAGAATAGTGAATCTAGTTCCACACTTAGAATAATTTATTTAGTCCTTAGAATAATGAATCCTTAGAATAGGAATAGTGAGTTTTCCTTAACCATTAGAAAGGGTAAGATCTTTAAATCTCACCCAAATATATTCATAATCTATAAGGGGTTTGAAAAAAATCATATAAGGAATGATCTATTCTAAGTCTTCACTACTTCAAAAATACTAGAAGTACTAATAAGCTCATAGTGTACATGCACCACATATCAACATGGTACCTTTTAGTACATCCTCATGGTGGTATCACACATGGTTGGTAGTCTCATCCAATACGACAAACCAATAGAGAGAACTTCCACATAGTTACAAATATATATTGTCACCTAACATCTTTCCTAGTAGAATTACAGCACCACTAGGCTTCATATAGGTTTTCCAATGTGACCCAAAGGTCCATAGATATACCACAATACCAGTGTACAAATCCAGGCCCTTCATCCATATGTCTCCATCATAGTGACCAATCATAGAGATTTTTCAAAATGGGGATCACGAGTTCTGAAGAATGTGTACTAAGTCAACACTATATAGAGTAGAGTACATGATGGATTGAGAGGAAATCCTTGACCGAGACACCAATATCTTCGTAGGGTCAGTTATCACCACATCAACCATCATCTACATCATGAACGAGACTTTGGTTGAGAGGTGAGATGACCTAGTGCTCTATAACCAATACCACTAACTTGGAAAAGGTACTAAAAGTTTTTGCCGGATATTTTACCCTCATGGAATGAAAACTGTCATATAAGGCACCAAACTGATATTGGAATTGAGACTCATGTCAAATAGTTAACCAAGAACCGCTTGGAAAACTCTGCACATCCAATACTATAAATCATGGAGTTTGATAATGATATTGAAACACCAAGAGAGATGATATAGTATGGAGAATGATGTAAAAAATTAGAACATCATTTCCCAATACCTTATAATTCATAATGTGTAAACCCTATTGTTATTTAGTATATAAAGTCCACACACTAGTACTTATATATATTGGGTGAGAGAATGTGACTCACGACCAACCGAGAAGAGTAGTACCCCAAAGGATGACTAGGCACAAAACAGAACTGTGACCATTTTATTTTGAAAAATGGCACTAGAATGACATGACCGGGTTAGGCAACCACACACCCAGTTACCGAGAAACCTAATATGAAGCCTTTAGTTATGTGTTTCCAATGATTCAGTTATAAAATTATGGGATCCTCGATAGTACGCATTGTGTCTATGATGTGATACATGGAACTTTTGATGAAATAATACCTTGAGTTGGGAACCATATCAAGAAAATATAAATACATAGAGAGATCTGATATTGGCCTGACACACCCAACCATCGACGAGTACAACTTATAGGTAAAAGAATATTGGGTCATCAATATTTATGAAAAATACAAATGGCACCTGATAAAAGGTTGATGGATTGCATGATACATTTAATATTCCACTTAGTAGTCATTCATGTACAACATAGAGAGGTCAATACTGATAAGAAATCATAGTTGACCTATCTATGTTAACTTATCTATGTTGAGTTTCCCAACCATTTCCAAATTCTCAAGAATGGTGATATTGTCATTTAAATGGTTCTAGCTGATTAATTCATTGGATCTACCTATTCAAAAAGTTTGAGTTCCTCTGGTAGATGCTCTCCTAATAACCCTTTCTAGGTGACTTCACTTCCTCTAGATGGTTCGGGGAGTATTTCGTTCATTCCACTAGAGCCATCTCTTATCCATCATTACTTTTTCAGGAATTATGTGACCATTCTAGTAGACGAGTGACATAAAGTGTTTTTCTTGTTGGGATTCATAGTGGATAAAAATCTCATATCCGGGGGAAATTTATTGAAAGGTCTGTAGAGATCAGAAGTGAGTAGAGACGATACTATTCTAATATTGTGTATAGAGAGCTTTCCATATTTCCACACTTTGGGAAGTCAGTGGAGTCGGGACTTACCCACTAGTTAGTACTCTACTCTAATAGTCCTAATACCATAGTTCTCCTGTCACATGGAAAAACTGCATCGTGAGCCACTGCCAAGTCAAAATTGAATGATTATACTACCTCTATTATAAACTGATAAGGATAAATAACTACCCACAGAAAATATATATAAGTACCAGTTTCGAGCCCTATGAGTCTCTATTTAATATATATAGTGAGGTGTTTAACCTCATTCAAGAGTCTTCTACTATATGGGGAGAGGCCTTGAATAGAAGGAGAGGTACACCAGAGATAAGAAAGTTTATAATGATCTGGTACTTATATATATTGTCGGTAGAGTGAACCATAACCAATTGATGAAGAGGGATCAGTCAGACTATATATATATAAGTATCACATTTCATTCAACAATCGATAGAATTTTTTTTTTCTGAAAATCCTCTTAGGGGTTCGAACATGATCCAAGACAACTATTCTAAAAATATAAGCTAAGGTACATTTCCCACTACTCTTTCAAGTGACAAAAAGGCCTTGTAGTTAGATATGTCCAATGCCTCTTCATCTCGACATGTAGTAGTAAAAACTGATCCATCTAAACTCATGCACTCATCTACCATGAGTTGTGTGTACACATAGATACAAGAGGTTTAATTTCATCTGGCACTTCACGAAATCAATAATAATGTTCTTAGCAGAAGAATTAGTTCTAGTCATAATAAACTATAAAAACCTATGTGAAGACCTTAAGTGTTCTTGTGCCAATGGGGACATCAATTTGAGATGTATGCTCACTCTATGTCCGTAGGATTAGAGTTCTTTACCATTATTAGTTCACTCGCATATAGGATATCATGAGATAGAATGAAATACCCAATTACGAAAGAATTACGTGACCCTAGACAATATAGCACATCAAGTTTAATTAGTATAGGATTAAGAAAATCACAAACCACATTGAAGAGTAAATGAATTAGAAAATAGCAGGAAAAGTGTTGGGACATTAAATATATATTAGTACCTCTCTAGTTATTGTTTTGAGAACACATGGATGCTTGTTGTTCTCCCCTGACTCAAATAGGGAAATAAAAAGGTAAAGGATTAGAGGACATTTATTCCCCACTCCATTTTCATATTTATATAGATCTAAAGAAAAACTTGAATTATTTCTCACTTGTCAAAACCATAGCTGAGGGCACCATTCTTGGAGATTCCCTTTTGGTTCTGTTTTCCGATCCTGATCCGCTAATGGATATATTGCAGGTCTTTTTGGTTTCCCCGAACTACCCATCTCTGACACTGTTACTAACATTTAATGATAGACTAACATTATTTTGTTCTTCTAGTTGTCTATCCATATTTTCCCTCCTTTTACACATTAAAAAATTGAATGTCTCCATGATCCCCCACGTAGCCTCAAGTACTGACATGTGTACTACCTATATTATACATTGATAAGAATAAAGAACTGGGTTGAGTTGAATGCCCTTGATTCTATATTGATTATCAGGACTCTCTCCACTTTTCATAGTAGAGGCCATTCTATTCACCCCCTTTCACAAAAACTATGCAGCTCAACACCCTCAATATGTATAAGTAGTAGCGCTCAATTTCATGGATCCTTCCATCTTAGTAGAACACCTTATGGGACCCTTATCTTGACAGTCAAAGATACTTGTATATCAGTCATTCCATAGGTTGATAAACTCTCAACTTTGGACTGAGACAAGATCCCCCTCGAAACTTTCTATCCTAAAATACTTGATTTCTCATTTACATTCTATCTGGCTTAATTATATTTCATTATCACGAAAGAAAACCTAAACTGGTGTAAGAGTCATACCCTATCTAAAAATCATCACATTTCTATAGCTACTCACCATTTTATTTTTCTATGTACTCAATATATATAAGTACCAAGTTGATGAAATTGTTTACTTATTAGTGATTCTAAATAAAACATGGTCAAACCACGGGGATTCATCCTACCTTTGTATGAAGCCTTGTACTTTGAATAAAGTAGGCTCATCTGATACAAGTCACATGCATAAAAATGTTCCTATTTTCAAATGCCTCGCTTTTAAGAAACCCTTCTTGTCTCGAGTATGTGGGTCAGTATAATATAGATAGTAGATTGTGGGAGTAGTTGAATAATGGATGGCAGTCAAAGATATAATAAGAAGACAAATGAACCAAACCAGAAAATTTTTTGAACCCTTCAATCCTGTTATGAAAAACCACTTTCATGGATGGTAGAGTTATAAACATATGAAATAGACTCTACATACATAAGATCATATATCCACTGGCTATATTATACTGATGAACTCCAAAAAAAAATCATTCTAGGTGGAAAATAGACCGGTCTGAGGGACCCCTGATCCTCGGTATAATCTAGGTAGTAGCATGGTCTGACCTTTCCTGGCCTTCCTAGGTATTTACTTAGATACCTGATTCATGTATATCTAGTATACTACCTATATTATACCGAATATGGTCTAGTATAAAAAGAAATAGAAAATAAGATATAGTTAAATCAAACCTTTCCTAGATACTGTCCATTCTATTTGACCAAAATCGATATCATACGAGAGATTTCTTTTAGGAGATGCAGACACCAGACTATTTGAGTAATGAACTCATCATTTCAAATATATCAATGCTGTCACCTATCACGTCCTATGCATGGAATTAAATTACAACTTGAACTCCAACCCTTCGATGTTTTCTTTCCCCTTTCAGCGGGGAAGAACACAGATGTGTATTTTACTATTTCCTTTTTTGTGAACATCCAAAATGGGAACTGGAGAAACCTAAGTACATAGAATCAGTTATCCAAGGTCATCATGTGGCTTGATTGAAGAGTATCCTTACTAGTCATACCTTGTCTGACCAAACCATAGGGGCCCAAGGATACATGAAGTATCTTACTACCTAGATTACAGAGATGGAGGACCTCTTATAATCTAGAGTAGACTACTTTGTTTGACCAAACCATGGAGGATCTGGGATACATAAATTATCTTACTATCTAGATTGTATGGATAGAGGTCCACGTTCTTATGAGGTTTGTCTTGTATGATTGTTTTTTTCTAGGTTATACTACCTATATTATATCGAGTGACGAGATTCTTCTATCTACATAGGTTCTAAGATATCTGACCCTTTTTAAAGGGTCATGAGACTTTCACCTGCTTCTAATTCTAAGATATCCATTGATGTTCAAATCATCAATCCATTCAGCCTTCAGGCCAGCTATATTGTTGGTATAATCAATTAGAGTAGAATATAGTCAAATATAGTAGAGTCATGTACTCATTCTATATAGTCTCTAGTGGTGGGATTATTAGATTAGAGTACTGAGGATATTTATAAGTATCATCTGTAGCCCCACATGTACACTGAGTCAAGTGAATTAACCTTTTCTTTCATGAAGAGAAAGAGAGATGATGACAATGCGGCTAGGAAAAACCCATATCAATCCATTTATTCTATAATAGAACTGGATCCCTACTGAAATGAAATGATATTCTTACACTTTTTGTAGTACATGTAGTAGTTGGAGTGATTGAATCAGACTTGATCGAGTATATCATGTTGGGATCTTCACCATGAATGATCCTCCAACATCATGACTGAGTAGATCATTTCATGGCTTGGTATCATCTCTGTAACTCTATATAAGAGTAACTTAGAGTAGAGTAATGAAAAAAAGAATAAATAGAATATACAGGGATCACACCAATACCTATCAGCGTGAAATGAAATTACTATTACATTTGAGTTCTGATAGTCATCTCTTCTGCACTCTCTATCCTTTCATTCTACTTTTACATAACTTCCGGCCCCAATCGTTGACCCAATTCCTTATCCCAATCAGTTTTCTCTCCTCCATCTACCTAGTTTATGTGGATGGACCTGAAACTAATGATTCAATGAATGTTTTATGAGAATAGTTTCTAAACCCTTGTATACTTTTTATGTATCACCTTAGTAAGGGGTTCTAAAAGATCAAACCCTATCTAAAGGGATTGGAAGCCTTGGGATAACAAACTAGCACAAGGGATGAGCTTGGGATAATGAGTAACTCGTGATGATTGGAAAATGCTGGACGACCAATGAAAGACTCTTCCAGGTAGTGAGTGATATCTCAAAGCCCTACAAATGGTAATTAGCATGCCCTAATTCTAGAAGTGGCAGGATAAGGTCTTTAAAAAAGAGAGATATATGAAATATGAAAACGGTACTTGTGCGGTGAGGAGTATGAGTATCGTTCATACAATGATGGAATTCTGGATCTCATTCATATTCCAGAAAGAGTGAGATGTGGCCCTTCATTCCCATGTGAGTGGGAGGGATCAGGGCAAAAGGGTGGGTGGATTTTTTAGCCATGATGTCGGATGGAACATAAGAACATGGAGGAATCAAAGCAGACATCTATTTTTCTGCATTGTATAGTCCACTTCCATTTTCATATCTTAAAGAAGAAAATCGACAATTTTTCCCTCTTCCTGACCCTCAATAAAAGGTTCATACGTTCCTTAATTGATATATTAAGGGGAGATAGAGCTAGAGTGTCATTCCCATGCACAGGCCTCAATTGCATCACTATGTCCATATAATGTAATGAAGTCAATATACCTGCAATAGAGGATCTAGATACATGTCCACCCATTTATCAACTGCCATAAGCGATAGTAGTTGTAGGTATCAAGTGTTGTGAGGTCTTTGATTGACACCATAAGTTGTACTACCTATATTATACTAATTGAATCAGTGTTGTTAATCTATGATAAAATAGAGTGTATTTTGAATCAATTCAGAATTCCGTATGCTAGGAAGTCGATCGGAGCATTCATCATATCATATCCATTTTTTAGTTGAATAGAAGAGATCGATGCAAAGAATTCTGGGGGGTCGCAGATAAAACCCTTAGTGATGTGCTAGGTTTCATAAGTACACTAGTCAATCATATAAATCTCCATATGGGTTGAGACAATGTTTTGAATGATCTATTTCAAGAATTCTAAAACCACTAAAAGAAATTAATAATCTGCTAGTTATATCTAAGGATTCTTAATGCTAAGCTAACTACACCAAATTGTGTTACTAGGTTTTGTTCCAAAACATCGATTAGTGAATCATGATTTCAATATCTCAAAATGTCAGAAGAAATTCATATGAAAATTTTTTCATATTCAAGAAATGGAGAGGGAGCTCCTCTAATTGATAATTACATAATTCCAATCAGGATTCCAATCATTATTTCAAGTGTTCGAAGCAGGTCGACACTGTATTCTTATTATGTCCCTCATCAGTATGGAATTCATTCTTTAGTAACAAACTATAGCATGTTAAATAAAAAGATCATGTTCATGAACTATTGATTTGAATGTGTAATCTGGGATAATATGTAAAAATGGTTACATGTATAAAAGGCATCTGTAATTTTGGAAAGGGTTGTGCCTAAATTATTTTATGTAATTGTTCAATTCCTTCTTCTGCCTTCTATCTCCTACCCTTATGTTCTATTATTATAGTAATCAGTCATTTGGAATTAGTTATCCATCTTATAGGAAGGTAAAGGAAGGTCTCATAGTTATATAATGGGTAGGTAATCGCCTGTTAGAAAATTTCTATCTATAACAGTAGGATCATTAGTCAATCTTCTATTGCAGTTTCAGTAGACATCCCTGCTCCTTGTACTTATCAAGCCTTTACTTTCAATATATATAAGTACCATTATTCCAATTTTCTAGTGCTTTCCTTTTAGCTTGGGCTATCTTTCCATGAATATATCATCCTTATTATTTTCTTGTGAGCTACACACTATATATATATGTGCCCATATTTGAAATAAGATCCCTCCCTTCCTATATTGTATCGATGCTGAGGTAAGGGTAGCATTGGAAATCGAGAAAGGGATGGAACACTAAATTCAGTTCATGATTTCCTTTTTTATAGATTCAGTATGATTATGATTCCCCTTTCTTTCTATGATTGGTAGATCTACTCCCTCCCCAACCCCTTTGGTATATGTAATAGCCGGAAAACTACAATCCAGGTATGGAGAAACCACATGCAGGCCCACTACTGGAAATGTAGCTCCAAGAGTTTAGCTTCATCGCACAGAAGAACGATAGATACTAGCATTGAAAAGAGCTACAAGACACTACAATGGCTTTTTTATCAAATATTTTTTTGATAATGATGGCAGCGGGATGTCCAAGAGGTATATCAATTGTCCTTTGGTTTAAAAGGAAAAAATTCCCTATGATAGAATAAAACTCATAAATGGGGAGATTTAGTAACCAAATCAACAAGAGATGTGATATGTCTTCTAACAACTAACTACTATATAACTCCTTTAGCGAATTGCATTTTCTATGAATCCCCATTCCCATATCCAACCGAATAACCTCATGAACCAAGCGAGGGAACGATCAATTGATCCCACGCATTCTTGTCCCTATAATTATTTGTTTTCTTTCAATTAAATTATATTCATATAAATATAATCCATTTTCTAGTCGTACATGAATCTTTCAATCTTGTATTACATAATATCATAATCTAGTCTTCTTCTCTGTGGATTCAAATCAGACTCGACTATTATAATACAAGGTTTTCGAATGTGGTATTCCGACTCAATGTAGAAGGAAGGAACTGGTATCAGGGTATGAATCAAATAAGTAATAAAAAGAATCACATTCATCAGATATTGGATGGATTACTTGATAACAAGAATCCATTCTATTTATTTTATCTAGAAAGAACAACCAGCTGATGACCTAGATTCCAATCTCTATTACATATGTATTAATTCATGAAAGCTCTTCATATCGATCTTTCGTTTACACCTCCCCAGACCCAAACTACCCATCTATTCCATTGAAAATGACAATATATATATATGTATCAGTATCCCTAAAGAAGATGGAATCGAATGAGTCGGCACCATCTTCTTGTCATTGCTCTTCACCGATGGGGAAGCGAGTCCACCAATTCTTGATTCCTATTCTAGGGCCATTCAACCATCTCATTCTCTCTCATAGCTACTAGAACCAATGAGGCTGAAACTACAACATATCACTTTTGATACTAAGGTGTAGATATCAAACTCTACATCCTATATTATAATGTATACATATCCTAAACTTGCGCCTGTCGGCTGACCTCAAGAAATCTTCTTCTCATCCATCCACCATGGAGTACGAATGAGCAGAGCAATGAGGTGGATCCAATATCTTGACCGATCCATCTCCTTTCTTCACCTATCCTTGAATCTTATTTGAGTGGCCTAAACTATTAGAATATAAATTTCTTACCCCTATTAGTTCTTTCTTTGATATACCTAGGCCCAAGAGGTAGTAGGCACAACTAATGAATATCGCCTCTAGCTTCCCATTTCACCCCTTTCACATTGACTTCTGGTCCCCATATCGTACCTTCTTACTACCGCCTAATCTTTTCTCTTCCCCTCAGTAGGACCAAGAGAGATGGAAAGTCACGATGCCAAGAAATCTATAGAATAAATAATACATAAATTACTTCGACTATCCCAACATACATTTATAGGTGTTTTAGGACCAGTTGTCAATAAGAATTAGCTAGGAAACCGTTGAATTTTAGATTCCATCTCTAATATTTTAGTGTGAACCTCTACTCTGAATTTTTAAAGATTAATTGATATAAAATAAAGTAACCGAACTACTAAGAGAGGAATATATGGGGGACATGTGATGGAATACTTGACCACTTCCCCACCACCCTGGGAATTATATATAGATCTTGACCCCTCTATTACTTTATATCTATCCCCAATAATATTCCCAATCAGTTGTACATTCTGCTGTTAGCCCCACTAGAATACAATTCCAACTCTTCATACTTCATTATATTGATGAATTGATTTGGCCGCTCAAGTATTTAACTCAGCAGAGGTGGTGTTAGGCATTCCAGAATAGATCTCACCATTCACTAACAAAGACACCTCTATGGTTAAAATGTTACACCATACAATTAGGCTACCTATATCGATCATAAAAACACCATATTTGGGATAAATCCACCAAAATTTATATCCCATGCTACAACCACAAAATAACAAATCCTGCCTATTTGGGATAGAGAAAAGGGATGAATACCCTCACATTTATTTTCAAATATCAAATATTTAAAGAGTAATTATCAAGAATATTTCCTTAAATAAAAATAAGTCAAAGAAAGGGTCCAAAGGAGTAACATGTAGATAAGAAAAAATATATATGACATTGAGCCACATGCTTTAATATGGTAGATTAAAAAAGACTTCCATCTAGATTTACAGTCATTATACATTCCACTTATCTTACTTAAATATGACTACAATTATGTACTATGATCCCTTTGATGAAAATAATCATCCTCATCAATAGATACAATAATTATAGTGTTTTGTTTGTTGTGAAGGAGAGTTCTCTAGGTCGAACTGAGCCTTCACATTTCCTCTCCGGATGAACCTTTTGTGGCCCACCATTTATTTTTATTAAACCCCCTTCTTCACTAGAGATAGGGGTTAATCTTTAGAGTTCGAGGCTCAAGATTGTTGGTTGGTCATAATTGTTCCAGGTTCGAAAAGACCTCAATTTATTGATAGGACATTTTTAGGCCCTTTGACTCTCACCCATGTTAGTCATGATGGCCCACTAAAGCAGAAACTTGTTATATTTCACATATAACATCATTCCACCAAACGAACATGGTATATAAGAAAAATATTAGGAAATAACAGATATTTAGTAGCATAAAAAAATATGGATTTGTGAATTAGAAATACAAGTCCCCTATATGAATAGGAATCAATGGGAGAAATTCAAATTGTTAAAGGGTGTCGGGAATCATCTTAGGGTCGGTGGTCACATCAGGTGGTTGGATGGAAGGGGTTGTCCCATGAGGTGGAAAATCTTCCTCTTTTCAAATCAGCAAGATGAGGACAAGGATTCAATATACTCACCTTGATCCTCTTCCATGTAGACTCAAATTCCATCAGATAGCCATGATATTTGTTATGTTTAATAATAACATCATGAGTATCGTTGTTTTTTAGCCAGCTCTCCACTAGATACTTATCATGTCACCAAAAAAAAATGGATATAATCCATTATATATAAGTAGAACCTTTAGGGTAGTGGTTCAAAAAAGATCTGACCCTTTATAAATGGTGAAATATATAGGGTTATGTACCATAGATCTGACCCTTTCTAAATTGTCAAGATAAATATAATAAAAAATTGAATTTTCAATTCTTCTCAATAAAATGGAAAAAAGTAATATATCATTTTTTGGTTAATTCTATGACTACTCTGCTCCTGAATAAAGTATTTTTGATGAATAAATTTTGCGGTTGGTTGTTGACCAACACAAAATGGTTAATTTTTGAACTCTGAAGAGTGTTCTTTTTGGTCTTATACTAAGGTACACTTAACACCAACCCAATATAGACGAAAACACGTACTCTTGTAGTTGAGTCAACAAACAACTATGAAAACTACAAAAACATCCATGAACAGATGCATTCTCAGTGAATTATATTGGTCTAACTATATAAAATAAATATATACATCAATATCAATTAGTTACAATTCCATTACTATACAATGAAATTTAACTATAGGTGCTCAGTTCGATACGTCATGCAATGATGAATAAGTGAGACTCACCCCAATTAAAGGAATATATTGAGATGGGAACTATATAAAAGAGTACCTATAATACCAAAAAAACCTCAATGTTATAAGAATTTAATATCAGAGAATAAAAAAATTGTCATTCATCATAAATGCAACCTCATGGTAAATTAGAAGCAAGTTGTCTTCATCCCTGGTGACCGGCCCTCGTAGGGAACCATTAGTAGAAGAGTACTATGTTCTCTTGTATTCTTCATTGGAATTAGAGATAGACAAAGCATGAAAAAAGGTCAACTAATTCTATATTCTAATAGTCCTTCTCTCTTCTCTTATTTAATTTATAAATTCAGTATTTGAATCCTAAATACATAGAGGGAGGGAAGAAGCAAATTTATTCTCTTCTCCTTTTTCCCATACCCCCTTTTTAAATGGATGGATTATGGAAAAACACCATTTAAAACTAAGGGAGAGATCCATAAGTCCATTGTAAAGGTATAGAAATGTCTCCAAGATGATTTCCCTATATGAAATAGAGATTCATTAGAACACTGATAAAAAGGTTACAATTTCTGATCTCTCAGAAGAGAGAATAATACACGAGATATTTAAACTATTTCAATATGAAATAAAAATATTTTTACAAATTCCTTTTTTATATGTGTGGAAAACCATCTAAAAACCAAATGAAGGATCAAATAATTTATTTTATTCTTTCCCAACATGAATAAAAGAACTTATATCAAGTGTCTGAAGGTTAAAAGGCACTACATACTTCCCTTCTATTATACCTTACAGACTGAGTGGATCCTATCATTATTTGACGGATCATGGAGAGTCTCATCTTAACTAGTAATTCATCTAGTAATTCAATAAATCAACTTGTTCTAACAATAGATAGAGTCTTCGATGCATAACAGTCTGTGGTACCTTCATCGTTCGGGAAAATATGTGTTCTTACTATCTATCTATCTCACTCACTTTTCTCTTATCACACTACAATATTTCCCAATACTATTTATGAATACCTTTGTCACAATCATGATTTGAACCAAATCCACAGGATTGATTTCAATTTATATGGTACATCAAAATTTTCAATCGTGGTTGTACGGTTCCGCAACTAGGACTAGCTTACGTATGTTCAGGGTGAGTTAACTCATCTCCTAACGTTGGTCTGAAATCCCAGACACAAACTCATGATTTTGGCTATAATCAAGTCATATTCAATCCAAGTACTTATATATATAGTGGAGATTATGTTTATCCCTACTCCCAAGTCACAATATTTTATTTGGTGCACAAGGGACTAGAAGCTGGAAGCACTATTGAAATTAGATCAAAAAATAGATTCTCAATACCGATTAGTTGGTGATTTTCTTTTTCGCTTCAAAAATAAGTGCACCTACCTATAAACCTTTGTGAACTAGATATATATTGAGAAAAGTATCCCACAAAGAGAGGTACAAGATCATTGAATAAGAGAAAACACTCCAACTTGATCTCTCAGGACAAGAAGAAGAAAGCAATGTAATAGGGGTCGAGCATGCCCACCATTCAGGGGCGTTCTCCAGTACTCGAACATTGCATGCACTTCTCATGTGTACTCGTGCTGATTAGATTAAAAGTACCCCTATTCTATATGTATAGCACACAATAAAAGAGCCATTAATTATTTAATTTATACATTTTAGGATATGAATGTTCGCTATACCTTCGTGGGGATTGAAAAGGTTACACTATAAGTCTTTTTGATAATCCATAAAAAACTAATCTCAATCCCCTAATTCATCTTCTTACTTATACTATCCATATCTACATCTATTTTACTAGATGGGAGATGGAATATTTTATTGTGTGTTGATTTGATTCTATGAAAGGCCATGATTCACATCACCTATCAGAGCCTTCTAATCCATTTTAGGAATATTTATAATATGAGTTTTTATTGAGTGTGTACTGACTATCATGGGATTGAGGATTCTTTCTTGTATCTTGAGAGGTTATCTCTCGACCCTTGTTCTTCTGAGTCCAATCAATTATCTAGTGTAAAAATCTACACTTTATTCTTCCTTTGGTTTATCTCGCCTATAGTTCGCTATTTCCTCCAATGAAGCCAACAAGATCTCTTTTGTCAATATAGGAACTCTTACTAATCCACTAGTTGGAATACAAGCTGGAACACGATCTATTTATAGAAATTTATTTAATGGTTTAGTTCACATCCCTCTCTTCTATTCCATTTCGTCAACCTCTTTGGTAATTAAAATAATTCCACCGCCACTCCTCTTTATTCTAAATTCTTGACCATCCCTAAAAGGTTATAATTGATTTGATTTTGTAATATATTTTAAATATAACCATTTTTAAACCTTAGATATAAATTTTCTGAAGAAGGTTATGGAGGTGCTTCATAATATTAATATTAATATACTAGGGTTTAGAAACAGACCCAATTTGGGTCAGATCTTTTACAACCTTACCCTATTTGGGATAGTTCTTTTAGAACCTAACCCTATTCAGGTTGGATCTTTTTGAACCTTTCATACATGAAGTATCTTACTGTCAATATTATACTAGTGGAGGACCTCTCCCTTTCATTAGTGACAGATCTATTGTTATTGTCCCTATGTAGTTACCTTATAATTATAGTTACTCCATACCATTATTTACTACAGAGATATTGGGGAAATTTTTTGTTATGGTGGAGAGAGGGGTGTGAAAACCCAATGTAGCATAGAATGATTCAAAATCCACTTATATTAAGGCAGACAGCCTCCACATTCTCAGAATGGTTTATCTTATTGTGCTAGCCACTGATTCATTTCGTATTGTGATAACTATTTCTATTTCATAGAACTCCACCCCCTGTATTGTAAAGAGAACTCTATTTGCACAGATTTAACTTATTGAATATATAGAAGAGTGCATGTTTCTCGGAATTGACTAAGCATGACCAACATGACTCAGCGGTTATAGTATCGCTTTCATACGGTGAGATTCATTAGTTTAAATACAATATTAGATAAACCGTACCCACTACCTATATTTATACACTGATAAGGATAAAGAATGACAAGCATGACTGCAAGCACAGACAGGAAGAGTCAACCGAATGACCAGGTTTCTTCCACTTGTGGACTTCTCACCTTGACTCCTTAATATCATGTTTCCTCTCTTATTTTCTACATGTATGCGGGGAAACCGATCCTGAATAGAAGAATTGGAAGAAGATTAATAGAGGAATGAGAGGGAGTTTATACTCACCCCTCTTCCACATTTAGGTGAAGACCAGGTCCTCACTGAAAGTCTCAACTTGGTAAGGCATGAATGTTGTTCTGCCTGTTTTCCCATGGTAGAGACATGACAAACTCCCTATAGGTCAGAATCACATTAGGAAAACATACATATGTATCACCATTATAGGATTATATATTATGGAACACGTAGAGAATCCATTGAAATCAACTATCAATCAATATATATAAGTAGTTTTTCATGGATATAACATTGGAATTTAACATGCTACTTGATAGACCATGGATTCACTCAGCTCTTCATAGGTTGTTCCCTCTATCTGAAAGGAACATATGAAAGCCTGAAAATATGAAATGAAAGGGGTTCCAAAAAATATATAGGAGGAGTACCCTTATAGAGGCATTGTATTATTACATCTCTTTTAGAATAGTCTATGTTATTATTCCTATATTGTGTGCTTATAAGATTTCTTCCCTCTCACTCTTTCCCCATTAGTCCTATGGATGAATTTACATTTCCTATAAGAGATAATAGTTTTATTTCGGTAGTTTCATCTTTAGATTCATTTCTTTCATAGCCTAGAGTATGCATTTTTGGGTAATTCCTACCTCTTATTTGATCATTCATGCTCCATTAGTCTTATGGGTCACTTCCCTACTCACTCACTAGCTAGTGATTTCAAATAACCTCACCTTTTATTGATGAATGAAATATCTTATATACTGAGAAGATTATTATTGATCATTGATAAGGTGTTCTTTCAGACACTGCTTTAACATTTTGTAACACATGGTTATGGTCACATGCTATCAATAAAGTTGGTCAGACGTAGAATTCTCATTCTGTCTGATACCAATTTGGTGTGAGGTAAGACAGGAAAAGATTACATGCATTCTATCAAACACTTATTAAAGAGGAAGAAGACCTTATGAAGCCATGTAAATCATGAGTCAGTTCTTGGCACATCCAGGTTTTGACTAGTGTCTACTACCTATTTTATTCCAAGACCATCTATTTCATTTATACTTCTCACCTACTATGACCGGTCTAGGAAACACAGAGTGATGGATGTATAGTAGGATAATGGCATTGGTATGACTCTAAATAGGTAGAAAATTCATTAGTAGTAGTATCTAAACCCTTATATATTAATTAGAACCATTCTAAGGGGTTATGACTTTAAAAATGAATGAATCTAGTCCAAACACATCATTATCAATAGTGGTTAAATGAATCACTCTTCAAAAATCCCTATCTCTCGAGTAGTATGAGTATGTTAAGCCTCATTATTACTCAATTGATTTTTTCTATCTTTATTCCTATCTCAAAAGGGACTATTGAGGGGTGATCATAATCGGTAGCTGGGTTATTAGGTCAGGTTCAATGATCTATCCCTTTTTGAATGGTGAAGAAAGGGATTTGAAAATTATTCCTTACCCTTAGAAAGGGCCAGATCTACGGTACATGACCCTGTATAGTTCACCCTATGGTACAAGATCTTTTAAATCCATGGAGTGATTATCCTTAACCCTTATCGTGTCCTCATGATGGACTTATTGGGTGTATGAGATATCACTTACTTCAGCGGGTATAGGATCACTTACATCAAAGCACATGAGTCACAGGGGAATATTCGGTCTAATATTGGTAGTAAAATAGATTAACATTCCATCTTGCTCTAGGATTTTATATTCAATTCCATCTCTATCAATATAAGCTCAAGGAAGGTACTCATCCTATATAGTTATTGATATACCTCACCTATGAGTGATAGTATTTTTCAATATCGCTTCTTTCAAGACAGAATGAACTCTTTGTTTGATCTTAGTAAGCAATGAGATAAGGGATATAAGATCTTATAGGTTACGCTATGTCCTTCTGATTTGATTCATTTCATTCAAGTCTAGAGGAATCAGGTATTATAGCTTTCCTCAGGATCAAAAAACATTGAAATATTAGAATATAGTAGTAGGTCATGATGTAACACCCCAAGATTCCACGATATGTTTCCCTTTAAATAATGCAATAGCTTGAATTATGCACAACTTCGAGATTCTAACACACAACGACCAATCAAAGTAGCTATTATGAATAGTAATACCCAACTTCTGAATTTATATAAATTTTATATTTCAAATGGACTTCATTTTTGGATTAGGAATTTTAAATTATACTATGTGGAATTTTTGTTATTTTTCAAAGAACCTCCAATTTTCGATGAATTGTGAAAAAAATACTTAAAAACAACTTTTTTAATCAAAATAATTTATAGTGATAAATTTTTGAGTGGTTTTAAAGTATAAATAGAATATATTTTTACCATTTATTCCAATGGTGATCATTAGAATTAATTTCACTTTGTAATTGGACATAACCAATTGTCAATCTTTTGATAGATATAGTTTCTTAAAAACAAGTTATTTGTTTTGATAGCAGGAATAATTTTTAAATTAATCACTGCAATTTCTATGTTTACAATTTGGTAAAATGGATTCAATATTTGGAATTTGAAGGTCTAAATTATGTAATTAAGACTCTTGTTTTTGGACATTATGAATAGTAACAACGACAATTATCTTTATTTATCATGATTATTTAGTAATCGAGTTGTTAAGGGTAATGAAATAATATCATAATAATATAAAATCACCCCAAAATGTGTTCTAATGATATTGGTTGTGTCATGGACAACCCTATAATTCAATGTGCCAACTTAGGGACCCCATGCAATTACTTTTGTGTGATAGTGACATTTTATCATTTTATTTTTTAAAGAAATGAAAATATAACCAAAGTATGTAACACCTAAGTAAAACAATTTTAATTTTGTCTACATAAATGATCTCTTAGACTATAAATAGTCATTGTAAATCTAATAATATTTAATACATCATGTTATTTTTTTAATTTTTAGACATTAAATTAATAAATTTATTTATGACACCATGATGATGCAATGATTACTTCATTAATGAATGATTTAAATAAAATGAAAATATAAGGTAAAATCTAAGACATAAACTTGTCTAAAGTAAATTGGATGGGTGTATTTAGAACCCTTATAACCTTTTCCTAGAAATATATCATTGAGGGACATTTAAAATCCGAAAATAATTTCATAATAAAGTAACATTTCGTGACTTTCGAAGAGTGACCCTCCTCTCCTCTTATACAAATCCCCCACCCCTACCCCCTTACCCACACCTCTCAAGCCCATGGATCGTTAAAAATCTTCTCAAATACCCTCTAAAATTTCCTAAATTAATCCTAGAGGCATTAATTTCACCATAAATTCAACTTAAGGAACCCTTTTGATCAAATCAAAAGGAAGAAACTGAAGAAGAGGTAATGATTTCACCACCACCTTTCAAGTTCCTTTTTTCTTAAAATTCATATTTATTTGTTATTTATTTCCTAAAATAATATATCCAGTATATTATATATAATGTGATGTTATTATAAATATGGTACAACCATATTTAGTTTTCTATCCATCTTTTGAATGACATGTCACCATACGTGCGTACGTACAACTTACCGTCTCCACGTCGTGGTGTAATTGTTATTAAAAATATTATTATTTGGATGGGTATGATAATGATGTGCAATTGATGTAAATAATAAATATAACATGATAATGATTCTTTATATATGATATACCCTCCATTTATATATTATTTGAATATCAAAATAATGATATTGTTTCTCATGCGTATGTACGGACTACCGTCTCCATGAACGCGATGAGATTCATTCCCCACCATATCCATTCAAGAATAATTCTCATTTGTTGATTAAAAGTAATATTTAAGGACTTGATATTATTTTTGATATTAATAATATACAACCTATACATAACAAACATGACTTATGTATCAAAACATATAAAAGACCCGAAACGACGATAATAATAAGATATTATTATCAAAGAAATGTTAAATGATCATATATGATATCATATTAATATATATGATTCTTCTATAATGTAATAACAATTATTTCACCATTATACAGGAGGTTAACCTACCATAATCCAAGGAAAAGTACAAGGTAAGGTTTTATTTCACAATATCTTTATTATCTGAGGTTGTTTATACATAATTATCTACTGGGACCTCTTTATCATCCACATCCTTGTTTCTTAAAAATTTATTTCAAAACATTAAAAATATTTTAAAAAATATGGATTAAAGTAATTTATACCCTTGTTTGACTTTTTATACGAATTTTATAAAGGAATATTTTCGTCATTTTCCAAACAAGTTCCTTTTAACGTTTTCGACAAAATTAAGGTAAGAATGTATATTTTAACTTATAGGGCGGGTGCAGCTATTTTCCGCCGTTATAAAAACGTTGAAGCTTCCCTTACAAGTTTATAAGAATATTTTCAATGTAATTGTTTTCTTTTATAATTATGTGACTCTTAAATGATTTCAAAAAATAGATATTTCTATCAAATAGTTTTGATTTGATCTATGTCAAAATCCTTTGATGGATTTTAAGCTTATTTGAAGTTGAATTATTATGATACAAAACTTCCATATTGTATTGAAGGTTTTGTGATATGTTTGATTATGGATGTGTTATTTTTATACCATTCAGGTTTTATGGAGAAAGTATTGAAATTTTGTATGCCAGTTTTAATAAGAATGTTTTTGTTATGTTTAAACTCATTCATATGAGGAATGCATTGGACATAATAAGTTATGGGTGGAGCCCGCTATAGCTCCTCGATGCATCAGTAGGTCTCATGAGACAAACTAGTGTCTTGGTACAAGGCCTTGACAAAATCTTATTTGTAGTCTTGGCACAATGCCTTGATTATGTGGTTATGATAGTCTGGCATTATGCATTCCATCATTATGAATGTTGTTATTGATATTTCATGTGATTATTAGACTAGTAGAATATCCATTTGAATATGTAAATGGAATTATTTCATTTTATCTTTTCCCTATTACACTGAAGTTCAATTTTAAAAGGATTTTGATTTAGTTACAAATTGCCTTAAATTTTTATGTTTTTATGAAATTTTCCGCTATATTGTTATCCTTACTAAGCATCTGAGCTCACCCCTTTCAATGTTTTATTTTTCCCAGGATGTGAAGAGATATTTTATGAATGACCTGCAGGGATAGTATGAGGGGATATGAGTATGGTCTGTGAAGAAAAGACGTGTTGTAGTTTTTTTCACATTATGATGTAATGTAAGACTTATGAATATAACTAGTGTTTCCAAGGATACTAAACTAATCGGCCTTTCGAGACTTGATATTTTGTAATCATTCCTATGTTATGTAATAATGCACTGACTCTGGGTAACTGGGGTCGGGGCATTACACACGAACTAATAATCACTTCCTTTACTACCTTTCTTTATCAAAAATAGATTTATGCCTTCTAAATAGTTGTCTCTTGATTTATTTATTTGAAGTTCCTTATAATATGAAAGAATAAGTGGACTGATTCTCTTAAGAGAGTAAAAAAATTCTCTCTAGAGATTACAAAACTCAATACCTAGAGTAATTATTGGTATTAGATCATATTGAAAGAACCATCGAGGTTTAGAACTTTGACATGGGTTGGTTCACTAATCATGATAAAATCCTTGTTTCTATAATAAGAAATGGTTGTGACTAGAATCAATTCTCCACTCTAACAGTCTCACGTTATAGACTATATAAAGTTGTGTTCTGAATCAATACTTTCCTACGATAGTTCATTATTTTGATCGCATATTGTACCCTAACTATGATAACTAGATACTGACTCACCATGATCTTGCGCCTAGTATTCATTATATTTATTAAGCCACTATACTTCTTTTTTTCAGGGTAATCTTCTCCCACCTTTCTTTAATTCTAATAGTTGAGTCTCCATACTCTATACCTATTTTTAAATATAGCCAAGAGTTCTCTGCCTTCAACAACTATGTTATTTAGTTAGAAAACATTTATTAAATGAATATATTATATAATTGGATGACTAGATCACCTAATCCTTGGCATGGAGTACTCAATTTGATTCGTATTTTAATACTAAGTGAATATTTATGTATTAATATCCTTAGATTCATTCAATATCAGATCGAAGATAGAGATTTTATTTTTTTAGAGATACGCATTCGATTTTGGAGTGACTTATATATTTGTCCCCCTTTCAGTCTTGTTCACAACTAAAGGTCTACAAATGATCTTTCTCTCCTCAGTTCAACTTGTTACCCCTATAACGAAGGACTGGATTCTCTTCCATCATACCTAGCCATGTTCTTAGACTTCAATTGGATTGTGAATGGAATTACCTGCTCCTTGGTTGATCTCGAACATAAGGTCTTCAATCCATTTATAATATTCTGTAGCCTACCTTATCTGGACAGCCCATAGGGGACCTCGGATACTTTCAGTATCTTACCATCCAGATTATACAGATAGAGGATCTTTACTACACCCACCTCTATGTTCCCATTTGTCATGATGTGGCTTAGCTTATAAGTAGTCATGAGAACAAAGTAAAAGACCCTTTGGTAAGTCTCATGTCTGAAAATCCAAAACTATACTCCCAAAATATAGTTACTCACTAAGTACAATTATTATAGACCAGTTGTCTTGAAGCCTCCCTCAATGAGTAAAGCGATACCAAGGTATTAGTATATGTTTTTAACATAACAAGAAACATACAATTCTGCCTTGGGTAGAGTGTTCAGATTCCTTATCTTAGTCAGCCTCAACCGGCTTGTAGTTTTATGTAATACTACAACATGCCACATGGTTTACAAACATGGATTTATCATACAACGAGTGAAATAGAAATCATGAAACACATCTGTTGGTGCCAAAAATATTTGAAGAAAGGAGAGTAGAAAAAGAGGCCAGGTGCCCTACCTCGCAAAGCCCCGACGTGGAGTCCCCCTAGCAAATGCGGCCACCACGAAACAGAGGAGGCAGTAAGATCCTCGAACGCCCCAGACGTTCATGAATCCACTGCGAAGCAGAGGAGTCAGTACCTCTCCGCGAATCCAGTAGAGGTTCGCAACCCACCCCAATGCAACCGAAGCCCCCTTCGTGCCGCGTGGGATTTGGTTCGCGGAGCCTCTTGCTTAAAAATACCGAGCTCCCCCTTAGCTCTCACGATGGACAATTGAACCCTTCAGCTTCTCAGCTCCCAAATCGGGAATCACTCTTCGCTCTAGGAATCATGAGCTCCGCGAGGTATTTTTTCTTCGCAAGAGGCCTCCGCATTGTCTAATTTTGATCCCCTCTTCCGAGAGGGATGCCCTCCGTGAATCCCAAGGGAATTCGTGAAGGAAGGGGATCCCCAAGGGGACCCAGGCTATCGCGGAGTGTTTATGCTTTGCGAAACACCCACCCTGTACACGTGATCCACATGCCAAGGCAGGGTCACTATACTTCGTGAAGCACACTCCTTCATAGCTCCTTGCTTCGCGAGGCACCTATGCTTCACGAGGTAGTGCTCCGTGAACACCATTCCACTTCGCGAAGCACCCCCCACTCGCACCTATTCCCCATGATAAGGCCAAGGCACTCCACTTTGTGAAGCACACCCCTTTGTATGTGTCCTCCACTATGCAAAGGAACTGAGCCCCGCAAGTCCCCTACATGTGGACCCCTCTGTTTGGAAATTTCTATTCCCATGCGACCCTCTAGGTTCACATGATGTGATTTCAAAGTCCCTTGGATGATACCACCCATAGAATTGCTTCGCCTAATGCTTCTTCTCATAAGCACACTAATGGATATTGTTTCTTTGCATAGCCACGCTAACATGGACCCCTCGATGGTCCACTCTATGACCCCCCTTCTATACAGCCTTACCGATGCCTTCCCTCTCAAAAGGGGTAGAGGGTACCAGTTATGTAAGTCCTAGGGGTGTTGAGTGAAGCCACCTTCTCCGAGCTTCAGGACGTTAAACTACCAAGCACCTCGTCCCCAATACGTGATGTTAAACTGTTATCCGACCTCGTGCCTCGCAAACAGGGTCCCCCCATCTCGGACATTCTTTATGCCAATTGGTCTCCACGGAGATGGGATCACCCATCACAGGGGATGAAATCATCATTATTAGAGTGGTTTTTGTCCACGGGGAAGGGTGGACATCTTGGAATAATCCCCTAGACCCTATTGTAGAAGGTAGCACCCATGAACCTCTATACTTCCTCACCTCTAGGGATAGCGGAGGACGTGATAGGGAACGAGGCACCACCTATCTTCAGTCCCAAATCCTCTCCCTCTATGCTTTGTCACTCTCGGGCCTCCATCCTGGAGTAAGTCCAAACACCATGGGAAACTCAACATGTAATCCCCTCTTCGTTTCTCACAGACGTACCCTTCGCGATGTGATCTCTAGGTCTCTGTTACCTCTTTTTTCTCACGCCGAGTACAACTCACGTGGGCTTAGAGTAAGAATTGACCATGACAATGCCCCCATCCATCATGACGTTAAACTATATATTGTCTTGCATGACATTAAATTGTACATCCATATGAACTATGGGGTCTTTGATCCATGTCAAGGCATGGTACATAGGAAGCCTCCATGATGTTCAATCCCACCACCCGTCATTTCTTCACGTCAGGTTCCACCATCGTCCCACATGACGTTAAACTGCTTTCCAGTCCAGCGGTAAGCCATTGTGACTATCCTAAACTACATGGTCCTTGATCCATGTCAAGGCTTTTGGTACGTAGGAAGCCTCCACAAGGTTCAAGCCCACCACCAGTAGACCCCTGGGTTCACCTTCATGTCGGTTCTTTTACGAAACCTAACCTGAACGACGAGGACATGGATCCATGTTAAGGCATGGTACATAGGAAGCCTCCCAAAGGTTCAAATCCGTCACCCATCAGACCAAGGTACTTCATCACGTCGGTTCTCTGGCACCGACATCCCTTTTTAACTACGAGGAATTTTATGCATGTCAAGGCATGGTACATAGGAATCCTCATGAGGTTAAATCCCACCATCAACCTGGGCTAAGGTCCTCATTCACGTTGGTTCTCCAACACGACATCATCCTGCATGACATTAAACTTCATCCCAATCCAATGATAATCCGTTGTAACCCTGCCATCCAGTTGTTCTGACATGCCTTCGTGTCATTTAAATTGCCCCTTTTCCTGAACTATGTGGACTTTGATCCATGTTAAGGCATGGTACGTAAGCAGCCTCATGAGGTTCAAGCCCACCACCCATTGGACCAAGGTCCTTCTTCAATGTTGGATCTCTGGCATCCAACCCAAACTATGTGGACTTTGATACATGTTATGGAAGGTACGTAGGAAGCCTCACGAGGTTCAAGCCCACCACATGGTCATTCTGACCTCATTCACGTCCATTCTCCCACCACCTTCATCTCCACGATGGCTCCATTTCATTCCCCCTCTACTCCGTGTAGCTTTCCATCACCCATTCTGATTATTACATGGGCCACCACATCCCGGTGAGATCATGCCACCCCATTCCCCCCACATCTTTCGGGAAGTCACCCACGGGATGGCTCTGATATCGGTGTTCCCTCAAGAGGGGTTCATCAATCTGATCTACTCTAGCTAGTGTTCTGATCAGCCCAATCTGTCTCCGCTGGATGTTAAACTAGCGGCATACACTGTGTTAAAACATGGGATGCAGAGGAAAACCTCAATCACATGCCTATGGAATATGATTCTACATGCTCTATGTGGGATGCATCGGGCTTCCGCGCCATCGAGAGGCCCTATAATAAGGGAAAAAAGATAGAAACGCCAATTCCACAGCGTTTAGACACGTTAATGATGCCTCAATGTGACTATTACCCCATCTGAAGGTTTCTACCCTGACCGGACCACTTGGAATGTCCTGATAGAAGCAGCGTAATTAACCGGAGTCCATGGAAACACGACATTGGGAAGAGTTTCATGAACAATGTATTAAATATATGAGGGTGACCCAGACTAGGTGACGAGTTCTGAGGAGGAATCAACATCCCATCATCCTGGTTTCGATCAATGAGAAGACGTCCCTGAATAAGTAACGGATTTTTCCCGCCTTTGGGAAGAGGGAATGCGGGGCAAAAAATATCCACATCGCACCCCAAGCGGACGGATGCGCACACCCTAGTGAAAGAGTCGGAAACAGAAATGGTGGACCTGAAATTAAGGTCTTCTCCTAAATGTGGAGATTAGTAGCGCTCAATATATCAGAAGATTGATGTTTCATTGGATCCAGATATCCGACGCTGGGTCCCACCAAGAAAATAGTGGTCCTGGCATGAAACTCACCAGAAGTTGGGGCAGTAGAATGTGGGGCATTCCGTTCTACAACTTTGTCGGTGTTGATCCCTCTTACCAGCCATGGAAGATGGAATGTCGTTGGGGGACTGGTTGTCGATTTATTTTCCTCACAGTGATGATGAGTTAATCTCCCTGCTTCTCAGGAATCAGTTTGCTACTAAAGGGACACGATCACCACACACCAGCCTACGCAAGGGCAGGGGCAATGCTAGTACAGCCACTCTGTGTGGCTCTACTGCTACCACAACAGCATCTACATCCATGAACGTGGGGCGCCCACGCCCCATCTCCCCTTTGGAAGTAATCCAAAGAAGGGTGATTAATGACCTCATATGCCGTTATGAGGAGGAGGGAATAATACCAACCCAGAATATGGCCCTCGTAGACATGGAGGCATCAAGGCCCCGCCATCAACGTCGCCCTCGAGGGCTGCGCAGGGAGCCCCTTCTCCCCACCCCAACATTCAATCGTTTCGGGAGCCTATCCCTAGAACACTTGAATGACTCCCTGTCTTACGCTGATAAGGTGGGTGACATTTGGCTCAGCCCGATTAGAGTCCTGATCTATGAGCAAGGGCCCCCACCCAGCCACATCATCTCTGCCATCTGCACTCATGGGAGGAGCAGGTAGGCTACGACCCTACACCACCCGCACCGGCTCGCCTGACCCAACGCCAGCATTAGGCCCGAGCTGAGGAAGCCTGCCAAGGTGCGTTATCATTGATGGATATTGTGTCCCGAGCCACTATCGATGCATATCACAAAGTCCATGCACACGCTGAGCAGGGGCACTCCTATGCCCAACCGGGATCGAGGCCTAATCCACTCCACGGGCAGGCTGGGTTTGCTCTCCGAGTCGTAGGCAAGAGTGGTGATCTCCGCGAACCAACCAGCCATGATGTCACCCTATATGGACGTCCTCCTCGTACCAATACTCCACAGAGAATGGTACTTCCCCACTCTGAAACTCATCATTGAGGTATGCATCATGCTACCCCCTTCCTGAATGAAGACCCGCCCCAAGACAGTGACACTCGATGTGGATGCCTCTCCCATTCCCACCACACCGGTTAGGGAGTCCCTCGTCCAGCCCCTAACCATCGATATGAAGGAATTGATTGTCTGGTCCCTCTCCAATGTGGGGATCCTCCCTACATTCTCTCCACAACTGTAGAAGGTTCTCCTTCTCCTGGCAACCAAAGGTGTGAATGTCAACCTCGCTCCACCCACAACAGGCATAGAGGTCCTCCCCATACTCTCGCCCGTTTCAATGGATGATTTTCCCACTCAGGTGTTATTCATCAAGGTCCTCCCCATGTCCCCTTCAACATTTGTCTCGGTGCCCCTTGAACCTCGGCTATCTCGAACGGATGTACTCTCCAACCTAACACTAGCACGGCCCCAAGACTACATGTCAGGAATCAACCTTGTCCTGAGGAGCCATCTAGGGGCAGGATGGAGGGTTGTCACCACCACAAAAATAATCCTGGGAAGGCCTAGACAACGACCAAACTAGCCTGCTTCTCAGATTCTGATGCACAATGTGACTCAATAGTAGAACCCCCCCCCCCACCTCGGTCCACTGTGTCATGGACTAGGGAAGGAACAAGGTGTGTAACCCTCATCCTTTTGGAAAACGAAGTCCACTGGATTCCCATCTCTCTTTGTAGGCACATCCAGGAGCAAGAAATTATGAGATTCCCACACGTTCTGACCATGCAGTCACCATCGTCATCACCAGAAGCGCCCTCTACCTCAACCAGAGATCACAGATAGCTGTTTTGGGGAACGATGGTGATTGAGTAACAGCGTGACCCATCGTCGGTAACCGTGATCCCTTTACCAGAAGCTTTGGCTGTCAGCCCTTCGTATCGCAACATTGTGGTCAGGTCATTGCACTCATCAGAGGATGGCCTAGAATATGGCAGAAAGTCGGCTCGTTCGTCATATTCTCTACCGCCGAGTTTTCTATCCCAGCGGTCCGCCTCAGTACCACTACCAGTTCCTCAGTCACCTCTAGTTGATGAGTGGGGAAATACGGGACCATACCCTAAATCTTATCCTAGGAGCTTCTGGAACATTCTCGCAGCAGATCACTTCTCATAGAAGTTCTGGCTGGCGACAACATCGAACTTTCATGCGCCAGCATCCCTCATCCTAGTGGAAGTCAAGTGCTTCCGTCAAACCCTCTGGGCGACACACTTCTATCTTTTTTATGATCGGACGGTGTACCCCAGGAGCCAAGTGCACTTTGAGGAAATCAGTGAGCAATGTCATCTGGTTGATTTTCCCGCACTCCCTATGGCCCAATGCCTTGAGTCACCAGGTCTCTAGATCGCCCACCAAAAAAAAATTGTTCAGAGTTTCAAGGTACTCCACAAAATCATCAGGGAAGATACCCCCCATGTGTGAGTCTGTGGCTGGAGACAGTATGCCACCCTCCTCTTCAATCCTATCTAGTGGTATCCCAATTCTTTATGTGATATTAAGGACATTCCCCTAAGAAGGGTTGTGGTCCACATGGATGACATAGTTGACAAGGAGTAAGAGCTGGAGTTTCTCGATGGAGACATACCCTCTGAGGGTGTACCACCATTGTTGGGCCCATCAAGGAGGATTACTCGTCAGCAGAGGAACCTCCTAGGCCTCACTACGCCCATTGAGTTGCTGGTACTCAGTCAGAATGCCAGTAAGGGTAAAAACAATGTCGGATCTGTCAAGAATTCCGACCCATTCGCCTCAATGCAGAAGGTGGATGAAGTCCATGAGAAAGTCGTGTTGCGCCAACAGCTCACTGAGTAGAAGAGGCTGGTCGACGAACTTCTGGTTGAGTGTGTTGTAGAGTGGTGACCTGACAATGGTGATCCGAAGCTAGGGCAGCAGGGGCAGTAGGGGCAAGAACAACTTCCCCCCAGCGTGATGCCTCCGGACAACCCTAATCATGATACCCCCGCAGACAGGGCAGAAGCCAGAACTCCCGGCAAGAGGGCGCGATATGTCTTTCCAAACCCTCCTGAATGGCGAGGCAATCCGAGGAATCTAGCCCGGGTTCCCCTAGCTGCCCCATGGTCCGTTCCACCAATCGCTCCATGAGCCATTAAAGTCGTTTACCGTGTCTAAGATCCCATAAACGCACTCGTGGTTAGGGATCCCCGTCATGACAAGGACCCCCACCCGGATGATCCTATTGCATCACTCATCATCGTCCTTGAGGCGTTATAAATGCGGCAGGTGGCACTCCCACCAGATGGCAAGCCATATTCTGCATGGGTGGCTGGTATTCCTGCGCCTCCAGGTTTTGGGAATCCCACTTTCTCAGCCTTTAATGGGACAGGGGACATGCCGCAACACCTGGCCCAATTTTCCTCCAGGTGTGGCCCCATGTTGGGGACCATGGCACAGCACGAAGCCTCCAAGCTCCGATGTTTTGTGCAGACGTTGGAGGGCCCTGCATTCATCTGGCACAACCTGCTCCCTATTGGATCTGTGACTGGATGGGAGGATCTCTGCCAGAAATTCCTATACTATTTAAGCTCCACCATGTGAAAGACCAACACTGCAGACCTCTTCGAGTGAAAACAAAGGCCTAATGAGTGTGTCGTGGACTTCATCGTCCGGTGGAAGGGGCTTACATACTCCCTCGACATGCCACTGTCTCAGGAGAAATTGCTGACGATGTGCATAGGGAATGTCAAAACAGAACTGTTTCCTTCCCAGATTACCCAAAACTACCTTGGAGGGTTCCATGACTTCTCAGATAAGGCCCAGCACCTTGAGAATGCTCTGCCACAAGCTGGTCAAGCAAATCTGCTGCCCCCTGTGATCCCTGCCAGGAAGGCTTCCAGAACCGAGCCCGCCGTGGTGGCCCAAATAGAAGCTCCCAGGCAGCTAGAATTGGTGCTAGTAGCACTGGCTCTAAAACCTCGCAGAGTCCCTTCATCTCAGGCTCAGCCTCCTGCCCAGTAGCGACCGCCTCATAACCAACAGGTTCCCAGCGCAATGTGCCACCACCTCCTAGGAGGGACAATCAGGCTCTGCCTCCTCGGCAGGCCCCTCCAGCCCCTCGTCAAGGCCAGGCTCCCAGAGCCCCTATCCAGAAAGAATACACCAGACTTACTCATTCAATAAGAATCAGATCCTCGGTTACTTCTGTAGTGCCCTAGAGTAGGGGATTGTGCGTTTACCCGAGTGCAGAATGCCGGCAGAGGCGAATCTCACCGATCACCCCAACTACTACCCCTATCATCAGATCATGGGGAACAACCTCAAACAGTGCTATGTGTTTAAATACTGGCTCTAAGACCATGTCGAAAATAGCATAGTGAGGTTGGTCCCAACTCTGATACAAGTGGCAGGTGTCTATGTCAGGTCAAAAAGCAGTAACGACGACAAAGGAGAGTGGCAGCAGTTTCCCAGCCGTGGGTCCTAGAAGTACAATGACTGGATGGCCCATAAAACCATAGCCCATTCCCATGGTATCAGTTGGGCATTCCTGAATCAGCCGGAGCCTTCAGAAGATGTGACCAGTACCTCTGAGTCGTCATCTCAGCTGACCTCTTCCCATAAGGGCAAGCAGAAGTGGCGCAAGAAGAAGCAATGCGCTCCACCACTGTCATCGTCATCTCGCACTCTCGGTGATTTCATTCCCCCTAAGAAGGAGATCCCTCCTAGAATCTGCCCAGTGGTGGATGATTCGTCAAGCGACAGTCAGGGGTACTCTATGGTTAATACCGTGGAGATGGTAAATCCCTATATGACTCCCGAAGAGGGGGAATGCCAGGCGAGCCTCCCCAACGTCCCCGACCGACATCAACATCAGTGAAACCGCGGCCACGTGGGTTGTCAAGGAACATTAGTGGGCACTTTCAGCTAGGACATGCATGCTACTAAAACCCAACAGCAGGCCCAGCGTGGAGCTCAGCACGCACAGCCTCCTCATCGGGTGCCCTCAGATATACCTCCACCATCGTTTGTGCTACAAGATTAGGTAGAACTGACTCGTCCGTTCCAAAGCCAGTCTTCCCCTACTATAGGCCAATATCAGTTGTTCGGTCCTCATCTGATAGCTACTCTTCAGGCCTCAACTAGTAGGCAACAGAATGTACCCAGTACCAACCAGCTGCTGGTCCAGCCGGCAGGGCCCGTCGTGCCTCCAATTGCAGAACGACCTCTTGTAAGCAGAGCTTCACATTTGGCATGGAATTATAATGTTCTGAATCACCTCAACGGAATTCCAGCGAGGCTTTCTATCCTTGAGGCTCTTTTCCTATCATCTGGAATGCGTGATGTACTTGTCGAGGCCCCAAGGATCCCCCTCCAGTTTGAGACCGAGGTAGCAGATGCAGAAGCCTTCCATGATGAGGCAATTGAGAATGTCCAATGTCAGGCAGTTATCTCGTTCTCTGGTAAAGAAAAATACCCTCCCATACAGGGGAACATTCGTCCACTATATGTCACTGGCCAGCTCAATGGCATGGAATTCCGCTGCTGTCTTGTTGACACAGGCTCTGGGATTAACCTAATCCCAACTCGGACACTGTGAAAGATGGGTGTTTTTGAGGATGATCTAACTCCCTACGACATAAGGATCTAGGGATATGATAGGACCAGGAAAACCCCAGTTGGTAAGATCCGTTTGAAGACCTAGTTCGGTGTCCTAACGTTCTAGTACCAAATTCATGGTTGTCTCCTAGTACACCGTATACAACACATTGATGGGAAGGAAATGGCTCCATCTGCATGTAGTGGTCCCTTCTTCATATCACCAATTCCTCAAATACTCCATCAATGGTCGAGTAGGCATGCTACAAGGATATGCATCTCCTTTTGCCTCTTGTGAATCCCGCTATCTGGATGATGACTATTACTAGAGCAAGGATAAGAAAATTCTGGCAAGCGAGAATGAACCCGCCCGGGTCAGAAGTGATCCCTGGGAAGGTTTGGATGACACCTACATGTTCCTGATCCATCGGTTGGAGGCCACGACCCCCGACATGGGGCAATGTTTTGTCGTTTTGGTTACGAGAGGAAGGCATACTCCCAGGTCCAAGTGACGGCAGAAAATCACCTCATACTCCTACACCAACTAGGCTCAGGTGATCCCAAAACCTCCTACCCCTATATGGTATCGGAACGTCTGGCTCATGGAAATGGTGGTACGTCATACATGTCTCATCCACTAGGCTGGAATTAACCGGCTCAAGCTGACACATCGTTACTACTTTGATATCATCAAGCATGGCCCCATGGGCCGATGACCGGAAGGGATTGGATCGACTGCATTCATCACTATGGTCTCAATGGAACATGAGTCTCCCGACGTGATGACCACCGTAGCTTAGGCCGGCACCAGCTTCCCATCAGAGTTCGGTGGCTCGGAAATGACTCCCCCAATAGAAGATCCCTCCACAGGAGGAGAAGAGGATCTGGAGAATGCAACCCCTTCCTTTGAAGAAGGCATCTCTGCCACAGTCGATGAACTAGTACAGGTGAACCATGGTAGCGAGGCAAATCTGAGACCGACATTGATAAGTGTCACTATGTCCCTTGAGGAGCAGCAGTGTTACATTGACTTTCTCAAACAGCACCGTGACATGTTTCCCTAGGGTTACGACGAGATGCCTGGACGAGATCCCTAGGTAGTCGTCCACCACCTTGGTCTCCTAACAAACCATCGCGGGTTCAAGCAGCCTTATTGAAGGATGCACCCTTCTCACCGTGCCATGGTTGAGATCAATGTTGAAAAGCTTATCAAAGCCAACTTCAACAAGGAAGTCTAGTACCCCAAGTGGCTAGCCAATATTCTGTCAGTTAGGAAGAAGAAGAGACAAATCAGGGTCTGTATTGACTTTCGCGTTCTCAATCGCCATTGTCCGAAGGATGATTTTACTATTCCAGTGACAGAGTTGTTGATTGATGCCATGACCGAGTTCCAAGCCCTCTCTTTCATGGATGGGTATTCCGGGTACAACCAGATCCGGATGGCCCCCGAGGAAGAGGATTCCACATCCTTCAGGGCACCCCAAGGTACTTTCTGTTACTAGGTTCTGCCCTTCAGCCTAGAAAATGTAGGTGCCACCTACCAGCGGACCATGCACCGCATATTCAAGACAATTATTGGGATGTTGGTTGAGTTCTATGTGGACGACCTGGTGGTTAAATCGCGCCAGCCCCATGACCATCTCAAGGACCTTGATAAAGATTTCTGTTTCCTCTGATCCCACCACCTGAAGATGAACCCGCTTAAATGTGACTTCAGGGTCACCTCCAGGAAGTTTCTTGGCTTTGTTTTCAGATACCGAGACATCTAGATCGACCCATAGAAGATCAAGGCCATCAGCCAAATGCATCCCCCGAGAAATATTAGGGAGCTTCGAGGTCTCCAATGCCACTTATCCTACATTCGATGATTTATCACGAATTTGGCTGGCAAGTGTAAGCCCTTTTCCTGGCTCAGGAAGAAAGGATTCGCCTATTAATGGGATGAAGAGTGTCAGGCTGCATTCAATGAAATCAAGAAGTATCTGCTTCAGCCTCCATTCCTAATGCCACCCATTCCTGGAAAGTTACTGGTCCTTTATGTGACCACTCTATAATGTTCTCTCAGTGACTTTCTCTCCCAAAAGAACAATGAGGGGATAGAGAAAAACCTATACTACCTCATCCGCATGCTCCTCGACAGGGAGACGAGATACTCCCCCTTCAAAAAAAGCTGCCTTGCGCTCGTATTTTCCATACATAAATTGCGGCATTACCTGCAGTACCACGAGGTATAGTTGGTCTCTCAGGTAGACCCACTAAAATACATTCTGACCTATCGCATGTTGACTGGATGACTAGCTCGGTGGGTGGTTATCCTCCAACAGTTCGACATCAGGTTCGTGCCTTAGAAGTATATCAATGTACATTCATTGACAGACTTCCTAGCTGCCCATCCAACCTCCGCAGATCAATCCATGGACCTGGATTTTCCTGATGATTAAATCCTATCAGTCGACCTTTCTATATCATGTTGGAAAATGCACTTCGACGGTGCCTCCCGGATCCCCACCGGTAGGAGGCTCAACAATCCTAATCTCAACAGAGTGGGTGTAGGTATCATCTTCATCACCCCAATGCATGTCGTTCTGCCATACTCATTCCTATTGTTAGAAGCCTACACCAACAGTGAGGAAGAGTATCAGGCTCTCATCATCGGCCTCAAGCTGGCCCTTGAGATTGATGTGCCCCATTTGCACGTAAAAGGGGTTTCTGAACTAGTCATCTAGTAGGTCAATGGTGACTTTGTTGTCGGAAAGCCAGATCTCACGCCATTGTTGGAGTGTACCCTCTGTTTAATGGCCTCTTTTCCTTCTCGACTATAGTTACCCATGTCCCTCGGCCACAGAATAGTCGAGCGGATGCTTTGGAGGTCTTAACTATGTCACTTGAAGAACCCGAGCAAGATGATTTGATCATACATGTGGCACACAAGAGATCCATTTCCCCCATCACCTCAGAAGATGACGACAACCTACGGGAAAGCCATCTTTCCACCGGACCCTCCACCTTAGGAGCCCCAGGTTCTTCAGATGTAGTGGTTGATGCCACTCCCAACTGGAGGGAACCTTTTGTCGAGTATCTCCAAAATGGTTACCTCCTGTATGATCAGGTCGAGCACGAGTGAATCTAACGTCGTGCATTGCAGTTTACCCTCCAGAGCGGTCCCAGTCTGGAGTAGATCGTCTATAAGCACAACTTCAATGGTGTTCTCCTCCATTTCATTCAAGGAGTCAAGATTTCTCAGGTCATGCAAGAGGTTCACACCAGTTCTTGTGATGCCCACCAGGCTGGGCCAAAGTTTTCCCATTAAATCTGGGGACTGGGGTACTTCTGGCCTTCTATGATACATGATTGTATTAAGTTTTCCAAGAGATGCCACGCCTGCCACGTTCTTGCTAACTTCCTGCATCGGCCGCCATAGCCTCTCTGCTCAACCAAGTACTCTTGGCCATTTTCAGTGTAGGGAATCGATGTCGTGGGACCATATCCACTTGTAAGAGCTTGCCAGTGTAGGTTCATCCGGACTGCTACAGATTTCTTCTCCAAGTGGGCAGAGGCAGTTCCACTCAAAGAGGTCAAGGCCCGTTCCATCATTGGCTTATTGAGCTCCAATATCATCCACCGGTTTTGAGTCCCTAACGATGTCCTCATCGATAACAGCACCAACTTATGAGCATCCGAGATGAAGAAATTGTACACAAAGTACAATATCCATTTGAAGCAGACCTCTTGCTGTCATGCGTAGGAAAATGGACAGATCGAGGAGTTCAAAATAACTCTCTCTATCATTCTGTAGAAAATGGTTGGTCAGAACAAGAAAAGTTGGTCGGACAAGCTCCCCAATACCCTCTGGGTGTATTGGATGACGACTCGCAATTCCACCCAGGTGACTTCATATTCCCTAGTGTATGGGGATGAGGCGGTCCTGCCTATCGAGATCTAGCTGCCATCAATAGGCACTATAGTCTATGACAAGCAGGCGCCAAATAAGGTGGCGAAAATCTGTCTAGCTGAATTGGAAGAACTTGAAGAGAACATGCTTCATGCCATGTATAATCTGGAAAGGCATCAGAATAAGATATCCAGAGCCTTCAACAAGAAGTTTTGCCTTCACTCTTTTCTGAAAGGCAACCTGGTGTTGGCCCTCCGAGCACCAATGATCCCCAGTAGGTAACCATCCAACATAGATCCCAAATGGGAGTGGCCATACATCGTTCATAAGGTTTACCCCAATGGAACATACTCATTGGTGACCGTGGATGGTGAGCACATAACTCCTCCCACCAACACCATGTTCGTCAAGAATTAATTTTCCTGAGCACCAAGGTCTAGCACAACCTTAAACAGTACGGTCCCGCATGACCCTAAACTGCACCCCGGTCCTACATTACCCTAAACTGCACCATGGTCCCTGACGACCTTAAACTGTATGGTACGACATGACCATAAACTGTACGGTTCTACCTGACCCTAAACTGCACCACGGTCCCGCACGACCTTAAACTGTATGGTCCTGCACGACCTTAAACTAGACGATCCCGTATGACCATAAACTATAAGATTGTCTTGAATGACCTTAAACCATCTAGTCCGGCAAGAATTTAAACTGCAACATCGTCCCACATGACATTAAACTACATCATCATCCGTCATGATGTTAAACTGCTCAGTATCGTCCTGCATGACATTAAACTGAAAAATGGTCTGATCTCTATGACCCTAAATTAAGATCTCCTTCATCCTCACTGCAAGACGTTAAGCTAAAATCCAGTCAGACCTTCCTGCCCGAGGCCCAGCATCAGCCACTTGGCCTTCCCCGACTTAGGATCTCTTGCGGGATTGTATGGTGTGGTGTGGGATTATGTCCTCATTCACGTCAGGTTACTCGTCATACCATACATATCCCCAGATGAGATGTTTCCCCCATACCGCATGACGTTAAACTACATTTCATCCCGGATGATGTTTAATTGTGCTCCTAGAAATACGTATGGCTTGATTCTCATCCTCATGGGATACGTAGGAATGCTCAGACGCTTTGTTTTGAGCATAGCCCCGAGCTCTTCCCTTTGACCATTCCCCCTGGGTATAGTTTCCTCGGAGGGTCCTTGCATGATGTGGAGTAGGCTTCCTAAGCCCCGCTCATACAAGTATTATGAGGGCTGCACCATGTGACCACTCCTTTTCTTTTATCCTCCTCATGTCTTCACCACAAGATGTTAAACTGCATGGCCTTCAAGAACTACATATGGCATGATTCCCATCCTCATGGGATACGTAGGAACGCCCAATCATTTCATCCGTTGGACCAGCCTAAAATCCAAAATCTTCCCCTCAGGTCAAGACATTTGGCATGGTACACACTCTTTCCCCAATTTACGTCGAGCAAGCCTCGACCCGGCCGTACATCATCCTCCCTGGAGTTGTTCGCCTCTTTTGTAGATGGGTACAGCTATGCTTCACACACTCCATGACTAGGATTCCATCACGTTCCTCATCCAGAAGGGCCCCTGAATGGTATTGATGCTCGGGATAATGTCCCTATTACCTCTACAGGACAATGCCCTTGAGGATGTCATGCAACAAGCCGATACTTGTCCCGCGTTTCGAATGCATTCAGTGGTCGATGCTCATTTGTTGCTCCCATATCAGGACACCTTAGGGACGCTGTGTTTCAAACATGGTCAATAGATTTCCGGGATCTTCTTGTCCACCCCAAGATGTCCCAAACATCGAGTGCAGCGGTTCATTCTGCCCCATCCCGAAGCAACAAACTTCCCTCTGGGTGGTGCCAACAGTCAGGCCCCTGGCCCCGATTCTCTTATGGGAGTATACGGTGTGGTTACTTTCCATTCCATACATATTCCCTGACTGAGGCTCCTCCTCAAGCCCTTTGTCCTTCTACGGCCCCTAGAACAGGTACTCTATGATGGGGTTGTGCGGTGTGGTGTGGGATTACATCCTCATTCACGTCGGGTTACCCGTCGTACCATACACATCCCCGGAAGAGACACATCATCTGGCCCTCATCCTTACTACAAGACGTTAAACTGCAAGCTGGCCAAGCCTTCTTGACCGAGGCCTGGCCTCAGGCCCCTTGTCCTTCTCAGGGCCCTTAGCCCATGTCCTTACCCGGATTGTGCAGTGTGGTGTGGGGTTATGTCCCTATTCATGTCGGGTTACTCGCCACGCCATACACGTCCTTGTTAGGGTATCATGCCCCGGGGTATCTTCCAGAACTACATGTGGCTTGATTCCCATCCTTATGGGATACGTAGGACCACTCGATTGTCTAGGCTTTGGGTCCAACCCCATCTTCCAAAAATCTCCATCCCACCTCAGCCCCTTGGCCTACCCTTCAATCTCCATCTCACCTCGGCCCCTTGGCCTACCCTTCCCAATAGTGGGGAGTATATAGTGTGTTGTGGGATTATGTCCTCATTCACGTTAGTCTTGTTATGACCACGTCGTGTACCTCTCCCTCCTGAGCCAATTTGTCAACCCTTTTCGGTGGTTCACCAATGTGCCTAAGGGTACTCTGGTTTAGTTACCTAGAATGTCGGACTCTACTCGGACACATCCACACTAGCTTTTTAGGCTTCATGTTTCCCTTCATCAAGGAATTCATTACCTTTCACACCCAGAGGGACCCCCATGAATGGCATTGATACCATAACCATTGGATCTCCTACCATTATGGGCCAATCCCCCCTAGGGATTTGGACAAGAACTCGATAAAAATCCTACATTGCGAATACAGTCTGCGGTCGATGCTCCTTTGTGGTCCCACTTCAGGCTAACGTGGTATGGAGACTATTTTTCCACCATGGTTAATAGTAATCCTCCATCTCCACACCAACACCATTAATCCCAAAATGTCGGTTTAACTATTCACATCCTTCTCCATTCTCATAATGTCCAAGTAGAGTTCCGAAACTCATGGTACTATTCTTCAGTGTGCATCTATGCGTTAGGGGAACAAAGCTGCGTTAAAGGTGTCCTTCAGGGCTCTGTACCAACTTCCCTTCGATTGACGTTCTAGGTATTGCAATAAGCATCTTCCTCCCTTGTTTCTCACACTGCGTTTGACTCACGTGGGATTAGGGATCAGGTTGAGGTCTGCGCTTACTTGGAAAGATGCCATCCACCCATGGTCCGAGCTCTAAAACCATAAAATATGATCTCCTGTAGAACTACATCTTGCTTGACTCCCATCCTCATGGGATACGTTGGAATGCCCAGACCTATTGTCTTTAGGTCCAGCTTGAGTTCTGCTAATTTGTCTCTTTTTTCCTGCCTTCGGGACTTTGTCTGCGAGACCATGTGGCGTGGTATGGGATTATGTCCTCATTCACGCCGGGTTTGCAATAGCCTCACCAAGCACACCCCATTCTAAGAATTATCCCACCTATTTCTTTTCCCGCATGACATTAAAAATCTCCCTCTAGAACTAAATGTGGCTTGATTCCCATCCTTATGGGATTTGTAGGACCACCCGAATGTCTAGACTTTGAGTCCAGCCCCACCTCTTATAGATCTATCGGTCTCCTAGTCACCTAGGCCCCTTGGCCTGTCCCTCACCACGAGGGGGATATATATGTGTGGTATAGGGTTTTAGGCGCTATGACCCCCTTCTCTCTAGAACCCGCCATCTCTTGGCCGCCCTCAAGTTGAGTTCCTCGACCCCTTATAGTGGTTCGACCATGTGTTAAGAGTACTCTGGTATAGTAACAAGTGTGTCAGAGTCAACTTGGTCAAGTTCCTTCCACTTGTCAAGCTTCGTTTTTCCCTTCATTCGGTCTTTCATAAACATTCACACCCAGAGGGACCCCCAAGAACAGCCTGGATACCACGCCTAAGGGCTCTCCTACCGTTACGGGCCAACGCCCCCGAGGGTTTTGAACAAAAAATCAATACAAATCCCACGTTGTGAATCTGGTCAGCGGTCGATGCTCATTTTTTTGTCCCCATTTCAGGCTAACGTGACATGATGCTGTGTTGCGAACATGGTCAGCAGTAATCCTCTGTCATCATGCCAGCCCATTCAGGCCTTGTATGTTTGTTTCATGATTCACGTTACATTCCACCCCCATCATGTCCAGGTGGATTCTCGACACACTTGGCATTATCCCTCAGTGGACCTTTGCACGTTAGGGGGGACAAAGCTACAATACGACGTCCTTAGGGGTTCCCATGGTCTGAGCTCTAAGACCATAAACTACGATCTTCATTAAAGGATATGTGCGGCTCGATCCTCATCCCCATTGATGCGATGGGTCACCCAGGCATCTTGTTTTTGAGTTCAGCTTTGCTAGGAGATACTTTCTCATGCCCCTTTCACTCCCACCTCTATTTAGGCCCCTCGGCCTGAGGTCTTCCTCTCGGAATTGTCTATGGTGTGATGTGGGATCATGTCCCCATCCACGGCAGTTATGTTTCATGGCACCGTACACATTCCCCGCCTAGCATCACCTCTGATACGTCTGCGCTGCATGACATTAAAATGCATTCATGGTCCTATCACACGACCCTAAACTGTGACATTATCGTCCTGGCCACACGATGAAAAACAGCACTGCATTGTGATGACCTCATCATAGAGGACGTCATGTTGGTTATTGGTCACGTGCCATGCCATTCTTCAATGCCTATCACGGCTGGATTCTTGTGGTGACACCAGGGCTTGCTACCATAGGCCTATTGCTTCACAAAAAAATCACTCACCTTAAAGGAAAAACATGATCTATCAAATAACGCTTCTCTTGGGGAGAGGGCTTGGCCCGCGCGCCCCTTTCAAACTCTCATGAACTACGTGTGGCTTGATTCTCATCCTTATGAGATACGTAGGAGCACCTAGGCACTTCTCCATGGGCCTAGCCCAACTTTCGTGTTCGGTCCCTTGACTCGAGCACCTCCCCAGAGAACACATGGTATGTAGGGCTTATGTCCTCATTCACATTAGGTTTTGTAACCACCTTATCTTGTGTACCCTTCTCTCCATACACATTCATGGTCTGAGTTCTATGACCTTAAACTAATACCCTTTCATGAACTACATGTAGCATGATCCCCATCCCCATGGGGTATGTAGGAATGCCTTCGCACTTTGCTTCAGCCCCAGCTCAACTCTCGTTCTCAGTCCCTTGACCTAAAACCTCTCCCAAGGGGGGTGTGCGGTGTGGTATGGCATTATGTCCACATCAACGTCGGGTTGTTCACCATGTCGTACACATCCCCGGTTCCCATCCACATCAGGATGTCGTAATTACTCGCCATGAGTCTCTTGTGTTTCCTCCCATCTATGGTCCAAATTCTACGACCCTAAACTAAGATCTCTCCCTATTGGAAGGGACTCGACTCCCTCTATCTAATACGTCTAATTAACATATTCAGATGCATTTTGACAAAGATTCCAAAGTGTGGAAGTTTCCTGGAGACATTCTCTCGTTCCATAACCAAGCTTCGTGAGATCACCATTTGTATCCTCATCCTCTTTGACTTCCAAAAGGCCCCACAAACGACATGGATTCTAGGCTTAAGGGCTCTCCATGGATGTTGGGCCTAAGGGATCTCCTATCGTTTTGGGCCAACGTCCATAAGGATCTCGGATGAAATTTGTGACAAGTCCCGTGTTTTGAACATGGTCAATGGTCGACCCTCATTTGTCTGTCCCCATTCCAGGCTAATGTTGTATCACCCCGATATTTTATGAGAAATATTATTTTTAACTTCATTTATGTCTTGGGTTGTACACTACACCAAAATTAGATTTTTCTATATGCAACACGGTATTATATTGTAGTATACGCAACACTATTCTTGGCTCATGTTACACACAATTTAAAGTTTGTTTTGTGGAAATTATTCTACGCAATATTAATTATAGATTTTTTTAATGTATAAATGAAATAAGTTTTGATTATGTTATACACAACACAAAATGGAGCTTTAACTACACACAGCCCTGAAATGGCTTGCATTACATGCAATCAAGACCTTCCTCAATAGTGTGTGTAGTATGCAATACTGAGTTTTACTAAACAAGATATTATTATAATATTATTATGAACTAGCCATTATGAATAGTAATACCAAATTTTTGAAATTTTATAAATTTTATCTTTCAAAATGGACATCATTTTCGGATTCAGAATATCGAAATTAGCCTAGGGTGAATTTTTGGTATTTTTCTGAAAACATTCAATTTTTGATGAATAGTGAAAACACTGGGTTACTATATAAAAACTGACTTTTTATTTAAATAATTATTTATTTTATTTAAATTTATGTTAGGTAAAAATTGACACATAATACTGATATATGTTAAATATAATTCGTTGGAGTAATTTTATAATAATTTTGGATATATAATAATTTTTGTTGAACTTTTCACCGTCTTTTACCCACCTCCTAAGAGAATTTGGAAATTTACATAAAACTTAATTTTACCCCTTCTATGAGTGGAATTTAGAAACTCCAAGAGACATGGTTAATATTAAGTAGTAAAATGTGGTTCAATAAGATAAAAATAATTTTTTTTGTGAATAGTAATGTTTTACTTTTATTTACCACGGTTAAAAGTAAATTGGGTAATTAATGGTAAAAATGATATTATTATTACCCTAACAGATGTCATAATTCCATTGGATAAGTATAATTAGACCACAAATAACCTTAGTAATATAATAATATCATTTAGGTCCACTTGGATTAGATTAGGGTATTTATTATTATTTAATTCAAAGAAGAGTTAAAAGAGTTAAAATAAAAGTTCAATAAATAAAACATTTTTAATATAGGGTTATACATAAGATATATTATACTAAAAATATTAATTATAAAGATTAAAATATTTCCTACATAATGGTATTTTATTTATAATTTTTAGACATTAAATAATTTAATTTATTTATGACCCAATGATGATGCAGTAATTAACTTATTAATGAAATATTAACATAATTGATGTTATAAATAACCTAATAAATGTAATTTGAGACTTTTTATAAATTCCAATAACTTTTTATGTTAATATGACATTATAGTATTTATTTATCTAACGTTTTTCGAACTAATCATGCTGTTATGATTTTCACAAAAATCAATTACGAAATAGTGTCAAAATTAACATAAAATAGTTTTCAGAACAAATATTATATTATTAATTGTTATTCTATTCCTAAAAATCTAAGGTTCCGAAACATAACCTATATAATGTAATATATATTAATAATGAACCACTTTTGGTTCTTTTGACTTTTTATAGTATGTTTATTAACCATATTGTGTAAGAAAACAAGAAGCCACGGTAAAAGTTAAAATATTTAACTTAGAGTTAAATCTAAATGACAAGGTTAAAATAGAAACCTAAACTTGTCTAAAAACTATTGGTTGAGCGTATTGCGACCCATACACTCTTTAGTTTCTAAATAAATTATTTTGGAGCTATTATAAACCAAATATGACTTTATTATAAAATAATATTTTAAGTTTTTCCTAAGGTGCCCCTCTCCTCCCATATAAAAGGGCACCTTCTCCCTCTTCTCTTTACACAATTCTGAGCTTTCAAGCTCAGACAACCCCTTCCCATTTACCTTATCAACATCCCTAGAAAAATTATAGAGGTTATGGTCTCCTCAAATGACCAACTCTAGTGCCTTAAGAGGAATCTTAAAAGCGGTGCGTCGAAGAAGAGGTAATCTCTTCTACCGATTCTTTCAAGTTTCTTTCTTTTCAACTTCTTCTTATTTTGTAGTTTCATTATAAAGTAATAAAATCAGTATCAATAATACACTTATATGTTATTATAAATATTAAATAACCACATATCACCTTCTATCCATCCTACAGAAAATGAAATCACCGCGCGTGCGTACGTACGGAATACCGTCTCCACGTTGTGGCGTAATCTGTTTTTCAACCACCACCTTACTTGTATGGGTATAATGGTGTAAAGAATAACTATATATAGTTATTATAACATCATACATATTCTTAGATATTATATGATCCACTCCAATTCAATTCAATAATTATGGGAATGATATCATTTCTCGTGTGTACGTACGGATTACCGTCTCCACGACGCGATGAGATTAATTCTCCATGTTAACCATTCAGGAATGATTATAAAGTATATATAATGAATAATAATGAAATAAATGACAAGATAAAGCTATTGTATTTATTAATATATATATATAAGACATCTATTTACTTTCATTTAAGTCAACATGGAAAGGAAAACAACATTCATGTGTACGTATGGCCTACCGTCTCCATGAACGTTGTATTTCATTTCATTTATCTATCTATTATATATATATATATATGCTCAATATATATGTTATGTAAATAATTATTTACCTTCTGGAAGTAATTAAATCATGATATATGTAATAATAATATCACGAACAACAAGTTCAAACACGTACGATAAATAAAAGGATTATACCCAAAATGCTGCTTTAACATGGAATTTACAAAAGAACAGGTAATATAAAGTCATAAGTGAACCATATATGATATCATAACAATGAATATGATTATATAATAAGTCAATGAAATTATTTTAATCATTATACAGTATGTTCAGATACGTACAAACCATCTCGGACCTAAGGTAAGGGATAACTTTTCCAATCTCGTTTTTATCCTAGATTGTTTATTCTTAAGTATTCACTGGGTTTATATTTATCATCCATGTCCCTATTTTCTAAAAATGGTTTCATGTATGTTTAATGTAATTTTTACCCATAATTGACTATTACTACATGGTATATAAGTAATATTTCTTTTGTTTACCATACGAGGTACTTTTTGACTTTTCTAGAAAAAGTATAAGAAGAATGATTTTTTTAACTTATACGACATGAATGGATTTTTCCTATTTCATAATGCCTTATTTTCATGAAACTTACTCAAAATGATTTCATGACTATTTTCAAAAAAATCCATTTCTTTAAAATTTTCATGGAATTTTGTGAAAAGAAAATGATTTTGAAAAAGATAGGACATTTATCTCAAGAATTCCTTTCATGTGTTTTATCAAAACAATTTTCCATCAAAGATGACATTATTTCATATTTGTATGTTTCAAGTATAATGTCTCTTTGATTTACAAGGTTTCATTTTTTTATGATGAAATGATATCCATTTGTTTTATATGGATTGTGTTATGATGAGATGATGTTTATGAAACCCATTTTATTCTTTGGGTTATGATGAATGATTTATGTTTATGTTGTGGCACACATAAGAATGATTTCATTATGAGATGGGTGGTACCTATATATACCTCCAATGCATTGGGTAAAGAATTATATCTCATGATATAGACATGGCTGGAATGGAATGTTAATCCAGTTCAGTGATACAGGACTGGAATGAGGAGTGAACTCCATTCAGAAAGGGACTTTTTCCTCTAAGATGGTCTCGGTAGCAATTCCTTGACTACTATGGAAATCCTATCATGTGATTAATAGTCTGCCACAATTAAATGTTTTATTCCCATGCTATTTTATCATGATTTATGTTCCATTATGATCGATGCCTTATGTACTGCCATGTTTTATGTCATTTCTCAAGATTTAAATGTTTAAAAATTATGTTCACGATTTTAAGTTCAAATGTGTATGTTTTGTTTTAATTTCTCCATGCCTACCCTTAATGAGAATTTGAGATCACCCTTTATATGTTCTCTTTTCCCCAGGATATAAAGAAAGGTTTTAGGTTAAAAAAAGGGGAAGATCTTTATGGGATATGTTGAAGATCTTTCACCAGGATTAGAAGATTATGTTCCGAGATTCCAAAGTCAATAAACTATTACGGTCCTTGAGTGATGGTTTTTTATGTATTAAGTATTATGAAAAAGTAATGTAATGTCCATGTACGTCAAGATTTAGGTCTCTACAGTTGGTATCAGAGGAATGGTTTAGTTAACCTTTGGAAACTAGGATGCGAAATCTTTAGTGATATCCCTAGATATATTTCTAAGATATGTCAAAGGATGTCCCTAAGGTTTAGTATAACTATAGTTTACAGTACTAGAATTATGTTGAAAATCATGAATAACCTATGGTGAACCTATGGTTTCATAGATTAAATAATGTTTGATAAGTTAGACATCCCATAAGTGACTTTTTATGATTATGTGGTTCCTCGTTATTTTATCTTTTTCTTACACCATGATTTTTGGTTTTAGTCAATGAAGGGAACTAGAAGGAATTGGGTCAACATTGAATCCAATGGACAAATTGCATACTAGGAGCAAGGAAATTGCATTATTCCTATAAAGAAAGATATTGTGATTATCCCGAATCAGTCATCGCGATATATGATTAACAAGGTGAACTTTAGTGGTATTCCTAATTCATCAAATAAGAGGAAGATGGAATTTTATGCATGTTTACATGGTGAGGAGCATAGAGAAAGGAAGGTTGATATTTCTATATAAGGGTAGAATAACCTTTATGAATACATAAAATGGAGGGAAGATGTTATCTGTGTGGAGAGAAGGGTCGTAGAGTGTCTGACTGTTATGGAGTTCTATGTCTTATCTGTTGAGAGCATGGGCATTACCCAACTCAATTCCCTGACCAAAGAGGATACCTCTAAATCAAGGAAGGAATTATTCCATGACAATAATTGAAGAGGATCGATTGAAGTGTTTATGTATTGGTGTTCATGAATAATGTTATTGAGGTACTTTTTTGGTATATTGGAATATCTATGTATTGGTCCGTTGTGGTTTTCCATAAGAATATGTCATCGATAACCATGAAAAGGGATTGAAATATTTTTGGAAAGTAGATGATATTCATAATAAAGAGAAAATAATATGTTTCGTAGTATTCATGAGCTCATGACTAATATAAGGACAAAGTGATATCACAGTTTGAGTATAAAGAATTTTTGGGATTTTGGTATATGGAAAGAGATAACTTTTGACAGCATTCATGCTTTCACTAAGGTTTTATGGTAATTCATGTTTCAAGATAATAAAATATTAAGGTATTCCCATGTTTGGAATGTGATCAACAAGATATATCATGTTATATAAGAGGGATAAATGATGGTATTCACATGCTCGGTAGATGAAATTTCTATTAATTGTTTTCTTTATACTATGAGCTTGGACAGAAGTATTTTGGATAACCTTAAATATTGGAATGAATTAAGTTAGACATAAGATGGTATTGATTAAGGATAGAACTTTTTCAATATTATTTATGTAATGTTATAATAATGTAGTTTAAAAAAAAGAAAAACCTGCAGGACGGGAGACAACCCATCGCATCAGACAAGATTGTGGGAATCGAACCCACAACCGAAGTGTGACAGACCTTTATCAGCTACCTCTAGCCTACATGAAGTCCCTGGTTAGTAGAAACTAGTTTTATTTTATTAAGCGGAATTATAGATGAAGTATAAGTCCATTTTTGGAATCATATATTATTAACCTCACCATAGATGGACTTATGTATATATGATATCTTTTGCTAAACTTTTTTTTGAGACAGATGGAATGACCCATCATTCTATCACATGATCTGCTAACACTTCACAAAAGACAAATTCAACATCATTTCTTTAAGAGATGAAGTGTAAATTGTTCAAGGCACAAACAACAATGAGATTGTACCAAAATAAAGTATGAATTCTTTTAATTAAAAAATTCTTCACCATTAGGAAAATGATCTTGAAAACCAAAAATGTTGTCCTAGTGTCTTCATATCCAATGAATCAGATGGTACACTAGATCATAACAAATGTATGGCTTTGTGATTGTTGTATTTTTCATAGCAATGTTCTCTAACAATCTCCATAAGAACTTGATGGTTATATTTCTCTTCCATATCCATATTTTTACCTGTGTTCTTCTATGTGGAAATCCAGTGTTGAGTTAATTTGGGTAACCGTTACATTTCATACATTAGTTTTTAAAATTATGTTTTAGTATTCATTTTTACAATGAGGGTTTATATGAATGAAACTTTCAAGTAGAAACAATTTATAACCTCGATGAATTTCGAGGGCAAAATTCATTTTAAGGGGGGTAGAATGTAACACCCCAAGATTTTATGAGAAATATTTTTTTTAATTTCATTGATGTCTTTGGTTATACGCTACACCAACATTATCTTGTGCTATACACAACACTGTATTAGCTTTCATTATATGCAACAATATTCATGGCTCGTGTTACACACAATTTCATGTTCGTTTTGAGGAGATTATTCTACACAACATTAAGTATAGATTTTCTTTAATGTATAAATGAAATATGTTTTGATTATGTTATACGCAATACCAAACGGAGATTTCACTACATGCAACACTAACTTGGCTTGCATTACACATAATCAAGACCTTCTTTGATAACGTGTGTAGTACACAATACCGAGTTTCACTAAACGAGATATTATTATAATATTATTATGAACTAGCCATTATGAAGAGTAATACCCACTTTTTTGAAATTTTACATATTTTATCTTTCAAAATAGACTTCATTTTTGGATTCAGAAAATCGAAATTATCCTAGGGTGAATATTTGGTATTTTTTTGAATACTTTCAATTTTTGATGAATAGTGAAAACACTGGGTTACTATTTAAAAAACGACTTTTTATTTAAATAATTATTTATTTTATTTAAATTTATTTTAGGTAAAAATTTATACATAATACCTATATATGTTCAATATAATTAATTGGAGTCATTTTATAATAATTTTGGATATATAAAAATTTATTGAACTTTTCACCGTCTTTTACCCACCTCCTAGGAGAATTTGAAAATTTACATAAAACATAATTTTACCACTTCTATGAGTGTAATTTAGAAAATCTGAGAGACACAGTTAAAATCAAGGAGTAAAATGTAGTTCAATAAGATAAAAATAAATTTTGGTGAATAGTAACTTTTTACTTTTAATTACCACGGTTAAATGTAAATAGGGAATTTAAGGGTAAAAATGAGATTATTATTACCCTAACACATGTCCTAATTCCATTAGATAAGTATAATTCGACCAAAAACAATATTAGGAATATAAAATTATCATTTAGGTCCATTTGGATTAGATTAGGACATTTATTATTATTTAATTCAAAGAAGAGTTAAAAGAGTTAAAATCAATGTTTAATAAATAAAACATTTTTAATATATGGTTATACATAAGATAATTTACACTATAAATATTCATTAGAAAGATAAAAAGATTTAATACATAATTATATTCTATTTATTATTTTTAGACATTAAATAAGTTAATTTATTTATGACACAATGATGATGTGGCAATTACCTTATTAATGAAATATTAACATAATTGATGTTATAAATAACCAAATAAATGTAATTTGAGACTTTTTGTAAATTAAAATAATATTTTAGGTTAATATGACATTATAGCATTGATTTAATTAACTTTTTTCTAACTAATAAAGCTATTATAATTTTCACCAAAATCAAATACCAAATAGTGTCAAAACTGACATAAAATTGTTTTTTAAAAAATATTATATTATTAATTTTTATTCTATTACTAAAAATATGTGGTTCGGAAAAATGACCTAGATAAGGTTATATATATTAATAATTAACAGCTTGTGGTTTTTTTGACTTGTTATAGTAAGATTATTAACCATATAGTTCAAGAAAACAAGAAGACACGGTAAAAGTTAAATTATTTAACTTAGAGTTAAATCGAAATGACTAGGTTAAAATAGTAGCCTAAACTTGTCTAAAACTTATTTTATGAGATAATTTAGTCCCATACACATGTTAGCTTCGAAATAAATTAATTTGGAGCTATTAGAAACCGAATATGACTTTAGGATAAAATAATATTTTATGTTTTTCCTAACGTGCCCTTCTCCTCACTTATAAAAGGGCACCTGATCCCTCTTCTATTTACTCAATTTTGTGCTTTCGTGCTCGGAAAAACCCGGACCATTTACCTTATCAACTTCCCTAGAAACATTATAGAGGTTCTGGTCTCCTCAAAAGGCCAAATCTAGTGCCTTAAGAGGACGCTTAAAAGAGGTGTGTCGAAGAAGAGGTAATCTCTTCTACCGATTCTTTCAAGTTTCATTCTTCTTCAACTTCTCCTTCTTTAGTTGTTTCATTATAAAGTAATAAAATCAGTGTCAATAGTATACTTGTATTTTATTATAAATACTAAACAACCCCATTTCACCTTCTATCCATCCTACGGAAAAAGAAATCACTGTGCGTGCATACGTACCGAATACCGTCTCCATGCCTTGGTGTAATATGTTTTTCCACCACCACCTTACATGGATGGGTATAATGGTTTAAAGAATTACTATATATAGTTATTATAACATCATATATATTCTCAGATATAATATCATCCACTCCAATTCAATTCATTAATTATGGGAACGATATCATTGCTCGTGCGTACGTACGGATTACCGTCTCCACGACTCAATGAGATTCATTCTCTATGTTAACCATTCAAGAATGATTATAAAGTATATATAATGAATAATAATGAAATATATGACATGTTAAAGATACTGTATTTATCTATATATATATTACATCTACTTACTTTCATTAATGTCAACAAGGAAAGGAAAACAACGTTCATGCGTACGTACGACCTACCGTCTCCATGAATGGTGTATTTCATTTCATTTATCTATCCAATATATATATATATACTGAATATATATGTTATATAAATCATGATTTAAATTTTAGATGTAATTAAATCATGATATAAGTAATAATAATATCAAGAACAACAAGTTCAAACACATACGATAAATAAAACGATTTTACCCAAAACGCTGCTTTAACTTGGAATTTACAAAAGAACATTTAATATAAAGTCATAATTGAACCATATATGATATTTAATCAATGAATATGATTCTGTAATAAGTAAATTAAATTATTTAAATCATTATATAGGAGGTTTGGATACGTACGAAGCATATCAGACCTAAGGTAAGGGGTAAATTTTCCAATCTCATTTTTATCTGAGATTGTTTATTTGTAAGTATTCAATGGGGTTATATTTATCATCCATGTCCCAGTTTTCTAAAAACGGTTTCATGTATGTTTAAAGAAATTTTTACCCATTATTGACTTCTAATATATGGTATATAAGGAATATTTCTTTTGATTACCATATGAGGTACTTTTTGACTTTTCCGGTAAAAGTACGAGAAGAATAATTTTCTTTAACTTATATGGTATGAACAGATTTTTAATGTTTCATAATGCCTTATTTTCGTGAAGCATACTCTAAAAGATTTGATGACCATTTTCAGAAAAATTCATTTCTTTAAAATTTGGATGGTATTTTGTGAAAAGAAAATTATTTTGAAAAAGAAAGGACATTTTCCACAAGAATTCATTTCAAGTGTTTTATCAAAACCATTTTCCATCTAAGATGACATTATTTCAAATGTTTATCTTTCAAATATAATGTCTCTATGATTTACATGGTTTCATTTTTCTTATGATGTAATGATATCCATTTGTTTTATATGGATTATGTTATGAGGGGATGATATTTAAGAAACACATTTTATTCTTTGGGTTATGATGAATGATTTATGTTTATGTTGTGGCACACATAAGAATGATTTCATTATGAGATGGGTGGGACCTATATCTACCTCTAATGCATGGGTAAAGATTTATATCTCATGAGATAGACATGGCTGGAATGGAAAGATAATCTGGTTCTATGATACAGGACTGGAACGAGGAATGAACTAGATTCAGAAAGGGACTTTGTCCACTAAGATGGTCTTGGCAGCAATGCCTTGGCTACTATGGAAATTTTATCATGTGCTTAATGGTTTTCCGCAATTACATGTTTTATTACCTTTCTATTTTATCATGATTTATTTTCTATTATGATCTATGCCTTACGTACTGCAATGTTTTATGTCATTTCTCAAGAGTTTGGTGTTTAAACATTTTGTTCATGTTTTTAAGTTCAAATGTGTATGGTTTGTTTTATTTTCTCCATGATTACCCTTACTGAGGATTTGAGCTCACCCTTTATATGTTTTATTTTCCCTAGGATATAAAGAATGGTTTTATGTAAGAAGAAAAAAGGGGAAGTTCTTTATGGGAGATTTTGAAGATCTTTCACCATGATTAGATGATTATGTTCCGAGTTTCCAAAGACACTAAAATATTACAGACCTTGAGTGTTGGTTTTTGTTATGTATTAAGTATTACACAAAAGTAATGTAAATTCCATGTGGGTAAAGCATTGGGTCTCTACAAATGCGATATGGATGCTACGTTTCCGCCATGGTTAACAGTTATCCTCCATCGTTACGCCGCCATCATTGTGATCTAAATCTCGATCATCATGATTCACACATTTCCACTTCCTCATGTTCAAGTTGAAATCCAACATACTCCTCTCTACCTTTTTGCACATCTAGGTGCGCCACATGGATGTGTTAGTGCCATTCTGCCAGTATTCACCTAGCGTCCCTTCGCCCTAACATGCCCCTTCCTGTGTCGGGAAAGTTCCCCATTAGATATTGCTTCCCACATCGAGCATGACTCACGTGTGCTTAGTATTTTTGGTGGGATGTGTACTGGCACAACCAGGATTCTCATCGTCCTTCATCATATTAAAATGTGCTTTCAAGAACTACATTTGGCTTGATTCCCATCCTCATGGGATACGTTGGGACACCCTGGTATTTTACCTAGGGTCCAGCCCACAGGAATCATAAATCATGTTCTTCCCCTTTCCAGGCCTCTGTCTGGACCCATCGTAGGGGAAAATACAATTATAACTCTTCCTTAAACAAGTTCAGGATGCCCTGAGATGACATTGGGAAGTGACAGACCCCTCGCTTGAGAGGCCATGTCTGAAAGGAATGGTCCATGATCAAACTAATGCTCTCATATAGCGTACTCCCACAACGGTGGCTTAATTTCATGAGTGATTGATTCTGTTTAAACAACCTTCACTCCACATCACACGCTTCACATGCCCCTTATTCGGAATCTCGTCCTCTTTCATGTCTTGAGGAACCCCCTAACAGTATGGATGCTCAACCTATGGTCCTCCTGCTATCCTTGGCCAAAATCCTGGAAGACTGGTCATGTCTGAAAGGACCCCCTAATAGTATTGATGCTCAACCTATGGTCCGGCTGCTGTCCTAGGCCAACATCCCGAAGGACTGATCAACGATTTTTGAGTTAGGCCCTGTGTTGCAAACATGGTCAATGGTCAGCCCTCATTTGTTGTCCCCATTTCAAGCTAATGCAATATAGATGGTGTGTTTCTACCATGATCAATATCTATCCTCCATTTTCACGCCACCATGTTGTGTTCCAAATCCTGGGTATCGTGATTCACACTTCCCATTCCCATCCGTTCGGACCAATTTCATCACCCTTGGTGTTGCACTGTTCGTGCACAAGAGCACACTGGAAAAACAGAAATTCAACTGTTCTGAGAGCTTCATTCTCAGTTAGGTATCTCCCATTTCTCCAAAATCTAGACTGGTTGCCCAAACCCTGGATGCCCAAAGCTTGGTTTTCACTCCTATGTTTGGATGGGGCGATGAAGCAACAATCTCTTGTTTCTCACATCGGGTCCGACCCACACGAGCTTAGGTAATTGATGCTAAATGTTCCAAAAACATTGTAAGGATGCCAAATGAACCAGTGCAAACAATGGAACTCGTTCATGCTATGGCATTCAAAAAAATTAATGCACTAAAGTACGTTTATGTGTTTGTAACCATTATCGTACCTGGGTTTCAACTCCCCCCATGGATGGATTGACCCGTCAAAATAACGTTGCAGCTCTGCCACCCTTCAACTTGTGGCATCCAGGAACTTCTACCGACGACTCACCTCTCGCTCCTCCTTATCAGCGACGAGGTGAAATTCATCAGCCTGAGCTCAGGCCCTCTCTATGTCAACCTAAATGATGGCCATCTCATCGGAAGCTAGCCTCACACGATCTTCCATCTCTGAAAGTTGGGCCTTCAATCGTGAGATCATCTCAGATTGTGCATTGAGAGAGGTTGTGTGCACATCCACCCGGATCTATAGGTGTGTGACTTCATTTTCAGCCTCCTGGAGCTTCTTTATGTTTGTCTCCTTCCTCGGCTGCCAGCCCATGATGAAACTGGAATCATACTCCCAAATCTTTTATACCATGAGATCTTGGATGAGTAGATGAGGGCGCTAGGCATCCACTCCCCCAACACATAGTTTTTGCAACTGCGATCGAAGTCTGTCCATTTTGTCCAGCCATAGCACTTGGGGGTGTCGTTGATAAAGTGTGTGATCAACTTCGACGATCGGAGGTGGACTATTTTACTGTCCTCTTCATCGGAGGTCGTCTCATACCAGTCTGCACGATTAGCGGGATCGTATGCGGGATACGCCAACAAGAAGTATTCATCGGGGTCAACATCTGGTGTGGAATCAGGCGCGACATCTGGCATTGGATCAGACGCGACAGGACTTGGGATGATCGTTCAATCCTCATCATCAGATTCCACCTCAATAACCTTGGGCACGGCCCTGCTGGTCGGCTCGCCAATGATAGAGAGTGTTGCAGTTTGGGTAGGTAGGGTAACTATCTCTACGATCACCGGCATGCCCCTAAGAGGGATTCCACCAGACATCCCGACCAGCCTTGCCGTAGCAGCACATGCCAGTCATAGAACTGTACGTGAAAGTTAAGGGTGTGGAAGTCATTTGGCATGATCTACATTTGACAACAATGAATTATGTGGAAAAGACAAATAGAGATTGAACTCCTGGTGTTGCTCCTAAGTTGATCTGACGGGACCCCAAGGCGTGACCCTCCATATATTGTTAGAAGGTATGGAGATCATGGAGGAGCCACCATTAGTGTCCTAGCCCCACCGGGCACAGAACTGGACATGGCCACAGGTGTGGGTTCTGAAGGTCCTCCATCGTCACCCACCATGGGGAGAGAGTGAGGTCAGCGTACATGCTCCTCCTGCACGGTCCAGACGTTGGTAAGATATCTATAATGACCTGATAGCAGACCCTAAGGAAGCGATCTTGGTATGTTACCTCGAGAGTCTCCGCTAAGTCATCGAGATCCAAGTATTGATCGCCGACTTCACCTTCCTCCAACGAACTCCCTCCATTGGCCTCATCTCCCCGAGAGGATTCTTCTGATTCTTCCGGCAGAGGGAAGCGCTCTCTCAGTTCTGCGGGCGACAACTACGAGGGGACTGTCTGATCCAGAAGTACCCTGACCTGGTCTGTTGTTGGACTCGAGACACCACTAGAATGTACATAGTCCTCCAGCTCATCCATATATTGGTCTGCCTCTGCTAAAGACACCGCGAAACTAGCCCAGACAGGGCCTATACCAGGTAAAACATTCTCATGACGGTTTAGGTGTTCCCACATCTCGGGTAGACTGAGGTGTTTCTGGTTGACATCCCAAATGTACCAGGTCTCTGGGAAGATGACATCCTATGGCATGTTGATATGACGCAGCTTCTTCCCCGGAGCCTGAGCGGATATCCTGCATAATTCCCTCTGTGGCTGCCCCTCTGGATGGCTCTGCTATCCTGGGACCATCGGATCTGCCGCTACTGTTGGATCTGTCGCTGCTGCGTCACCCTCAGTTGGAGTGGGTCTCACCTCCATTGAAGATCCTCCATCGTAAGAGGCCCTCACTACCCTCCGACCTAACCTAGGGATAGGAGAGGCCCGCCATCACCAGCTCGAATGGTTGACTGCTTCAGTATTTCCACCAGATAAGCTACCTCCCAGCTGATGGAATACTCCATCACCAGTCCAAAGGAGGAACTGGGTGGAGGCAATTCATTTTTCATTTTCCCATCTTCCCATGTTAACATTAGCCACAGTTGCCTCATTATACATGGGTGCTCCTCGTGGCGCACCTCCTAGTAGACCTGCGGGGTCAGCCGCTAAAGGCACCAGAATTGCCTCACAAACCAGTGCGAGGTGTACGGCTTGCAGAGCGACTCAAGATCCACCCATGCCACAAAAATTCCACCTCAAAAGGCCAAGGGATAAGCATGTTTCTCTTATGTTCCCTAACCGTCATCGGTGAGTACCCCCGTCGGCAATGGAAACAGTTGGAAGTTAAACTCATCCACCTTCCACACCCAGTTCATCACCATCGGTACAGTTAGTTTGACTAGGAAACTCCCAGCAATATTAGAATGGAGGGGTGGAAGTTTGACCCTAGTGGCGAGATGGGGTTTGGATATTCGTAAACCCCCCTAATGTGCGGTGTGATCCACCCCTAAAGAAGGTGTAAGTGACTGCATATCCTCAGCAGCTTCTTGTCCTTGCTAACGTGTCGTAGCATCTTGTACAATCTGGAAAGCATCAGAATCCCCAGATTGACCCGCATTCCCATGGCCATCATGGATTCCATGATGAACGACCAAGGCCGCACCCCCATGTTGGCGTCCCTCACTTGTAGGATCCAACCACAGATAAGGGCCGCAATAAATGCTGCCAGCCAGACTATCGGCTGCTGATCAGTGCTGACACTGAAACCCTAGGTCTTCCATTGGCTATCCTCCAAGAGTCACTAATACGGGTTCTCCTTGCCCCATTGATCCCCTTTAAGACATGTTCTATGCCTCATAGGGAACTCTCGATCCTCCGGGAAGTTCAGGAACTGTTAGAACCTCTTCTTAAAGTGGACATCTCTCACAGCTTCCTTGTCCTCCCCAAGGACCAGTCCCATCAATGTTTGCACTAGCTGCGACATCTGATCTAGATCCTCCCAAGCACTCATGACGGGGAGGAACTCATCATTCATTTCCCCCATGATCGGGACCCTCGAAATATGATGGACATCCCATGGACTGATGCCTACCTCCCCGTGGTGTACGAGAAAAGTTTTGGTCCTAGACGACCATCTTCTCAACAGCTCCAGCATCAAATGTTTCGGTTGATAAATGCAGAACTGGGAGGCCCATGCCTCCTCATAGAAGCCCACTCTCCTCAATTAGTCCCCAAAATCCTTGCATGAGGCACCTAACCAGTTGGACCATGCCCAATCATTGGTGATGTTTCCGCCCAGGCACAGGTCCCACTCATCGGACCACCCCTTCTTCGAATCTGGAAAAGCTGCCTTCAATATGGTGCGGTACATGGGAGAGGATATCTCTGGTTGAAATGGATTCCCATATATTTTGTTCACATGGTTGTATAGATAGTCGGTGGTGACAGGTGTGATGTCCTCCCATGCATGACCATTGGCCACCCTGAACCATTGGTGCTGGCACGACGTGCTCCTGAAGCAACAAACTGGCTTGTCCCTACTTAACTCATGGATGAAGTCATCATACCTCAGCCCCAAGCCATACAAGGGTAGCTTCTTGCACAACAGATAGTTCTTTTGGCTCTCTGACAAGAGTTTCGTCCAAGAATTATGGTCTGAGTGGCTTCAGACTAGCTCCCCTGGGCCCAGACAGTTGGCCATCTCATCCATCAGAGCGATGTCCGCAAACCCCCCAGGCAACTTCTTGGTGGACCATTTTCTTTTAAAGACTCTGAATTTTTTTAGCTCGGATCACGATGCCTGTTCTCGAAGCTCGTTTGCGAAACCAAGACGTGGAGCCCGGCCTCAGCTTGCAAGCAGACGTTCACATGGCACAGTCGCGGAGTTGGAGACTCACGGTTCTCCGCAAAGATCGATTCGCAGGGTGCAGACACGAATTACATGGAGCTTCGTGAATTGAGAATGAAAAAGGACAAAGTCGCAAAGAAGGAAAAAAGAAAAGAGAGGTTATCCCCCTATTTATAGGTGGCAGCCCCCGGATCTTCGCAGTGAGTCCTGCCCGCGTGGTGCTTCGCAGCGCGTCCGGATCACGCGGCCCCTATCCTTCTTGCGCACCCTCTTCATGAGTCAGCATCGCGAACTGCCGATAATTTTGGCTATTTCCCTCAAACCTCGACATTTTATCTCCCCGAATCTCCATGTATGAGGGGGTGTAATTTGTTGGTGCCAAAAATATTTGAAGAAAGGAGAGAAGAAAAAGAGGCTCGACGCCCTACCTCGTGAAGCCCTGACGTGGAGTCCCCCCTTGCAATGCAGCTGACGAGAAGCAGAGGAGGCAGTAAGCTCCGAGAACGCTCCTGACATTCACGAACCTACCTCGAAGTAGTGGAGGTGATACCTCTCTTAGAATCTGGTAGATGTTCACGACCAGCCGCAATGAAACCGAAGCCCCTGTCACGCCGCGTGAGATCTGCTTCGTGGCGCCTCCTTCCTATAAATACCGAGCTCCCCCTAAGGTCTCACAACGGACAATCCGAACCTTCATCTTTTCAGCTCCCAAACCATGAAGAACTCTTCACTCTGGGAATCATGAGCACCGTGAGGTATTTTTGCTTTGTGAGAGGCCTCCACATTGTCTCGTTTTGATCCCCTCTTTTGAGAGGGATGCCCTTCAAGAAGCCTAATGGAATTCGTGAAGTAAGGGGATCCCCAAGGGGACCCGGGCAGTCGTGGAGTGTTTATGCTTCATGAAACACCTACCCTATACACGTGATCTACATGCCAAGGTAGGGTCACTGTACTTTGTGAAGCACACTACTTCACGGCTCCTTTCTTTGCGAGGCACTTATGCTTCGCAAGGCAGTGCTCCGTGAACAGCATTCCACTTCGTGAATCACCCCCACTCGCACCTCTACACCATGATAAGGCCAAGGAACTCAACTTCACAAAGCAAACCCCTTTTCAAGTGTCCTTCACTATGAAAATAAACCGAGATCCACAAGGCCCTTGCCTGTGGACACCTCTACTTGGCAATTCCTATTCCCGTGCCACCCTCCAGGTTCGCAAGATGTGATTAAATGTCCCTTGGATAATACCACCCATAAATTTTCTTCTCATAATGATTATTCATATAGGCATGCTAACGGCTATTTCTTCTTCGCATAGCCATGGTAACGTGGGCCTCTCGATGGTTCGTTCTACGACCCCCCTTTTATACGGCCTTACCGATGCCTTCCCTCCCACAAGGGGTAGAGGGTAACAGTTATGTAAGTCCTTGGGGTGTGGAGTGAACCCACCTCGTCCTAGCTGCATGATGTTAAAATTCTAAGCTCCTCATCCTCAACACATGTCGTTAAATTGTGATCTGACCCCGTGCCTCGCACACAGGGTCCCCCCGACATGGACATTATTTACGCCCACTGGTCTCCACGGAGATGGGATCACCCCTCACAGGGAATGATATCCTCTTTATCAGAGTGGCATTTGTCCACGGGTAAGGGCGGACATCTTGGAATATGCCCCTAGCCCCTCTTGCGGAAGGTAGAACTCATGCACCTCCGTACTTTCTCACTGCTAGGGCCAGCTGAGGGGGTGATAGGGAACGAGGAACCTCCTTTCTTAGGTCCCAAATCATCTCCCTCTATGCTTTTCGCTCTCGGGACGCCATCCTGGAGTAAGTACTGACACCATGGGCCTCTAAATTCATAAGCCCCTCTTCGTTTCTCACAGACGCACCCTTCGTGACATGATCGGAAGGTCTCTGCTGCCTCTTGTTTCTCACACCGAGCACGACTCACGTGGGCTTAGAGTAGGCTTTGACCATGACAATGACCTCGTCCCGCATGACGTTAAACTGTATGATGTACCGCATGATATTAAACATTACATCCATATGAACTATGGGGTCTTTGATCCATGTCAAGGCATGGTACGTAGGAAGCCACCACGAGGTTCAAGCCCACTGCCTGTCATTTATTAATGTCAGGTTCCACCCTCATCTAGCATGATGTTAAACTGCATTCCAGTCCAGCGATAAGCTGTTGTGACTATCCTGAACTATGTGGTCTTTGATCCATGTCATGGCATGGTACGTTGGAAGCCTCCACGAGGTTCAATCCCACCACCAGTGGACCCCCGGGTTCACCTTCATGTCGGTTCGCTGATGAAACCTAACCCGAACCATGAGGACTTTGATCCATGTCAACGCAAGGTACATAGGAAGCCTCCCAAAGGTTCAAATCCTTCACCCATTGGTCCAATGTCCTTCTTCATGTCAGTTTTTTGGCACCCACATCCCTTTTTAACTACGAGGACTTTGTTCCATGTCAAGGCATGGTATGTAGGAAACCTCACGAGGTTCAAGCCCACCATCCACCTGGGCCAAGGTCCTCATTCACATCCGTTCTCTGACACGCCCTTGTCCCACATAACGTTAAATTGTATCCCAATCCAGTGGTAAGACATTGTAACCCTTCCATCCAGTTGTTTTGACACCCCTTCGTGTCAGTTCAAAAACCCATTTCCCTGAACTACATTGACATTGATCCATGTTAAGTCATGGTACGTAGGAAGCCTCACGAGGTTCAAGACCACCACCCATTGGACCAAGGTCCTTGTTCGACATTGGTTCTCAAGTGTCCAACCTGAATTACGTGGACTTTGATCCATGTTAAGGCATGGTACTTAGGAAGCCTCATGATGTTCAAGCCCACCACCTGGTCATTATGACCTCATTAACGTCAGTTCTCCCACCAATTTCATCTCCATGATGGCTCCATTTCATTCCCCCTATGCTCCTTGTAGCTTTCCATCACCAATCTTGATTCTTACATGGGCCACCACATCCCGGTGAGATCATGCCACCCCATTCCCCTCCACAGTATTCAGGAAGTCACCCACAGGCTAGCTCCGATATCGGTGTTCCCTCAAGAGGGGTTCCTCAATCTGATCCACTCTAGTTAGTGTTCTGATCATCCCGATCCGTCTCCGTTGGACGTTAAACTTGCGGTATACCCTATGTTAAAACATAGGAAGATGAGGAAAACCTCAGATACATGCCTATGGAATATGATTCCCCATGCTCGATGTGGGATGCCTCGGGCTTCCACACCCCCGAGAAGCCCTATAATAAGGGAAAAAAGATAGACACACCAATTCCCCAGCATTCAAACATGTTAATGATGCCTCAACATGACTACTCACACAATTGAAGGTTTATACCCTGACTGGACCCCTTGGAATGTCTTGAAAGAAGTAGATTAATTAACTAGCGTCCATGGAAACATGGCACTAGGAAGAGTTTCACAAAAAATGTATTAAATCTATGAGGGAGACCCGGACAAGGTGAAGAGTTCTGAGGAGGAATCCACAGAAGGAGGAACTGACATCCCATCATCCCGGTTTCGATCAAGGATCAGACATCCCTGAATAAGGAACAGATTCTTCCCGCCTTTGGAAATTGGGAAAGAGGGGCAACAAAAAAATCCTTGTCGTGCCCCAAGCGGACGGATGCACGCACCCCAGTGAAAGAGTCAGAAACAACACCGCAATAGCTCGATAGATGGTCCGTGGTTATAAATAATTAGTAGGATAGAGTATAAAATCTAATCTAAGGGAGTTGGACATGTGAAGTCAAGAGTACCGATACAGATTCATTGATTAAGTAACTGGAAGGTGTTACTTATGTAAATGATTGAGAACAACAGTAAATTCAGTTAAATGTTTGATATTCCCCAAAAAAGGGTAATGGGGGGGGGGTTAGGGGTCATTTCATTTGTTTTTCCACTGAAATATGTTAGATTCTTCTTCTATGTGAGGAGGAGTTTCCAAAATTATTAGTTCCTCATGATAGATGACTTTCATCCTTACAAAATTTCAATAATTTATGCAGATGATGTGAAATGATTTATTTCTCTCCGCACTAACCTATGTGTGGGTTTGGTTCTAAAACCTTATATGTTATGTAGAACCTTTATAAAGGGTGAGGATTGGATATTTATTCTTTCATTCTTTAAACTTTTTCCATAAATCATGATTTTCATGTAACACAATCCAATGTATTTGTCAAAAAATAAAAAGCATGGTTTATATTTGATCCAACTTGAAAGTATATTGTTTTTAGGTCAATGTGCTTGTGTTTTTGGCCCAAATGACTAATAATAAGGTGATAGGTCTAACTATATAGAAGAGTATCGTATTATCCAAGGTGAACCTATAACTCAATACATGTACTCTTCTATATAGTCAAAAGCTGGAAATCACTTTATATGAATATTGATTGAACCTAGTACTTAACAACTTCAACATATGAGGGTTCAGTTAGTTGTCCTATTTTTTAGCCTTTAGTAATCTATAATAAACCACTATTAATATAATACTGTCACAACCATTTTTAGCATCAATGGTGACAAGGGATCTTGGATAGGTTTCCTCTCTAATGGACTATAATGACCACTATATAGAGATATTTTCTACTACTATCCCGATTCGATGATTGGTTGTGTTATTATGGTGGGGGAATGGTCGATGGATATAGTCTATTTCAGACTCTTTTGAACTCATTAATTTCTAGGAATGATAGTAACAATACTGAACAAAAAAAGCTAAGAGGGGTCTTGTCTTGATAGAATGCGGAGGAGGACTCTTTCAATGAATACAAATTTCGGGTTCCCAAGGAAAGAGTGGAAGAGAAAAGAACCACTAGATTTAAAAGGATCTCATGTTGCAACAATGATTGATCATTCACCCAATTCTATTATTTCAACTTCTAGTTTTCCTCCATCATCTCACTCAACTAATGACAGGACTTATATATACTGACTTAACACCAAATAATTTTGATTTTGATATGAATCTTGATTCAATACAATATAGACAGAGTACCTGTGCCTGACCTGCTTCAACTACCACATAATTTTTTGGTTCTCCCGGAGATATAGATTCAACTGGAAAATCCTGAGTAGCTGTAGAAATTGTTGATTCACCCTAAACAGATGAATTCAAGTGATAGAAACGTCTTGATTAAAACAATACATTTGACAAGGTCCATGAGGTATGTGTGGTGTCTAGGAAACCTGGCCAAAGTCATGTTGTAAATATGTTAGGCCAATCATTGATAGGACCATATCTACTACATATATTATTATGATTGGGTAGTGGATGACTTGCTTAGTGATCATTGGAACACTATATGGTTGAATGTTTTCATTAGCAACAGGGTGAAGTAGCCAATTTTTCAACACTTATATATTAATTAGAACCAATTACCGAATAGGGAAAAGTAGACCCGTTTTAAAAGATCATACCTTTCTCAGATACTTTATATCTATTGCATAGAAAGGGTTGGAACTAAATGATCCTTTTAGGGAGGGTCCAGAACTTACTTTGCCCGCCCAGGGATATAAATGGAATTCCAATAGAGTACCTGTTTCTGAGTGTATTTTTCCAATAGTTCCACATCAAATAGGTACTTTTCCAATATAGTAGTGACAACCAATGTTTCTATAGTACTTTTAGATTAGAGTACTGATGTTGAATATACATATATAAATATAAGATTACTCAGTATAATATAGGTAGTAGAGATTCCATTTTGAGGTAGTCCTCATTCAACCTTGTGTGAACCAGACATCGTAATGTGTCCCATATCATGATTTTTGTTCGCAAGCCTTATATCATATTCCTGTAGTCACATACGAATAGCTTTATGACCAACGTTGAGATGGCCAAACCCCCAACACTAACATCGAGCTCTAGCTGATCCAATCACTTCCCACCACACTGTATCGTGATCCCAATATCGGTGGATGCCCAACCCCATACCACAATGTCCACCAATTGGATTAGAGTACTAAGACACACTTTATATGATAGAATACCTACATATAATGTCCTCCTTTCACCGAGTGTCTGTGTGGTAGTAAAATAAAATGTTTTGGCTTAGTAGGACATGGACTAACGAAACCTCCTTAAGACCTGACGACCCCCTCTTAGTGATATCCGACCAAGATAGCCAAATGATATGGCCTTCCATGCCTAGAGGCCTGGTGACTTATCCAATTCCAAGGATCCCGAGTCGTTTGAAATGGTGACCCCAGTATAATCCCATTCCCATAAACCAATTGTTTACATTGCATCAATATTTGGATTGATATTCAACATCGGTGTGAAACCCATGGTCGAATTCGTCCTGAAATAATAACACCATTACTATCTCTTTTAACAGTAAGGTCCTTCCTAGATTTCATAGGGAAAACATTTGATTCCAAATGTAGATCAACCCCAGAAATCTAATAAGGGTCATATATATATATATAGTATGTATATAGTACTTGGAATAACCAGATGAATTGTTTCTAATAGGAGAATGTATCCAGTTGCGACATTGGAATTCGATATAGAAAATCTTTGACCAACTCACTTCCCTCAAGTTGTTCCTACCACCTCGCCCTCAAATGAGACGCCTCTTCCACCCAATTCAACCATGCTACCATATGTCTTCTAATAGTATGATATAGACATATATTATAATAATACATGTCCTTACCTCTAGAAACACAAATCACCCACGACAGGTACTCTGTCTATATAGTCTTGATTCTAAGCGTCGTTTAACCAATGAACCTCCCATTATTTCCCATGGAAGATTCTCTACTACCTATTTTATACTGAATCGAGAGGAAAGGAGTTCCAATGACAAACACATGATTTCCCAACCTCACTATTATAGTAGAGTATTGACTGGAGCACACCATCCTCGAATGAATATGAGTTCAGTTTCGAGACTGTTAGAGTAGAGTACTACTTCTATGATCTTGATTTTTTCGCCCTCTTGACCCAAACCAGAGTGGGACCTAGTCATTCTCATGGATACTTCATGTATTCCTTGGGTAATCCTATATATAATCTTCTATGTAGTCTATAGTCACCACTATAAGCACCACTATTTCACCAGTATAGGCAATTCTTTACCTATACTTGACCCTATAGTGGTACCTATAGTGTTACCTATAGTGGTACCTATTGTGTTCAGACTATATTATTCCAAGATTCTTCCTGATTTATCTTCTTTGATGACCACCAAAATCACTAAAAAATAAAAGTTACCATGCCCTCTATTACAATGTAAATAAATACCTTTTTGAACCCAACTTTAACTCTATTTTGATGAAGCCAACCCAGGTACTCTGTCTATATAGTATAAAATATGTTCATCATGTCCACACCACCTGAAAGATCTCAGGATGATGATGCAAAGACTATATAAAAGAGTCACTGACTCTACTCTAATTTTATCGACATTTTGGAGGATAATATACACCTCCATTGGCAACCCAGCCACTCGGTGCATCTTCCCTATTGACAAGTCCGAAAGTGAACAAACCATGTCAGGTGTCATTCGATTCCACTAGTGGATATGGCCATCGTACCCACCGTAGCTATTTGGAATAGATCATAGTCGATGAAAACCCAATCCCATAGGGCCATCAGAGCCCTTATAGTCATTATGGAAGGGGGGTTCAGCATACCACAATTGTAGATGTTATATGATTCAACTTTAATGAACGATTGGTATCTTTTATTGAGATTAGAGAGAATATGCGTATGCGATTCATGAAGAGTCTATAATAGAGGATGGGATGTGGGAAAGAAGTCATTTGAGTTCTCGAATAAATATTCAGAATCATTATTTGTGGGTGGATCTATTGAACATAGGTGTCACGGGGTTGGTTGTGATTGATATTCGTAGTAGAAGAAAAACTATAGAGTCTACAAGAGTGGTGGTGTTAAACTGAAAACAAACTTCCTATGGTTTAACATTTTCCTTAGAAACCAGGTGTCATGGGTTACATGTGATCATTGGTACACTATACTCAATCATATATTATTATCACCAATCGATAGGGAATTTCTGTAATATAGCATCCCGCCTTTTTATCACATAAACTTTCATTACATTTTACAAAACCGAGGATCTTTAAGGTTTAGTGTCTTGGAAACCAGGAACTTAAAACATGGAACAAAAAAAACATTCTTCTTAAACACTTTAAAGGCTTCTCCTTATGTTCATCCTAGGTTCATTACTACATCTCAGAACCTGGGGACATACATCAAATGAAAGGGTGAGCAGATGGCCCAGTAAGGAAAACAAGAGAAACATTTTACATGTGAACTTGAGATACTTTAATAAATTCATGAAAAGAACTTTAAGGCATGAGAATGAAATCATGAGGCATATAATAATAAAAATAACATTTTCATAACTTGAATATGTGGCTACATAATTTAACATAGACAATCATGAAAATATCACCAAGGTCCATCCCCAAGGTGTCATTTGAAAAATTACCAAGGTTATTCACCAAGGTATCGTGAAAATTGTAATCTCTAGTGGTTACATCATTACCCAATGCATTGGAGCACTATCAGGGTGCACCCTTAAATTTTCCTTTATTATCATGTGAGCCACATATATCATCATCAAACATTTCATAAATAACCCACATAGCATAAAAATAAATGGGTTTCATTTCATAATCATAACGTTTTAAAAACTGATTTAAAGACATGATCTTTACGTCACTTTAAACCCACGGAAAGGGAAAGTGGGTCTCATGTATGTAAATCCCAGAATTTAAAATAGAACATTTTGATATATATGTGAATAACCTTGTAGAAATAAGAGCTTTGAGTATTCACTTTATAACATAAAATAATTTTGAGAAAAGAGAGAGACATTTTGAGACCAAAAATTCTGCAGCATAACGGCTATGTTTCGGGGTTTTAGAAAACATTGAAAAGAGAGGGGACATGGGTCACCCACTCATAAATGATCCATAAAAAGTAGGGGAAAAGAATAATAAGGATATATGGACATGGTAATGAAATTTGGAGGACATACCATTTGAAATGAAAAAACATGGAAGGAAGACAAAAATTAGATTTCTCTTATGAAAATTCGACAGCCTAACGGCGTCACTTAAACTTCAATAAAAATGAATTGACAAGATCAAATAGGGTCTCTCATAATATGATCATAAGAGATCAGTATGATAGATATATAGATAATTCCCCAACATAACAAAAAGGAACTTGAAAGAATTGACATGAAAGTAGAACTTCAAAATGAGAAGGGTGAAGAACCACTTAAAAATTCGGCAGCCTAACGACGCCACTTAAAACATCAAAATACTGAATTGAAGAGATCAAATGGGGTCTCTCATAATATGAACATAAGATTACAGTATGATAGATATAGAGATCATAACCCAATATAACAAAAAGGAACTTGATATAATTGACATGAAAGTAGAACTTCAAAACGAGAAGGGTGAAGAACCACTTAAAAATTCGACAGCCTAACGGCGCCACTTAAAACATCAAAATACTGAATTGAAGCGATCAAATGGGGTCTCTCATCATATGAACATAAGAGTCAAGTATGATATATATAGAGATAATACCCCAATATAACAAAAAGTAACTTGAAATAATTGACATGAAAGTAGAACTTCAAAATGAGAAGGGTGAAGAACCACTTAAAAATTCGGCAGCCTAACGGCGCCACTTAAAACATCAAAATACTGAATTGAAGCGATCAAATGGGGTCTCTCATCATATGATCATAAAAGATCAGTATGATAAATTTATAGATCATACCCCAACATAATAAAAAGGGACATGAAAGACTTGAATGAAAATAGAACTTGAAAACGAGGAAGGTGAAAGAATCCCTTAAAAATTCGGCAGCCTAACGGCGCCACTTAAACATTCTTAAAACGAATTGATGAGAGAAAGGGGGGATCTCTCATCATATGAACATGAAATAGGTAGTAGGATTAATATAAAAGAACATCCTCCCACATAAGAACATGGAGTATAAAAGAAATGACATAAAAGAGATTACTTGAAAAGAAAGAGAGAGGTCAGATCCCTTACCTTAAAACGTAACTCTTAAAACTCAATGGTTTGGACCTTGAGGGCTTGGGGGCACCTTGGGAGGACTCCTTGGGAAGTAATGAGACCAGAAATTCGTTGGGGAAGAGTGGGGAGTCGAATGGATGAGAGGAGGGCTTGGTATTTATAGGGAAAGTGAGGGGACAAGGCATTAATGGCCAAAGGACACCTCACATGTGCTTTTCTCAAACCCATGTGCTCTCCCTTGGCATTTATCATGGAGTTAGGCCACATGGGGCCCCCAAAACAATAATTCGTCACCCTTGGCCGGCCAAACCTTAAAATAACTCATGACATCATCATGACACGCTATGATGTCATTAAACATACCGAAACCCTAAAACTGCATTTTTACTATTCACTGAAAATTCAACTTTCTCAGAAAGATCCCAAAATTTCACCAAAATAAAATATCAACGCTCTGATTACAAATATAAACTCCATTTTATAAAAATAATTTTCTAAATTTTTTTAATTTAATTTTTAAATAAAAACACTATTCACCGAAAATTCATTTTTTCAGAAAAAACCCCAAAAATTACCATAGCATAATATCGGTGCTCTGAGTTCAAAAATGAAATCTGTTTTATAAAAATAATTTTCTAAATATTTTTAATTAAATTTTTAATTAAAAAACACTATTCCCCCGAAAAAACTAATACTTGAATAATAATTTATGAAACCATTATTTAACCATTTTTTTGAATCACATTACTTAATCAAGGTGCCTAGATTATTTTAAAACTTTCTTTAAGTTAGATTACTAATCCATTTGGTCATATTACTAATCCTAATCATAAAATCACTATTCATAATTTACTATTCATCAAAAATCAAGTTGATCTTATTAGACTCCAAATTTCATACTGAACATAATTGTAGAAGACCATTTTTCGAAAATCATTACACATTTTAAGTTATTTAAGGTTTACATAAACATTTTTTTCAAAATATTCTTTTGAAAAAAAAATATGCATACTATTTTCATCTGGTCATTTGAAAATTCATAAACTTCATCATAAGCAGAAATCCCAATTTTTATTTAAAACAAGGATCACACAAGGCAGTTACGGTCTCATTACATAGTCCCTTATAATACCAGCATAGGACCTAAGAGTAAGGTGTGCTAGGGTGATAGAATCTTGGGGCGGCTCGGTCAACATTGCCCGAGTAGTAATTTCTATCAGTTTGAACTTCTCGCGAAGGCGATTCCGTTCTAGCTTCACATGGTGATGTTCGGCTTGGGTTTGGTCCAGAGCAAAGCCCAATGGAGCTACCTCCTTCCCAAGCTCTGTTAGATGGGCTTCGATCGGTCCAAGACTACTAGGTGAGGCCATCGAATCTTCTTTATATAATAATCAACCAAGATTACTTATATATAGAGACAATAATCAATACATTTTGTTCACAGCGGTCATATTGACCGATGGTCATATAACAGTCAAAACCCAATGGTCTCATTCTAATTATAATCATGTTTATCAAATAAAACATTTTTTGAGTATAAAAATAACACATAAAATTAGGAAACAATATTTATTTAAAATTTTGGGTCGTTACAATCTTCCCCCCTTAAGAAATTGCGTCCTCGCAATTTTTTTAAAAAATTGGGTTTTGAAATTTCATTGAAAGTCCCACATCGGAAAAGGAGTCAGTAAAACTATTACTTTAAAAGAAAGAAAGGGAACTACAAAGGTCACCCGAGTTAACCCACACTAGTGGTTCCATGTAGGAAAACATGGACATGGAGGAGAAAACAAAGGGTCAAGTTCTGAGGGAGAGTGATAGAGAACATGATTAGGAGAAAGTTAACCATGAGAAAATCCCAAACTTATGATGTGTTTAAACGGTCTTTGATTACCTAGTAGGAAACGTAAACCAACAACGTTTTTGTTTTACGTTCCTTTTCATAACTTTGAGGAATTCATTTACAACATAGAACAAAAACATAAGGAAATATATATACCTTCATGTAGAGTTTCATCCTTTAATAAGTTTCTACCCAAAACTAATCTTTTCTTGAAACTATGAGCATTGGAAACTACTTGGTCTCATAAAAACACAAGAATCATCTTCTAGAGAATCACATAATCCACAAAAGATTAACTATCTATTTCTTTTATCTTTAAACATTATCCCAAAAACCGAAAGGGTAAGGTAAAACAACTCTTCAAAAGAAAGAATCCCATAGGAATGGAAACTACTTTTAAATCTTCAAGGTTCCATGGTACTACCCAAAGTTCATCATAGACCACTCCATAATTAATGGTCCTTAAAATTCCTCAAAATAAACTAAACTTAGATTGAAACCCAAATACAAAAAGGATTTGATAACATAGTCTTCCAAAATAAACTTCATTGTTCATCTCCAAACAACATCAACCTCTCCTAACATCTTATAAAAAAATTAGCTAACCTAAACATATTTTACCCAAGATAGGTTAATCATTCCCATAAGTAACCTAAATTACTATAAGTCCACCTTAAATTCATCAATTCTTCAAAATATAAGTCATCCTTACTCCTCAATGAAAATACCGTAGTAATCTATTTACCTAGATCATATAGGGTCCCCAAAATAGTGAACATCTTCCAAAATAATAATAATCCTTTAATCCGGAAATAATCGCATTTCCTATCACATTGGTTGTTGGGACATGTTCTTCCATTTCTAACCATTAACTAAGAAGAGAAAGTATAATTAGAGGCTTAAATACTTAACCAATAATCATGAAAAGGAACATAAAGCATATAAGGATAACTTGTAGAAGAAAAGTATACCCTAACATGTGATCCCCTAGGTTCCCATCTAGGTTATCCATGATCACATATTCTTATGTGAATATTTATTTTGTTTTATCCTTGTTCCTTTAATAATGGTTCATACTAAGCTTATGAATTTACCAAAGCATATCCCCCGGGAGTGTCGTAACCAAGAGTGCAGCAAGGCCCGTTGTCGTGTACCAGTTCCCGTTCGAGTCTAGCTCGAAGCGGTGTTTTCGGGTTTTACCCCTATGTACATCTGTGCCAGAGCCACCTCTACCTGCTCGTATCCAGACAGGGATGTATTTGCTTGGCAACCCATTACCCAATACTCACCAAAATACCAGGAAGATTTCCTATATATAAACATTTCTATAGGCTTCTTCCTAAAGTTTTCATATCCTAATTTCCACAAATAACTAAACCATCCTTTGATACCAACTATAGCATCCCGCTTTTTTATCACATAAACTTTCATTACATTTTACAAAACCGAGGATCTTTAAGGTTTAGTGTCTTGGAAACCAGGAACTTAAAACATGAAACAAAAAAAACATTCTTCTTAAACACTTGAAAGGCTTCTCCTTTTGTTCATCCTAGGTTCATTACTGCATCTCAGAACCTGGGGACATACATCAAAGGAAAGGGTGAGCAGAAGGCCCAGTAAGGAAAACAAGAGAAACATTTTACATGTGAACTTGAGATACTTCAATAAAGCCATGAAAAGAACTTTAAGGCATGAGAATGAAATCATGAGGCATATAATAATAAAAATAACATTTTCATAACTTGAATATGTGGCTACATAATTTAACATAGACAATCATGAACATATCACCAAGGTCCATCCCCAAGGTGTCATTTGAAAAATTACCAAGGTTATTCACCAAGGTATCGTGAAAATTGTAATCTCTAGTGGTTACATCATTACCCAATGCATTGGAGCGCTATCAGGGTGCACCCTTAAATTTGCCTTTATTATCATGTGAGCCACATATATCATCATCAAAAATTTCATAAATAACCCACATAGCATAAAAATAAATGGGTTTCATTTCATAATCATAACGTTTTAAAAACTGCTTTAAAGACATGATCTTTACGTCACTTTAAACCCACGGAAAGGGAAAGCGGGTCTCATGTATGTAAATCACAGAATTTAAAATAGAACATTTTGATATATATGTGAATACCCTTGTAGAAATAAGATCTTTGAGTATTCACTTTATAACATAAAATAATTTTGAGAAAAGAGAGAGACATTTTGAGACCAAAAATTCTGCAGCATAACGGCTATGTTTCGGGGTTTTAGAAAACATTGAAAAGAGAGGGGACATGGGTCACCCACTCATAAATGATCCATAAAACAGTAGGGGAACAGAATAAGAAGGATATATGGACATGGTAATGAAATTTGGAGGACATACCATTTGAAATGAAAAAACATGGAAGGAAGACAAAAATTAGATTTCTCTTATGAAAATTCGACAGCCTAACGGCGTCACTTAAACTTCAATAAAAATGAATTGACAAGATCAAATAGGGTCTCTCATCATATGATCATAAGAGATCAGTATGATATATATAGAGATAATTCCCCAACAAAACAAAAAGTAACTTGAAAGAATTGACATGAAAGTAGAACTTTAAAACGAGAAGGGTGAAGAACCACTTAAAAATTCGGCAGCCTAACGGCGCCACTTAAAACATCAAAATACTGAATTGAAGAGATCAAATTGGGTCTCTCATAATATGAACATAAGATTCCAGTATGATAGATATAGAGATCATACCCCAATATAACAAAAAGGAACTTGATATAATTGACATGAAAGTAGAACTTCAAAACGAGAAGGGTGAAGAACCACTTAAAAATTCGACAGCCTAACGGCGCCACTTAAAACATCAAAATACTGAATTGAAGCGATCAAATGGGGTCTCTCATCATATGAACATAAGAGTCCAGTATGATATATATAGAGATCATACCCCAATATAACAAAAAGGAACTTGAAATAATTGACATGAAAGTAGAACTTCAAAATGAGAAGGGTGAAGAACCACTTAAAAATTCGGCAGCCTAACGGCGCCACTTAAAACATCAAAATACTGAATTGAAGCGATCAAATGGGGTCTCTAATCATATGATCATAAAATATCAGTATGATAAATTTAGAGATCATACCCCAACATAATAAAAAGTAACACGAAAGACTTGAATGAAAATAGAACTTGAAAACGAGGAAGGTGAAAGAATCCCTTAAAAATTCGCCAGCCTAACGGCGCCACTTAAACTTTCTTAAAACGAATTGATGAGAGCAAGTGGGGATCTCTCATCATATGAACATGAAATAGGCAGTATGATGAATATAAAAGAACATCCTCCCACATAAGAACATGGAGTATAAATGAAATGACATAAAAGAGATTACTTGAAAAGAAAGAGAGAGGTCGGATCCCTTACCTTAAAACGTAACTCTTAAAACTCAATGGTTTCGACTTTGAGGGCTTAGGGGCACCTTGGGAGGACTCCTTGGGAAGTAATGAGACCAGAAATTCGTTGGGGAAGAGTGGGGAGTCGAATGGATGAGAGGAGGGCTTGGTATTTATAGGGAAAGTGAGGGGACAAGGCATTAATGGCCAAAGGACACCTCACATGTGCTTTTCTCAAACCCATGTGCTCTCCCTTGGCATTTATCATGGAGTTAGGCCACATGGGGCCCCCAAAACAATAATTCATCACCCTTGGCCGGCAAACCCTTAAAATAACTCATGAAATCATCATGACACAGCTATGATGTCATTAAACATACCGAAACCCTAAAACTGCATTTTTACTATTCACTGAAAATTCAACTTTCTCAGAAAGATCCCAAAATTTCACCATAATAAAATATCAACGCTCTGATTACAAATATAAACTCCATTTTATAAAAATAATTTTCTAAGTATTTTTAATTTAATTTTTAAATAAAAACACTATTCACCGAAAATTCATTTTTTCAGAAAAAAACACCAAAAATTACCATAGCATAATATCGGTGCTCTGAGTTCAACAATGAAATCTGTTTTATAAAAATAATTTTCTAAATATTTTTAATTAAATTTTTAATTAAAAAACACTATTCACCCGAAAAAACTAATACTTTAATAATAATTTATGAAACCATTATTTAACCATTTTATTGAATCACATTACTTAATCAAGGTGCCTAGATTATTTTAAAACTTTCTTTAAGTTAGATTACTAATCCATTTGGTCATATTACTAATCCTAATCATAAAATCACTATTCATAATTTACTATTCATCAAAAATCAAGTTGATCTTATTAGACTCCAAATTTCGTACTGAACATAATTTTAGAAGACCATTTTTTGAAAATCATTGCACATTTTAAGTTATTTAAGGTTTACATAAACATTTTTTTCAAAATATTCTTTTGAAAAAAAAATATGCATACTATTTTCATCTGGTCATTTGAAAATTCATAAACTTCATCATAAGCAGAAATCCCAATTTTTATTTAAAACAGGGATTACACAAGGCAGTTACGATCTCATTACATAGCCCCTTATAATACCAGCATAGGACCTAAGAGTAAGGTGTGCTAGGGTGATAGAATCTTGGGGCGGCTCGGTCAACATTGCCCGAGTAGTAATTTCTATCAGTTTGAACTTCTCGCGAAGGCGATTCCGTTCTAGCTTCACATGATGAAGTTCGGCTTGGGTTTGGTCCAGAGCAAAGCCCAATGGTGCTACCTCCTTCCCAAGCTCTGTTAGATGGGCTTCGATCAGTCCAAGACTACTAGGTGAGGCCATCGGATCTTCTTTCTATAATAATCAATCAAGATTACTTATATATATATACAATAATCAATACATTTTGTTCACAGCGGTCATATTGACCGATGGTCATATAACAGTCAAAACCCAATGGTCTCATTCTTATAATAATCATGTTTATCAAATAAAACATTTTTTGAGTATAAAAATAACACATAAAATTAGGAAACAATATTTATTTAAAATTTTGGGTCGTTACATGTAAGGTTCATCACTTTGTCTTTGAAACGACATCATGCTGCCGTAATTTTGTAGATTTTGTTCGGGTAATTATCTTTTTCTTAGTATGTTGGTGTGGAGGTTGGGGTTAATTGGGAATACTAAAATACACTTCTCAGACAATATAGTAGTAGAGTATTATCAATAGTTGGTTTTTAGAATTGGAGCATTGATGTGATCTTCTCAAATACACTGGGTCAATAGAGAAATTAGTAGTGGTGGTTTTAAAAAACAAGGACAATACATTGGTTCTAGGACTCAATCTATTTTTTTCACTATTTGATGGGGCAGGAAGAGATATTGAATGATCATTTCCTAGCCACATTTAACCTCATGTTTCTCTTGGGATATTTTCACTTATTCATGGTGCTCCACCTCAAATATGCTTTTTGGATGACACTACTTAGCCTGTATCCATTGTAATTAATATGAGATGTGAATCCAACAAAAGGTGGAATCAACGAATGGATAGGTCATTGAAGTGGCTGGTTTCTAAGACTCGTGACTCAGGATGGGTCCAAATACACTCGCTCAATATATATAAGTTTCAGCTAATTTGACCAATAGCAACCACACACTGAAGTACCTAGGAACCTCATTTAAAACCATTCAGTATAAATAATATAGGTAGTTGATTAGCATTCAGGTTCTTTCTACATCCTTCAGTTCAAGGCTACGACGTGGTGGTTTGGAATATTGACTGAATAGGGTGAAGTATCAGGAATGGAAGGGAGAGATGTGATCCAGTACTCTAATCTAATTGTCAGGTGGCATGAGTAGTTTTGGATGGAGTGTACATGTGATCCATTACTCATATATAATAGTCATCAGTTCGAGGTTGTACGATTTGACTTATGACTCTATTGAGATCCATGATTTTGATTATAGTTGAGGCACTTATCCATCTACCATTACAACCCCAAATACACCTACTGTGGAATAAGATCGAGGGTGTTTTGAAGCCTCCTTCAATCAACTCTAATAGATTTCCTCCATCCCCTCGATGACAGATATTAACCATCTATCTTCCAACCATCTCCACTCGCACCTAGGGATGCATCCGTACCTCCCTTGGGAGCATATCGAGCTTGATGTCTGATACTTTACCCTCTTAACATACGTCTGTTACCTATATATATTTTTAGTTACTCTCCTTTTAAAGACCCATATGGATTCTTTTTCTATTCGGGGATGACAGCTTGTTGGAATCCAATTGGAAGGTACCACAACCCTTCAACCTATCATCTACTAGGACCACTTTTATGACTTGGAGATGGTTTTTCTGTATAATATAGATAGTGTATTTTCATTGGAATTTCATTTGATACAAGGGGAGCTCGGTATAATATAGGTAGTAGAGGTATGGGTTCTGCTTGAGAGATACTCCAGACAATGCAACCCACAGAACGAGTTCCCCCAATATCATTAGATGGTCAATCATTATTATATACGTAGTGTATCCTACGAGGACAAGATCGATCATTGTCATCTATCCCACAAGAGTTCCTTGTAAGCAATGAGCATACACCTTTTTTTCTCCTTTGGACAAATGGACTTTCAGTATTATATAGGTAGTTGGCATTGTCATACAATTCAATGACCCCCAAAGGGCTCTACACGAAACACCTATGGTGTTTTGTGGAGGTACTATCAAATAGAACTATAACCTATAGTCGCTTCGGTAAAATCACACGAGTTATGGAAAAAATCGCTTCGTTCTTCCATGTTTGCTGAAGGAATATGGAAGGAAGAATGGAAGTTAGTTACATACCCTTTAGAAATGGTCAGATCATTTAGCACTCAACTACTTCACCCTTTTCGGTATTCGGTGCTACTTAATATATAAGGGTTTCGAACCCGGGATACATGAATTATATTAATAATCTATATAGATTATATAGATGGAGGACCTCACCCTTTAGGTATGCTACTTATATATCACATTATATATTATGTTGCATAACCTCCTTCAGATTTCCATTGAGGGAGTTAAGGCCAATGAATTCCTACTTTTAGATCACGGGGATACAAGAAATGGTGCTTTCAGATGTCATACGGTCTTAACTAACAAGAATGATTTATATAAATATTATATTCTAATATTTTACTTCACTTATTGCATTTGGTTATATATTATTTCTTTGGATTTGACTTCATGATTCTGTGTATTCGCTACCCAAGATCGTTCTTAGGTCAAGGAATGTTCTTTTATATGGGTTTATGATAGGGGCCCAATAGATCAAGTATGTTCATTTTTCCTATGTTACATTACTTTTAGTCCTTTATCTCTTCATTTAATTCTTTCTCTTTCATCTTTCTCTTCATAAACCAGGGGATATGTTTTATCTCTATAACGTAGTTTATGTTTTTGATGTTATTTGATGCAACACTTTTAGACAATGGAAATGAATGGATATGTCTCTTGATTAGGATACGCTATAATTCTCTACATCAAGGAGGGTTATCAGACAACTAAAATGAATAAAAGGGTCAACAACGAGAGCTTTCTATGCATGTCTCTCAGATAGAAGGGCTTACTGGGCTAGGGATGGGGTTCGACAGTACCCAGCTTATAGAGAATGAGATGATTTTGGGAATTCAGTTTAAATGTGACTGGCACTAGCGAGTCTTCCTCTTCTAGTTCCATCGATCGATGATTGGAGAATAGAGATTGACATTCTAGATTCCACAAAAGCATATTTAGTAAGGGTTTTTGATTCGATTCTAGGGTTGCCTATACATAGGGAGGATGTAACTGATCTAAAGTCATTGAATGAGTATACATGGCTAAGGTATCTCGTTTTTTTAAGGTCACCTTGAGTTTCTTAGTTAACCTTGTTTCACAAATCTATTTTCATAATAGTGGTAACTTAAATTATCCATGGTACATTAAGTATCTGAAGTACTTGTGGTAGCTCAAGGTTTTGGTTCATAACCAATAGAAAGAGATTGTGGTACTATCGGTGAATCATGGGGTATCTTTTTTATGTTCCTACTTAGAGTGATTTATATATGGTAAGGGCTTTCCATTCATGTCCTTTCAAGGTCAGGGGAGGCTTTTTTTACTCAAAAAGGTTAACAATAAATCATTGCTAAATCTAAAACACCATGCATATACTTGTCTTGTAAGGTTCCAGATTGAGGTACTTTCCTGAAACCAGACATGGAATTGAGTTCCTAGCTAACAATGAACGGGTTTCCGCAGGGCATGTAGTGATTTTGGTTCCAGATTCGGGTGTTACTTATTTCCTAGAAAACATCATATCGAATGTCAACACTACAGTAGGAGTCCCCTATTTCATTAAGGGAGGGGAGTCGCGATCAAATCTCTTTGTTTTCCTAGTCTGGAATGTTGAAAGTTATACTGATAGGGACAAATAACAGATTAAGATTATAGGCGTAGGTTTTCTCTTTGAGATAACAAAAAGGTATTCTTAGACAAGTCATTATTTGATTCTCATGTCACACAGGTTCCTTTATTTTTGTACTGAATGGTATTGTTGGTTCAACGAATGGCTTTGTCTTGAGGATGTGGGTTAACACCAAAGAGTTGGTATCAGTTAGTAGCTATGTGTTTTGTATGAAATAATGACGTATCTATTATTATGAAAAGGGGAAAGGGTGGCTAATAATGATATTAGAAAAGTAAAAGCTTAAGTAATGTTGAAAAGGATGGTTATGTTGGGTATATAATGGTTCTTGGTGCTAGAAGTGACTTACATTTATTTTGGTGCCATCATTAGGTTCCTTGATTGCTAACATCGCTTTTGGAGCCAACCAAATAAGGGTAAATCCTAGATTCTTTCATTCAAATGAGTAATTCTTAGTATTAGGGTGAGGGTATATTGTGTTGGATAATAGAATTTCATCAAAAATGGAATGTATTTCACTAAAGGGTGTAAGCCCTTAATTAAGAACATATAAATAAGTAGAAGATCTAAAGTCTTAGATGTTGCTTTTAGTCCTGTGAGGAACCTTTATGTGGGGGAGAATTCAAAACAGTAGGAGGTTCTTCTACTTAATATATAAGGTGATATAAAAGTCTTCTAATCATTTATATATAAGTTTCTATAGGGTTATAAAATAGATATGTTATGTATTTCTTCTAATCCTAGAAACGATCAACGTGGATTCATTGCCACTAACATCATTCGATACAATTATTACGCAGGGTTGAACAATAAATCGACATTCTTGATCTAGCTACATTAGGTTCTAGGATTCAGTTATATGTTTTAGCATGGTCCCGATCAGTCACTATAGTCGAATATCGAATAACTATGACCATGAAAAAAAATATACCAGGTCACCCTTGGAAAATATCTGGGTTAGAAATGTGCTATATGGTATTTGTGTCTTCAATCGTAGAGGTAGTTATAAATATATACATGAAACATTAATTTAGACCTTAAAAAAGAATAGTGTTTCAATTACAGTTACCTTTTGAGGAGAGTATTGGGTTCCCCTACTATACAATCATGACCAACTAGAAAAGGGACAATCGATGGGATTGACTGAATTGTTTCATAGAGTTCATTTATCATAATATAAGGATTTAATCAGTCAGTATATAATCAGTACTCTTATAATCTAATAGTGTTCCATTTATGTATTTTGACTCCCTAAAATGACTTTGAACTAGTGATGGCTTTACTAGGGTTACTCGATTATTACACTAAGGGGCTACTTGTTTGAGAATAAGCAAAGTCCTTTTTGAAGTATTTAATATGGATGATCAATCTTATATATGATAGTTCTTACTGATCATGGGGAATTAAGATTATAATGGAACTGAGGACTTATCCTTATTTTAGTTAAATGATTTTCCCTCAATTTCCTTAAAATCCTCATCGGTTCCACAAAAGAAAGAGGCCCCAAAAACTAATAGGCATTCCTTATCCAATTGCAACTGCTTCTACTAATGTCCAAACAGTGGGGCATAGCGTTTTGAGTATATCCATCATTACTTTTCAGTGTAACGACCAAAAAGAGGCATTATGACTGTGCTGGATCTATTAACTGTAGGAAATTAATATGAAAAACACATTCAATCAACGATAAGTATCTAACACCATGGAAAATAGGTTAGTGAAATAGTCCCTATAGCTAAAAACTAAAGCAATTTCTATATTCTAGTTCTCATTTTTATACTAGATGAGACCTAACAAACTGTCTACATTCGTATCTACATCTAACAAGTCAGAAGTTTAATCAGTGTATTAATTATCTATTCCAATTCATGATAGAAAATTATGGGACCTATTTTTCAGGGCCTTGGAATTGGAAGTGAGAATCCATTAGAAGATTCATGTTTGAAAATGTTAGCTTTAGAAAATTAAGAGTAAGTAAACAGATCCAGTGTAGCGATAGAGTGGATTCATTTATTATTCTATTCAGACAAGCTACTGAGCCTATGTCAATCCATCATATCAGCGGACTATCTTATGATGGGAGACATAACAAGAAGGTGAAAAAAAATTAAAATCCCAAACAAACATTCTTTTTTTTCCTCATATTTATCCTCTGTTACAGAATTGGAAGGATTCATTAGTAGTTTTATCTCTTGTGAGAGTATGTGTACACATATTTGGGTTGCCAATATATAAGGCATGGAACTAGTGACTACCTTGAAATCTTTTCTTCTTACTATAGATTGATTATCCCCTGGATCAGGGTTTCAGACTCTCAGAATATTGGCTATTTCTAAGCATAAAATCTGTATTGTATGGGCATTGAGATGGAAGTACACTTTTCACCATCCTCTATTACAACATTGTTGGAATTATATATTTTTATATCTGATCTTTTCTAGTTCTTGAATTTGGAAGGGCCCTTGAATAGGAATTCTAACAACATCGGCTATGCTACTTAATAGTCAATTTGTGATGAATTCTCATCCATTTCATTCATGCTCTAGAGAGAGTATCTTCCATTCGATCTGGGTAAAAAAAAATTAAGAGAAAAGAGTGGTTATTCCAAAATACCTATAGTTCCTTGTTCTTCACTCTGATTTCTTTATGAACCAGTCCAAAAACATGACTGAATAAGCGAGGAGCTGCAACTATAGGTGATTCACTATAAAAGGTATAATGAGTCGATAAATTGGAAAATCAGGTGAGCTATTTTATTTTTAAATATCTACCCTGGTTGGTATTATTTGGAGGACTCTTAGACATGGAAAGACTATTTTGACCTTCAATCCCTAGTATTTTTACTCTTAGGTACCCATCTGCTGTCATTCCTGCTTTTTCGTTCGACTTGTTTGCTGAAAATTATGGGGATTACACTTATAATACTCCCTGGGGTTAGGAAAATTGATGAAATGAAGATTCTAACTTAATCTATATATAAGAGTACTTGTGTGATAGTAGGAAGATGTCTTTTTTTGAAACAGGCAGTATATTTTCCATTTCCATAGAGGAAACTATCCCTAAATTTTCAGGGCTTACAAATGGGGAACTCCTGGTGAAGACCTTATTAAGAACACTAATTGGTCTTTCTTCCCAATTATCCTTTGATTTCTCCCAAGAGTGATACAATGGAAATAGGAGAAGAAATCACACTATTACGGGGGGAAACTTCTTACATAGTGACTGGAAAACCCTTTTGTGATGAAATCCCTTTTTTCACGAAATAAATTCTAATTTCTGGAACGACAACTAAATCAACAACAAAGTTAAATGTCCTAGACTAATCATATGAAACCTATCTAAGAAAACTTCCTCAAGCCCGAAATCAAAGGGATCTCAAATAGCTGGTAGCTGGGAAGACCATAGGACCTAGATTACCACTTTCACTACATCTAGAATTTCTCCCACTCAAACATAAGTAAAGAAAAAAAAATCCAAGGATATGCTACTTAATTATATATAAGGTGATATATAAGTATTATACTTATTTATATATAAGTTTACAAACCGAATAGGGTGATTTAGCTTAGTTATTAACCCTTATTTATTAATTATCACAAAATAAGGTCAATTATATAGGGTAATGTACCATAGATCTAACCCATTCTAAACCGAATAGTGTGAAGTAGATGAGTTATAAACCCTTATATATTATGTAGCACTATATAGGGTAAAATATATAGTGTCATGTACCACATATATGCCCTTTCTAATGGGTACGGAATCATATTCTATTTTTTTCTAACAAATAGAATACTGAATTCGGACATTCAATTGGATCTTTAGGCTTTGCTTTCATGAAATTAAAGGACTCAAGTCACTAGATTAGGCCTCCAAAAATATAATAATAGAATATTCTTCCCTAGAAAGTAAAAAAACTACCACTAGATCAACTATGACATATAGGGCAACAGAATAGCTACTCCATGTAAACAGACTAGCATATGCTAAATAACCTCCTCATGTTGCATTGTTCGAGTCACATAATCCCTCTAAAAAAGGATATAAACCCTTATATATTAAGTATCACATTTAGGGTAATGTTTTTCTATAACTGACCATTCCTAAAGGGTAATGGAATGTGAAATCATTCGTGTGAAGAGTAAAGTTCAAGCTATAAATCCAATAATAGATATAAGTAGCAAAACCTATTGAGAGTTCTACATTAAATTAGAAGCTAGCAATGTAAGTGGGATAAAATGATCTAACCACCACAACTATTTACATTTTATATCCTAACCTACCATTTTCATCGATTGATCACTATCCATTCTCCTTTAATACATTAAGGGAGTGGAGATGTATTGAAAATGATTGAGAATTCATATATGTATTCTATGTTCTCACCCCCCCTGGTCCAATAGTGAGGTTTTGAGCCCTTATATACATGAAGAATATATCTTGCAATTGAGTCACGTGAACAAATATATATTCAACATCAATAAAACATTCTCCATGATGAATTTTACTTCTAATTGATTCGGTCAATCCCACAAAAGCATTTAAAGAAATGAGTCAGCCCATTCACCAATCCCCCATGGATGAATTCGGACACCATCTCATTTGGATTCGTAGAAAGATTCATTCTATATATATTGATCCCTATCATGTAGGGGGAGTCTCTAGTATTTAATATTAACGTAATGTTCTCTTTCATATTTCCTTTATCCTCTAATAGTTTTCCAAAAAGAATAGTAGTGATAAATTCAAAAATTCATCCCACAGTATAGATATACACGACCCCTATCTCTCTCATTTCCTCTACAATCAACTAAGATACCATTTTTTAAATTGAAAATACTCTTAAATATCTCTCTCTCATGAGTTTTTAGCCAAGTTTCTAATATACTAGGACCTTCTACCTCCTATAGCTTCCATAGTTGGGTAACTGCACGTGGGTTCCCAATCTCAAATCACTTTTATAGACTACTATCATGGATTCTCTCTAGGTTTCTTAGCAGCCTTCATCATTCATTCAAGTATAGGTATGTCCTTAGACTCCATCATTCACTTATATTGGTGTCATTCCTCAGAATCCATGACTTGTACATCATACCAAGTCATTTTCCTCTTACCATTATCTAAAACACTATGTGTCCCCTCCCTCTTCTGTATTCTTCTCCATGTCTTGGATCTCTTGATGCACGTAACCGAGCCTTGTGGTTGACTTCGGGCAGAACACAGGCCTACCATCTCTTTTTTCTAACTATCTCATTGGTCACACTATTATATTCTAATAGTTTATTGTGTCATTAGTCCAACACTAAAATAATATTTTGACAAAACATACACTACCAAGATTCTCACCGGTGAGACATATATGAATGAATATAAATCTACATCCTTGTTTCCCCTAATTTCCTAATTAATACCACTTATTCTGATATTCCTCATCCATTAATAACATACTCTTCATGATCTTATAGGTTTGAAAACTGTTAACCAACCTTGGATTATCTCCATTTGATTCATCGGGGAATCTAATTGACTCATTCCAATGCCCAATAAAGGCAAGGTGGGCATGAACTAACTGGCCCAATAATGGGTGGATTGTGATAAACTAGTTAGACATTACTCAGTGAGTGAAACATAGGTGACTCTCCATCTAGTGGATGCCTGGGATTAGGACCAGATCTTCAACTCACGTCAAACCTTCCACCTGTCCCTGCTAACTATAACCCATAGCAATGAGCTGAAGGAAGTAGTTCCACATTGTATTATCTTATGTCAGGTTTAGGCTCTCTTCCATACTGGTAATGGATTAATTCCTCCACCATAGAATTAGTTATAAAGTTGCTTCTCTTCTTTCGTCATCCTATTGATCACCAATAAATCTTCATTGAATTGGTTTCTCTCCCTTGTTATTTGTTTATTCCTTGCATCCTTTCTGGATTGGTTTTTCTTTGAAGCATTCCAATGATGTTAGTGAGCTCTTAGATGATAGCTAGTATTCCCTTATTCATTCACCCTAACTGACCTGGTAATTTCCCATTGTTTTTTCAAGAAATATATATATGTTCCAGTGGCTTCTGAGTCCCTTGTTTCATCCCTTAGGCTAGGACCCATACATAATAATTATCTTATATCTCAAGACCATAGAGACCCGAGTGTCCATGAGCTTAAGATTGGGGGGTTCAATGAATGTTGAATGTCTCCTCCTCATTTATATTACTGCTTCTGCATTGGGAGTTCGAGAATCAATTCGTCCCTGTATGACATGAAAGGTTGGAACCCTTTGGGATTTAATTATATTTGGTGGCTACCCCCCCCCCAATGTTTTTAGTAGGCATTTGGGACCAAGGATTCTACTGAATAATGGGTTGGTACTTATATATATTGTACGATATTTACCAATCCTGGTCTACAAATTCATTTTAGGATCACCGCTACGAGGTTATTTTTGATAGGAACCTCTCGTTCATAACATAACATCACTAAACTAGTATCATCTCTATAAATATATATAACAGTACATGTAGAAATTACTGATTAATGACACCTTCCTATAAAGGATCTAATAAACTATAATTAATTTAGTATACTATAGGATCTTGTTCTCTTCTCTCATTCATAAGAGAGTTCTCTTATTTTCATCAACAATAAAAATGTGATTGAATCTTGTAATAATGAAAGTCCTTCCTTGTTTGTGGCCCCCTTTCATCCAAGAAGATTTTCAATGATGTAGTGGCTTCGAATAGAGATGCCCCTATCATTGTGTATGGTTCTTCGAGCAGTGACCCCAAACTCTTGGCTTATCCTATCACCGTGAAGTTGATAAGATTATGTATAATATAGGTAGTAGAAAATATCCCATAGTAAGGCCGGTCTTAATAGGGCATCATATTCATGAAGAAGATAGATTATTTTCCAGTAAAGGTCCCAAAGAGGGCTGCAATTTGGGGAGCATGTACTAGGTCGACCCAAACATTATAAGGAACGTGGGGAAGGATGGTGAAACAAAATACAATGCCCAATTAGAATCACAAATTTCATTGGTTTGGTAGAATCTTCACGGATTAATGCTAAAACCAGAATCACCATTGTACTCTCTTACTACCTATGAACTGAAAATGGGGAAGTCAAAAGATTATCGCATTCTTGTCTCTCAACTATAAGATCACAGAACGACATTGCAGTGACACTTATCATTTTAAAAGCAAGAGGTCTGGCCATGTATATCAAATTTATGAGATATATCAGACCCTTGAATACTAATCATGAATTCATAATGTTTTTGAGAAGTTTTAATGAGATAAGGGGAAACCACACAATAATATTGATGTTCTAGAACTCGATTGGTCCATGCCAACTCATCTCATGTCCAACTGACTAACGTTCGAGCCCTTGCACAAACGTCAAATATTTATCATTAGCTTTGTATTTATGTAAGGTTCTACCATAGATAGAGAAAAATCTTCACTCTAGAATGATCGGATCATACCATGCACTGGAACATGAAGATCTTCATGGATAGAAGCAGGAGCCAAAGCAACCAGGCGAGGAAGATCACAACTGCACTGCATGACCCCTTTAGAGAAGGTTTCCAGAATCTCCCTAAATATATAATATGCTATAAATCGCTTTATCGTGAGAAGTGATGATGGAAGGTTACTAAGATAAGATCTAATCAACCGAAGAGGACCACTACTGTAGATTACTCACCTATTTACAAAATAGGTACACCATTCAACTTATGAAAGATGCATAACAAAACTAGAAAAAAAAATTATCCAAGAGGTCTATCCCAAGGTTTCATATTCATTCATTAAAAGTGATTTGTTCTCCTTCAATGAAAGGTGAATCAATTTAGGCATTAAATAAACTTACTAGTATTTTTTTGAGAATAGAGGATCTTTCTCTTTTTCAAAATATCATTTTTCCCTCCAACTTCTTTCTTAGGGTGATCCATCATTCTATTCCTTTAAATTCCTCACACCTTGTTGAGTCACTTCCTTCCACTTGATAACCATTGACCTTTGGAATCCTAGGGGAAATGATGTCAGTATCTGTGAACCCTACCATTGAGTCACCTTCAGATGAGATAAGGTGAATTTCAGTCATATAGTGTTGAACACCTTCATCCGACTTTCTTTTCTTGCAAGAAACCTCATAAAATAAAGGGAAAATAAAAAAATTATATAATACCTTTTTTTCTAGATTCTGGAATACCCTGTCACATATAGTTTAGGTTGTTTTGTTTGGAGGGCGTTTAGTAGTATCAGTGGGATCTCTATTTCTTTTTCTGTTATGCCTCACATCAATGGTTTTGATTCTTTTGTCAAATCCTGAAGACCAGCTATGATTCTCTCTCTTTCTTCAAGCCATTCCTATTATTAATTATCACAATCATTAAGGTTGACTCTATCTCTCCTTAAGTTGCAGAATGAAAAATGTCATGATTCCAATATTTACCATCTTAAACAATATATTTCCACCATAAAGCATGGAGATAGAAGTTTGACTTCTTTCTACACCTCTATATTAACGTTGTGGGAGGAACATGAATTATATCAACATCTTTGGACTTGTTAATGTGGGGCCATGCTCCTCTCTTTTTAGTTGAAGTTGTCATTATTTCAATTTTTTAATTTTTTTATAGAAATAATTAAGGATAAAGTGTTACATTTACATTCTGTACTTAGACATGAGTTTGAATAAATTCAAATGGGGAATTATTCTCTATAATCGATCAACAAATTATAGACCATCCTTCTCAATTACCAAAAATCTATGAGTAATCCAGTAAATAGTGCATCAGATCATGTTGCACTCAATGTATTATCTTGAGTGGGTTTTACCCACAATACATACCTTATTGAATATGAGGGAAGAGGTAAAAGAGGAGGTAATATGGGTGGTTGAAAATAGGTCAATCTGCAAACAGATTCTTGATTCATCATCCTCCAACCATATCTTCATCTACATTAACCAATGCATTTTCCCATTCTGAAGACGAGAATATTTCTTGTACTTATTCAATTGGTCTATAGTATAATATTTCACCTCATGTCACACCATTAGTTAATTTACCTCGTGACGTCGTATAGCAGATCGTGAACATAAAGACTTACGCATCAAATTCTGGTAATATTTTATCGCTTACTATGAATGCTACATGTATTTCCTCTACAAGATCAATTGTGAATCAAATATACCATGGATTATGTATTATGGTTCCACTTATTTTATGGAAGGATTGTCCGATTTGATTTCACCTTTACTTCACTTCTCTGGTAATTATTCTACCTTTCTTTCCGATGGATCTCAATTTCCTCCGCTTTAGTATTGGAACCCTGGATGAAGGGACCTCGTGGATAGGAAGTCCCAAGGAGGATGTCTTTCGGTAGGGGTTTCCATCATTAGTTTTAAACCCCTGGGATTTGACCAATAGATCGACCATGCCTTATCTATGAAACCTATCTCATGATGACCATCCTTCCTTTTCCTAATCAAATCTTCTCGAGTTACTTGATATCCCACAGAAGGGAAATAGGTGGTTAATCCTTCCTATTACATTTCTCAAGCATAAAGAAAAACCGAACAAGATTATACTTTTCTCAAAGGATATCTAGAAATAAGTCTTTCTCCTCAAGGTTCATAGAAGAATGGAATTCGATGACTTGGGTAGAGAACTGAGGTATTTGGGGCAGCTATTCTTCCTCTTCATCCCCTGGGGATTCATTGGCTAGATAATGAGATCTTCTATCACTTAGATGCTTCCTCGAGTTCAAGATTTTATATTTTTTAGAGGGTTCCAATCCCTTTTATTAGTATATTGAAATAAACCCATAATATCCATGAAAAGTAATGAATCATGGGTTTATCTCTTCATTGGTTATTTGTGGAAATCGATTCGTTTCCTAAGCATAACATTACCACAATCCCTATCAGAAGAATCTATCTCTAGAATAGAATGAATAGAAATCTATTTTTATGGTCATGGAACTGAAATAAAATAAAGGTAGTCAATCAAAGATCTGGTATCTTCGACCATGAACAAAATCAAGGAACCAATATTCACTATCTCTGAGACCGGAAATCCATTTTCTCACTTCTTCATAGACAAAGACATAGAATCTCACTAAACCCAATACAAAAACCATAATCATATTCTACCCCAAATAACCTCAATTTATAACTTCAAGAACATCTCTATGATTTTAATGTTTAACATCAACCTTTTCCTATGCCTTGGATACTACCTATATTATACACAGATAAGGTTAAAGAAATATTAGGCCCTATCGTAATTAGCAGGAACTAGAAATACCTCCATTAAATTAGTAGTGTCCTAGAAACACACGAAAGAAGAATGTTAATGTCAAGATACTATATTCTAACAGTTTACTAGGAATACATGTGAAATAACCAATATAGATTTTTACACGGTCATCTACTAAATCAAAAACTAAAACTCATACATCTTTGGTATAATACAGCTAGTAGACATATCTTTCATGTTCCCGAAACCCTTTTGAAATAGGTCATTAACCCAAAACACTATCTTTATCCCCTATCACCTAAAGCTGAAAGCCTTACATATCAAATTTTGGATTTCTCGAATCCTTTATAATCCCCGAATAGCAACTCGTTGACTATCAATTCTTTCCATTTATTAATTTCAACTATTAGAATATATATAGTAGGTGGTCTCTATGTTTTTTTTGCAGTGTGATAGAGAATACCCAAATATCTGTACGGAGCCATTTCACATCATCATAATTTCCTCTTCTACCTACCCCTTTTGTCTTAATATTCTTATCTCACAACCGTTGTAAGCCTAGCCACTATTTCTTGGTTGGCTTCTACTGGGTGAACTCCTAATTAAGAAAAAAACATGAGATAACTATCACTAGAATTATGAATCTAGTCAATATAATCTTATGTGGTTTATCTTGATAACTACTAACAAAGTAGGTTGGTATTGTTCCAAAATAGAGTACTGGTCCCAGTGGAATAAGTACCTCATTCCTCTATGGGGTAAAAGAAAATAGTTGCCTCCTACTATGGCCTGGCATAAATATAGGCATTCCACCGGCGATTTCCAGCTTCTTCTTGTGGGTTCCCAACCCAAAGGGAATGGGTAAGGGACGTAAGTCGAAGAAGTACAACCTTTTTCCTTATATCATGCCAATATATGCATCTCCCAACTATAGTTCTATCATATGATGGTTCATCTCAATATTTCTTGACACCCATTCCTAGGGAGGTTCTGTGTAGGATTTCAATCTAAGATTCAGATTATTAAAACTAACTTGGCTCTTAGTATAGCGTTGTATCTGCATCGTCTGATGTGTACTCTAAAATATAGTTATTGATCCCTACGAGAAGGAGTCTCCCTCTATATTATTCAAAAAAATATTTTTTATAAATTGGGTGCTACAAAGATAGGTTGTGGAAAGGCCTAGGATTCAGTACCCATGTACCCATTTCATAGGATATTACTTAGTCTATGTAGTTCGTAGTTAGCGGGGATAGTTACTTTTCATTAGGCCCGCCCACTAACAATTATCATCGTATTATGAGAAAGAATTGTTGGTGGAAATATTAAACCTTCAACTAGGAGCATCACCCTTATCCCAGTACTGAATAAAAGAAGGGAGATTAATTCGTAAGTTTGAAAGAGTAAAAGACATTCCACCGATAAAAAATAAAGAGAATCGTAAGGAAGAATTATATGATACCCAAGATAGGTACTCTTCCTATATAGTCATAGAATTAGGAAATACGGATCCACATAAGAGGGATAGTGTCCTCACTTTTGAATTTATTCCTGGCCTCAGGAGGAGTCTATCGTTCCATAACTCCTATATGCGAGGGGAAAACTGTAACGACCATAAATTTTGAATAAATCTTATTTAATAATATTGTGTGTTATATTACTTTTATACTCAACAAAACTATTTCATTTGATAGCATGATTATAATTAAAATGAGACTGTTGGGTTTCAACTGTTATATGACCATTGGTCAATATGACTGTTGGAAACTAAATGTTGTGATTATTGTCTCTAAATACAAGTGATCTTGGTAAATTAATATAGAAAAAATATTTGATGGCCTTATCTGGTATTCTCAGGACAATCGAAGCCCATCTAATAGAACTTGGGAAGGAGGTAGCACCATTGGGCTTTTCTCTGGACCAAACCCAAGCCAAACTTCATCATGTAAAGGTAGAACGGAATCGCCTTGGTGACAAGTTCAAACTGATAGAAATTACTACCCGTGAAATGTTGGCCGAGCCGCTGTCAGATTCTCTCACCTTAGCACACCATACACTTAGGTCCTATGCTAGCGTTATAAGAGGCTATGTAATGAGACCACAACTTCTTTGTGTAATCTATTGAGATAAATAAAATTTTGTTTTCTTCTCAGGGTGAAATTTTTAAATTTTCAAATGTTCGGAAAAATGGAGGATGTATATTATTGATGAATTTGAAAAAAAAGGATATTTTAAAATATTTTCATAAACCCTAAATAATAAATGATGTGTAATGATGTTCAAAACATGGTCTTATACAAATGTGTTCAGTAAGAAATTTGGAGTTTAATAAGATCAACATAATTTTTGGTGAATAGTAATGTATGAATAGTAATTTTATGCTTAGGATTAGTAATGTGACCAAATGGATTAGTAATCTCACTTAAAGAAAGTATTTATATTATATACGAAACGTGATTAAGTAATGTGATTCAAAAAATTATGTAAATAACCGATTTAGAAATTATGAGTCAAGTATTAGTTTTTTCGGGTGAATAGGTTTTTTTAATAAAAAATTTAATTAAAAATATTTAGAAAATTATTTTTATAAAATGGACTTTATTTTTAAATTTATATCATCGATATTATGTTAAGGTACTTTTTGGGGATTTTTCTAAAAAAGATGGATTTTTAGTGAATAGTGTTTTGTTTAAAAATTAAATTAAAAATATTTAGAAAATTATTTTTATATAATGGAGTTTATTTTGGAATTCAGAGCATTGATATTATGTTAAGGTAAATTTTTGGGAGTTTTCTGAAAAAGATAAATTTTCAGCGAATAGTAAAAATATTGTTTTAGGGTTTTGATATGTTTAATGACATCATAACTGCATCATGATGATTTCATGAGATATTTTAGGGGATGGCCGACTTGTGAATAGTAATATAAGGTATTAGGTGTCCCAAGTGGCCAATAACATGAGGAAATACCACTTTTTTTTCCAATACCACCAAGGAGGTGTCCCTTGGCCATTAATGTCTTGTCCCCTCAATTACCCTATAAATACGAAGCCATTATCTCATAATTTCCATTCCAAAATCCGCCTCAACGAAGTTCTGGTATCCTTACCTCCTAAGGAGTCCTACCAAGGTTCCCTCAAGCCACCCAAGGTACCAAACATCCTGATTTTGAAGTTACTCTTTAAGGTAAGCGATCCTACCTCTCTCATTCTTTCCAAGTACTCTATTTTCTGTCATTTCATTTAAGCCCCATGTTTTTATGGTGGGGGTTCTCTTTTATATTCATATTACTGTCCTTTTCATGTTCATATGATGAGAGAAACCCTATTTCTCTCATCATTTCATTTTATGAATGTTTAAGTGGCGCCGTTAGGCTGCCGAATTTTTGTAAGGGATTATTTCACTCATTCCATTTTCAAAGTTCTACGTTCATGACAAGTCTTTGATGTTCCATTTTATTATTTTGGGGTATGATATCTATATCCATTATACTATTCTTTTATGTTCATATGGTGAGAGTCTCTATTTGATCTCATCAAATAATTTTTTTTGAAGATTTAAGTGATGTCGTTAGGCTGCCGAATTTTCATAAGAGAGATCTTATTTTTGTCTTCCTTCCAAGTTTTTCATTTCATATGGTATGTATATCATATTTCATTACCATGCTCTTATATCCTTTTTATTCTGTCCCCCAACTATTTTAGGGATCATTTATGAGTGGGTACCAATGTCCCCTCTCTTTTAAATGTTTTCCAAAACCCTATAACATAGCCGTTATGCTGCAGAATTTTCATCTCAAAATGTCTCTCTTCTTTTCTCAAATTCAATTATTTTATTAAGTGAATACTCAAAGATATTTCTCCTACAGGGTTATTAACATATATATCAAAATTTTCTATTTTAATTCTGGGATTTACATACATGATACCCACTTTCCTTTTCCATGGGATTAAAGTGACATAAAGATCACGCCTTTAAAAGCAGTTTCTAAAACCTTATGATTATGAAGTGAAACCCATTTATTTTATGCTATATGGGTTATTTATGAAATTTTTGATGATGATATATGTGTCTCACATGAAGATAAAAACAAATTTAATGGTGCACCCTGATAGCGCTCCAATGCATTGGGTAATGATGTAACCACTAGAGATTACAATTTTAACTATACCTTGGTGAATAACCTTGGTAAATTCAATTGACACCTTGGGGATGGACCTTGGTTATATGTTTATGATTCTATAAGTTAAATTTTGTAGCCACATATTAACGTTATGAATCATTTTCTTTCCATTATGATATGTCTCATGATCTCTTTCTCATTCATTAAATATATTTATCATGAATTTATTGATGTATATCAAGTTCACATGTAAAATGTTTCCCTTATATCCCATACTGGGCCTTCTACTCACCCTTTCATTTGATGTATGCTCCCAGGTTATGAGATGCTGAAATGAACCTAGGATGAACAAATTAATGAGACTTTCAAGTGTTTAAGAATAATTTTTTATGTTGTCATGTATTATGTTCCTAGTTTCCAAGACACTAAACCCTAAAGATCCTCAGTTTTGTAAATTGTAATGAATGTTTATGTGATAAAAAGGTTGTATGCTATAGTTTGTATCAAAGGAATGTTTAGTTATTTGTGGATATTAGGATATAAAAACATTAGGAAGAACCTTATAGAAATGTTTAAATATAGGAAATATTCCTGGTATTTTGGTGAGTATTGAGTAAGTTGTTTATCAAGAAAATACATCCCTGTCTAGATACTAGCAGGTAGAGGTGGCTCTAGCACAGAGGTACATAGGGGTAAAACCCAAAAACACCGCTTGATCTAGACTCAAACGGGAATTAGTACACGACAATGGGCCTTTCTGCACTCTTGGTTATGAAAATCCCAGGGGATATGCTTTGGTAAATTCATAAGATTAATATGAACCATTATTAAATGGACAAAGATAAAATAAAATAAAGATTCACATAAGAATATATGGTCATGTATAACCTATACCGGAACCTATGGGATCACAAGTTAGGGAATAATTTTCTTCTAAAAGTTTATCCTTCTATGCATTATGTTTCTTTTTCATGGTTATTGGATAAGTATTTAAGCCCGCTAATTATACTTTCATTTCTTTGTTAATGGCGGGAAATAGAAGAAAATGTCCCAACAATCAATGTGATGGGAAACATGACGATTACCCTATTAATATGACAGAGATGACGAGAGGTCAAGTTGAAAATATTGTGTTTATGCCAAACCAGCTATCAAAAATCACAATTAATAATTGGTACCTAGTTGAATGCAGAAATTCATCAATGAAGAAGAAGACAAAGTCTCAAAGATGTTCATCTGATAAAGTTGATAAGGGAAAGAAGTCCCAATCTCCTTTGTGAACAAACTGTGGAAAGGGGCACCAAGGAGAATGTCACAAAGGAACCAGGAGATGTTTTAAGTGTGGGGTGATAGGGAATAATGTATCCAATTTCTTTAAAAAATGGATAATGTGATGAATAAAGATAAGGTTTGATCTAATGTACCTTATACATTTAAATGTCATAAATGTAGAGAAGTTGGACATTATCCAAGGAAATGCTCTCTTAGAAGGGATGAGAAGCATGATGAGCATCAACAATCATCAAGGACAGGGGAACAATGCATGTCCTATGCTGAGATGGATCATGATGACTAAAGTACATGTAACTTTTTCACAATAATTGTCTATATCAAGTTGTATTTTAGTTCATACCCTATGAGCATATCTTTAATGTTTTTTATGAACATCGAGTCACTACCTAAGATGGTTTTATATCATTAAAGAAGACATCTATTGTTATGTACCACATGTTGATGTTGTGAAGTTGTTCTTCTTGAAAAAGATGATTAGGGGATTAAAAGATTATTATTATTTTGGAAGACGTTCACTATTTTGGGAACCCTATATGATCGAGGTAATTAGATTACTACGATATTTTCTTTGAGGAGTAAATGTTGACTTATATTTTGAAGAATCGATGAATTTAAGGTGAAATTATAGTAATTTAGGTTACATATGTAAGTGATTAACCTATCTTGGGGAAAATATGTTTAGATTAGTTACTTTTGTTATAAGATGTTAGGAGTGGTTGATGTTGTTTGGAGATGAATTATAAAGTTTATCTTGGAATACTATGTTATCAAATCCTTCTTGTATTTGGGTTTTAATCTTAGTTTGGTTTAGTTTGAAGAATTTTAAGAACAGTTATTTATGGAATGGTCTATGAAAAACTTTTGGTAGTACCGTGGAACTTTGAAGATTTAATGTAGTTTCCCTTCCCATGGGGTTCTTTCTTTTTGAAGAGTTGTTTTATCATACCATTTCTTTTTTTGGGATAAATGTTTAATGATAGATAGTTTTCCTTTTGTGGATTCCGTGATTCTCAGGATGATGATTCTTGTGCTTTGATGAGACCAAGTAGTTTTGAATGCTCTTTGTTTGGAGAAATGATTAGTCTTGGTGGAAACTTATAAAGGGTTGAAACTCTACTTGAAGGTAAATGTATTTCCTTGTCTTTTTATTCTATGTAGTAAATGAATTCTTCAAAATTATTAAAAGGAACGTAAAACCAAATCGTTGTTGGTTTACGTTTCCTACTGGGTAATCAAAGACCGTTTAACCCATCTCAAGTTTTTGATATTCTGGTGGTTCAGTTCCTCTTAGACATGTTTTCTATCACTCTCCCTCAGAACTTGACCCTTTGTTTTCTTCTCCATATCGATGATTTTTACATGGAATCCTATTATGGGTTAACTCGGGTGAACTTTGTACTTCCCTTTCATTATTTTAAATTAATAGTTTTACTAACTCCTTTTTCAATGCGGGACTTTCAAAGAAATTTCCAAGACCAATTTTAAAAATTGCGAGCAAACAATTTCTTAAGGGGGAAAGAATGTAACAACCCGAAATTTTGAATAAATCATATTTCCTAATTTTGTGTGTTATTTTATTTTTATACTAAACATAAATGTTTCATTTGATAACATGAGTATAATTAAAATGAGATCGTTGGGTTTCAACTGTTATATGACCATTGGTCAATATGACCGTTGGAAACTAAATGTTGTGATTATTGTCTCTAAATACAAGTGATCTTGGTACATTAATATAGAAAGAAGATTTGATGGCCACATCCAGTAGTCTCGGTCCAATCGAAGCCCATCTAACAGAACGTGGGAAGGAGGTAGCAACACTGGGCTTTTCTCTGGACCAAACCCAAGATGAACTTCATCGTCTGAAGCTAGACCAGATTTTCCTTCGCGAGAAGTTAAAACTGATAGAAATTAATACTCGTGCAATTTTGGCCGAGCCTCCCTCAGATTCTCTCACCTTATAACACCTTACACTTAGGTCCCATGCGGGGGTTATAAGGGGCTATGTGAGGCGACTATAACTGCTTTGTGTAATCCATTAAGATAAATAAAATTGTGTTTTCTTCTCATGGTAAAGTTTGTAAATTTTCAAATGTGTGGATAAATGTAGGATATATATTATTGATGAATTTGAAAAAAAGATTATTTTAAAATATTTTTGTAAACCATAAATAATTAATGATGTCTAATGATTTTCAAAAAATGGCCTACTGCAAATGTGTTCAGTAAGAAATTTGGAATCTAATAACATTATCTTAATTTTTGGTGAATAGTAATTTATGAATAGTGATTTTATGCTTAGGAATAGTAATGTGACCAAATGGATTAGTAATCTCACTTAAATAAAGTATTAATATAATATAGGCACCTTTATTAAGTAATGTGATTAAATAAAATAGGTAAATAACTATTTCAGAAATTATTATTTAAGTATTAGTTTTTCCAAGTGAATAGTTCTTTTTAATTAAAAATTAAATTAAAAATATTTAGAAAATTATTTTTATAAAATTGACTTTATTTTTGAATTCAGAACATCGATATTATGTTAAGGTAATTTTTTGGGATTTTTCTGAAAAAGTTGGTTTTTTGGTGAATAGTGTTTTTATTTAAAAGTTAAATTAAAAATATTTGAAAATTATTTTTATAAAATAGAGCTTATTTTTTAATTCAGAGCATTAATATTATGTTAAGGTAAATTTTTGGTAGTTTTCTGAAAAAGTTGAATTTTCAGTGAATAGTAAAAATACAGTTTTAGGGTTTCAGTATGTTTAATGACATCATTACGACATCATGATGATTCCATGAGAATTTTAAGGGATGTTCGACTTGTGAAAAGTAAGATCAGGTATGTGGTGTCCCATGTGGCCAATACCATGAGGAAATGCCACTTGTTTTGCCAATACCACCAATGAGGTGTCCCTTGGCCATTAATGCCTTGTCCCCTCACATCCCCTATAAATATCAAGCCATTATCTTATCCTTTCCATTCCAAAATCATCCACAACGATGTTCTGGTCTCCTTACCTCTCATTTAGTCCTCCCAAGGTGCCCTCAAGCCTCCCAAGGTACCAAACATCAAGATTTTGAAGTTAATCTTCAAGGTAAAAGATCCTACCTCTCTCTTTCTTTCCAAGTACCCTCTTTTATGTAATTTAATTTAAGCCCCATGTTATTATGGTGGGGGTTATCTTTTATATTTATATTAATGTTATTTTCATGTTCATATGATGATAGACCCCTTATTTCCCTCATCATTTAATTTTATGAATGTTTAACTGGCGCTGTTAGGCTGCCGAATTTTTGTAAGGGATTCTTTCACTCTTTCCATTTTCAAAGGTCTACTTTCATGACAAGTCTTTGAAGTTCCTTTTTATTATTTTGGGGTATGATATATATATCCATCATACTGTTATCTTATGTTCATATGGTGAGAGACCCTATTTTACATCATCAATTCATTTTTTTAAAGTTTTAAGTGACGCCATTGGGCTGCTGAATTTTCATAAGAGAGATCTTGTTTTTTGTCTTCCTTCCATGTTTTTCATTTCATATGGTACGTCTATAAAATTTCTTTACCATGTTCTTATATCCATTATATGCTGTCCCCATACTATTTTATGGATCATTTATTGGTGGGTGACCCATGTCCCCTCTCTTTTCAATGTTTTCTAAAACCCTGTAACATAGCAGTTATGCTGCAGAATTTTCATCTCAAAATGTCTCTCTCTTTTTCTCAAATTATTTTATTTTATTAAGTGAATACTCAATGATATTTAACCTACAGGGGTATACACATATATATGAAAATGTTCTATATTAATTCTGGGATTTACATATGTGAGACCCGCTTTCCTTTTCCGTGGGTTTAAAGTGACATAAAAATCACGTCTTTAAATGAAAATTTTAGAACATTATGATTATGAAGTGAAACCCATTGCTTTTATGCTATATGGTTTGTTTATGAAATGTTTGATGATGATATATGTGTCTCACATGAAGATAAAGACAAATTTAAGGGTGCGCCCTGATAGCGCTCCAATGCATTGGGTAATGATATAACCACTAGAGATTACAATTTTAACGATACCTTGGTGAATAACCTTGGTAATTTCAAATGGTAGATTGGTGATGGAACTTGGTGATATATTCATGATTTTCTAAGTTAATTTTTTTAGCCACATATTCAATTTTTGAATCATGATCTTTCCATTATGATATGTCTCATGATCTCTTTCTCATTCCTTAAATCTATTTATCATGACTTTATTGATGTATATCAAGTTAACATGTAAAGTGTTTCCCTTGTTTCCCTTACTGGGCCTTCTACTCACCCTTTCCTTTGATGTACGTTCCCAGGTTATGAGATGCTGTAATGAAATTAGGATGAACAAATGAAGAAGACTTTCAGGTGTTTAATAAGAATTTTTTATGTTGTCATGTATTATGTTCCTGGTTTCCAAGACACTATACCTTAAAGATCCCCAGTTTTATATAATGTAAAGAAAGTTTATGTGTTAAAAAGGCGGGATGCTATAAAAACTCAGTCGAGTCCTTTTATTTAGTTTCCCAGGGGAAATCAATGCCTTGGCCTTTTCCATCCATGGGAGTGTTGTCTTTCCTAGTGATCCCCTAATTCTTGATTGTTGGCTCACATCTTTGGTGAAAAAAATAATGTGGAAGTGTCGGTGGTGCACATGGAACTAGCCAAGACTATCCTTTCATTGTCTTATTTCTCAACCTGAAAGAATGAAACTTTATTTGGATGTGAAACATTGCATCAGGTATGGATTTTGGAGCATCATGTGGACTTTTTAGCTATACCAATGGAATGATACTATTGCAAAGACTTGAATGTAATATTTAAGATACACACCTGCAGAGAGGAAAGATGAGCTAAATCCAAGAAAACAATATCGCCAGGTGTGTGAGACTTGTTCCTTTTGTGACTATTTTGATTCATAAAACATGAAGTACAAAATATTAATATGATCAGAAGAATGCACTAGATGGTCTAGTGAAAAACGAGCTGGTGAGCAGTAACTAAAGCATAGTAGGAGGGAATCGCCAGCCAGTACTTATATATTGATAGAATCTAGTGATGGGATTATACTATTAGAATGTAAAAGTTATGTTACAAAGGGAAAATGAATTTGAAAATCCATTCAGTGATACCACTAAATCACCTATTTCTCAACCTGTCACCACCTACAATTGGCTTCGAATGACTACTTCCCCATTTCATAATTTACCCTGGCCTAGGGGAATTCCCAAGAAAAAAAATCATGAGCCCTATCTCTCTCTCCTCCTCCAATGGCCCGATTGCCTTCATTTTTTATTGATTCTGATAATACACCTTTCAAGGGGTGAGATGGAACCCTTACAAGGCCCGTAGGCGTATGTATTACATGGCACATAGGCCTTAGAGGGATTCATTGCCCGTAGGCTTCAAACATTACATACAACCCAGACAAACTACTTGGAACTACTCCTCCCTAGCATCTTCATCATGAAATCATCTCTCCACCTTTGCATGACTATTCAGCTTGGCATTCCCATGCATGCACAGGCCTATCCCAATAGTAGTTTCCATACACTCTCATTCTTGCAATCTATTTAGCTTTTGCTGTGGTGAAAGCTCCTTGCTCATCCTCCTTGTAGAGCTTGTTCCTTGTAGGTTGTTTGGTTTGTATCTGCACTTAAGGTGGCCCGAAGGCCTTGAGGTGGCCCAAAGGCCTTACTGACCCGAAGGCCTGGGTGGCCTGAAGGCCTTATAGGACTCAGGGACCAAATCGGTGTCCCGAAGGCCCAAACGGGGCCATATTCTCGACTACTACAGTGCCAAATAGTGCCTACTATAGTACCTGCTACAATATACTTCAACTCCCGCACTCATATTCTCGGTTGACTATCCCAAATGTATGAGAATACACTTTTACTTACCCTACTAGAATGATTAATTAATTTGATAGACTAAACGATCAATTGATTCCCATCGTGACTACAGATAGTACTGATTTTGAGTAGTCGGGCTAGACTAACTTATTTTTTTAGGTAAAAAACCTCACCTGCAAACATTTCCAAAAAATTTAAATCTTCTCTCCAGTGGTGTATAAATGCAGGATGTTGGAGAAGAAATAATATAATGGAAAAAAATAGGTGTTTCGGAGTCCTCCTAGGATAGAATAGGATAATCCCACATTTGGAGCCACCAAAGTATATTTTTTCTAAACTTGTGTCTCATGTTATTTATGATTACATAAATATAGATCTGGCGAGTGAATTTTAAAAAAATTTACCTATTCCTTTGATAGAATTGGCTAATATCCCTACACAGGTTAGAAACAATTATGGTATTACATAAAAAGTGAAGGATATGAATTAATACTTTTTGGTAGTGTTCCAGACAATGAATAAGGAAAGAAATTAAAGGTAGCCTTAGCTAAATTCTCCCCTTTCTACATGTATCTAAGGAGAAATGATATGTTATTGTAAAATATCACACTTTATTCTGTAGATTCCACCAATTTTATGTTACTAAAAGTGATGAAAAAATTATTTCTAAAGACAACTAAACTTTAGAGAAATGTATGTGCAATGAATTCTATTGAAATAAAGGATTGTTGCCTTATTGAATAAAGAAGGGCCAACGGACTCTGATACCATTTTGCGAGTGGGTGTAATCTTGGACATAAATGTACATACATAAAGATCCTTTTTATATAGTCCAATCTAAAATTTGATATCATTTTTAAATCATTTATTTTTGATCTAGGAAAAACCCCTTTTAATGAGAAATTGCATCATTCATGAAAGTCCCACTCGTGGTGCCCCTTCCCCCACATAAGTAGTCGACCTTGATCCAAAGACTGCTCTGAATGTGGGATTTTCCTGATCGATCAAGATTGGTTCTGAACGAGCTGTATGGAAATCTGATACATCTCTTTTAGACCCTCTACTCTAGCATCATATATGCATTATGCCAAATATTCAGATGCATCTGTCAGATAAAACAACAGAGGATTCAAAAAGGAATGGATTCGAATGATGGAGGGTAGGGGAATGAAAGAAAGATATTTCACATAGGAAGAACCTAATTCAATCAAGCGGTGCACTAAATAGGGTGGATGGGATTGGAATATCATGTAAGTGATGAATATGTTCAGGTGGTGGTTGCAACAGTTTTTCCATCAGATAAATAGGTTACCCGTGCTCAAGACCATGTATCCTATGGATGATAAGGGAGAATTTATTTTAATAATAACGGGTCGTCTCTTTTTTCCTTAATGGTCTTCCCCTCATGTAATACCTCCTATCTATATCAAATACTAATCCTTCATAAGACAGTCCTACCTCCTAAGGCAATCAATCAATGAATATCTCTTTAACCGCTCATCATCTGCTCTATTATCCCCTTCGTTGCATAGTATTCCTTGTAATCCTTTAGTTATACTTTTTAGTCACCTATCAAGAGTTTCACCATCCAAAATATATAAATACCCTAGTAAATACTTTAAATTATAGGAATCCTTTTCCCTAAGACTCAGCCACTCTAGTACATATTCTTGTAATCATTTCTTGGACATGGAGAACGAACGACATGAAAATAGAATGAGTAGACAAGTATAGTCAAAAGGTAAATAACGCCAAGAATAGTTTTAATAACTGTATCAATTCCTCCTTTAAATATCTTCCTTAGAGATCGCTTTGTGGACTAATTTTTCCGAGTTAAAGTGACAATGGTCTAGGTTAATGGTGAACTCAACTACTAGTCTAATGGTTGTTTTTTTCTATTAGTTCTGTATTCTCCCTGTTAACATTTTATCATTAGCAATTTGCTTCTGTCTCACTCTTTATATTACTTTCTTTAAGAAATCAACTTTTTTTCTTTCTATTTCATCACTGATTCTCAACAAGGGATCCAAATATCTCCACCAGATCACTGCCTTACTAGGCTTATAATTTTTCCAATTATCCATTGAATCCTTCACAGAAGATCGTATTATATTCTAATAGTTGATCCCCTATTTGTCTATTTATTTGGACCACCCGAGAAGAAATTCAAGGCCCAAACATGGTTTCATTGAAACTCTCCATCATCCCAATGTCAACCTATAATAAAAGTACAGTTACTATAGATAGTACCCCATCCACTAACTCCCTCACCGACATTAAATATTCACACATAACATATGTCAGTAAGCCCTACCTGCTAGACGTCAATGGTATGGTTTCCTGTATCACTTTTGTTGAGAACATGATGTCAGAGCACTCTAGCTGATATATGTCCATAGAAGGCATGAGTTTGCAAGGTTAGATTTTCTCTTATTAGAGTACCCAAATAAGGTTAGTAAAGTATTAAAGGAGATGATCCATTGACTCCTTTAGACTCTTTACCTATAGATGTGTTCCCATGGTTCGATTAAATAATGAAATATATCATCTTTGAGGATTTTGGCAATCCCGATTATACAATATGACTATAAGACTATGAGAACTGCTTCACAGAGTGATGTCTGGTGTGGCCTCCTTAGAAGGATATCTTAGGTCAGGGATCCTTTCTACATAACTATTAGATATGACTATAAAGTGGAATGATTGAATGTCAATCAATAAAGAGGCTGACATAATGAGGTTCTGAAGGAGACTCAAGTTGAACTGAGGTATTTTCTTCATTGAGGTCCTCCATCGTTCTTTCTTCTACACTCTGCCCTTATTGTGTAACAAAAGAACATAAGAGTGGAAAAAGTATACCGTAGTTACTATGATACTATTCACATCCAAAAATAATCTCTCAACCATTGCTGCATAGTACATGGTCTATCCACCATTAGAGATAAACATGATTTCAATAAATTGAGAATATTATTCCATCGGTCGAAGATTACATTCAAACATTCATTCGCAAATAAGCGAACCATTTGTTTGTGCACATATCAATATTGCTCCCAATAAGCCAGAAACACCCATCATATGACTCTATTATTAATTAAATTTTCATGGGATTCTAGACCCCAGAAGGCCGACATTCAAACCTATTTCAAGGTCTTCGTCACATTCCTATCACTTTTAAATGTCAATAATCTAGAGAAATGTATTCAGAAGTCACCCATTCTACAAATAGAATTTTTTTGATTATCAGTGGAAGGAAATCCACAAAATCCTACCAATTATATTACCAGATAAATTCATAAATAAATGGAGTCAACACTAAGGTAGAATTTATTAATGTGGAACATGCACAAAAAGGGAACATTCTCTTTAGTGATAAGAGGTGCAAGTACAATTGGGGATGTTCAAACCTAGAGGCAGGAATGTAGAATGGAATATAGTTACCTAGTGTAATTTTCCTTTGGATTATCGTTCTTATTCTATTTTTTATTTGACCTCCCGCCCAGTCTTCTGTAGCATATATCACAATAACAAAATCATATTTTATGTTATGTGTTTCAAGATTGGGGGATATTCTCCCATTGAATAAGAATATCTTTATACAAATACTTATTAATAATGGAGAATCACTACTCGCTCTCAGTCGTCAAATAGTATCCCTTATTTCTTACTTTCGTCTCATAGTTTATAAATACTTCATCCTCTTCATCCTCTTTGTTCTTATTCATTTTTATGTGTTTATTTCTTTCGAGGGACAAGCATTTCCATAGTTGATATAGGAAAATACCATCGCTAGATATACTGATAGATTGAGTGATTAACTTATGTATTAAGTATTACTCCCCACTCCCTTTTCACAAAACATGTAGGAGAATAACGATCAATCATTATCATTAGTTGAATATAATAAAAAGAAATTTATAATAGAAGTCACCCTCCCTTCCTGTCGAACACACATACCCCCGGGATATATGTAAATTGTTCTTTATGTAGAACGACTATGTTTGGACGGTAATAATAATTAATAGGGGTGAGCTGGTAGTAGAATGGATGCTACCTCATCCCTTCGAGAACATGGCAGGTATTTAGGTTCCATAGGGGGGAGTTCCTAAACTCTCTTGAGAGGGATTCACACTCATTCTCTAGCTACGTCTGGTTGAATGAAAAAAGAGAGGCGGGTCTATAATTTACTAATTGTGGGACAAAGGCAACCTTATTATAAAAAAATTTCTTTTTTTTTCACAGGCACTTTGTTACTGAATTGGAGTGTTATAACTATAACAATATATACATCATGCAAGAAGAAAATCATCAATTGATTCTCCTATGATGCGTAGAAGAATGTCGATTCCATCAATAAATCCAACATCTAAAGCTCACAACCTACCAGCATGGGGAAGGGGAACCCATAAATAAAAAAGGGTGGTCTCATAGTTTTCATTCATCTAGATTTGTAGGGGTTTGAATGAGGTTGTTGTAAAAATTTAAGCCCTTTTATTGATCCCCTTATGAGGGATTATTTTGATGTGCCAATGTCTCCCTTTTGATATAGATAAATGAAATGAAACTATTAATTTATAATAGAGGTGATATTCATTCCATCTTCATGATCTGAGTCTTCATTGACTCCCAAACCATGAACAAGGGGTAGGGGAAGCCAAGAAAATACATGCACTTTCTTTATCTAGTTGTCCACCCCTATTATGAATTGGGAGAATCAAAGGGATGTCAACATACAAACTATGAGAAATGGGAAAATCCAGACTAGCCAATCGAATGGAAAAAACATAGCTCAGTCAAAGTCCATCATTCCAATCAGCTCAATGTTGCATTCTTAATTTGTGACCATGACCTCAGGCTAGTGACCAGTACGCTTCTATATATGGAAATTTACTATATAAAAAGAGTACCAATATTTCTAGACCCCATTTTTTAGATTATAACAAGTCTATTTGGGAAAATTTATGGTCCCTCACGTGTGATTATTCCGAGTATTTTGTTGTTTCACTGAACTGGCCATCAAATTGATAGCCTTCGATCTGCTCTGAGGCTACTGATCCATCTTCTCACATAGTTTTTGGGGAAAATTTTCAGTCAATTAATTTGACCTAGGATATAACTACTGAAAAAAGTCTATGTCAAATCTATATCCATATTTCTTCTACGATACTTTGATCTTTCCCATTCCTAGTGGGTTCATTCTTGATCCCCGTTGAGCTTCGAAGTCGGTCATTGGTTCCTAAAAAGAGTACTGGTAATCAACAAACCTTCATTAACCTCTGGCATGATATATGTAATGAAATTATGCTTTCTAAGCCTAAAGGGGAATACGAGTCAGCGATGGAGCACTATTTTGTTTCATCAGTTCCCCAATGGAAAGGGGATTTGGGGGGGGGGTTTGTAATTGGATATAGCTGAAGTAAAAACTTTCATTTTCTTGGATACAATGTATATAAGGGTTATAAAGGGTCACATATAAGGTACGTGACACTATATAGTTCTCCCTACATGTTCTACATAATATATAAGGGTTTACAACTCAGCTACATTACCCTATTTAGTTTAGAAAGGTTTGGATCTAAATGAACAGAAGACTGTGGATCAATGAATCCTGGTTTATCTTTATGATTTATTACCTAGAAAGGAAATGGATATGGAGTTTATTAAGGGTATTTAGAGTCAGGGTAGTGAGAAATATACCTTAATTGATTTTCAAGTGATAGATAAATAGCTCTCTTCTTCTTATCAGTACTCTACTCTAATAGTGCTATAGATACATTTCTTCTATTAGTTAATAATGGAATGTTTGACCTTACTAGACTAGACATAGCTCTCCTTCAGACCCTTTAATTCCATTTATTATTATTACTATGATAACTAGACTACATTAATGAGATTACTAGCTATCCTTCCTAGTATACTCTGCCTTAGTAGCTTGGATTTATTCTCATAGCTATTACTCGTGGCATTTAGCTTTTGCAATTAGTGCATGTCCTTGCTTTTAAATCTAATGCTACTAACACTAATGCTTGGATTTCAAATTTGGGTACTAATGAGCTAGCGTACCATTACTCATCTATAGGGTACTAAGGGTAATCTATGACTACCCTTCCTTGATTTCGGCTCTTAGATGATAAAGCCCTCCTGATCTACGACCATCGAATTTTCATGGATTTACCTACTCTTATTAATTCCTCTGTTAGACTAATACCATGTTTGAGATTATTTCACTGTCTGTTTTCTACCTTGTCTGACAATTTGGACTAGGACTAATGAGCTTCCTTTCTTACCCACTAATAGTGACCAAGCTCACTTAAGAATTTATTACGATCTAGCTGATTGATTATAATATCTTTTTCCAAAGTCAGCTGGAGGATAGAGTAGAGATGTGTACTGTAAATAGTAAGTGTCTGAAAAATAATGAAAGAGATAGAAATTATTCTTGTAATATTTTAATTGGGTATTGAATTCGTGATCAAGACATGAAGGTGGATTTGAACTGAAAACTTAACATGATATCTTCTTCCAAAGTAGGTAATCTAGTCCTTTTGAGTAGGGGAAGTCTCTTACTGAAAAGGAAGAGGAGATATTGGGAAGGAGTTGACAATATGAATTCATTCAGAAGGGAACATAAGGGAGGGTAGAGTAGAGCTATATTTTCTCTAGTGGAGAGTAATTCCTTCACTAGAATAGATAGAAGGATAGGAAGATGTTGGCATCATTCCCCAAAGTTGTATAGCTAGCCCAGTGCCGAAATTGAAAGAGTCATGCCTAACCCATTAGAAACCTATATCAAAATAAGTCACAGAACTCTATATCATTTTATATATTAATTAGAAGAACCTCAAACAAGTAGTAAGTGATTATGATATCCTAGAATTGAATTTATAAATTCAAGAAGAGATACCATGATGCAACTCGGCTCAGATAGGATTCAAGAAGTGCAAAGTCGATGTCCGATACAATTCAAGAGGTGATTCTTTCTGACCATAGGATGAAGGATAAGTCGGTGCCTCCTAAAAATTAGTATCAAAGAAAAATAAAACCATAAACATAGAAGAGTACAAATCAAATGTTGTCCCACTACAGCCTCCCAACACAAATCGCGGAAAAAGAAGATAACAAAAGGGAGATGAAAACGAGTTTGGTTATTGACATATAGAATATGATAAATAATGTGGCATCCTCACTCTCTAAACATTGAATGTTCTCACTTTGTATGTTTAGATCCAGTAAGAGCATTCAAGTTACTTAGATGGGATAATTGTAGATTTATATCAAAACTCAAAGCAGAAAATTATTGAATAAGAAGAAAGTAGCAATTCTAGTAGCAATAGTAGATAGGAACCGAACTCTCTCACGACATTTCTAATAAGACAAAGAAGGTGACAAAAAACAATAGAAAATGTTTCCTGAGAATGGATAAGGTGTGTGGGGAAGGGACAACATGGATCCTTTCATGAGTGAGGAAAAGGGTGAGGCAAGTTGGCATTCAGTTGAACAAGCTTGGCCCCATCTTGTCCAAAAGCGATAGTACTCACAATCGCAATAGTAGGGTTAAAGAGGAAAGACAAGTTTCATTACCAAATTTAGAAAGAGTATTTCTATCCAGTGTTCCTGTAGCTACAGGAAAAGAGAGATCTATATATAATGGGTTCCCTTTCATCATATCTCCTTTGGAACCTAAAGGAGAATGAATGAACTAACATGCAACGACACTTAAAATCAATCAAGAGATAGGAGTGACGTTAAGGTCTTCAGCATAGAGAGACTATATTAAGGAAGTGAAGCTAACTAAGTACCTTCAAATAATTATCATGCATTGAAATTTATGAGGGATGACACCTACTAAAGACTACGCAAAGACACATAGGGAATTAAAATCTTGTTTCTTTGGAAAAAAAGACTTTTTCGATTTATGGGGTGAGCATGTCGAGATTTGGTCGACTCTGATGAACTCCAGTGAAATCTCCATTTTACAATTTTAGGTTTTCCACAGCCTCCAAAATTGACGGGGAATATGTGAACTCATCATTCACGTTCTGATTGGATTATTCTTTTTGAAGAGTATTCTCTTTAGAAGTATGCCAATTCGGCTTAGGTATGTCAGAATGATCAACTGGAGGAGAACGTAAAGACCCAGAATTTTCAACAATTATTGATTCCTAATTTTGTGTGTTATTTTATTTTATACTCGACAAAACTATTTCATTTATTTAATGAAATGAGTATACTTAAAATGAAACCATTGAGTTTCGACTATTATATGATTGTTGGTCAATATGACCATTGAAACTAAACTCTAAATGTCACGATTATTGTTTTCAAATACATGTGATCTTGGTTATTTAAAGAAGATTCGATGGTCTCATCTAGTAGTCTCCAGTCGATCGAAGCCAATCTGATAAAACATGGGAAGGAGGTAGAACCACTGGGCTTTTCTCGAGACCCAACCCTAGTAAATATTCATTGTCTGATGCTTGAACAGAATCGCCTACAGGAGAAGTTCAAGCTGATAGAAATCACCACTTGGTCAATGTTGGTCGAGCCGCCCCAAGATTTTATCACCTTGTCACACCTTACACTTTGGTCATATGTTGCTGTTATAAGGGGCTATGTAACGAGACCATACTAGCTTTGTGCAATCCTTTGATATAAATAAAATTGTATTTTTTCTTATTATGAAAATGTTTGTGAATTTCAAATATCCAAATAAATATAATATTAATATTATTGGTGAATTTTGGAAAAGGGATATTTTAAAATATATATGTAAACCATAAAAAATTAATAATGTGTAATGATTTTCAAAAAATGGCCTTCTATAGTTGTGTTCAGTAAAAAATTTAGAGTCTAATAAGATCAATATAATTTTGGTGAATAGTAAATTATGAATAGTAATATTAAGCTTATGAATAGTAGCATAATCAAATGAATTTGTAACCTCACTTAAGAATTTATAAATATAATTCAGGCACCTTGATTAGTTATTGTGATTCAACAAAATAAGTAAATCAATGTTTCATAAATATTTAGTCAAGTATTAGTTTTTTTTCAGGTGAATAGTGTTTTTATTAAAAAAATAAATTAAATTTATTTAGAAAATTATTTTCATAAAATAGAATTCATTTTTGAATTCAGATAATCGATATTATGTTAAGGTTAATTTTGGGGATTTTTCTGAAACAAATGATTTTTCAATGAATAGTGTTTTAATTTAAAAATTAAATTAAAAATGTTTAAAAAATTATTTTCATAAAATGGAGTTCAATTTTGAATTCCGAGCATCAATATTAGCTAAAGGTGAATTTTTGGGATTTTTCTGAATTAGTTGAATTTTCGGTGAATAATAAAAATACAGTTTTGAGTTTTGGGTGTTTAATGACATTGTTAATGATATAATAATTATGTAATAATTCTGGTTGACTTATGAATAGTAAGATATGCTATGAGGTGTCCCATGTGGCCAATACCATTGGAAAATAACATGGGGAAGCCATTGGTTATTCCAATACCACCGATGAGGTTTTCCTTGGAAATTAATAATTTATTCCTTCACTTTTCCTATAAATACCAAGACATTCCCTTGTTCATTTTATTCCAAAATCCCCACCAACGAAGATCTGGGCTCTTTACCTCTGAAGAATTCCTTCCATGGTTCCCTCTATCCTCCCAAGGTCTCGACCAACATGCTTTCAGAGTTACACTTCAAGGTAAGGGATCCTTTCACCCTACTCTTTTAGGGCATGACTTCCTTTATGTTGTGTCTTCTAGTTTCCAACTCATTATGTTGAGGGTAGGTTCTTATATGTTCTCTTTACATTTTATTTCATTTATAATTGTTGATATACCCTTTCCACACATTAATTTGTTTTCTGAATTTCTATGTGACGTCGTTAGGCTGCCGAATTTTTCGTAAAAGAAATAGCATCTTCACTTTTCTTTCATGTTTCATTTTCATGTGGTATGTCATTCAATTATTCATACCATGATCTTATTCTATACCCATACTGTATTATGAATTATTTATGAGTGTGTGGCCCTTGTCCCCTATTTTTTCGATGATTTCTAAAACCATGTTATATAGCTGTTATGCTGCAGAAATTTCGTCTCAAAAGTTATATCTATTTCTCTCAAGAAATTATATATATTTTTATGTGAATACCCAGACCTATTTATTTTCTATGGGTGTTCATAAATATACTAAAATGATATATTTGATTCTTTAATTGACAAAAATATAACCCTCACTCCCTACCCATTGGTTATAAGTGATATAATGATCTTATTTTTAAGAACTATTAAAACGTCATGATTTTGAAATGAAACTCATTTATTTTATTCTCTAGGGGTTAATTATGAAATGTATGATTATGATCTATGTGGATCACATGAAAGTAAATACATATTAAGGGATCACCCTGAAAGTGCTCCAATGCATTGGGTAAATTATTAATCTCTTGAGATGTCATGTCTGACGATACCTTGGTGAATAACCTGGGTAATTTATATGGCACCTCAAGGATAAACCTTGGTGATATGTTCATGAATGTCTAAATGAAATGTTGTAGACCCATATTCATGTTATGTTTCAAGTACTTCTCATGATGATATACCTATAAATCCATTGTTCATGTCTTTATGTTTTTATTCATGTTCTTATTGATATCACAAGAAAACTAATTCCTTGTTTACCCATTCTGGGCCTTCGACTCACCCTTTACATTAATGTATGTCTCCAGGATATGAGATGAAGTAATTAGACATAGGATGAACATTTGATGAATCCTTACATGTGTATTAGAAGAATTTTGTATTTTGTTTTCATGTTTTTTTCCCTAATTCCCAAGACAATAGACTTTAAATATCCTCTATTTGTAAAATGTAATGAAACATTATGTAATATAAAGGTGGGATTCCATAGTTGGCATCAAAAGATAATTTATTTATTTATGGAAATTAGGCTATTAAAAATTTAGGAATAATCCTATAGAAATTTTTAAATATAGAAAAACTTCTTAGTATTTTGTTGATTGTTGAGTAAGTGGTTTATCAAGAAAATACATCTCTGTCTGGATATGAGCAGGTAGAGGGGGCTCTAGCACAAATGTACCTAGCAGTGAAAACTCCTACAAGGAGTTTCTGGATTGACCTAGGGTATCATGGTACCCGACAATGATCCTTGATGAACTATTGGTTATGAAACTCCCGGGTATATGTTTGGTTAATCACAAGCATTTTATGAATCATTATGAAGGAATTGTAGAGAAATGTAATTGTTTAAGCATGAGGTCTTAATACATAAAATCCACTATAGATCAAAGATTTATAAATGAAATAATTTTCTCAGTAATGATTTATTATTTTAGAAAATGGAGGTAAATAGTAGGAAATATGAAAATGGTGACCGTAATGGCCAATGCACTGATGGCCCTCTGATGGAAGCTAGAATGGAAACATTCATGCGAATGATGAACCAACTTACTCATGTTATGGGAAAAACATGAATCAAGCTGAGAGACTGATATCACCGCGAAGGGAAGAACATTTTGTTGAGTCCATTATGCGTCAATGTCCTTAAACATTTAGTGGATCGACTGACCCATTGATTACTGAATAGTGGATTAGCTCTATAGAGAAGATCTTTTCTGGGCTCCGTCGTTCAGAGCAAGAGATGGTCACCTTGGCTGTATACCGCATAGAGGGAGAATCTTATTAGTGGTTGGAATGGATTAAGGACACAAGTACAAGAGTGGATGTTGAATCTATGGAATGTAAAGTGTTTATAGGGATATTATTCAACAAGTATTTCCCTCAGTCGATGAGAACAATAAGGTAGGAGTTTCTCGAGCAGAAGTTGAAGGAGAAAGAATCTGTCAGAATCTATGAGATGAACTTCTCCCGACATTCACGATATACCTCTAGCTTTGTCATGGATCCAGATGATAAGCTTGATAGATTCTTCGATGGACTAAGACCTCATCTAGGGAATAATCTAGCCAACCGAGACTATGATAGATATAAGGAGATCGTGGGGAGTACGATGAAAGTTGAGCTTGAGTTTGGTGAGATGCAGTGGTCTCATAAATCCAATGAATAGAAGAGATCGATGGAGCCAAGCTTATGGAGGAGATTATATCAAAGAAGATGTGGCAATCATGTACAACTCCCCACGTGTAATTAATGTGGGAAGAAGAATTCGTGGAAATTCCTACTCGGGAGTGGGAAATGCTACAAGTGTGGAAGATATGGACACACTGTGAGTAATTGTCATAGTGAGGTGAAACCTCAACTTCCAAACACTAATGAAAATGAGGAAGATGGTTCAGGCCCTACCTGATGTCCAGTGCTTTATGTGGGGACAATGTGCCCACTTTTCCAATCATTGTACAAATCCGAGGTCAGTGGATGGGAAGCACAATCAACCTTAGAAAAGGCCAAAGGAGCAAGGTCGTGATTTTACTACCATGACATCTGAAGTTGAAGATTATAACGATGTATTAGTAGGTACTATTTCTGTCCTCTAAATGCAAGCAAGTACATTGTTTGATTCTGGTTCTATGCATTCCTTTATTTACTCCATGTTTGCAAGGAATTTAGATTCAACCCCCGAATAGATAAAAGTATAGTATTTAGTCAAGACATGTAGTGGGATTATCCAATCATCGCCAGTGTTTAGAAACTATAGTCTTTCATTTAGTGATCACAATCTTATAGCAAGTATAGTATTCATTCCCATGCTAGAATTCGACATTATACTAGGGATATACTAGCTCTCAATGTATAATGCTACGATCAAATTTAGATTCGAGGAAATATCAGTAGTCTTGATTGGAAAACCTACAATTATCTTCTAAGGAGAGATATCTAAACCTAAACATTACCTAAAAGAACACCCTATATCTTCCATTATGTAGTTGATCAGTGAAGAAGAATAAGGAGATGATATTTTAAGGATACAAAATGTCCCCATCATCTAGGAATACGTTGACGTATTTCCTAAGGAGTTACCCATACCTCCCCCCGAAAGACAGGTAGAGATATCCATTGAACTCGTATCTAGATCTCATCCGGTATAAAAGACCCCATATAGGATGGAAAATGTGGAGGTGGAGGAATTAAAGAAACAACTCCTAGATGTTTTGGAGAAGGGGTTTATCTGGCCGAGTGTGTCACCTTGGGGAGAACCAGTTTTCTTTTTGAAGAAGAAGGACGGATCAATGCAGCTATGTATTGACTATAGAGAACTGAATGGGATCACAATGAAGAAAAAATACACTCTTCCAAGAATTGATGACTTATTTGACCAATGTCATGGGGTTGAATTCTTCTCAAAGATTTATCACCATTATGGTTATCATCAATTGAGGGTGAAGAAAGAAGATATTACCAAAACTATCTTCAGATCAAGATATGAACATTATGAGTTTGTTTTTATTCCCTTCAGACAAACTAATTCACCTACTATTTTTATGGATTTGATGAATATTATTTATGAAATACCTTTATAACTTTGTGTTAGTTTTTATTGATGATATTATGATATATTCCCAATGTCACGAGGAGCATGAAGATCATCTAAGGGTTATTTTTCAAACATTACAGAAGGAGAGGATTTTTGGGAAGTTCAACAAATGTGAATTCTGTTTACAAAAAGTTGCTTTCTTGGGTCACATTGTAACCAATGAAGAAATCATAGTTGAACTTTCAAAGACAAAAGTTGTAGAGGAGTGGCCTCAGCCTAAAATAATAACTAAGATTCAACGTTTCCTTGGATTAGTAGGATATTATAGGAGGTTTGTGAAAAACTTTTCATGGATTTCTAATCCATTAACCAAGTTAACATGAAAAGGGGTCTTATTCCTTTGTAAAAAGGAGTGTGAGTAATGTTTCCAAGAGATGAAGAAGAGATTGGTTACTATAACCACGTTAACTCTTCCCTCAAGTGGATATGGATTCGTTTTTTTAGTGATGAATCTATAAAGGGACTTGGGTGCGTCCTCATGAAAAATGACAAAGTCATTGCTTATGCATCTCGATAGTTGATGACTCATGAGCAGAACTATCCCACGCATGATCTGGAGCAGGTTACAGTCATTTTTGCTCTAATGATATGGAGTCACTTTCTTTATTGGGAGAAATGTGATATATACACAGGCTATAAAAGTTTGATGTATATTTTCACACAAAATGAATTGAACATGAGAAAAAAGAGATGGTTGGAACTTATCAAAGAATAGTATTGTTCAATTCATTATCATCCCTGAAAAGCAAACAAAGTTGGGGATGCATTAAGCAGGAAAGACCCAGTTGATCTTTCCATGATGAGGATTCAAAGAGATCCTTTGATCAATGACCTTGTAATGTTGGACATGGAAATTATAAGGGAAGGGACATCATCAACTCGAACCCTAATTATTTCTCAACCATCATTACTAGAGAGGATATAGAAAGCACAAATGAAGATACTTTATTAAAGAAGATGTTTGAGGCTATATAAGATGGGAAGATTCCTGAGTTTAATATTGATCGAGAAGGTGTAATGAAATTTTGTACAAGGCTATGTGTTCCATTTATTTTGAAAATAAACAAAGAGCTGTTGGATGAAGCTCATAGATCTACTTTCTATATATATCCTAGAAGCACAAAAAATGTATAGGGTCCTTCGTGATCATTTGTCCTGGGATAATATGAAATGGGAGATTGCATACTACACTACAAGGTGTCTATTATGTCATCACGTGAAGGCAGAGCGACAACTTCCTAAAGGTGTATTGCAACCACTACCCATACTAGCATGGAAGTGGGACAATATCACTATGGACTTCGTCACTAGTCTTCCAAGAACTTCTAATGGAAACAATGCGATATGGGTTATTGTGGACTGTCTCACAAAGAATGCCCATTTTAACTCTATTAGGGATGATTTTTCTTATGAGCAACTTGCCAATATTTACATGAACAAAGAGGTAAGGCTACATGGAGTTCCTCTTTATATTTTATCTGATCATGATATAATGTTCACATCAAAATTCTGGAGAAGTCTTCAATATTATCTAAGCACAGAATTGAATTTCAGTACAACTTATCACCCCCACACTGTTGGAAAATCTGAAATAACTATTCAGAAACTCAAGGAAATGCTGAGAACATGCTCAATGGAATTTAAAGGTGGTTGGGATTAACATCTCCATTTAGTTTAGTTCTCTTACAACAATAGATTCCACTCGAGCATTCAAATGGAACCCTATGAAGCTCTATATGGGAAGCGATGTAGAAATACTAGTTGTAGAGATATAGTTGGGGAGATAAATATTCTTGTGACTGATCTTGTGCAAGAGATGACTGAAAAAGTCTATGCCATCCAGGAACACATTAAGGCTTCTCAGAGTCGGCAAAAGAGATATTCCAACAACCGTTGAAGGGATGTGGATTTTGATGTTGGTGATAAGGACTTTCTTCGAATTTTACCTTGGAAGAGAGTCACGAGGTTTGGGAAGAAAGGGAAGCTCAGCCCTAGGTACATTGGTCCCTATGAAATCCTTGATCGCGTAGGAGAAGTGGCCTATCGTCATGCACTTCCTCCAAATCTAGCACAATTTCATAATGTATTCCACATATCCCTCTTGATAATGTACATACCAAACATTTCACTTGTAGTAAACAAATAGGTGGTAAAACTGGAACATGCCCTCTCTTATGAGGATCAACCGGTCGAGATCATGGATCATAGAGACAAGGTTCTATGCAACAAGACTGACCAACTTGTTAAGGTGTTATGGAGGAACCAAAAATGTGAATAAGACACATGGGAACTAGAGGAGTCTATGATGAATAAGTACCCAAACCATTTCTCCTCTTAGGGTACGAGTGGAAATATTAGGGACAAAATTTTGTAAGGGGGGAAGAATGTAACGACCCAAAAATTTGAATAATTTTTATTTCCTTATTTTGTGTGTTATTTTATTTTATACTCAACAAAACTATTTCATCTATATAATGAAATAAGTATAATTAAAATGAAAACGTTTTGTTTCTACTATTATATGAACATTGGTCAATATGATTTTTAATACTAAACTCTTAATTTCACTCTTATTGTTTCTAAATATAGGTGATCTTGTTTACAGAAAGAAGATTTGGTGGCCTCATCCAGTAGTCTTGGGTCATTCGAATCCTATATGACAGAACATGGGAAGGAGGTAGCACCACTGGACTTTTCTATGGAACAATCCTAAGATGAACTTCATCATGTGAATCATGAACATAATCACCTATAGGGGATGTTCAAGTGGATAGAAACCACCACTCGGGCAATTTTTGGTTGAGCCGCCCAAAGATTATGTCACCTTAGCACACCTTAGACATAGGTCCTATACTGGTGTTATTAGGGGCTATGTAATGAGACCTTAGCAGCTTTGTGTAATATATTGATATAAATAAAATTGTTTTGTCTTATTATGGTAAATATTGTGAATTTCAAATATCCGGATTAATATAGGATTTATATATGGGTGAATTTTGGAAATATGATATTTTAAAATATTTATGTAAACCATAAATAATTAATATTGTGTAATGATTTTTGAAAAATGGTCTTCTACAGTTTTGTTCAGTAATAATTTAGAGTCTAATAAGACCAAATTAATTTTTGGTGAATAGTAAATTATTAATAGTAATTTTACACTTATGAATAGAAATGTGACCAAGTAAATTAGTTACCTCACTTAAGAAAGTATCAATATAATTTAGGTACCTTGATTAAGTAATTTGATTCAATAAAATAATTTAATAACTATTTCAGAAATATTAATTTACGTATTAGTTATCTTTTGGGTGAATAGTTTTTTATTTAAAAATTAAATTAAAAATATTTAGAAAATTATTTTCATAAAATGGAGTTCATTTTTGAATTCAAAGCATTGATATTAGGTAAAGGTGAATTTTTGGGATTTTTTTGAGACAATTGAATTTTCAGTTAATAGTTATTTTATAAAAAAATTAAATTAAAAATATTTAGAAAATTATTTTCATAAAATGGAGTTAATTTTTGAATCCATAGCATCGATATTAGGTTAAGGTGAATTTTTGGTATTTTCAGAAATAGTTGAATTTCCGGTGAATAGCCAAAATAAGGTTTTGAGTTTTGGTTGATTAATGTCAACATTAATGATATAATAATTATGTAATAAATGTATTTGACTTACGAATATTAAGATATTATATGAGGTGTCCAAAGTGGCCAATACCATTGGAAAATACCATGGGCAGGCCTGTGGTTTTTCCAATACCACTAATGAGGTGTCACATGGAAATTAATAATTTATTCTTTCACTTTTCCAATAAATACCATGCCATTGCCTCATTTATTTCAATCCAAAGTACTACTCAATGATTTTATGGTCTCTTTACCTCCCATGTAGTCCCACCATGGTCCCTCAAGCCTCCCAAGGTCCCGACCTTCAAGCATTCGAAGTTACTCTTCAAGGTAAGGGATCCTTTCACCCTCCTCTTTTAAGTCATGACTTCCATTATGTTGTGTCTTCTAGTTTCCATAACATTTTATTAAGGGTATGTTTTTATATTTTCTCATTACTATATGTTTCATGTCTAATTTTTTATAGAACCGTTCCACTCATTGATTTTTTTTATGAAGTTCTTTGTGATGTTGTTAGGCAGCCGAATTTGTCATTAAATAAATCACATTTTCTCTTTACATTCATGTTTCCTTTTCATGTGGTATGGAATTCAATTATCCATACCATGATTTTATTCTATACCCATATTTTATTATTAATTATTTATTAGTGGGTGACCATTTTCCCCTCTCTTTTCAATGTTTTCTAAAAACATGTTATATATCTGTTATGGTGTAGATATTTCTTCAAAAAATTTTTATCTATTTATCTCAATAAATTATATTGTTTTATTTATGTGAATACCCGGACCTATTTATTTTATATTGGGGTTTGTAAATATAGGAAAATTAAATATTTTATTTTATAATTGACATAAATATAACCCTCACTCCCTTTCCATGGGTTATAAATGATATAATTATCTTATTTTTAGGAACATTTAAAATGTCATGATTTTGAAATGATACCCATTTATTTTATACTCTATGGGTTATTTATGAAATTTTTTATTATGACCTATGTAGATCATATGAAAATAAATACATATTAAGGGTGTGCCCTAATAGTGCTCTGATTCATTGGGTAAATAATTGATCTCTAGAGATGACAAGTTTCACGATACCTTGGTGAATAACCTTGGTTGGTTTTATGAAACCTCGGGGATAATCCTTGGTGATATGTTCGTGAAAGTATAAATGAAATGTTTTAGCCACATATTCAAGTTATGTTTTAAGTTCTTCTCATTATGTCATTTCTATACTTCCATTTTTCATATCTTTATGTTATTATTCAAATTCATATTGATATCACAAGGAAACTAATTCCATGATTACCCTTATTGGGCCTTCTGCTCACCCTTTACTTTGATGTATGTCTCCAAGTTATGAGATTCAATAATTGTACATAGTATGAAAATTTGATGAAGCATCACATGTGTATTAAAAGAATGTTTTATGTTGTTTTCTTGTTTTATGTCCATGATTTCCAAGACACTAGACTTTAAAGATCCTATGATGGTAAAATGTAACGAAAATTTATGTATTAAAAAAGGCAGGATTCCATAGAGAAGGATTCTTATTTGGAATATAGTATATAGTATTCATAATTTCTTATAGGTCCTTCTAAAATGTAGACTTCAGGGTCACTAGTTTCATTCATTTTGAACATAAGTTTTTGTTCATATTCAAATTCAAACTCTACATCTTGTGGGGATTGAAAATAGTTCTGACAGTTACAAATATCCCACTGGACGTGGGTTACTTTAGTATCCTCTGAATAGACAGATTGAGACTCTTCCTTTGCCAAGAATGAAAAAAGTTGACTTTCCCTACTTTTGATTGTCCTCTTTTCTATAGATGAACTCTCCTATTTTTTGGTATTTCTGGAGTCTTTTTCATTTCACATTTCTACCCAACGCTTAACGGAGGTTATCATGGCTACTTCTAGAAATAGTCATTCATCATCCATTCATAAACAAACATTTCTCCCTGGAGTTGTGGTGATTTGAGAGGGATAAAAGGATCCTTTATTGTTACCAATTTCATTACTATATAGTCCAACAACACTATTTCAATGAGGAGGAAGTGGATTCTATATCACATTTGGATTTCATTCTAAGGTCTCAAACTTCAACAACTCTTTATCAAGGACCATATGTTTTAAATTGAGGCATTTGTCGGTCTAGTGCTCAGGGGATCCAATGTGATTCTCGTATCTGGAATTTGTATTATTGTATCATGGAGGAGGGTCTGTCAGTAGTCAATGAAGGTATGGGTGTGACGAACATAGCTGGTAATAGTTGGGGGAGCAATTGGGATAGGGACACTAGCAAGGTACATAGTTTTCTGGGTGGATTAGTGGAAATAAGAGGATGGGATTGTGCATTTTCTCTGACTACGAGGTTGTATTTCTAGAACTACAAAAAAAAATATAACCCAGAGTTGACACTGCTACATAATTCTTCTCTAGAACATACATCAGAGGTTTAATAGAGGGATAAGATGGCACTGACTGGACATATGTGGTGTGGTTTTGTAGAAAATCACTTATGGATGGGTATCCAACAGTTATCACCTTAATATCTGTTCCTTTCATTGTTGATTATCATCTTTTCGCAGTTGGTCTTCTCTGGCTGGTGACTTTCCCCGATTGTTGTTCCATCATGGTTCAAAGTAATGCTACTTTTATTTATCAATTACCTACATTCTTTGGTTAATGTTATCTTGCAACTTCAAAGGGACTTGTTCCCCTTAAAGTTGTTTCAATGTAGCAACTATGCTTAAACAATGGATAGGCTGCTTTGGTGTGGGTGGGATCACTGACACTTATGGTGAAGAAGAATACATGTATAATAATATCAAGCCAATCTGTACCCTTAGAAAGGGTCAGATCTAAAAGAAACAAACACTGAGGTGTAAGATCATTTAGAACCTTGTGGAATGAATTTTTATAGTACTTGTTATCATCCCAAACCCCTTTCCTTTTTAATTACTCCTCTTTTTTCACATGACTTATCACATAGGATAGTCATTGTTAGGCCATTCAATACTCTCAGTTTTCAAAGTGCTCCTAGCTCTTGGTTGTAGTAGATGAAATAAATAGCAGAATTCATTCATTCACAGTGAACATTTCTAGAGTGAGGGTTATACAGTTCTTCATTAATATGACATCCAATTCACAGTTCTTTATAGCTCTATGATCTTACTTAGTGGATATGTGATGCTCGTTTGGTTTAAATCACTTGTAGTGCATAATTCATGATATTGGAAGGCTGAAATCATGCTTACTGGTACATCTATTTATTATCTCTAGATGACTATGACATCTTCTATTATACATATTGAGTTTGGAATACTCTTCCACTTGGTTTTTACTATTAGAAGAGTAAAAATCCTTTCTTTCACATTAGGATGTTTCGAATTGATTTTTCTTCAGTAGATTCATTTGTTTCTATTCGTATGTTGCACTCTCTTTCTCTCTTACCAAATGTGTTCATGAATCTCCAATTTTTGAGAAGAAATATTGCATTGTACACATTTATGCCCTTTTTAATGAAGGTATTTAGAATTATTTGAATTAGATATCCAATTTATTGAAATAGAAGTACTAACTCAAACTGAAGTTTCGAGTGACACTTTTATTTATTATATTATCTTATGTGATGGATGAACAAGTTTGTTGGAATCATATGAATAGAATAGCTTAGATTCCCCAAAACCACTAGGCTCAATTCAATTACTAAAAAATAATGTGATACAATTCAGTTTGTGTTTTATGATTGGTTTTTATCTATTGTTTGTTGATTGGGTACAACTTGACTAGGCGCTTGCATGCCATGTGGTGAACTAGTCTAATAACTATTTATATATACACAAATAGGAGTTCTATATTTCTTCAAAAATAAGATCCCTTTAACACTTCCATGGAACAAGAGGATCTAAACTCAACCTTCATTCGGGTTCCAATATCCTATTCTAAAATAGATACCTTTCTGAAGATGCTAGAGTTACTTGAAATGCTAATGATAGAGCTAGACCAGATGATCCAATCTTAGTCTCCCCCATTTTAGATATGGAGGTGGAATCAAACTTATCCATGTATAGTTAGAATAATTTCATAGGCCCAAAATCCAAGGTAGATCGGTATGGGAGGAATGGAATATATTTGAACTAATGGTCAGCCGCTTACTCAATAATCGTAATTTAAGCCCCTTTCTCAATAGTCCAACATTGTCCTATCCACACCCTGTCTCTTACACTAAAGTACCCAGACTCTATTTATGGTTATTTAACTCTCAATCATGATATCTCTCATCATTGATTTACCAAACAAACCTCTATGTCATCTTGTATCCAAAAGTAGTCACATCGTGTCTGAGATGCCATGTTTATATTGCCAGAATAGAAGAAAACCTATATTAGATATGCCAATTGGAACTATTCCTATCAATCGAGTTAGAGGTAGACTGTGCCAACTACTATGACTATTATAGGGTTTAGCCGTTAGCTGGAATAACTATACTCAACCATGCTATCCTTCGCCTCATGGATCTATCAAGGTGTTATCACATTATATTAAAGAGATACTATCTCGTGCCATTTGTTTATCTTGTCCTGTTATATTATTATAATAAAGAAGTCTCATAATCCTATTAAACAACAAACACAAAATGATCTTCCAGTAGACATACTTACATCACAATGATCGATTAAGCGGATCTTCTTATGCTGGTTGTGAAAAGGTAGTTTGTTCACATAGGCTACATGATTGGGGGTGTGTTTCTCTACAAGGTAGTTTTTTTGTTCACCACACAGGAATTATAGTACTCAACTACCGGAAACTATTAAGGATTGTGACTTCCATAAAATTTGTGCCGAATGGAGGGATTAATCTAAACTATATAAATAAATGCTCGTTAAGACTTTGATATCTAAAAGAATTTTTTTTGATAGTATTCATCCACTCTATGAGTTGATGAACTATGGCTATTGTAGAAAGGATTGATCAAGTTGGAGAGGAAATACATCACATAGATAATGACTTGTGCGAATGTCGGTGACTCTTAATAGTCTTTTGGAGGCATCTGTACCCAGTAAACCCTATAGTCATAGGAGATAGAATGCGTGCGATGGACCAGAGAATAATGGTCCTTTAGAGGATGATACAAATCCTTCGAAATGTACTACAATCAGTCATTGTGTGGGAAACCATCTTAAGTGACTAGTGATACTAGAGGAACGAATAAATTAGTTACATTCTCATCCGCCTTCTGGTTTTGCTAATATCAGGCATAGGTTCTTTATCCCTACCAGATTACATTTTCCAATTTAGAAAATCATGTAGTTAGCATAATGATTTGAAAGATCTAGAAAATGTTGTTTATGTAATGTAGTTCCTTATGTAGTAGTAATGAATAATTTTTGTGTATAATTTTTTTTATCTACGGGACTCTTTGAATCCTTTGAATCTTTTTAAATAAATTCTACATGATCATCAGTCACTACCAGAAAAAAAACTCTGAACAAGACCTTTCTAAATGTTTCCAAATAAGAAAAGAAAATTAAGTATATCCTAAATGGTTTTTTTCCTATAGTGGTAACCCTTATAATTATATGAAAAACACCATCATATTGTTAAGAATACACCACTTTTTTCTCTAGTGATTTCCACTTCCAGTTATGGAATTGGTCACTAATTCGCTCTCACAGTTTTCCCATGATGGACAAATGGAAAGCTCCAATAGGAATCACCTAGATGTTGACCAATGTCCTACATTGATATTCATTTTTTGAATATTAAGGAGAATAGAAGTAGGTATAGCTACATTATTGTGAATGAGGTCATATTTAAACATATTTCACGGTTGCATCATATACTTGGTTCATGTAGACATTGAAATAGTTGGAATTGGATTTACTGACAAAAACTCCCTAAAATAGGTAATAACATCCCTTCATTATTCTTTATAACAAATCAATTAGTGCCTGCCTTACTATTTTGGATATTAAATTGAACATCAGGTAATCTTCTAATAGTGGGGATTTTATTAAAACTGTACCTGGATTCCTAGAATGCCTTGCTCCATTTAATACAACTGCGGGGAATAAGGAAAATATTCTTCCTACATCTTCTACCTATTTCTTGATTTTGGGTATGGGGAACCCAGTGAATAATAAATTATCATGGATTTAAAGGGGACTCGTTCTAGTTAAAAAAACCAGCCTAATAATAAAACCAAATTGCTTCAGCTATATAGCCATCACGCTCCTCGAATATACGATTTTCATATGATTGTAACTGTCATAAGTTTTTGTCTAACGCCCTCAATTCCCATAAGAGGATCCTAATTTTCCATAACCTAGTTTGTTAAACCCAATAATTTTTATTAAATACTAATTCCACTCATAGGATATGACCTAAACTCCCGAAAATTCATTAATTTTACAACTAGGTGTGAAAAACATTGATCAGTTGGATTTCCAGCTTATAAGGGAAAATCATGTTCAGTCATTTTTCAACTATATCCAACAATTCAATTTTTTATCTTCTGAGAGTTATGATCCTTGGTTGAAGTGCAAGGGATGCTAGGTCTGCAAGTAGAAGAAGGAGGGAATCCATCTCTTTGGAAGCTTTTCGGCATAGAAGGGTTCTGTTTAGTTTAAGGTGATACTTTTTCCCTATTATAGAGGTGTTCTAGAAATAATGTATATACTCATAGAATTCGTATTCAATCTTCATCCAAATCCAATATATTGCGATTAAAATAGATTCTGATTGTGCCTCGCCCTCCGTTTAACACATCACATTATGATCAGGTAAATCATTTCAGCCTTGAACCATTTTTGGTTCAATTTACCTATCTTGGGACATATTATACACACACTCTTTATTCATCCTACACAGAAAGAAAAGATTCCTTATCAAAATATTCTATATACGATCTTTTTTGGCATTTCATCTCGGAGTCATCCTCAATGGGAATTTGATTTCCTTGGCCTCTGGGCCTATTGGAGCTCTCTTCAACAGTCTGCGAGCCTGGAAATCTGGGAACCTAATAAGAAACTTTTCCAATTTACATACTAACTGACCCATTATGCAAAAGGTATGACGTTAGAGTTCATTTAGGTAAACCCATCCCTGAAGCGTGAGTAGTTTCATCTTTGTTTCACATTTAAATGTGCACTCTTTCTTATTCATACATTCCTATGATAATATATATAATTACCAGCATGAGTAGAATGGGATTTAATACCAGTAGTTCAAAAGCTTTTGTCAGAAATGGAAGTAAGATAAGAAGTCAGGTCAGTAGTGGTAGTAGTCTGGTCGAAATTCGTATTTGGAATGAAAAGTAGTCAGAAGCAGAAATCATTGGAAGCACCAATAAGAGAAAGAGTGTACCTAAGAACACAACACAATTTTTTTCTTTTTTTGGAGGGTCATGGGAATGGAACATTCATACCCATTTTCTAATTGGTGCATTTATCACCATAGCTATGTGATGATATATGACTCATCTCAATTCTCTTAAAAAATTTCACTATTTCATAACCCTGGGAGGGTCATATCTTTTAGAACCTCACACTTTAGACGCCTTAGATACAATTTGAAGATAAAAATATAATATATAAGGGTTTAAAACACAGCTACTTTACCCTATTCGGTATTCAGTACTCCTTAATATATAAGGGTTTAAAACCATACCACCAAGTGGTTGATTTGACTGGTGGAACAGCATCACAAACCCTTAGGGTCCGAATGTGGGGGGTGAGAACTGGAACAGTATTGAACTCCGATAGGGACACAATCACCTATACCTATTCCCCATTCACTGAATAAAGAGGGATGTAGGGTAGGGGATGGAAAGCTGTAGATCATGAGTCGAATGGAATATCTGGTACATATATATATTGATCCTTGACCCCCCATTATATACAGCCTATATGGGGCCTAATACCTATAATATACCATTCTCGAAAGGTCCATTAGTTTCACTTATCCACCTTCATATCCACTTATTGGATATCTTGGCTATGTGCTCCATTCGTGCACCTCGAACTCCACCATACGATCATCCCCCACCAAACATGCATACATCCCATCACCACCCAAGAATTGATGGATGATGGCATGTGGAGAATGCTGTTTTCCTAGTCTGATCATTGGTGTATGACCTGCATGAGAGGTTTTGAGTGCATCAGTCATATGCCCTCAAAGAAGGCATTCCACCCCCAGCTCGTGGTGGAGGTCCCGTAGAGATGAAATGCCAACCAGTTTCAATACCTTTCATCACATGGTTCACCGAATTTGGTATAATACTGGTAGTTTATCAACTCAAGTATTATTATAATATAAGGATACCCCCCCCCCAATTCCACATCTCTCAATGACTCTATATTGTACACTAAATAGTGATAGGCCATATGTTATCCATTTTTCCGATTCCAATTGATCCACCACTACGAATGCCCTACCTCAACTCTAAACAGCAACAAACCAGGTACATCCTCTTTTTTGCTCAATCACTATATGAAAACTGTATGAAGGAAGGGTGACTCACTGACACTACTGTATGAATTGCCCTATCTAGAATGGGAACACCAATGAATATGTTGTACATGGACCTTCTCAGTCACCACCATCTCTCTTTTCTATGAGAATGTCATTTCGCATGGTGTAGTAGTGTGGAAGCATAGGAATATCCACTGGAAGACATCAAATAGTGTAGATTTGGGGTATTTCTTCTTGGGAATTCATGGAAGTGCATCACCCAACCATCCATAGTAAACACTGTCCATCGAGCCGAACCTCATTTCCATTCCATCCATACTACATGATGAGAAATAGATTCCACATAGATAGCCAACCAAAAGAAATAATACAATGTGAAACTTTCTATGATTTGGATGACCAGCTCGGGAGGTATCACTGTAGAAGATGGGATAACCAGAAAGATCATGACAAATGACAAAGGTGACCCAAAGATGTCAGTTACCAAATGAATTTCAGTGCACCAATAGCAGGAGTCCGGGAATCGATAAATAATATGATGGTCCATGAAACACAGATGGAAATTCCTGGGACTGCGTGGGAGCTGACCGAACGAAGGAACGACAATTGAAAGAGCACGTGTAGATGGTCTGATAGGCTAGGTAGCATCATGCATTAGACTAAGTGAGCAGTGAAGTGGTTGGCCCACATGGATGGAACATGCCAACATGATGGAATGAGTGGGATTGGAGTTATGAACTAAAACACCATCAACAGACCAACACTAAAATGGAGTAAGTGATGAGATCTCTCCCTACACCCGGAGAAGCAAGGTGGAACCTTGAAGAAACACATTTGATGCACCAATAGGGGAAATAAAAAGTAGACCATAGTGTAGGTAGATGATTAAATAGTAGTTGGTATTACATCCATTGATTTTGAAAAATCAAAAGAGCATAATGATGTACGACTATATACAGGTTTGGATATTGGAGGTGTGAACTCTTCCTGGTTCTAGTAACGTGTCAACCATGTCAAAACAAGAATCCCCAAACTCTGAAATTAATGTATTCACACTTCAATAATCCAATCTTTTAAATGGTACTAACATGGTATATGGTAGACAATGGAATGATCCAGACAATATAGTCATTGGACACTGGTACCCTGCAATAGCTATTGGTGGAATGGAGCGTACTTATGTGTCTGGACGGAAAAAAAACAAGGAGTTCAGTTCAACCCTTTTGATACGATAGTGGGGATAGAAGGATGGGTGTTTTTGGTTATTTTTGTGTCACCATTCCAACACAACAACAGACTATTAGAAGAGTACTAAGGTCTCATATCATAGTATGTTGTCAATCCATAGGTGTCCCAGTCGACTACTAGGAATTATAAAAACTTAGATGCTGGGACATTAAAACTATTGGGAAACTAGAACAATCCCATCTGCCAAACCTTGGTCAAAAGAATTCTAGTGCCAATTCCATGATTCAAGATCCAATGGTTTGTGAATGGCCAACTCCTCTAGTAAATTGATTATCTAGGTTCACTATATTGAAATAGAAGAGTAATAATGGCCCCAAGTACTAATTAAATATAGTCATAGGTAGCATCACCAATAGGATCAGAACTACATTCAATACACTAATATCAACCAGAACACACACTACAAACAAGACGCAAGGTTTTATTCACTCGTTCAAAACCTGCCTATGAATAAGAACATTAGTGGCTGGGGACCTTCAAATGACTATATATAATAGTACATGTGCCCTTTGAGACCTTTTTTTTCAACATCCACTTTCTTCACTTATATTGAGATTTGTTTTAAAAACCTTTATTTCATTTAAACATACATTGGTCACATAGATGACTTCGTGAAGCATGAATATTCCTCATCTATTCACTCTCCTCCTTATGCTCATACAAATATCCCATTCTTGGTTATGAAATATATATATGTCTCTTGTCCCTGTGATGCGAGCCTCTCCTATCTAGTTGAACCTCTTTCATCATGGGATATGGTTCATCCTCAAGAGTGTGATCAGTCGATCTAATTCATTTTAATAATAGGTAAATGACATCTTCCAACCCTAAAAAAGGTGTGGGTGACTCAGTGCATTTGAGTTCTAGGTGAATCAATCTGCACTATATAGAGTAGATTACTTGGATGGTGGGGGTTGTTTCAAAGGACACTATTAGAAGAGTACTGACAGAGGTTTCAATGAAATAGAGAATTAACACTAGACTCTTCCCAAACCTCTCAGAAATATATATAAGTACCTGACCCAATACTGTTCTCCCACCCTTTTTCATCCTCTTTCCCCTTCATCTTAGACATAGATAGTCATATAGTCTATCTATATATCCTATCTATATCAGGTATGTCTGATTGAATTCTTCTTATTCCATTAATGGTCCATCAGCTAGTCATGTTCTCTGCTACCTATATTATACTGATTGCCTCTTTTCATTCTCTATCTTCCTATAGTAGTCATAATTTCATCTTTAGCTCATTCTAGTTCGGTCTAATATATGTCATAGAGTCATTTGGTCTCCAATGGGATCTGAATCAGTTCTCCTCTATGGTAATCTTATATATAGTTACAGAGATGATACTACGTCCCACTCCCATTTATACTTTTTTGTGTGTTCTAGGGGTCTGATCTTGAACCTATTTTCTATGAGATTTTCTAATCGATAATTCATTGACTGCAAATCAATCCATTTCTTTCTCTCAAGAATTTATCACCCATGACACTTCTTTTTCACAGTACTCTACTATAATATTCTATCTTATTCATTCAATTTAGGTATCCATGTATCTACATTCGGAATAAAAAAGATCCATACAGATAGGAAAAACCTAGGACTAGAAATGATACAATAGACAGAGAGATGACATCGTTGCCTATTACCAATATTATATCGATAAATGAAAGGCCTCTACTACCTTGCCAAAATACAATCACACTGCTCGACCGGTTAACAGAATGCATCCACTGATTGGGATAAGGAACTTGAGGATGAAGAGAGTGTATTTTATTCCAAAAAAGGGGAAGTGCTACCATAATTTCCTATGCAGGATATATAGTCTATATCTGTTCTCACATAGTACTAGTTGACTAGCAGTTGGGATGTGACCTTTTCCCTCTTCTAAGACTCAAAAAGAGATGGCAAGACTATATTCTAAATAGATAAAATAGAATATCCAACAAATATTATAATGATAAAGGAAGCCACGCTAAGAAATTCTGATCAAAGTTGAGGTTCTTTTAAAGATATAGAAGATTGAAGGATATAGAAACTTTACAGAAAAGCCTGGCATAAGTGATATTTTAGTATTACTCAAGTGTAGAAAAATCCTTCACATTGGCTTATGATGAAAGGGAGGTCTTTGTCCTAGCCCTTTATAAAGTGATGCAACGTATATATAATGGTTTAGAGCCTGACCTTTTATAAAGGGTCAGTTTCTAAAATATCTAACCTAAATAGGGGAAAAAAATGAGACTGATAAAGCTATAATTTAGAAGAGTAGTAGGTATTACATCATTTGAAGCGTGTGAGTGTTCAGAAAAAACATGGTAGAAAGCCCATTCATTAGAATGATATTAGTGAGAAACATGGGAATTAAACTCTCCTAATCCTCAATTTACAATACTAAATAGGGTTTACTACTGATTTATAGACTATAGAGGCAGTACTCTACTCTAATAGTGATAGAAAAGAGGACTTTTCTCCTCTTTCTTGACATTTAGGTTGTCCTCTTTTCACCTATTTTCATCTATAGAAAATAAATCTGTAAATGAGAACTTCCAAATCTTGGAATCAAATATTAATAACTAAAAAAAGAATAAGAAGTAATCTCACTATCATCGTGTGCTTAAAACTATCACATTCTATTTGTATTAGTGTCAGTAAGAGAGTTCATCGGAGTACCATACGTACCGATAAGATAGATCTACCCAACAACGTCACATAAATAGATATCACGGGGTAATTTCCTAGTCAGTATCCCTCAAGGTCCCCTACACCTACCTAAACATACTGATCATAGAAAGATTTCCTTTAGTGATTTCCATGTAATCAAAAAAACAGTTGGGTTCGGGTTTACTAAAAAAGTAAATCATGGATGACCGCACTACGAAAATTTTAGAAGATATAAACAATTGCCCAGACAGATCACTATATGAACTGTATTTCCTTCTAAGAAGAAGTCCTTTATCTAACAATGATGGTAATTACTATAAGAATCATGGGGATGACTAGAAATCCATATGAAAACCATGATTTTCTCTTGGAGAGTCAGATATGAAAAACATAGGAAGCTCCTAGCTACTGAACTATCTAATAAATATACATACCACTTGAGATCCCTCCTATCAATCAGAGTCTAAAACTGTTGAACAAGTACTCCTCATATATATTTACAAAGTTGATTCCCCTTTATGAAAATAATCTTCAATGATCTTGATGAGAGTTTTTGAAGGCCATCTAGAATCTATACAATTGAATAATTCAATGTCAAAAGCCTCGGGATGAGTCTAAAAAATTCTACAATGAACTAAACTCCTGGTTTGAAGAATTTATCAACACCCATATCTCTCATTTCTAGACATGATGGGATGGATAATTCTCAGAATCTCCAAAATCTCAAATCATAATTGTTGAGAAATTCCTATTTTCTTGGTTCAACCACCCCTACTACAGCTTCATGGATCTGGAAAGGGGTGATCAAGAGATATTCTCTAAAAATGGCTCCGCTTTCAGGTGAACATAGGATCCTATATTAGTGTGTGGGAAGACCACGTTCATCCCTATTTGTTTCAAAATTTCAAGCCCATGAGAAAGACAAACTACTCCATAATTTCACAACATCAAAAAGTGGATGACATCATCTGGAAAAATCCCTTAAGATGGAATTTTTAACTTCGTTCAAAACTATTTGAACCTTCCATCATAGAGGCTATTTTGAAGGACTCAAAGTACTACTGATTAAACTATTATATAGAGTCCAAACAAGTCAGAGATCCCTAGTGTTAAATACTCCTACCAAATTATCTCCAAGGATCATACATATATTCTAGGATATCTGTCCCAAAAAGACATATGGGATCTAAAGGTGCGTAAAATTGATTACCTACGAGAAGCAAATTAGAATCAATTATCCAGTGAGGGGGTGAATGTATCCACTATCCAATCTTCCTGAAAGACGTGGGAATATTTTTCTTGGATGTCATGTGGATTATATTATATAGTGTGAATCCTCCCCCAAAGGACACTGGACTCTCCTGTTGTAGCTTCCACGAGCCTTCTGGATTAGGATCATGATATACCCGAGGGTCTCACTTAAAATCCAAAAGCATGAAATACATCACATACAACATTTCTCTCTAGTATTCATGGGATTCTACTACACCATTTTAGGCTTTGGATTAGTAAAAAGAAGTCAATTCATGAAAAAAATACTTCTAGACCCCATGCAGATAGCATAGCTCATTAAAAGGATAAGTAAGGTTGGAAAACCAAATAAATAGATCCTCATATTAAACCTCTTGGACCCCTCCTCCTAGAAACTACAATCATGATTCACTTTTACATTGAAATAAGGTCATCTAACTCCTTCCTCAGTATAATCCTAGGACTTGAAGGGATTTATTTTGGAAGTCACATGAAAACATATCATGTAGTAACTCGCCTAGAAAGTACATGTAGGAAACTATAGGGTAGTATTTCATTACAAATATCAATCTCGATGCACTTCATAGGTTATGGAAGTATACAGGACTCTATGGTTGTTTACATATCCTGGACTGCAGTTGGAAGAAGAAATCATAATCCTCTTATCCGTCACTGATATGCCACACTATTAGAAGAGTACTACCCATTCTATACTCTACAATAATAGTCTCCAAAAACTATTATCATCTCAATAACTATATATTAGATTTACTATTTTCCTTCAAAAATATTAGTAGAGTAATGGTCTCTGCATTCAAGGTCTATCTCTAAAATTGTTCTAGAAATTCCCCTTGATGAATGTAATGAAATTGTAGATGGGTACTCTTATATATTGTTATAGAGATGTTACCATGTTTCAAGGGAAAAATTCATATTAATCAAATGGGAGTCAAAATTTTGATTTCTTGGAACAAAACTATAATAATCAAGTCCTCTCTGATCCATTCCATTGCTGAAATCTTGTGTTTGAGGTGTTCTGGGAGGTCAAGGTGACTCATCCCCAACACTTTTTCAAATTTCTTGTTCTGCGAACAATGTTTCTAGCTTTATGAATAGTTTCACAATGTCTCACAGTTACTTCCTAACAATTACTTTCTCATAGTTACTCTCTCACAATTATTATCGCATAGTTAATGTACCATAGTTGTTGACCCACAGTTACTTTCCCACAGTTTCTCTCACATAGTTATTGTCTCACAATTACTGTCTCACAGTTACTGTCTCACGATTACTGTCTCATGGTTACTATCTCATGATTACAGTCTCACGGTTATTGTCTCAATGTTACAGTCTCAGGTTTACTGTCTCACAGTTACTGTCTCACAGTTACTCCCTCACAGTTACTGTCTCAGAGTTACTATCTCTAAGTTATTGTCTCATTATTACTGTCTCATGGTTACTGTCTCCTAGTTACTCTCTCATAGTTACTGTCTCATAGTTACTATCTCAGAGTTAATATCTCAGGAATAGTGTTTCCAGAACATTTTCATATTCCCATTTCCATATTTCCATATTTTTTCAATATCTATGATTTAACATTTTCTATGACGTAAAACACATCAAAGGCCCTATTTTAATGGATTTAAGGCTGATTCAAATCCCATAACTCCTATATTAATTTTTCTATGGCCTAGGATGCATTTACATTATCATATCGTGGGGTTTAATGTTATCCTCTTTTAATGGGAAATCATGTATATCATAAACCGCTGCTACTTTAAATATTCTAAATGAAAGAGATATCTTCCTCCCTTGTTCTCTAGTGTGATATGATCGATCCATTATTTCCTCCCCAATGAATTCTTGAGAACAAAATTTTCCCTATGGATTGGTTTCCCTTGACGTTCATCTTACTGCAAGTGGACCCCCTGTTTAGTGCAACCAAGCAGTATCCATAAATCTTTGATATAAGGTGTGATTTATCATTGTTATTTTGGGTTCATATTCTCCTACTTCTCCATGCCATATTAGGGGAAGTGATATCCATGATTCTAATGGTGTTTCTTGGGTTTCGGTTGGTGCGATCGTGCCACGACATCCTTAGGAGGAATTAGTTGTCACAGGAGGAGGCGATCGTGATCCATTGTGAGGATAGTTCTTGTATAAAGAGCGTTATGAACATTTTGAGTTAGGGGATTCATTTATTCTCTTTTCTGCAATGTGAAACTATAGAGTTATAATTTTTTAGCACAATTGATCAAAATGGAATTGACATAATACATATTTTAACTAAATAAATAAATATATATTGATCATGTGGTATTGCCTATTGTTTTGCAAGATAGGGTGATATCTATACTTTCTTTGTTTATATTTTCATTTTTGATATCAATTGGTAACAAACTTAATGCCAGAATTAATTGATAATTTTTTGGCTAAAAATAAAAAGGCATGTATAGGAATTCCGTTATTGTTGTCCTAATTTGATGCTAATCAAATTGATATGGTAATCATGTTTAATTATTTGTTATATCTTAATGTTAGGTTTCCAGTAGTTGGAACCTACAAATAATAAATTGGTTAACTCAATATGGATTAAAGAACTTATTATTTGATAAAAGATAATTCCTTATTGGGTTCTGAGTTACCCACTTTCTTGATTAAGGGACAATTATAGATTGATATGATATTTTTTTTCATACTGTTTGTGTTGTTATGTGAGACAGGATGGCTATTGTGATATGTGGGGGAACGGAGGCACATTGGTTATGGCAGTGGTTGATGCCTAGAGGGGCGAGATGCATCAGTTTATGCATGTGGGTGTCGGGGAGGACACAGGAGATGATGAAGCGGGATGGATGTGAATGTTTGGATTCTTTTTGTTTCTTTTTGGTTTTTTATCTTCCATACATTCCCAACTCATCAAGGCATATATTTTTCTTACTCTACTTCCAAAAGTGGAGAAGTCATGAGGGTTATGACACATTGTTTCCGTGTTTAGATTCCTGAGGGAGGATGGGTCTACACTCTTTCTATAGGCGGAAAGGACTCGATGGGTAGTTCATCTACTCACCATGTTGATTCCCCTTGTGTTTAGTAGCTTATAATATTTTAATAGACTGCCTGGGAATATTGGAAAGTAATAATGTTGTTAATAAATGATTGAATAAATGATGTTAACCCATGGGATTTTTTCTTGCTGGGACGCAATGCTAAGGTTGAAATTTAAAGGAATAATGAACTATGGGTGTGATTCTAATGAAATATAATGTGGAAATTATTAATGGTTAATTAATATTTAAATAATTTTCTATCGTAAAGTGAAACAAATATAAAGGGAATGATGTAAGGTATTAAATCTCTTTAAATGGTTGTGTTCTTACAGGTTACCTAGCCATAGAAGTGTCAGTCAGGAGTCCGGGAGATATTAGATGCAGTTGATTCTATGACTAGGTTATTCCCATAGTGTGGTTGTGAGATATAATATATTATTTACCTTTTGTGTTTCTATGCGCTACTCCACCCCGTCAGTTAGAGAAACCGACCCCTTGGGGATTCTGAGCCCTGGGGGTGTTTTCCCCAATATTATGGTTGGAGGATGGATGGAAAACTAAACCCTTTGGCCCTGCCCTCTTCTCTTGGTAGTTACTTGTGCGAGTAGGCTCATTGTTTAGTTTTATCCATATATGTTTGTAGAGGGCTGTAATGGCTTTTGGTTATTCACACACATATATTTTGGATGTAGTATCCTATGGAATACTATAGGTGTAACATATATAGACTGTGATGTCTTGAGGATCCTTACTCAGTGTATGGGATGTAATGGCATGAGGTATAATTCCCAATGTATGATACACATTATGTGAGCTAGGGTGGCTCCCGCAAACTACCTGGTTAATTTGATTATGCAGGCATGGTAGTTTTGTTGCACAAGTTTCATGATGCAGTGCATCGCAAATGTGTCTGCTGGAAATCCTTTTTAGAGAGAGATTCTTAGGATGATCAACATTGGGTAAAAGAGGAAAACTAGTGGGGAAATACTAGCAGGTTACCCTTGGTATTCTTTATTGTATTATATAATATTGTATGAATTACTTGGTGAGAGTATCCATAGTGAGGATGAGAACTTAATATACCTATTTAGGTGATGAGTTAGTTTCACTTGTTGTTCACTGTGCTTTAATATGCTTTCATTAGTTTTTCATGAGAGTATATGGGGAGGATCCCACTAAATATACTATTATACTCACCCTATTTATATGTAAACTATTTTTCAGGTCACTTAGAGTTGGTTGGCGATCAAGATGGTTTCTACTAGCTTGGGGTTGTAAGAGCTCTTTGGGCTTATGGTTGCTTCTATTTTTTTCATTCTATTGGGTATTTGCAGTTTTTCCCCTATCAGTTATAGTAGTTTTTCAGTAAATTATATATGTGAACATGGAATTTATTTTATATTTCTGTCTGAGTTAGAGTTGGTTGGTTGATATCTTATCTCTTTCTTTCTCGTGTGTTCTCTTAGCGGGTAATGACTCCCATTTGTGTGTTTACTAAACCCTCAGAGATAGTCTCCAAAATGGGGCCTACTTGAGGCGGGACACGGGGGTCATTATCTCACTTATCACATTTATGACCAAGGAGGGGTACACATTATGGAGAGGGGGTCATGAAAGAGTGGTATCAAAGGTTAGGTTGAGGTATAGGATAGAGTTTGGTGTTTGGAACATGTGATGTTGCATGGAATGGTAGGGAAAAATTTCAGTCAAGTTTAGTAAGTTATATAAACACTGGAGACTGGCTGAGACATTGGAATTTAGGGACCCCAGTGATATGATGCATCGACCTTTATGTTTACAAATACTACTAAATGAGGAGATAATTTTTGGAGGATAGAGACCTAGGAAAAAATCACGCATCATTCTTATTTGTGACTGTGTTTGAATTGGTAGACCATGGGATAGGTAAACCTAAAATGAATTAAGGAAAAAAATTAATTAATTATTTTTGAGTCTTCCATATTCTAGGTTTAGGAGATATAATTGTTTTTTATTTTATATGTATGGCTCTAGTACGACGTCCTCATCAGGATCACGTAAAATATTTCTAGAAGGATATGCCAGCAGATTGTCGTAGGGTAGAGGCTAACGAAGAGGACACATGGAGGAAAACACTCCGAGAGTTCCAGTGCCAGAGATTGCAGATGTAAAAGGGATCCATTTCATATACAGTCTCAAAATTTTGGTTGGATGAGGACGATATAGGATTCATTTTGATCCATGCATGTAAGGAGGACTGTTTTTCCTTGGTTGTGATGATGTTTCTTCGAGCAGCAAGGTAGTTGTGGTTCTTGTTTCTTGGGGATCGTGAGTAGTCGGCGATCAAATAGGACGAGTTCTGGGAGAAGTTTAGAGTCTAGTTTCATTCTTCTACTGAGAAGGCATCCAATAGCCAGTAGCTTTATACCCTTTGACATGGGATCTCAAATGTACGAGAATTTTGAATCCATTTCAGGAACCTTTTACGATATGCTTTGGTCCAGTTTCCATATAAGAAGGATAGGGTGAGGAATTTCGAGTAGTATTTGCATCTAGAGATCTAGCACCATGTCACACCATTTATGATGAAGATATACATTGAGGTGCTGGTGAGGGTAGAGGTCGTCGAGAGGAAATTGGCCAGCACTGCATCGTCACGAGAGGGTAGTCATAGTTAATCCTCATAAAGCGGAGTTGTGGTCGAGGCATCCCAGTTTTCAGGGAAGAAGATTATTCGTCCAGCCATGGGTAGGTCCCATCCCTCAGGATCTCATTTCTCTGGGCGAGGTGGATCTCATGACTTTTCCAAGGTATTAGGTTCTTATTTTTCTTATAGTGGTCATGGTCATAATCAGTAAGAGTGCCCGAACATTCAGAGCAGTCATCGTACACCAGGTGTTCCACTATATGTTCCTCTGTTGAGGCAGTTCCAACCGAGGCACCAGCAGTAGGTTACACCAGCATTATATTAATAGATGGTGGATAAGACAGGCAGAGGATAGACCCGTTATGCTCCTCATCCTTAGAGATTAGAATTTGTCCATTGTAGAGGTCGTCATCATGATTAGAGAGGCCATGGAGGAGGTCATGGTCAGCTTCATGCTATAAAAATTCCCAGCTCTTGGGGAGCGATATACCTATAGAGGTACCCTTTTCTTCATTTCTACCCTAGTTTATGCCTTGTTTGATTCAAGATCAACACACTCCTTCATATCACCTACTCTTTTCCATGCTTTGGGACTTGATGTAGAGAGGATTATACTGCCCTTGGTGTTGGCTACAACAGTTAAAGGTAGAGCTGACTTGTATTAAGTATGTAGTGATTGTGTGAAAGTGTTGGGGAAGCACTTCCCTTGGGGATATTTCTTATGTTTATGGGTACAACCATATGATGTCATCCACAGCATGGATTGGTCATATTTAGTACAGGATATCATGGATTGCTTCTGGAGGCAAGTTGTGTTGTTCGATGAGGATGGAGATCCAGTAGTGTTTGTTGGCATGCGAGACCCTCGGATGGGTTAGAGGCAAGTTATGTCCTTATCATCCTTGATGGTTGAGTTGATGATAGGTTCATCATAGGTTTAGTAGTTGGTGTTTCCTAGGGTCATAGAAGAGTTCCCTAATTTCTTCCTAGAAGAGCATGTAGAATTACCCCCTAGATGAGAGATCAAGTTTGAGATCGAGCTACATCCAGAAAAATCTTCTATATCTATGTCTCCATATAGGATGTCCCCTTTTGTGTTGTGAGAGCTACATAAAATTATTGATGTCATGTTATAGTGTGGTTTTGTTTGGCCAACTGTGTCACCGTGGGGTGCACCAGTTTTGTTCGTGAAGAATGTTGTCGATAGTATGTGGTTGTGTATCGATTATCATAGCTTAATCAAAGGGACATTGAAGAATCACTACCCTATTTCTCATATTGATGATTTATTCGATCAATTGAAGGGTGAAATTTGGTTCTAAAATATCGACTTGGGGTCAGGATATCATGAAATTCGTGTGAAGGATGAGGATATCCCAAAGACTTCTTGTCGTAATCGTCATGGGCATTATGAGTTCGTTGTAATGCCATTTGATGTGATGAATGATCTAGCTGTGTTAATGGGATTGATAAAATTTGTGTTCCATGAGTTACTGGGAATTTTTGTGGTGGTTTTTAATGATGATATTCTTGTGTACTCCACGTTAGAGGAGGAGCATGCATAGCATCATCACACCATTTTGGGAGTTCTTCATCAACATTAGCTATTTGAGAAGTTGTCGAAGTGTGATTTTTGGGCACGAGAAGTCCATTTATTAGGAAATGTTGTGTCCAAGTAGGTATTAGCTATGGATCCTTTAATGATAGACGCATTTGTGTCCTGGGAAGACCCCAAGATAGTGGTAGAGGTGCGATGTTTCCTTAGTCTCACAGGCTAGTATAGGTGGTCTGTATCTGATTTCACTCATTTTGCGACTCCTCTGAAATCATTGACCAAGAATGATTTGGAATTCATATGGTCTGATTAGTGTTATGTATCATTAAATTATCTAAAGGAGAAGTAAGTAAGTGCTCCAGTTCTTTGTCTTCCTGAGATAGAGTTCAGTTTGATGATTTCTGCGATGCTTTTCATCTGGGGCTAGGTTGTGTTCTTATCTAGAAGATATTAGTTGTTTCTTTTGGGTCCTAGAATTTGTGTCCCCCTGAACATAACTACGAAAACCCTAATCTTTAGTTGGAAGCTTTGGTGTTTTCTCTGATGTTGTGCAGACATTACCTCATTGGTGAGGGATTTGTGGTTTTCACCAATCCTAAGAGTTTGAGGTATGTTTTATCGCAGCATGACTTGAAATTATGATAGTGTCAGTGGATGGATTTCTTACAGGAATACGACTTCAAAGTATCAAATACCCCTAGAATGGGGAATGTTGTAGTTGATGCGCTGAGCTGGAAGTCATGTATTGATGAAGTCCATGAATATGGTGATTCTTGGTGAGTTATGGAAGATACTTTGGCATTACATCTTGATATGGGAGAAGTTGGGGGCATAGATTGTCTTTTTCAAATGAAGGTCTAATCATCTCAGGTGTAGCAAGTGGATGAATCCTAGTTGGGGGATCTAGAGGTGGATGTCTGGAGAGACTGAGATTTTTGTGGCGAGGCCTCAGATGGTTGGTCTGAGGATGAAAAACACAAATTGTTGTGTCATGGAAGGCTTTTTGTTCCTTTGGAAATGCATGATGATGTTCTCATAGAGTTCCATAGTTCTCATTTAGTGTTTCATACGGACGTGACAATGATTTACCGAGCCTTGAGGATTCATTTTTGCTGGCCTGGGTTGAAGCATGAAGTTGTGTAGTTTGTTTCTCGATGTTTGGTCCTCTAGATGGTCAAGGTTGAACATCGTGTCCCCAATGGTTTTTTCAAGGAATTATATATTCCTCAGTGTAAGTGGGGTGACATCTCAATGCACTATGATACTGGTTTAACATGATCTCAGGGAGGACATGATGCTATATGGGTGGTATTGGATCATTTAACTAAATCATCCCACTTTATAGCAATCAAGTAGTTGAGCTTAGTGGAATTTTTTTCAAGGCTATATCTAGAGGAGGTTCTGAGACTCCACAGAGTCTCAAGGATGATAATTTATGATTGAGATCCTTATTTTACCTCTAGGGTGTAGAGATTTCTCTATCATTATTTTGGTTCTCAGAATTTCCTTAGCAGTACCTTTCATCCGCATATGGGTAGTCACACAATGTATACTATCCAAACTCTTGAAGATAGGTTACACTCTTGAGTCCTAGATTTTGGAGGTTAATGGATGAGGCACTTACCCTTGGTGGAGTTCTCTTACAAAATAGTTTTCACTCCACCATCAGTACGATGCAGTTTGAAGCCTTGTATGGCTATCCATGTTGTTATCCATTGTGCTAGACTGGGGTCGGAGAGTCTGCAATTCTCAAATAGGAACAGGTGTAGAATACAATAAAGATGGTTCAAGTGATTCAAGATAGGATGAAGATAGTGCATGATAATCAGAAATCCTATTCTGATTTATGGAGGATACCCATAGAGTTTTATTTTATAGATCATGTGTTTCTGAAGATGACTCCCCGTCGTGGGAAGCGAAGGTTTGGTCACTGGAGTAAGATTTCCCCCAGTTTGTTGGTCCATTCGAGGTCTTGGCTTGTATTGGAGATTTTTCCTAATAGATATCACTTCCCCCCGTATATGAGCCAAATACATGATGTTTTCTATGTATCACAACTCTGTCATTGTCTTCATGATGAATCACATGTGATCTATTAGGGAGATATCGATGTTGATGATGATGAAACCTTCAAGGAGAATATGGTAGAGATCAAACACCACAAAGAGAATGTGTTGTGTGGGTATTCAATGCCCTTGGTTCATGTATTGTGGTGACATGGTGGCTTGGAGGAGATTACATGGGAATGTGAGTCACATATACATTCTTAGTACCCCAAGTTGTTAGATGATTAAATCATTTTGTGCAACAATGTTTTCTTTGTGGTTATAAACCATTTGTGTTTATATGATGGGTTTCTTTTGTTGCTTCTTATGGCTTGCTCTCTTTTGAGAGGTATCACGATGAGTGGTTGTTCAGATCCCTTTTCTGTATCCTTTTTTGTTATTTTAGGATTCTTGAGGATGAGAATGTTTTGAGAGGAATCTGATGTAATGTTTCGGACCTATCTAGTATATTCATTTGCTGAAATCTGGGGATTGAGGTCTTCTGGGATGTCAAGGTGACTCATCCCCAACACTTTTCCAAAATTCTAGTTTGGTGAGTGTTGTTTCTACTTTTATGAATAGTGTCACGATGTCTCACAGTTACTATCCCATAGTTACTTTCACACAGTTGTTGTCTCATAATTACTATCTCTCGGTTACATTCTCACTATTACTATCTCACAGTTACTGTCTCACAGTTACTGTCTCACGGTTACTGTCTCATGGTTATTGTCTGACGGTTACTGTCTAACCGTTACTATCTCACTGTCACAATCTAACAGTTACTTTCTCATAGTTAGTTCCTCAGAGATATTGTGTCACAGTTACTGTCTCACAGTTACAATCTCAAGGTTAATATCTCACAGTTTTTGTCTCATTGTTACTATCTCCCAGTTATTGTCTCAGAGTTACTGTCCCATGAACAGTGTTTCCAAAACTGTTTCACATTTCCTTTTCCAAATTTCCTGATTTTACCAGTTTCGCTGATTTAAAATTTTTTTCGATGTAAAACACATTCAAAGACTTGTTTAAAGGGATTTAAGGCCAATTTAAATCCCACAACTCCTATATAATGTTTCCAAAGGTTTGGGATGCATTTATATGGTCAAAATGTGTGGTTTAATGTGATCCACTTTTAATGGAAAATCCAATGTATCATAAACCAATCCTTCATTAAATCTTATACAAGGGATGAGATATATTCCTCCCTAGTTCTTTATCATTGTTATTAGGTGCGAGACACTCTAACCTTTCTTTACATCTCATAGGATTCATGAGATCAAAATTTTCCCTATGGATTTGTTTCCCTCGATGTTCTTCTTGCTGCAAGTGAACCCCCTGTTTTGGTGCAACAAAGAAGTATCCATAAATCATCAATATAAGGTGTAACACCCCGACCCCTCTAGGCTGAAGTCGGTGCATTAATTTTGATATTGGAATGGTTAGAAGGAATGAAAATTCCAAAGGAATGATCGGTTTAGTAATCTTGAAGAAACTAGATACATGGATGTTTTTCAAATTACATTGGAAAAGTTTACAAAATACAATACCTAACGAAACTAAAAACTGCAACCACAAGAACTCAATAAACGATCTCCTCTTTGTCATCTTTTAAAAGAAAACAATGAAAGGGGTGAGCTCAAACACTCATTAAGGGTTACAAATAGTGGAATCATGTGTACAATAATAAGTGAATCACAATCAATCTGACCTAATTAACATGTCATAGTGAATAAATGAACAACTAATGTCATTAATAAACTGAAAATGAAATTGCATCCATAGATTTGGTCATAGTGAAAACCTCATGGATAATAATAATAATTTATAGTTAATAAAAAGAATTCATATTAATTGGAAGTCTTGTATCTGGAACATGAACCATAATACCATAAAAATGGTTTAGTTCTATGGGTAGAAACCCGTCTGATTTTTGGGAAAAAACTCAAAGGGATTGTCGCCAAATGATTTGTCTCATGGGACCTACCGATGCATCAAGGGGATATAGTGGGCCCCACCCACCACTTAATGTCCAAATAATTCTTTATACAATGATTCAATATAAGAACAATATGACTTTTCAATATCCGTATAGTGTAGAGTATAGGGATTCATCAATATTTCCTTAACTAAAACAACTTTCCAAATAAACACCATATGTAAAATGGTATACAGTTTAGACAAAAAACATATCCATGATATGAGATTATGGATATTGAAAATAAATACAATTCAATAATAAAATTTATCTCAAATGCGTAGTAGTTACACCACATAAGGATTATTAGCTGCACCATACGATGTTAGTCACAAAAAATAGTAGTTGAGAGAAAGTCTTTTACCACAATGTAATCGGTCGAATCCTATGACCAGAACTTAATAACCATAAAATGAATCACTAAATTACATGAATATAAATATAATCAGGTTATTATATATCAAATGGATGTATAAAAATTCCACATACATGAAATAAGTGGTGAATAGTGAAAATCTCACAAAAATGAAAGTGAGATGAGAAACCCCTTACAAACATTTCGGCATGGTAATGAGTGTTATTGTGAGGGGTTAATGAGAGGTAAAGGGGTATTAAATTATTTATATATCACAAGAGAATTATGGTGGAGTTGTAAAAACATACCCCATCATTAGTAATTAAAAATAAAAGAGCACAACATTGGGGAGATTCATGAACAAAAGTGAGAGAGAGGATCCCTTACCTTATGCTCGACGGTGTTCTTGATTTTTCTTATCGACATGAATAATAAAATTTAGATTTATTAATTAATAATTACAGAACCTAATAAACATGTAATTGTTATGTTATAACCTTATTAAGTTCACTAATGGCCTTTTTATGGGTTTAAGAGATTCAATTTTATTGTTTTAGAAGCATTTTCTTACTTGGTGTCATGATTTGTTTACTTGTATTCATGAATGGAAGTTGGTTTGAAATATGGTTAAACATACTAAATTGTTAATATAAATTACTAGTGAAATTAAAGATTTGTAAATGATATTATAATGATTCTTTTTATATACCAGGAGGATGACTCATTCGATGAGTTAAAAATAAACGCTTGAATTTGGTTTGGCAGTTTTGATCTCAATAAACATGTTTTGTATTATTATTCTATATTACGTGTGTTTAAATATTAAAGAACATTAATAAAGATAAAATACATATATAATGACCTAGTTCGACCATAAATATGGTTTCCTAACTAGTAATTATGGAACGATTGAAGAGTGAAACTTCGTCATCCAAGAAGGTTATAAATTTGAACCTCATGGATGTTGATTTCGTTTATAAAAATAAAAGGTATGGAGTAAAAATATTGATGATGGTTCTTTGAATAACAAGATATAAATCCTGTATATAGATGATACTAGAGTTATCATGATCATTTGGACATAGTAGATGAGGAGAGAATAATAAATGAAGAAAATTCAAATGAATCTAAAAGAAAAAGAATGGTGTTTTACCTCTTTAAATAACATCCTCGAGATCCTCCTTAAGGGAATGGATTTTGGCCTTTTAGAAATACTATGAGATTTTTGGTCGTGGGGAGTGACCAAGAAGGTAATTTGAGCAGAACTATGTGAATCTTCAAGGCTTAGTAGAGTGAATAGAAGAGGGAGTGGTGAGGGGTTATTATAGTGGAGGAGAGGAGTAAATTATGAATATTTAATACATTATTTTATTATTTCCAAAAATACAACCAATAGTGTTGTTTCATTTGACCCCTAATAGTAATAAGTTCATGTGAGTTCAAACCAAGTGGCCTTACATAACATATGATATCATAAATAGTGTATTTAACTGATAATCTGTATATATGGTATTTTATCCTATTTCACTATTCATAAAAAATTCTAGAATTTCAGAAAAATCCCAAAAATTTACCCTAACCATTTTATTGACATATAGAATTCAAAAATGAACTCCTTTTTTCAAAATAAATTTTCTAAATATTATTAATTTATTTTTTAAATAAGGTCATAGTTAATTTGAAATATAACAGTCTTAAAGGTGCAATACGTTTTATTTCTCATTGAAAAACTAATAATGATCTCAATATCTTATTTCCATAAGAAAATAAAATAATATTATTATTTACTATTCATAAGTTTCATGTTACTATTCATATGACTATTCATAAGGTTATGTTACTATTCACCAAAAACAAGTTTGTTCTATCAGACTTGAAATGACTTAGAGATCACAACTCTAGATGACCATTTTTCAAAATTCAAAAACATAGAAGTGGAAAATTTATATTTAATGGATATGTTTTCACTATCTTCTAAATAAATTAGTGTTTTTTCATAGTAACATAGTGATGAATATAATGTATTTTAAAGAAACATACCATAAAATGTTTGGGGTGTTATATTATTCTCTCATTCAAAGAATTTTATCCTAGAAATTTATTTCATAACCACAAAATAAAGGTATCTGATGTTCCTACCACATCTCACATCGTAGCGGATTCTCATGTGCGTTCAGTTGAAAACCCAACATGATGCTCAACTCCTCTAGTTCTTTGACCTAGACACACCTCGTACAGAAGAGGTAGAACTCTTACATCGAACACTCGGGACTCTTGAGGGAGGCTCGAATTGTAGAATGTTTAGAAATGACAAAATAGACCAACACACGAAGAACTCACTGAACTATTTCTCGACTGGGAACATCTAAGTCATAGACAATGTTGTAGAGGCTAAAACTATGGAGTTGGTACCTGTAGGACGCAAAAAGTTTTCCCTCCAAAGTAGCCTCTTGAAAACATAACCTGGCCATGTAGTTTCGGCCTAGGTTGAAACATAGGAAAAGCCCTTCTTGGTATTTTCCTCTTCGCCTATACTCGGCCAATTGTGTCCTAGCTATGCGGTAGTAAATGGAAACATTCCCATGACAGGCGTGGAGAATTTCCAGAATGTTTGTCACTTCATATATTTTTTTACATGTTTTTTGCAAGATTGCAAGTGGTCGGTACTCCTCTTCATAGTGTTTGATCACAATAATCACCAGTACCTCCACATGAAGAGATAACATATTGGTTTGTCCTTCCATCTGAAAATTTATTATAAAAGATCACTTAGTGATACTCATTCAAAAGTATAACCGAAGAAAGGATAAAAATAAAAAGATACGACAAGTTATATTCTTATATAACCACTAGTTCAAAAAGTAAAACATGGCTAATGGTTTCCCCAGTCCCCTAATACACGAATCCCCAAAATTAGTTCAAATCTTTCAATCTCCCAGAACCATATTCTACACTAGACACACGACACTCCCGAAGTCGAATTACCAAGAACACCACTGATTCTAGGGTGCTGACGACCATAGGTGTATTCTTAAGGTTGTATTCAGCTTCTCTATTTCCTTAGCCCAGACACACTACAGACATCTTGGGTCAAATCTGTGCCTAGAGCACATCACCTTCCATAGAGATGTACGAGAAGTGTGGAGGTTGGAAAATTTAGTGTCAACTAAATCCCTATAATTGTAAGAACCTGGTTTTTTCTGAGAAAGACTTTGAAATATTCTTGATAATATTCCAGAGCAGTGCCTTCAGACGGCGTGCGATTCCGAGCCCCGGAGTGGCCGAAATTAAATTTTTAGTGCGTTCACACTGGAAATGCTAAGTAAATTAGATAACTCCTAAACGGAGTTCCGGATTAGAGATCCGAGTGTACGGATGGGTCCGGAATGGGGTATTTACCCTTGGAACGACATAAAACTTGTCGGCGCGGGACGTTTGGACCCCTCTCCCTCTTCTGGAATGTTAAACGGATAAATTAATTAATTTATTTATTCGTTTAACAGTGAAACTCGAGTATATCTTAGACTGTGGCAAGGATTGGAATACCGAGGGCACCGTTGGGCTCAGAGCGTGCCTTTTACCCTAGGAGGGGTGTATGTTTTGTGGGCGCGAGCCGTCTGTGAAAAATGGGCCGAGGGGCGTTTTTGTAATTTGGCGGCCTCGGGCGCTAAGTCAAATAACTTTTGAACGGGGTATCAGATAAAAATTCCGAGACCGCCGTTGTGCTCGGGAGGTGGTGTTTACCCCAGGGGAGGCTTAACCTCGACCCTGATGAGGGTTCGGGTTCAGGCCGACGGGCGGGTGGTTAAGTGTTTCTATTTAAACACTTAAGTCACCCACACCCTCTTCCTCTCCCTCACCTTGATAGCAGCAAGGAGGATCTCCTCCCTCCCCTCCTCCTCCTCCGGCGAGGCAGCTCTGGCAAGGCAAAGGCGCGGCGGCGGATCGCCCGTGAAGCTTCGGGCAACGCCCCTGCAGGTAGGATCTTGTTTAACATTTCGTTTTAATCCCCGAACCTACTTTGATTCCATATTGACACGTCGAATTGCTTCTTAAACGTCGAGCGATACCAATGAACACGTAGTAGATTTTATCCCCTTTCCAACGCTTTTCTCGGATTTGAAATCCGAGTTCGGAGAAGCCTGCAGGGGTTCGCCGAAGGTTGCGGGAATTAGGGGTTTTTGGGGTGTTTTCCGGTAGTTCCAGCGGCGGCAGGGGTTTCGGCTGGCGGCGGGCGGCGTCCTCAGGCGGGTGGCGCGGCTCGGGTTCGTCGGCTTCAGGCGGTAGCCCCCGGCGGAGCGGGTGGCTTCAGGCGGGTGACGCGGCGGTAGGCCGGTCCGTGGCGGCGGGCTTCGGTCGGGCGGCGCAAACGTAGCGCGAAGGAGGAGGGGCACGAGGTGCGCGGCCCCGTGCGGCGCGACCGCGACCCGCGTGTCCCGGGTTGCTGCGGAAAGGGGGAGACCGGCCTTGACGGCCGGTCGGTGGCGACAGGCTGCGGCCACCTGGCCGCGGCGGCGTGAACTGGACCCGCGGCCGGGCCGCGGGCCAGCTGTGGTCGGACCGGCCGGTCCGGCCCGGTCCGGCCCAAGGGAGTGCCCCTTTGAATTTCCGACGCCCGTAACATTCGTTACGGGCGTCCGTTTTGCACGCCGTCAGCAGCAGCGCAGACCTTGCATCGTGGAGAATGTTTAGAGATAGTTTCGGGAATTTTTAAATCCCGAAACGAGGGGCCGTGGAGGCGCGACATGTCCTTAAGTGGGCGAGCGTATTCCCCGAGTTTCTTGTTTTGGACGGCGCGGACGCATGCGGCGTCCGCTTTGAGTGTCGTCAGTGGCGTTGGGACCTTGGCATCGAGGCAGAGCTTTCCAGGGTGGTTTCAGGCGTCGAGGCTACATTTGAGGCGCGGGCCCCACGGCCCGTCTTTTGAGCTACGAGCAGCGTCTAATGGATTTTGAATCAGACGTCCGTTCGGGGCGTGCGAGCAGTCGATTCTGGATGTTTTTTTGAGGGGATTGCAATGGTGCAATCCGCCCGCTCTAATTCGGCACTATGGTGCGGGGCCCATGAGGGCCGTTTGAGCATCGACGGTGATTTTCCATCTTTATCACTGGGAGACCGTTTTGGACAAGTGGATAGTCCATCTAGTGTGCATTTTTGAGAGGATCGCAACGGTGCGATCCGTTCGTTGTGTTTTGGGACCGGGATGCAGGTCCCACGTGGCGCCGCTCGTGTGCGGTGCGCCGGAACACATTTTTTCTCCAGGTACCCATTCCATGCAAGTAAGCAGTCAATTTGACGTGCTTTTCCGAGAGCTTTGCGATGGCGCATTCCACCCGACCTTTTTCGGGGACGTGGTGTGGGACCCACCCGACCTGGCTACGGTGAATAGTACCTTTTTCACCAGGTGTCCATTTTGGGCGATTAAGTACTCAATATCGTGTGTTTTTTCGAGGGGATCACAGTGGTGTGATTCGTTTGTTTAGTTTCGGGATCTTGGGGTGGGCACCACACAAGTTTGGTCATGGTGAATAGTACCTATTCCACCGGTTGATTGTTTCGGGTGAGTGAGTAGTCTAACTCGCGTTTTTTTTTTCACAAGGATTGCAATGGTGTGATCCGTTTGGCTGTGCGGAGACTCTTGCATGATCTTGTTAAATGTAGAAGCATAAAAGGTGCTTTGGTGGTGGTTCGTCATACCATGTTTGTAGCGGACCCTTGGCATGTGATCACACACTTTTGGGAGAGTGATATAAATGGGTCACAAGATGTGGTTGGTCGTGCCTGGGCCTTTGAGTTGGAGATGTTACATCACGCCTTCGCGTTGACGTTGGGTGTCGTGTGCATGATAGCCCTTGGGCTGGAGACGTGGTATACTCTGGGAGTATACGAGAGTGCTTGGAGGTACGTGTGGTTTGTACCTGAGACGTTCGTGTTCTTGGTTGGGGTCGACTTGGGGCCATACGTCATGTGGGCCCCATGTGTGTGTTGTGTTCTGCTTTGCGTACCTTTGACCTCTCGCGATGTAGAGGGTCCCTCGGTTCTCGTTTTTTTGACTAGCGGGGTGGAGTTTTTTCCCCCGGCTCTGTGCTCGATGGTTTAGACCAGCAGGGTTGAGCGGTTTCCCATGGTCTTATTCCGGAGTCGGGTGGTTGAACGATACCCACTACATGCTCGGTTGGCCAGTGTTGTACCCCCCAACAGAGATGGCTAGAGTAGTTCTGAGTTTTACCCTCCAGCGGGGCTGGGTAGTGGGTTACTCATCGACTTGTTCGGGTTTACCCTCCAGCAGGGCTTTGCAGTGGGTTGCTTATTGACTTCTCAGGGTTTACCATCTAGAAGAGACTAGGCATTGGGTCACCCGATGACTCTTGAGGGTCTACCCTCCAGTAGGGCTGGGCAGTGGGTCGCCCGTCGTCTTGTTTCAGGTCTACCCTCCAGTAGGGCTGGGCAGTGGGTCGCCTGTTGTCTTGTTCCTGGTTTACCCTCCAGCAGCACTGGGCAGTGGGTCACCCGTCGACTTATTCCAGGTCTACCCTCCAGAAAGGCTGGGTAGTGGGTCACCTGATGATGTATTTAGGTCTACCCTCCAGCGGGGCTAGGCAGTGGGTCACCTGATGATGTATTATGGTTTACCCTCCAGCAGGGATGGGCAGTGGGTCACCCGATATCATATTAGGGTTTACCCTCCAGCGGGGCTGGGCAGTGGGTCACCCAGTATCGTATTATGAATTACCCTCCAGCAGGGCTGGTATGTGGGACACCTATTGGCATTCCAGGCTCAGTCCTTTATACTAGGCTAGCCTGTGGCTTTCCTCCGTGATTACCGGAGCGGGACCCATGGTTATACGGGTCAATGTTGTGATGGGCTTTGACTTTGAGGAGACCTCTCGACTGCGGGGCAGTAACGAGTTGTGGCTGATGTTTCCCCAGAACTCTCAAGTACGTGGAGCGCTTTCCCCCACCGAGACGCGTCCTTGTGATGCGACCTAAAACCGTGTGGGCGAGTCAGTGCCGCCCAAAGTGGATAGTGTCAAGGTGCAGTGATTAAGCCCCTTGGCTTGCGGTTCAGGGCAGATGTGCGGGATGCTGGGCATCAATGATGGTGATTCTTTTGGGACTGTTGGATAATCTTTTCTTGCGCTAAGCTACGGGACGAAGATCCCCTTACGAGCATGTTCGGGCTTCTTAGTAGAGCATATATATGTATATACCTTGTTCTAGTACCCACTTCTTGGGTTTGGTTACTCTCCTTCTAGGAGAGGTGAATACGTGCGGGGTATGCCACGTGCTTTCCGTGTCTAGCTTCTCATGGGTGTATGAGTCTACTCTCCTTCTATAGGTAGCGAAGACTCGACAGGAAGTTCATCTTCTCACCGTTTCCAGCTCCTTGTGCCTGGATGAGTCTACTTCCTTCCTCTTCTTGGGTTGAGCTGGACTCTTTACTGCACCCTCGGTGGGACTCCTTTACTTTCCCAGTTCACTCTACTGCTCAACCTTCGGTACCTCCTTTGTTGCTCCCTCGAGCCTTCGGGGTATCCTACTTAGTATTTTTGTACTCACCCCTGCTTGGGCTTTGCCCACACTTGGTGTTCCCTTGCAGACGACGGACAGGCGGAGCATGGCTTCAGTGGAGCATAGGAGCTTGGGAACTTGGACCACGTGCGGTGGTTGTGGCCGGGTTCTAGGTGGGAGACCCGTCAGCTGTTTCTTTTTGTTTACCTGTTGCCGGGTTGTGGCACTTTCTGGTTGGGTGCGTGTTTTGCCCATTTTTCCTTTTCAGCACTTTAATTGTATCTTTTAGAGGTCGATGCACATTGTGGTTATTTATAGTAGTTTCCCTTTTTCTTTACTTGTCTTTTCTTTTACTCTGCACTTTTGCATTGAGTGTGCTGCGTGTGTGTGTGTACAGGTACATAGGCAAAGGCCTCCTCGAGTTGTTGTGCCTTCGGTGCTAGTCGCCAGCCCCTGGCCTATGGAGGCGGGCTTGGGGTAGTTGTGGTTCGAGCTCGGGTAGGGTCGGGTCAGGAAAAAGTGGTATCAGAGGTGGTTTGTTCCTTGGGCCGCTGTTCGGACGTCCCTAAAGTAAAAGGAACTGGTTGGGATTTAGGGAAACATTGTTAACGTGTCTCGAGAGAGGCTCTCAGGCCAGAGAGTCCAGTGATGGTGCGGCGACCGATGTATCCATTCACCAGGACCCTGATAACCCGCTTGTCGACTCGGCATGCTGAGACACTTGTTGCAGGGAAATTTGGTTGTGCATCACATAGGACTGATTCTTGACTGTCCTTCTTGAGTCAGCTCCCCATCGTTGTTGTTATGGTATATACATATATTCTCATCTGACCGTGACACTCCTTGATAATATTCAGGATGTCTCCGTGAAGAAAGCCAGCCCAGATACCAGCTTTGGTGCGTGACAATGACCCTGTGAGCTATGAGGCCACAGTCCAGGACCCATCATGTGAGATCCTTTCTCTGGGTGGGCCGGTAGCATCACCCCCCACCTGTTGAGCAGCAGACAGTATCAGCAGAACATGCTGAGTTTGAGCGCAGGTTGAGCGCACTCCTTGAGTTCCAGCGGCAGAGACCGCTGAGGTTCAATGGTGAGCCATACCCTCAGGCAGCAAAGATTTGGCTCGAGGCAGTGGTTTGCCTTTTCAGGCTTGTGCAGATGCCGACAGATCAGAGAGTGGCTTTGGTAGCCGCCCTTTTTTGTGGAGCAGCTTGGCGTTGGTGGAGTCTGGTGACTCATCTTCTTAACGAGTTGTCGCTTTCGTGGGATGACTTTCTGTTGTCATTTTGTGAGGAGTTTTACCCTCCTTCTTGCGCTCTATTCGTATTCAATAGTTCCTGCAGTTTCAGCAGGGAGGGATGACGGTGGTCGGGTACGGGGCTAGTTTTGCAGACCGTGCACGCTTTTACCCGGACTTGGTCCATGATGATAACATCCGAGCGCGGAAGTTTGAGCAGGGTCTTCACCGAGAGATTCGTGCTGTCGTAGTACCCTTGGGAATTTCCACATATTCCAGGGTGCTAGAGCAGGCACGGGTGATAGAGGGCTTCCTATCACGTTCTAGTGTTGGTGGTGGCAGCAGGCACGTCGGAGCCGAGACGTCTGCCGCGGCTAGTGGGCGTCGGCATGCAGAACCTCGATGCAGGTAGCTTTATGACAAACGGACTCAGGGTCATGGTCGTACACCACTGTGGCGCCGGAGGGCACCAGTGGAGCCCAGAGAGAGTCAGTGTTATGCTTGAGACAGGTGAGGTCACTTGGCACGAGACTGCCCGACCCGAGTTGCTATGAGCTTCGGGCAGACAGCAGGCGCACCACCACGGCAGAGGCAGCACCGTGATCGGAGTAGTACCCAGGGTGGTTGTGCTAGCAGAGGAGAAGGAGGAGCTGGTAGTGGGGGACAATATTACGAGATCTCCCCATCACCACTAGGCGGTCCACGTCAGGCTATGTGAGCTGACGGTTGGGACCATGGACAGCCGCGAGCTTTGGATGTCTACGATCCTGCAGAGAATGGGATGGTGAGAGGTACCCCTTGCGACTCTTTTACTTCTTGAAGTAGAATTGTTAGGCTCTACGTGTGAAAGAATTTTCTCCCTGGTTCTTGTTTGAGGTGTTAATATGGCGACACAGGGCGTCGGGTGTAACCCTCTGTTGGTAAGGAAAAAGACGTGAGACCTTTTCCTTTAGTCGATGGTGTTGATTCCTTCGCCTTTTGAGCGAGTAAGAGAGCATCGACTGTGGAACCTTGCGTGACCAGATATCCTTGGGTGTTTCACCATATGGATATTCTAAAGGAGGGAATCACCTGGCCTTGTTTCAAGTGCGAGCGGTGATTCTAGTCGCGGCGTGCGACGTAGAGGTTTGTTCGGGGAGGTGAGCTACCCCCGAGAACCTTCGGGCCGTTTGAGATCGTGCAAAGGGATGGTGAGGTTCCCTACTGCGTTGACCTAAACCCAAATTCTAGAGTGGGTGCATGACGTCGGCGAGGGATGACCTAGCGTGAACATATCAATCCTTTGGTCTATGTGCAATGACGCAGAGCTATGCATGGGTTCTTCTGAATATGGGAAAGCCAGGTGTGGGCTTAGTACCCTGTGTTGCTACCTAGTTTTTCTTTTTAGGGACGAAAAGCTTGAAGGAGGGAATGATGTAAGAACTTGGTTTTTGCTGAGAAAGACTTTGGAATATTCTTGATAATATTCCAGAGCAGTGCCTTCAGACGGCATACGATTCCGTTCCCCGGAGTGGCCGGAATTAAATTTTCAGTGCGTTCACACTAGAAATGATAAATAAATTGGATCACATCTAAACGGAGTTCCGAATCAGAGATCCGAGTGTACGGATGGGTCCGGAATGGGGTGTTTACCCTAGGAACGACATAAAACTTGTCGACGCGGGACGTTTGGACCCCTCGCCCGCTTCTGGAATGTTAAACGGATAAATTAATTAATTAATTTATTTGTATAATGGTGAAACTCGAGTATCTCTTAAATGGTGGCTCGGATTGGAAAATTGAGGGCACCGTTGAGCTCAGAGCGTGCCATTTACCCTAGGATGGGTGTAAGTTTTGCGGGCGCGGGTCGTCTGTGAAAAATGGCCCGAGGGGCGTTTTCGTAATTTGGCGGCCTCGGGCGCTAAATCTAATAACTTTTGAACGGGGTCTCGAATTAAAATTTTGAGACCGCCGTTGTGCTCGAGAGGTGGTGTTTACCCCAGGGGAGGCTTAACCTCGACCCTGCTGAGGGTTCGGGTATGGGGCGACGGGCGGGTGGTTAAGTGTTTCTATTTAAACGCTTAAGTCACCCACACCCTCTTCCTCTCCCTCACCTGGACAGTAGCAAGAAGGAGCTCCTCCCTCTCCTCCTCCTCCACCTCTGGCGAGGCAGCTCCGGCAAGGCGACGACGCGGCGACGGATCGCCCGTGAAGCTTCGGGCAACGCCCATGCAGGTAGGATCTTGTTTAACGTTTCGTTTTAATCCCTGAACCTACTTTTATTCCAATTTGACGCCTCGAATTGCTGCTTAAACGTCGAGAGAATCCAATGAACGCATAGTATATTTTATCCCCTTTCCAACTCATGTCTCGGATTTGAAATCCGAGTTCGGAGAAGCCCACAGGGGTTCGCCTAAAGTTGCGGTAATTAGGGGTTTTTGGGGTATTTTCCGGCAGTTCCGGCGGCGGTAGGGGTTTCGACAGGCGGCAGGCGGCGTCCTCAGGCGGGTGGCACAGCTCGGGCTCGTCGGCTTCTGGCAGTAGCCCCGGCGGCGCGGGCGGATTTAGGAGGGCGACGCGGCAGCATTCCGGTCCGTGGCGGCGGGCTTCGGTCGGGCGGCGCCGGCGTAGCGCGAAGGAGGAGGGGCACAGTGTGCGCGACCCCGTGCGGCGCGACCGCATCCCGCGTGTCCCGGGTCGCTGCGGAAAGGGGGAGACCAGCCTTTACGGCCGACAGGTGGCGACAGGCCGCGGCCACCTGGCCGCGGGCCGGCTGTGGGCGGACCGGCCGGTCCGGCCCAAGGGAGTGCCCCTTTGAATTTCTGACGCCCGTAACATTCGTTAAGGGAGTCCGTTTTGTGCGCCGTCAGCGGCAGCGCAGACCTTGCATCATGGGGAATGTTTAGATCTAGTTTCGGGAATTTTTAATTCCTGAAACGAGGGGCCGCGGAGGCACGACGTGTCCTTAAGTGGGCGAGTGTATTCCCCGCGTTTCTTGTTTTGGACGGCGCGGACGCATGCGACGTCCACTTTGAGTGTCGTCAGTGGCGTTGGGACCCTGGCATCGAGGCAGAGCATTCCAGGGTGGTTTCAGGCGTTGAGGCCACATTTGAGGCGCGGGCCCCATGGCCCGTCTTTTGAGCTGCGAACAGTGTCTAGCAGATTTTGAATCGGACGTCCATTCGGGGCGTGCGAGCAGTCGATTCTGGATGTTTTTCCGAGGGGATTGCAATGGTGCAATCCGCCCGCTCTAATTCGGCACGATGGTGCGGGGCCCACGAGGGTCGTTTGAGCGTCGACGGTGATTTTCCATCTTTATCACTGGGCGACCGTTTTGGACAAGTGGATAGTCCATCTTGTGTGCTTTTCTCGAGAGGATCACAACGGTGTGATCCGTTCGTTGAGTTTCGGGACCGGGATGGAGGTCGCACGTGGTGCCGCTCGTGTGCGGTGCACTGGAACACATCTTTTTCTCCGGGTACCCGTTCCATGCATGTAAGCAGTCAATTTGACGTGCTTTTCCGAGAGCTTTGCGATGGCGCTGTCCGCCCGACCTTTTTCGGGGATGTGGTGTGGGACCCACCCGACCTGGCTACGGTGAGTAGTACCTTTTTCACCGGGTGTCCATTTTGGGCGATTGAGTACTCAATCCCGTGTGTTTTTCTGAGGGGATTGCAGTGGCGTGATCCGTTGGTTCAATTTCGGTATCTTGGGGTGGGCCCCACATGGGTTTGGTCACAGTGAATAGTACCTTTTTCCACCGGTTGATTGTTTCGGGTGAGTGAGTAGTCTAACTCGTGTGTTTTTCCGCAAGGATTACAACGGTGCAATCTGTTTGGTTGTGCGGAGCCTCTTGCACGATCTTGTTAAATGTGGAAGCATAAAAGGTGCTCCGGTGGCGGTTCGTCCTACCATGTTTGTAGCGGACCCTTGGCGTGTGATCACCCACTCTTGGGAGAGTGATATAAATGGTTCACAAGATGTGGTTGGCCGTGCCTGGGCCTTTTATTTGGAGATGTTACGTCACGCCTTCGCGTTGACGTTGGGTGCCGTGTGCACGATATCCCTTGGGCTGGAGACGTGGTATACTCTGGGAGTATACGAGGGCGCTTGGAGGTACGTGTGGTTTGTACCTGAGAAGTTTGTGCGCTTGGTTGGGGTCGACTTAGGGCCACACGTCGTGTGGGCCCCATGTGCGTGTTGTGTTCTGCTTTGCGTACCTTTGACCTCTCGTGACGTAGAGGGTCCCTCTGTTATCGTTTTTTTGACTAGCGGGTTTGAGTTTTTTCCCCCGGCTCTGTGCTCGATGGTTTAGATCAGTAGGGTTGAGTGGTTTCCCCTGGTCTTGTTCCAGAGTCGGGTGGTTGCGCGATTCCCACTCCGTGTTCGGTTGGCCTGTGTTGTACCCCCCAATAGAGATGGCCAGAGATGTTCTGAGTTTTACCCTCCAGCGGGGCTGGGCAGTGGGTTACTCATCGACTTCTTCAGGTTTACCCTCCAGTAGGGTTGGGAAGTGGGTTGCATATTGACTTCTCAGGGATTACCCTCTAGCAGAGACTAGGCAGTGGCTCACCCGATGACTCTTGAGGGTCTACCCTCTAGTAGGGCTGGGCAGTGGGTCACTCATCGTCTTGTTTCAGGTGTACCCTCCAGCAGGGCTGGGCAGTGGGTCGCATATTGTCTTGTTCCGGGTTTACCCTCCAGCAGGGCTGGGCAGTGGACCAGCCTTCGACTTATTCCAGGTCTACCCTCCAGCAAGGATTGGTAGTGGGTCGCCTAATGATGTATTTAGGTCTACCCTCCAGCAGGGCTGGGCAGTGGGTCGCCTGATGATGTATTATGGTTTACCCTTCAACAGGGCCAGGCAGTGGGTCACCCGATATCATATTATGGTTTACCCTCCAGCGGGGCTGGGCAGTGGGTCACCTAGTATCATATTATGAATTACCCTCTAGCAGGGCTGGGCAGTGGGACACCTGTTGGCATTCCAGGCTCAGTCATTTCTACTAGGCTAGCCTGTGGCTTTCCTCCGTGATTACCGGAGCGGGACCTATGGTTATACGGGTCAGTGTTGCGATGGGATTTCACTTTGAGGAGACCTCTCGACTGTGGGGTAGTGACGAGTTGTGGTTTATGTTTCCCCGTAACTCTCAAGTACGAGGAGCGATTTCCCCTACCGAGACGCGTCCTTGTGACGCGACCTAAAACCGTGCGGGTGAGTCAGTGCCGCCCAAAGTGGATAGTGTCAAGGTGCGGTGATTGAGCCCCTTGGCTTGCGGTTTAGGGAAGACATGTGGGATGCTGGGCATCAATGATGGCGTTTCTTTTGGGACTGTTGGCTACTATTTTCTTTGGATGAGCTACGGGACGAAGATCCCCTTACGGGCTTGTTCGGGCTTCTTGGCAGAGCATATATATGTATATACCTTGTTCTAGTACCCACTTCTTGGGTTTGGTTACTCTCCTTCCAGGAGAGGCGAAGACGCGCGGGGTATGCCACGTGCTTTCCGTGTCTAGCTTCTCATAGTTGGATGAGTCTACTCTCCTGCTATAGGTAGTGAATACTAGACGGGAATTTCATCTTCTCACCATTTCCAGCTCCATGTGCCTGGACGAGTCTACTTCCTTCCCCTTGTTGGGTTGAGCTGGACTCTTTACTGCACCCTCGGTTGGACTCCTTTACTTTCCCTGTTTTCTCTACTGTTCACCCTTCGGTACCTCCTTTGTTGCTCCCTTGAGCCTTCGGGGTATCCTACTGAGTATTTTTATACTGACCCCTGCATGGGCTTTGCCCGCACTTGGTGTTCCCTTGCAGACGAAGGACTGGTGGAGCGTGGCTTCAGTGGAGCGTAGGAGCTTCGGAGCTTGGACCACGTCCGATGGTTGTGGTCGGGTTCCATGTGGGAGACTCGTCAGCTGTTTCTTTTTTTTTACCTGTTGCCGGGTTGTGGCACTTTCTGGTTTGGCGCGTGTTTTTCCCCTTTTTCCTTTTCAGCACTTTACTTGTATCTTTTAGAGGCCGATGCACATTGTGGTTATTTATAGCAGTTTGCCTTTTTCATTACTTTTCTTTTCTTTTACTCTGCACTTTTTCATTGAGTGTGCTGCGTGTGTGTGTGTACAGGTACTTAGGCAATGGCCTCCCCGAGTTGTTGTGCCTTCGGCGCTAGTCTCCAGCCCCTGGCCTATGGAGGCGGGCTTGGGGTAGTTGCGGTTCGAGCCCAGGTAGGGTCGGGTCGTGACAATAATTCCCACACACCACATCATTCTTGAAGATATTGATGTCGTAAATATCTCCGTACATACTAAAACTCAGGATATGAAATAGGTAGGTCGCTCGATGGTGACCATCCAAAGCAGCTTCTTGAAATTTACCCATATCTCGGTAGTTATCAGCCAATGTGAAACATAGAAAAAGAGCTTCATGATACTTCCATCTTTTCTTATTTGTAGAAAATTGGGCATATGCAATATGGTAATAGTCCTATTTCTTCCTTAGTAAATATAGAGAATGTTTGGAAGATTCGATACCCAATGGAGTAGTTTAAAAGTCATACGTAAGTTGGCATTGGGATGGTCCACATCGGAGCATGTCTTGACAATTGTATTCTCTAACAACTTGGTAGGTAGTGATAAAATATTGGTTGGATGACTCATATCTTCTATCTGAAAAGTTTTAGTAAACCAACTTTTAGTATGGAAAATCCATTTTAAACAATATTATTGTTTTATATAAAAACAAATCAAAACAGAGAATACAACATCATTAATTTAGACATGATTTATGAAACTCATGAAATTACACAATCTCTTCGTCGCTTTCTCAAAACACAAGTATGGACTTCCAGACGTCCTCTAAGATTAATCCTCTTTGATTCCACCAATGTTGGGGATTTTCTCATTTTTCAGAAAAACAGATCCCTAAAGCGATTCAAATTTCTCTATCTCCTTTGTCCAGATGCAACGTGTGCAACTAGGGTCAACCGCGTGTGGGAATCTAGAATTAAAATTTAGAGAATAATGTCAGGTATTATGTTTAGCGACATAAGTATGAACTCGATGATGATAATGCAAACAGTTAGTCTCATTCTCAAGGGCTTCAAAGTCAACAACTCAACCACAGAGCCCGTAGGTCAAAATCTGACATAGATTTGATGCCCGAAGGTCTCCCCCTTGTACAGCTTCCCCAAAGACTTCAAGAGAAAATAAATTATTGGCTAGGGTAAATCATTTAAATATACCCTCTAAGTATTTCCCTTGTCATACATAGAATAGGAATTGTGCACTCATCAAGAGGTAATAGATGAATCTTGATTCATGGTGACATTGAAGTACCCGAGGAGAGTTGGATACTAGGTAGAGGGTTTTTCATGATAAATGAATATTTTCAAAAGTATATTAGTTTTCTAAACATGATTTTTTTAATATGGTCTGTAATACATCTTTTTTAAGAGAAAAAAGACAAGTACTTTCATTTTCCATCTGGAAATTAAGAAAACATTGCTCTTAGTACTGTTTAAGTATGATTTTCATTATTCAGTTCTGGTTTCCAGAGTTATCCAAACCAAATCCTCTGATGAAAATTTACAGTTAACTCCCTCATAATGGATTATTAATAAAATGTGAATTATCTTAAGCATATCTCCCGAGAGTTTTATAACCAAGTGTGCAGGAAGGCCCGTTGTTGTGTACCAGTTCCCATTCGAGTCTAGCTCAAAGTGGTGTTTTTGGGATTCACCCCTAGATACATCTGTGCCAGAGCTCCCTCTGCCTGCTCATATCGAGATAGGGATTCATTGCATGAAATATCCACATAATCTATTCTTTACCAAAACACTAGGATTTTCTTGTATGTTTATCCACAAATATTACCTTAGGGGTTTTTCCCTACTATACATTTCCTACTCTAGTTTCCAAGTTTTCAACTAAATAACCTCAGATAAAAACTGTAACACCCCGACCCCTCTAGGCTGGAGAGGGTGCATTAATTGTGATATTGGAATGGTTATAAGGAATGAAAATCCTGAAGGAATGATCAGTTTAGTTTTATTGAAGAAACAAAATACATAGATGTTTCCCAAATTTCATTGGAAAAGTTTACAAAATACAATACATAACAAAACTAAAAATTGCATCCATAAGATCTCAATAAACAATATCCCCGTTGTGACATATTAAAATTAAACAATTAAAGGGGTGGGCTCAAAAACAAAATAAGGGTTACAAATAGTGTAAGAATTAGTACAATAATAATTGAATCACAATCAATCTGACATAATCAATATGGCACAGTGAATAAATGAATAACTAATTCCATTATTAAACTGAAAATGAAATTACATCCATAGATTTTGTCATAGCGAAAACCTCATGGATAATAATAATAACTGATAATGAATAAAGATAATTCTTATTAATTTGACGTCATGTATCTGGCACATGAACCATAACACCATAAAAATGGTTTAGTTCTATGTGTAAAAACTCGTCTGATTTTTTGAAACAAACTCGAAGGGTGTGTCGCCAACTGATTTGTCTCATGATACATACTGATGCAACAAGGGGTTATAGTGGGCCCCACCCACAACTACATTTACAAATATTTCTTTATACATTGATTCAATACAAGATAAATATGCCTTTTAAATATCCATATAGAGTAGAGTATACAGATTCATCAATATTTCCTTAACTAAAATAACTTTCCAAATAAACACCGTATGTAAAATGGTATACAGTTTAGACAACAAACATATCCATGATATGAGATTATGGATATTTAATATAAATTAATTTTCAAATGAAAATTTATCTCAAATGGGAATTAGGTACACTACATAAGGATTATTAGGAGCATTATACAAAGTTAGTCACACAAAAATACTTGTTGAGACAATATCTCTTACCACAATGTATTCGATCGAATCATATGAATAGAACATAATAACCCACAAATGAATCATTTAATAAAATGAATATAAATAGAATCATGTTTTTATATATCAACTGTTAGTACAAATATTCCACAAACATTAAATAAGTGGTGAACAATGAAAATCTCATAGAAATGAATGTGAGATGAGAAACCACTTACAAACATTTCGGCATGGTAAAGATTGTTATTGTGTGGGATTAATAAGAGGTGAATGGGTTTTACATTTTTTATATAGCACAAGGTATGTATGGGGGAAGTGTGAAAACATACCCCATCATTAGGAATTAAATATAAAAGACCACAACATAGGGGATATTCTTGAACAAAAGTGAGAGAGAGGATCCCTTACCTTATACTCGAAGGTATTCGTGATTGTTCTTAACGACCTGAATAATAAAATTTAGATTCATTAATTAATAATTCACGAATATAATCTACATTTAATTCATATTTTATAACCTTATTATGTTCAGTAATGGCCTTTTTTATGGGTTTAAGAGATTCAATTTTATGGTTTTGGAAGCATTTTTTTACTTGGTTTCATGATTTGTTTACTTGTATTCATGAATGGAAGTTGGATTGAAATATGGTTAAACATAAAGAATAGTTAATATAACTTATTAGGTAAATTAATGAGATATAAATGATCTTATAATGATTCTGGTTATATACCATGAGGATGACTCGTTCGATGAGTTAAAAATAAACGCTTGAATTTGGCTTGGTAGTTTTTGGCTCAATAAACATGTTTTGGATTATTATTATATATTATGTACGTGTAAATATTATAGAACATTAATAAAGATAAAATTAATATATTTTGACTAGGATCTACCATAAATATGGTTTCATGACCAGTAATGAAGGAACTATTGAAGAACAAAACTTCGTCGTCCAAGATGGTTATAAATTGGAACCTCATGGATGTTGATTTCGTTTATAAAAATAAAAGGATTTGAATAAGAATATTGATGATGGTTCTTCCATTCACATGATATAAATCCAGTTTATAGATGATACTGGATTTATCATGATAATTTTTAAAGAGGATGTGAGGAGAGGATAACAAATGAAAATATATTCAAATGCAACTAAATGGAAAAGAAATGTGTTTTACCTCTTGAAATAACATTCTCGAGAACCTCTTTAAGGGATGGGTTTTTGGTCTTTTGGAAATACCAAGAGCTTCCTGGTCGTGGGGAGACACTAGGGAAGGTTATTTGGGTGGAACATTGAGGAGCATCAAATCATTGAGGAGTTAATAGAAGAGGGAGTGGTGGGGGATTTTTATAGTGGAGGAGAGGGGTAAATGTTGAATATTTAATTCATTATTTTATTATTTCCCTCATGAAATCCAATAGTGTTGTTTCATGTGACCCCTAATAGTAATAAGTGCATTTGAGTTCTCTCCATGTGGCCTTACATCACTTATGATGTCATAAATAGTTTTTAACTGATAATTTGTATATACGGTTTTTATCATATTTCACTATTCGTAAAAAATTCTAAAATTTCTGAAAAATCCCAAAAATATTCCCTAACCATTTTTCAATGTGTAGAATTCAAAAATGAACTCCATTTTTCAAAATTAATTTTCTAAATACTAATAATTAAATTTTTAAATAAGGTCATAGTTAATTCGAAAAATAAAAATCTTAAAGGTGCAATAAGTTTTATTTATAATTGAAAAACTAATTAAGATCTCATTATCTTATTTCCATAAGAAAATAAAATAATATTATTATTTACTATTCATAAGGGTCATATTACTAATCATATTGCTATTCATAACAGTATGTTACTATTCACCAAAAATCAAGTCTGTTCTATCATACTCCAAATGACTTACTGATCACAACTATTGTTGACCATTTTTCGTAATTCAAAACATAGAAGTGGAAGATTTATATTTAATGTATAGGTTTTGAGTATCTCCTAAATAACATAGTGTTGTTTCAAATGAACACAGTGATGAATAGAATGTATTTAAGAGAAACATAGCATAAAATGATTAGGGTGTTACATAAGGTATGATTTATCGTCATTCTTTTGGGTTTGTCTTCACCTATTTCTCCCTTCCATATTATGGAATTTTATATCCATGCTTCTAAAAGAGTTTTTTGGGTTTTCGATAGTGTGGTCATGTCGTGACATCCTTGGGTGGATGCAGTTGTCACGGGAAGAGGCGATAATGATCCATTGTGTGGATCGTTCTCGTATAAAGAAATATAATATCCTTTTGAGGTAGGGGATTCGTTGTTTCTCTTTTCATTTATTTCATACTGTATAGTCAGCGTGTTTTATCCTAATGGATCACAATAGAATTGAAATAATAAATATTTGAACTGGATAAATAAATTGATATTGATTGTATGTTATTGCATGTTCTTCTTCTAGATATTGTGATATCTAGGCATGATTTTCTCAGATTTTTTTTCATGATAGAAATTGGTAAAGAACATAAAACCATAATTAATTAAAAATTGTTTGGCTAAACATAAAGGAGATATTTCTATCTATCTCTCTCTTGATCACGTTTCTCATATCACACTACTATATATCTCAATAATATATTTTAATCCGCTTTTAATGATCTAGATTTCAACCAACACCTCCGAATTGATTTTATTTTCCTGGGATCTTCCACTTATTCAATCATGGTTGTCTGGTTCCACACCTGGGACTAGGGTCCATACAACTGTGGTGAGTTAACTCATTTCCAAAATTCAGTCTGAAACAACAGACTCATACTCATGATTTCGGATAAAATCGGGTCAGATTCAATTCAGGTACATATATATATAGTGGACATGATGGTGAACCCTACTCCCAGGTCACAACATTCAATTTTGTGCACTAGGGTCCAGAAGATGGAAGAACCATTGAAATTAGATCAATAATAATCATCTCTTTACTAAGAGATTGGTGATTTTCTTGCCCACTTGCCAAATAGGTGCACCTCCCTCTAATACCATGTAGACTGGATACGTATCATGAAAAGTGACCCATGAAGAGTGTGAAATGTTCATTGAATAAGTTAATTCATTCAAACTTGATCTATCAGGACAGAAAGAAGAATACAATATAACAGGGGTCAAGCATGCCCCCATTCAGGGGCATTCTCCTGTGCACGAACACTGCACTCACATCACGCACGTACTCATGCTGATTAGATGAAGTGGTCCCCTATCCTATATTTATAGCTATCAATGAGAGAGACTTAAATTATTTAATTTATAAATTTTATGATATTAATGTTTGATTTACCTATGTGAGGATTTATAAGGTTTCACTGGAAGTTATTTTGATAATCCATAACAATCAAATCTCAATCCCCTAATTCATATTCATCCTCATACGCTCCATATCTACATCTATTTAACTAGCTAGGTGAGGAAATCATGTATTTTGTGTTTATTCAAATATCAGAAAGGCCATGATTCACATTTCCATTCCGATCATTCTAATCAATTTGATGTATATTTCTAATAAGAGTTTAGATTGAGTGCGTACTGAATTTCATGGGATTGAGATGGCATTCTTGCATATTGAGAAGTGGTCTCTCGAGACTTGTTATTCTGAGTCCAATATATGGTATGGTGTAAAAATCACCGCTTTCTTCTTCCACGGGTTTCTCTTGCCTCTAGTTCTCTATTTCCTCTGACAAAGGCAAGAAAATATCTTCTGTCAGTAGGAGAGATCTTACAAATCTAGCAGTGGGCATATAAGTAGAAACATGATTTATTTATAGTTCATTTGTTAATGGAGTTTATCTCATCCCTCTCTTTGATTTCATATCCTCATCCTAATCTGAAATAAAGATCCCTCCACCACCACTCCCATTTCATCTACATTCTTGGCCCTCTCTAAAAGGTTCTAAAAGATCTGACCCTTTAGGTTCTTTTAGATCTAACCATTTCTAACCCTTATATATAAAGTATCATATCAGGGTTAGGGAGGTGCTACATAATATTAATATTAATATTTAACGGTTTATAACCTAAACCTATTTAGGTCAGATATTTTAGAACGTTACCCTATTCGGGTAAGATCTTTTAGAACGTGACCCTATTCGGGTCATATCTTTTTGAACCTATGACACATGAAGTATCATACAATCATGATTATACAAAAGGAGGACCTAACCCTTTATTTTAGGTTAGATATATAGTACATGACCCTATATTTTTAACTTATCAGTCGAGTTAATTCATACCATTGAATACTCCAGAGATATAGTGGAAACATTTTGTTATGGTGGAGAGTGGGGAGTGAAACACCAATGCAGCAGAGCATGAATTAGAATCCACTTATTTTAAAACTAATGAACTCCTCATTCTCAAAATTGATTTTCTTAGTGTTATGGCCACTTCTTAATTTCTTATAGTGATAAAAATTTCTCTTTCATAGTGCTCTCCCTTGTATATTAAGGGGAACTCTTGTTGTGTGGCTTTCTTATATTGACTATATAGATGAGTACATGTTTTTATGACTTGAATCAGCTTGACCTACATGACTCAGCGGTTAGAGTATCACTTTCATATGGCGAGAGTCATTGGTTAAAATCCAATATAAGGTAAAAATGTCCCTACTACCGATATTATACATTGATATTGATAAAGAACAACTAACATGGTAGCAAGCATGTATTGATGGAGTCAACTGAATGACCGGGTTTCTTCCATTTGTGGAATTATGGCCTTGACACCGTAATATCTGGTCTCCTATCTTCTTATCTTCATGTATTTGGGAAGATCCATCCTAAATAGATGAACAACATATAGATCATTAAAGGAGAGTGAGAAAGTTGATACTCACCCCTCTTCCATAATTAGGTGAAGACCAGGTCCTCACTGAATGTCCCGACCTTGTAAGTCCTGAATGTTGTTCTACCTGTTTTCCAAAGGGCGAGACTTGAAAAACTGCCTATAGATCAGACTCACATGAGGAAAACATGCATGGTGTTCACTATTAGAAGAGTAATGATGATGGAACTCACAGATAATCACTCGAAATCCACTTTAATTAATATGTATAATTAGCAATTTAGGGATGTCACATCAGCCTCTAACATGATACTTAGTAGACATGGGATTCACTCATCTCAGCAGGGGTTGTTCCCAATTTCCTAAAGAAACATATGAATACCTGACAATAGGACACAAAGGGGGTGGTGAAAACTATATTTGAAGAGTACCCATATAGCGTCATTGTATTATTACATCTCTTTTAGAATGGACTATGTTATTATTCCTCTATTGTGTGTTGATAACCTTTATTCCCTCTCACTCGTGATCCATTGGTCATATGGATCAATTTGTTTTTATTGAAAGATAATCGAGTGGTATTTTGGTAATTTCATTTTTAGAATCTCTTCTTTCCCAACCCAGAGTACGCCCTTTCAGGATAGTCCTACCGCTTTTTTGACTATTCGTGCCCCACTAGTCCTATAGGTCACTTCCTCTCTTACACACTGGCTAGAGATTTAAAATAGACCCACAATTTATTGATGCACAAAATCATTTACTTACTGATAATGTTATGAGTGAGCATAGATAAGGTGTTCTGTCATACACTGGTTTTGTGTTTGGTAACACGCGATTAGGGTCAAATGCTGACCATGAAGCCAGTCATACATGGAATTCATGATCTATCAAATACCGATTTGGCATGCTGTAAGATGAGAAGAGAGTACGATCATTATTTCATACACATATTAAAGCAGAATAAGACCTTATGAAGGATGGGAAATTTTGAGTCGTGTCTGGGACGTCCAGGTGCTCAATAGGGTCTATTACCTATATTATATCGAGACCATCGATTTAATTTATACTTCTCATCTACTATGAGTAGTCTTGGAATCACAAAGAGATATATGTACAAAAGTAGAATGACATTGGTTTGACTCTAAATACGGAGTACGGTCATTAGTAGTATGTTCTAAAGCCTTTTATATTATGTAGCACCTTTCTAAGGGGTAAGACTTTATAAATGAACGAAACAAGTTGTAACAACCCATGTTTTTCTAAAAATAAATAGAAATGCATGGAAGTTTGTTTTAAGTAGATATTAGTAACATGCTTTTAAGCATAATGTTTCCACTTCTGTGTTTTGAATTTCAAGAAACTGTCATCTATAATTGTGTTTAGTATGTTATTTAGAGTCTATTAGAACCAACTTGTTTTTTGGTTAATAGTAACATACCCTTATGAATAGTAATATGAATAGTGATATGAACCTAATGAATAGTAAATTTTAGTATTTTTTTATTTTATTAAGGATTTATGATAATAACATCTTGGTTAATTTTTCACTATGATAAAGAAGTAGTTACATGATTAGAATTGTTATTTTTTGAATTAAGTATGATTTTATTTAGAAACATAATTAAAATAATTTACATAATTATTTTCAAAAAAATGGACTTCATTTTTGAATTCTACACATTGAAAAATGGTAAGGGTGAGTTTTGGGTATTTTTCTGAGATTCTTCAATTTTTGATAACTAGTGAAATACAATAAAATACCGTATAATCAAATTATCAGTAAAATACACTATTTATAACATCATAAGTGATGTAAGGCCACTTGGATCAAACTCACATTCCATTATTACTATTTGGGGTCACATGGATTAATATTATTCACAGTCTTCTGCATAATATTATAATAATTATTAAAATAATGAAAAACACCCCCTCTCCTCCACTCAAAATACCACCCTCACTCTCCTATTCCTCCCAAACCTCTCAAGACATGAGAATTGTCTAATTTCTAATATATTCCCTCCCCAATATTCTTCCTCGTGTCCTAGAGCTTCTGGTCTCACCAAAAGTCCAAAACCAATGCCCTTAAGAAGGATCTCAAGGAGAAGAAATCAAGAGGATGTTTAAAAAAGATTGAAGTAAGAAAAGCCTAAGGTTAATGGATGTGTAAGACAAGGAAGGAAGACATGTTAAATGTTGAATAATTGTCAACGAGTCTTGTTTTATGTTTTTATATTTTTTATTTTGGAAAAAATGGAAACTGTCTGTATGGTATCCACTCTGTAATAATATGTAATGTTATTAATGTATTATGTGCCAATTCTCTAAATCTTTGAACTTGAAAATATCCTCAATGTAAAAGGAATTTTTTTCCTGACTAAAATCAAGATTATGTATGTAATAAGGCCGGGTCCTTATAGTTTGTATCATAGGATGGTTTTGATAAATTTATGGGTTAGGGTGATATTAATAGAATACCATAATTGATTTTTACTCTATGATTAATTTCAAATGTTATGCAACTTAAAGATTATAGTGTTGCTTCATCTAAGATATGTTTTTTCAGAATGGTTGTCCGCAGAAGGAACATGGATGCTGAAGAGGAGAGGCACAGACAGAATGACATCCTTCCAGAACTACAGCCTAGAATGGTAGGGATTGTAACTGAGTAGTTTGTGACAGTAATGGATCAGCTAACGTAGGCAATCAATGTTGGTGTCATCCATGCAAGAGAACCAATAGAGGTACCACAACGGAACATGAAGACAATGGAACATTTTATGAGGCAACATTATACAACATTCAATGGATATTTTGACCCAGTAGTAGCTGAAGGATGGATCAAAGCCCTTGAAAAGATATTCAATGTTATGGGATGTTCAAACAATCAAAAGGTAAGTCTTACCATTTATCGTTTTGAAGGGGAAGCTGATCAGTGGTGGTCAATGGTAAGGAATATCAGGGGTAGAGAGGATTTAGATTCCTTAGAGTGGGATGGATATAAAAGTATTTTCCTTGAAAAATATTTTACTAAGGATGTGAGACTTAGTATGGAGAAGAAATTACTTGAATTTAAACATAAGGAGGAAGATTCAGAGGCTTTGTATGAAGCGAACTTCACCCGACTGGTGAGGTATGCTCCAAATCTTATTTTGAATCTTGATTGAAAAATCAACCACTTTTACTATGGACTAAAGCCAAGGAATCAATGGGTGTTGGCCTCCTGTAAATTCAAATGTTATGATAAACTTATCTGATGTGCTGAGAGGGTTGAGATAGAGTTTGCTGATGATCATGTGCATTTTGGCACCAAAGATAAGAATAGTTCTAGTTGGCAAGCAATGGGTAAGAATCAACCAATGAAATCTGATTGTAAGAAAATCCAATTTCCAGTTTGTGAAAAGTGTGGAAAGAAGAACCCTGGGGAATGTCTTATCAAAACTGGGAAGTGTTTTAAATGCGGTAAGTTTGGACATATGGCCCGAGATTGTAACGAAAATGATCCAAAGACTAATCCTGATAAGAAAACTATAAATTGTTTAAATCTGGTGAGATGGGTCATTATGAAAATCCCTACCCAAAGGGAGAACCGAATGATGCAAAGAATCCAGAATACAAGAAGAAAGGGGTAGTGAGATCCTTTGTGACCAGATCAGCAGACGTCAGACCATCCAATGAAGTTATATCAGGTACTTGGTTTGTTCGATCAGATTTTTCTAATGTTTTGTTTGATACGGGGTCTACAAATTCCTTCATCTCTGAGAAATTTTCGGGTAAATTGGAAATATCACCTCAAAAAATGAGACCCGAACATGTTGTTAAAACACCAGGGGAAAATATTATAGCAAAGAGGAATTATAAGAATCTTTCTATTGTTGTCTGTTGAAAGACTTCACCTACAAACCTTTTTGTTTTACCCTTAGTCGAGTTTGATGTTATTCTAGGAATGGATTGACTTTATATTTATCATGCAAAGATTGACTGTAGAGATAAATTAGTTGTTTTTTCAGTAAGAGTTTCAGTTTGTATACAATAAATAACCCATAAAATGGATAACATATCAGGAAGCTGAGAAACTATTGAATGATGGAAATGAAAGTTATCTTGCTCATATTTTTAAAAACAAGGGAACGGTTCAGTTTAATGATGTGCTAGTGTTAAATGAATACCTTGATGTGTTTCCTGATGAGTTACCCGGTGTCATACTTGATCGGGAAGTCGAATTCACAAATTTCGTAGTTCATGATGCTAATCCAATTTAAAAACTCCCTTATCGTATGGCTCCAATAGAACTTATTTAATTGAAAAATTAGTTGCATGATTTTCTAGAAAAAGGCTTCATTCATTGTAGCACTTCACCATGGGGATCTTCTGTATTGTTTGTGAAAAATAAAGATGGTTCCATGAGACTTTTCATTGATTATAGAGAATTTAATGACATCAATATTAAAAAACAGTATCCTTTTCCTCACAACGATGACTTGTTTGATCTGCTCCAGGGAGCTCAGTGATTTTACAAGATTGACTTGAGATCCAAATACCATCATCTGAAGGTGAAGGAGGATGACATCCCAAAAACAGCATTTCGTACTAGATATGGGCATTATGAATTTGTTTTTATGCCGTTTGGATTAACTAATGCAACTGTTTTATTCATGAATATTATGAATAGAGTATTTCATGAGTTCTTGGATACATTTGTGGTTTGGTTTATTGATGACATTCTGGTATTTTCTAAAAATAAAGAGGAGCATGAAAAACATCTAAGGGTTGTTTTAAAAACATTAAATGAAAAGAAATTGTATGGAAAATTCAGAAAGAGTGATTTGTGGTTGCAAAGGATTTCTTTTCTTGGGCACATTGTAAATAAGGATGGAATAATAGTTGATCCTTCCAGAACAAAAATGGTTGATGAATTAACAAGACCAAAAAATGTAACAGAGATTTTTATTTTTCATGGGTTAGTAGGTTATTATAGACGGTTTTTAAATAACTTTTCATGGTTATATATCCCGATAACTAAGTTAACATGGAAGGGTGTTAAATTTTTTTGGACAGAGGAATGTGGTGTTTGTTTTTCGGAACTGAAGAAGAGATTGGTAAATGATTTAGTTTTGGCCTTACCTTCCTAGAAAGGTGAGTTTGTCATCAACTGTTATGCTTCTTTGAAGGGACATGGTTGTGTTTTGAGGGAGACTAATCAGTTAATTTCATATGTTTCGAGACAACATAAAACTCATGAGCTAAATTATCCCACCCATGATTTGGAATTGGAAGATGTTGTTTTTTCTTTGAAAATTTGGAGGCATCATTTATACAGAGACAAATTCCAAATATATATAGACCATAAAAGTCTAAAGTATATATTCACTCAGAAGGAACTAAACATGAGGCAGGGAAGATGGATTGAACTGATAAAGGATTGTGAATGCAAAATTAATTACAATAATGGAAAAGCAATCAAAGTGGAATATTCCTTGAGTTGGAAAAATCATGCATCATTAACCATGTTACGTTTGGAATGTAGTCACTTGATTAATGATTTGATGAATTTTGGCTTAGAAGTTGTTGGTGCGGGGAATAAATTTGTTTTGTTTCAGATTTCATTGCAGTCTTTGCTATCAGGCCGAATTAAGAAAGCGTCGAAGGAAGACCCTGAGCTAAAAAAATGTAGAATTGGATAAAGTGGGTACGTTTCCAGAAATTAACCTTGATCAAGATTGTGTTTTAAGATTTGGTAAAAGGTTTTGTGTGACTTGTGATTCCTAGTTGAAGAAATAATTTTTGTGTGAACCCCATTGTTCCCCATTTTCAGTTCATCATGGAAGTACTAAGATGTATAGTGACCTTTGGAAAAATAACTGGTGGGATGGAATGAAAAGGGATATTGCTGATTTTACCATGAAATGCTTGACACGTCAGGAGGTTAAAGCAGAGCAATAGTTACTGAAGGTGATGCTTCAGCCTTTTCCAATGCCATAGTGGAAATGGGAGAATGTATCCATGGACTCTGTGGTGGGACAACCAAAGACTTCTCAAGGTAACAATGCAATTTGGGTTATTGTTGATCGGCTGACAAAACCTGCACATTTTATTTCTATTCGAGATACACTGTCTTTGGATTAGCTTTCATGATTGCACCTTAAAGATATTTTCAGGTTACATGGAGTTCCACTTTCCATTTTATCAGAACAAGATCCCAGGATCACTTTCAACTTTTTGAAGGGACTTCAAAAGTCGTTGGGAACAGAGTTAAATTTCAGTACAACTTTTCATCATCAATCAGATGGGCAGTCCGAACGAATGATTCAGACATTGGAGGATATGCTTCGAGCTTGTTCAATTGACTACCAGGGATGTTGGGATCAAAATCCTTCTTTAGTTGAGTTCTCTAATAATAATACATTCATTCCAGTATTTTGATGTAACCTTTTGAGGCTTTGTATGAGAAGCGGTGTCAGACTCCAGCGTTTTGGGATGAAGTCAGTGAAAGAATGTTGATGGGGCCAGAATAAGTTGAGAAGTGGCTGAGAAAGTGAATATGATCCAGCAACACATGAGGACAGCTCAGAGCAGGTAGAAAAGTTATGTAGATAACAGAAGGATGGAATTCTCTTTTGAGGTAGGTGACCATGTTTTCATTAAAATCTCTTCTTGGAAAAGTGTGACACGTTTCGGTAAGAAAGGGAAGCTATGTACATGGTTCATTGGTCCTTTTGAAATCATGGAGAAATTTGGAACAGTTTCATACCTCGTATCTCTGCCTCCATGTTTGTCTCAATTACACATTGTGTTTCATGTTTCGATGCTAAGAAAATACGTTCTAGATTCATCACATGTCTTGAGCCGAGAGGCAATTTAGCTGGAATAGAACATTCCTTATAAAGAGAAACCAGTTCCGATTCTTGATCGTAGGAAACAGGTATTTTGGAATAAGGTAATCCACCAGGTAAAGGTATTGTGGAGAAACCACATGGTTGAAGAAGAAACATGGGATTCTAAAAATTCTATTTGGAAAAAATGCCTCCATTTGTTTAATAAGTAAATAAATTGCGATGATGAAATTTCCAGATGGTGGGGTTAATGTAACACCCCAATTATTTCTAAAAATAAATAGAAATTCATGGAACTTTTTTTTGGTAGATATTTGTAACTATCTTTTAAACATAATTTTTTAACTTCTATGTTATGAATTTCAAGAAACTGTGATCTACAATTGTGTTCAGTATGTTATTTAGAGTCTATTTGAACCAACTTGTTTTTTTGGTGAATAGTCACATACCCTTATGAAAAGTAATATGAATAGTGATATGACTCTCTAGAATAGTAAATTTTAAGATTATTTTATTTTCTTAATTTTTTATGATAACAACATCTTGGTTAATTTTTCATGGTGATAAAGAAGTAGTTATAGGATTAGAATCGTTAATTCTTGAATTAAGTATTATTTTATTTAAATATTAAATTAAAAATATTTAGAAAATTATTTTCAAAAAATGGACTACATTTTTAAATTCTACACATCGAAAAATGATAAGGATGAGTTTTTGGGATTTTTCTGAGATTCATGAATTTTCGATGAATAGTGAAATACGATAAAATATCATATAATCAAATTATCAATAAAATACATTATTTATGACATCATAAGTAATTTATGGACACTTGGTTCAAACTCACATGCCATTATTACTATTTGGGGTCACATGAATTAATATTATTTATAGTCTTGTGAAAAATATTATAATAATGATTAAAATAATGAAAAATACCCCCTCTCCTCCACTATAAATACCAACATCACTCTCCTCTTCCTCCCACACCTCTCAAGCCTTGATCATTGTATAATTTCTTTCAAATTCCCTCCCCAATCTTCTTCCCCACATCCTAGAGCTGCTGGTCTCATCAAAAGACAAAAACCAAATCCCTTAAGAAGGATATCAAGGAGAAGAGAGCAAGAGGAAGTTTAAACAAGTTTGAAGTAGGACAAGCCTGAGGTTAATGGATGTGTAAGACAAAGAATGAAGCAATGTTAAATGCTGAATAATTTTCAAGGAGTCTTGTTTTACATTTTAATGTTTTATATTTTAGAAAAAATGGAAACTGTCTTTATGGTATCAACTCTATTATAATGTGTAATGTTATGAATGTATTATGTCCCAACTGTCTAAAGGTCTACACATGAAAAGATCCTCAATGTAAAAAAGAAGTGTTTTATTGAATAAAATCATGATTATGTATTTAATATGGCCTGGTCCTTATACTAGTCCTATAAAATCTGTATCTATTGTGGTTGAATGAATCACTCTTCTAATAAGCCCTATCTATAGAGCAGAATGAGTATGTTGTGCCTCCTTGCTACTCAATTGATTTTTTATATCCATATTCATCCCTCAAAATGGATTTTTTAGGGATGATGGTAACCGACTATAATGTTCTTAGGTGAGTTTCAAATATCTGACCCTTTCTAATTGGTGAGGAAAGGGATTTGAACGTGATTCCTTACCCATTAAAAGGGTTAGATCTATGGTAATTTACCCCATATTGTTCACCCTAAGGTGTAAGATCATTTTGAACATTAGAGAGATTATCCTCAAACCTGATTCAGACCTCAAACTGGACTTATTTCAAGTAGGAGAGCTCACCTAGTTCAGTTTATATTGGATCACTTACATCAGTGCACATGAGTCACAGGGGAATTTTCGGTTTAATATAGGTTCTTAAGTAGAATAGCATTCCAGCATGCTTTAGTCCTTCATATTCAATTCAATCTCAATCCACCTATGCTCAATGTATGTACTCTTCCTATATAGTTACTGATATACCTCACCTTTTAGTGATAGTTTTTTTCTGTCTTTCTTCTTTTGATACTGTATGAACTCTTGGTTTGAACATAGTATGCAATGGGATAAGGGATATAAGACATTATAGGTTTCACCCTGTCCATGCGGTTTGTTTCATTTGATTTCATGTCCTGTAGAATCACCTAGGTTTTCATTCAACAATATCAATAAAGACTCAACCATTAGAATGTAATAGTCGGTCAACAACTCATACTCGCTTCCTTTACTGCATTTCTTTAACCAAAAAAGCATTATGCCGGCTAAATATCAATATCTTGTTTTATTTAGTTGAAGTTCCTTATTTTATGAATGAATAAGAGGAATGATTCTCCTAAGAGAGCAAGAAAATTTGCTCCAGAGATTAAAAGACTCATTCTCTAGAGAACTTATTGGTATTGGCTCATGTTAGACAAATTGTTGAGTTTACGAACTCTGACATGGGTTGGTTCATTGATCATGATAAAATCCTTTTTTCTACAAAAACTAAAGGTTCCGACTAGAATATGTAATCTACTCTAATAGCCCCACTTTCTAGAATATATATGGTAGATTACTAACTCAATACTTTCATAACATAGGTCCTACATTCAATCTCTTGCTACACTCTCACTATGACAACTAGATACCAAATCTCTTTGAGAATTCACTAAATATTAATTATTTTTCATTAGCTTATGTAGTTATTTTTTTCATTGTAATCTGTTGCAACCATATTTAATATTTCTTATAGTTTTGTATTCACACTCTATACATATTGCGTGATAGGTCTAAGAGTCCTCTACCTTCTGCAACTCTGTTATTTAGTTAGAATACGCTTACTAAATGAATCTATTATATAATTGTATGACTCGATCGCATAATAATTGGTGTGGAATGCTCAATTCGATTCGAATTTGACAACTAGGTGAATATTTATGTATAAATAACCTCAGATTCATGCAAACTATTATCAATGAAAGTTATCTTCCATTGTCAGAGACCTACGTTCTAAGGGGGGAGTGACTTTTTTGTTCTTCACTCTTTCAGTCTTGTTCACCACCAAAGGTCTAAAAATAATCTTTCCTCACCTTGGTTCAGCATGCTACCCTTTATCAAGAGGGAATCAGATTCTCTTCCATGAGACCTAGTGGGGATCAGGGACATCAATTGGATTTTGAAGGGCATTATCCTCTCCTCAGTTTATCTTTAACATACGTTCTTCAGTCCTCTTATAATCTATAGTAGTAGGCCTTATCTAACCAGACCATGGTGGACTTGGGATACATTCATTATCTTTCTACCTAGATTATATGGATGGTGGAACTTTTCTACACTAACCTCTTCTTTCCCATATCTCTCTATCTGTCTTAGATTATTAGTAAACAAGGGTCCAAAGTAATGGACCCCCATGTAAGTCTCATGTCTAAAAATCCAAAACACTACTCAAAAATTACTATTTTCTCACTAAGTAGTATTATTATAGAACAGTTTTCTAGAAGACTCCCTCATCGAGTAAAGCGATATTGAGGTATTAGAATAAGGTTTTAACATAACACAAATCCTAATATTTTTTCTAGGCAAGAGAGGTCAAATTATGTATTTCAGTCATCACCAATTGACCTGTAATTTGACATATGACTACGGCATGCTGCTTGGTGTATGACCTTTCCATCAGCATACATAGAGTGATATATAAATCATAATCCACCTTCATCTCACTCGATCGATGGATCATGGTTCTATGTAATTATTATGATTGAGTTTCAACTCTAATGTAAGAGAGTTAGACTTGTGAACTCATGATTACCTATACAAGTTCTATGAGTATGTAACTGGGAGGTGTTTCTTATGTAAATGAGTGAGAACAGTTGTAGATTCAGTCAAAAGTTTGATCTTACCCAAAATGGGATATGGGGGGGGCTAATTTATTTTTTTTATTGCACTGAACTATGTCAGTGTCCTCTTCTCAGAGATTAGGGGTTTCATTAAGTATTAGTTTCTCATGGTAGATGAATTTCATCTTCGAAATGATGCAATAATTGATGAATACGATGTGAAATTCATTCATTCTCTCCACACTATCCTATCTGCGGTTTAGGTACAAAAACCCTTATATATTAAGTATCACATTTCTAAAGGGTGAGGATTGGAGAAGCATTCATTATTTCTTTAAACTGATTCAACAAATTGTGATTTTTTCTTAACACAATATAGTGTACTTGTCACAAACTAAACAACAAGGTTCATATTCAACAAGCTTGAAAGCACTTTATTTTTATGCCAATGTGCTAGTGCATGTGACCCAACTAAATAATAATATTATGATAGGTCGGACTATATAGAAGAGTATCGTATTTAGGCAATGTGAACCTATAAATTAATATAATTAGTCTTCTATATAGTAAAAATCTCGACATCATCATCTATGAAAATAGAAGGAACCTAGTCCATAACAACTTCAACATATGTTGGTTTTGTTATTTGTCCTCTTCGCTAGTATTCAGTACTATATAATTTAGCACTATTAATATAATATTGATAGAACCTTTTTTCAGAGACAATAGATACAAGGTGTAATGTCTATGTGAACTATCTCATGGCTTATAGAGATCACTATATAAAAATATTTTCTACTACTATCCTGATTTGATGCTATCTTGTGCTATTTTGGTGGGGGAAGGGTGGACAGAGCGAGTTTATTATAACCTCTTTTTAAGATAGAAATAACTAGGTATGATAGTAACAAACAAATAAAAAAGAAAAGATAGGTCTTGTCTTGTTAGCTGGCAGAGGATGACTCTTTCAATGAATGCAAATTTCCAGTTCTGATGAAATGATAGGAAGAGTACCAACTACAAGATTAAGTAGAAATGCTCTTAGCAACAATGATAGATCATTCACCATATTCCATTGTTTCAGCTTCTAGTTTTCCTCATGTGGCTCACTCAACTATTTACTAATAATTATATATATTGATTGAACACCAAAAAATGATTTATTTTGAAAAGAAGCTTGATTCAATACAATATAGATAGATTAATTGTGCTTAACATGCTTTATCTACCATATAATCATTAGGTTTACCCGGAGCTATATATTCCACTAGGGAGGCTTGTGTAGCTATTGAATTAATAGATTCACCCCAAACAGATGAATTCTTGTGATAAAAATTTATTTTTAAAAGTAAGAGTTTTGACAGGGCCCCTGAGGTAAGTGTGGTGTCTTGGAAACCTGGCCAATGTCATTCCATAATTGTGTTAGTCCAGCCGTTGACTGACACTCATCTACTACCGATAGTATACATATTGGATAGTGGATTAACTGCATTGTGACCTTTTGAAACATTTACATGGCCACTCCTAGACAATAGAGATTTCAAAGACATTTGTATAGATGGTTCATCAATCTACAGTAAAGAGATATATTATACCTTCCATGAGTATTGACCTTTACGAGACTGGAGGTACATTCTGATCCATTATATATGGTGTGTTTCAATGAGTTCTAATTGAATGTCATTAAATTTAGTGTTTCTGATTCAATGTGTGTTGAAGCCAGGGGTTCCATTCCTCTCTCTCTGATTGAATGGCTTACCCCGGTCTTAGAAAGCATAAGAGTTCCTATCCGGTCTATTGAATCGAATCATGTTTCATTCTATATTGATAGTATTTTATGACTATATATAAGAGTACCTCTCTATAGTTTAGTCTTAAATAGCATTAATTGGTTAGGAACTTTTTTTAATAGTTATCATTGTCTTTGTCTGAATGAGACTGAGCATTCCGCAAAGGTAAGAGTATTAGGTTTCACCCAGATTTGCATTCAGGGTTGAGGTTGAAGAGATCAGTCTTTAGAGATATAGGTTTAGAGTAGTTTTTAGCTCCTGGCACAAGGCCTGGCATTATTTCAATTATATTTCCATTTTATACTCCGGTTTGTGGAGGAAATAACTATGTCTATGCATCTCGAACTTTCAATGATTGGGGAAACACACTGGCATGGGTCTTGGGCATTACATAGAAGTGTGAATCTCCAACTCATTCATTGTGTACTTACTCCACTTCTTGACTATAAGATATCATAGTATATAATTTCTTTCTATGATCCATCTTGTTATGGTAGGGTGGGAAATGAAGAACAAAGCAATTCCAAATAAGAAGATCAGAAATAAGACCCTTAGTTGTTGAACAGAAGTCACTACATAGGTGTAATTGGAGATGCTCTTGTCAGTTCATAATGATTGGCCTTTCTCCTGACCCATTCTATCTAATGGGATGATAATTATATAATTTATATGGGTTTAGATCTCGACTACATCACCCTATTCGGTATTCGGTTCTAATTAATATATAATGGTTTATAACTCGGTTACTTCACCTTATTCAGTTTAGAAAGGGTCATATCTTTTAGAACCTTATCCATATATATCTTTACTGCCTTTAGATTCAACCGAAATAATTATTTATAGGCAGTGATCAATCCCACTTTCCATTATAGATTGTTGGGTAAGCTAGTTTTTGTTAAATCCAGTTGTTTAGTCAACTCCCAATTCTACTTCAATCACTAAAGAAGCTAAGTCATTTAAATATCCCTTGCCTTAAGATATTACTCAATGAAATGATAGTGATCTAAGGGTTTTCAAATCCCCACTAACATTATAAGGAAAAGTGTCAAGTAGATTAGGAATGATTGATGAATCCTTCCTTCCCATCCTTTCAGACTAGTTGCTCTTTTTCTTTGATCAAACATCATGGGGCATACAAGACCCCAATACTTGTCCTTTACTTGTCTAGTACGGAAGACTATTTGAGAACACCCACTAACGTGGTGAAAAACATTTCTTTCCCTTTTCTATGGATAATTACCGATTCAGTTCCGTATCCCTAGCAATCTTATCTGTAGGCGATAAAATGTAGTCGCTCTACTTTCCTGACTAGCTAAATATCTTGTTTCTCCGTTAGCTTGGGTGAGGGACTATCCGCAAAATGAGAGCCAAAAGTAAGAAGGAAATAAGGAAATATATTGAAACAATGATACCAAAAATGAATGACATATATTCATGCAACATTTTTCCTTTTCTATCTAAGGCTATAAAAGTAACTAAATGGATAAATAGATAACAAACATCGGCAGATCTAGTCCAAAGTGTAAATGTTGAATGGAATATGGAACCAAATTCCTCTTTGATTAGTAACTCCCACTATTAGAATAAAAATAGTCAACTTTTTGTAAGGTAGTAGTAATAGTGGATAAGAAGAAAAATAGCATACCCAACCCGTATCCCGTGGAATGGATTCAATCAAAATGTTATATCATAAATAATATAGAAAAACACAATAGAAAGGGACTAACTTTCAAATAAAAGAACTAGGTTCCAAAACCATATATATATATGTGTGTGTGTGTGTGTGTGTGTCTTCTACTTATATATGAGGCCTATAATGGGGGAGTTTCTAAAAGATATGACCCGCCCATGGATAGGATAATGATAAAGATTCAATCCTTCTTAAGGCTGTATCCAGCAAGCTACTTCTTAGGAAGGGAATCTACTTAAACAAACATCTATTATCCCCTAGCAACAACCGCTAGGCATGCAGGTGCTAAGATAGCTAGAGAACTGCTAGGAAAGAATGCGTTGAATATTTATTATTGGGGAAGGTTCTAAAAGGTCATGATCCTTTCTAAACGGTCAGGTGTTGAAGACAAAAGAACTGAAGCTTCCTACGGACTTCCATATAATGGTAAAAGATTTTTGGGAGTACTCATCTCTTGGAACATGGGATAAGCAGCTCAACTACATATATTATAATGAGTAAATTCTATAATTATTATGTCCTCTTAGCTACTATCATTATATGTATATGTAGTGATAATTTATTTCCTTGATGCTCCGGTCATGATTGCTTAATGACAGGCCAATCAGCAGTCTCCGGATCTTGATAAAATATGGTCTACTATAGAAGGCTTATGACTTAGTGTCAACAATTTGTTTAGACTATAAGGTGCCAATCCATGTTCATCCAAGCGAGGTAGATTGTACTACCTATATAATACTGATAGTGAAGGAGATTGTGGCATTTTTTGAGGAGAAACCTCGAATATATATATAAGTATCATCCCCCATATTATTAACTTCAAATTATTATGTATTCTTTGTTAATGCTCTTAATCCACTATGAGAGCTCAGAAATAGTGGTTAAATTATGGAGTGAAAACAAATTCCTATGTGTAATCAATAAAAAATCTCAATCTTATCTACTGAGGGTTGAGGAAGCTTAGAGGAAGAGGGATTAATTCACCCTTAAACAAGTCAAAACTCTTGAATCATTCCTAGAGTCTATGTCAAGATGATGTTTTCTTTTTTTGTGCTGTTGGATGAAAATCTTTCTTAGTGTTTGGAATAATATATGTAGGATCATTTCATAATGTTTTGTGTGCCTATCTTGATTTTGGATATGGGGATGTTTTAAATAGTTATCCTTTATTCGCGTTTCCCTTGTCCTTCTCTATAATGGAAGAAAGCATTAGGTAAACGATCCTAACATTTCATGTTCTACAAGGAATAATGAAATGAATGAAGCACCTAACCAGATCATGTTTACTAAAACTATTTCAGGTATATGAGTCATTCAAGAGTTCTATGTTTTCTAGGGTATTCTCAATAACCTTTATTTGATTTATTACCTCAATCTAGACTATTATACTAGAGTACCAGGGTCAAATTTTCTCTTTGCATTAGTTTGGTGGTCTATAGAACATAGATCTCATGGATTAGTTTCCTATCATTTTGAGAGGAATATAATCAAGGTGTATTGATTGGATATTCATTTGATGCTTATGTGGGCACTCTTGTCATCCAAACCAAGGTTAGTTTCATACAAGTTGCGGTCTAACCACCCTCTAATTTCGGTTGGGTGCATTAGAGTTGTAGTTTGCATGGAGAAGTGCCATGAATAGGAAAATTGGATGGATCTAAGCTCAAGACTCTGCACTTCGTTTGAGGAGTATATGTCTGAAAAGAGAAAAACTATTCCAAACATAATTATGGATGGCATGGAGTATGTATCTACACTTTGGGTTTCATTCCACTAACATGCCTTTTAAAGTCAAAAGAATGGGCTAAAACTAATCTTATATGGAGATATTCTAGTTTAGGTAACTCAATAGACCTACATTTCTCACTCCGCACAAATGAACTAAGAGAATACAAATGAGTGGCCTAGAGAGTGATTGAGCACCCTCTCTATTATTCCATATATATATATATAGAATATCCATGTTCTCTATTATGAAGATTAAATTGAGTGCTTGCCCGTCCACGGTCACCTTTTTGGGTTAATAACCAAATCCTCATCTTAGAGCGAGTGTGAAATACAATGTCTAGTTCCTATGAGCATACAAGATAGTTTTCCACCACTGTAATGGCTATTAGAATCTATATAATATAGGTATTCGGGTTAGCATCATGTGATAGAAATACTACACTTGCCTCTGATACCATAGGAAGCAGCCATAAAGTGTTGTAGGTGAGGCATGAGATGTGGGGGAGAGGTTTCTAGCAGTCTCAATCAATTCCCAGGGGCATATTTGTTGTGCAATAAAACCATACATTATTGAGAGATAATAGAGTCATCTAGCCTATATGATAATGCATACCAATATGGGGCCCCTTTAGTATTTGAATAAGGTGAGCATTCATTATTCGGATTCATTGTTCAAAAATCTTGTTTTCATAATGCTTTAATGAAGAGATTTCATTGTCACTGCAAACTATGTTTTCCAATTAGATATATTTCCTAGCCCACTCTTCGTATTTATCTAATAAGGAATTCAACATGGGAAATAGTACTCTTCTAATAGGTAATATTAAAATAGTACTGAGAAATCCACGCCCTTATAATGGGTCATATATATGTAACATTACCCTATATAATTCACCACAAGGTGAAAGATCATTTAGAACCATGACTGAAGTGAATGAATAAAACCAAATTCTATAGTCCTCTTGTATTAGTGAATTGGATAGTGAATCATATTTAATATCAAGTGATTCTATGATAGTTGGATATTCATATTGTTGTTATGGTAGATATTGCAACAGTGGAGTTTCCCACTTCTGAAAGTATCCCATCTGAGAGTAAGATATATAAAAAAGTCCCCACATCTGAATCAAGTTCACAAGACCCCACTCAAATAGCATGAGTTTCCTTTCAAATGTAGTAGTTTCCTAAGAGCCACTATATAGAAGATTACCTATCCTAGATTCCCTGTAGCTCCTTCTAACAAAACCTGTGAGAACTGGGAATTGAAAGCATCAATCTCATTCAATTATCTATTCCATATTCCTTATACTATTGATTCAGATGAAGAAAGAAAAACAAATGTATAAACACTTCTAACTCAAATAACATTGACTCATTAAGATTGGGAGTGAAAGTTGTCGAAGCTAGTGACATGTCTAGTGACTCGTCATATCTAGTGACCGGTCTAGTGACTAGTCAGTAGCCCAGATGGGGTAGATCGTTATAATATATTTGGACCAATATATTCACCACTATAGAAACCAAACAAATGTTTCTATAGTGGTTCCTTTATTGGTTCACCTATAGAATATATATAAGTGTTCCTTGCTAAATTATATCGACCTATTGAATCAAATCTTACATTAGTTGGAAAAAAATATGATACCTAACTAAAGGAATGAGAGAACCAGATAAGTCCCAAAGACTATCAATAGATTTAATTCCATTAATACTTCTTCTAGGAGTGATGTTTTTTTACATAGGTCATCAGATGTGGAATTTCTTCTATTATATTATACCATTGAAATGGAAATGGTCATGATGTTCCATTCTTCCCTTACATATCCATTAATCCTTAGGTCAATAAGTCCCTGGATTCTATCTTCACCCCTTGAAAATAGACTCCATCCTCACAGAAATTTAATTAAAAGATGGATACACTTTTGAGGCCTAAAGACTGTGGTTCCATAGTTCAGCTGCTAATGAATGTCGTCTAAGCATACCAGTGTGCATCTTGCTTTTAGAAAAGTGATACATATTTATATGTTCATGTTATCTCATCAGTGTCTGCAATGCTCACCCCTTCTACTTCCAGAACTCCAAGGTTCCTAGGCTTTGAACCAATGGGGGATGCGAGTTAGCATGTTAATGATTGAAGAAGGGAAGAAGAGTGAATGTCAGCCTTCAACTAGGCATATGGATGGACAATAGCAGTATTAATTCGAAGTGCAAGTGAACTTGAAGAAATAAATCTTAAGCGAGGATGGGTGTAGACTCTTTTGAGATTCCAAGAATAGATTATCAAAAGATTATCCAGAGTAAATTCTCTAATATGGATCTGTTTATGTCATCCAATATATCTAAGTACCATCCTCTTGCAAGAAGTGAGGTTGATGGAAAGAGTAGAGTAGGGTAAATCAAAGACAATGCCATGAAGAAGATAAAGGTGGAACAAAAAAATTTAACAACAGGGTAAAAAACACAATATTCAATGGTTTAAAAAGATCTGACCCTTTAGGGTACGGTTCTAAATGATATGACCTTTTCTATAGGGTTAGGTTCTAAACCATTATATAAGTATCAGCCCTTTCTAAAGGGTTAGGAAATGGTCTGAACAAATTTACTATTAGAGTAGATTATTGATTGTGGAACCCCCTGCAACTCTTATTGATTGGGTACCTCTTTCCACTCCATTGGTGGTTGTCTTGATTTTCAGGTGCATGTGGGTTGAAAGGGTAGCATGATCCAAAACGATCCATGATCCAGGGGTGATATGATTCCCATGGAGTAATAGTCCCCCAACTCCATGGAGGTGAAAGAGGGGATATTGATGTAGTTTTGAGTGTACAGTGGATGGAATGTGAACTGCCAACAATGCTACAATTACAGTTTCACCAATATGCCTAAGGTTTCGAGTTCGATTTTCTACCAAGTGGGGTGCCATTGACCCATGACATAGCCATATGATGTTTCTTGGCATCATATGTATAGTGGAAATCCCGAAATGGTCATTGACGAGAGTTGTGTGTTGGGCATACTAACTATATTATATAGAATATAAACAGACCATCACAAGTACTCTTATAATAGTTTCATATAAGCCTCCATGTTCATCCACTCAATGGAAATTCCATAGGTCTACTCGCTCCATTTGAGGTGTGGGAGAAGGACTATTAGAGTAGAGTACTGAATGCGCTCATTGGTGGTTGTACAACAATTTAAACAGTGTCGTCAACTACCAAGTAATGTTTGGAAAAGAGAACTTACCATCTTCCAATGCTAACTACTATCATTATTGCGGCATAAGAAGAGAGAGAACTAGACAACAAGATATCAAAATATCTATAAAGAGGACATAAAAGATAACCACTACTACACGTGAAAAACACACCTGATTAGTCGAGTGGCTTGGGAAGTCCAGTTTAAATTCATTCACCATTCCCCCCTATGGAGAAAAAGTGCATCAATGGCTATCCAATGGCATCGAACGAAATAACCAAGATTGGACATGTTTCTAGTTCATTTCCCTTTTTTTCTATCTTAGATAAAAGGTAGTAGGTCAAAAACAGCCTATTTGTTAATGGGATTCGAATATAGAATCCATTTTAGCACATTGTGGTAGGGGATATCACTTATAGTTTAGCTCCAGTTGAATTTAACTTTTGAAGATCCATCTAAACTCAATTTTTAGTAGAATTAATAGGCTTGGTACTCATTGATAATGTGGGGAAACACGCACATTTCCACTATTATAGTACCATATATGAAATATCTAGGCTACTCAAAAAGGTTTGGGGTGACCATCACATGATCAGATGGTTAAGATTGGCTAGGTCATCTCTTCATATTGCCTTTTGACCTTCTAGCAGTCCACCTTTCTGATCTGAATCACCGTATTGCATTATAGGAAGTTCATTCCTAGTAAACACCACCAGTCGCGTACACTCTATATTTTTGATACTTCTAAGACTCTCAATCACAACCAACACCATGACACCTTTTTTCAATGGATCCACCCACCAATGATGATTCTGAATACAAATACAGGAACTCAAGTACCTTCTTTCTCGCATCCTAACCTCTGTTATAGACTCCTTATGAATTGAATACATCCATTTTCTCTCAACTCAATACAAGATTCCAATCATTCCTAGGAGTTGAATCATAGAACACCTACAGCTATGGTATTCCTAACACCCCTTCCAAAAAGAAAATACGGGCTCTGATGGACCTATGTGATTGGGTTTTCAATTTCTATTCTCTATTCCAAATTGCTATAGTGGGTACAATGGCCATATCCACTGGGGGAATCGAAAGGCACCAGACATGGGATATTCTCTTTTGGACTGGTCAATAGGGAAGATGCACTGAGTGGGTGGGTTACCAATTTGGGTAAATGGTATCCTAATTTTATCAATGTTTATACTATTAGAGTCAAGTCATGTACACTTATATATAGTCTATGTGTCGGGTTCCTTGGCTCCATGTAGTGGGGTGGACATGATGGACATCTACTATACCCTATAGACATAGTACCTAGGTCGACTTCATCAATATAGAGCTACAATTGAGTTTAAAAATGTATTTATTTTAATATTAATTGAGGGAGAAGTGCATTTTATTGTCATAGAGATGTTGGTGGTCAGTGGAAGAGAGAAAGAAAGAATAATCTTGGTATAATATAGTTCTCCCTCACTAGGTACCCAATTAGGTAAAGAACCCTATATAGTAGTGCCTATAGTGGTGCATATATTTGTGAATATAGACTATATCGAATAGTAACTATATATATTACCATAAGAATACATGATGTATCCCTTAGAATTAATAGGTCCCAATCCTGTAAGGGTCAAGAGGGCGAAAAAATCCAGATGAGAGAATAAGTACTCTACTCTAATTGTATCATATCATCACACCTATTCATTCAGGGATGGTGTGCATGGGTCGGTAATATAAAGTAACAATGAGGTTGGAGAATCATGTGTTTGTCATTGGAAGACCTTTCCACTCGAGTTGGTATAATACTGGTATTAGAGCATCATCCATTTTAACAGTTGGGAGGTTACTGGGACAAACGATGCTCAGAATCAGGACTATAGAGACAGAGTACCTGTCAGGGTGATTGGTGTTTCTATCAGTAGGGATGCTTATTCTTATTATATAGGTCTATACCATACTAGTATTAGATAGATGGATGTGAGGTCAAATCAGGTGGAAGAGGTTTCTTTTTTGATGGTGAGGCGGTACGAACAACTGAAGGGAAGTGCGTTGGGAACATGTTTTCTATATCTAATTCTACTATCGCAATTGGATGCATTAACCTATTGTACTCAATTCATCTAGTTATGCCAACTATTATGGGAATACTATATATATATGATATTGGTTAGAGTTTGGGGGTTGAGATGTATTTGGAAAGTATAATTTCTCCTACGAACGCTGGGAAGGACCTTACTGTTAAAAGAGATAGACATGGTGTTATGCATTCAAGATGAATTAATCCATGGGTATAGCACTTGTGTAGACTATATATCTGAATATCAATGACAATTATCCTATTGTTCTAAGTGCATGGACTAGTACTGGGGTCACAGGATCAAATGAATCTGGATCTTGGGAATCGAAGAAATCACTAGGAAGCTATGTGTGGAAGGCCATATCAGTTGACTATCGAGGTTGGATCTCATTGAGAGGGGGTTTCCATGTCATGCAGAGGTTTTGTTAGACCATGTTCTACTCGGCCAGAATAATCTATTTAACTAACACAAGAAAAATCAGTGATATTAAAACATTATATTAATGTATTATAGCATATAATGTGTCTCTCAGTACTCTATTATAATAGGGGGACCATGGGTTCCAAGGTTGGGCATTTAATAATACTAGCATCACGATACAGAGCAGTGGGAAGAGATCCGATCAACCAGAGGTCAATGATGGGGTTGGGGGATTTTCCATCTCAAGGTTGGTTGAGAATCTCTTCATATGGGACTACTATAATCTGGTATGGGTCTTACGAATTCTAATCTTGAGATAGGAAACATTGTGATGCGCGACTCACACAAGGCTTAACAGGGCCTACCTCAAAATGGAATATATACTACCTATATTATACCGAGTACACTCATAATTATATATATAGATTCATCATCACTAATCTACTCTAATATTAATCTTGAAACATTGGTGGGTCACTAATATATAGTAAATGTATCAGTTGGATGCGGCACTCCTGCACAAATACACTCGGAAATAGGTACTCGCTTTGCATTACATTTATAGATCAATGTGAGAGAAGTCAATTCCTGATACTCCAAAAAGGTTATTTTATGTTTAAACCTTTTTACCCCTTAGATATAAGGTAGTCGAGGAGGGTCAAATCTTTCAGTACTCGACTACATTACCCTAATCGGTATTCAGTGCTACTTAATATATATGGGTTTAGAACTCGGTGACATTACCCAATTCGGTTTAGAAAGGGTCATATCTATGGTATATGACCCTATATTGTTTATTCATATTAGTTACATCTACTAATACATTAATACTCGCTTTCTTTCTTTATTTCAATTAGTATTGGACTAGTTCTATATCTCTATCAGTGGTGGTTGAGGGGGTGTTATGGTGGGGGTATGTAGTGGAAACCACTCGAGGAACCAGACTGGAATCGTACATCAGGTTGTCAAGGTATATATACATTGGAACAACATGGGGTGGGATGGAAATCAACTATTGTCCAAGTAGAGAAGTTGGTTCAACCTCAGTGGTTCTCTATCATAGCATGAGGTATTTTGGGGCGATGGAAGAGAAAGTTATCTAGGTTCTTCAACTCAAACATGCTATTGGAGTAGCATTTACTATAGAATATGAAGCTGTATGATGACTATAAACTATATAATGAAAGATATGAGGTATTAATGGAGGATTTTATGATGATACTGATGAGGGGGAGTAAGGAACCATCGTGAGTACATTCACAGGTACCCTTCCAATATAGTTTAGAGTATAGTACATAGGGTAGGTGTCTAAGGCAACCTGACAGCTAGAGATGAGGCACAATCAGATCGAACACAACATATACCACAACTGATATATTAGCATAGAGTGGATTGGGTGGCATGGATGATTTATGAAACGTCTTGGGATGGTAAGGCATGCTTGATTCGCCAAGGCAACCCTATAATTTGGTGGAGCCGTGTCCATGGCTAATGTAGTGAGCTATCAGTGCTGGTATCAGTATTGTGGGTGGTGTTTTGTACATGTATCTATGTCTCTGGTGTTCAAAAATTGGTATTATGGGGATTGTGGTGATACTATAACTCGTGTTCCTTTTGTGGTGCAATGTGATACTTGATGTGAAAGAAGGGAAACATAACCTAGTAGTATAAAATGGACCAAGATATGGATCCTTGATGTTCATTGCCTTATAGGTTATGTTCCTTATTTAACTCTATTGGGCATCTTATCATTTTGTTTTGGTTCCAGTAAAAGTTGTTTGATTGATCTAGACACATCAAAGAATCTTTCATTTCTATCCTCAAGTGTATCTAATGTTGAATACCCTGATTCCCCCAATGTATGGAGCATCAATCACTTGGAATCATCTTGATCTACTGTACATAAGGTTCCATCGATCTATTTTATCTTTACTCGCTACTATTGCAATGGATCTCATTTACACTGGGTTGTAAGGGTCTGAAAATGAACACAACTACTTCTCATTTTCAGATAGTATATATGGTTCAAAGTTTTCCATAGAAATAAGGTGTCATGGGTTTCATGTGATCATTGGTACACTATACTCGAGCATCTGTTGTTATTTCCAATCGATAGGGTTGGTTATCATGGCACATCATGTTGGATTTGAAACAGAAGCATGGTACTAGAATTTTTTCGACATTGTTCATGTCATCCTCTTTGTATTAGTATATTGGTTGGGAGGTCAGGGGTAATTGGAACTACTAAAATACACCACTTAGACACTATAGTATTAGATTACTATCCATAGTTAGTTTTTTGAATTGGAGCATTTAGGTGATCTTGTAAAATACACTTGGTTGATAGAGAAAATGGAAGTGTTTGTTTTCATAAATACACCACTCAGACACTACAGAAGTACCCAAGAACCCCATTTGAATCCTTTCAGTATAAATAATATAGGTAGTTTATTATCCTTAAGGTTCACTCTCCTGCCTTCGGTTCAAGGCTATAATGTGATGGTCTAGAATAGTGACTGAATAGGGTGAATAATCAGGTATGGAGGGTGAACATGTGATCTTGTACAATAATCTAATAGTCAGGTGGCAAGAGTAGTTCTGGATGGAGAAGACATGCGATCCATTTCTTAAATATATTAATCATCACTTTGAGGGGGAAAAATTGGAATAATGACTCTATTGAGATCCATGCTTTTTAGTATAGTTTAGCCACATATCCAGATTCCATTGAATCCCCAAATAATCCTACTAGGGAATGGGATTGAGGGTGCCCTGAAGCCTCCTTCACTAAACTCCGATGGAGTGCCTCTGGCTTTTTGATGATGGACGTTTACCATCTCTCTTCCGACCATCTCCACTTGCACCTGGGGTGCTTACGTAGCACCCTTGGGAGCATATCCAGCATTATGTCATAGAATTTCCCATCTTGACACAGGTCCTGTACTTATATATAAGGTCAGTTACTCTGATTTTAAGGATCCATATGGATGCTTTTTCCATTCGGGGGAAACAACTTGTTGGAATGAAATCAGCATGTAGCTCAACCCTTCAGCCTATCATTTTCTAGGACCACTCATACTACATAGATATGGTGGTCTTTATATATAATTTAGATAGTGAATAGTAATTGTAATTTCATCTAGTACTAGTGGATCTTAGTATAATATAGGTAGTAGAGTTAGGGGTTCCATTCGAGAGCTATCCAAACAACTCAACCCACGAACCATGTTCCCCCAGTTTCATTAGACGATCAATCAGTATAATATAGGTAGTGTAACCTATGAGGACAAGACTAATCATTGTCATCTATCACACAAGAGAGAATTGGAATTATCATGCATAATGATTTTATTCTACTTTGTCTGAATGGAGTTTCGATATAATATTGGTAGTAGCCATTGTCAGACCATTCGATGACTCCCAAGGGGCTCGACACGACATAGCTAAGGTTTTTAGGGGATGGACAGTCAAATAGAACTATAACCTCACCCCTCATACTTAAAATCACATGAGGTAGGGAAAATAGATCTCCGTTCTTCCTAACTAGTTTAAGGTAGATGGAATAAAAAATGGTATTCAGTCCCTTACCAATTAGAAAGGGTTAGATATTTTAGAACTCAGCTACATCACACTATTCGATATTCAGTGATACATAATACGTAAGGGTTTATAACCTGGGATATATGATGTATCTTAATAATATATCTACAATATATGTATGGAGTACCTCACCGTTTAGTGCTTCTACTTATATATCACCTTATATATTAAGTAGTAGAACCTCTCCTGACTCTCCATTGAGGGAGTCAAGGCTAATGACTTCCTACCTTTAGATAATGGGGACACACGAAATGGTGCTTAGGGATGGATTACAGTCTCACCTATCAATAGTGATTTATTTAACTATTTTATTATAATTGTGGACTTCACATCCTACACTCAGTTCTATCTCATGGTTTTGGATTTGACTTTCTGATTTGGTGTATCCACTACCCCACTTCTTTCTTAGCATAAGGAAATATCATTTATATGGGTTTATGATAGGGACTTAGCAGATTGAGTACATTCCTTCTTTCCAACCTTACATCACATTTCGTCTTGTATCTCTTTGTTTCCATCTGTCTCTGTCAACATTCACTTCTATAACCAGGGAATATGTTCAATCTATTTAAAGTAATTTATGTTTTTTATGTTACAAGAAGTAGGTCTTTAAGACAATGGAAATGAATGGCTATGTCTCTAGCATAGGATACGATATAATTTTCTTCTTCAAATAGATAGATCAGACATATGAAACAAATAATAGGGGAAACAATGAGATATTTCCAGGAATGTGTCTATAATAGAAAGGTTTACTAGGCTAGGAATGGGTTTCCCTGGTGCCTGGAACACAGAGAATTTGGTGCATTCAAGAATTCGGTTGTTAATGTGAATATCACCAGTGAGTCTTCCTCTTTTACTTCCATCTATTTGTGATTTGAGAATAATGATATATTTTCTAATTCCTCTATATCTTATAGATTAGGTGTTTTTTATTCCATGTTTGGGTAGCCTATACATAGGGGGAGGTAACTGTGAAAATGTAAATGAATGAGTATACTTGGATAAGGTATCTCATTTGGATATGGTCACATTTAATTACTACGATCACCTTGTTTCACTAATCAATTTTCCTAATGGGAGGGACATCAATGAACCAATATACATGAAGTATCTGAGGTTCTTGAGGCCGCACAAGGATTTGGAACCAAACCAAAATAAAAAGATTGATGGACTATTGGTGAATCAGTGGGGTATCTTTTTTATGTTCCAACTTTGAGTGAATTATATAAGGTAAGGGATTTCCCTTCCATTCCATGCAAGGTCGGGGGAGGATTTTTTTACTCAGATAGTTCATCCATAAATCTAATATAATGATATATCACCATGAATATACATGTCTTTTGAGGTTATAGATTTAGGGAATTTCCTGATACCAGACATGGACTTGAGTGCCTAGATAGCAATGCAAGGGTTTCCACAATGATTGAGGAGCTTTTGGATCTATATTCTAGGATTCCATATTTCCTGACTGACATCAAAGGAAAAGAAAATTCTAAAGTAGGAGTCCCTTATTACATTATGGTAGGGGAGTCGAAGTCAAATCTGTTTGTTGTCTCTGTTTGGTATGTTAAAAGTGATACAGATAGAGATAAGGAACTAATTAAGATTATAACAGTAAGATTTCTCTCTGAGTTAACAAAAAAGGACTTCTCAGACAAGTCTTTATTTGAATCTCCTTTCTCAAGGGTTGCTATATTTATACAGTGAAGGGTATTTTTGGTTCAATGAATGCATTTGCCTTAGGGATTCAGGTTAACACAAATGGGTGGGTATCTGTCGGTAAGTATCGATTTTTTATGAAACAAAGAGGACCCTATTATTATGAAAAGGGGAAAGGGTGACTAATAAAGGTCCTACAAATGGAAAATCTTAAGTAATGCTGAAAAGGAAGGTTCTTTAGGTTATATAATGGTTTGTGGTGCTAGAAGTGCCTTACATCAATTTCAGTGCTTTTAATAGGTTCATTCTTTGCGATAATCGCTTCCATAGCCTATCTAAGAAGCGTATATCCTAGAGTCTTTGTTTATAATGATTTCTTATTTGTATATGGGTGAGGGTATACATTATTGGACAACTTTATTCTAACAAAAAAAGGAAATGATTTTACTAAACAGTAAAAATCCTTATTTTAAAACGTATAAATACGTAGCATAGCTTACGTATTAAATGTTGAATTCAGTCCTATGTCGAATCATTATGCTGGGGTGAATGTGAAAGTTGTATTATGATCTTATACTTAATATATAAGATGATATTTATGTCTGGTACTTAATTATATATAATATTCTAAAGTGTTAGGAAAGAGAAAAGGTATGTCTTTCTTCTCTTATTGGAAAAGATTGATGTGGCTTCATTGCTACTAACATCATTCGATACAATCCTTCTATAGGGCTGAACAAAGGATTGCCTTTCAAGATCAAGCTACATTCAGTGCTAAGATTCTGGTATATGTTTTCACATGGTCCTAGCCAGTCACTGTAATTGAATATCTAATAACTGTGACCATGCGAAATCATATACCAGGATACCTTGCACTATATCAATGTTTGAAGTGTGCTTATATGTATATGTACCAATAATCAAAGAGATAGAGTAAAAGAGCTTCATTAAACATTAATTAAGACATTAAAAAAGAATAGGGTTTCAATTAATGTTATCTTTTTTGGAGAGTATTGGGGTCCCCCTATTATACTATTTCGACAAATTGGAAGAGGGACTGTTACATGGATTGACTGACTTATATCAGAGAGTTAACTTATTACAATATAAGGATCTAGTCAGTCAATCTATAATACATTTTCTTCTAATGTTATAGTTTTTCCATCATTTATTTTGAATCTCTAAAATGAATTTGGAAAAGTGGTGGATTTACTTGGGTTACTCGATTATACCACTAAGGGAATACTTGTTTGAGAAAAATCCAAGTCCTTTCGATAGTGTCTGATATGGAATATCGATATTATATATGATAGTTTATAATGATATTGGGTCGTCCAGATAATAATGGAAGCAGATTCATATCCTTGTTTCAGTTAAATAATTTTTCTTTTCTTTCCATAAAAACCGCAAAGGTTCCACATAAGAAAGAGGCCCACAAAATACTAAGCAGACCATACCCTATTTATACTGCCTCTAATAATGTCCTAACATTGGGGCATGGAGTTTTGGCTATTTTCCTCCTTAATTTTGGTGTAAAGACCGAACAGATTCCTTACGACTAATATAGATCTATTACCTTCATGATAGGAATATGAAATAAAAATTCATTCAACGGGATGTTTCTGGATACCTTGTCATTTAGGCCCGTGAAACTGTCCATATAGATGAATAGTAAGTTCGAGATCGCATTCTAGTTCACTTTTTGTAGGTCAGATGGGACCTAACAAACTCTCTACATTCATACTGGAAGAAAACTATTTAGAAGTGTCCCCTGAGTCTTCGTTAGCTGTTCTAGTTCAGGACATGACACTATGGGACCTCTTTCATATGGATTTGGAAGAGGAAGTGAGAAACCATCAAATGTTTCCTTTTTGATAAAAGAATTATTAGATAAGTAAGAATAAGTAAACAAATCAGGTGGAGAGATATAAAGGTTTTTTTTGAAATTATATTCAAACAAGCTATTGAGCCCATGTAAATCTATCATATCATCATGTTTTCTTATGATGGGATACCCAACAAGTATGTGCAGAGCCTTTAAATTCCCAAACAAGAATTAATTTTTTTTCACATTTTGGCCTCTGTTACAGAAGTGGAAGGATTTGATGGAATTTTTCTCTCTTGATAGAGTAGGTATATTCATATTCGGTTTGCCTATGTAGAAGGCATGAACTAGTGATTCCCTTGTGATATTGTCTTCCTACTATAGAATGATGAGTACATGGATTAGGGTTTATGACTCACATAATATAGGCTAATGCAATGCCTAAAAGTCTGCATTCGATGGAAATTGAGATGGAAGTCTGCTTTTCTCCATACTCTATTAAAACATAGTTGGAAATGAATATTTGTAGATGAAATCTTTAATAGTTCTTGAATACAACATGGCCGTTGTCTAGAAATTAAGACAGCATTGGCTATGCTGCCTTTTAGTCAATTTGTGATGAATTATCTTCCTATTTGTTCATACTCGAGAGGGAGTAGCTTTTTTCGAGTTGGGTAATCAAAATTCGAAAGTGAATACAGTGGTTATTCCAACATTCCAATAGTTCCATGTTCTTTACTGAGAGTGCTTTATAAACCCTTCATAAACCTAGACTGGATAAGAGAAGAGTGGTAGTTGTAGGGGATTCACTATCAAAGGTAACATGAGTCGATAAACTGGACATTCATGCAACCAATTTATTTTGTAAATATCCACCATGGATGGTATTATTGGGATGAATCATAGACATGATAAGTATATTTTTAACTTTAAGCCACTGTGATTTTACTCTTAGACACCTACTTCCCATATTTCTTGATTTTTCATTTGACTTGTTTATTGTAACTTTTGGGGCTTACCCTGAGACTTATCCAATGGATTAGGACTCCCAACCAAAATAATATTGGAACTTGAAATATTTTAAGTGTACCTATGTGAAGATAATAATAATCTTTTCCTGAAACATGTAGTATATTTTCAATTACCTTAGAGGAAATTGGCCCTACATTTATCAGCCTTACCAAAGGGGAACTCCATGTGATGGCCATATTAATCACTCCAATTGGAATTGCCTCCCAAATATCCTTATATTTCTCCCAGGAGTGACACAATGTAAATAAGAGAAGAAATACCACTATTAATTTGGAAAACATCTTACGTGGAGACTAGAAACCATTAGGTTTTGAAATCCCTTTCGGTTCGTGAAAGAATGTCCAATTGATGGAATTGCAAATAAAACACCAGTAAAGTCAACTAGTATAGATGGCTCATATGAAACCCTTCTAAGGAAATATCCATAATCCCAAAAACAGTGGGATCTCAATCCTCTAGAAGATGGGAAGACAATAGGACATAGTTTACAAATTTCATTGTAGCTATGATTTCTCCCACTCAAACAAATGGAATAAAAGAGAAACCCACAATTTTTATAATTATCCAAATATAAGGTGATATATAAGTCTGATACTTATTTATATATAATTTTCTAAACTGAATAGGGTGATGTAGATGAGTTCTAAACCCTTAAATATTAATTAGAACCAAATAAGGTCAAATATATAGGGCCATATACCATATATCTGACACGTTCTAAACTGAATATGGTGATGTATCCGTGTTCTATACACTTATATATTAAGTAGCACTAAATAGTGTCACCAATATAAGGTCATGTACCATAGATCTAGAATTTATAAAGGGTTAGTAATCAAGTGATTTTTTTCTAACAAATAAAAGGATGAATATAGACATTCAATTGGATCTTAAGGCATTTCATTCAAGGATTTAAGGGATTTAAGTGATTATATTAGGACTCAAAATATCATGGAATAAAAATGTCTTCCCTAAAAATGGAAAAGGAACTACAATTAGATCAACTGAAACCTACGGGGCAGTGGGAAAGCTACTCTGTGTAATCTGACTAGACTACACTAAAAACCACATCAATTTGCCTCGTTCGAGTCACATAGTCCCTATAAACAAGGTTTGAAACCCTTATATATTAAGTATAACCATTAGGGTATAGGTTATTTATGATCTGACCCTTTCTAAAGGGTAAGGGAATTTGAAAGATTTTGTGTGAAGAGTAATGGTCAATCTATAAATCAAGTAATATATATAAGAATCAACACCTATTGGGAGTTCAGCATTAAAGTTGAATCTAGTATAGTAAGAGGGATTCCATGAACTGAATGCCACATGTAGTTCCATTCTATATCTGACCATCCACAACACATATATTTATCGCTATCCAATCTCCTTGTATCCATCCTAGGAGTGGAGTTGTACTGAAAAAGGTTGATAATTCATATAATTCTTCTATGACCTCACAAACCCTATTCTGATATTGGGGTATCGAGCCCTTATATACGTGAATAATAGATCCAGATACTGAGTCTCATGAGAAGAGATATATTCCTCATCAAACAGAAAAACTCCATGATGAATCCGACTTCTAATTGATTTGATCATGCTCACAAAAGAATGTAATGAAGTGAGTGAGTCCATTTGTCGAGCCACCATGGCTGAACTAGGACATCATCTCATTTGGATCAGGAGAAAGCATCATTCTATATTGATCGATCCCTATCACATAGGGGAACTCTCCAGTATTTAATTTAAATGAAATGTTTCATTTATTAGCAGCCTCCATCGATCATTCCAGTATAGGTAAGTCACTACAATCCATCATTTTATTTTATGGGTGTCATTACTCAAAATCCATGTCATGAACATCATACCATGTATCTTTTATCTTTCCACTATCCTGAACCCTATGGGTCCCCTCCGTCTTCGGTATTCATATCCATTTAATGGTACTCTTTGTGCATGTAAAAGAGGCTTCAGGTTGACTTTGGCCAGAATGCATGCCCACCTTCTCTTTTTTCAAACTATCCCCTTGGTCACACTATTATATTCTAATAGTTCATTGGGTCATTATAATAAAACTAAAAGACTCTTGAAAAAACATACACTTTCCTAATTCCCACCAGTGTGGATTATATGAAAGAATATAACATTACATACTTTTCCCCCCTAATTTCTCAGTTAACACAACTTATCCCAATATTAATCACACCTTCTATAACTAACTCCACATGATCTTCAGAGTTTGAAAAATGTTAACCAAACCTGTCTCATCTCTATTCCTTTCGTCCGGAAAGATAAAAAACTCATTCCAATGCACAATAAAGGAGAGGTGGGTATGACCTAGCAATCCAAATAACTGAAGGAAGGAAATAAACCGATCAGACATTCCCAAGAGAGTGAAGCATATGCGACTCTCCAACGAGTGGATCTATAGCACTAGGACTAGATCATCAACTCACGTCAAACCATCCACATGTCACTAATGACTCGAATCCATAGAAATGAGATGAAGGAAGTGGTTCCCCTTTGTATTATCTTACGTCGGGTTTAGGCTCTCTCACATACCAGTAATGGAGTATAGCCTATACCCTATAATTTGTTATCAATATGATGCTCTTCTTTTAATTCCTTTTGATCACTTCTCTATCCTCATGTAATGGATAGCTCTCCCTTTTTGTATGGTAATTATATGCAGCCTTTCATGTTTGGTAGTTCTCCGAAGCATTCCTGCGATTATAGTGATCTCTTAAGGGTTATCTAGTAGTCCCTTCATTCCCCACTCTAACTGACCATGCAATTTTCCATTCTTTGTTTAGGAAATATATATAAGTACTAGTGGGCCTTGAGTCCCTGGTTTACACCAATGGGCTAGGAAGATTACTATTGCATTAGCTCATATCTCAACACCTTAGAGACCCGATAGATTGAGAGATTGTTATTGGGAGGATCAATGCCTTTGGAAGGCCTCCTCCTTATTTATATTCCTGGTCCTACATTGGGAGTTATGTTTCAGTTCTTCCCTATATAACTTGAATGGTTGGACCTCTTTTGGATTTCATTCTTCTTGGTGGATACCCCACAAAATTTTGAGTAGGTGTTTGGGGTATGGGTTATACTGAATAAAGGGATGTTACTTATATATATTAAACAATTTTGACCAATCCCGGTTGAGGTATTCTTTTATGAATTGCATCTGTAGTGTCAGTTCAGAAGGAAACTTACCATTCATAACAAAACACCACTAAACTTGTATCATCTATTTAAATATATATAAGACTACATGAAGAAGAGTAATGATAAATGACTCATTCCTATAAAGGATAAAATAAAACTATTATGAATTCATTAAACTATTGGAGCTTTCACTCTTCTCTCAGCCCGAAGGGAGGTCTTTTATTTTCATCAATAATAAAAATGTGATTGAATATTAGAAGCATGAAACTATTTCCTTATTTATGGTCCCTTTTTTCCATGAAGAGTTTCATAGATTTAGAGTCTTCTAAACACACTCATAGAGTCTCTCCCCTATAATTGTGTGCAGTTCTCTAGGTAGTGCTCCCCCCAACACTCTACTTATCCTATCACAATGCAGTTAACAAGAATCAATATAATATAGATCGTAGACAATATCCCATAGCAAGGCCTACCAGAATGGGACATCATATTGAAAAATATGATGGATGCCTTTCCAGTAAAGGCACCAAGGATGGCTGTAGTTAGGGGAGCGTGGACATGGTAAACCATAAAATCATAAGGAAAGGGGGGTAAGGATGGCGAAGCCAAATAAAAAGACTAATTAGGATCAAGAATTTCTTTGGATTTCTAGAAACTCCTTGGATTCAACCTGAAACTGAAGTTTCTCGATTACTTTATTACTACCTATGAACTAAAAAGGGGGATGTAAGAGATTATCCCTTTCTTATCTCTCAACTATAAGATCACAGAACGGAATTTCAGTGATAATTATCGCTTTAAAAGAGATATTTTTTTCCATGTCTATCAACTTTCTGAGATAGATCGGCACCATGTATTATAATCATGAATGCATAAGGTTTTTGAGAAGTCTTTAAGAGGTAGGGGGAAACCGCACAGTAATACTAAAGTTCTTGAACTCGACAGGTCCATGAAAACTCGTATCATGTCCAATAGACTAATGTTCTAGTCATGTCTCAATCGCCCGCTCATTATCATAAATAATGGATTTATGTAAGGTTCTAACAGAGATAGAGGAAAAATCCTATCTCTAGAATTATCAGAACAAAACACGCTCCAGAACTAGAATCTCTTCATGGATTGGAGCCGTAGCCAGAGAAATTGGGTGAGGAGGATCATGACTACTCTATAAGACCCCTTTAGAGAAGGTGTCTAGAATCTTCTAGATCATAGAATCAATTGTAAATAGATTTATGAAGAGAAGGTATGAAGTTGGACTAAAAATAGAGGAGATCATCAAACAAAGAGGAAAACTTGTGTAGATAACATAGCTATTTACAAAACATGTACCCCAATCAGTTTACTGAAGACTCACAACTAAACTTGCAAACAAAAGTCTCCAATAGGTTAGTCATAATGTTTTTTTCATTCATTAAAAAGTGATTTCCTCTCCTTAAATTAAATGTGACTCTATGAAGTCATCACATACACTTACTATTATTTGTGATGAGAATAATGTGTCTTTCTCTTTTTCAAAATATTTTTTTCCTTTCTTCTTATTTCTTAGGGTTCACCATTCAACCATTCCTTTCTTTTAATCTCATATAGTTGATTCACTTCAATCAAATTTCCATCCAAGGAGCTACGGACTCCCAGGGAAAATGAAGTCAATATTTCTAAACCCTCCCCTTGAGTCACCCTTGGAAGAGATAAGGTGAATTTCAGTATTACATTGTCGAACACCTTCATCCTGATTTCATTTCCAGCAAGCACCCCTATCAAATAAAGGGAAACAAAAAATAATAAAAAAATTATAATAACTTATTTATGGCTTATGTACTACCTTGTCATATATATTTCATGTTGTTTTGTTGGGAGGGTGATCGGTAGTATCAGTGGGATACCATTTTCTTTTTCTGTTAAGCCTCGCAACTGTGTTTTTGATTCTTTTGATAAATCTTGAAGCCCAGTTGTGATTTTGTATCAGCCTTAAAGCCTTTCCTATTATCAATTATCATTGACATTATGGTATACTCTCTATCTTTGTGTCGTAGAATGAAAAAGGTAATGATGCACATATTTACCAACATAAACAATAGATTGCCACCATGAAGATGGGAGATAGAATTTTTAATTCTTTCCACACCACTTTATGAACATTGTGGGAAGAAAATTCCTTCTATCAACCTCTTTCGACCTGTTTATTTGGGGTCATGCTCATCTCTTTTTAGAGAAAGTTTTCTTTATTTGAAATTTTGTATTTTTTTTTCAGAAATTGACAATGATAAAGTGTTTCATTTTCTTGATGGTCTTTGATATGAGTAAAAATATATTTAAATTGAAAATGATTATATATGATCGATCAACAAATTATGTATAATCCTTATCAATGTACATAAATCTATGAGTAATATGTTAAATAGTGCACAAGATCATCCTGCTCCCAATGTATCATCTCGAGAGGGTTTTACCCACAATACTACCCTTATTGAATAGGAGGGGAGATGGAAAAGAGGAGGTAATAAAGGTGGTTTAAAAGAGTTCACTCTGTAGATAGATGTGTGACTCTTCATCCTACGAACAAATCATAATCTATATATTCCAATGCAGTATATCATTATGAAGATGAGAATCATTCTGCAACATATTCAATTGGCCTAAAATATAGTCCTACAACTACTGTTGCAAAATCAGTCAATGTACATCTTGAAATCATACAACAGTCCAAGAACATGAAGACTAGAGATTCAATTTCTGGTAATATTTTAGCTCCTATTGTGAATTCTACATGTATTTATTTTAACAATCTCTAAAATCAATCTACTCTACCATGGATTATAGATTCTGGTGCCACACAACATATGGAAGGATCGTCCAATTATTTTTCACATTCCCTTTATTCTCTAGTAATTCTTATAGCTTTCTTACTGATGGATCTCTAGTTCCCTCACTTTGGTAATGGAACAATGGTTTAAGGTACCTTGTGGATAGGCAGTCCCGAGGATGATGCCTTTTGGTAGGGGATTCAATCCATATATTTGAAATCCCTGGGATTTCTCCAATAGATCAACCGTACCTTATCTATGAAACCTAACTCTTGGTTACCCTACTTCTATTTCCCAATCAAATTTTCCCAGGTTATTTGATATCCAACAAGAAGAGAAAGAGGTGGCCAATCCATCCCTTTATATTTCTCAAGTATAATGGATAACCGAACAATATTCTACTTTTCTCGAAGGATAAATAGAAAATTAATTTCTCCTCAGGGTTCAAAAAAGACTGTAATTGGACGACTTGGGTGGAGAATAGAGGTAGTTGGGGGGGACTACTCTCCTTCTTCTTCCTTAAGGGATTCATTGGCTAGTGAATGGGATCTTCTATCACATAGCCACTTTCACCTTTCCAAGATCCCCTATTTTTTTCTGAGGGTTCCAACCCCTATTATTAATAGGTTGAAATCACCACCAATTATCCAAGACAAGTAATGAATATTTGGTATCTCCCTTCATTGGTTAGCTCTGGAAATCTATTCGTTGGCATAGCTTATCATTACCCAAATCCCTATTGGAAGCACCTATGTTTGTAATAGAAAGAACATAATGCTCTGTTTGTGATGAAGGAACTAAAAGAAGAAATAGGAAGTCAATCACTAATAAGGTCTCTTCAACAATGAACTATAGAAAAGAACCAATAGTCACTCTATCAATGACTGGAAATCAATATTATCTCTTCAACATGGACAAACACATGTACTCTCACTAATCCTAATACATGAACCAGAATATGATTATAACCCAAATCACCTCAATAGGAAACCTCATGTACATATCTAAACATTGACGTTTTAACATCAACCTTTTTATTATGACTTTGTTAGTACTTATATTATACACTTATAAGGATAATAAACTAATAGGACAAATTGGAATCAACAGGAACTGGAAATCTCTCCCTTAAACCAGTAGTAGCCTGGAACCACACAAAAGAATCAAGTAAAAGTCTAGTTATTATATTCTAATAGTTGACCAGGAAGATATGGGAAAGAACCAATGGAAATGATCACATGGTAATATACTAAATCAGTAACTAACACTCTTATGCCTTCGATATTGTTTAGGTAGTATACATATCTTTCTTTTCCCAAACTCATTCAAAATAGGGAATTAACCAAGAAAACTGACATTCACCCCTCTCATCCTAAAGTTGAAAGCCATGCATATCAAATTGAGGCTCTCTCTACAGCTTTATAATCTACATATAGTCACTATTGTACTATCAATCACTTCTTTTTATCTATGTAAATCTATTAGAATATATATAGAAGGTGATCACTATGTCTTTTAGTATGATATAATGAACACTGAAATCCATATGGATCCCTATAGCATCGTCGACATGATCTCATACAACTCCACCATTTATCATAATCGGCTTCTCTCATATGTTTTGTAAGCCTAGCTGCTGCTTCATGAGTATCTGATGCTATGTAATCTCTTTATTATTCAAAAAACCCAAGATAACTATAACTAGAATTCCAAACCTTGTCAATAACATCTTTTATGTTTTATCTTGCTTACTACTAATAGGGTATGTTGGCATTGTTCCTAAATAGAGGACTGGTCCTGGTGGAATAAGATCCTCTTTTCTCTAAGAGGAAAAAGAAAGAAGTTGTATCTTACTACGACCATGCATAAATAGAGGCATTCCTCGGGTTATTTCTTTATTCTTCCTATGGATTCCCTACCCAAAGGGAAATGGCACAGGACATAGTTCCCTATAGGATGGTCTTTTTTCCATCTATCATGCCTATCAATGAAGATCCCAACTCTAGTTCTATCATTTTAAGGTTCTTCTCTATTTGGCTAGATTCCTTACCCTATAGAGGTTCTGTGTAGGATTTCAATCTGAGATTCAGACTATGAAAACAAATCAGAATATAGGTATACCATTGAATCTGCATTGTCAGAATTTTACTCTAAAATATAGTTATTGATCCTTACGAGAAGGAGTCTCCCAATATCTTATTAACCAAAATATTATTTATAAATATGGTGCTATAAAGATAGGTTGTGGAAAGGACTGGGATTTAGTTCCTATGTACCCATTTTGTAAGAAAGTACTTACTCTATATTGTTCGGAGTTAGTGGGAAAATTTATATGCCTTTAAGCCCAACCATTATCCACTATTATCCTCTTATAGGAATGAATCAGTTGTGGACATAGTCAACCTACAACTAGTCGTGACGCCCTTGTCCCTATACTTAATAATGGAAGGGAGAGGCATTCCAATGTTCGAAACAGTATAAGATGTTCCATCGATAAAAAATAAAGAGAATTGTTTAAAAAAATCATATGATACTAGAGACATGTACTCTTCCTATATATTTAGAGACTAGGGAAAGATAAATCTAGAGAGGAGGGATGATGTCCTCACTTTCAAATTTATGCCTTTCCATAGGAAAATTCAATCAATCCATTATTCATGTATGCAATGGGAAAACTCAGCCAAGTCCTTCTATTTAGTTTATCTTGGGAAATCAATGAATTATCGTTTTCCATCTTTGGGAGTGTTTTGTTTCCTAACAAGACCAAAATTATTGATTGTAGGCTCATTTCATTGGTGGAGAAAATGAATGCATAAGTTTCAGTGGTGGACACGATACTTTCCAAGACTATCATTTCTTTGTCTTATTTCTCAACTTAGAAGCACAACACTTTCTTTGGAAGTGCATCTTTTCTTCAGGTATGGATTTTGGAGCATCTTGATGACTTCTGATATATACCAATGGAAGGATAATATCACGATGAATTTATTGAATGCTTTATGTTATGCACCTATGGAGAGGAAAGACGAGCTAAATCCAAGAGAACAATATCACAAGGTGTGTGTGTCACTTTCGTTTTTTGAATGTTCTAATTCCAAATACAAGAAGTACAAACTCTTAATATGATAAGAAGTAAGTTCGAGAGGGGATAGTGACCTAAGAGATAGTGATAAGAGACTAAAGTATAAGAGGATGGAATCACTAGGTAGTACATATATATTGATTGAAGGTAGTGACGAGAGTCAACAATTAAAATATAATAGTGATGTTAGAAAGGGAAAACGAATTTTGATATCCATTCTGTGAAACCACTAAATCTTATATTTTTTTATAGGTCACCCCCTACAATTTCCTTCCAATGACTACATATCCATTTCCAACTTTACCATATCCAAGGAGACGTCCCAAGAAAACAATATTATGTCCTATCTCTCTTTATTTTCATTTCATTCGACTAATGTATCCCTTAACAGAAACCTTTCACTTTAATTTCTCATTCCACTCTCACTCTCTTCTTCTCGGTTGACTCTCATGAACGCAGAAGAACGAACAGATACTAATTCTGAATATAGTTTTAGTTTATTCTATCACCTAGAAGATCAATTGATTCCAATTGAATCTACTGATAGTATGGATTTTCACTAGTCAGACATGACCAACGTATTTCATTAGTTTGGAAACTACACCGGTAGAGATTTTGGAAAATGCTAATTCATTCTCTCTAATGGTTTATGAACGCAGGATGTAGAAAGATAATGGAAAAAACAAACAGGTGTTTCAGAGGCCATCGAGGAATGAACAAGATAATCCCACAATTATAGCCACCAAATTATCGTTTTCCAAAGTTGTATCTCATGATATTTATGTTGACATAAATATTGATCTGGTGAGTGAATTAGGAAAAATAATATTACTTGTTCCTCTATAAGAATTAGCTAATATCCCTTCACAGGTAAGAAAATATATTCGGACTACGAAATTAGTTAAGTATATTAATTAACAATGAATGGTAGAGTTCTAGGAAATGAATGAGGATATAACGAAAGGAATATTTTTCTATCTTCTCCCCTTTCTACATCACTATGAGGAGAAATGATCAGTTTTTGTATATATTCAAACATGATTCAAGAGCTTCCACCAATTTTATGTTCCTAAAAGTGATGAATCAAATAGGCTTAATGACCACTCGACTATGTAAAAATGTATGTGAAATGGATTTCAAGGAAATCCATGTTTGTGGCCTTATTAATGAAAGAAGGGCCAAAGGATTTTGCTACCATTTTGAATGTATGTGGAATCCATGTCATAAATGTTTGGACATGAAGATCGTTACTATATAGTTCAAATATAAATTTTTATAGGATTTATAATTCATTCATTTTAAATCTAGGTAAAAACCCATTTTAATGATAAATTGCATCAATCAAGAAATTCCCTCCCATCGTGTGTCACGAACCAGTCCGAGTCGACCCTGAACTGGTCATCGAGGCCAGCTCGTGACAAGTCCCGAGAGGCTTTTCCGAACCTCTCGGGATGGTGAAAAGCACCAAGGGAATCAATAGAGTACCAAAGGGAACAATTTCTCCCATATATGAACAATCAAACAAACAATAGAAATAAATGGACAACCTAAAATAAATTTATATAAAAAATGAACTGAACATTATTTGTACAAGAAACTGAAAGTACAACTAAGAAAACTACTCAACTGACCAAACCCGATAACCAACTAACACAATGTGACCCCGCTGGTCGCTATCCAACAAAAAGATGACACATCTCTCAAGGCAAATGAACTCAATCCAAAACCTGCACAAGGGCTAGAAACATAAGAAGACTATAGGCGTGAGTATTAAAACTCAGTAGTTTATCCCGATATTATATTCCCAACACACATCATTTAAAATAAAAGAAAAATCATTTTCAAGTTTTAAATAAAATACATAAAGGTATGTTTTCTAAATTATGTCCCAAGATATATAAAACAAATTACCAAACAAAAACTTGCATTTTTTATAAACAAGAATGCTAGTAACAATTTTCAAAGTGGTGCAACTACAAAATGAAAATAGTTTTTAAAATGGATGTTTTAATGAATTCCCAATTTTAAATAAATCACACATACTACTGAATTAACCAACCAAACACACCATTTTCTGACAGTGAGTACAAAATATCAAATGAGCACAAGTCATGGGAACACCCCTAGGCACTAGTTATTTCTTAGCCCCAGGTACCTCGTATCTCGGTGAAAGTAACCATAATAAATATATTTTCTTGTGCAAAAGATCCACTAGTTGGGATCATACCCATAAATTGGTGTTCCCCCCAACATCATCATCATCATAGTTTATTTAGTGTTGTCATCGTCAAACTTGCTACGTGAAAGAGGGGCCAAACCCCATAGAATCACTAGCATACTAGTACATGTCCTCCCACCTAGATACCCGAGATTCCATTTTGTGATAAATCATGATACAAATGTTATCAAATAATATTTACACATAAAAATTCTATTACTAGACCATAACACACACAAACAGCCCATAAACATTCTTCACATTCATTTCACGAATAAATAAACTTCAAAAAAGACTCAAAAAACAATTTCAAAGTGTATAACGAGGTCATGCCCATAAAATCCATTCAAAATGACCTTTTAAGTCCAAAAACCCATAAATAACCTAGAAACCCAGATTTTGAAGCCCAAAACCAATTAATAAATCATTTTCATGGACCATAAAATTTTTCCAAAAGAAAGAACATGAAACCCACATGGAAATCATTTTTACAAAAAAAATGCCAAATGGGCCTTTAAGCCTTTATCAAAACAATCGTTTGACCAAGGGATGAATTTAAATTTTATTAAAGATGTGTATAGAAATCATTTACATTATAAAAACACATTAATAAATCCCTTAAAACATTCGGGTTACATATTCAAAACACAACCATTTTCATAAGGATTTGAAACATTCCATTTTCCGACAACTCGGCCCAAAACATGTTGTAAAACAAAAACAATTTGTTTCTAATACCAATTCCAAATTATAAAGACATAATAGGACCAAAAATACCATTTTTCATTATTCCAATTCATTAATAAATCCAATAAAAAATTTAAATCAATAATTAAACATAAATTCCAACTGGGTAATTTACCAAACACATGACATGCCCTTTTAAACAAAAAAATTTATTATAAGCACTTGACCAAGAATAAAACACAAATTTCATTCCATATTTTATACAAGATACTTTAAAATTTTCAAAATACCGTAAAATAGGTTCTAAAACTTACAATACAGTTTTGAAAGATATTTGAACATTCAAACAAACACTTGGTGTGCACTTTTATGACAAAACAACACTACCATTAACAAAACAAGGATTAAACAACCAATTTTCAAACCAAAAAAATTATAAAAATGTGGAATAATAAAAATACACATATATATCAGAATAAAACAACAATAAAATGATTAATATTAAAATATAAAGGCATTTGAAATGGAAATCCTACTTTAAATCCTTGGCGTAATGGAAACGCACAACCGAAATCACCCGTCGCGGGTTTATAAACCCTAAATCGATGAAGACCAGACCTAAATGAATATAAAATCCCTAAAAACCATAATATAACAGAACCCTAGGTCTATCATAACTAGGGGGATTATAAAACCAAGATATAATGAATGGAGGAAGAAGAGGGAGGAGAAACGAGAAGGAATCTCACATTTTCAACTAGAGAACTCTCCTTCTTCTATTATATCTGAACACATAGAGAAAAGTTAATGGCTTGAAACATCTTTTAGAGACTCCTAAGGTCTGGAATAACCATTGAAAGAATATTGGTGGAAAAAAGAGTGCTAATTTAATGATTTGTGAATGATACAATTTACCTTGTTAATTCTGGATTATTTGAGAGACATTGATAATGTTTCCCCACTCCGCCACATTTCAGAGCTCCAAGGAGGGAGTATTGATAATGAAGGTGACGGTGGGGATATTGGATTTGAGTGGGAGGTTGAATCACTGAAAAATATAAAAAATTTAAAAATATATAAAAGAAAAAATTTATTTTTTTAAAACAGGAAATGGGCTCATGGGTTGGCCTAATACCGAAATAAGAGACCTAAATTCACCAGGATCATGAATTCATAAGGTGTCCAAAAGGATACGGTGGTTTGAATATTTCAGTGGATGAATAGTATGAAGTGTAATTTTTGAATTTTTTTTAAAATTAATGGATTTATAAAAGAAACATATTCGGTTTTTAAAACTAGAAATGGGCTCACAGTTTTCCAAAATCATGAAGTAACCACCCTTTCTTCAAAAACACCTAAACATGAAATGGGGAATCCAAATTAGGGTGATTAGACATATATGAAACTTAAAAACTCAACATTCATCTCACCTAATAACCATGAAAAGAATTGGGATTTCCAATGGATCGGATAGATTCAAAGACTTGAAAAACCGGGTGTGACAATTCTCCCCACCATTTAAGCTTTCCGTCCCCAGAAAGACATAACACTTTCCAGTTGGATGATCAACACCTAAGGATATCTTAACAACATAATCCAACATCTAAAGATAAGTAAATATCAATCACCAACAATGTAACTTAATACTCTTTCCCAAACAAAACACCAACTCACAACCATGTCCGGAGAATCAACGGAAAGATGAAGCCACCACCTCCACAACCATGATAAGAAATAGATTGTCGGGCCTTCTCCCAATGAACCCAACCATTGCCCAAACCCATGAGTACTCACGAAAACCAAATATTCCAGGAGAGTCCAAAATGTACTCTCCACCATTATGAAACAACTATCACTAGAAATTTTTTTTGGATGAAAATCCATGAGACCCATGGTGGGTCTCCCCACTATTAGAAACCAACTAGAAACGAACAGATATGAATTCAACATGAGCTAGAATTGGGCCTCACTCCCACAATACAAAAATAACTCTCCTATAGAAACCTACAATACCATAATAATAGGGTTATAACATGAACATCTAAATGAGCCACTCCCGAATGGAGGGTACAAGAACTGGGCCAAATCATTCTGCATGGATCCAAAACCCCACCACTCAGGGAGGGGAGGGAAGGGGACCCAATAATTATTCAACTGAAACAAAAATGAAACAAAATAGCTACCCAAAATTATCCACCTATGAATAGGTAACACCATCACCAGACCTGATTTATAGAGGCGGTCCACAAAGGGACATTAATCGAAAACCCACATCCATGAAGACATAACCATAGACACTGCATGAGGGGTTATTCCCTCATGCTTGTTATGACAAAGGAAAATTCATAGTAATGAGGGACCACAAGGGATACATAGAAACTAACATTCCACAATGGTGGAGGAAGGAGCCTTTTCAAGCTCCCCACACCTCTGTAGTTTTCTGGACTGTGTGAAAATCTTCATTCCTAGGCCTATGGCTGGAGCCCTGAATCATGAAGCATTTGATGCACTGTAGTCAGGTACTAAGAACCAGACCACTAAAAAATCTCACTTACTCAATAAAACAACTTCATCTAAATAGAAACTCATAGATACATATCAAAATTATATCTCACTCTGAACAAGGATCGGAATGGGTGAGGAATGTGGCGAAACACAGCAACATCACCAAACACAACTACTATTTACAAAATAATTATAACTACATGGAAGAACTTTAAATCAATCCCAAACAGCTCTCTATTTCAACTAATAGGATGAGTAATTATTTGAGGAGTTTGATCTAGACTGTGAAACAAGATAAATAATCCTTAGTGTTATAAATTGGAAATAATGCAAACATAGAACTATCTGTGGCCACATCACAACATCCAACACATCTTTAAAAACCCACTGAACATTGCCCCAAAACCAGGCCACCAAGAAGATCCCACCTCAATATGAAACAAGAGTATGACTTCTAGATCATAAGGATTAATACTTAATAGAAAACACTTCTAAGACATAGGATAAACCATCCACATAAATGTCAGTTCAAAACAAACACCACAAGTTTTCAGCGAAAACACTTTTGAAAAACCATAAACTATAATGGTGGATTTTCACATTCACCAATGGTTTTTCATCAAGTCCCACTCACATGCACATTTCCATGACACTCCAGGCACCCAACCACCATTCCATATAATCCACCCTTCTAAATATCAATAAAACCATGCATTTGAGAACCCATGAAAACACCAAAGGATAAAAAAATCAATGTTATTCCAAAAATCATTTACCTTCCAAAGGAACACTAACCACCAAGTCAAAAACCATTTTCAGATTTCACAAAACAAACCACACCTCATCAAGAAACATTTTCTTAAAAACCATCCAATTTTAATTTTTAAAAATTTTTAAAATAACTAAGCTAGTCCAAACAACCCCTTCTCATTTTCTAAAATTCAACAAGGTGAATTTTCATGATTTTATAGCCATTGAGACGAATACCATTTCTAGGAAAACACCAACCACTCAAAACCAATTTCAAAAACTAATTTATCAGATTCAAAAACATTTCAATATCCCAAAACACCCCATTTCAAATAAATATTCAGAATTAATTTAAAATGAATCAAACTTTCAAAAAATTCTATTTCAACAATCCAAATGTTTGAATTAGGGAAATTCTAATCCCGTTAAATCATTTCTACTTCCTTCCAAAAATTTGAAAAAAACACAACCTTACCAAAACCATTCTTATATTTAATTTTTGAAAACACCATTTCCACTTTTCCAAATCCAATCCTTCCTTTAAATCCAATTTACATAATACTCACACAAGGATTTTCAAAACAAAAATTACGAATTCATGAAAGTTTCAAGAAACCCAAAAAAGGGAACTAGTGCCGGTGTGTGACTTAACCATATGGTTGGAGGCCATATGTCAAACACAAAACCCACACAGAGTGACTTATTAGGACCATGACCTAGCTCCACATGGATTTCCAGGCCTTTTGAGCTCACGGAGGTCATTAGTAAGACTCCCCTTGACATATACCAACACTAAACAATCAACAGGAACAAAAGACACTAACAAAACCAGACTTCCCATGGAAACTCGAGGGTCAGAACGAGAAAGAGTTCACGACACTCTTCCCGTACTAACCCCTCAAGTCCCAACATTCCTACTCCATCTACCTTGACATCCCCCTAATAACAAAGGTGCTATAAAAATAATGGTTTTCTATGATCTGACCTCCTCTGATACAATTTTGTCATGAACCAGTCCGAGTCGACCCTGAACCGTTCACCCAGGCTAGCCCGTGACAAGTCCTAAGAGGCGTTCCTGATCCTCCCGGGATGGATACGAGAACCAAGGTCATCAATATAGTACACAAGGGAATGATTTCTCCCATATATGAACAATCAAACAATGAACAGAAATAAATGGAAAGCCTAAAATAAATTTATATAAAAAATGAACTAAAAATTATTTGTACAAGAAACTGAAAGTACAAATAAGAAAACAACTCAACTGACCTAACCTGATAACCAACTAACTCTATGTGACCCCTCTGGTCACAATCCAACAAAATTATCACACATTTCCCAAGGCGATCAAACTCATGCTGAAACCTGCACAAGGGCTAAAAATAGAAGAAGACTATAGGCGTGAGTATTAAAACTCAGTAGGTTAGCCCGATATTCTATTCACAATGCACATCCATTAAAATAAAAGAAACATAAATTTCATGTTTTAAATAAAAGATATAATGGTTTGTTTTCTAAATGATGTCCCAAGCTATATAAAACAAATTACCAGAAAAAACATTCATGTTTTATAAATAAGATTGCTAGTAACAATTTTCAAAGAGGTGCAAATTCAAAATGAAAATAGTTTTCCAGAGGGCTGTTTTATAAAATTTCCACTTTTAAATAAATCACAAAGACTACTAAATTTACCAACCAAACACACTATTTTCTAATGGTTAGTACAAAATAGCCAATGAGCACAGGTCATGGGAACACCCATAGGTACTAGTTAGTTGTGAGCCCCATGTACCTCATATCTCGGTGAAAGAAACCATAATAAATATATGTTCTCATGTACACAAGACACTAGTATGGATCATAACCATAACCTAGTGTTCCCCCCAACATCATCATTATCGTAGTTTATTTAGTGTTCTCATCGTCATACTTGCCACGTGAAACATGGGTCAAACCCCAGAGAATCACTAGAATACTAGTACACGTCCACCCACCTAGATACAGGGGATTTCCTTTTGTGATCAATCATGTTACAAATATTATCAAATAAAATTTTCACATAAATATTCTATTACCATACAATAACACACACAAAAATTCCATAAACATTTTTCACATTTCTATCACGAATCAATAAACTTCTAAATAGACTCGTAAAACAATTTCAATGTGTATAATAAGGCCTTGCCCATTAAATCCATTAGAAATGATATTTAAATCAACAAACCCACAAAATAAAATATAAAAACACATTTGGAGGCCACAAAACCAATTAATAAATCATTTTCATGGACCATAAAATTGTCCCAAAATATAGAACATGAAATACACATGGAAATCATTTTTACAAAAAAGAATGCCAAATGGGCCTTTAAGCCATTATCAAAACTATCATTTGTCCAAGGTATGAATTTATATTTTATTTTGGATTTGTATACACACCATTTAAAAAATAAAAACACAATAATAAATCCCTTAAAACATTCATGTTACATATTCAGAACACAAACATTTTCATAAGGATGTGAAACGGGTCGTTTTCCAACAACTCGGCCCAAAACATGTTGTAAACCAAAACCCATTTGTTTCTAAAACCAAATAAAAATTTTAAAGAAATAATAGAACCCAAAATACCATTTATAATTCTTCAAATTCATTTATAAATCCAAACAAATAATTTTTAAATCAAACATTACTCATAAAATCCAACTGGGAAATTTACCAAACACATGACATGCCCTTTTAAACAAAAGAATTTATTATAATCAATTGATCAAGAATAAAACACAAATTGCATTCCATATTTTATACAAGCTACTGTAACATTTTCAAAATACCATAAACTAGGTTTTAAAACTCAAAAAATATTTTTGAATGATAGTTGAACATTAAAACAAATACTTGGTGTGCACTTTTATGATGAAACAACACTACCTTTCACAAAACAAGGATTAAGAAACCAATTTTAAGACCAAGAAAATTATACAAATGATGTAAAATATTAATACACATATATATAGGATAAAAACAAAAAGAAAATTATTAATCTTAAAAGATAATGGCATGTTCAAGGGACATCCTACCTCAAATCCTTGGCGTAATGGAAACGCACACTCGAAATCACCCGCCGCTGGTTTATAAACAATAAAACTATGAACACCAGAACTAAATTAATATAAAATCCATAAAAACCATAGGATAACAGAACCATAGGTTTATAGTAACTAGGGGGATTAGAAATCATGATATAATGAATGAAGGAAGAAGAGGGATGAGAATGGAGAAGGAATCCCTCATTTTAAAATAGAAAACTCCTCGTATTCCATTATATTTGAACCCATAGAGAAAAGGGAATCACTTGATACTTCTTGAAGAGACTCCTAATGTCTGGAAGATCCCGTGAAAGAATATTGGTGGAAATAATAGTACGAATTGATTGATTTTTGAATGATACAATTTACCTGGTCAATTCTGGATGATTTGATAGACATTGAGAATGTTTCCCCACTCCGAGACTATTATGAGCTACAAAAAGGGAATATAGATAATGGGGGTGAGGGTGGGTATATTGGATTAGACTCGGAGGTGGAATCACCGAAAATTATTAAAAAATGAAAATTATATAAAAGAAACAATTATTTTTTTAAAAATGGAAATGGGCTCATGGGTTGACCCAATACCTAAATAAGTGACCTAAATTCACCATGATCCGGAATTATTAAGGGGTCCAAAAGGATTCAGTGGTTTGAATATATTAGTTGAGGAATATTATGATGTATAATGGGTAAAAAATGTTTAAAATCAAAGAAGTTATAAAAGAAACATATTTGGTTTTTAAAACTAGAAATGGCCTCACGGTTGGCCCAAATCATGAAATAATTACCCTTTCTTCAAAAACACCTAAAAAAGTAATGGGGAATTCAAATTAGGTTGATTGGACAAATATGAAACCTCAAAACTCAAAATTAATCTCACCTAATACCCATGAAAAGGATCGATATTTCCAATGGACCGGATCGAAACAAAGACATGAAAAACTGGGTGTGACATGGTGCCCATGCACCAACTTAAGCAGTTGACGTTGAACATCAGATTGCTCTGAATGAGGGATGTTCCTGGTCATGAAAGATTGGGTCCAAAGGATTTGGATGGGCATTAAATACATATCCTTTAGACAGTCCACTATAGAATCATTTACGAGTGAAGCCATGGATGCTAACTCATCCATATACCGACACAACAGAGGCTTTAGCCAGGAATGGATTTTGAACAATGGAGGCGAGGTTAATGAAATAATATTAGTTAAAATAGGAAGAACCAGATTCTAGAAATTGTTGAACTAAATTGGGTGTATGGTATGGAATGCTCATGTAAGAGATGAATCTATTTTGGTGGTGGTTACAATGGTTTTTCCCTCAGATAAATAAGTTAGTAGTGCTCAGAACCATTTGTCTTATGGAAGAAAAGGATTCCATTCCCTGAATAAGAAAGACTTTTATCATTCTGAATTAATGGATTTACCCTTGTGTAATACCTGAAATATATATATATATCAAATACTGATCCCTCATAAGAAAAACCTTCTTCCAAAGGAAATTAATTACCATCTCTATCCTTAGACGATCACTATCTGTTTTGTTTTCCCCTATGGTGCACAATCCTCTTTCCATTCCATTAGTTATTCTTTTTTGCGACCTATTGAGAGCTGCAGCATCTCAATATATATATATATATATCATAGTATATAACTCAATGAATATGACTCATCATCCCCAAGAATCAACCACTCTATTACACATTGTAGTAATCGTTTCTTAGATAGAGAAAATGATGGAAACGGAAAAAGAACAAGCTGTCAAGTATGATCAAAAGGGTATCAAATTATTGAATCGGTTGAATAACTGAATCAACGTCGGATGTAAATATGTATCTTCAGGAATAATTTTGGGACTACTTTCTCCCAGCTAGTGTAAAAGTTTTATGGATTAATATGGAACTCAACTACTTGTCTAGTAGTTGTTTTTTTCTATTAGTGGTGTATGCTACCCATTAAAATTTAATCATTAGAGATCTGATTCTATGTCCCTTTTTAGATTACATTATTTTATCTACTGGTTGTTTTTTATTCTATTTCATCACTAAGATTCATCAAGGGATCCAACTATCTCCCCCATATCACTACCTTACTGCGCTTATCACAATTTTGAATTATCCACAAAATTATTCGCAGAAGATCATATTATATTCTAATAGATGAGACCCTATTGGTCTCTTCTTTTGGACCACTCGAGAAGCAATTCAAGTTCCGAACATGGTTTCATTGCAACTCTTCATAATCCCAAAGTCACCCTGAAAGAAAAAACCACTTACTAGAGATAGTCCCCCTTCAACTAACTCCCTCACTTATGCTGCATCTGCACACATAACATACATCAGCAAGCCATATCTACTAGCCTTTGATTGTATGGTTTCATGTACTGCTATTTTCAAACACATGACATTAGATCACTCTAGCTGATATATGTACATAGAAGTCAATATTTGACTAGATTAGATTTTCTATTCTTATAGTACCCAACTAAGGTTAGTAATGTTTTAATGGAGACAATCCATTCACTCCTTCAGGCCCTTTCCCTATGAAGTTCTAATCTTCATCTTAGAGATAGTAATTTAAGGAAGTGAATATAACTATGTACCTTCAATTGCCTATCATGAATCCAAATGTATGAGGGATGGTACCTTCTAATGACTACAGAATGACAAATAGGGAATTCAAAGCTTGTTCCAGAAAACCAAAATATGTTTTTGATGTATAGGGTGAGCTTTGAAGGAGTTGGTCGACTCCATTTAACACTAGTGACATATCCATTTTATAATTGCAGGTTTTCTATTGCCTCCACAAATTATTGGAAGGATCCAAAATCCACATTCATGTTTTGATTGTATTCTGATTTATTAATATAAAACACTTCGGGAGAAACCCAATTAGGCTCGGAAATGTTAGAAAGATCAGCTAGAGGTGAAGGATTCTTCATTTTAATTGAGTATGTAGTATTCATCTTTGCTCCGGGGTCCTCCTGAAAGACTGACTATAGGTTCACCGGTTTCTTTCATTCAATACATTAGTTTTTGTTCCTCTTAAAATTCAAATTCATCATCTTGTGTGTATTGGTAATAGTTTTGGTAGTTATAGACATCCCACTGGACGTGGATTTCTTCAGCATCCTCAGAATAAGAAGTATTGATATTATTCCTTTGTTGAGGATGAAAAGGGATTAATTTCCCTACTTTTGAATGTCATCTTAGCTGTAAAAGAACTCTCAAATTTTTTGGTATTTATATAGTCTTTTCATTTTCAATTTTCTAACCGACACTTACTGGAGGTTATCAAGGCTACTTCAGGCCACATTTATCCATCGTCAATCCAAAAAAGAACATTGGTACCTAGAGATTTGATGAGTTGAGAAGGATCAAAAACACTTTTCTAGTAATCTGTTTCATTACTAGAAGGACCAGCATCACTACTTCTATGTGGCGGAATTGGATTTTTTTATCACGTTTGGATTTTAATACAAGGGATCAATCATCAACAACTCTTTATCAAGGACCCTATGTTTTAAATTGAGGAATCAGTCATACTAGTGCCCATGGGCTCCCATGTGATACTCACATCAAGAATTTGAGTTATACTATATTGGATGAGGTTCTTTTAGTGGTCAACATAGGTATGGGTGTGACCAACATAGCTAATAATAGTTGGGGGAGCAACTGTGATAGGGACATTGGAAAAGTACTGATTTTTTTGGGTATATTAGTGGCAGGAAGAGGGTTGGATTGTGCATTATATCGGACTATAGCATTGTATTCCTAGAATAATGGAAAAACATATAACTTGTAGGTGGAACTGCTACATAATTCTACTGTGGAACTTGATGCGTAGGTCAAACGTAGGACTGATATGGCACAGAATACACATACATGGCTAGGCTTTGCAGGAAATCCATAATGGATTTTGATCTTGTAGTGATCATCTGAACATCCTTTCCTTTTTTTGTTGTATCTTGTTTTTGGTTGTTGGTCTTCTCTTGATGGTGAATTTATTTGGTTGTTGTTGCATCACGGTTTGATGTTATTATCCTTTTATTTATCTATGACCCATATTCATCGGTTAAAGTGCTTATAAAACATAAAACGGATGTGTTCCCCTCCATGTTGTTTCAAAGTAGAATATGTGCACAGTTGATGGTTATGCCAAATCGGTGCAGTCGGGGTCGCCCGACACTTGTGAGGAAGAAGAATCATTGAATAAGAAGATCAAGCCAATCCTTATCCTTAGAAAGGGTCAGATCTAAAAGAACCAAACTCTAAGGGGTAAAATCATTTAGAAAAATGTGGAAAGTATTTTTTTAGTACTTTTTAGCATCCCTTCCCCCTTTCCATTTCAATGAGTCCTCTTTTTCTCATGACCGAAATCAAATGATAAACTTAGATAGGCCATTAAATACTCTCAGTTTTCAAAGAGATCCTCGTTCTTGGTTGTAGCAGATGAAATCAATATTGTAATTATTGCATTGTATGCTAACACATCCTGAGTGAGGGTAATAAGTTCCTTTTTTAAAATGACTTCCTATTCCGGGTTTTTATATCTCTAAGATCTCACTTGGTGGATACACGAAGCTCATTTAGTTCAATGCACTTAGAGTGCGTAATTCTCGAGCATGGAAGGATAAACGCATGCTAACTGGTGCATCTATTTTTTAGATCTAGACAACCACAACTTCTTCTATCAGAATGATTGAGTGAGGAATACTTTTTCACTAGGTTTCTCACTATTAGAAGAGCACTTAGCCCATCATTCCCATTTCAAGGTTTCGCATTGATTTTTCATCAGTATCTTCATTTATTTCTATTCATATATAGATCTCTCTTTATTTGTTACCACATGCGTGATTGAAGTTCCAATTTTTCAAATTCACTACTGCACTATAATCTTTTAATCCTGTTGTAAATAAGGTCTTTAGAATGCTTTTAATTAGCTATCCCATTTAGATCAATATAAGTAGTAACTCAAACTGTGCTTTTGAGTGCTGATTCTCTTTATTATATTATCTTACATGATTGCTGAACATGTTTGTTGTGATTTATCTGACTTTATTAGATTAGATTCCCCTAAACCTCGAGGCTCAAATCAATTACCGAAATATAAAGTTCTAGGTTTTATTGTGTGTTCCGTGATTGGTAGTTATTTGTTTTTTGTTGATTGGGTGCAACTTGACTAGGTTATTTCTTTCCTTGTGGAATACTAAATTGTAAGCTGTATATATATATAAATAATAGCTCTATATTTCTTAAAAAATTAGAACTCTTAACCACATTCATGGAACAAGTGGAACTAAATTCAGTCTCTATTCGGGTTCTAATCTACTATTCTGAAATAGAAACTCCTTCCGAAGAAACTACTCTTGCTTGAGCTTCTAATGGTAGAGCTAGATCATACCAGCATGTCTTAGTCCCACCCATTTTAGATATGGTGGGGTAATCATACTTATCCATGGTTATTCAAAATAATTAAATAGTCCCAGAATCCCAGGTAGCTTAATATGTGAAGAAAAGAATATCTCGGAACTAATGGTGGGACTCTTACTCTATAATCCTACATAACGCCACGTTCACAATAGTCCAACATCATCCGATCCACCCATATCTCTTCAATTAATGGACCTAGCCTCTAATTATGGATATTTCTGTAAAGAACTGTAAAATTCAAGGAAATTTTTTTCTTAATTTTCTTTGGAATTTTACAAGAACGCGGTTTCTGACGGCACTTGATTCTGAGGCCCGGTGTGCCCGGAATTTCTATCCGAAGTTTATCTCGGGTACGTTCAGTGAACGAACGAGCGGGTTTTTCTAACATTTGAACCGGTGCTTGGAATCGAATTCCGAGGGAACTGATGGATCCGCAGCGCCGGTAATTGCTTAGGGACACCTTTTCCAGACTTGCGTTTTCACGTGAGATGTTGATAAAAATTGTGGAAGTTAAAATAAAAATTTAACTAGAATTTTTATTTTCTAAGTGGTTAAAACCTTTGGGTGGAAGATGGGGGAAACCACCCAACATCCCATGGAAGTTTATGAGGGTGGTAGGGCCCACACGAACCCCACCCCTTCATATTCCCTAACTCCTCCAACTCACCATTAATTTTGATAACTTATGTTAATTAAATAGGAGAGTTAAATTTGAATGTTCAAAATTCGAATGCTTAAGTTATGTTAATAACATAAGTAAGGGACTTATTTTATTTTTGTTGGGGTCTTGTTGCTTTGAGAGTTTTTGGGAGAAAAGCTAAGGAGCTTGAAGAACTTCTTCCACTTCGATGAAGAATGCGAAGAACGCGAAGAACGCCGGATTCCTCGGAGATCGACGACACAACAACGTCCCCGCGACGTGACTCTCTTCTTCCATGACGTCTTCTTCCGTGACAGTTATTTCCATGACGAACCCTCACTCAACGATTCGATGAGGTAGGGGTTTAATTATTATTTCATTTGTTCCTGATTATTTCATCGTTGGCTTATCGTCTATTTAGAGCCGCTTGTTATCACAGTAACGGGAGGAGGTCCAACCGCACAAACATGGCCAACTCTCCACCCCTTTTTGGTTGTTTGATATTGTTGCAGCACGAGCAAAGTAACACAGTGCCGAAGAACCACGCTGGATTTTTTAAGGAACGGGGGAGAAGCGTAGCGCCGTCGCGACGCGCCGTTGAAGACGAACCAAAGATGTGGCGCCGTCACGCCACGCCGGAGAAAAACAAAAGCCCCGCGGCCGGAGTGGGGCCGCGACAGAGGGGCGCGGCGCCGGATGGATGAAGGCCGCAGCCGGTTCCGGGCCGCGACGGAGCTGGGGAACCGGTGGCCGGTTTCGGGCCGCCTGTAGTAGAACAGGGGGACCGGCCCTTGCTGGTCCCGTGGCGGCAGCAGCCGGCCAGCCAGTGCGGGGCGGCCGGTCCGGGGAAAGCGATGTGGGTCGTAACCCCCGGCTGGCCAGCAGGAGCGGCCCCCCTCATGGGGGCCGCGGTTTCTCCACGCGGGGGCAACACGCCCCCCGTCCCTTCGCTCAGCCGTAACGGCCGTGCCGGACGCCTGGCCTCCCGGCCAGCACCAGCACACCGAGCCGAGCCGCCAGGCAGGGCCGCGCCCAAGCAGGCCAGGCCCGGACCCGGTTCGGGTCGACCCGGTCTGGGCCTACCCTGGGGGTATCGGGCCGGGTCGGACCGGGCCCGAACCCCCTAATACTGATCCTCTTTTGGTCTATTTCCCATAACTTGAGCTACAAGCCTCCGATCGATGCACCGTTAGTTGTGATGCGATCCTTGGATCGGGACGGTCGTTTCGTTATATCACACTCAAGGTTTCAGAGTACTTTGAGGTTGCCCGGGTTGGTTCGTACATGAAACCAACCGGGTCCTCAGAGAGGAAACGCTTATAGCTTGAGCTCTGGACGTTCGATTGATGTGTCGTCGACTTTGTTTTTTTCCTCTAAGTGAGATGGTCCTTTTGGATTATTCCGATAAAGGCTTGGACGTAGTTGGAGTACGGTCGGGTTGGTTTTGACTTAAAACCCAACCAGGCCCCTAGGACAAAAAAGCCAATAACTCTCAGACCGGGCGTCTGATTGATGTGCCGTCTGTGACGTTGAGTTCCAGTTGACGATACGGAACTTTTGGATACATCAAATTCGGAAATTGTGTCAGTTGATGTATCAGCCCTTCGGCTCGTGGAGCGGACCCTCCCGAACGAGCTTGATGTGTGCGGGAACCCTAGAGCTGGCCGCGACTACGACGACGATGACGACTGTGCGGGAATACTCCGTGGATTCAACGGTGACGACTACAGCACTCAGTGATCCTACGTGGATCAGTGATACCGATCCTGTGTGGGTCTGATCCTGTGTGGGTCAGCGCTCAGTGGTCCTGTGTGGGCCAACACCTACAGATCCTGTGTGGGGTCCGATCCTGTGTGGGTCATTGCGAGGGTTAGTTACCTATCGATCCGGTGTGGGTCAGATCCTTTGTGGGTCATTGCGGGGGTTAGTACCTATCGATCCTTTGTGGGTCTGACGGCTTAGATGAATCAGTGGAAATATCTGATCATCTCTATCATCATATGAAGAAGTATACCTGTGTGAGCTGAATCCTGTTTTGATTTCCTATGTGAATTGTGTTGTGCTATCCTGTGTAGATTACGTTTTGTTTTCATGTGTGGACTGGGTTGTATTTGAGCTCGGATGTTGGAGCCGAACTGGAATTGATGACTTAGGTATATGTATGGGCATATACCTAAGTAGTGTTGGATGTTACTTCGTGATTGTATCTTTCCTTTGTGGATTATCCTTTGTGGTCTCTGGGAGACCTTCGGGGGTCTTGGGGTCCTTACTGAGTATCTTATACTCAACCCTGCACGGGCTATGCCTGCACTATATTGTGTTGGTTGCAGACGACAGACAACGCTGATCGTGGTTGAGGCTTGCGGAGCAGGACGGTACCTGGAGGTGGACCACTGGGCGGGAAGTTCTCGGAGCGGACGGCTGGACCCGAGGAGCTGTGGAGGCTATCTGTACCCACCCTTCAGGTGGGAATTCCAGTGGATGGCTCGATGTTTTGGCTTTACTTTCAGTTATTGTCTTCCCTTTCCAGTTGTACTTTACATTCAGTTTGGTTTTGTATTCTGGCCCACATACTTTTCCGCACTTACTGTTGTACCAAGTTTTTACTTAGTGTTTACTTCTTCTTGGTTGCTCTGTGGTGTTTGTTTACTTTGAAAAGGCAATGACTTCCCTTTTTACCGGGAGTTAAGCCTTGGTGCTAGTCGACAGCCCCTGGGCTATGAAAGGAGGGCTTGGGGTAGTCACGACATGGGCCCCGAGGACGGGTCGTGACAATTACACTCTCAATCATGCTATCCCTCATCATTGATTTACCAAACATCCCATTATCTCATCTTACATATGAAAGTAGTGATAGGATTCCAAAGATACAATGTTTATATTTGGAGAAGAGAAGAAGGACTATCATAGATATGCCTCTTTTAACTTTTTCTAGATACCGAGGGATTGGTAAATTGTGCCAACTACTATGACTATTCTATGGTTTAGCTATTAGTAGGAATAAGTGTACTCAACCGTGCTAACCTTTTCTTCGTGGATCTATCAAGGCGCTATCACGTTATATAAAAGATATTTTATCACATTCCATCATTTTCATTTGTCCTATGATATTATGAGAATAAAGAAGTCCCCTAATACTGTTATAAAACAAAAATGAAAAGTTCTTTCAGTGTCAATACTTAATTCATAGAGATCGATTATGCGGAACTACTTATGATGGTTGTGCGAAGTTTATTTTTTCACATAGGCAATGTGATTTGGGGTGTTTTGCTTCACAAGGTTGTTTGTTTGTTCATCACAGAGGCATGTCAGTACTCAACTACGAAAACCTATTATGGATTGTGTCTTCCATCAAAATCATGTTGCATGGTGGGATTACTCTATACTCTTTAAAAATAGGATCGATAATCCAAATTTCTCTAAAAGAAAAGCATTTTTACGGTATTATTCATCTATTGGAGTTTATGAACTATGCCTACTATTGAAAGCCTTGATCAAGTTGTAGAAGAAATAAAGCACATATAGAATGACCTGAGAGAATGCTGGAGACTCTTAACACCCTTTTGGAGACACCTGCACCTGGAAAACCCTATCGACGTTGTTTCCGACACTTTCGCCGGGGCGCGCGCATCCGTCCGTCCGTGGAGGAGGAGGACGTTCAGCTGTGTGTTGCCCGCATTCCCGCTTTCCAAAGGTGGGTGGAATTCGCTCCTTGTTCAGGGACGTTTTCTCCTTGATCGAAACGGGATGATGGGATGTCGGTTCTTCCTCCTATGGATTCCTCCTCAGAACTCGTCACCTAGTCCGGGTCTCCCTCATAGATTTAATACGTAGTTCGTGAAACTCTTCCCAGTGCCATGTTTCTATGGACGCCGGTTAATTACACTGCTTCTGTCGGGACATTCCAAAGGGTCCAGTCAGGGCAGAAACCTTCAGTCAGGGGAGTAGTCATGTTGAGGCATCAGTAGCGTGTCTGGATACTGGGGAACCTGGCATGTCTGTCTGTTATCCCTGATCACAAGGCTTCTCGAGGGCATGGAAGCCCGAGGCATCCCACATCGAACGCGGGGAATTATATGCCATAGGAACATATCTGAGGTTTTCCTCAGCTTTCCATGTTTAACATAGGGTCTGCCGCGAGTTTAATGTCTAGCGGAGATGGATCAACCCAACCAGAGCATTAGCTAGGGTAGATCGGATTGAGGGATTCTCCTTGAAGGGATGTCGATACCGGGGCCAGCCCATGGGCGGCTGTGAAGAAGAGCGCACCGACATGGTTTCACTAAGATATGACGGTCCGGGCAAGAATCAGGATGGGTTGTTGGTGGATGAATGAAGTAGAGGGGGAATGAAATGGGACCATCGCAGGGGGCGACAGTGAAATTGGGCTTGAACCTTGAAGAGGCTTCCTACGTATCCCCGTGGTAGGGAATCAAAGTCTGCGTATTTCAGGATGGTGCCGGTAAACCGATGTGAAGGTGGGCCTTGGCCCGATGAATGTCGTCGGCGAACCAACGTGAAGGTGGACCTTGGTCCGATGGGAATCTTCAGCGTACCGACATGAGGGTGGACCTTGGTCCAATGAGTGATGGGCTTGAGCCTATGAAAGGCTTCCTACGTACCATGCCTTGACATGGATCAAATACCCTGTAGTTCAAAGAGTTTCATCGGTGAACCGATATGAAAGTAGGCCCGTGGGTCCACTAATGGTGGGCTTGAACCTTGAGATGGTTTCCTACATACCATGCCTTGACATGGATCAAAGTCCTCGTAGTTCAAAAGATTGATGGAATACAGTTTAACGTCATGCGGGACGATATTGAACCCTGACGTGAATGAATGACGGGCGATGGGTGTCGGCAAACCAACGTAAATGAGGGACCTTGGTCCAATGGGAGATGGGCTTGAAAATGGGGGCCTGGCGCACCGACTAGGCGACGGTTTGGGCCAATGACTGTTGGGATTGAACCTCAGGGGGGCTTCCTACGTACCATGCCTTGACACGAATCAAAGTCCTCGTAGTTCAGATTGGGGAATACAGTTTAACGTCATGCGGGACGGGGGTGAACCAACGTGAATGAGGTCGGGACGACCAGATGGTGGGTTTGAACCTCAGAGTGGCTTCCTACGTACCATGCCTTGGCATGGATCAAAGACCTCGTAGTTCGGGTTAGTCACAACGGCTTGCCGTCGGACTGGAATTGCAGTTTAACGTCGTGCTGGACGTGGGTAGAACACGACGTGAATTGGATGATGGGTGGGCTTGAACCTTGTGGAGGCTTCCTATGTACCACGCCTTGACATGGATCAACGACCTCGTAGTTCAAATGGGGATTTGTCGGCGAACCGACGTGAAAGTGGACCTTGGTCCAATGAGTGGTGGGCTTGAACCTCTGGAAGGCTTCCTACGTACCACGCCTTGACATGGATCAAAGACCTCGTAGTTCAGGTGGGAATGTGTGTGCAGTTTAATGTCATGTGGGACAAAAGGAGGCATACAGTTTAACATCATGCTAGACGAGGGCATGCAGTTTAACGTCATACGGGACGGGGCGTGCAGTTTAACATCACGCGGGATGGAGTCACATAGTTTAACGTCATGCTGGACGAGGGCGAAACTCGACGTGAATGAACGACTGAGCAACGTGGCTTGAACCTCATGGAGGCTTCCTACGTACCATGCCTTGAAATGGATCAAAGTCCTCGTAGTTTTCTAGATGGGTACAATGGCTTGACATTGGAATGGGATGCAGTTTATCGTCATGCTGGACGAGAATGAGACCCGACGTGAATAAATGACGGGTGGGCTTGAACCTCTTGGAGGCTTCCTACGTACCATGCCTTGACATGGATCAAAGTCCTCGTAGTTCGTTAAGGGTGGGGTTCAGGGTCGGTGCTCACTCTAAGCCCACGTGAGTCATGCTCGGTGTGAGAAACAAGAGGTTGCAAGGACCTGACGATCACGTCGTGAAGGATGCGTCCGTGAGAAGCGAAGAAGGGCTTACGCGTTAGGCGGCCCGTGTTTCTGGGACTTACTCCAGGATGGAGGCCCATGGTGCGACAAAGCGCGGGAATGATGGACCTTGGTCCAATGATGGGAGGTGCCTCATTCCCTATCACACCCTCCACTGACCTTGGTAGTGGGGAAGTACGGAGATGCAGAGGTGCATCCATCCATTGGGGAACTAGGGTCTCCCTTCTCCTACGAACATACGCCACTCCGATAAGGAGGATATCATCCCTTGTGGATGGGTAATTCCATTCCCGTGGAGACGAGTGGTGTAAAAAATGTTCCATCTGGGGGGGACCCTTCGTGAGGGAGATGAGGTTGGGTCACAGTTTAACATCATGTGTTGAGGACGTGGTGCTTGGCAGCTTAACGTCCTGCAGCTCAGACGAGGTGGGTTCACTCCACACCCCTAGGACATACATAACCGGTACCCTCTGGTCCTTGGGGAAGGGAAGGTACCAGTAAGGCCATGGTTAAGGGGGGTTGTGGAACGAACCATCGGGGGGTCCACGTTAGCGTGGCTATGCGAATAAGCAATAGTCGTTAGCGTGCCTATGCGAAGAAGCATTAGGCGAAGCAGCGCTACGGGTGGTATTGTCCATGGTACTTCGAAATCGGATCGTGAAAACCTGGAGGGTCGCACAGGAAGAGGAATCGCTAAGCAAAGGAGTGGGCTTCGTGAAGTGGAGTGTCTTAGCCTTAGCATGGGGCATAGGTGTGAGTGGAAGGTGCTTCGCGAAGTGGAACGGTGTTCGCGGAGAACTGCCTCGCGAAGCAGGGTCCTGCGAAGTAGTGTGCTTCGCGATGTGTAGCGACCATGCCTTGGAATAGGGATCACTATCATGGGTTGGGTGTTTCGCGAAGCATAAACGCTCCGCGGCTGCCCGGGTTCCCTTGGGAATCCCCTTCCTTCGCGAATGCCCTTGAGCTTTGCGAAGGGCATCCCTCTCGGAAGAGGGGCTCAAAACGAGACAATGCAGAGGCATCTCGCGAAGTAGAAGTACGTCACGGAGCTCATGATTCCTGAGGCAATGAGTGCTTCGCGATTCGGGAGAGGAGAAGCCGAAAGGTCGGATTGTCCGTCCCCCAGGACTCAGGGGGAGTCCAGTATTTATAGGCAAGGGGAGCCGCGAAGCAGAACTCGTGCGCCGTCTTCGGTGCTTCACGGCGCGCTCGTGAACGTCAACGTCATCCACAGAGGGTACCGCCTCCGGAGCTTCGCGGTGGCTCATGAACGTCAAATGCGTTCGCGGAGGTTTACCGCCTCTGGAGCTTCGCGGCGGCTCGCGAACGTCAAATTCCTTCACGGAGGATTAACGCCTCTGAAGCTTTTCGAGGCCGCGATGATCAAGGCCCTTCGCGTCGGTCCTTCGCGGCGGTGCTTCGTGAGGGTGCTTCACGAGGCAGGGTGCCAGCCTTCTTTTTCGTTCTTTCCTTTCGTGCAATATTTTGGCACCAACAAATGCCCCCCATCAGGCATGGAGCCGCGGAGGGCGAAGGGTCTAAGTCTGAGGGAAAATCGCCAAAATTGTCAGTAGTTCGCGATGCGGCTACGCGAAGGGTGCCCCCGGTGCTGACCGGGGCCCCAGATCCGGACGTGCCGCGATGCTCCACGTGGGTGAGGCGCGCCGCAATGCTCCGCGTCCGCGCCAAGCGAACCTCATCCTGTTGGCCTTAGCCAGACTTCGCAGCTTGGTCTCGCGACCGATCTTCGCGATCCGGCTTCGCGATTCAGCTTCGCGGTCGAGCTTCGCGATCCAGCTGAAAAAATTCTTTTCTGAGGGCCAGAGTTACAATGGCCCATCAAGAGGCTATATTGGGGGTGCTTGCAGATGCTGCTCGCTGAGATGAGATGGCCAACTGTCCAGGCCTGGGGGAGATGATCCGAAGCCACTTGGACCACACTTCTTTGAAAGATCTGCTATCGGAGGGTCAAAAGGATTATCCGCAGTGCAAGAAACTGCCATTGTATGGCTTCGGGCTGAGGGATGACGTCTTTATCCCTGAGGCGAGTAGGGATGAACCAGCTTGCTGGTTCAAGAGCATACCATGCCAGCACCAATGGTTCAGGGCGGCCGATGGTCACGCACAAGAGAACTTCACACCCGTTACCACTGACTGTCTCTACAACCATGTGAACGACATTGACGTGAATCCACTGCAGCCAGATACTTCCCCTCCCCTCTACCGTACCATGCTGAAGGCAGCTTTACAGGATTCGAAGAAGAGATGGTCCGATGAGTGGGACCTACGCTAGGGCGGAAACTTTAGTGATGACTGGGCCTGGGCGTACTGGGTAGACACCTCATGCGAGGAGTTTGGGGCCGAGCTGAGGAGAGTGGGGTTGTATGAGGCGGCATGGGCCTCCCAATTCCATATTTACCAACCAAAGCAAATGATGCCGGAATTGCTGAGTAGATGGTCGTCTAGGACCAACACTTTTCACCTGCATCATGGAGAGGTGGGCATCAACCTGTGGGATGTCCACCAGATTTCTGGGGTCCCGATCTTGGGGGCCATGTATGACGAATTCCTCCCTGTCATCAGCACGTGGGGGGATACGGAGCAAATGTCGCGACTGGCATCGGCGCTGATGGCACTTGTCCCTGGAGAGTACAAGGAGGCAGTGAGGGATGTCCACTTTAGGAGGTGGTTCAAATGCTTCCTGAATTTCCCAGAGAATCGAGAGTTCCCTCCGAGGCCTCATACTTGTCCAAGGGCGGCCCAACGGGGCAAGGGGAACTCGTATTGGCGGGTCTTGGAGGACAGCCAATGGAAGACTTGGGGTTTCAGTGTCAGCACTGAACAACAGCCGATAGTCAGGCTGGCGGCGTTCATCGCGGCTCTCATCTGTGGTTGGATCCAACCGGTGAGAGATACAAGCATGGGGGTACGGCCCAACTTGTTTATCATGGTGTCGATGTTGGCCATGGGGCAGCAGATCAATCTGGGGATTCCGATGCTCACCAAACTGTACAGAATGTTGCGGCATATTAGCGAGGGCAAGAAGCCGCCAAGGATATGCATGCCCTTCCACCTCCTGTACGGGTGGATCACAGCGCATATCAGGGGGATTAACGAGTATCCAAACACCATTTCGCCACTAGGATCGAACTTCCGCCCCTCCATCCTGAACGCGGTCGGGAGATTCCCGTTCAAATTAGTCATGCCGATGGTGCTGAATAGGGTGTGGAGGGCGGATTATTTTAACTTCCACCCCTTCCCATTGCCGACGGGGATTCTTACTGATGACGGACGAGGAACAGAAGAACATCGGGCTTACCTCCTAGCCTTCCATGGTGGAGTTTTGGTGGCGCGAATAGACAGTGAGCCGCTCTATGAACCGTACACCCCGCATCGGTTTGCGAGGCAGTTCTGGTGCCTCCAGCAGCTGACCCCGCAGGTCTACTGGGAGGTGTGTCATGAGGAGCACCCGTGTGTGATGAGGTAGTTGTGGCTCATGTTCACACGGGAAGATGGAAAGATGCGGATTGCATTGCCTCCGTCCACCACCGCTTTCGTATTGGTGAAGGAGTACGCCATCAGTTGGGAGGCTGCTTACCTGGGGGAGATGCTGAAGCAACCAACTATGCGGGTCAGTGACGGTGGGCTTCCTCTATCTCGAGGTCGGGGTCGGAGGGCAGCTAGGGCTGCTCGCGGTAGCGGGGATGCCATGGCGGCGAGACCCGCACCGGTCGAGGGTATGGCAGCAGTGGTGGATCCGGTGATTCCGGAAGAGCAGGGTCATCCGGAGGGGCGGCCACCGAGGGGATTTCGTAGGATATCCACTCAGGCTCCGGAAAAGCGCCTACGTCATATTGACATGGTAGAGGATGCCGTATTCCCGGAAGCTTGGGACATTTGGGATGTCAACCGGCAATTCCTCAGCCAACCTGAGATATGGGCCCACCTGAATCGCCTCGGGATGGAATTACTGGGTATAGGCCCAGTTCAGGCTGAATTCATGGCATATCCGGCGGAGGCGGAACAGTACCTGGACGAGCTGGATGATTACGTCCACTCCAGTGGTGTCCCTCGCCCAATGACAGACCGGGTGAGGGTACTGTTGAATCAGACGGTCCCCCCACAGTTATCGGCTGCCGATCTGAGGGAGCACTTCCCATTGCCGAAGGAATCAGAGGACTCCCCTCGAGAGGATGAGGCTGGAGGAGGGAGCCCGTTGGAGGAGGGCGAGGTCGGAGACCGAGGCTCAGAATCTGATGATTCTGCGGAGGCTCTCGAGGTAGAATTCCGAACTTCTTTCCTTACAATCTGTACTTAGGTCACTGTGGACTTCTCACCAATGTTTGAGCCATGCAGGAGGAACTTGTTCGCAGACCTCGTTCTCGCTCCTTGGCGGGTGATGATGCGGGACCGTCAGAACCCGCGCCTATGGCCGTGTCCAGTTCCGCATCTGGTGGGACCAGAGCGCCCGAGGAGGCTCCTCCGGAATCTCCATACCTTCCAACAGTATACGGAGGGCCTCACCTCAGGGTCCCAGCAGTACCGGCTCAAGAGCAGCACCAGGAGGTCGATCTCCGTAAGTCTCCTCTACCGGTCTCCTCGTTGTCACATGTAGACCATGCCAACTAACGTTTGTCCCTCTCTGTCGTACAGTTCTTCAACTAGCGTGGGCCGCTGCGGCAAGACTGGTCGGGATGTCTGGTGGTGTCCCTCCTAGGGGCATGCCGGTGATGGTGGCGATAGTCCCCCCATCTCCTCAAGCTGCGACGCACATCATTACTGACGGGACCACCAGCAGGGTCGTACCCGAAGTCATTGAGGTGGACTTCGATGAAGAGGATCAACAGGTTAGTCCCAGTCTTGTCACGCCTGTTTCGGCGCCAGGTGTCGTACTGGATTCAACACCAGACGTTGATCCTGCCGAGAATTTCCCGCGGGCGTATCCCGCGTACGAGCCTGCCAACCACGCAGACTGGGACGAAACGGCCTCTGATGAGGAAGACAACAGCATAGTTTGCCGCCGGTCGTGGAAGCTGATCACACGCTTTATCAAGGACACCCCCCAAGTGCAATGGCTGGCCGAAATGGATAGGCTCCGCTCGCGGTTGCGCGAACTGTGCGCTGGGGGAGTGGATTCCCAACGTCCTCACGCACTCATCCGAGATCTTATGGCTGAGAAGATCTGGGAGCCTGATCGTGGGCTCAGCGTGGGCTAGCAGCGGAGGAAGGCGACCGGTATCAAGAAGCTCTAGGAGGCTGAAGGCGAGGTTCAACAGATGCAGACCCGAGCAGACGAGCTTTCAGCCTCTCTTGATGTACAATCTGAGCTGGTCTCACGGTTGAAGGTCCAGCTGGCAGAGGCAGAAGAGCATATGAGGCAGACCTCTGGAGAGATGGCTATCGTTCAAGATCGCGTAGAGAGGGCCAAATCCAGGACTGACGAACTGCGCCCCACCGCTGCTGAGGAGGAGCATGAGCTGATTCAGCAGCAGCAAACCTTGGATGCCACAAGCCAACGGGTGGTGGAGCAGCAACACTCTTTTTACGGGGTCAACCCGTCCATGGGGGGAGTCGACCCCCGGGTATTTTAACAAACCCAGACACCTTTTATTGGTACTTCCGTGCTTCAAAATTTTCTCTTTGTTTTGAATGCCGTAGCGCACACGATTTCCACTGTTGAATTGCCTTGTTACATCCCTACAATGTTTATGGGACGTTCGGCGACAATTCCCCAAGCCCACGTGGGTCGAGCCCGATGTCCGGGATTCGGATTACCAGTCCGGATTTCTGAATGACGAGAGAGGCTTGATGGGAGAAGGAACTTTTAGGATGTCCGAATTACCGTTTATTCAACGTTCTCTCATGCACGAACGGGGCAACGCCAGGGGCGCTGAAATCGGTCCAAACAGATGAAAATGGGAAGTGTGAATCACCATACCCAAGATTCGGAACACTATGGGGATGGCTTGACAATAAGGGACAACTGTTAGCCTTGGCGGAGAAATGGTATCCTTACTGCGTTTTCCTGAAATGGGGATAACAAATGTGCATCGACCGCTGACCGTATTCGCAATGCGATATTTTATCAATTTGTTGTTGTTCAATCTTTCGGGACGTTGGCCCAGGATAGTAGGTGGACCATAGGTCAAACATCCATATTGTTAGGGGGTCCTTCCAGGTATGACCCGTCTTCCAGAATGTTGGACCAAGACGGTAGGTGAGCCGATGCGGCATGAGACCAGGCCGTTAGGGCGTCCCGTGAGACATGAAAAGGGACGAGGGTCCGAATAAGGGGCACGCAAAGCGTGGAATATGGAGTGGTGGTATGTCCGAACAGAATCCAACACTTAGGTAGTTACACCACCGTGGTGGGAGTACGCCAGATGGGCGCATTGGTTTGATCATGGATCATTCCTTCTTTCAGACAGGGCCTCTCTGGCGAGGGGATCTGTCACTTCGCAGTGGGATCTTGGGGCATCCTGAACTTGTTCAGGGTAGAACCGCAGTTTAATGTCATGCGTTGAGGACACATAGAATCCTGTAGTTTAACGTCATACGATAGGACGTGGAATAAAAGGAAAGATCCCAGGGAGCGTGTGGTGCGGTAGATATGAAACCGACGTGAATGAGGACTTGGAGTCCAAATCACACCACGTACCCCCGAAGGAAACACTCTAGGTCAAGAGACCAAGAGTGAGGATTAGGCTGGGCCCGGAGCAGAGTGGCCGGGCGTTCCTACATACCCCATGAGGATGGGAATCAAGCCATACGTAGTTCTGGAAGCACAGTTTAACGTCATGAGGGACGAGGAGCAGCCTGACCGTGTTGGTACACATCCCGCCAAAACTACTAAGCCCACGTGAGTCGTGCTCGGTGTGGGAAACAAGCAGTAGTGATAGGAATTTCCTGACATAGAAAGGGTAAGGTTAGGGAAAAGGGATGGTCGGTGAATACTGGCCCAGTGACACTAACATGATCATTTAGCGCACCTAGATGCGCAAAGAGAAAGAGCCGAGTATGATGGAATTCCACTTGAACATGAGTAAGTGGAAATGTGTGAATCATGGCACTCGAGATTCAGATCACGATGTCGGCGGCGTGACGACGGAGGATAACTGTTGACTGTGTTCGCAACACAGCATCCTATCACGTTAGCCTAGAATGGGGACAGACAAATGAGCATCGACTGCTGACCGTATTCGCAACGCAGGATTTTATCGATTTGTTGTCAAATATCTGTAGGGACGTTGGCCCGAAACGATTGAAGGGCCTTTAGGTCCAGCATTCATGGAGATCCCTTAAGCCTAGTATCCATGTCATCCGGGGGTCCTTTTGGATGTGGAGGAGGACGGGGATCCAAATAGCGAGCTCACGAAGCTTGGTCGTGGGACGAAGGGAATGTCCGTATGAAAGTCCCACACTTTGGGTTCTTTGTCGAAACACATCTGAATACGACAACGAAACGTATTAGAGATAGGGAGCAGATTCCTTTCCCTTGGGGAGACCTTAGTTTAGGGTCGTAGAATTTGGACCATGGATGGGAAGAGGCATGAGAGGCACATGGTGGAGTAACTCAAACACCTGGCGTGAATGAGGACACAATCACATACCACATCGCACGACCTCCTTAGGAGAGGTTTTTGGTCAAGGGACCGAAGGAGAAAGTTTGTCTGGGCCCACGGGGAAGTGACAGGGCGCTCCTACGTATCTCATAGGGATGAGAATCAAGCCTTACGTAGTTCTTCATGGACCTTAGAACATAAATGGGTAAAGGGAGCAGGGGACGCATGGCATCAAAACCCGACGTAAAGGAGGACGTAGTCCCTCTTACCATGCGTTCTCTGGGGAAATGCTCGAGTCGAGGGAACGAACACATAGGTTAGGCTGGGCCTGTGGGGAAGTGCCCGGGCACTCCTACGTATCTCATAAGGATGAGAATCAAGCCATACGTAGTTCTGAAAGCTGACATGGTAGGATACCAGTGCCAGGGGAAAAGGGAAGTGCGGGCGTGGACCTTGCACTAAAAGAATCGGAATTTGATGTATCTTGTTTGTTCTTTAAGGTGAATGGTTTTTTTTGTGAATCGACAGGCCTAGAATAGTAGGCCGTGATGTCACCACAAAGATCAAGCCGTGATGGGCATTGACAAATGGCATGGCACGTGACCAATTCCCAACGTGATGTCATCTACAATGAGGTCACCACAATGCAGTGCCGTTTTTCGTCGTGCGGCCAGGATGATAATGTCACAGTTTAGGGTCGTATGATAGGACCAAGCATGCATTTTATCGTCATGCAGCGCAGACGTAGCAGAGACGATGCTAGGCGGGAAATGTGCGCAGTGTTATAAAACACAATTGACGGAGACATGATCCCACATCAAATTGTACGCCATTCGGAGAGGGAAACCTTAGGCCGAGGGGCCTATATAGAAGTAAGAGGTGAAACCGGGAGAGATACTGGCTCTCTAAATGGGTTGTACCCGAAGACATGGCATCCGGGCGGTCCTACGTATCCCATGAGGATGGGAATCAAGCAACACGTAGTTCTGAATGGATCTTAGTTTATGGTCTTAGAGCTCGGACCATGGGAGTACCGAAGGACTCCATATTGCAGCTTTGTCCCCCTAACATGCAAAGGTGCACTGAGGGATAGCACCAAAAGTGTCGAGATTCCACCTGGACATGATGGGGTGGAAAATGATGTGAATCATGCAACCAACATTCGAGGACTGAAGGGGCTGGCATGACGACAAAGGATTACTGCTGACCATGTTCGCAACACAGCATTCTGTCGCGTTAGCCTGAAATGGGGACAAACAAATGAGCATCGACCGCTGACCATATTCACAATGCGGGATTTTATCGATTTGTTTTCCAAAACCCTCGGGGGCGTTGGCCCGTAGCGGTAGGAGAGCCCTTGGGAGTTGTATCCAGGCTGCTCTCGGGGGTCCCTCTGGGTGTGAAAGGTGATGGAAGCCCGAATGGAAGGGAACACGAAGCTTGACAAGTGGAAGGGACTTGATCAAGTTGAATCTGACACTCTTGGTCCTAGACCAGAGTACTCTTAACACATGGGTGAACCACTGCAAGGGGTCAAGAGACTCAACTTGAGGGTAACCAAGATATGACGGGTTCCCGGGGGAAGGGGGACAGTGCCCAAAACCTTGTATCATACCTACATATCCCCCTCCTGGTGAGGGATAGACCAAGTGGCCTAGGTGACCGGGAGATCAGGAGATCTCCAAGAGGTGGGGCTAGACCCGAATCCTAGACATTCAGGTGGTCCTACGTATCCCATGAGTATGGGAATCAAGCCACATGTAGTTCTGAAGGGTGCCTTTTAATGTCATGCGGAACAGGGAATAGGAGGGGCAACTCTCAGAACGGGCATGTGCGTGGTGCAACTATTGCAAACCCGACGTGAATGAGGACGTAGTCCTACACTACGCCACGCGGTCCCGTGGTCGGGGTCCCAATGGCAGGACCCAAGAGGCGAATTAGCTGAACTCAAGCTGGACCCAAAGACAAGGGGTCTGGGAATTCCTACGTATCCTATCAAGATAGGAATCAAGATGAACGTAGTTCCAGATGAGAATCTTAGTTTATGGTCTTAGAGCTCGGACCGTGGATGGTGACAACTCCCCGAGTAAGCACAGATGTCAACCCAATCCCTAAGCCCACGTGAGTTAAACTCGGTGTGGGAAACAAGGGGGGTATCCTCATCGCAATACTTGGGACGTCCATCGAAGGGGATTCGGCAGAGAGCTCTGAAGGACACCTTTGACGCAGCTTGTTCCCCCAACGCGCGAACGTGCACGGAGGAAAAGTACCAAGAGTTCCGAGACTCTACTTGGACATGATGAAGTGATGAAGGGCGTGAATCGTGTACCCGACATTTTGGGCTTAATGGGTTGGCGTGGCGATGGAGGAAACTGTTAACCATGATGGAAACACAGCGTCCATATCGCGTTAGCCTTAGGTGGGAACAACAAACGAGCATCGATCGTTGACCATATTCGCAATGCGGGATTTTATCGATTTGTTGTCCGAAACCCTCGGGGGCGTTGGCCAGTAACGGTAGGAGAGCCCTTGGGCGTAGTATCCAGGCCGTTCTTGGGGGTCCCTCCGGGCGTGAAAGATGATGAAAGCCCTGATGCAGGGATACACAAAGCCTGGAAAGCGGGTGCGGACGTGTCCGAGTATAGCATGGCGTTCCAGGTAATAAACCAGAGTACTCTTAAGCACATTGGTGAACTGCCGAAAAGGGATTGAAGAAACAACTCAGTAGGGGGAGGTACATGGCGTGGTCATTGCGAGATCGATGTGAATGAGGACATAATCCCACACCACACCATATGATCCCCTCATGGAGGAAGGATAGGCCAAGGGTCCAAGATGGGATGAGGATTCCCGAGAGATGGGGCTGGACCCGAACCTTGGACATTCAGGTGGTCCTACGTATCCCATGAGGATGGGAATCAAGCCACACCTAGCTCTCTATATGTAGTTTAACGTCATACGGGATGAGAAGGGGAATACTATACTCCTATACAAGGGAGGTATACGGTATGACGAAGAAGCCGACATGAATGAGGACGTAGTCCCACACCACACCGTACACTCCTATAAGAGAGGACCTGGGTCGTGGCCCGGAAAGGCCAAGGGGCCTGATGGTGGTTAGAAAGGCCTGACCTACTTGTTGTTTAATGTCTTGCAATGAGGACGAGGGTCGGGGACCCGAGGAGGCCAAGGGGCCTGAGGCTGGGCCTCGTAAGGGGAGGCGTACGACATGGTACATGATCCCGGCGTGAATGAGGACGTAGTACCACACCACACCATACACTCCGGGTAAGAAGTTGGGCGGAGGGTCCCGAGAAGGCCAGGGGGCCTAAGGTCAGGCATCGGTCAGGAAGGCCTGATGGGTCTGCAGTTTAACGTCTTACATGAGGACGGGGGTCGGGGACCCGAGGAGGCCAAGGGGCCTGAGGCTGGGCCTCGTAAGGGGAGGTGTACGGTATGGTGAAGAAGCCGACGTGAATGAGGATGTAGTCCTACAACACACCGTACAGCCCCTATGAGAGATAGGGGTCGTGGGCCCGATCGCTAGCACCACCCGGGGGGAAGTTTGTCACCTCGGGATGGGGCAGAATGAATCACTGCACTCGATGTCTGGGACATCTCGGGGTGGACCCGATGATCCAGGACAATGTTGACCATGTTCGAAACATAGCGTTCCTATGGTGGCCCGTTATGGGAGCAACAAATGAGCGTCGACCGCTGACCAAATTCGCAACGCAGGACTTATATCGGCTTGTTGCTTGAAAACCCTCAGGGGCATTGGCCCGTATCGGTAGGAGAGCCCTTGGGCGTAGTATCCAGGACGTTCTTGGGGGTCCCTCTGGGTGTGAAAAAATGATGGAATCCTAGTCAAAGAGTGGGTGAAGCATAGCTGTATCCATCCACGAAAGAGGAAAACATCTCCAGGGGGGATGTGCAGCCGGGTCGAGGCTTGCTCGATGTGAGTCGAGGCAAAAGTGCGCACCCTGACATGTCTTGAACCGAGGGGCGGATTTTGGCTTTTGGGTTGGGCCAACAGACGAAATGTCCGGGCGTTCCTACGTATCTCATGAGAATGAGAATCAAGCCATACGTAGTTCTTGAAGGTGATGCAGTTTAGCGTCATGCGGTAAGGACGTGGGAGGATAGAAGAACGGGAGTGGGCACATGGTGCAACCTTTACAATCCTTGTGCCAGCGGGGTTGCATGAGCGGGGCCAAGAAAGCCTACTCCCTGCTAAACAAAGACCCTCCAAGGAAACTATTCCCAGGGGGAATAGTAGAAGAGAAAAGCTTGGGGCTGGGCTCAAGACGAGGCGTCCGAGCGTTCCTACGTATCCCATGAAGATGGGAATCAAGCCACACATAGTTCTAGAAACTCAGTTTAACGTCATGCGGGATGAGAGAAGCATCTCATTTGGGGATATGTATGGTACGACGAGTAATCCGACGTGAATTAGGACGTAGTCCTACACTATACCGTACAATCCCGTAAGAGGGTAAGTCGGGGAAAAACCAACTTGCGGTTTAACGTCTCGCGATGAAGACGGGGAGCCAGCGGCCCGAGGAGGCCAAGGGGCCTGAGGATGAGCCTCGGTTAGGAAGTCCTGACGGGCTTGCAGTTTAACGTCTTGCAGAAAGGACGGGGGCCGGGGCCCAAGGAGGCCAAGGTGCCTGAGGCTGAGCCTCGGTCAGGAAGGCCTGACTGGCTTGCAGTTTAACGTCTTGCAGGATGAAGATGCAGTTTATGGTCGTGCAGGACTTTACAGTTTAGAGTCATGTTGGACCATAATGTGCAGTTTAAGGTCATGTGGGACTGTTTCACAGTTTATCGTCTTGCAGGACGAAGATGCTGTTTAAGGTCGTGCGGGACCATTTTGCAGTTTAGGGTCGTGAAGGACCCTTTTTGCCCTAGGCGAAGTATCATTTGAGGAATTTGGCACTGGTGGGTGGGGTTATACGCTCTCCATCTGTGGTCACCAAGGAGTATGCTCCATTGGGGTAAACCTTATGGATGATATAAGGCCCTTCCCATTTGGGTTCTAATTTGGGCGGTTTCCTATCGGGAATCATTGGCGCTCGAAGGGCCAGTACTAGGTCGCCCTGTAGAAAAGTGCGGAGATGAACCTTCTTGTCGAAGTCCCTCGATATCTTATCCTGACGCCTTTCCAAATTGTGAAGGGCACGAAGCCGGTTCTCGTCCAGTGCTTCTAATTCAGCTAGATGGATCTCGGCTACCTCATCTGATGTCTGGTGGTCATAAACTGCAGTGCGTAACGACGACAGCTGGATCTCAATGGGTAAGACGGCCTCAGCTCCATACACCAGGGAATATGGGGTCGCCTGGGTAGAGTTGCGAGTCATCGTCTGGTAAGCCCAGAGGGCATTGGGGAGCTTGTCCGGCCAACTTTTCTTGTTCTGACCAACCATCTTCTGCAGAATGTTAGAGAGGGTCTTGTTGAACGCCTCGATCTATCCATTCGCCTACGCGTGGTAGCGGGAGGTATGGTTCGACCGGATGTCGTACTTGGCGTACAATTTCTTCAATTCAGCTGCTCGGAAGTTGGTGCCGTTATCGGTGAGGACGGCGTGAGGTACCCCAAACCGGTGGATAATGTTGGAGCCCACAAAGTCAACGATGGAACGGGCCTTGACCACTTTGAGCAAAACTGCCTCTACCCACTTGGAGAAGAAATCTGTAGCAGTCAGGATAAACCTACACTTGCGGGCTATTTCCGGTGGATACGGTCCCACTACATCAAGTCCCCATACTGCAAATGGCCAAGAGTACTTGGTGGGGTGGAGGGGCTCCGGCGGCCGATGCAAGAAATTGGCGTGTACTTGGAACACGTGGCATCTCTTGGCATATCCAATACAATCATGGATCATAGATGGCCAAAAGTACCCCAATCTCCAGATTTGATGGGACAGCTTCGGCCCAGCTTGATGGGCTCCACAGGAGCCGGCGTGAACCTCTTGCATGACTTGAGGTATCTCCCCTCCTTGGATGCAACGGAGGAGTACACCATCGAAACTCCGCTTATAAAGGATTTGTTCAAGACTGGGGCCACTCTGGAGGGTAAATTGCAGCGCGCGGCGTCGGATTCGCTCGTGCTCAGCCCGGTCATCCGGGAGCTGACCATTTGGGAGATACTCAACAAAAGGCGCTATCCAGTCAGGAGTGGCTTCAACCACTGCGTCTGGTGAACTCGGGGCCCCTGACGTGGAGAGTCCGGCGGTGAGATGACTTACCCGCAGGCTATCATGGTCCTCTTAGGTGATGGGGGAAATGACTCTCCGGTGGGCCACATGTATGATCAAATCATCTTGCTCGGGTTCTGCGAGTGACGCGGCTAAGCCAGCCAGGGCGTCCGCTTGGCCGTTCTGCGACCGTGGGACATGGGTAACCTCTGGTCGAGAAGATAACTGGGCCATTAGGTGGAGGGTGTACTCTAGCAACGGTGCGAGATCCGGCTTCCTGACAACGTAGTCACCATTAACCTGTTTGGTTACCAGCTCGGAATCTCCCTTCACATGTAGATGGGGCACATGGATCTCGAGGGCCAACTCGAGGCCGGTGATGAGAGATTGGTACTCTGCCTCGTTGTTCGTACAGCCTTCTGACAACAGGAACAAGTATGGAAGGACGGCTTGCACCGGGGTAATGAAGACAATACCCAGACCCACTCTGTTGAGCTTGGGATCGTTGAGCCTCCTACCGGTGGGGCTCCGGGAGGCGTCGTCGAAATGCATTTTCCAACACGGGACAACATGATCGACTGAGAGGATCGTCTCATTAGGGAAATCCAGGTCCAAGGATTGATCCGCGGAGGATGGATGGGCAGCTAAAAAGTCTACCAACGCCTGTCCCTTAATGGACTTTTGAGGTACAAACCTGATATCAAACTGCTGGAGGATCACTGCCCATCGTGCTAGTCGGCCAGTCAGTATAGGGCGGTTCAGGATATACTTCAGTGGGTCTACCCAGGAGACCAACTGCACCTCGTGGTGCTGCAGGTAATGTCGCAACTTCTGCATGGCGAAGACGAGCGCAAGACAGCTCTTTTCGATAGGGGAGTATCTGACCTCCGTATCGAGAAGCATGCGGCTGAGATAGTAGAGACTATTCTCAGTACCCTCGTTATTCTTCTGGGCGAGCAGAGCACCGAGGGATCTCTCCAGGGAGGTCACATAAAGGACCAGCAGCTTTCTGGAGACGGGTGGCATCAAGACCGGAGGTTGGAGCAGATATTGCTTGATTTCCTCGAAGGCGTTCCGACACTCCTCATCCCATTCGTAGGCGGTGCCCTTCTTCATGAGCCGGGAAAAGGGCTTACACTTGCTGGCCAGATTCGCGATGAATCGACATATATAGGCTAAGTGGCCTTGAAGGCCTCGAAGCTCCCGAATGTTGCTCGGGGGAGGCATTTGGCTGATGGCCTTGATCTTCTCTGGGTCAATCTCGATACCTCGGTATCTGACAACAAATCCCAGGAACTTCCCGGAGGTGACCCCGAAGGCACACTTCAGCGGGTTCATCTTCAGGTGACGGGAACAGAGGAAACCGAACACTTTCTCAAGGTCTTTGAGATGGTCCTGGCACTGACATGATTTGACTACGAGGTCATCCACGTAGCATTACCCCACTGTCCCAAGAATCGGCTTGAATATGCGATGCATGTCCCTCTGATAAGTGGCACCTGCATTTTTCAAATCGAATGGCATAACCTAGTAGAAAAAGGTACCTTGGAGAGCTCTGAAGGCAGTGGACTCCTCGTCTTCGGGGGCCATCTGGATCTGGTTATACCCGGAATAACCATCCATGAAATAGAGGGCTTGGAACCCGGCCGTGGCGTCAATCAACAACTCTGTCACCGGGAGTGGGAAGTCATCCTTTAGGCAGTGGCAATTAAGATCACGGAAGTCGATGCAGACTCTAATCTGCCCATTCTTCTTCCGGACTGGCATAATGTTGGCAAGCCACTTGGGGTACTGGACCTCCTTGACGAAGTTGGCTTTGATTAGCTTGTAAACTTCAGCCTCAACCATAGCACCATGAGAAGGGTGCATCTTCCTAGGAGGCTGCTTAAACCCACGATGTTTTGCCGGGAGGCCCAAACGGTGAACGACTACCTGGGGATCTATCCCTGACATCTCGTTGTAACTCCAAGAAAACACATCACGGTGCTGTTTGAGGAAGTCTACGTACTACTGCCGCTCCTCGGGGGACATGGCTGCACTGATCAATGTGGGTTTCGGATCTTCCTCGCTACCAAGGTTCACCTATACCAGTTCATCAACCGTGGTAGAGACGCCTTCTTCAAAGGCGGGGGGAGCAACCTCCAGGTCTTCCTCCCCACCCGTGGGGGGACTTCCCGCGACGGAAGATACTTCTGGGCTATCAAAACCCGAGGGGTAGCTGGTGCCGGCTTGGGTAGCAGCGGTCATCATATCGGGAGACTCACTCGCCATTGAGACCATCGAAATGAAGGCAGTCGACCCTATCCCATATGGCCTTCGGCCTAAAGGGCCACATTTGATGATATCAAAGCAGTGGTGATGTGTTGGCCTGTGTCGGTTAATCCCAGCCCGGTGGAAGAGACACGTATGGCGCACCGCCGTTGTCATAAGCTTAACATCCCGGTACCGTACAGGGGTAGGAGGTTCCGGGATGACTTGAGCCTGATTGATGTTGGAGTACGAGGTGATTTTACATCGTCTCTTGGACACGGGAACATGCCTTCCTTGCGTACCTGAAACAACAAAACATTGTCCCATGTCGGGGTTCGTGGGCTCCAACCGGTGGATCGAGAATATGTAGGCGTCATCCATGCTTTCCCAGGGATCACTTGTGACTGGGGTGGGTTCATCCTCACTCACCAGGATTTGCTTATCCTTACTTTTGTAATAACCCACATCCAAATAGCGGGCCTCACAAGAAGCGAACGGGGAAGCGTCTCCTTGGAGCACGCCTACTCGACCGTTGAGCGAGTACTTGAGGCACTGGGGATACGACTAAGGGACCGCTTCATGAAGATGGAGCCATGGCCTACCCATCAATGCGTTGTAGGCGGTGTCCTGAGAGACAACCATGAACTCAGTGCTGGCAATTAAGCCACCGAACTGAGTCTTTAGGCGGATCTTGCTGACTGGGGTTTGCTCTGTCCTGTCGTACCCCTAGATTCTGAGGTCAGAGGGAGTTAAATTACCTTCAGACAGACCCAATTTTCGCAACGTCCGTGTCGGAATTAGATTGATTCTGGAACCCGTGTCAACGAGGCAGCAGCGGACTTCCACACCATTGAAATGGCCAGTGATTTACAACGGGCGAATGTGCCCATGTATAGGAGGGTCCTCATCTTCATCGAAGAATGAGATTACTGCCCGACATTCGGCGTTTTCAATCATCTCGGTATGGTAGGCTTCTACAGCTGCTACCTCCGTCTCAAACTGGAGGGGGCTCCTTAGGGCCTCGGCAAGTGCCTCGCGCATTTCAGATGACAGGAGAAGGGCCTCGAGGATAGAAAGCCTCGACGGAATGTCGGTCAGGTGCTTCATGACATCATACTTTCGTGCCAAACGCGAACCTCTACTTACAGGAGGTCGTTCAGCATCTGGAGGCATAGCGGGTCCTGCTGGTTGAACCGGTGATCGGCTAGTACTGGGCACATCTTGCTGCCTACTAGTAGAAGCCTGGAGAGTAGTCGCCAGGCTAGGATCGGACAGCGGAGGCTGGCCTATATCCGGACAAGACTGATTGTGATACGAATGAGGCAGCTCCCCCTGATCCAGTAGCACGAACGGCGGTGGAGGTAGAGCCGAGGGCGTTAGATGGGGTTGCGCGTGCTGAGATCTGCGCTGAGCCTGCTACCTGGTCTCAGTAGCGTGCACGGATTGGCCAAAAGTACCTACTGATGTACCTCGATGACCGGCGCGGTTGCGATTCCACTGACGTTGACGTTGGCAGGAAATGTTCGGCAGGTCTGCCTGGAATTCCCCCTCACCGGGGGTCATATAAGGCTTTACCAGCTCCACGGTGTTAACCGAAGCATACCCCTGGTTGTCGCTCGAGGAGTCGTCCACCGCTGTGCGGATTCTGGGAGGAATCCCCATTTTAGGGGGCATAAAGTCGCCGAGAGTGCAGGATGACGATGGCACCGGTGGTGTGCGTTGCTTCTTCTTACGTCGCCGCTGCTTGCCCTTTTGGGAAGAGGTCGACTGTGAAGACGACGCAGAGGCACCGACTACTTATTTTGAAGGTTCTGACTGCTTCAGGCGCGCCCGGATGATACCATGGGCACGGACGACGGTTTTTCGAGCCATCCAGTCGTCATATTTCCGGGATCCGCGGCTGGGGACCTGCTGCCACTCGCCTTCGCTGTCGCTGCCGATCTCTGATCCGGCAAAGACACCTTCCACTTGCGCTGGTGCTGGGACCAACTTGACTATGTTGTTGTTGACCTGGTCTTGAAGCCAGTCTTTAAACACATATCATTGCTTGAGGGTGTTCCCCAGGATCCGATGATAAGGGCAGTAGTTGGGGTGATCGGTGAGATTCGCCTCTGCTGGCCTTCTGCACTCAGGCAGATGCACAATCCCTTGCTCTAGAGCACTTTGGAAGTAGCCAGGGACCTGATTTTCATTGAACGAATAAGTCTGGTACCTTCTTTCCAGATAGGGGGCCCTAGGGGTCTGGCCTTGACAAGGGGCCGGAGGGGCCTACCGAGGAGGCGGCACCTGATTGTCTCGCCTAGGTAGCGGTGGCGCATTGCGCGGGGGAACCTGTCGGTTCTGAGGCGGTCGCTGCTGGCCAGGAGCCTGTGCTTGAGGTGGAGGGCTTCTGCGGGGTTGCGGGGGTGGTGCCGCCGGTAGTAACTCCAGCTGCCTCGGGGCTTCTATTTGGGCCACCGCGGTGGGTTCGGCCCTGGAAGTCCTCCTGGCTGGGATCATAGGGGGCAACAAACGTGCCTGACTAGCCTGTTGCAGGACTTCCTCAAGGCGTTGAGCCTTATCTGAAAAATCACTGAACCCTCCAGGGTAGTTCTAGGTGATCAGGGAGGGTACCAGCTCTTTCTTGACGTTCCCCACACACATCGTCAGTAGTTTCTCCTGAGTCAGTGGCATATCGAGGCAATACGTAAGTCCCTTCCACCGGGCGATGAAATCTGCAACCCGCTCATCAGGCCTTTGCTTGCACTTGAAGAGGTCTGCCATACTAGTCTTCCGCGTGGTGGAGCTAAACTGGTATAAGAACTGCCGGCAAAGATCCTCCCAACCGGTCACCGATCCGATAGGGAGCTGGCTGTACCAGACAAATGCCGGACCTTCTAATGTCTGTACGAAACATCGGAGCTTGGCGGCTTCTTGCTGAGCCGGGGTCCCCAGCATGGGGCCACACCTAGAAGAAAAATGATCCAAGTGCTGTGGCGGGTCCCCTCTCCAGTTAAAAGGTGAGAAAGTGGGGTTCCCAAAACCTGGAGGTGTGGGCATATCATCCACCCACGCGGGATAAGGCTTGCCATCAGGTGGGACCACCACCTGCCGCGTTTCCAACGCTTCGAGGCGGGCTGTGAGTACCGTGATAAGATCATTCGGGTGGGGGTCCCTGTCTTGATGGGGATCCCTAACCACAAGGGCATTTCCAGGTTCTTAAACATGGTAGAAGGCTTCGACCGCTCGTGGGTAAACTGGCTGGACGACCCGCGGGGCGACTGGGGGAACCTGGACTGTATTCTTCAGATTGCCCCATCGCTAGGGTGGATTTGGCGAGGCGTATCGCGCCCTCTTGCCATACATTCCGGCTTTTGCCCTGTCTGCGGCAGTAGCATGATCAGGGTTGCCCGGAGGCATCTCACCGGGGGGAAATTGTTCCTGCCCCTGCTGCCCCGGCCTGGGATTACCATAGTTGGGTCGCCGCTCTGCGGCGCACTCAGCTAAGAGTTCGTCAACCAGCCTCTTCTGCTCAGCAAGCAGCTGGCATAACGTGGCCTTCTCGGGATCTTCGTCCGTTTTCTGCACAAAGGTGGATGGGTCGGAGTGCTTGACTGTTCCGACGTGCTCCTTACCCTTGCCGGTGTTTCGACCGAGTACCAGCGACTCGGTGGGCACGGGGAGGCCTAGCAGGTTCCTCTGCTGATGGGTAACTCTTCCTGATGGGTCCAACAGTGGCGGTACGCCCTCGGGGGGTAAGTCTCCATCAAGGAATTCAAGCTCATCTTCCTTGTCCATGACGTCAGCCATGTGGACCGCGACCCCTCTTGATGGCATGTCCTTGATGTCGCATAGCGAATCGGGCTGCCGTCAGATAGGGTCGAAGAGGAGAGAAGCATAGTGTCCCCAACCACGGACTTGCACATGGGGGTGGCTTCCCTGACGATTCTGCGGAGTGCTTTGAAACTCTGAACGCATTTTTGTTGAAGGGTGCTCTGGTGGTCTGGCGACTCAGGGTGCTGGGCCACAAGGAGGGCGACCGCATCGACCAGGCGGCACTGCTCGCCAATTTTTTCGAAGTGCTCTCGACTTCTGGGGTACACCACCCGTTCGTAACGAAGGCGGAAGTGTGTCGCCCATAGGGTTCAAAAAAAGCACCCCACTTCTTCAGGGGTAAGAGACTCCGGTACGCGAAAATTCAGCGCCGCCGTTGGCCAAGACTTTTCCGGGAAGTAATCCGCTATGAGAATACTCCAGAAGCTCCTAGGATCGGACTCATGGTCTGGCCCTATGTTACCCCACTCGTCAACCGGGGGTGGCTGAGGGACCGGTAGCGGTACCGAGGCGGACCTCTGGGATAGTAAGCTCGGTGGTGGAGAATATGGCGAACGAGCTGACTGGCCGCCGAATTTTGGGCCATCCTCCGAAGAGTGAGGTGACCTGGCCACGATGTCACGATACGAGGGGCTGATAACCACAGCTTCCGGAACAGGAGCCGCGGCTACCGGCGACAGGTCGTGTCGTCGCTCTACCATCGTTGGCCCCCAAAATAACTCTCAGTGATCGCTGGTAGAGGTAGAGGGCGCTTCTGGTGACAAAGGTGGTGATTGTGCGGTCGAGACCTGCGGAATTCCCAAGATTTCTTCCTCTTGGATATACCTGCGGAGGGAGATGGGTATCTGGTGGACCTCAAATTCCAGGAGAATGAGGCTAACGTATCTGGTCCCTGCCCTAGTCCTTGATATGGAGGAGCGGGGAGAAGGTTCCATCACTGAATCACATTCCGCTTCCGAGTCGGAGAAGCGGGCAGGTTTGATCTCCACCTGGGACTTCCCAGGGTTCTTCTTGTGGCGGCGATGACCCGCTCTCCTGCCCCGGGGTGGCTCTTCGGGACAGGGTTGACCCCTATCAGGTAGCCTCGGGGCGGCGCAGGCGCCGTGGCAGAAAGGACCCCCACTCGAGACAGCCGGGGTGTGACGGGCACCGGGGAAAATGTCAAAGGTTACATGGGGAGGACCTCCATGAACAGCACCCATATAGGTGGAGCCCCTGTTGGAACCGGCAGAAGCATGGGGAGGACCTCCATGGTCGATGCGAGTGGAGCGAGGCTGACCTTCACTCGAGTTGCTGGGGCGAGGAGGACCTTCGCCGGTCGCAGAGAGGACGTATGGAGGGCCCCCACGTTGGAGAAGGACCGGATGGATGGTCCCTTCAGATCGGCGGTCGGGGGAAGGAGGATGGACTCCATACCCTGTATAGTGAGCGCGGGAAAGGTTTCCGCGCTGAGCGTCACTACCGCGGGGCAGGTCTTCCTTTGGGATGGGGGTAGCACGAGGCATGCCTCCATGAAGAACTTCGGAGCGGGGAAGGCCCACGCTCTGTTGGGTAGTGGTACGAGGAGGACCTCCGTACAGGGTGACATTACCGCGGGTTAGTTCACGGCGATCACCACTTGGGCCTGCCACCCGGAGAGTCATCCCAGCCTACCCGTGGGACGGTTGGGGTCTCGATCCTAATGGGGTGAAGGAGTGCTCATGATCATTGTATGCAGGGGCTTCACGATGCATGTAGGTGGTGGATCGGGCCACTGTAGCTATCGACGTTGATGCACCTGGGCGATCGTCATCAGCCCGGGCCTGGCGCTGAAGTCGGGTCAGGCGAGCTGGTGCAGGTGGTGTAGGGACGTAGCCTGCCTGCTCTTCCTGCGGGGCCGGACGGCGGCACTGACGCGGTTGGGCGGTAGCTCTCGCCTGGAGCCCTTGGGTCGAGACCCTGAGCGGGCTGAGCCGGACGGCGCCCACCTCTTCAGTGTAAGGCGAGTTGTCATCAAGGCGTTCCGGAGACAGGCTCCCGAAACGGTTGAACGTAGGGGTGGGGAGCAGGGGTTCTCTACGCGGCCTGTTAGGGCAGCGTTGACGGTGGGGCCTGGAGGCCTCCAGGTCCAGGCGGGCCATATCCCGATTTGGGATGACCCCTTCTTCCTCGTACTTGCGCACGAGGTTGTTGATCACCCTTCATTGGATGACCTCTGATGGGGAAAGGGGACATGGGCGCCCCGTATTCCGCGATGTGGCGGCCGTCGTGGTGGTAGCGGCGCTACGTGGGGTGGACGTGGCGGTGTTTCCCCTGCCCCTGCGTGGGCGAGGAGAGGACGGTGATCGTGTCTCTATAATAGCAACCTGGTTCCTGAGAAATGAAGGGATCAACTCATCAGTACTGAGAGGAGAAGGATTGACAGCCAGTGCCCCAGCGTCCTTCCATTCTCCACGTCTGTAAGAAGGATCCATGCCAACACGCTGCAGAATGGAGTGCCCCAAGTTCTACTGCCCCGACTTCCGGTGAGTTTCACGACAGGCCCGCTATTTGCTTGGCGGGACCAGGCGCTGGATATCTGGATCCGGTGACACGTCAATCTACTGGTGTCTCGAACGCTACTAATCTCCATATTGAGGATAAGAATTTCATGTCGGGTTCACCATTTCTGTTTCCGACGCTTTCGCTGGGGCGTGCACATCCGTCCGTCCGTGGAGGAGGAGGACGCACAGCTGTGTGTTGCCCCGCATTCCCGCTTTCCAAAGGCGGGTGGCATTCTCTCCTTGTTTAGGGACGTTTGCTCCTTGATCGAAACGGGATGATGGGATGTCGGTTCTTCCTCCTGTGGATTCCTCCTCAGAACTTGTCCCCTAGTTCGGGTCTCCCTCATAGATTTAATACGTAGTTCGTGAAACTCTTCCCAGTGCCATGTTTCCATGGATGCCGGTTAATTACACTGCTTCTGTCGGGACATTCCAAAGGGTCCAGTCAGGGCAGCAACCTTCAGTCGGGGGAGTAGTCACGTTGAGGCATCAGTAGTGTGTCTGGATACTGGGGAACCTGGCATGTCTGTCTGTTATCCCTGATCACAAGGCTTCTCGAGGGCGTGGAAGCCCGAGGCATCCCACATCGAACGTGGGGAATTATATTCCATAGGCACATATCTGAGGTTTTCCTCAGCTTCCCTTGTTTAACACAGGGTATGCCACGAGTTTAACGTCTAGCGGAGACAGATCAACCCAACCAGAGCATTATCTAGGGTAGATCGGATTGAGGGATTCTCCTTGAAGGGATGTCGATACCGGGGCCATCCCATGGGCGGCTGTGAAGAAGAATGCACCGACATGGTTTCACTGAGATATGACGGTCCGGGCGAGAATCAGGATGGGCTGTAGGTGGATGAATGAAGTAGAGGGGGAATGAAATGGGACCATCACAGGGGGCGACAGTGAAGTTGGGCTTGAACCTTGAAGAGGCTTCCTACGTATCCCCGTGGCAGGGAATCAAAGTCTGCGTAGTTCGAGATGGTGCCGGTAAACCGATGTGAAGGTGGGCCTTGGCCTGATGAATGTCGTCGGCGAACCAACGTGAAGGTGGACCTTGGTCCGATGGGCATCGTCAGCGTACCGACGTGAGGGTGGACCTTGGTCCAATGAGTGATGGGCTCGAGCCTCTGAAAGGCTTCCTACGTACCATGCCTTGACATGGATCAAAGACCCTGTAGTTCAAAGGGTTTCATCGGTGAACCGATATGAAAGTAGGCCCGTGGGTCCACTAATGGTGGGCTTGAACCTTGGTAAGGTTTCCTACGTACCATGCCTTAACATGGATCAAATTCCTCGTAGTTCAAATGATTGATGGAATACAGTTTAACGTCATGCGGGACGATATTGAACCCTGACGTGAATGAACGACGGGCGATGGGTGTCGGCGAACCGATGTAAATGAGGGACATTGGTCCAATGGGAGATGGGCTTGAAAATGGGGGCCTGGCGTAGTGACTAGGAGACCGTTTGGGCCAATGACTGTTGGGCCTGAACCTCAGGGGGGCTTCCTACGTACCATGCCTTGACACGGATCAGAGTCCTCGTAGTTCGGATTGGGGAATACAGTTTAACATCATGCGGTATGGGGGTGAACAGACGTGAATGAGGTCAGGACAACCAGATGGTGGGTTTGAAAGTCATAGAGGCTTCCTACGTACCATGCCTTGACATGGGTCAAAGACCTCGTAGTTCGGGTTAGTCACAACGGCTTGCCGTCGGACAGGAATTGCAGTTTAACGTCATGCTGGACGTGGGTAGAACAGGACGTGAGTTGGATGATGGGTGGGCTTGAACCTCGTGGAGGCTTCCTACGTACCATGCCTTGACATGGATCAAAGACCTCGTAGTTCAAATAGGGCTTTGTCGGCGAACCGACGTTAAAGTGGACCTTGGTCCAATGAGTGGTGGGCTTGAACCTCTGGAAGGCTTCCTACGTACCACGCCTTGACATGGATCAAAGACCTCGTAGTTCAGGTGGGAATGGGTGTGCAGTTTAATGTCATGCAGGACAAAAGGAGGCATACAGTTTAACGTCATGCTGGACGAGGGCATGCAGTTTAACGTCATACGGGACGGGGCGTACAGTTTAACGTCATGCGGGACGGAGTCACATAGTTTAACGTCATGCTGGACGAGGGAGAAACTCGACGTGAATGAACGACCGAGCAACGTGGCTTGAACCTCATGGAGGCTTCCTACGTACCATGCCTTGACATGGATCAAAGTCCTCGTAGTTCACTAGATGGGTCGCAATGGCTTGCCATTGGACTGGGATGCAGTTTATCGTCATGCTGGATGGGAATGAGACCCGACGTGAATAAATGACGGGTGGGATTGAACCTCTTGGAGGCTTCCTACGTACCATGCCTTGACATGGATCAAAGTCCTCGTAGTTCGTTAAGGGTGGGGGTCAGGGTCGGTGCTCACTCTAAGCCCACGTGAGTCATGCTCGGTGTGAGAAACAAGAGGTTTCAAGGACCTAACGATCACGTCACGAAGGATGCGTCAGTGAGAAGCGAAGAGGGGCTTACGCGTTAGGCGGCCCATAGTGCTGGGACTTACTCTAGGATGGAGGCCCATGGTGCGACAAAGTGCGGGAAAGATGGACCTTGGTCCAATGATGGGAGGTGCCTCATTCCCTATCACGCCCTCCACTGACCTTGGTAGTGGGGAAGTACGGAGATGCAGAGGTGAAGCCATCCATTGGGGAACTAGGGTCGGACTTCTCCTACAAACATACGCCACTCCGATAAGGAGGATATCATCCCTTGTGGATGGGTGATTCCATTCCCGTGGAGATGTGTGGTGTAAAAAATGTTCGAGCTGGGGGGACCCTTCGTGAGGGAGACGAGGTTGGGTCACAGTTTAATGTCATGTGTTGAGGACGTGGTGCTTCGCAGTTTAACGTCCTGCAGCTCAGACGAGGTGGGTTCACTCGACACCCCTATGACTTACATAACCGGTACCCTCTGGTCCTTGGGGAAGGGAAGGTACCAGTAAGTCCATGCTTAAGGGGGGGTTGTGGAACGAACCATCGAGGGGTCCACGTTAGCGTGGCTATGCGAAGAAGCAATAGTCGTTAGCGTGCCTATGCAAAGAAGCATTAGGCGAAGCAGCGCTACGGGTGGTATTGTCCATGGGACTTTGAAATCACATCGTGCAAACCTGGAGGGTCACACGGGAAGAGGAATCTCGAAGCAAAGGAGTGTGCTTCACGAAGTGGAGTGCCTTAGCCTTAGCATGGGGCATAGGTGTGAGTGGAAGGTGCTTCGCGAAGTGGAACAGTGTTCGCGGAGCACTGCCTCGCGAAGAAGGGGTGCCTCACGAAGCAGGGTCCTGCAAAGCAGTGTGCTTCACGATGTGTAGCGATCCTGCCTTGGAATAGGGATCACTAGCATGGGTTGGGTGTTTCGCGAAGCATAAACGCTCCGCGGCTGCCCGGGTTCCCTTGGGAATCCCCTTCATTCGTGAATTCCCTTGAGCTTCGCGAAGGGCATCCCTCTCGGAAGAGGGGATCAAAACGAGACAATGGAGATGCGTCTCGCGAAGTAGAATTAACTCACGGAGCTCATGATTCCCAAGGCAAAGAGTGCTTCTCAATTCGGGAGAGGAGAATCCGAAAGGTCGGTTTGTCCGTCCCCCGGGACTCAGGGGGAGTCCAGTATTTATAGGTAAGGGGCGCCGCGAAGCAGAACTCACGCGCCACCTTCGGTGCTTCGCGACGCACTCGCGAACGTCAACATCATCCGCGGAGGGTACCGCCTCCAGAGCTTCGCGGCGGCTCGCGAACGTCAAATGCGTTCGCGGGGGTTTACCGCCTCTGGATCTTCGCAGCGGCTCGTGAACGTCAAATGAATTCGCGGAGGATTACCGCCTCTAGAGCTTCACGAGGCCACAATAATCAAGGCCCTTCGCGTCGGTCCTTTGCGGCGGTGCTTTGCGAGGCAACGTGCCAGCCTTCTTTTGAGTTCCTTCCTTTCATGCAATATTTTGGCGCCAACAGACGTAGGATACCACATGCACGTGACGGACCAGAGAATAAGGGGCCTCGAGAGCAGGCTACAAATGCTACCAAATGAATTTATATCACTCATTTTGTGGGAAACCATCCTCAGTGACTAGAGGTACTAGAAGAAATAACAATGTAGTTATATGCTCTTCTGTCTACTGGTTTTTACAATTTTAGGCTCAGGTTCCATATCCCGATCAATTGACTTTTTCCAGTTGTGAAGATCATGTAGTTATCATAATGCTTTAAAATATCTAGTAATGGGTTTTTATATAATGTGGTAATTTATGTAGTAGTAATGAATAATTTTTTTTGGATAACATTGTTATCTATGGCCCACTTTGAATCCTTTCAGTATTTTAAATTAAATTCTTCTTGATCAGCAGACACTACAAGCAAAAAAAGCTCTGAACAAGACCATTCCATATGAGTCTGAATAAGTAAAGAAAATGAAGAATGTCCAAAACGGTTCTTTACCTATAGTGGTACCCCTTAAACTGCTACAAAAAACACCATTTGATTGTTCAGCATGCACCACATTTTTTTCTTGGATTTCCACTTTTGATTATGGAACGGGTCACTAATTTGATCTCACAGTTTTCATGTGTTGGACAAATGGATTGCTCTGCTAGGACTCACCAAGATTTTGAACAATATCCTACTCTAATCTTATATTTTCTAATATTAAGCTTAATAGAAGCAGGGATAGATATAATACAGTGAACTAGTTCATCATTAAACATATTTAATGCTTTTATCACACTCTTATTTAAAGAAGATACCAAAATAAATTGAATTGACATTAGAAAAAAAAACTCATTAGAAATAGGTAAGACCTTACATCCTTTAGTATTTCTAACAAAAAACATTATGCCGAACTAAATATTTTGGATATAAAATATAACATCAAGTAGTCTTCTTATAGTGGGAACTATTATTATAAGAGTACCTGGATTCTTAGACGGAATTTCTCCATTTCATACAACTTTAGGGGATAAGTAAGATCTTCTTCCTACATATTCTACCTTCTTATTTCTTATAAGGATGGGGATCCTAGTGAATTAGAACTTAGCCTTGATCAAAATGGGACATGTTCTAGTTAACCAATAAAACTTTTATCTATGAAACCAATGCTATTCAATTATATGACCTTTGCGCTCCACAAATAGTCCATTTTTTATGACCATAGTTGTAAAATGTTTTTTGGCTCACACCCTCGATTCCTATAAGAGGAGTATACTTTTATGTAACTTTGTTTGCCAACCCCATGATTTTTGATTAATGACTACTTTCACTCATAGGAGATGAACTAAACTCCATAAAAATCGGTCATTTTACTTCTAGGTGTGACAATATTTGATCAGTTGGATTTCCCACTTATAATGGAACATCAATTTTAGTAAATTTTCTCCTATATCCAAAAATTATTCTTTTGATAATTCGTGAGGTAAGAGTCCTAGCTGAAGCACAATGGATGCTAGGTTTGTAAGCCTAAGAAAGAAGGCATCACTCTCTTTGGTAGCTATTCGACACAGAATGGGGTCTATTTAGTTTATGATGACACCATCTCACTTTTATTGAGGGGTTTAAGAAATAATGTGAACACCTGAGGAGTTCAAATTTACTCTTTATCCAGATCCAGGATACTGCGAGTATAGAATATTATGATCACACCTCTCCCCCCGCCTAACAGTTCACTCTATGCTTTAGTAAATCGATTCCTCCACAAACGATTTTTGATGTCATTGATCTATATCATTACATATTGTGCGCACACATATTATACATAATTCACTAAAATAAACGATTAATTTTCAAAATAGGGAATATCTGATCGTCATTAGACTTTTATCCTAGAGTCATCCACGATAGGTTTTTGATTTCCTTGGCCTCTTGGCCTATTGGTTCTCTCTTTCACCATCTGCGAGCCTATAAATCTAGGAACCTGATAATATGGTATTCCCAATTCCCTACTCTTTGACCCATTAGGAAAAAGTTATGATGTTAGGGTGCATTCAGGAAAACCCAACCCCCGATCTCTACTCATTTATTTTCAACAAGACACGTAGAAACAATATTAATTAATCCTTTTAATTACATAATCGAACCATGGGGCTCTCTATAGGTCCCTCACCATCTTTAGACATATCTTCTAACCTTTCCATTCACTGTTACCTTATATCCTTAAAGAGAAAAGATCACATGCATGATTATTCCATCAACCAAATGAACTTAAATTCATCACATAGAGAAAAAAAGTCTAGGAAAATTAGGGCAATATCAAAACCTTATTGAGTATTTTATTTTCCCATTCTTCTTTTCCTATCCACTTCTAATTATACATCTGTCTTAGACGTTGGTGGATCAACAAAGTAAACCACTGATGTGATACTGAAATCGATTCACCAGTGTAAACAGTTTGAACTTTAACTGGGGAATTTGTTTCAATGTTTGGATAATGAAAAATTAGGAAAACATAATCAATTGTGATAAAGCCACATAGATTGTTTGGCGCCATTCTTTAGTGAGTCTCTTATCCAAGGATTTGGTTTGAAATGATCCCATTCATTTTTTTATTGCATGATGACACACACACTTAACCTTCTAGGGGGGAGAATAAAATAAATCAAAGAGATAGATAGGATCCTTGTCTGGTTATGAAGGTAGTCCCTCTAATGAAGGAATAATGTTTTGAACAGGTAGGAATAAGTCCTAAGTGGATTTTTCACCTTCACATGCGGTAAAGAGGATTTCAATCCTCCTTATCCTTGTAAACAACTAGTGGCCCTCCTGGATCTCAGATAGAGAAATATTAGATGCAGGTCTCAGCAACAAAAAAATGTTTAGGTAACAAACAATATACTTCCAACTGGACTGGAATAGAAGATACAACAAAAGTTGTAGGTGAGATTCGAATAAGGTAGAAACAAATGTATTTCCCATCCACTTAGGGATGAGATACCCCAACCAGTAAGGGGGGGGGGAATTCATCATGATTTGGACCAATCATTATAAAGACACAACATTCATGGTCATTGGGTAATCACTAGTCTAGGTAGGGATGATCCAAACTAAAAAACCTAATCACTCTCTCATTGAACAGTATAAAAAAGATGAACTCACATTTGACATTTGTTTTCTATTCACAAAATCCTGATATTGAGATTACAAACCCCATCCATAGTGATAATGGGACAGAAACTATATCTCGATTAAGGTGAAAGAACAAATCATAGATTGAATCCTTCATGGAAGTACACTATAATGCATTGTACTCTTGTTGTTCCCATGCAGTGGGAGGTGAATAATATATATAGTCCAAAGGAAGCCAGAACCACTAGGAATAGAAAATACTATAACTATACACAATTAAATGAGTGGCATGTCTTCTATTCGAATATATGAAATCCAATTTTTCAAAATATATCTAGGTTCTAAAACCTTATATAAAATTATTTTCTACTTATATATAATGGTTCTAAAGGATTATGTACTCTCATGAGAAAAATGGAAACAAGGCTGAATGCATTCGAGTATCGTGTACTCTCCGGACAGAACGAATGACAAAGGATGAAAAGGAGTTCAACATAAAAAAGTCGAACTCTAACAATAATGGCGATGAGGTGATCCTCAATCATTAGATAGAATGTGGCAGCCTCAAAGTAAATTTTCTCATCAAGCCATCTATCTAGGTATTTCATATCCCACTCAGTCACTTCCCATGAAGTTGATCAATTTCAGTAATCATCAGTTCCATATCACTATCAATTATTAAAATAGTACTGAATGAAGGATCACTTATGGATTGTTACATTTCATGCTATCTAATGACACTTCATTAGCTACAAGAAGAACAAACTCTATTCTATTAAGGTATTAGGTTTCTTTGTCACTTATATTAGTCGATTATTTAGAACATCAAAATATGGTTAAGGACTAACCCCTATCTAGAATGAAATAATGTAGAAAACTGGTTGGACCCTCAAAAAATAAATAGTTAGTCATCACTCAATAATATTAGAATGTAGTAAGTTACATTTTGTATATAGATTCCAATATAATGTCTGATTGATTAAATATAGTTCAGAGGTAAATTGACTTCCTTTCGTCTATCACCAGACCGAGTCCCGCCGATCGGGAAGAAACGACAATCGCTCCTATCATTTTGAGCTAGTTCAATGCGAAACCAAATGTCTAACAACATGTCAATTCCTTATCAGATGTGTAGCAAGGAAAACAATGAGAATTCAATTTTGGATCTCTTAGTTCTTTATGTAGTTCCTTCCATGAGTGATTACATAAAATGAAATGGATTCTTTGGATATTATTTCAGCACTCAATGACTGTAACTAATTCATTAAGGACAATCTTTTAGTCCCCATTCTTAAAAGCAATACCTATCGGTGACCTTTTGATACATCATCTTTGAGGTCGAGTGCTTGGGGAAGTGTGTCAGAATTATCTAGTTTGAAAATCATGATCTTGAACCTCAGTGATACCCTAATTGGTTCCTGCATGTTCGGTTATTTCATTACCAGAATGTAACAAGGGGTGATGCTCTTGACAATGCAAGATAAAGTCTTTTCCTTTCCTGTATGGGAGGAAGTACCTTATTACAAGCTGGTTTACCGGGCTACATATGAATTTCTGTCTTTCGATCCTAGTAAGAGAGAGAGTTTTCATATTAAAATACATGGTTATGAAGAAGTTAAATCTCTAGTTAATGGAAGATAGCAATGCTCCAAGAATAATTGTTAGATAGGAAAGTGAGAACACATTAGTTTGAGAGACTACAATAAATAAGAATGTCATATATTTTCGATTCAGGGTTCCAACCATTTTTTAAGAGTGTTCATAGTTGATTTTCTTATTCTGTACCGAGGATAAATTGCAACACATGCAGTTGAAATATATCATCCCACCTTTTTATCTAATAAACATCCATTACATTATACAGAACCGAGGATCTTTAAGGTTCAGTGTCTTGGAAACCATGAACATAATACATGACATCATAAAACATTCTTCTTAAACACTTGAAAGGATTCTTCATTTGTTCATCCTATTTTCATTACAGTATCTCATAACCTAGGATCATATATCAAAGGAAAGGGTGAGTAGAAGGCCTAGTAAGGGAAACAAGGGAAACATTTTACATGTGAACTTGATATACATCAATAAAGTCATGATAAATAGATTTATGGAAAGAGAAAGAGATCATGAGACATATCATAATTGAAAGAACATGATTCATAACTTAATTATGTGGATACAACATTTAACTTAGACAATCATGAACATATCGCCAAGGTCCATCGCCAAGGTGTCATTTTAAATTACAAAGGTTATTTACCAAGGTATCGTTTAAATTGTAATCTCTAGTGGTTACATCATTACCCAATGCATTGGAGCGCTATCAGGGAACACCCTTAAATTTGTATTTATCTTCATGTGAGCCAAATATATCATCATAAAACATTTCATACATAACCCAAATATCATAAATTAAATGGGTTTCCCTTCATAATCATAATGTTTTAAAAACTGCTTTTAAAGACGTGATCTTTATGTCACTTTAAACCCACAGAAAAGGAAAGCAGGTTTTCATTTATGTAAATCACTGAATTTAAAGTAGAACATTTTGATATATATATATATATATTTGAATACCCTTATAGGAGAAATATCATTGAGTGTTCAATTAATAAAATAAAAGAATTTGAGAAGAAGAGAGAGACATTTTGGGACGAAAATTCTGCAGCATAACGGCTATGTTACGGGGTTTTAGAAGACATTGAAAAGAGAGGGGACATGAGTCACCCACTCATTAATGATACATAAAACAGTAGAGGGATAGAATATAAAGGATATACGAACATGGTAATGAAAGTTGACAGACATACCATATGAAATGAAAAACATGGAAGGAAGACAAAAATAAGATATCTCTTATGAAAATTTGGCAGCCTAATGACGTCAATTAAAACGTCATTAAATGAATTGAAAAGATCAAATAGGGTCTCTAATAATATGAAAATAAAAGATCATAATGATAGATATAGTGATCATACACGCAACATAATAGAAGGAACATGAATGACTTGACATGAAAATATAACTTGAAAATAAGAAGGGTGAAAGAATCCCTTAAAAATTCGGCAGCCTAACGGTGCCACTTAAACATTAATAAAACGAAATGTTGAGAGTAAGAGGGGATAAATCATCATATGAACATGAAAAAGGACAGTATTATGAATATAAAATAACATCCTCCAACAAAAGAACATGGAGCATAAAAGAAATGACATAAAAGAGAGTACTTGGAAAGAAAGAGAGAGGTAGGATCCCTTACCTTGAAGAGTAACTTCAAAATATTGATTTTTGGTACCGTGGGAGGCTTGAGGGAAACATGGGAGGACTCTGTGGGAGGTAAGGAGACTAGAAATTAGTTGAGGATGATTTTTGAATGGAAATGATGAGAGAATGGCTTGGTATTTATAGGGGATGTGAGGGGACAAGGCATTAATGGCCAAGGGACACCTCATTGGTGGTATGGGAAAATGAAGTGGTATTTCCTAATGGTATTGGCCACTTGGGACACCTCATACCTTATTTTACTATTCAAAAGTCTACCATCCCTTAAAATATCTCATGAAGTCATGATGATGCAGTTATGATGTTATTAAACATACCGAAACCCTAAAACTGTATTTTTACTATTCACTAAAAATTCAACTTTTTCAAAAAACTCCCAAAAATTTACCATAACATAATATCAATGCTCTGAATTAAAAAATAAACTCCATTTTATAGAAATAATTTTCTAAATAATTTTAATTTATTTTTTAATTAAAAAACACTATTCACTTGAAAAAACTAATACTTGACTAATATTTTTTGAAACAGTTATTTACCTATTTTATTGAATCACATTACTTAATCAAGGTCCCTATATTATATTAATAATTTATTTAAGTGAGATTACTAATCCATTTGGTCACATTAATAATCCTAAGCATAAAATGACTATTCATATATTACTATTCACTAAAAATTAAGTTGATCTTATTAGACTCCAAATTTCATACTGAACTCATTTGAAGAAGACCATTTTTTGAAAATAATTACACATCATTAATTATATAAGGTTTAGAAAAATATTGTAAAATATCCTTTTTTTCAAATTCATCAATAATATACATCCTATATTTATCCAAACATTTGAAAAATTACAAATTTCACCATGAGAATAAAAAACAATTTTATTTATCTCAATGGATTATACTAAGCAGTTACGGTCTCCTTACATAGCCCCTTATAACTCCAGCATAGGACCTATGTGTAAGGTGTTCTAAGGTGAGAGAATCCGAGGGCGGCTCGGCCAACATTGCACGAGTAGTAATTTCTATCAGTTTGAACTTTTCACGAAGGCGATTCCATTCTAGCTTCAGACGATGATGTTCGGCTTAGGTTTGGTCCAGAGAAAAGCCCAGTGGTGCTACATCCTTCCCAAGTTCGGTTAGATGGGATTCGATTGGCCCGAGACTACTGGATGAGGCCATCAAATCTTCTTTCTATATTAATTAACCAAGATCACTTGTATTTAGAGACAATAATCACATCATTTAGTTTCCAACGGTCATATTAACCAATGGTAATATAATATTTGAAACCAAACAGTCTCATTTTAATTATACTCATGTTATCAAATGAAATAGTTTTGTTGAGTATAAAAATAAAATAACACACAAAATTAGGAAATAAGATTTATTAAAAATTTTGGGTCGTTACATTCTGCCCCCCATAAAAAATTGCATCCTCACATTTTTTAAAATTTGGCTTGGAAATTTCATTGAAAGTCCCACATCGGAAAAGGATTTAGTAAAACTATTACTTTAAAAGAATGAAAGGGAAGTACAAAGGTCACCTGAGTTAACCCATACTAGAATTCCATGTAGGAAAAAATGGATATGGAGGAGAAAGTGAAGGGTCAAGTTCTAAGGGAGTGTGATATAAAACATCTCTAAGAGATAGTTAACCACCAGAAAATCACAAAATTGGGATGGTTTAAACGGTCTCGGATTACCTAGTAGGAATCTTAAACCAACAACATTTTTGTTTTATGTTACTTTTAATAATTTTTATGAATTCATTTACTAAATAGAATAAAAACAAAAGGAAATATATTTACCTTCAAGTATAGTTTCATCCCTTAAAAAGTTTTCACCAAGACTAATCTTTTCTCCAAAAAAAGAGCATTCAAAAACTACTTGGTCGCATCAAAGCACAAGAATCATCTTCTATAGAATCACGTAATCCACAAAAGAAAAACTATCTATCTTTAAACATTTATCCCAAAAACATAAAGGGTAAGATAAAAAAACTCTTCAAAAACATAGAACCCCATAGGAAGGGAAACTAATTTAAATCTTCAATGGTACATGGTACTACCCAAAGTTCATCACAGACCATTCCATAAATAACCGTCCATAAAATTCCTCAAAATAAACCAAACTATGATTGAAACCCAAATACAAGAAGGATTTGATAACATAGTCTTCCAAGATAAACGTTATCATTTATCTCCAAAAAACATCAACCACTTCTAACATCTTATGACAAAAGTAACTAACCAAAACATATTTTCCCCATGATAGGTTAATCATCTCCATAAGTAACCTAAATTACTATAAGTTCGCCTTATTTTCATTGATTCTTCAATATATAATTCAACCTTTACTACTTAAATAAAATACCATAGCAATCTATTTACCTCGATCATATAGGGTTCCCAAAATAGTGAAGGTCTTCTAAAATAATAATCATCTTTTAATCCCATAATCATCTCTTTTTTTTCAAGAAGAACGACTTTACAACATCAACATGTGGTACATAACAATAGATGTTTTCCATAATGATATAAAACCATCTTAGGTAGTGACACGATGTTCTTATAAAACATTAAAGATATGCTCCTAGGGTACGAACTAAAATACCACATGATATAGACAATTATTGCAATGAAGTTACATGTACTTTAATCATCATGATCCATCTCAGCATAGGACTTGCATTGTTCCCTTGTCCTTGAAGATTGTTGATTCTCATCATGCTTCTCATCCCTTCCAAGAGAAAATTTCTTGGATAATGTCCAACTTCTCCAAATTTACGACATTAAAAGGTATAAGGTACATTAGATCGAACCTTATCTATATTCATCCCATTGTCCATTTTATAAAGCAATTGGATACTTTATGCCCTATAACGCCGCACTTAAAACGTCTCTCGATTCCTTTGTGACATTCTCCATGGTGCCCCTTTCCACACATTTGGCACAAAGGAGATTGGGTCTTCTTTCCCTTATCAAAATTATCAGATAAACATCCTTGATACTTCGTCTTATTATTCCTTAATGAATTTTTGGCATTCAACTAGGTACCAATTATTAATTGTGATTTTTGATAGCTGGTTTGGCTTAAACACAATATTTTCAACTTGACCTCTCATCATCTCTGTCATATTAATAGGGTAATCATCACATTTTCTATCACATTGGTTGTTGGGACATTTTTTTCTATTTCCCACCATTAACTAATAAAATAAAGTATAATTAGGGAGCTTAAATACTTAGCCAATAATCATGAAAAGGAATAATAAAGCATTGAAGGATAAACTTGTAGAAGAAAAGTATAACCTAACTTTTGATCCCATAGGATCCAATCTAGGTTACCCATGATCATATAATCTTATGTGAATCTTTATTTTATTTTATCTTTTTCCCTTTAATAATGTATCATACTAAGCTTATGAATTTACCAACGCATATCCCCTGGGAGTGTCGTAACCAAGAGTGCAGCAAGTCCCGTTGTCGTGTACCAGTTCCCGTTCGAGTCTAGCTCAAGCGGGGTTTTCTAGTTTTACCCCTATGTACATCTGTTTTAGAGCCACCTCTACCTGCTCGTATCCAGACAGGGATGTATTTTGTTGATAAACAACTTACTCATTACTCGCCAAAATAACAAAAGGATTTCCTATACTTAAACTTTTCTATATGGTTCTTCCTAAAGTGTGTATATCCTAATTTCCACAAATAACTAACCCTTCCTTTGAAACCAACTATAGCATCACGCCTTTTTATCACATAAAAATTCATTACATTATACAAAACCGAGGATCTTAAAGGTTTAGTGTCTTTGAAACGAGGAACTTAATACATGACAACATAAAACATTCTTCTTAAACACTTTAAAGGATTCTTCATTTGTTCATCCTATGTTCTTTACAACATCTCATAACCTGGGAGCATACATCAATGGAAAGGGTGATCCGAAGGCCCAGTAAGGGAAACAAGGGAAACATTTTACATGTGAACTTGATATACATCAATAAAGTCATGATAAATAGCTTTAAAGAATGAGAAAGAGATCATGAGACATATCATAACGGAAAGAACATTATTCATAACATGAATAAGTGGATAAAAAATTTAACTTAGAAAATTAGGAACATATCACCAAGGTCCATCCCTAAGGTGTCATATGAAATTACCATTTTTATTCACCAAGGTATCGTAAAAATTGTAATCTCTAGTGGTTACATCATTACCCAATGCATTGGAGTGCTATCAGGGCGCACCCTTATATTTTTCTTTATCTTCATGTGATCCACATATATCATCATAAAAAATTTCATAAATAACACATATAGAATAAAATAAATGGGTTTCACTTCATCATCACAACGTTTTAAAAACTTCTTTTAAATACGTGATCTTTATGTCACTTTAAACCCACGAAAAAGGAAAGTGAGTTTTCATGTATGTAAATTCCAGAATGTAAAATATAACATTTTGATATATATATATATAAATATATATTTTTGTGTGAATACACTTATAGGATAAATATCTTTGAGTATTCACTTAATAAAATAAAAGAATTTGATAAAAAGAGAGAGACATTTTGAGATGAAAATTCTGCAGCATAACGACTATGTTACAGGGTTTTAGAAAACATTGAAAAGAGAGGGGAAATGGGTCACACACTCATAAATGTTCCATAAAACAGTATAGGTACAGAATATAAAGGATATAAGAACATAGTAATGAAATTTGATAGACATAACATATTAAATGAAAAATATAGAAGGAAGACAAAAATAAGATCTCTCTTATGAAAATTCGGCAGCCTAACGACGTCACTTAAAACATCAAAAAATGAATTGATGAGATCAAATAGGGTATCTCATCATATAAACATAAAAGATAAGTATTATAGATATAGAGATCATTCCCCAACATAATAAAATAACTTGAAAGACTTGGCATGAAAATAGAACTTGAAAATGAGAAGGGTGAAAGAATCCCTAAAAAATTCAGCAGCATAACGGCGCCACATAAACATTCTTAAAATGAAATGATGAGAGTAAGAGGGGATATCTTATCATATGAACATGAAAAATGACAGTAGGATGAATATAAAAGTTCATCCTCCAACAGAAGAAAATGGATCAAAAACGAAATGACATAAAAGAGAGTACTTGGAAGGAAAGAGAGAGGTAGGATCCCTTAACTTGAAGAGTAACATAGAAATCTTGATGTATAGTACCTTGGGAGGCTTGAGGGAACCTTGGGAGGACTCCTTGGGAGTTAAGGAGACCAGAACATCGTTGAGTAGGATTTTGGAATGGAAAGGATGAGAGAATGGCTTGGTATTTATAGGGGAAGTGAGGGGACAAGGCATTAATGGCCAAGGGACACCTCATTGGTGGTATTGGCATAAAAGTGGTATTTCCTCATGGTATTGGCCACTTGGGACACCTCATACCTTATATTACTATTCAAAAGTCGACCATCCATTAAAATATCTTAGGACATCATCATGATGTAGTTATTATGTCATTAAACATACTGAAACCCTAAAACCGTATTATTACTATTTACTGAAAATTCAACTTTATCAGAAAACTTCCAAAAATATAACTTAACATAATATCAATTCTCTGAATTCAAAAATAAACAGAATTTTGAAAAAATAATTTTCTAAATAATTTTAATTTAATTTTTAATTAAAAAACACTATTCACCCAAAAAAACTAATACTTGACTAATAATTTCTGAAATAGTTATTTACCTATTTTATTGAATCACATTACTTAATCAAGGTGCCTATATTATATTAATACATTCTATAAGTGATATTACTAATCCATTTGGTCACATTACTAATCATAAGCGTAGAACCACTATTCATAAATTACTATTGACCGAAAACTATATTGATCTTATTAGACTCCAAATTTCTTGCTAAACACATTATAGAAGACCATTTTTTGAAAATCATGAGACATCATTAATTATTTAATGTTTACAAAAATATTTTAAAATATCCTTTTTTCAAATTCATCAATAATATAAATCCTACATTTATCTGGACATTTGAAAATTTACAAACTTCACCATGAAAAGAAAACACAATTTTATTTTTCTCAATGGATTACATAAAGAAGTTATGGTCTCCTTACATAGCCCCTTATAACCCCAGCATTGGACTGAAGTGTAAGGTGTGCTAAGTTGATAGAATCTGAGGGCAGCTCGGCCAGCATTGCATGAGTAGTAATTTATATCAGTTTGAACTTCTCACAAAGGTGATTCCATTCTAGCTTCACACGATGATGTTTGGCTTGAGTTTGGTCCAAAGAAAAGCCCAGTGGTGCTACCTCCTTCCCAAGTTCTGTTAGATGGGCTTCGATTTCCTCGAGACTACTGGATGAGGCCATTGAATCTTCATTCTATATTAATTAACCGTGATCACTTGTATTTAGAGACAATAATAACAACATTTAGATTCCAACAGTCATATTGACCAATGGTCATATAACTGTCGAAACCTAACGCTCTCATTTTAATTATACTCATGTTATAAAATGAAACTGTTTTGTTGAGTATAAAAATAAAATAACACAGAAAATTAGAAAATAATATTTATTCAAAATTTTGGCCCGTTACATGAAACTTGTAGCTTGTTCCTTATTTAGGGAGGGTTCTGATGAAGTGGATCCAATTTTTTTCATACAGAATGGTTATGGAGTTGGTGTGTGTTTCATTCTTATTCTTGAAGAGGAAATCGATGCTACATAAAATGAGAAAAAGAGTTTATCTTCCATAATTTTTGAGTTATTTCATTTTTATTTCCTTTTTCAAAGATCTCCATTTCTTATTCATACCATCCTATGACAATATATATAAGTACCAGCATAAGATCTAAGGGATTCAATACTAGTATTATGAAATAATTAGTTATAAAGGGAAGTCAGGTGAGAAGTATGATCATTAGTGCTAGTAGTCTAGTCAAAATCATAGTTGGAATGGAATATAGTTAGAAGCTGAAAGCATAGGAAGCAGCAGTAAGAGCAAGAGCATAGATAAGTGTGCACTGTAGTTTTTGGGTTTGTTTGAAGGGCTGTGGGAATGGAATATCCATACTCGTTTTCTTATTGGAACCTTTTTTCCCATAGATATTTGAATATATATGACATAGATCCATTCTCATAAAAAACCTTTACTATTTCATAACCCTTGGAGGGTCAGATCTTTTAGAACCTCACCAATTAGAACCCTTATATATATGTAGCAGATATATATATAATATATAAGGGATAAGAACATAGCTTCATAAACCTATTAGATATTCAGTCATACATAATATATAAGGGTTTATAACTCGGCTACTTCACACTATTCGGATTAGAAAGGGTCAAATATATGGTACATGACCCTATATTTTTAACCCTTTAGAAAAGGTCAGATTTAAGGTATATTACCATTTATAGTTCACCCTTTAGAAATGGTCAGATATTTTAGAACCTTTGGCCATATACTGGTCATTATAATAGAGGAAGTGGTACTATTAGTGTAGAATAATAACAATTATATGAGTACTGACAACCTACCACATTTCTGAGTGTGATTATCCTTACCTCACTATTATGAATCGCTTTAGCCATAGGTTTTATTTAACATGCAATAAAAAAACGAATTCTGATCCACTACTTTGATTATGATTGTTTTGGTGAATGGGGATACCTACTAGAACTCTCAAATAGTAGTTTAGCCATATTCCACTACAAATTATTGTGCTTTAAGAAGTGTGGTCACCACCATGCACCAATTCCCACTATGGCCAAATCTCAATGAACCAAATATTATTTCAGTGCTCTACTCTAATAGTGTACGTATAATATAGGTAGTAGACTTTACTCAACTACTAACACAATTGAATTGGTGGTGAAAAAAAATTGACAATTCCAACCCACCTCAAATCTAATGCTAGTGGATATGGAATTTTATCTATGAAAATAGAAGGTAGATCAAGTTCATTCTGTGGAAAAACCAATGACAGAACTCTTTCATGAACATGAAGGTGGTGTTGGGGAACCAATACTACCCCAATATATATATTTCAAATAGTATTGAAACATCAGATAGTCCAATTTCTACTCAATGTATGGAAATAGTAGCTTTTCTTATAGTATGAAGGACCCCAGGAGATCGCCCTGAACCATCAATCACCCCAGTTCCCAAGAAACTCACCACCAACTTTATCACCCCACATCGTCATGGAATACCTGATCCATAAGTACTATACTATAATATTATTTTCTTTTCTACTTCATACTACCAGTAATCCCACCCTTAGGACTCATCATATGAGTGGTATGCTCTACCACCTTGGTGTTATGCCAACTGAGGCCCCGTATCTATTCCATGGCCTTCATGTTCACTCAGTACGGTTTGTGTGGTATATGTGCCTTCGGCCTTGAACAACCTCATTAGAAAGAACACAACCACATCTCCATGACCCCAATGACCATTCAAACATATATATGACAATAAAATGATTAGACACTATATAGACAGGTTACTTTTCCCCATTTATGGGGTCAATTTGACTTTCTGGAGTTGGAATCCTGAGCACACTATTCAAAGAATACAAAAAATTGATAAATATATATTGATGCTTCTACTACCTATATTATACCTTCTACTACCTATATTATACAGATCTTATTTAGTTTTAGTGGATATCAGCATCATTAGTCTACAGTTGTTCGACTAGACATAGTGGGGATGTTGGGCGGGTAGTCTTATATCTATATTATACTAACGTGGAACCATGTGATCGGTGTTCTGATAGTGGAAATTAATTTTCTTGTATTCCCGTTCCACACCACCCCATCCACCATCTGGGATGTCAGGGAACTAGGTGTCCTAGGATTCTTGAGCCCCCTACTCCACTCCCACCGTTGAGTAGGTATAATATTGGTAGTAGAACTAACAGGAATGCAGTTGATCGTATCCAGCTCATGTGCGCAATAGATATTGAATCAATTTAGTAGAGGGGTTGACCATTCACTTGAAACACCAAATTCATATCACCCAAGCACCACCAACTCCATTCCAGCAGCTCTGCTATCTATCATATCGTAATGAGAATAATCGATTCATATAATATCATATCATAGTAGTATGACCGATTGATCGAGTGGGTGACATAATAATGATAGGATCCTTGTGTAGTGGGGGACATGTACTCTTCTAATAGTGTACTTCTTGACCCAGATGAAAAAAAAGTTTTTTGGCTAAGATGGTTGATCAAATCATTGTTCCAATAGATATGGATTTCCTCACACCTGGTTGCTACTAGATGACTTACATTGCCCCAGCCACTCCACTCCAACCCCATCACACATACCCAAAAATTTAGACCACGAGGAAACTATTATTTTAGATATAGTGTGTTATTGGAAATCTATGTTGTACAATTTGGTGTTCCAGTATTGTTTCCCCCTTTGTGACCACCCCTGAGATATCCCATAATGAAACAAACAATTGGCCCCTCCAGCAATGAGATACGATTAGTTAGAGTGGGAAGTTAATATTTTTTTCTAGGTGTTATTGATTCTATATCGTCCCTTGGCCACTCAGGCTATGGCTTCTTCGTATATAGTCTGGTTGTCCATACAAGCTCGATTCCCACATGGTTGTACCATTTGAAACCATTCCACTAACTATTACTTGTTCTATTTTGTTTTGTTTTGAATAGAAAAAACAAGTAATAGCTAGTAATTCAAGTTATAACGAATCTTATGCTATGTGTGCATGAGAGTGTAAAGATGCCGCATGGGGTTGGTTGTTTAAAAGATATTGTGCAGGAGTTGTGGTTTGGAATAGCCTCTAGGTACTCGGTGTGGTTCCCTAGCCAATGAGAATGGAATGATTTGTTCCACAAATCTCACTACACTGACCATTATAAACTCTGATGCGTAGTATAAATGTGCTTGGTTGATTTAAACACCCTAGTAATGCATCAGATTTCTAGCTAGAGGAAGCCACAACCCAACTATGAAGGACATCAGCTATTATGTCAAGATTATAGATATGCGTTGTGGATGGTAGGAAAACTCGGTTGTCTACTTCTAATATATGTGATTGCCCCATTTCTGATCAGATTCTGGAATCAGATAACTATCAAAAGTGAGATCCTTTTTTGTTCCATCGAAACTATCTGAATACTCATAAGAGTGGAAAACCAGCCCCAAATCTTACTGAAATCCTTGAACAACATACAGCTCTCCCAACCACCTATGAACAACAAATACGACCATCTCCATTCCAACTAACCATCGATTCCATTATTTCATCCCCATCCATGAATTCTGAACTATAAAGAGAGAGTACCTTTTTCATTCACACTGCTCACCTAGTCTCTTTGGAATGTCATAAGGTGCCACCACCAGCTGATAGGTTCTCAATCATTGATCCATCATCATAGCCTCAAGTCAACCCTTTCCCAAAGTCATATCATGGCTCGAGTCCATTCAATCTGGAAAAATCATGCTCACTCCATCAATCTCTGTACAACAACAAAAACCTTACTTTTGAACCATATCATTCCCACAACTCTTCACATGTATCCATTAACTCTAAACTATCCATCTCATGTATTCTCTTAATATAGGGATCACATGTACTCATCCTATGTAGTTTAGATTACAGTACTAGATCACAAGTCCAAACCTGGCCGACGGTGTACATAGTTTCTTCCTAACCCTTCGACCCTAGTAGCGTTCGAAATCAATCATTCTATATTGGTATATATTCCATCACTACCAACTCCATGTATTCCATACATTACGTGACGGTCAGTACACATTTAATAGTTTTAGTATCATCCTATATCGGTTTCAAAATCCAATACCACCCAATCAATAATAGGAGTAGGCAGGCCATGGTACTCTACTATAATAGTTCTATTTCCCCAATGATATCAACTAGGTCACCTTCTTGAACCCCATTAACCGCATTCAGATTATGATGGTGCCCATCCTATCATTACCAATCTCACACCATATCCTTTTCAGGTACAGGATGAGAACCTATAGATGTTTAGGCCATGAGCCTTAGGAGTGTAGCCAATTCCTCCAACCCCTTCCATCACTGTATTGTCATCAAAATAGATCCCATTTATTTTCCAAACACCAAGGTGATTCGAGGTATCATCATTGAAATATTCCCCCACAACAACTGCAATTCCAACTACACCAATCAGTATATAATCTAGATAGTGTATAATTTAGCTAGGTACTCTTCTATATAGTTTATACGTGGAACACTATAGGAACCACTATAGTATCCTTTTTAGTTCTTATAGTGGTTCTAATAGTGGTCTGAATATATTATACCGAGATTGGACTTCTGAAAGCATCCATTCCATACCATCCATCAACCCCAACCAATGTGTAGTTGTCATAGTGGCCATCTATCCATCTATGCCAAGGGATTTATGAAACTGTACACCCAGATCCTCCAATAAAACACCATATCAAACAAGAGAAAGGCCTAGTATGGCATGGGAAATTCGGCTTGGTATTTAATGATTCTTAACACATTACAATTGAGGGCGAGTCTTTTGATTTCTTAGCTGCCTGCTGAAGCTATAGGAAAGAATCCGTTTATTCATAGGTATCTCAAATGAATCCAAAAAGGATGAGATAAAGGGGAGAATAGAGTGAGAAAGCAGAAAAATGAATGGGGACTGACTCTAGAAGTAAAAGTGAAAGCAATAGAATGAGAAACATCTCCTTCACTAGATCAATCTGTACAGTGAGGACTGATGTGAACATAGTGAATGAGAGGAAGATGACAACTTAATGGTATTATATGTATGGATTCACCTTTCTATTTTATAAAAAAAATTCATATCTAATCAATAAATCAAATGGGTTTATTGAATTCACCTACATATGAATCTTTTCTTCTTTACCTTCCCCCTTCACACCATACAATCATCCAAAGTATTTAGGATCTATGGTCTATGATGACCAATGTATTTATACCTGATTATTTAGTCCAGAGTATTGAGACTTGAGTATTTTGGTGTATGAGTTCTAATTAATTCTCGGGTCAAAATACTCAGGTTTAATTAATTTTTTTAGAGCTATGGCTTGGCTAGTTCTCGTAGACTAGTACCAAGGGTGAGGTTATTACTAGGGAGGTTGTGTCATAGTTTATTCAGTAAGTGGTATCGCCCATGAAAAATGATATCGATAGCATCGAAACACCTATCAGAAGTGTGAATTTCAATCAAAATCCATGGGAAGGACCTGCATGACCAGTAATATGATTCCAAGACATTTGTTTTCCCAATAGACCATTGTTTCCATAACCCCTGCTGATTTGATCCTCCCCCCATGGCTAAAGGAACCGAACACCTAAATTCGGAAACCTGTTATTTGCTACCGCATCCTAAACAACCAGTTGATATAGGTTAAATGATAGTCTTGTTCACAATCTTGGACAACTTCTGACATTGAGGTAAATAAGAAATACAACTATCGTGGTTGTGTAGATCGTCGGGAGATGAGACACAATATGTAGTTTCCGTTGTAAGGAATTCCCATGTCCCGATTTCTTACTATGTACAAAAACAAGGTGAGTAGCATGGACAATACTGAAGTGGATAGTCAAGTGGATGATGTTTTTTAAACAATTGCCGGCCTTGTTCTCTACTTTACCATGCATCTATTCATATACGATAAAAGGATCAATCAGCACGAGTCAAAAATTTACTTCATGGTTGATAATAGAAGTAGAAATTTATTGTACGTAATAGAAGAAGAACATCAAAGATGAGGTTGTCGGTATAATATATGTAGTATAACTATTAGTGTAGAGTACTGACACCATCTCTTAGAATTTCAAACCATTCAAGGATGGTGACAGAAACAAATTTGGTCGTGTGCAGCCATAGAAGAAAGAAATTCTTGATTCAAATCATGAAACCCCTGGTACGCACTAGGATATGAGTATTTCTATTTACCCTGATAATATCTACCTATTAGAAAGTGTTCAAAATGATCTAACTATTTAGGGTCATGTTCCAAACCATTATATATTAAGTAGCACTGAACGGTGAATAGGGTGAAGTAGTCTACTTGTAAAATATCTGACCATCCTTAGCAAATTTATATATAATTGTTAGAAAGGGTCAGATCTAAAAGAACCTAAAATGGAGGGCCAAGATTTTATTTCATTTTATGAGAATGTGTTGGATCACACCTAATGATAGGATAGTTGTTATCCTAGGCTTTTTCCCCTAGCAATTCGAGCCCACCAGCTCAAGGACCCCCACTCCCTATATACTAGGAAACTTAGGCTTTCTTGTCTTCCCCTGAACCGAGTTCATGCTCAAGGGTCACCAAAGGAACTCTCTGATAACAAGTCCCATATAAATGATCACATATAATTATTAAGGTTGGGGCCAGATATAATGATAAATGGAGTGAGTCATCTTCCTCATCTATATCTATGTATCACCTCCCTAGTAATGAGAACTCCCTGTAGATTGACTTATGCCTCAAGCCTGGATATCCTGATATATACTCTTGTTCTATCCTCTAAGGGGGGGTTCTCAATATGGATATATTAACTTTCCTAGATCTAAGATTCATACTAATCAGATTCACCAGACTCTATCTCTAGAGTCCATATGATCTGAATTTTAATATAAATATAATCATATATGAACAAGAAATATTTTATTCCTCCTTAACCTTTAGAAAGTGTCAGATCTATGGTACTTGACCCTATATAGATCACCCTCGCTTCTAAATTATATAATGAATCTCTGTTGTGCGATTTGTCACCAACCTCTAGGAAACATCATTAATTCATCTAATCCATTATACAAGATCTTATCTTGAAATCAAGCATGTGGAATGTAAGAAAGCATCTCTTCCCTATTCAGCCACAAATGCCTATTTTAAAGAAGGATTCGAGTCATATTCAGAATGAATCTGAGACATCAACCGGAACTTGTATTGTGTTTTTGACCCAAATCTACTATTTGAACTTCTTCTAATCATGGATTTTCATGTTGAGTTGACTTTGGAAATTTTTTTCACTTTTGGTTTTTTGTGCCTTTGGTCGATTCCACCAATTCCATGGGTTATTGATTCAATCTCAACTCATACCTATAATATGGAATGAATATCGAGTCAATTTCTTTTTTTCCTTTATTAACTTCATTCATTTTTCCCCTCCTAATAGTACAATCAAACTCACTATCCAATTTTCTTAAATGAATAATTAAATACTTAATGTAGCTCTACTAAAATATAAAATGAGGGAACATTCATTTTTACCACTCCAATAATAGTGAGGTGGTGATTTTATATTGAATGGATAGAAAATCTAGTTAGATGACCTAGTTATCTCTCCCAAAGATGCAGTGGATTACTAGAATATCTAATTGAAGAAAAACAACACAAATTTCATAATATGTGATCATTCAAAATCAATAAGAGAGTCTATTTCAGACAAAATAATGCCTTTCCTTGATAGATGGATGCTCCTGCAGTGTCAAAAATGGTGGTCATTTCCCCCTTTCCATTCCGCCATCCTTTCGTGGTTCTACCTTTCTCATGGAGATTACTAATGGATATCACAATCCATTTTGGAGAGTTTGAAATGATAGATTCTTATTCTATATGGTCCTGATACGATCAAAGTGGATTCCATAACCTCATGAAAATGCTTCTTCATCATTATTTCCCCACACTTTGTTGTTCTTTTATCTCCAAAATGAGTGTCCACTTCTTGATTCGACCATTTCCTCTATGTTGGATCAGGCACTACCGACCATTCAATGTGAAATCCAAAGTCAGTTGGAATAAAAACATTTCATGACCCATTCTAAAGGGATAAAAATTATATAATATATAAGGGTTTAGATCTTGGATACTTTACCCTATTTGGTATTCCGTGCACCTTAAAATATAAGGTTTTAGAAAATGGTATTCATGAAGAATCTTACTATCTAGATTATAAGGATGAAGGAACACACCTTTTATTTTGTGTTAGATCTTTTAGAACCATTTTTGGTATAGAAAAGGGATTCATATTAGGGATATTTGACAAGATCCTACCGAATTTGTCAACGGTAAGTGTACAACACCTCCCATGACTCATGACTCAAGTGTATGTTCACCTATTCCTTTCTTCAAGGAGAGCATTTTCCTTCACTATTGGAGTAGAGTACCAACTTCTGTATCGTACTCCCTCAAATTGATGTTTTCCCAATTGGATAAATGACCGTTCTTCTTGGAGCTTGTCTATATTCCATTAAATTGAGATGTAACTACTACCTACCCAAGGATTTCCATATGAAAAATCTTCCTCTTTCTAATAAGGAAATACATAATTTCATAGGTATCAAAGATAACCATCTTGTAATAAAGGACTTCCTCCCAAACAAGAATGTCGATACATTATCTCTCATTTTCAAGAGCATCACCCTCTAATTACATTTTGGAAATTAAGTAACCGAAAATGGGAGAAATAGTAAAGGTATCACTGAGTTTCAAGATATTGATTTTTGAACAAGATAATATTGAAACCCATCCTCAAGCACTTGACCTCTATGTTCATGTCTCTAAAGTTCACTTACATGTACTACATTTAGGAAGGGGGACTAAAGGATTGTCCTTGATGAATCAGTTACAATCCTTGATTCAGGAAATAATCTCAAGTGAATTGGTTTCATTTCATGTATTAAATCATATCAATAACTAATTAATGAACTATGCAATTCAAAATCAATATCTCATAGTTTCCCTAGATAAACCGCTAATACTACACTGACTTGTTGTTAGACTTTCGCTTTAGGGTTGAACTAGCTCAGACTGACATGAGCGATTATCTTTTCTTCCTGATCAGCAGGACCATGTCCCATGATGGATGGGAAGAAGTCAATTTACATCTAAACTATATTTATTCGATCTATCTTTATACTGGAAACTATATAGGAAAAGTACCCTACTCTATTCTAGTAGTATTGAGTAATGAATATCTATAAAATTGATCATGGGAAAACTGGTTTCATATTTTTGTTTATCCTAGATAGGGTTTGATCCTTGACCATATTCTGAATTTTGAAATAATCGACTAATAGAAGTGACTGAATGAACCGATGACTTATTAGAAAGGATTGTGTTCCTGTTGTAGCTAATGAGGTGACATTAGACATCTTGCAATGTTACAATCCATAAAAAAGTATTCGTTTAGTAGATTCTTAATTATAGAGAGGGATTAGGAACTAAATAGTTCTGACATTGATCTAGATAATGGAAATTGATTGATAAGGCTTTGTCCTACCTAGATAGGTGGCTTGATGATAAATTTTACTTTGAGGCTTCCACATTCAAACTACTAATTGACGTTTACTTCATCGCCATGATTATTAGAGTCTGACTGGTTACTACTGAACTCCACTACATCCTTGGTCTTTTGTTTAGTCCGGAGAGTACGTTATACTCTGAGGGATCTATCCTTCTTTCCATTTTTCTCACAAGAGGTCCTAACCTTTTATAACCATTATATATATGTAGAATATAGATAGATATAACGGTTTAGAAACTAGATTTTTTTTGCAAAAGTGGATTTCATATAGTAGAATAAAAGACTTGCCTCTCTTTTAAATTTTGATAGTTATAGTCTACTCTACTCCAATTGGTGCATGATTCCTTTGGACTATATATATTATTCACCTCCCACATCCTAGGAACAAAAAGAGTACAAGACCTTGTAGTGTACTTCTGCGGAAGATTCAATCTATGATTGTTTCTTTTACTTTAATCGGGATATAGTTTCAATCCCATTATCACTACGGAAAGCATTTCTAAGAATAATTTTAGGCATTCGTGAATAGAAAAAATCTATCACGTGTGAGTTTGTTTTTTTCGAATGGTTTAATGAGATAATAATCAGGTTTGATTGTTTCGGCTCACCACTACCTAGATTGGCCATTACCCAAGGAACATAATAGTTTTAGCATCTTAATGCTAGGGGAAAATCCTGAATAATCCCCCCCCATTATTGGATAGGGTTCTTCATCCTCTAGAGGATGGGAAATACATTCTTTTCCCCCTTCATCAAATCTAAACTGCTCATTTTGCAGTATCTACTGTGCCAGTCCAGTTGGAAGTGTATTTTAGTGACCTAAAACATTGTTTTTTGTTTCTGAGACATGTGCCTAATATTTCTCTCACTCATTTCCTAGAGGGGAACTATATTTTTATGGAGAAAAGGATGATCTAAAGCCACTTTACTATAGCTGAAATAGAAAATTCTGCTTAGGTATAATTCCTACCTATTTAAAATATTTTGGCTTCTTTAGAGTGATTCCCTTCATAACTAGACTTGGATCCTCCCTGTCTCTTGTATTAATCATATAAATTCCCCATGAAGTCTAATCAATCACATCATCACTCCACTAAAAAATAAATGAGATCAGTGAAAAACAAATCATATTATAAGAGTCCCACCCGAGCAAGGGTCGAAAAAATTTAAGGGGATTTCTCAAAATTTATAATGTTTTTCTAATTTTTCATTATCCCGCCATCGAAACAAATTCACCAGTGTTAGTTCTGTCTTTTTACCCTGGTGAACCAATTTTATTAGATCATTAGTAGTTTACTTTTTTGGTCCACCAGCGTCTAAGATAGAGGTATCGTTAAAAGAGGCGAGCGAAGGTGGATTGGTAAAAATAAAATAATAAGAACAGTTTCGATCTTGGTCTAGTTTTCCTAGCCTTACCCTTTATATATAATGAATTTATGTTCATTGTATGATTAAATAACTAGGCATGCTAAGATTTTCCCATTTTAGGCAATATGGTTAGTGTGAATTAAAAGGTTGTTAGATCTAGCCAGAGAAGGTCAGGGACCAGTAGAGAGTCCCATGGTTCAATTTTGTATGTAAATGTTTGAATTAGGATTGTTTCTACATGTCTTGTTGAAAATACATGAGCAGATCTTAGGGTTTGGTTTACATTAATGCTCCCTAACATCATACATTTTTCATAATGGGTCAATGAGTAAGTAAATGGGAATATAATCTTATTAGGATCCTAGACTTCTAGGTTTGGAGATGATTGAAGAGAGCTCCATCAGGCCAAAAGGCATAGGAAATAAAAATAATGCCACGCATGAATCTAGGATAAAATTCCACGATGATTGGATATGACCTATTTTGGTAAAGAATCATTTCTATCAGTGGAGGATGTGTAAAGACCTAGCATGTAATATGGCCCGAGATAATTCAATGGCACCGAAAATGGTTCGTGGATGAAATGATTTACCAAAGATTATTGCAAAGCATTAATCGGGGGAGTGGTGCGATCAGAATCTGATATACTCGCTTTATCTTGGATCTAGATTCAGAGTGAATTTCAATTCTCCAGGTATTTAATTTATATTTGGTACCCCTCAATAAAAACGGAAATGGTCTCACCCTAATCTAAATAGACCAGCTTTTCTGAAGAAAAACCTTCCAAAAGGAAGTTTCATTCTTTCTTCTTATTATGGACCTATCATCCCTTGCACTTCAACCATTTCTCTTACCTCTTGTCAGATCAAACGTGTAATTTTTGATATAGTATAAAAATGACTGAATGTGATTTTCTCAAATAAGAGGGAAATCCAACTGATCAATTTTGTCACACCTAGTAGTAAAATGATTGATTTTTAGAGAGTTTACATAATCTCTAATTAGAATAATTAGACATTAATCCACATTAATGAGGTTTACAAACTATGTTATGGAAAAGTAGGATCCAATTTTTGGAATCGAGGGAGTGAGACAAAAAATTATGAAAACATTAATCATAATAGAATGGTCTATTTGAGGATCAAGAAGGCCACCTAGATGAAAAAAATTGGTTTTATTTCTAGGAAATTTTCTTTCAGAGCAAGAACAAGTCCCCTTTCTATCAAATATACATTCTTATTCACTGGGTTCCCCATCCAATGAAGAAAGAAGAAGGTAGAAGACATGGGCAGAATATCTTCCTTATTCCCCAAAGCCCTACAAAATGTAACAAGGCCTTATAGGTACCCAGGTACTCTGATAAAAATATTCCCCACTATTAGATGATTACATGAATGTTCTATTTAATATCCTATAATAGTTAGCTGGGCTCTAATTGTTTGGTTATAAAGAATAATTGTGGAATATTATTACCTATTTGTATGGAGTTTTTGTTGCTAAATCCATTTCCATCTATTTCTGTACCTGCTTGAACTAAGAATATGATGAAAACATGAAATTTGTTTAATGATTACATAGTTCACAAGCTTGTAGATAGCCCTGCTTCTATTAAACTTAATATTTAAAAATGGATGATGATTTTAATAGATTTTTCAACATCCGGGTGAGTCCTGGAGGACCATTCCATTTTTCCATCACGGGAAACCTGTGATGGTGAATTAGTGTCCCATTCCATAATTGAATGTGGAAGTCACAGGGAAAAAATCAGTGTATGTTGAATAGTCAGATTGTGTGTTTTGTAGCTTTCTATAGGTTCCCACAATAGGTAATGAACTATTTTGGTCATACTTAATTTGTATATCTTATTCAGACACATTTGGCATGGTCTTGTTCCCAGATGTTTTTTCTGGTAGAGACTGATGCTCAATTAGAATATATTTAAAAAAATTGAAATGATTCAAAGAGACTAATATAGAAAAAAAACATTTTCCAAAATATTTACTCATTTTTAATACATAAATAACTACATTATATAAAAATCCTTTACTAGAGATTTAAATGCATTACGATAAATACAAGATTTTGGAAACTAGATAAATTCAACTGATAGGGATAATGAACCTGAGCCTAAAATGTGAAAAAACTAGTAGACAGAAGATCCTATTACTACTTTATACTTTCTTCTACTCTCTCCAGTTACTATTGATGGTCTCCTACACAATGAGTTATTTCCTTTCGTTTTGAATCATTTGTAGCCTCTTCTCGAGGCCCCTTATTCATCGGTTCATCACGTGCATGTTTCCTCCTATGACGGTAGGTTTTGTTGGGTGAAAATGTCTCCAAAAGGCTGTGAAGATTCTCTGTAATTCACAATTTTCATTCTCTACATGTTGTATTTCCTCTCCAACTTGAGAGATCCATTCTAATGTAGCCATAGTTCATCAACTCATAATGAGGAGGAATACCATCAAAAAATACTATTAATTTAGATCATGAAGGCTTATCGAGCCTCAATTTATAGAGTGTAGAGTAATCCATTCATTCAGAATGAATTTTAAGGCAGGAACAATCCATAATAGTTTTCCACAGTTGAGTACTATCATAACTGTGTGGTGAACTAAAAAACTACCTTGCGAAGCAGCATGCCCCCCAATCACACTGCCTGTGTGAACGAACAACTATTGCACAACCAGTTTATGATGTTCCGCCTAATAGATCATTTTGAATTAAGTAGTTATGTAGGTAGACCATTTTGTGTTTGTTGTATAATGGTAGTAGGGGACTTCATTAATCTCATAATAGCATAGTACAAGAGCTACAAATAGAATGGGATGGTATCTATTTCAGATAATGATATACCACCATGATTGTACCACGAGGCGATGGTTAGCACATTGGAGTACCATTATTCCAACTAATGACTAAACCATAGAATGGTCATATTAGTTGTAATATCCTAACTCTCCCTCAGCAACAAGTCATAGTTCATATAGGCATATCTAGGATAAGCCTTCTTCTCTCCTAGAAATATAATCATGGGATCTCAGGAAAATTGTCACTCCATTTAGATGGAATATGAGATAGAGGGTGGTTTGGTAAATCAATTATGAGGGACAGTGTTATTGTGAGTGAAATAGCCATAATTAGAATCTAGGTCCACTAATTTAAGTGATACGGGGTGTAGAAGATGATGTATTATTATCAAGGAAGTGGATTAACTTAGGATTATAGGGTAACCGGCCAACAATTAGTTCAGAGATATTCCTTTCCTCCCATGTAGAGCGACCTGGGATTCCAGGAATATGAAATTATGTTGAATAAACATGGATAAGTCGGATTCCCCCACCATATATAAAATGGTGGAGACTGATATTGGCTCATCTTATATACATCTAGCTTTAGCAGGTCATGTAACTCTAGAAGCTTTGAAAAGAGTACCTATTTCAGAATATGAGATTGGAACCAAAATTGGGATTGGGTTTAGTTCATCATCTTCCATGTAAGTTCTTACGAGCTCTTATTTTTGAATAAAGACATAACTCTTATTTATATATATACAAAATTTTATGTCTAGTTCACCACAAGGCATGCAAGCTCCTTGTCAAGTTGTACCCAATGAACAAAAAATAGATATGAATCAATCACAGAACACACATTGATACCTAGAAGATTATTTTTCTGTAATTGAATTGAGGCCAAAGGTTTCGGGGAATCTATGATAATACAGTCTGATGAATAAAAAAACGTGTTTAGTCAGTACTTAAGATAATATAATAAAGTGAAATGAAACTCGAAATCGTAGTTTGAGTTACTACTTCTATTGCTCTAAATGGGATTGCTAATTCAATTAATTCTAAAGACCTATTTTAGAATGGGAATAAAAGAGTATATCTCAATAGTTCGTCTGAAAAATTAGAGCTTCTAGAATTCATTTGGTAAGAGGGAGAGGTAGAGAATCAAACAAATAGAACGTAATGAAGCTACTGAAGAAAAATCAAGGTAAAACTGCCTAAATGGAATGATTGGATCAATACTCTTATAATAGTGAGAAACAAAATGACAGAGTATTCCTCACTCAATATGTATGATAGAGGATGATGCGGTCATTCATGAGTAAGAAACAGATGTACCATTTAGCATGCTTTTAGTCTTCCATGCTTTGGCATTACGAGCTTAGAGCGATTTGAACCAAACGAGCTTCGTGTTTCCACCAAGTGAAATCTTAGAGCTGCAAAGCACTATGAATAGGCAGTTATATTAAGGAATTACTTTTTTACCCACACTCATGAAATGATCACTTAGAATTCTAGTATTCCAAATTGATTTCATCTACTTCAACTGAGAGCTAGGAGATCATTGACAACTGAGAGTATTGAAGGGCATACCAATGCTTATCAATTGAGATAGGTCGTGAGAAAAATAAGAGTCATTGAAAAGGATAGTGGTAATGGATGCTAACAAGTACAAAATAAAGACTTTACCCAAGGTTCTAAATTATATTACACTATAGCGTTAGGTTCTTTTAGATATGACCATTTTTAAGGGTATGGATTGGCTCAATCTTCTAATTCAATGATTCTTCTGCCTGACAAGTGTTGGGCAATCCTGAATGCACCAATGTGTATTAACCTTCATATATCCATAGATGATATGTTTAAAACAACATGGAGGGGAACACATCCATTAGAAGCTACATGAGAACTTTAACCAAAGAATGTATGACATAGCAATATAAAAGGAGAATTACTTCGAACCATGATGAAACAACAATTAGGGGAAGGCGGCAGCAAGAGAAGTCTAGAAATCAAAAGAAAATAATCAACACAAAAAGGATCATATGTTCAGATTATCACTACCAGATCCCAATCCATTAGAGATTTCCCGAAAAGCCATACCATGTATTTGCAGTCCGTGCCATCTCAGTCCTAAATTATCCCTCCACATGAAGATCCAAAATAGAATTATGATATAGTGCAACCTCTGTGTTATATATTTTTCCCATATTTCCACCAACACAACCCCGAAGTCAGAGAGAATTGACAAGATAACCCTCTTCCTAACATAAATCAACCAAGAAAATTTAGATCCTTTCCAATGTCGATTTCATAGTTGCTCTCCCAATAATTACCAGCTATGTTGGTCACACTGATACCTCCATTTCCCACTGATAGACCCTCCTCCAAGATACTATAATCAAAATTCAAGATTCTAGTATCATATGGGATTCCCTACGGACTAACTAACCGATGCTCATTTTAAAACATAGGGTCCCCGACCAATATTTGTTGAAGTTGGATGCCTCAGAATAAAATCTAAGCATTCTAAATAATCCACTTCCTCCTCATGGAAGTAGTGTTTCTGGTCATTCTAGTAGTGCAATATGCAACTGGGAAATATATTTTAATCCCTCTAAACGCATCACCGAAATAGGTACCAAAGTCAATTTATGGCTGGAAGATGACAAAATATTACCAGAAGTAGCCATGATAACCTACAATAAGCATTGGGTAGAAAAATGAAATGAAAATCCTCTAGCAATACCAAAAACTTTGAGATATCATATAAAACTAAGAGGACAATGAAAAGTAGGGAAAGTCAACCTTTATCATCCTTGTCAAAGAAAGACTCTCAATCTATATATTTAGAGTATGTTGAAGAATTCCACGTATAGTGGTATGTCTATAATTCCCAAAACTATTGCCAATCCACATAAGATTCAGAGTTTGAATTTGAAGAGGAATAGAAACATAGGTATAGAATGAAAGAAACTAGTGACCCTAAAGTCAATAATTTAGGAAGACCTCTGAGGAACGAGGAATTATACATACTATATTCAAAAGAAAAAGCCTTCTCTTCCAGCAGATCTTTTTGACATACCTGAACCGAATTGGATTACTCCAAAAGAGCATTATCTTAATAAAGAAAAACCCAATCAAAAAATTAAAGAATATTTCATATCTTACCATTTTATTTAAGAGGCTTTGGAAAACCTATAATTAAAATATGTTGCTGTCACTAGAGTTCAATGGAGTCAACCAACTCTCCCCATGCTCACCTAGATCATCAAAAAATGTTTGATGGTTCCTACAAAAAGATTCATATGTTTCTTTCTTTATTCCTTACTAGGTTTCATCCCTATTACAGTTGAATTCAAGATATACAGTTGAAGTTACTTAGTTAGATTCACTTCCATAACATAGTCTCTCTATGCTTAAGACCATAACTTCACTCTTAGCTCTTTAAGGATTGTATGCTTCATTTCTACTGAGTTATTTCTTCCTATTTTATGGTATGAAGGATATATGATGAAAGGGAACCAATTATATCCAGCTATATCTTTTCTTATATCTATGGGCAGAAAAAATGAAAAGTATCTTTGTTAATTTGGCAATGAACCTTGTCACTCTTCTTTGACACTAATCTTGTGATTTCATGTACTATCACTTTTGGACAAGATGGGTCCAATCTCTTTCTACCGGATCCCGACTTTCCTCACTCTATTCCTCATTGGGGCAGGGCTACATGCCATCCCTGCCCCACCCACCATGTCAATTCCCATGAAAATTTTTTTATTGATCATTTTTGGCACCATATTTGGCTTATTAGGAACGTCATGAGAGTGCCCGGTTATTATCTACCATTGGTGATAGAATATCTATTTTTTTCTTATTCTATTTTTGTATTATTATAGATTTGATATAAATCTATGAAGATCCCATATAACTAACTTGAATGCAATAACTATATCTAAACATACTATGTGATTACATTAAATGTTTAGAGAGTGAGGACACTACCTTATTTATCTTATTCTATATATCGGTAACCTAACTCATTTTTATCTCCCTTTCGATATCTTCCTTTTCCACAATTAGTAATGGGAGGCCGTAGTATGACAACCATTTATATGACATTTTCTATGTTAACACTTTTTTTTTCAATACTACATTTTAGTAGGTTCCAACTGAACCTTCATCCTATGGTTGGAAAGGACCATGTCTCGTATTGTGTTAGACATCGACTATGTGCTTTTTGTGTCATATCCAAGCAGAGTTGCATCCTAGTAGCTCTTCATGAATGTCTACATTCCAATATAGGATATATTAATCTCTTACTACTTGGTTGGGGTTCTTCTACATAATATATAAAGTGTTATATATGTCTTCTACTTATTTATATATATTTCTATAAAGGGTTATGAATGACTCTTTCAATTTCTGCATTGGGATAACTATACAACCCAATGTAATGATACCAACAAGTTCCTATTTTCTATCTATTATAGTGAAGGAATTAATCTCCACTAGCACAATTACTGCTCTACCTGACCCTCCCTGATGTTCCATTTCCAATGAATTCATCTTGTCTACTTATTTTCAAGCTCTCCTCTTCAAATTCTATATGAGACTTACCCAACCCAAAAGGTATAAATAAAATACATTGGAAGAAGTTATCCTATTATGTTTTTCAGATCAAATCCACTTTTTTGTCTCGATCACAAATCCAAAATGAAAATAAATTATTACAAGGCAGCCTTTCTTTCTCTTGCATTCTCTTTCGGACCCATAATATTTACAGTACTCTTCCCTACTCTAACCTCTAACTGAATTTAGACTAAGACATTACCCTCACTCAGCTAGCTCTAATGAATGTATTACTTGAGTTTGGTCACCTTTATTTGGTAATAAAGGAACCTCATTAGTCATAGGCCTAATAGTCAACAAAATCAGTAGACATGTAGGGATATAAGTTCCAACTTGATATTGGTATAACATTGAACGTAATAAGAGTAGGTAACACCAAACAAAGAGTATGGTCATAGAGCAGGATATCTTTATCAACTAAGAGCTAAAAGAAAGGCATGGTAGTCGTGGATTTTCATTAGTGCCCTATAGATGAGATATGGTATGTTATCTCATTAGTACCAAAATATGAAATCCAAGCCCTGGTGTCAGTATATTTATAGTTAAATGTAAGGGCATGCACTAATTCCAATAGCTGAAAGCCAAGACTAACAGCTAATGGCCGAAAGCCAAGCTACTAAGGAAAAGATGACTAGGAAGTCTAGCTACTAAACTCATTAATGTGGTTAAGATATCATACTAATAATAATAATGGGAATAAAAGGGTCCGATGGAGAGCTACGAATAGTCTAGTAAGGTCAAACACGCCAATATTAGATGAAAAAAGAAAGGGATCTGTAACAACACTATTAGAGTAGAGTAATGATAAGAAGAAGAAATGTATTTATCTATCACTTTAGAATCGATTAAGGTATCTTGCTTACTACCCTAACTCTAAATCATCCTAATTAACTCCACGTACAATTCCCTTATAGATAATAAAGCTTAAAGATAAATAAGGAATCATTAGTCCACAGTCTTTAGGTTCTTTTATATATGACCCTTTATAAATTTAATAGGGTGTAGTTATTGAGTTCTAAACCATTATATATTGATTATAACCTTTAGGGTGAACTATATAGGGTCACGTAATCTAGATATGACCCTTTCTAACCCTAAGATATAAATTAGTCGAGAAAAGAATAGGTTTTTATTGCTTCTATAGCCAATTACTAACCACTAAGCCAATTTACATTGGGGAACTAATGAAACAAAATAGAACTATTCCCCTGACTCCTATGACCTTTTTTTGTGTAGGATGGATATTTTCGTTACCTATATAATGAAAAAGTAATATAGAGGGTTTTATATTACCTGTAATCGTTTTAGGATCCAATGACCAACATCAGAGCTCATCTAGGATCTGGAATGATCCTACTATGAATGGGGAAGCTCAAACCACCATATAAGAAATGTGGCTATAAAACTGACATAGAATTTTCTTGACTGGTTATGACCCTGGTTGAACTCAATGATTGAATAGTTTCCCAGGAAACTAAGTGAGAAGATGGATCAGCAGCCTCACAGTAGATTTAAGTCTATCAATTTGATGTCCAGTTCAGTGTAGCAAAAGAGAGCCTTGAAAGCAGATCACATGAGTGACCCTAATGTTCCTCAAATATACTTTTTAGAGGCTTCAGAATGGGGTCTAAGAAGATAAGTACTCTATATATATAGTAAAGTACACTATATAGAAGTGTACACGAGACAAGAAAATGGTCATGCTATCAAATTGAGTAAGCTACATTGAGCTAATTAGATTTGTGGAGTTCAACCAGGCTTTGTTTTGTCCATTCGATTGGATAGTATGACATTCCCCGTTTATCTTAGTTCGTGTGTTGACTGCCCTTTGATTCCCCCAATTCATAATAGGGGTTTCCCACTTGATAATTCATGTTACTGTATTTCCTTATCATCCCCTACCCCTAGTTCAGGGTTTGGGAGTCAATGAAGACCCAGATCGAGAATATGGAACGAATATCACCACTATTAGAAAATATTAGTGTCATTTCATTTCTCTGTATCGAATGAGAATATTTGAGACACCGAACCAATCCCTATTTAGGTGTTCGATAAAAGGGCAGAAAATAGGTACAACAATGACCTTCAATCCCCATTAAATCACCGATGAATGAAAACTCTAAGTAAGTCCTCATTTTCTCTTTGGGTTCCCCCTCCCCGTGTTGGTTGGATGTGAGCATCAGATTTTGGAATTCTTGATCGAATTGACATTCCTCGATGAAAACTTGGAGAATCATTTGATGATTTTCTTCTTGTGTGATGTATATATTGTTATAGTTATAACACTGGAATTCACTAATAAAGCATCACTCATCACTAATGAAAAAAATGTAACTTCATTCTGATTAGGTTGGTTTTGGACCACTATTGGAAAATAATATCCCAATCTATCTTTGTTCATTCCACCAAACATAGCTATAGATAGAGAGTGAATCCATCTCATGCTGGTTCATGAACTCCTCCCCCTATGGAATCTATAGCCCTTCCCTCTTCTCGAATTGATGAGGGGGCATCCATTGTACACCCAAACCACCCCGTATACATCATTATTACCATCTAAACAGGGTCGTTCTACTTGAAAAAACATGTTGCATATCTCCCAGAGGTAAGAGTGTTCAACATGAAGGCAGGGTGACTTCTAGTTTAAATTACTTTTTATTATATTTATCTGATGATGATGTTCAACAATTCATATCCTACAATTTTCATTAAAAGGAAGTAGGGAGTAACACTTACTACCTTAGGTAATCACTAAATCCTTAAGTCCTTCTAGGGATGGTATTTTCCGAAGTCGACTATGGAAATTATTGTTGGTCGAATGAAATAAATACTGCAAACAGAATAAGAACAAATGAGGAAGAAGAGGAAGATGTATTAATAAACTAAGAGACGAAAGCAAGGAAGAAGGTATAGAATTTGATGACTGAGAGAGAGTAGTGATTTTCCACTATTAATTAATATTTTTATAATGACAGTCTGCTTCCAATGGAGAAGAGCCACCAATCTTGTGACAACTGACAGAAAATATGTTGTTGTTATATAAACACATACTTTAGAAGATTGAGTGGGAGCTCAAAGAAAGAATATAATCAGAACAATAAGACAAAGGAATATGACACTAGCTAACCATATGTCATTCTACCTACCTATCATTGGGTCTGAACATCTCCACTAGTACTTGAAACTCTTATCACCATGGAGAAAGTGCCCATGTTTTCATGTTCCACCTTACTGAATCATACCTTGGTGGTGACACCATTTATTTATGAATTTATCTGGTAATAGAAGAGGGAGACATTCTTGTATTCCCTTCCTATATCAATAGAAACACTTCTATTTGTAGAATAGGTGACTTCTATATAAGGCTCACTAGAGGATAGGGATTCAAATGTGATAGGTATGTAATGAAGGTCCCGACATATGGTTGAAAGTGGGGATTCTAGGTCTCAGAAGCCCATGAAAATTTTATAAAATACTATGAGTCATATGATGGGATATTCTGGTGTATTGGGAGTGACATTTCTGTATACAAAAACAAATGGTTAACTTCATTGAAATGAGAGTTTGAAATTAATAAATGACCAACAGAATACTATTCTCAATTTATGGATATCATACTTATCCCGAATGGTGGACATGCCAAGTACTATGCGGCATTGGTTGAGAGATTATGTTGGGATGTGAATATCATCATAGTGACTACTAATTACTTGTTTTACTATTATGTGATTTCATTACACAATCAGGGGAGAGTGTAGATGAAAGAAGAATGGCGGTCCTCATTGAATTGAATCCCTCTATTCAACTCGAGTCTCCTTCAGACCCTCATTATGTCATGATCTTGATTGAATGACATTCAATCATGCCACCTTATACTCATATATATCAATTAAATAGAATGGTTCCCCAACATAAGATATCCTTATAAGGAGGACACACCAGAAATTACTCTGAGAAACAGGTCCCCTAGACCTATATTCATGTTGTGCAATCAGGATTTCCTCAAATCCTTAAAGATGAGATATTTATTTATTTAATCAAAGCATGGGAACAAATCTATAGGTAAAGGGACCGAATGAGTGAATGTATCATCTCCTTCAATACATTACTAACCTTATTTGGGTACTATAGGAAGTGATAATCTAATGTAGTCAACTATTTCCTTCTATTTACATATATCTTCTAGAGTTCTCTAACGCCAAGTGCTAGACAACAGCGATACAGGAAACCATACCATCAAATTCTAGAAGATAGGGCTTACTGGAATTTGTTCAATGTGAAGATGTAGCATTAGTGAGGGAGTTTGTGGATGGGTGAATATCTATAGTAAGGGGAATTTTCTTACAGGGAGACATTAGGATGATGATGATTTGCAATGAGACCATTTTCGGGACTCAAACTGCTTCTTGGGTGGTCCAAATGAAGAGACCGATAGGGGATAAACTATTAGAATATAATATGAGATTCTGAGAACGATTCGGTGGATAATTGTAAAAGTTGATAAGCTCAGAAAGGTAGTGATATGAAGGAGACAATTTTATCCCTTGTTGAGACTCAGTAACTCAATAGAATGAAAAAATTCTGTTATCTAAAAGAAAGTAATCTAAAGAGCGTGATATAATAAGATCTCCAAAGTTACAATTATAATGGGGAGCACACCCAAAAAATAAAAATACTACTAGACTAGTAGTAGATTGCCCCATTAGTGTAGATCATTCTCACAATATCTGGAAAAAATTAGTCCATGAAGAGGTTTCAAGAAAAGAGACTTACAAGTGGAATTGATGCAATAATTGAACGGATTCACTGACTTGTTCCCCTTTTGATCATACCTAGTAGCTCATTCTATTTCCTTGTCCATTGTTCTCTCAATACAAGCAATGATTACATGCATCTATACTAGATAGGCTGAGTCTTGGGGATAATGAGTCCAATTACTTGAGGTATTCACTATGATATCTATATATTGGGATGGTGCATCTCTCGATAGGTTGCTAAAAAGAAGAACTAATGGAATGGTAGGAGGACTATGCACCAAAGGGGACAACAGAGCAGATGGTGAGCAGCTAAGGAAAGAGGTGGTGATTTATTACCTTATGAAGTAGGTCTCTCTTATGAGTGATCAATATTTGATATAGATAGGAGGTATTACACGAGGGGATATCCATTAATGAAAAACAAGAAAACCCTTTTTTATTATATGAATGGATTCATTTTCTTCTATAAGACACATGGTTCTGAGAACTATTAAACTATTTCTGTGATGGAAACCCCTTTTTAACCACCACCTGAACAGATTCATCACTTTCTCAAGCTTCCCTACCCATCCAAACTATTTAGAACACCAATTTCTTAAACGTGGTTCTTCCTATGTGAAAAAATATTTTTTTCATTCCCCTCTTCTCCATTGTTCAAATCCATTCATTTTCTAAGGCCTATGTTTTTTCGGTTGATGGATGTGTCTGCGTCATTGGCTTCATCTATAAATGATGCTAGAGAAGAGGGTCTGAAGGATATGGATCTGATTTCCAACCAACTCTTTCATACCCTCTACCCCTCAATCGGTAACATCAATCATTCCGAGATGTCTCTAATTCATGGTCTACTACTTAAGCAGGGGCAGGGGTACCATGAGAGGGACTTTCTTGATTGATGCAATTTATCATTAAAATAGGTTTACCCTATATCCAAAATTAATGAATTAGAAACAGTATCAGATTTTAGATTTGAACTGTATAATAAGGAGCTTCTTGTGTTTGCATTTATGTTCTGGATTCCACATACCATCACAATGGAAGCAAAGTCCCTTGTGTATTCTTTCATTAATAATTCCAAAAACCATGATTTCCCTAGTATCCATTGTATATACATTTTTGAATGATGGAGTGGTATTTAGGCCTAATTGATTCATCACATTCAGGAATATAACATTTTTTGAAGATCCTAAATCAACCATGCAATTATATAAAAATAGATCATTTCTCATCATAGTGATGTGGAAAGGGGGGAAGCTAGATAAAACAACCCTTCTTTCTGCCCTGATTCATTTCTAGGAACACTACTAGATACTATTAATTCATATCCTTCACTTCTTACATAAGACCAAATAATAATCTTACAATCATAGCCAATTAGGATAGAGAAGCATGCAATTTTTTTTCCAACTCACTTGCCAAATCTATATTTAAGACAACCTAAATAACAGGCGATTCATCATTGGAAAAAGTTACTTTGGTGGCTCCAAGTGTTGGATCATCCAACTCTTGCCTTGGAAGCCTCTGAAACACCTATCTGTTTTTCCCATATCTCACTATTTGTCCAACATCATACATTCATACACCGCTAGAGAGAATGATTCGGCTTTTTCTGCAATATCTGTAGGTTTTTTTTTCCGACCTAATGAAATATGTCAGTCTTTCCCAACCAGTCAAAATCCTTAATATCAGTAGTCTAAATGGGAATCAATTGATCTTCTAGGTGATCAAATAAATAATACCTTCTTTCGGAATTAGAAATAGTGACTGTTTTTATGATCGGGAGAGTCATTTGAAAAGAAGAGATCCATAGTGGAAGGATAAATTAAAGTGAAAGGTTTATATTAATGACTGCATTAGTTGAATTAAATTCACAGACATAGTGTGATAGGCCACACGATTTTTTTATTGGGACTTTACTTAGGCAAGGGTTAAGTATGAAAGGGAGAAGCTATCTATGGAAGGAAATTTCATGGGGTTACTATTAGAAAATTATAATATTTAGTGGATTCACTGAATATATTTCCAAATTCATTTTCCATTTCTAACATCAATATTATATTCTAATAGTTGACTCTCTTCACTAGATTCTATCAATATATATAAGTACCAACTGGCGATTCCCTCTTCTTATGCTTTAGTCACTTCTCACTAGTTCATATTTCACTATCCCCTCTAGTAATTTCTTCTACTCATATTAAGAGTTTGTACTTATCATTTTTGGAATCAGAATATGAATAAAAGGAAAGAGTCCCACACACCTTTTTATATTTTTCACTTGGGTTTGGCTTATCTTTCCTCTCTGCAAGTGCATAACATAAATATTTCATTCAGGACTTCAAGATAGTATCATTCTATTGGTCTAACTCAGAAGTCATCAAGATTCTCCAAAATCCATATCTAAAGAAAACCTGCACATCCAAATAAAATTCCATGATTTTGGGTTGTGTAATAAGACAATGAAAGGATAGTCTTGACAAGTATCATGTGCACCACTTACACTTCTGCATTCATTTTCTCTACCAAAGAAGTGATATGACAATAAAAAATTACAGGCTCATCAGGAATGAAAACACTCCCAAAATGGGAATGGCCAAGGCATTGATTGCCCATAATAAACTGAATAGAATCACTCGGCTATGTTTTACCCTTGCCTACATGAGTTCTGGGTCGATCGACTTTTCCTACAGCCAGGCATAACTTTGAAAGTGGGGATAACATCCCTCTTATATGGATCTATCATTACTTGGTATCAGAATATATAGGATGATTACCTATCTAAGGTATCATATGATTCTTCCATATGATTGTCTTTCTTTTTTATTGGTGGAACATCTTCTACTCTTTCATAATTTAAAATGCCTCTCACTTCCTTTATTAAGTACTGGGATATGGTTGTTGCTACTAGTAGAAGGATGACTATGTCCAAAAAAGGTTCTTTTCCCATAAGAGGATAATAATTGATAGTGGGAGGGCCTAATGGAATGTAAATGTTCCCGCTAACTCAGAACTAAACAGAGTAAGTACTTTCCTATGAAATGGGTACATTGGAACTGAAGCCCGGTACTTTCCAAAAACTATCATTGTAGAAAAATATATTTAATGAATATATTGTTGAATAAGATAGGGGGACTCTTTAAAGAAAGTCATAATAACTGTATTTTATTGTACAAGTTAGATGATGCATACACAATGTTATACCAAGAGTCTAATTTGTTTTCACAGTATGAATCTCATATTGAAATCCTATATAGAACATCCCCTGGGAAGGGCATCTAACTAATTCAAGAAGAAACATAAAATGATTGAACTAGAGTTGGGAACCACATATAAAGGCAAGATAGAAGGAAAAAAGGCCATACTTCCAGGACTTATGTCCCTTACCCTTTCCCTTTGGGTTGGGAATCTATAGGGAGAAGCAGGAAATCACCTAAGGAATTCCTCTATGTTAGCCTGGTCGTCGTAGGATCCAACTTATTTCTTTTACCCATCAGAGGAAAGAGGCACTTATTCAACTCAGACCAGCCTCTATTTAGAAATAATATCAACATAATCTATTAGTAGTTATTGAGATAAAACCAAAAAGATGTTATTGACTAGGTTTGGAATTTCAGTGATAGTTATCTTGAGTTATATTCTTAATTAGGAGTTTACCCAGCCGTGGAAACCCAGCCAGCATTGGGTAGGATTTGAGTGCTTACGAGAGAAGTGTATTAGGATAAATGGGTGACTTGGAAGAGAAAATTACAATGATACTAAAGGGATCCATACAAATTCCATGGTTCACTCTATCATACTGCAAGAAACATAGTGATCACCTACTATATATATTCTAACAGTTTTACATAGATAAAAGGAAGGGATTTTGAGTCCATGGGTAACTATTCAAGGATTATAATAGAGTATATAATTCCTAAACATGATATTCAAGGCTTTCGGCGTTGGGGTGATAGGGGTGAAAGTTAGTGTTTTGGGATAATTCCCTATTTTGAAAGGGTTCTGGGAACAAGAATGATATGTCTACAACATATATTATACCAAAGGCATAGAAGTGTCAGTTTCTAATTTAGTATATGAATGTGAAATCATCTCTATTTGTTCTTTCTCCTGTATTCCTAGTAAAATATTAGAATATAATAGCTAGACTTTTATATCCTTCTTTCATGTGCTTCCAGGCCACTACTATTTTAAGGGATTAATTTTTGGTTCCTAATGATTCCGATAGGGACAATTAGTTCTTTATCCATATCAGTGTATAATATAGGTAGTATCCAAGGCATAGAAAATTGTTTATGTTAAAATTTCAAATCTTATAGATGTACTTGACATTACAGATTGACGTGGTTTGCGTTAGAATTATATTCCGATTCCTATATTGGCTTTAGTGAAAGTCTATGTATTTGACTACGTCGATGAGGGAATATGGTTTTCTAGTCTAAAATATAGTTACTATTGGTTCTTTGATTTAGTTCATAGTCGAATAGACATTATCAATGATTGACATCCTTTAAATTTTTCCATTTCATTGATTGTGCACAGAGCTTTCTATTCATTCTTCTCCAGAGATAGGTGCTTCTGATTGGGACTATGTTAACACAAATCTAATCCAACAAATATCATTATAGATATAAACAAAGAAGAGGTATAGCCTAGATTCATTACATTTATTGGATGTTATGGGGTGATATTAACCTACTAATAATAGGGGTTGGGACCCTCTAACAACATAGTGGATTTGGGACAAGAAGATGCAGATAAGGGATAGAAGATCCCATTATCTAACCAATGAATTCAAATGGGAAGAAGAAGAGGAGTAATTCCAATAAATGCCTCTCTTTTCCACCTATGTCATCAAATTATAGTATTTTATGAATTCTAAGGATAATGAATATTTCTAGTTGTCCTTAGAGGAAAGTAGAATATTGTTTTGTTTGCCATAACCCTTTAGAAACGTAATGGAAATGATTGGTTGCATCTTTCCCTTCTTCCGTATAAAAAATATCCCTGGTGAATTTGATTTGGAAAAAATCAGGGTCATCATGAGTTAGTATTTAATGATATGTCATGGTCAATCTATTGGTCAAAGCCTGGGGGTTTTGAAACAAATGATGGAAACCCCCACATAAATCCATCATCCCCCAAACTTCCTATCCACAAGGTCCCTTAATCCATGGTTCCTATACTGAAGCAATGGTACTAGAGATCCATCATCAAGAAAGGAATTATAATTAAAGAATAAGTAATGTGAAGGTTTAGAACAAGTGGAAAATAATACCATATGATGAGTGGAACCAAAATCCATAATCCATGGTATAGTAGATTGATTTAGAGCATGTTAAAAGAAATATATGCAATAATTGCAGTAGGAGCTAAAATATAACAAGAATTTGAATCTCTAGTATTCAAGTTCAAGGTATTATGTATGATTTCAAGTTTAAGATTGACTGATTGTGTGAAGGTAGGTGAAGTCCTGTAATTTATACCGATAGACTAAGTAGCAGAAATATTCTCATCTTCAGAATGAGATACTACATTGGCCTCTGTAGATGAAGACTTGTTCAAAGGAGGAATAATCAAACATCTATCTATAAAATGACCTTATTTTAACCACCCTAATTAAATCCTCTTTTTCCTATTCCATCATATTCAATAAGAGTAGTTTTGGGGGTAAAAACCCCTTGAGATTATACATTTAGAGCATCATGATTTGATGCACTATTTACAGGATTACTCATATCTATCTGAACATTGATAAGGATGGGTCGTACTTTGTTGATCAATCGTAAGGAATCATTCCCTATTTTAATATTCCTGAAATCATGTTGAATACTATCATGTAAATGAAACACTTTATCATTCTTTATTTCTGCAAAAAAAGGCAAAATTTGAAATAATGTCAACATCCTCTAAAAATAGATGAGCGTGACCCGAAATGAACATGTCAGAATAGGTTGATAGAATGCATGTTCATCCAACAATGTTCATAATGAGGTGTAGAAATAAGTGACACTGCAATATCCAAGTATTATTGTTGCAATATATTATTTATGTTGGTAAATACGCGCATCATGACCTTTTTCATTCTATGAAAAAAGGAGAGAGGGTCAACCTTAATGTTAGTGATAAGTGATAAAAGGAATGGATGGAAGGATGATACAGATTCATTGATGGTCTTTATGATTCGACAAAAGAATAAAAAACAAACTTATGAGGCTTAACATAAAAAGAGAAGGGGATCACACCAATACTAGTCGCCCTCCAAACAAATCACCCTGGTCTATTTGAGATCGGGTAGGATAGAAGCCAAAAAAAGGTATTATATAATTTTTTTTTATTTTTAGATTCCCATTATGTGATAGGGGTGATTTCTAGAAAAGAAAGACAGATGAAGGTGTTCAACACTATAAGAATGAAATTCACCTTATCTTTTCTGAATGTGAATCAAGGGGAGGGTTCAAAAAGACTGAATTTATTTCCCCAAGGAGTTAGTAGGTCCTTGGTTTGCGAGTGGAAGGAAGTTACTCAACCTGGTGAGAACAACTGAAATGAAACTAAGAAAAGAGAACCCTAAGAAATAATCCAGAGGGAAAAAGGCTATTTTGAAATAGAGAAATACCATCTTCTATCATCAAAAAGACAAGACAGTGCATGTGATCCCTCCCTTGAGTTACCATTCATTTAAGGAGATAAAATTGATTCTGAATGAAGGGAAAATACTTGGGACTATCCTTTAGGTGACCTTTGTTTTCTTGTTTAGTTATACATCTTCGGTAATCTGAACTGTGTACCTGTTTTTTATTAAGGTTCTTTATCCCTATTAGTGGCCCCTATTTTTTGATGAGATCATATCTTAGTAATATTCCATTGTCCCTTCTCACAATAAATCTGTTTATAGTGGATTCTATGATCTGGTAATTTTTGTAAACCTTCTCCAAAGGGGTCCGACCATGCAGTTGTGATCCTCCTCACCAGGGTTCACTGCCTCTCTCTATTGTCCATGAAGAGCTTCTAGTTCATAAGCATGGTGCGTTCCAGTTAGACTAATGAGAGAATTTTTCCTCTACCTATAGTATAACCATAAAAAAATCAATTGTTGATGAGAATTCTCTGTTTATTGTTCTAGGTTCATAAAGACGTTCCATTGGACATGAGATCAGGTGTCGTGGACTCGTTGAGTTTTGGAACATCAGTCTTACCATGAGGTTTCTCCCATCTCTTACTGAATTCTCAAAAACCTTATGCATTCTTGATTATTATTATGGGGGTCAAAAATTTGATAGACATGGATAGAACGCTCAATTTTAAAGTGATAAGTGTCATTGTAACTCCATTAAGTGATCTTAAAGTTGAGAGATAAAAATGGGATATTCTTCTGACTTCAACCTTTTTAGTTCATAGGCAGAAAGACAGTACTAGGGAGAATCCAGTTTCAGCTTTAATCCCATGATTTTCTACAAAACCAATGACAGATGTGATTCTAATCTGTCTTTGCCTTTGGCTTCTCTGTCCTTCCCCCCATTCCTTATAATGTTCAGGTTAACCAAGTCCACAATCATATAACTGCAACCCTCTCTAGTCCCTTTACTTAAAAGGAATCCACCTTCATCAATAACATGAATACCTATTAAAGCAGGCCTTTCTGTGTCATATGGTCTACTACCAATATTATACAGATTCTTGTGAACTTTACATTGAAAGAATAAGGTGACATTTGGGTGGGATGCTCAGAGAACCACACACAATGATATGGGAGAGGCTCTATGAGTGGGTTTTGGAGCCTCAAAATAATTGAATTTTTTTTGGAAAAAAGGGGCAAAAAACAAGGAAAGAATTTCATGCTTTCGAGATTCAATCACATGTTTATTATTGACAAAAATAAAAGACCAATCTTCTAGATGAGAGAAGAGAGCAATATACTATAGTATACTGAATTCATTACAGTTTTTTGAGATCTTTTATAGGAAGGAGTCATTATTCAGTACTCTTCTATAGGGACTCTTATATATAGTTGTAGAGATGATACCAGTTTAGTGGGGTTTTGCTCTGAACGTGAGTTTTCTATCAGAACTGACCCTACGAAGGAGATCCAAAAAAGAAGACCTAAACCAAGATTGGTCAAAATCATTCAATATATATAACTACCATACCTTTCATCAGTAGAATACCCAGTCCAAAACACCTACTCAAATCATTGAGGGGCTATCCACTGAGAATAATGAAATCCTGAAGGGGTCCAACCATTCATGTCATATTGGGATGGACTGATACTCTATCTCCCAATGTAGGAGTAAGAATATAAATTAGGCGGAGGCTTTCGAAAGGCGTTGAACCTCCCAATTGTATTCTATCATACTCTCATGTCTTTATGTTCGTGATTTATAAGATAATCATTTAGTAAGTGTCCTAGACTAGGGGTGGAAACAAGGGAATCAGGACCCACTTGTGCTTATATATATTTTCCGAACAAATATTGGAAAATTTTCTAGTCAGTTAGAGTGATGATAGAGGGGAGAACTAGATGACACCTAAGAGCTCACTAGCATCATAATAATGCTTTAGTGAACAACAATACAAGAAAGGACACAGAGAATAACCAAACAACATGGGAGAGATATCTATTTGAAAAGGATAGAGAGGTGATTGAAAGGAAGTAGAAAGAAGATAATCAACTTGCTAATGACTTCTAGGTAAGAGGCATCACTCCTTTACTGTTATGGAATAGTGCCTTACCTAGACCTAAGATAATACATAGGGGAACCACTTCCTTCATCTCATTACTATGGGTTTGAGTCAGCAAGGACAGGTGGAAGGATTGATGTGAGTTGAAGATCTGGTCTTTGTGATATGGATCCAGTCATATGAGAGTCACCTATGTTTTACTCTCTTACAATCATCTAACTAGTGTATTACCTTCCGTCCATTATTGGTCTAGCTAGGTTGTACCAACATCACAACTATTGGGAATTATAATGAGTGGTTTAGCTTCCGGGTTGAAAGGAATGGAGATGAGCTGGGGTTGGTCAACATTTGTCAGACTCAAAATATTATGTGAAGTTGTTTATGAAATGGATGAGGAATATCAGGATAAGCGGAGTTAATAGAGAAATTTGGGGAAACAAGGATGTAGAGGTATATTATTTCATATACGTCTCACTGACAGGAATCTGTTTAGGGTATGTTTTCCCAAAAGAGTCTTTTAGTGTTGGGGTAATGACCCAGTCAACTATTATAATATAGTAGTGTGATAAAGGGGATAATTTGGAAAAAGATATGGTAGGCATGCATTCTTCCCAAACTCATTCACATTCCTATATTGTGTTCATGAAGAGAACCATGACATTGAGAAGAATACATAAGAGGGAGGGAACCTGTAGGGTTTTGGATAACCGTAAGAGGAAAGAGACCGGGTATGAAGTTCTGGTCATGGATTCTGAGGAAAGACATCCAGATAATAAAATGATGGTGTCAATTTACTTACCTATACTGTAATGATCAACATTGGATGCTTATAAATCATGTGGGAATCCATGACAGTTTTCTATAGAACTGACATGGTCATTGGAACCCACATGCAGTTACCCAACTAAGGATGCTCTTACATCACGATGGTCACAATATATTAGAATCATGGATAATGTCTCATGAGATAGAGACATTCAAGGGTATTTTAAATTTCAATAGTGGTTTCTCAGTTGAATATTGAGGCATTGGGTGATATAGGTTTTGGGTGTCGTTATACTGTGGGATGATTCATTGAATTTATCAGTACTATCTTTTTGGAAAATCGATAGAGGATCATGGTAGCATGAGATGGAAATTTTCATTCATATTAAATACCAATGACTTACCTTATGTGATAGGGCTCGATCAGTATTGAAAGATTCTTTCTCCAGAACTAAATTAGATGATTTAAGAATTCATCCATGGGGGGTCGACGAATGGAATGACTCACTTCTTTATGTGCTTTGGTGATCTTCATTGAATCAATCAGATGTTAGAGTCATCACAGAGAATGTTTGATTGATATTAACTATATCTTCTCTCAAATGAATCAATATCTTGATCTATTATTGACAAATATAAGGGCTCAGAACCTCACTATTTGAATTGGGAAGGTAAAAACATAGAATATTGATGTGAATTCTTAATATTTTTTAGTACAGCTCTGCTCTAAAGATGGATGCAAGGATAATGGATAGAGATCAATAGCTGCGAAGGGGAGAGACAGATATAGAAGAGAATTAGTCTTGGTAGTCACCTCATTGTATTCCACATTCTTTTATAGCTTCTAATTTGATTTAGAACCCCCAATAGGTTTTTCTACTTATATATATTGCCGGATTTCTAGCTTGACCTATACTCTTCACACGAATGCATTCAAATTCTATTACCCTCTAGAAATGGTCATATCTAAAAGGACCTTTAACCTAAATGTTCTACATAATATAAAATGGTTTAGAACCTTGTTTAGAGTGAAAAAGTGACTCAAAAAAAGCCAAGCGATGAGGTTCTTTAGTATTGTCTAATCAGTTTACTTGGAATAGCATTCCTGCTACACTATAAGTTTCAGTTGATCTAATTGAAGTTCCATTGCCCTTTATGGGGAATAATATCATATTATGATAGTGTTGGAGGCCAATGATAATCACTTACATGTCATAATTTCTTTAATGGAAATCCTAAAGATCCAATTGAATGTCAACATTCAAACTTCTCTTTGTCCGAAAAAATAATTCGATTCCATACCCTTTAGAATAGGTAGATCTCCGGTATTTGACCCTATATAGTTGACCCTATTTGGTGCTACGTAATAAATAATGGTTTAGAACATGGATATAGAACCCTATTCGGTTTAGAAAGGGTCATATATGTGGCACATGAACCAATATAGTTGAACATATTCATTGCTACTTAGAATATAATTGTTTTGAACTTGGATACTTCACCCTTTTTAGTTTAGAAACTCATATCTAAATAAGTAGAGGAATTATACAACACCTTATATATAAATAAGTAGAAGGAACATAGATTTCACTTTCTTTTTTTATGTTTGAGTGGGAGAAAGTTTATCTGCAGTGAAAGTGGTAAGCTATGTCCTACGATCTTCCAAGATTCTAGCGGTTTGAGATCCCTTTGCTGTCAAGATTGTGGAAGATTGCAAAGATGGTATTCATATGAGCAGTCTAGGCTAGTTGAATTTGCAGGTGTTTTAGTTGCAATTCCTTCTATTGGAATTTCATTCTTAAAAATATGGGATTTCATGAGATAAGGGTATTCCAATATTTGGTTAAGAATTTTTCAACCGTAGAAGTGGGATTTCATATATTATTGCAATTGTATCACTCCTAGGAGAAGGCTAAGGATCTTTGGTTAGTATGCCCAATTTTAGTTCTTAATACGATCTTCACCTATAGTTCCGCATTGGGATGCCCTATAAATTTATGTCCAGTTTCTTATAATGAAATGGAAAATCTAGTACTTGTTATAGAAAATGAATTCTTCCTGCCATCCCACAGGTACTATTATATATAGTTCAAGTTCCAGCCTTATTTTGGTCTAGTGTCCTAATACCTGGGACTAGTCATAGGGTATGCCCCATAGTTTTCCATAAACAAGTCAAATAGAAAAGCAGGAAAGATGAAAAGAAGGTGTCTAAGAGTAAATGTACTTGAGATTGAAGTCCAAAATAGTATTATCATGTCTAAGAGTCCTCCCAATAATAACATCCTGGGTGTATATTTAAAAATGAAATATTTTACCTAATTTTAAAATTAATAAACTCCTTCTATATTTTCTAGTGAATCCCCAGTATTTTTAGCTCTTCACATATTCGATATTGGTCAAGGAAGGGTTCGGAAGGAACTTCGAGTGAATAACATGGCACTGGAGTCATGTTGGAATAAACACTCTTTTCTCTATCGAATTTTGATTACCCATATCGAAAGGAATCTACTCTCTCTCAGGTGAAAATGAATAGGAAGAGAATTCATCATAAATTGACAACGAAGTTGCATAGAAAATGCTGTTAGAATTTTTAGACAAGGGGCCTTCCATATTCAAGAACCAGAAATGATTCGATATAAAAATTTCCAATTACAACTATGTTGTAATAGGAGATGGAGAAAAAAAGACTTCATTATCAATTACAATTCAATGTTGACTTTTAGGCAGAGAATTATCCTTTATTCTACTTGTTAGAAACCCTGGTCAGTGCGATGATCCTTTTATAGTAGGAAGACAAGATCACAAGGTAATCACCAGTTCCATGCGTACTACTTAGGTAACCTGAATCCACATATATGTACTCTAGAAAGAGATAATACTACGAACGAATCCTTCCACTTATATAACCGAGGATAAATGGTGTGAATGAAGAAAGCATGATTGGTCTTATAAAGTCTTCACAACTACATGTTGTGTCTCCCGTCATAATTCAACCAATTGATATGAGGGAATGACTTAGGAGTAATGGAATGTTTGAATAGAATCGTAAATGAAACTTCTCTATCGCTGCAACTAATCTATTTACATACTATTACATAGATAATAGTAACATTTTCAAACAGGAAACTTCTGATGGTCGCTCGCTTCCACTTCCAACGCCCAAAGAAAGAGGTCCCACACTATCCTTCCTGAACAATAACATCTAAATTTGAATCATAGGAAACTACTGACTTGTTAGCTATAGTGATGAATGTTGGGAGTATGTTATGTCTCATGAAGTCTACAAACGATAACTAGAACACAAACTCATCTTTACTTTTTAGCAATAGGGACTGTTCCACCAACATAATAGTCAAGGTATTTAGAAACATCTTGTTTATTGAATATCTATTTCATATTCCTATCATGAATGTAATAGATACAGAACAATTTTAAGGCCTCCGATTGTTCATTACACAAAAAATTAAGGAAGAAAATAGTAAAAATGTTATGCCACAATGTTAGAACTTTAGTAGATGCAATATAAATAGGATAAGGCATTCCATGTAGGATGTGGGGCCTCTTTATTTTGTGGAACCAATGAGGTTTTAGAAGGAAGGAGAAGGAAAATAATTTAATTGAAACAAGGATAAGACCCTGGTTCCATTTTAATCTTAATGTCCCATAATCGGTAATAAATTGCTTATATAATACCGGTTGGTCTTATCAGACTCTTTTGAAAGGAATACGCTTCTTCTCAGATGAGTATCCCTATAGTGGTATAATCGAGTAACCCATGTAAATCTGTCGCTTGTCTAATGTAATTTGAGGGTGTAAAAATAAAATAATGGAAAATTATTATATTAGTAGAGTACTGATTATAGAATGTCTGACTAAATCCTTATATTATAATAAATTAACTATTTGAAAAAACTCTATCAATCCCTCCAGTTGTCCCTCTTCCCGTTGGTCAAGATAGTAGAACCGGGCGATACCAATACTCTCTTCAAAGATAACATTAATTGAAACACTATTATTGTTTAATGTCATAATAAATGTTTCAATTAGATCTTTTAGTCTACCTCTATTATTAAGTACACAAATACCGATAATCACACTTCTATCCTAAATAATGTCTAATGGATAACTTGTATATGTTTTCTCATGGTCACAGTTCTTCGATATTTGATTTTAGTGACTAGCCATGACCATGAAAAAACATATACCAAAATACTAGAACTGAAAGTAGCTAGATAATGAAAGTCAATCCCTTGTTCAACCCTGTAGAAGGATTTTATCGAATGATTTTAGAAGCAAATAAGCCAAATTAATCTTTTCCAGGAAGAGAAGAAATACATAACTTCTCTCATTGAAAACTCATTAAATTCTTATATATATATATAAGTATTAGATTTATATATCACCTTATATATTGAAGTAGCAGAACCTCCCAATGCTTTGACATTCATCCCGGCGTAATGCTTCAACACAGGACCAAAAGCAACATGTAAGACGTTTGCTCTGCTACTTATTTATATGTTCTGAATTATGGATTTCTAACATTTCATAAAATCCATTACTTTTGATATTAGAATGTTGTTATCCAATATTGTACACCCTCAACAAGATTCAAATAAGTAACCATTTCAAATAATAAATATAGGATTTACCCATATTAGGTAGGATCTGGAAGCGATGTTAGCAAACAAGGAACCTACTAAAAGCACCAAAACAATTGTAAGGAACATATAGAACCATGAAACATTATATACCCTATGGAACCACCCTTTTCAACTTTCCTTAAGCATTTACTTTTTGAAGACCTTTATTATTCACCCTTACCAATTTTTATAAAAATATGGACCTATTTCTTTCATAAACAACCAATAGATACCAACAGATACCCACTCTTTTGTGCTAACCTGCATCCCTGAGACGAAGCCATTTGTTGAAACATAAATACACTTCACTAAATAAATACAGGCACCTCTACAATAAGATAATCCAATAACGAAATGTTTGAGAATACCTTTGTGTTAACTCAGAGAGTAAACCTTCCCCTATAATCTCAATCAGTTCCTTATCCCTATCAGAATCGCTTTTAACATACAAAACTGGGACAACAAAGGGATTTGATCATGACCCCCCTCCCTTAATGAAATAGGGGACTCATAATTTAAAATTTACTTTTTCATTGATCTTTTAGAAGAAATAAGGATCCTGAAAATCTATAAGCAATAACACATCAAGCCCTACAGAAACCCTTGAATTGTTAGCTAGGAACTGAAGTCCATGTCCGATATCAGGGAAGTACCTCAATCTAGAACCTCAAAAGGTAAATATATGCATGGTGATATATCATCAATGTTTATTTAAGGATGAGATATCTAATTAAATGACGCCTCCCCTAACCTTGAGAGTATACGAACAAAAATCCCTTACCTAATATAAATCACTCTAAGTAAGAATATAAACAAGATACCCCCTGATTCATCGATATTACATCAATATATTTCTATTGGTTAGGAACTGAAACCATGAGCTACCTCAAGAACCTCAGATACATCATGTATCTTGGGTCTTTAAAGTTCCTCCCATTAGAAAAAGAGATTAGCAAAACAAGGTGACCTTAGCGAGTCAAGGTGACCTTAGACAAATGAGAGACCATAACCATGTATACTCATTCATTGACTTTCGCACAGTTACCTCGCCCAATGTATAGGCAACCCAAAAATGAAATCAAAATCTCTTACCCTATATGATTTAGTGGAACAGGAATGTCAATCAATATTCTCACGTCACTGATACATGGAACTAAAAGAGGAATACTCACTGGTGTTGGTAAAATTAACAACAAAATTCCTGAAAGCACCTCATTATCTATATTCCAGGAACCAGGGATCCCAATTCCTATACTAGAAAGACTTTTTATCTGAGCCGCATGCCTAGAAAGCTCTCGTTGTCGACCATACTATTCATTTCCTTTGTCTAACCATTGTACCTGAAGTACTGAATTATCAGGTATCGTAAGCCAGAGACATAGCCATTCATTTTTTTGTCTTAAAGTGTTACTTCCCATAAAATCAAAAACATAAACTATGTTAAAGAGATAAAACATGTCGCCTGGCTGAGGAAGAACAAGTTGAAAGAGAAAGATGGAAATTAAGACAAAAATGATCAAAAGCAATCTGTGGTAAGAATGATGGAACATAGTCGATCTGTCTGGTCCCTATCATAAACCCATATAAAGGATTATTCCTCAACCTAAGAAATAATCCGGGTAGAGAATACACCGAATCTAGAAGTCAAATCCAAATCATGAAGATTAAACCAAATGTAGGAATTTAAGTCAACAATAAGAATATAATAGTTATATAAGACACTCTTGTTAGATGAGACCTTAATACATCCTAAATCACCATTTCCTGTAACCCCATGAACATAAAATAGGATGTTAGTGAACATAAATCACTCAATGTAATGCTGGGAGATGTTATTGTACATAATATATAAAGTGATATATAATTATCATCCCTAAAGGTTGAGTTCCTCCGTCCATATAATCTAGATAGATTATTATGATACTTTATGTATCCCAGGTATTAAACCACTATATATTAAGTAGAAAAAAATACCAAATAGGGTTATGTAGCCCAGTTCTAAAAGATATGACCCTTTATAAAGGGTAAGTAACTGAACTCCATTATTCCTTACATCTTCCTTCAACATTTTAGGAAGAATGAAGAGCAATTTTCCATGCCTCATGTGATTTTAAAGAAGTGGTTGGAGGTTATAGTTATATTTGAAAATTCCTCCCACGAACAACTTAGGTGTGTCAAATAGAGCCCTTTGGGAGTTGTTGAATGGTCTAACAATGCCTACTACCTATATTATAATGAAACTTCAATCGGACGAAGGAGAAACAACGTTTCATGATCACTTATTCCAAGGTACTCTTGTTTTATAGATGAAAGTGATTGATCTTGTCCTTGTAGGTTATACAACCTATATTATATTTATTGACCGTCTGATGGTACTTGGGGAAATCGGTTTGTGGGTTCAGTTGTCTGGAGTAGCTCTCAAGCCTAACACCCTACCTCTAATACCTACAATATATTGAGTTCCCCCAGTACCAAATGAAATGCCCATGAATATCCACTAAAAATATTATATAGATATACCACCATCTCTATGACGTACGACTGGTCCCAGTGGATGATAGGATGAAGGGTTGAGCTACCAGTTGATTACATTCCAACAAGATGTCACCCCCAAATGGAAAAAGTATCCTTATGGAACAATAAAATGAGAGTAACTGAAAATATATATATGTAACAGACCCATGTCAATATGGGAATGTCTCAGTCATCAAGCTTGATATTCTCGCAATGGCGCTGCGAATGTACCCCCATGTGAATGTGGAGATGTTCAGAATAGATAAGGTAAACATCCACCATCATGAGGCCTAAGACACTCCTTTGCAGTTGAGTAAAGGAGGATTCAACACACCCTCAAGCACATTCCAAAGTAGGTGTATTTGGGGATGCAATGGAAGTTGAATAGGTTGTTCAAATATAATAAAAAATGGATATAAATTTATTCCGAAGTCCAATAGTACCACCTTGAACTAATAACTGTTAAATTACAGTATTGGATCACATGTTCACTCCATCCAGAACTGCTCATGCCACCTGTCCATTTGATTGGAGTACTGAATCACATGTCTACCCTCCATACCTGATACTTCACCATATTGGGTAACTATTCAAGAAAACCACAACGTAGCATTGAACCAATGGCAGTAAAAAGAACCCAAATGCTAATCAACTACCTATATTATTCATACTAGAAGTATTCAGAGCATGTTCCTGGGTACTTGTGTCAGTGGTTGAGATTGGTCAAAATAGCAGAAACCAATAAATGTTGACCGAGTGGATTTGGCCCCAGCCCGAGTCATGATTCCTAGAAACTAGCCACATTAATGACCTATCCATTCATCGATGCCACCTTTCATTGGATTCACATATCAAATCAATTCCAATGAAAAAACAATAAAAACAATCATTCCAAGAAACAACTTTGAGGTGGAGGTCTACGAACAATCACAAATTGCCCAAGAGCAACATGCGGTGAAACAAGGCCGTGAAATGATCTTCCAACATCTCTTCCAGCCTTAACCAATAGTAAGAAAGAATGAGTTTGAGTCATAAAACTGTTGAATCAACCATTATTCTAAAAACTGCCACAACCATATTCTCTATTGAACTAGTGTAATTGAGCAGCTCACCTCAATGATCCAATTCCAATAACCATCTATGGATAGTACTATACTACTATAGTGTCTATGCAGTGTATTTTTGTTGTTATGATTACCCCTTACCTCCCCACTAGTATACTAATACAAATAGGATGACCTGAAAAACGTCTAAAAAATCCAATTACCATGCTTCTGTTTCAAAGCCAACATGATGTGTAATGGAGAACTACCCTATCGATTCAAGATAACAATAAATGCTCGAGTATAGTGTACCAATGATCACATGAAACACATGACACCAGGTTTCTAAGGAAAACATTGAACCATATATACTATATGACAATGAAAAGTAGATGTTTTAATATTCCAAACCTTGGAACCCAGTAGTGAAAAAGAGTACCAGTGCAACGGTAGTGAGTAATGAAAAAACAGATCGATGGTACCTGCCATTAATTCGATCATGATGAATCCAAGTGATTGATGTCCAGATGTTGTGGGATTCGGGGTATTCAGCTTTGGATGCTCCCAAGGATTGAAATGAAATATTCCATGAGGTGGTCAGATCAATTTTACCTCTACCATTCATGCCAAAGTAGAATGATAAGATTACCAGAAGTGAAAAAGAAGGAATATGACCTCCGAGAAGATGAATACTAAAGAGCCATATCTCGGTACATTTTGTACTATTGGGGTATACTTCCCTGCCTTCACTTCACGTATCACATCACACCACCAAAGGAACATGGTGTATAGGATCACCATTATCCCCATCATACCAGCTATGGAAAACCTGTGACATGGATGCATGAAAAAAAACCACCAACTGTACTGGACCTGGTTCCGATAGCTCCTAACATTGGAAATGAACTTGGCTCCACCAAATGTTAGAAATGCCTCAGTGAATCAATTATGACTTACCAACTAGAGAGGTTTCATGAACCATCCATGCCACCCCATACACTCCATGATAGTAGGCCAGTAGTGGTATAGGTTTCATTCGATCTTATCGTTCCCCATTACTAGCAGTCATTTTTCCTTCCACACCTACCTTAAATACTCTACTATAAACTATATAGGAAGATTACCAAAGAATTTAATCAAGACCATTCCATAACACCCATAGTCGATCGCTTCATCCGATCCACCATGAATACCGTAGATCGTTCATCATATATAGTCTATAATATTCATAAATCTTGATATATTGCTATAAATGGTACTCAAATGACCCAGGTGAGTCACAACACCTCGGTATATTACTCTCTCATCACCTCGAAAAACCTCAAGCGATGATATAGAACTGCTGAGTCGAACCATCTTCTCTACTTGGACAATCATTTTTTTTCACCCCAACCCTTGTTGTTCCAATATAAATATATATTGAAAAACTGATGTACGATGCCATTATGGTGCCTTGAGTTTCATCCCCTGCATATCCCACCCAATAAACAACCTCAACCACCAATGATAGGGATATAGAACTTGTCCAAAGCTAATAGTTATAAAAAAATGAATGCAGTTGGAATAGAGAAGTGGAAGTAACTGATAGGGATAAATAATACAGGGTCAGATACCATTGATCTGACCCTTTATAAACAGAATAGGGTGAAGTAGGTGTGTTCTAAACCCTTATATATTAAGTAGCACAAATTATGAATTGGTTGAAGCAGTTGAGTTCTAAAATAAATGACGCTCCTCAGTTACATTATATTTAAGGGTTATAAAGGGAAATATCTAAAAGAACCTTTTAGGGAGGTTCAGTAACTAACATCACCTTCTCAGATCTGTAAATGGAATGGAAATAAAGTACTCGTTTCGAGTGAACTTCTCCAAGAGTGGCGCATCAAACGTGTACATTTCCTATATAGTTGTGACCCACCAATGTTTCAAGAGTACCTTCAGAGTAGAGTACTGATGATGATTCTATATATAAATATAATATTACGTGGTATAATATAGTAGTAGAGCTTCCATTTTAAGGTAGTCCTCATTCAACCTTATGTGAGCCTCATATCGCAAAGTGTCCCTTCAGAATATCAGAGTTTACAAGCCACATACCAAATTCTTGTATTCCCATACGAATAGCTTCCCGACCACCCTTGAGATGGCCAAACCTCGAACACCAACATTGACCTATGGCTGATCTAATATCTTCCCAACTCTCTATATATTTATACCAGTACCAGTGGATCCCAACCCTGGAACCCAATGTCCACCTATAATAGTAGAGTACCGAGACACTTTATATGCTATAATACCGAAATATAAATTCCTCATTCAATTGAGTTTCCACATGGTTGAAAAATAGATTGTTCTAGAGAAAGATTATATGGACTTACGAAACCTCCACATGACATGGCAAACCCCTATCTGTGAGATCAGACCTTGATATCCAACTGATATGGGCTTCCACACCTAGATGTCTAGTGATTTCTTTGAGGACCAAGAGACATATTCGATTGATCCAGTGACCCTAGTACCATCCCATTCCCATAAACATATTGGATAATTAGCATCGATATTTAGTCAGATAGTCCACACCAGTGCGAACCCCATGGCTGAATTCATTATGAATGTGGAACACCATGTCTATCTTTTTTAACAGTAAGGTCCTTCCCTACATTCATAGGAGGAACTATACTTTTTGAATTCTTCTCAACCCCAAACTCCAACCTGGATCATATATATATATATATAATATGTCTTGAGTACTAGGAATAACCAGATGAATTGTGTCCAATAGGTGATTGCATCTTATTGTGCCATTGGAATTTGATCTAGAAAACATGTCCCCAACTTGCTTCCCTCTAGTTGTTCCTACCACCTCACCATTAAAAGAGACACATCTTCCACCCGATTTGACCTCTCTTCCATCGATATACAACAAGTATGGTGAATACCTATATTATAAGAATATTTTTCCCGACCTATAGAAAAAAAATCACCACAAATAGGTACTCTGTCTATATAGTCATGATTTGGAGACCCATTTGTCCCAGAAACCTCCCATCTATTCTCATGGCATCTGCTCTACGACCTATATCATATCTACTTGAGTGGGTGGGAATTCCAGAATTGAAACATTCGATTTCCCAACCTCACTATTAGAGTAGTGTTTTGACCTATGAACACCATCCCTAAATGAATAGGAGCGTAGTTCTGAGACTGTTAGAGTAGAGTACTACTTCTTTGATCATGGTTTTTTATACATTTGGACCTATATTAGAGTGGGAAATAGTCATTCATAGGTATAATTCATGTATCCCTCATGTAATCAAGCTATTTAATCATCAATATATTCTATAGGAACCACTATTGGAACCTCTATAGGCACCACTATAGGTGGTTATTTACCTATGGGGGTCCCAATTTTGGTACCTATAGTGGTACCAATAGGGGGATGACTATATTATACCAATATTATTCCTTATTTATCTCTTCCACCAACCACCTACATTTCTATGACAATAAAAGGTACCATAGAGTCAATTATAATGAATATAATGACCCTTTCAAACCCAACTGTATCACTCTCTTGATGAAGTTGGCCCAGATTCTCTATCTATATTGTATAAGAGATTTCCATCATGTCCACACCACCTCAAGAAGCCCAGGAACACAATGAAAGGACTGTATAGAATATTACCTAACTCTACTCTAATAGTATTGACACCGATATAGGAGGATACCATCCAAACCCATTGGGCACCCACCCGCTCAGTGAATCTTCCCTAATGACAAATCCCGAGTGAACAACCCATGATGGGTGCCATAATATTCTTCCAGTGCATATGGACATCCTACCCCCTCTAGCTATTTGGAATAGAGCATGGATGTTGCCAACCCAATTACATAGGGCCATTAAAACCCACATTATAATTGTAGAAGGGGATTTCATTATAACAAAACTGTATGTGTTCTATGATTCAACTCTGAATAATTATTGGAATTCAGTATTGAGTTGATAGTGAATTAGAGGATTCGATTTATAAAGAGTCTATAATGGACAATGAGATGCAAGAAAGAAGTCAGTTGAGTTACCATATATGTATTTAGAATTGTCGTTGGTGTTTCGATCCGTTGAATAAAGGTGTCATGGGGTCAGTTGTGATTGATATTCATATTTGTATAAAAACAATAGAGTGTACTCAAGTGGTGGGGTGGAACTGCGAACGAACTGCCTGTGAAGAAATACGGTGCTTCGGATCCGAAAGGTGGATTGTTGGATGGTCCGAATGAAAAATGCCAAGATGAACTAACCAATAGTAACTAACTGATCATGTGATGGACACCCAAAACGTTTTGAGTAGCCTAGACCATTCAGCGATGGTGCTAGAATAGTGGAAATGGGGGTGCTTCCCTGCATTATCAATGAGTACCAAGCATATGATTTTCCATTTCCAATTCAACATAGATGGATCTATAGAAGTTAAATTTAACTCTAGATAAACTTGAAATGATATCTCCTAGCCCAATTTGCTGAAATGGTTTCTTGAATTGAAAATCATTCTTCAATATGAGGTTTATGACTTGCTGCCTTTCCTGTGGAATTGATCCAAAAAACTGGAAACAATCCAAAAACATAACCAATTAGGTTTCTTTCATTTGATTCCATTTGATAGTTGTTAATACACATTTTCAATAAAGGTGGGAATGGTGAAGGCATTTCCTCTCGTCTACCAATGGCACTCAATCAATCAGTTGTGCTTGTCGCATGTAGTAGTTTTGATCATTGATGTACAATTTTTGTCTTGTTTGATATCACATTGTCTAGTTCGATATCTTCTTATGCAACGATCGTGATGGAATTTGGCGTTGGAAGATGGTAAGTTCTCTATTCGGAACATTCCATAGTAGTTTATGACACTGTTTAAATCATGGTGAACCCACCAATGAGTACATTTAGTAATCTACTCTAATATTCCTTCTCCCACACCTCGAATAGAGAGAGTCGACCAATGGAATTTCTCTTGAGTAGATGAACTCAACATCCCATATGACACTGTTATAAGAGTACTTTTTATGGTCTATTTATACTCTGTATAATATAGTTTGTAGGCCTAATACCCAGCACTCATCAAGGACCATTTTGGGACAACCACTATACATAAGATTCCAAGAGACATCCTATAGATATGTCAAGGGTAAAAGTCACCCCACTTGGAAGCAACATAAACATGAATCCTTAGGCATTTTGGTGACACTAGATTCGTAGCATTATTGGCAGTTCAGATTCCATATGTCATACACTCCGAACCACATTACTCTCCCCTCTTTCATCTCCAAGAATTAGGGGGACTCTTCATCCGTGGGAAGCATATCATCCTCGGCTCACAGATTGTTTTAGATCGCTCTACCCATTCAACTTACCTTCACCCAACCATCAATAAAACCACCAATGGAGTGGAAAGAGGTACCCAATAAATAAGAGTATAAGGGGTTCCACAATCAGAACTCTACTCTAATAGTTAATACTTCAGACCATCTCCTAACCCTTTAGAGAGGGATGATACTTATATATAAGGGTTTAGAACCTAACCCTTTAGAAATGGTCAGATCTTTTAGAAACTAACCCTAAAGGGACATATCATTTAGACCATTTAAATATGATGTTTTTCCCATGTTTTTTATTCGATTAAATCCCCATTTTTCTTCTAATGTAAATGGCTTTAATTTCCCCTAAACCTCTCCTGTACTCAACCTTGCTTCATGCTAGAGGCTGGTACTTAAATATATTGGTCGATATAAATAGCTCCATATTAGAAAATTGCCTTTGACAACTCTTTATATATTCTACTATTTGAATCTCGAAAGAGGCTATAACCCTCATTTCCTAATATTTCTTGCTTCAAGTTCACATGCATTTGGGATTCTTACTTCTACTGTCTGTTTGGATAACTAGTTTTAGGGTGAATTTCACTTCTATACCCCTTTTAATTATTTAACTTGCTAACTCGATTCCTCTCCAATGTTCCAAAGCCTGGGAACCACCGTGTTATGTCAGTAGAAGGGAGTAACTTAGTGGTCACCATTGGGATAACATGAACATATAAATATGACACACATTCCTGAATGAATGAAACACCATGCTAGGATATGAATACTTTCAATGTCAAAAGCAGAAGAGGAAAGGAAAAGAAGGACCTTCCTATCTCAAGGAAATCTAAATAAAGGAAAGAAGTGACTGATGTTTGTCACTATACATTGAAAAAGGACAATAAAAAAGTACAACCCTCTAGTCAGTCTCTGTTTACAGTAGATAGAGAAACAACCACTGTTTCTACAGTTCCTAATGCCTCTAATATGGGAGCCTCCCCTCTGGAAGGTGCTCCTAGAGCCCAAGTTAAGACCACTTTATTCCATGGTTTTCCAGCAATGTCTATTGTTGGTGATTCATCACCTTTTCATGCTAAAGAAGGTTGGGATATAACTCCTGTTACAGACATGGTATCTTCTAAAAATTATCAGGATGCCAAGTACACCCAATGCATGTACCATAAACCCACTCCTACTGGGCAGTATAAACAGACAGGTCCTCTGAAGGAATCTATCCAAGACTCCCCTGAACTGCATGAGGTCCTTCCCAGTCTGGAGGTAAAAAATGACATAATGTCAAGATCATCCCAGCCTTCACCAAGATGTGGCACCCCTCAATCTAGAATTAAGAAAGTTATTAAACAGGTGAGTACCTATAATGCGTTTGAATTACTTGAATCTTCTAGTAGTGATGACGACAGGAAACCAATGGAAGATCAGGATGGAGTTACGTGTGTGAACACAGACGTAATTTCTGAGATCCCGGATGATGGTGGAGGTCCCTGGATATAGGAAAAGGCTGGGTGGAGGGGGAGACAACCAAGTGGAAGGGGTGCTCAAACATCACTTCACAGTATGAACACTCGCTCGCGAGTGCCCTGATTTCTTTTTTATGGACCTATTTTTCTATTTTTACTCATGTCTTTTCTCCTTGTATGACTTTGTTTTTTAATAACAGGGGTATTTGCACCTCAACCTTATTAAAAAAAATGTACTTGCATAATGGAGTCTGTTTTCAAGGGGAGAAGACATAATTAAGGTACTGATTGAATTAAGGAATAAGGGATGATAAAGCAGAGAAAATAACTTCTTCCCCTTTTCCATTTATATGGTATCATATAGTAGAAGAAATTCATCATCTGATGACCCAAGTATAAAAAATTAACTCATAGAGTAAGGTTTAATCGAACTAAATCTAGTTATATTGTTTTGGACATTTCAGGAGCACTCTTTCCTATAGTCAGGTAGCATATATTATTTTCCATCTAACGCCATATTTGATTCAGTAGGTTTGTATAATCTAGCTAGGTATTCTTCTATATAGGCTATAGGCAGACCATTATAGGCACCTTTTTGTTGCCTATAGTGGTTCCTATAGTGGTACGACTGTATTATACCAATCTTTCCCAACTACTCTAGTGAATAGTTTAGTCACTAGTCACTAGACCAGTCACTAACTTTAACCTAAGACACTCTTTTTCTTAAAGAGTCAATGTGCTTCGAGGAAGAAGGGTTTATACTTTAGTTTTTCGTATTCATATAGAATCAATAGTAGAAGTATAATTCCATAGATCATAGAATGAGGTTGATTCTTTCAATGGCCTATTTTTAGGGGTTTTGATAGAAGGAGTTACAAGACAACTCGGATGGGTACTCTTATATATAGTGGCTCTTAGGGAGATACAACCATTGAGAGGAAAATACTTCTCTTTGTGGGGGGGGGGTCTTGGGAACATGAATCAGAGGTGTTGACTTTTCTCTCCATCATACTCTCAGCTGGGCTACATTTAGAAGTGGGAAACTCTGTTATTACAATGTATACCATACCAACAGTTGGCATATCCGACTGTTATAGAATCCCCTTCTATTGAATATGATTCACTATCAAATTCCATAATAGAAGATGGCTAGATCTTTTGGGTTTCTTCCTTCACATTGATAATGGTTCTAAATGATCTTACACCATATGGTGAACTATATAGGTTCACGTACCGTAGATCTGACCCAATGTAAAGGAAAATATTTCTCAATACTATTTTAATATTGTATATTATATGATTATTGATTCCCATATCGAATGCCTTATCAGATGAATACGAATAGTGGGTGGGAAAACTCGACTAATTGGACAACATAGTTTACATTCACAATGAAATATCTTACATTGTAAAAAATACATTTTAAAACAATGAATCTAAATAATGCAGGCTAGCCATATTCAAGGAAGAAAGGGGCCTCATTAGGTTCTACATTATCTTATAATCTAGACAGATCTATTCTTTCACAATAATTTATGGGTTTATTGCACATCACTTCTTCCCCTAATCATTGATTGATCCTGCTGGAAACCATTCCCCCACCACTCATTCCACACCTACAACCCTTTCTAGCTTGATACTATTGTATTGGATGTGAGTGTAGTATTTCTCTCACAAGATTCTAACCAAACTACCTATATTATATGAATTCTAATAGCCATTACAATCATGGAACTCTATCTTGTATGCTTATAGGAACTAGAATTTTCAATTCACACTCGCTCTAAGATGAGGATTTGGTTTTTAACCTTACGAGTTTCCATTTTATGGGTGGGAAATCAATGTAATCTTCTGAATACTGAAAATCAGTATTCTATATATATAGTGAAGATTGGTGATAGTGCTCAATCACTCTATGGGCCACTTAGTCTTATTATTTTAGTGCATCTTGGATAAGTTAGCATAGTTGGGATATTGAGTTCCCTACCCAATAATATCTCCCTATTATCTTAGTATTTAACCCTTACATCCATCTACAAAAGGCTTGTAGGTGGAATGAAACCCCGAGTGGGTTTGCAAACTTCAGACAATCCATAGGGATGTTTGGTACAATTTTTCTCATTGCAGACATGTACGCCTAGAACTAAGTGTAGAGTCTTGTTCCTAGAGCCATCATATATGCCTGTTCATGGCATGTATCCTAGAAAAATATAGTTAAACACCAACAAACATCAGTTAGGGGTGGTTAGACCATAGCTTTATTGATCCTATCACTGTTTTGGATGACAAGAGTGTCTGCCTAAGTTACAAACCAATATTTGATCAACGCACCTTGATGCATGTCCTCTGAAAATGATAGGAAACAAATCCATCATATCTACATTCTATATACCACCAAACGTATGAAAAGATCAATTTTGACCCTCGTACTCTACTATAATAGTCTATATTTAGATAATAAGTTACATGACGATTATTGAGAACACCCTATAAAAAATAGAACTCTTGACTGACTCAAAGACCAGAAGGAGGTCAAATAAACAAGATCCAATTAGGTACTTCTCTATTTTCATTATTCCTTAATGAAATGGAAATGATAGGATCGCTTACTAGACACTTTCTTACAGTATAGAGAAATACAAGGGACACATGAAACAGAATAACTATTCACCACCCCCATCTATTGAATCAATAGAGGCTCACATAATATTATGAAATGATCATATGAAAATTATTCAAACCACCCCAAAAGATATTCATCTTACAGAAGAAAACTGCCAACACCCTCAAGACACAGAATCCATGAATGATTCAAGAGTTTGAACTTGTTTAAAGGTGAATTCTGCTCTTCTCATCTCATCTTCCATGACCCTATCTAGATAAGCTAGATCCATCATTAATTATTACATAGAGGACTTTGTGTGAACTCCATAATTTATCATCCGCTTCTGAGAACTCTTTGTGGATTAAGAGATTGAACAAAGATGAGACCCCAGAATTTGAACGTTTAATATATGGGGGATGGTACTTATATATATTTTCAAGGGTTTTCCTTGATCTATGCCACATCCAAATTAACTGTTTTTATAATATAGTTAGTAGACACTACCTCGCATGGATGACCAAGGAATGTCACCTTATAGTCAAAACAAAGTCCTTACAGTATGTCATAATCCTTCTACAGCAGAACAAACCAAACAAGATTAAGAAACTGTTGATTGGCCTACCATTGAGTAGTCATGATCGGAGCATCAATGAAATAAATGAGTGCTACTTCTCAATATAATGATATTAGCTAAGCAGCCATCATAATAACAAATGTGACTGAGTATAATATAGGTAGTAGAGTTGTTTATCCCACGATCGAAGTGATGAGAACTCCAATAAATCTTTTACATTTTGATAGTGGTTAAGAGGAAGCTTCCATTCTTTATTCTTCAACTTCTTATTATTTATAAAGGGTTTGATATTTTAGAACCATCCATAATAAGAAATCCTCAGATATAGGGGTTAAGTTGTCTTCCCCTATCGCTCAAAACAAGCCTGACTGATAAGGGTCTTAGTCATCACAGCAAGAACATCCTCATAATGAGCTCACTATTAGAATAATAATAGTTTGATCCAGCAGTTCATGTTAATTATATCCTGTACATCCAATTTGAGAGAAAGTGGAAAATCGACGAATATTATACTTAGCGTATATCCCCATAAAGACATATGGGTGATAGAAGATAATCAGAGCAGTGATGATGAAAAAACCATCTCACTCTAAACCATTCTAATTCTAGGTAATGAATGATAGGGTTTTCCACCATTTTTGTAGAAAAAAGAAAAAAGAAATGACACCACTCACTCTCCTTGTTACGGATTTTCCAACCCATCATCATATGCGTAGAAAAGTTCATATCCCTAAAACATCTGATTCAGAGTCATTGTTCCTCATGGGGCTTACAAACCTTGTCCCACGTGGCTGTGATAAATTTCCTACTATCAGGCTTCCCATACCAGAGATAAAAAGATATTCTAGCATTTAAATTCCACCTTTCTACCTCTTTAACCACCTTACATTAGTATCCCACTAGTTGATAGGAAAACTTCGCATAGGTATTCTTCCCATAACTGAGTTTTCCTTAAGTATTCTGTCTCTATGATCTACCATCCATTGAGAGAGTTTTCCCACACCCAGTCTATTTTTAAGTTTTTAATTTAACTACCTTCCATACACCATATAATCTAAAAATACCCTTATATAATGTCCATCTCATTTTTCCTTCGTTCATATAAACAGTGGAAGCAGTGACTGATGTTCCAATTATCCACTATTTTGTATCTAGCTACAGTTCATCTAATTTACTTCTCTTGTAATAAGTTATACTACCTATATTATACCAAGTATAGATACTTTGTTTCCATATTGGTTCTCTAGATGTCATAGAGCCTACTTGCCTTGCGGTTGTTGCTAGGGGATGTTAGCTACTGGTTTATGTGGATTCCCTTCATGATTAGTATCTAGATAGCTTCTACCTTAAGATGGATTGAATCTTTCTATTTTCCTTAACCCTGGGATGGTTAAATCATTTATAACCACACCCTTTAGAACCATTAGATATAAGTATTATATTCTTATATATGAGTGTTTACAACCTAGTTTTTTTATTTGAACGTCAATCACTTTCACTTGTTCTTTTATGTATTATTTATGATATAATATTTAGATTTCATCCATTACTGTGGATAGGGGTTAGTTATGCTATTTAACCACTTATCTTATCTTACTAATAACTTACAATAACACGACAATTATTATTATTATTATTGTGGTTGTTACAAATCCAGGATGAAATTTTATCCCTCTTTATTTCTGCCTTCATCCATTGGACTAGTTCTATTTATGTATGTTATCCGATTATCTATTTAGCTACATTGAAATACTTATCAAGATATGGGAAAAGGTTGTATGAATTTCTATCTTCCATTTTTAGCTAGTTTGTGTAAATATCATTCCTTACTTCCTTAATGAATTCAACTTTCATGTTGCGGATAGAACCTCACCCAAGCTAATGGTGAAGTAAGGTATTCAGCTAGTCAGGAAAGAATAAAAAATACCTTTTCTATCCTATAGATAAGACATATAGGGATAAGGAACTGGAGTGGTACTTCTTCTTAAAAAATGTAAGGAAAATAATGTAAACATGTAATCCTGTGTTCTCAAAAGGTCTTCCATACTAAACCAATAAACGACAAGTATTGTGGTCTATTATTACTCATGTAGTTTGTTTGAAGCAAGAGATCAACTATTCTGAAAGGAAAGGAAGGAAGGTTTCACCGATCATTCCTACAATAATTGAATCTTTTCCTTCTATAGTGAGTGGGTATCTTCAAAAACGTTGTTCACAATTATTATGTGAATGATCACTACTTTGAGTATTTTCTTAACGTGAGGGAGATTTAAACGACTTAGCTTCTTGAGTGACAGAAGATGAAGTTGGAGGTGACTGACCAACTAGAGCACCCCTAAACTAGCTGACCCACCATGCTACAATGGAAATGGGGACTTATCACTGCCTATAAATAATTTATTCGGTGTAATCTAATGGCTCTAAATACTGATAGAGATAAGGTCCTAAACGATATGACCCTTTATAAACCAAATAGGGTGATGTATCCAAGTTCTAAACCCTTATATACTAAGGAGCATCAAATAAAAAATATGGTGAAGTAGATTAGTTTTAAACCATTATAAATTATATATGTAGCATCCATTCAGTTAAAAGGGTCAGGAGAAAGACCGATCATTATGACCCAATAGGAGAAACACCAATTCTAGCTATGTAGTGGCTCAAATTCAACAACTAAGAGACTTCCTTCTGATCTCTTTCATTGGAATAGAATTATTATTAATTCCTGACCTTTCCATGACATGATGGCCCATACAAAGCCGTTAAATACTACGATATCTAATAGTGTAGAGGGGGAGTAAGTGCAAAATGGAAGAGGTGGAGATTCACACATCATAGTAATTCCCAAAACCCCTGCTAGTTCATTTCCCTTAGTATTGAAAGAGAGAGATGCGCAGACTCTGGTATTTCCCTACTAACCATCATATAACAAGAAAAGTGAATCAAACTGAAGCCAGACCTTTTTCCCTGAGACAAAACCTACTGTGAACCCACATCCTTAAATAACCAATCTCCTGGACCTCAACCCTGAATGTAAACTGGGGAGAAACACAATACTCTTACCTTTCCCAAAATCTCAGTCTCATTCAAATAAAGACTGTGAAATCATTTCAAAAAAATTTCATATCCTCTTAAAAATATAAAATATAGAACTATTGGAAGGTACTATTCTATATTGTCATAAAACATTGTCAACATAAAAATACCCTTGATTCTATTCAACAGACTGGCTAGGAACCCCTATGTGTTCTGAGACAGGGGGATTCCATTCTATCAGAGAGAGACAGAGAGAGAACTGAAACCCTTGGATTCGATGCACATAGGATTGGAAACAATGGCTTTACCAACATTGAATCAGGAAATCTCTAAAACAAACAATAAATCACTGATCAAAAAGCACCTCCAGTATCGGTAAGCTCAGTACTTGCAGAAGGAATAATTTAACTCATTACTGTAGATCAATGAACTGACTATACAAAAGTATTTGAAATCTATATCATCTAGAGGTGCCCGCCTAGAGGTTTTAAAATGTAACTATGCAATTTATCCACCATGCAATCGGTATAAAAAGTAAGTTTATGTGGGTTGGCCAATGGTTGGCGTAACATAATGAATTCATGACTTTGTCCATGTATCCAAGACACCACACATACCTCATGGACCCTTCTGAAACTCTTGTTTTTATCAAGATGTTTTTATAACTTGAATTCATCTATTTGGGGTGAATCTTCTATTTCTATAGCTACTCTATCTTCTCCAATTGAATCTATATCTCTGGGTGAACCTAAGGCATCTATGGCATTTGAAGTCGGTATTGAACATGTACTCTCTCTATATAGTAGTGAATCTGGATTCTTATCAAAATCAATATTTTTTTAGAGTTTATTCAATATATATATGTACCCGTCATCAGTTGAGTGAGCCACAGGAGGAAAACCAGAAACCGAAAAAAAATAATTGGGAGAAAGATCAATAATTTTCTCTACGGGAATTCCTTCTTAATCATTCGGTTGTTTCTCTTCCTCTCATTCCTTCAAAACTAGAAATTTCCATTCATAGAAAGAGTCCTCCTACGCCTACTAACAAGACAAGTCCCCTCTTTGAGTTTTTTAATGATTCATTACTAGCCTACCTAATTATTTATGCCTTCAAAAGAGGATGAAATTGACTCACTCAGTCGACCCTTACCCCGCCATAACGGAACCACCTTGCATTGAATCTAGATAGTAGTAGAAAATATCCATATATAGTTATCATTATGGACCATGTGATTTTTCAACTAGCCTAGATCCCTTGTCTCTGTTGTCCCTGAAAAAGTTTCTAACAATATTATATTAATAGTGGACTCTTATAGAGTACTGAAGGCTAGCGAATGGGACAACTCACTGAAACAACCTATGTATAATTTTTTAAGGACAGGGTTCCTTCTATTTTCATAGAAGGTGATGTCGAGATTTTGACTATAATGAAGAGTACCTGTATTAAGTTATAGGATCACCTTGTATTAATGTGGTACACTTTTATATAGTTTGACCTATCACTTTATTATTTTTCAGTTGGGTCACAAGCACTAGCACATTGGCCAAAAAAGAAAGTTCTTTCAAGTTGGTCGAAGTTTAACCTTATTGTTTAGATTGTGAAAAATACAATATATTGTGTTATGTGAAAATCACCCTTTGTTGAACGAGTTTGAAGAAAAAATAATGCTTCTCCAATCCTCACCCTTTATAAAGGTTATAATTAATATATAAGGGTTTAGAACCAAAACTGCATGTAGGATAGCACAGAGAGAAAGAAGTCATTTCACATCATCTGCTTCAATTGTTGAAGCTTTCCAAAGATGAAAGTCATCTAGCATGTGGAACTAATACATTCAAAAACTCCACCTCTCTGAGAAGAGGAAATTATCATAGTTTAGTGTGAAAAAATAATTTACCCATACTCCCCTATATCTCTTTTTGGGGATAATCGAACACTTTGACTAAATCTATTATTGTTCTAACTCATTTACATAAGTAACAGCTCCCACTTACATACTCAAATAACTAGTACCATTACTGTTGATTTCACAAGTCTATCTACCTATGATTAGAGTTTCATCTCGATGCTACAAATTAAGTAGAACAATGAAAAATGTAAAGAGAGAGTTTGATGTGGTTCATGATTTATATATCACCCATTGTATGCTAAGGAAAAGGTTTTAATCCAAGTGGAACGCCATAGTCAGACTTCAAATTACAGGTCAATTGGTGCTAACTGAGTTAAGGAATATGACTGCTCTTCCATGGCCAGAATAGTGGGTTTTGTGTTATGTTACAGAACTATTCTAATAACTCAATATCTCTTTACTCGTTGATATAGGATTTCAGACAAATATTTTATAATAATTTTATATAGTGAGATAATAATTCATTTAGAGTAGAGTTTTTGATTTTCAGACATGAGACTTACCCGTGGGTCTTTTACATTAGCCCCATGTCTACTTATAAGGTAATCTAGATCAGGATTAAATTGAAAGAAGAGGTGGGTGTAGTAATGTTATTCCATCCATATAATATAGATTGTAAGATACTGAATGTATCCCAAGTACTCCAAGGTCTGGTCAGATAAGTCATGCTACTCTAGATTATAAGAGGATTAAAGACCTCATGTTCGAGAACAACTGTGGAGCAGATAGTTCCATTCCAAATCCAATTGTGGTCCAAGATCCCAGCTAGGTCTCATGGAAGTCAATGCACATCGTTCTTAATAAGGAGTAGCATGTTTAATCTAGAAGAAGAAAAATCATTTGTAGACCTTTGGTGGTGAAAAAGACTGAATGTGGGAAGAACAAAGAAGTCCCTCCCCACTTAGAACTTGGGTCTTTGAAAATGGATGATCTATGTCTTCAATCTGAGTTTTCATGAATCTGAGGATATTTATACAAAACTATTAACCTAGTAGTAAAATAATAATTGAATTTAGTGCACCACACCATTGAGTAGGATATTGATTCATCCAATTATATAATCGATTCATTTAGTAAGAATATACTATCTAAATTACAGAGATTCTAAAGGAATATGACTCTTGGCCCTATCACATAATAAGTATAGTGTTTGAAGACCCAACTATAATAATATAAAATAAGGTGGCATCATATTACATTGAAAAAGAAAGAAATGCATTGGCTTAAGCAATAGAATGAATACCAGGTGCAACTCCAGGAGAGTCAGTATCTAGTTATCATAGTTAGAGTATTGTAAGAGATCAAAAGAAGGACCTATGGTAGGAAAGTATTGGGTCCATAATATACTCTATATCGACAATAAATTGAGACTATTAGAGTAGAGTACTGATTCTAGTTGCAACCTTTTTTTATTATAGAACCAATGATTTTATGATGATTAATGAACCTACCCATGTCAGAGTTCCTTACCTCAACAGTTTTTCCATCATGAGTTAATGCCAATAAGTTCTACATGGATTGAGTCTTGAAATATCTAGAGCCAATTTTCATTCTCTGTTATGGGAATCAATCCTATTATTCATTCACAATATAAGTACATCCAACTATATAAATCAATAGACAACTATTTAGGAGGAACAAGGATCATTTCATTAAAGAAAGGATCTAAAGAAAGTGAGTACGAGTTTATGACCAACTACTATATTCTAATAGATGAGTATTTTTTGATCCCATGGAATTCTATCATACGTGATTCCACTAGACTTGAATGAAAATGAAATAATCCATAAGGATGTGGTGTATCCTCTAAGATCTTGTATACCATATCACATTTCATACTAAGCGCAAACAAATAGTGAAAACAATATTGAATGAATCAAGATAGAAAAAAAACCATCACTCGAAGGTGAGTTATGTTAGTATAAATATATATCATTACAAGTTTCAGAGAGGGGAAGTCCTGGGAAATAAGAAATATGTGTATCATATCCATTAGAGGATCGAGATCGAGAAACAGAACCAGAAGGGAGACTCTAAAAAATATTCCATCAGCTATGGTTCTGAAAAGATAGATAGAATCCAAGTCTTTCATGAGAGCTATATACAGATGCAACTAGAGTGGGGAATGAATTTCCTCTATTCCATTTCCTTTTCATTTCCATATTTGATTTATGGTAGAAACACAAGAATCCAGGAGTTATAAAAATAATAAATATACCGGTACTTATTTATATTGAAAGTACCATGATTTTTTCTACTATTTTACCATTCATATATTCGTCGAAGCAGCTTGCAATTTTCTCATTCATATAGTTAGAAAACATGATGTTCTATCTCATCCAAGGTCACATCATTATACCGTGATTTTTTATTTAACACTATATCAGTAGATCCTATATGTGAGTGAATAAATAAGGATAAAGTACTCAGCTACTATTGACCAAAAGTCGGCATACATCTCAAATTGATGTCCCCATTGGCACGAGAACCCATAAGGTATTCACATGGGTTTTTATAGTCTTACGATGACAATAATGACTTCTACTACTACGTACTATCTTATTTCTTTCATAAAGCATCATGATCGACAGAGCATATCATATCTATGGGTACACAGAACTTTGGTAGATGAGCACATGAGTTTAGATGGATCAGTTACTTCTACTAGATGCTGAGATGAAGTGGCATTGGATTTATCGCTCTAAAAAGGAATTTTTGTCACTTTAATGAGTAGTGAGAGAGGTACCTTGTCTTATATGTGTAGAATAGTTGTCTTGGATCATGGTTGATCCCCTAAGAGGCTTTTCAGAATATATTTTTTCTCTAGCAACTGCTGAATGAAAAGTGATACTAAAATATATTATTTGACCAATCCCACTTCTTCTATTGTTTTAGGTTAACTCATCCATAGATATATATATCTACCAGCTCATTTTATGCTTTTATCTCTATGGTGTACGCATTATTCTTTTCATGGCCTCTCAACATCTACTAGAAGACTCTTAACTGTAGTCAAGCTCCGCACTACCTATATTCTACGAAGACTCCGAGGGCTCGAAAGTAGTACATAAATATATTTTCAGTGGGTAGTTCATTATCCTTATCAGTTTATAATATATGTAGTACTGTATTTTCCAATTGACATGGAAGTGGCTCATGATGCAATTTATCATACGGTAGGGGAACAATGCTCTTGGGACTTTTAGAGTAGAGTACTAAATAGTGGGTCATCCTTGACTCCATTGACTTCCAAAAGGTTGGAAATGAGGTAATATCTATATAATCACTATTTGAAGAGTACCGTATCTACTCTCTTTAGATCTCTGCTGACCTTTCTCTGACTTTCCCCCAGATAATGAGATACTAAGGCACTGTGAAGCCCAACCTGATAAATTATTTCTTTCACTCATCAACTAGCATAGGGGAATCAAGCAAGATAAAGGAAAGATAGATAGGATATGGATCTAGGGGAAGAAATAAATTACCCCCTGATAAATCTAGATGATGTAAAGACCCCTATATAGAGTTATAAGGAGAACAACTTCCAGAAGAACTCAAAATTCTTGAACGAACTAATGCACTCAATCAGCCGCATTGAACCATTTCTATGACAATATCACTATGCTTGAGAATTTGTAACTGGTTTGGATACTCAACACAGATAGGCCTGCAATGATAGGTCAACACAGATAGGTCAACTATGATTTCATATCTATGTTGACCTATCTATACAGTAAATGAACAACAAATAAATAGACTATTCCACGTGTCGGGCTATCTATTAATCTACTATTGGGTTCCCATCAGATTAAGAATAAATAAATATTCCCCGAGTTCCTTATCCCTGTAATTTTTACTCATCGATGGATTGGTCTGTCAGGATAATATCAGATCTCTCTATGTATTTCTATTTTTTTGATATGATTCACAAGTCTTGGTATACAAGAATATAAAGTGCCATAACTCACATCATAGGCACATTGCATACTGCTGATGGTCCCATCATTTAACAACTTCATCATTTTCATTTCATATATGAAGGCTTCAGATGAGGTTTCTGGGTACCTGTTTATGCAGTTGTCGAACCTGGTCATATCTTTATTTTTCCTTTTGTCAAAATGGGCATAAGTCTATTTGGTGGCTGTTCATCCTTTAGGGTACTACCCCCATTAATTGTACATGGTTCACATTCTCTCACCTAATATATATATGTACCAGTGTGTAGCCATTATATTATAAATACCAAGAGGGTACATTCTTTCTAAAGAATGCATTACTAGGTGATGATTTCCTAATTGCAGACATCAATGACCATACAAGATCATCTTCCTTAGTGTTTCAATATTGTCATAAAATTCCATTATTTCTAGTTTTGGTTTCCCAGAGTTCTCCAAGAAATTATTGGTTCATGATTTGACATGAGACTCAAGTCCAATATTAGTTCGTTGCCTTATGTGACTTTGTTCTAGCCATGAGGTTAAAATATCAGGTACAAAGGTTGAGTATCTTTTTTTGAGTTGGTAGTATTGATTATAAATCTCTTGGCCATATTAACGTATAACCACAATCTCGTTCATTATGAAGATGATGGTTGATGTGGTGATGAATGACCCTACCAAGATATTGGTGTCTCGGTCAAGGATGACCTTTCAATCCATCAACTACTCTACTCTATAGGGTGGTGACTTGGTACACTTTCTTCGAACCTCATGACACCATTTTTGAAAAATCTTCTTGTGTGGTCACTAAGACAAAGATGAATGGAATAAGGGATACATTTTGTACATTGGTACTGTGGTACAACTAAGGAATGTTGGGTCACATTGGATGACCTATTGGAATGGAAATGGTGCCAATGTTCTACCAAGCGATATTCTAGGTGACAACATACATAATTACTTGTGTGGAAGTGTATTGATTGGTTTTTCTTCTTGGATAATACAAACAACCTTGTGGGGTGCTTCCATGAGGTGGTAATATATGTTACCACGTTGATATGTGGCACATGTACACAATGAGTTTATTATAAAAATTGTAAAGTTTTAAGTAGTGAAAACATAGAATAGATCATTACATTGAAGAATAAGAATCTAATCCCTTTTAGATTAAGTATACCTTAGGGTGAGGTTCAAAGAACATACCCTTTATAAAGGGTAAGGAAGTCTCAATATTCATATTCTAAGGATTCATTCTTATAAGAACTGAAAGAACTATTATATGTGGAACATTATTCACTATTCTATTTTTAGTGACTCTAAGGTATCAATTAGGTAGACATAAACATGAGACTTTTGAACCCATCTCTAAACATAATCACCTGATCTTATTCCATTCCCACTTGAAAAAAGAAAATAAAGAAGGTGAACCAAAATAGAAAGAATAAATAATTCAAATAATAATACTTTTGATGTGGGGGGATATCATTTCATAGCTAGGATTCATACCCTTGCAATTATACTATCATTCGTTGATTGATAGAATAAATTGGTATAGAATCTAGAAATAGTCTTGAACCTTTAGAAAGAGTCATATCTATAGTACTTGACCCTCTAAAGTTCGCACTAATGGTGACACTTATATATCAAGGGTTTAGAAACTAACCACTAGGATAGATATTTGAGTCTTTCTAGGATACTTTTCAATGAATAAAGAAATTATAGATTCAGTCAAAACTATATATTCAAAAGCTATAGGTCCCATTAGACTGATCTTGATGCCATCCATTATGAGAATATCGATAGAGGATATGAGGATACGAGAAAAAAAAGTTTTTATAAAATAATACTTGAACTAATAACGTGATAGGAACCACCAATGTCTTACCAGGAAAACAAGAGCGATATCCCGATCGCACCTACCACTCCTGACTAACCATCCTATAATAATATAATATAAAACATTATAGTGTTCTAGTTTCAAGACACAAGTGCAGCTATAGGTTTCGACTTTTTCCATTTCACCACATGACTCTTGGATGGTAGTAGACTAGATACGCTTGCTTTCACTATATTGACATGGGGGTTTTATCAAATAGTTTGTTTTACTAGTGACCCCCAGACTGAACTAGATAGTGTAGACCCGTTCCCTTTGGCCATGAAGCATAATGCTGGTATTTAGCATATAAATACCACCAGTTTGACCATCTCGTGATACTGGGCCTATATTTTTTGAATTCATATGAGTCCCCTTGCCCCAAAAACAACCATCCCACGAGTACATTATCCCACCTCCCAACCCATTTCACCACTGCTAGAAATCCACTCTCTATTATATCTTTTAAGATTCGAGTGAAACTGCTCGTATGGAACAAACCCATTTTTCATGCATCAATGAGGAAGAAAAGTTCATTAGGAAACCTCGTGCACACAACCGCGATGGGAAACCAAAGGAAGGGCCAATTTACATGGGGATGATGCCTTTATTCAGTTGACCAATACTCTACTCTAATAGTATTGTTCATGGTGGATAAATTGGAAATGGGACTCAAAGAAGGTAAGAAAGTGCCACCATTTTCTATTTGTACTGCTATGACATGTTTATTCCTTTCCCTTATAGTATTAGACACTGCATAGAATATAGGTGTCTCTACCCTCACTTCAGAGTGTAATAACGAAATGATATAAAACACAACCCACATGATGAGTGAGGGTTGTGAGGTGTTCCAGAATTCTGGGTGAAACGACTACATATTCCTTTAACTCATGGTCGGGTGCAATGCAACCACCAGTACCCATAAGGCAATGGGTCATGGATTTCATGATGTAATGAGTGTGTAGTTCAAGGTGGTGCTACTATCATAACCAAACTTTATCTCCACTCTTCATATAGAGTTTAGAAGACACCCATGGGGGAAGGAGGAGATAAGCACTACCATTTTAAAGTATTGAATATACCCATCATAATGTTTTTCCCAACCCCAGTGTCTTCATCAACATATCTTAACATCTATGACCCATTTTTTTGCCTTTTTTCTTGGCCTTGAGATAAACACTGGAAATATCAACCTTGTTGGTATAGGAAGATATAACCCCAACAATATGTGATTAATCTGTACTGTTCTAATAGTCAGTGCTATAATATTATAGTAATAACTGATCAATGAGATTGCCAAAAAAATGGAAGCCAACCACTCGAGTCGATATAATATAGGTAGTAGGCCCCTGGGGTTCTTCAGTATCAAAAGAGTTACCTCTCGAGTTGATTCCATCCATTCCACTCGGGACATGGCCATATCCATTTATCATGAAACCCACTGCCCAACAGTTCCTTTTGCGGTGTACGATTTGAGTACAATGATCCCAACAGGTGGTACATTCAATTCATGGTTAGAAACCCATCAACCCATGCAGAACACTAGGTCGATCTGTAGTGGGAGGTGTGAAGATTGGTATTGGTGGAGAACTGATTGACCGTATGGATAGTTCATCAAAAGACATCAATGGTCTATCAGTAACCCTGGTACATATATATATAGAATTATTTCCATTTCGCCTCCTTCAGATCCTTATCCCTATCAATATCATTCATGCCCCCATAATCCGAACCTCACCATGGTGATATATTCATGGGCCATTTTTATATACTGATAAGGGTAATGAACTGACTAATGGAACCACTACTCTGATGGAGTCTAATCGGTATAAAATAGTTGGACCACCCAAGGAACCAATATAGGCACCAAAAAGGTGAATATAGTGGTACCTATAGTGATCTGCCTATAGACTATGTTAAAGAGTACATGGCTAGATTATGGTGATATATCACTCTATATTTAATACCATCTTACCACATGCCCTGTTTTATTAGCTTCTCACATAGCATCATAATAGAAATGGTAACGTTGTTTAGATACTATTGAGGAGCAACTAATTTTTGGTTTCTTAACCGTGCCCCTCCACAATGAAATATATAGTAGAGAGAGGTTTTGTTCTATGAAATCAGAATGTTGTCCCTCATTCAACTGAGGCACATTATTCCATTAAAAATTGGTATCATCTTGATAACTATATATAATATTACCCATCTATAATTTCATTATATTCATCGAGCGGCCTGGCAAGAAAGAGTTGAGAGATAGTCCTTGAATGCAGAGACCAATACTCTTTTAATAGTGTGGTAGGAAAATAGATACTCTTTTATATAGTTATAGAGATGATAATGGTCTTTGATGTCAATTATATTAGAGTACAAAATGTCTAGTACACTTCTAATTGTGAGGTAGTTCACTTATGGAGAAGAGGATTATGATTTCTTCTTCATACTACCATCTTAGAAAAGTATGAAACCACAAAGTCTTTCATACATCCATAAAAACCCAAGAGAAACTTGGTAGATATTAGGAATGAAAAGATACCCTTTAGATTCCAATTAGATATTTTGGAGTAAGCTACTACATGGTATGTTTACTTTTGACATCCAAAATCACTCTCTTAATGTTTTTTGTTATACCTAGAAAGGACTTAGATTACCTTATTCCTACAAAAAAGTGAAGCATGATTATAGTTTTTAGGAAGAGGGGTCAAAGAGGTTTCAATTGGGGAGTGATTGAACTGGTTTCCCCACCATACATATCCTTGTAATGGGGAATATTGTTTTCATGGGGTCTAAAAGTATTTTTTCATGAATTTCCTTCTTTCAATTTAGCCAAAACCAGAAATGGTATAGTATAAGCCCATGAAAAGTAGATAGAATTGTTTTAAATGATGTATTTCAGGCTCTAGTTTTTTAAGGGATACCCTCAAGTATATCATGTTTTTGATAAAGCATGGTCTTGGAAGCTAAAAATGGAGAGTCTAATGTCCAGGGGAGGAGGATTAATGCCAAATAATTCTAGCCACATGACATCTCCGAGAAAGATGCTCATGTATTCCAAGTAGATTGGACAGTGAAGACCTCTATCCCCCATCTAGATAATTGATGCTAATATTCTTGTGTTAGGTAATCCATTTCATGAAACTTTTTTTTATCTATGTATTTATAGGTTATATTTTAGGGTAGAATTGTTGGATCATTAGACGGAAGCTGATTGGAGATTTAACACTGTGAATCACATCCTTGTTTTGAGACCTTATCATGGTTTCTTCAATAGTAGTTTGAGGTCATTAGAATATCCTCTATGATGGAAGGATCGAACATTTTGGAATGATTTTGCAAATTCCATATTCTAGGATTCTACAAGATGATGTCAACCACTGTTTGATGTTGTACAGTTATGGATTAGTTTGGCTTGTCCAAGGGCTTGATGTTTGGAAACAAATAAGGATGACCATGGTCATCTCGCACACTGATAGAGGATCCTAAGTTCAAATAAAAGTGAAGGCCTTTTCATAGAATATCACTTGAGAAACCATTCTCAGATCCATGAAGTTGCAGTAGGGGTGGGAGAAGTATGAAAATAATAATTTCTCATCAATTTTGATTTCAGAGATTGGAGCTGGTGACAATTCTCTATCCCGGCTTGTAAATAAATGAGATATCTGGGTGCCGGTATATTCTCCATTCTGTGTGTTTAGTTCCTTGTAGAATATTATAAAACTCATCCACTGGATTTGACATTGAATTCCACACTTGGATGCATTATATCTAGCCGTCATAAACTCTTTTCAAGTGCTTTGATTATTTCTTTTGTGATGAGGAATCTTCTTACTACTGATTCTCAGTCATTCTCTTCTAGTGGGAAGAGGAGCACATGTATGGTAGGAAGCAATAGTGAAAATATATGATAATAACATTCTCTTTTGGTGAATCACCTTTGTGACTATATATGAATAGTACCTATTCATCAGCTTTTGACACCGATTGAGAGGAGGGATCTCGAGTGGTTTTCATATTTCATAGATAGATCAATAGATAGTAGCTTTCCACGTTGTACCTATTCAACTCTCCATGAGAAAATACATGTTTTTTAGACGGGTTAAAAGTGACCACCATGACTCTTACAGGCATTACCATCTTTGATAGATAGAGGAATTCGTCTTAGTAGAAAATTTGGTTCATATAGTGATCTGTGTGGGCAGTTGTTCGTAGCTTCTCTAGTTTTCTTTGTCTGGACATCCATGATTTATTTTTTTATTCGACATGAACCCATTTTAATTTTGATTTATTGGATGGAATTAAAGGAATTTTTTATATGATATGCCTATTTAGGCAGGTGTAGGGGACCTTGAGTGATAGTGACTAGGAAAATATGCCACGATAGCATTTCTGTGATGTTGATGGGTAGCTCAATCTTATCTAAACAGATGGGACTCTGAGGGCCTCTCCTATTGAAAATAATGTAGTCAAATATGAAAGTCGTATGCATGCAATGATAGTGATATTCCTTCTTAGTGTGGGTTTATCCATGAATTGTCGATTCCCAACTTTAGAAGTTCTCACCTTCAGATTTATTTCCTCTAGGCGCGAACGAGTGAACAGAGGAGAACATAAAAGAAAAAAAGAGGCGAAATGTCCTTTTTCCAATCACTATTAGATTTTAGTATGGTATCATGTATCATAGAATTTGTAGTAAACCATATTCAGTATTTGTAATCAAGGCTTTGTAGAGTTTAATTCCCATGCTTCTCACAAAAATAATTCTAGTGGACGGGCTTTCTACCATGTTTTTATGAACACTAAACCACATAAAATTACATAGGACTGAAAACTCGACTAATTTAGAGTTGTATAGGTCTCATTTTCAGACTCTATTTGGGTCAGATCCTTTAGAACCCGACCCTTTCAATCAGGTAAGATCTTATAAAACCTGACCCTTTCAAAAGGGTCAGGTTCTATAACCTTATATATAAGTAGCATCCCATTCTAACGCGTCAGGAAAAAAGACATACCCTGATTCATAAACCAATGTGAATGAATTTTCTACACTTTACTAAGACAAACATCTAACAAAATCCCTACTTTTTGTCATATGGCTATATACTTCAATCATTTATGTCTTTCAAAGAACCTCAACTATGATCATGAGGTTTTTAGGGTGGATTCCATTATCATCATAATATCTTATTGAACTTCTATACAACCTATTTTTAATATAGTCTTTCCATAAAATTTTGAGTCCAAGATGATGTATTGGGTCACATCCCCACTTCTAGACTACTATTACATTGTCAGAACCAAGATAGACTATCTATTCTGCTTGTGTAACTATGGGAGATCTTCCCCTTTTCTGGAAAGAAATTCTCTCCCTTCATCCTCAAGATCCTTATCCCTATCAGTGGATGCATTTTTCTCACTGGTCGAGTAGTGTGATTTTATTTTTTAAAGGTATAAGTAGGCTCTCATTTATCGGTATAATATAGGTTGTAGGAGATGACTCCATATCTCTGTCTATTTTATCTATACTGATCCTAGGTTTTTCCTATCCACTTCGATCAAATGTATCTCGATTGAAGATACATGGATCCATGAAATAAATTAATAATTTAGAATATTAGAGCAGATTACTTAGAAAGAGAATATTCAAGGGTGACGAATTATTGAGAGAAATAAGGGGATTGATATGCAGTCGAGGAATTACCAGTCAGACAGGCGCATAGAAAAAAAGTTCAAGTTCAGACCACGAGAGAACACAATAGATTATAACTAAGAGTTATAATTGGTATCATCTCGATAAATATATATATGTGTTCATTATAAGAGTATTTATTCATATCCCATGGGATAAAAAATGACTCTACTACCTATATCAATTTGAACTAGAATAAATAAAATAAGAAATTATGACCGCTATAGGAAGCCATAGAAAGAAAAGAGACAGTCAGTTTAAAATAGGTTGTGTAGAAAATGACTATACCAAGGATCATTAATGAAAGAATAAGTAGTCATTCAGACATATCAGATATAGTGAAAATTTATTCACCTAGAAATCATATTCTTGGAGTCAGCACCACCATTGGTAGTGTTGGAAGATGGAGATGACCTATTATTAAAATTACTTAGATCGACCACTCACAAGCCTGTGGATTAAAAATATCACACAATGAAGGAGGATCAACCAGATGATAGATGCTCACATCACATGGGTAGGAGATATACAATATCTTTTAGAACCAAGAACTATATATTTTCATGAGAAGATGGAGGAGAGTGAAGAGATGAGAACTCTTCAAGCTTCACAAAGCCATCTTTGTGACCAATGCACCCTTCAAATAATGAAAGGGTTGAAGACCAAGTCTCCATATAAGTGATGAATTTTTATGATGAGAAATATGGTCTTAAAATGAACATTTACTATTATATATTGTCAATTGAAGGTCACAACCCACTATTGATCTTATTCTTAGTGGGAATTTTGAAAGAGTGAACAAACCCTTATGTCTTGTTTGTATTGCGTGTTCAACTCGATATCAGGGTACTGAAGGTAGGTATGATCCCATTGGTGAATCTACCTATGAAAATATATGAAGAGTACCTAGGACCAACAATACTCTCCTATTTCTATATAGTGCACCTTATGAATAAATTGAGTAGTGGGGTTGTCCATTCCCGAACAACCGAAGCATGTATCTTGGCATTGGAACAAGAAATCATGTGATCAAATTTTGGTTAGTTGTGAAGGTTCGAGTTTCTTGGTAGTTTGAAAGAAATAGAGTCTATGTTTGGATCGTTCCTAGTAGTTGACCGAGACTCCTATGACTTGACACCCTACTATTTTATGATAGCTCAGTACTCTTCTAATAGTTTTCTCCTATGTGGGCATGGTGAAATCGGAACAAACAAAATCACCAATCCTTCCAACCCCACTACTATATCCAAATGGATGTACTGGGGTCCTAGTAATTTATTCCATCCAGACACACGAGTACGCTCGTTTCCACCAATAGCTATTGTAGGGTCCTAGTGTCCAATGACTATATCATTTGGATGATACCCATGGATCCCACAGAGCAAGTTAGTACATTTCAAAAGAATGGATGGTTAATGTTTGAATACATTCAGATCATAGAATGAGTTTTCTTGTTTGGTCATGGTTGATACGTTAATGGCACTGAGAAAAGTTCATATCTCTAATAGCCTAACCGGTATATAGTCGTATGGAATTCTCCACTTTGTTTCTTTCAAAATCAACTGATGGTCTCCCAAATGATGTTGAAACATCTCCCACGATGTGGTCTACATCATATTTATTATATTGGTGCATCAAATGTGGTCTTTCATGGTTACTCATTACTTCTCTAGATGTAGGGAGAGATCATGTCTCTTAATCCATTTGATTGTAGGTCTCTTGATGCTGTTCATGTTCCTAACTCCAACCCCCCTCATGCTGCCTTGTTTGCATGTTCCTTCCATGTTGTCCAACCACTTAACCACCCACAAGTTCTAATTCTTAATACTACCTAGCCTATTAGACCATCTGCAGTAGGACGTTGGATTTTCATTCCTTATTTCGGTCACCTCCAAGCTAGTCCTAGGAATTTCCATCTGTGTCTCGTGGCCCATCGTATTAATTATCGATTCTCAAACTTGGGATGTTGGTGCACCTAAATTTGTATTCGAACTGAAAGAATTTAGTCACCTTTGTCATTTTTTCTTGTTCTTGACACTTATCCCGTCCACTATAGTGACACCTCCCGAGATGGTCTTCAAAATCATAGAAAGTTTCTCCTCATATTCGATCATTGAGTTGGCTATATATATGGAATATATTGCTCAAAAAGTATTATGGACGGTACAAAAATGTGGTTCGATATGAAAGACACTGTAGATGATGGATGGTTGGGTGATGCACTTACAAGAATTCCCGAGCACCAATACCCCAACTCTACACTATTCAATGGCTGTCATTTGATATGCCTTTGTTTCCCTACAACTACGCCTTGCCAAATGATATTCCTTAACATAAGAGAGATAGTGGTGATAGAGAACGATCATGTAAGACATAGTCATTGGTGTTTCCATAATAGCAGAGGCAATTCATATGGTAGCGTCAATGAGCCTCCCTTCCAAGATATAGTTTTCATAGCAGGATGAAGCAAAAAGGATGAAGTACATGGGTGGTTGTTGTTTGGAGTTGAGGTTGAGCATTGGTAGTGGTGTATCAATTGGAATCAGAAACATGGATAGCATCTGACAAATCACTATATATGGTAGAGTATTGAGTCATTGAGAGATTTGGAATTGGGGGGTTTTAGCCTTATATTATAAGAATAACTAAGATGAAACACTTCCTATATTATACTGAATTCGGAAAACCTTGAGTTGAAAGGTGTTGAAATGGGGTTGTGTTTCATCTCTATGGGACCTCTTCCATGGGCTGGGGGTAGAATTCCTTTATTAAGGGTCTATGACCAATGCACTCGGAACCTCTCACATAGGTCAAGCACCAATGGTCACCCTGGGAGAACAACAGTCAGCCATTTCCATCCTCCATCAATTCCCGGGTGGTGATGGGACCGATGGATGTTCGGTGGGGGATAATTGACTAGTGGAGTTCAAGGGTCATGGATGGAGTGTGAAGCCAAGATATCTAGGTAGGGTATACAAGGGTGAAAATTTGAAAATGTTGGGCCTTTGGAGATGGGTATATTATAGGTAGTAGTCCACTTATAGACTATATAGAATAGGGTTCAATGATCAATATATATATGTACCAAACATTGCAATGGTTTACCTCACTATTAAGAGTATTGAATCGAACTCATCCTACTGAGCAGTTTAACACCTTGAGTGTTCACCATGTATCATCCATTCTTGTTGCATTCAAGTACTCTAGCTCAGTCTCTTCCCCCACATCTATTCATCATTGTATGGTGGTGGAAAACCATTCACTAGTCCACCATTGGTTCGGGGAAATCCGGTTAGACCCAATATTATACAATTTCAGTGAGGTGTCACCGAAGGATCCCATTCAACTCGTGATCCACAACTACCATTCTGACTACTACTTTCCTACATATTTGATGAAGGTGGCATAGTTATGGGTGATAGTGGGCCTACAGCAGTGCAATACAGTTCCTGTGGGCACCCCCCTTTGGCCCCTATGCTTTTGTTCTCCGGTTCCACTAGTTGAAACAACCTCTTAGCGGTATGGTTCTAAACCCTTATATATTACGTTGCATTGAAAACCGAATAGGGTGAAGTAACAGATTTCTAAATCGTCATTTATTATATAAGTATCCTCTACTTATATCAATGGGTTTTAAAGGGCCTGGAAGGCTGGAAAATCAGTATGTACCGTATTCCATCATATAAAGAGTCATTTATTTGTATTTATCAAATAATGTCCACATATAAGGAATAAAATTTTATTGTATATATACAAAGAGAGATAATGTCATGTTATTTCGATAGCATGAAAGTCGGGAGTCTCTAGTCAGAGGTTCCATGAATGTGGGTTAAGGATAGGGGATCGTGAGCTAATTCAAAAGTGTTACTACTCATGTATGGATGAAAACGATGGTTTGAGGTTGGATTTATCGACTATATAGAGAGAGTACTATTGGGTACCTACTATCTCGAAACATTGAATCAAATTCTTGGTGCTCCCACACTATATATACTAGAGTAAAAAAGGCGGGGATCCTCTGGGTACAATATGAAGCAAGGCCTAAAGGTTCTAAGACCATATATATATATATTTATATGAAGTAACATCATTTTGGAGGTTCATGAATAGGGACATTCAACTCCATGGGTTCTCTATTCGAATACTGACTTATAACCATGGTTCTCGATCATTGGGGAAGCATCGTTCTCATCAGCTACCAACATGCCAATGGGACAGACTCATAGGGCAAGGAACTAATGACAATTAAACCACTCAGACACCTTGAAACCTCATTATTCCTAGTACAAGAAAGATCAGATGCAATCCAAACGGAAGTGATCTCAGGGGGTTTACTACTAGAAGATGAAATTCATAACTATATAGAGTAGAGTAATTGACATGGGGTGTAGGTTTTCGTAAGGGGGTGATGATGAGATAGCAGAACACCCAGGGTATCAGGAGTGAGGTATTCTTCCAACGATGCAGTTATTATTGGGGAATGGTTGGTGGCTCTCTGGAATGCCTGGGTTATCCTATGAGATGAGACAAGTAAGAGGTTGCATGAGCTGTCTCTTGAGAGGTAGGTCGTCTAATTCCACGACTCGTCGGCGTGAAGGTGCAAGGGGAATGGACAAAATTGCTACTTGGAACCTCAGTACTCAACACTATTGACTATATAGAGAGAATAACTGGGTATTTATTGTATGAAATGTTTTGGATGGTTCATGGTGCATAGGTTGGATCATCCACTATATTCGCTCGGTTGTCTCAATCGCTCGAGAAGCGTAGGGTATGCTGGTGCCATCTCATACACATCAAACACTTGGATGAAAGGTGTAACCATGTATTCCCCCTTGACACTGTGCTCACCCCCAAACACCGATCACCTTGCCTTGTACAATGCTACTCATTCAGGGTTCTATATTTTCTACCACTCTTATGGCTTTGGCTCTATTGGCTGCATGGTCGTGGAGCATACTAGACCCCTTCTAAACGGATGATACTAATATATAAACATTTTAAACCTGACCCTATCTATCTAAAGGTATTCTACTTATATAATATACATTGTTTTAGAACATGGATACTTCACCATATTCTGTATTTAGTTCTATTTATTATTAAAATACAAGGGTTTAGAAGTTGACCCTATTTGGGTCAGATATTTTAAAACCTCACCCTTTAGAACCCTTAGGTATAAGTAGGAGATACATATATATAATGGATTATAACCTGGAATTTTTTCACTGGTTGGGACATTAGGGGCGATGGGTGACCTTCTTACGCCTATAGCATTTAGTGGGGTGGTGGACTTTATATTAGACATTATATGCTAAATACCAATAAATTCTTCTTTACTATTTACACTTATAGATTATGGATAGCTGAGAATTGGTCATTGGCTGTCATACGAGTGGATGGTTCAACATAGGACTCAATCCAAATGAGTTCCATGAGGTTCTTAGGAAGACGGAATGGGGAATGGGGTATGCACTACCGACGTAGGTGAGAAAGGTCAGAGAGAAACGACCAACCACCACATCATCCACATATAGGGTATGGGGGTGGAATCAAAGCACAACTAGAGAGGACTAGGTTGGATATATTGGGATGGAGGTGATTGGTTGACCTAGCCACCATGAAATAGGATGACCAAGGGTCAATCGAATGGGTGCAGGAGTCATTGGCAATTGATATGGGGGAACATATCAGAGTGAACAAAAACATCTAACTAGATCAATCCACTCAATAAACTGAGAACATGGAATTAGTGGTGAGCGAGCACCATTGGTTGTGTGGGATCATGTGTCTAGTTGAAATCCACCAATATATGGTCACCTATTGTCCTACAGGTCTGACATTTGGCAGCTCAAACAGAAATACTATAACGGTGAAGTATCGGGGTGCTGGAAATGCAGCGAATATGATTGGAAGGACTAAAAATTACAACAATTAGAGTAGAGTACTATTGACTATTAGGGTAGTGTACTGAGGGGTAAAGATTCATGTGCGGTTTAATCAGTTTGTAATGATCTTCCAATGAAGGTGAAATCCCTAACATTCATCCTAACCATTTAGTGTGCAGCCTCAATAAGTAGTATGTGGTGTGTTTGAATTTTTTATTATCCATGACAACCTACAGAAACATGGGTGACCACCCTATGAAATGGTTTGTGTACCATATTAGTACATGAAACTGATATCCTAATGAGTATCATGAGATGAATTTTAATTGGAACCATCCCCATTCCGAAGGGAGTGAAATAGAACCCCAATTTCGATGTTGTTCGGACAGTCGGAAAAGCGAGTAGCGTAGTAGTGGCTGGTACTTAAATACAATTTTCTGGCTCAATCGAAGTTGTTGGTCACTCACTCAATCCCAAATGGTGTACCTTTTGAATGATGTATCATTGAGGAAATGGTCAATGTGGCTAGAGCTACAAGGTAATTGTGCTACTCTACATTGAGACGTGATGCCATTGGACACGAAACCAATCGACATAGCCATAGGCACGTGGTCACTTGCTAGTTGGTAGTGGTGGATCAAGCCCAAGTATGTGGAAAAATAATGGGATGACTTGTGGCTAGGGGTGATAGGTCAAACATGATCGGGTATAACTGGTTCTCTATGAAATATATTTCAATAGTGCATACCTACAATCTAAATGGCCTGAGGTTGAGGGTGATGTTGTATTGATGGTGGAAATTGATATGTGATTCAAGGAGGTGTTCGACTCCATGTGTACTCTATTTGAATTCTGGTGCAGTATCAGTGGTACAAGTCAGACGGTGAGGTGAAAAGATCCACTTTCGAGAGGGAAAGAGCCTAGATCATCAGCTAAGGTCCCCAAGCAACTATCTTAGTGCGCAAGGAAGTGGGGGTATCGGAGATGGTTTAAGCAGTCGGCTTGGATGCAACCATACTGATGATCTAAAGCATCATAACTTAGTGGTTCAGGGTGAGTTCTAATAGACAATATCACATGTCTATAAGTGTTTCACCAATGTGACGAGACAATTCCATCATGGTCCACCCTCAGTATAATCTAGATAGTAAGATACTTATGTATTTAAGGATATGAAAATTATGGGGCTATTAGTAGTGGGACATTCTGTTGATATATGGTATGACATTGGCTGCTATGCCTTGGGTTTTCTCAGAAGAAAGAATAGTGACTTGAGTTGACTATTTCAATCATTTTTTCATGTGTACTGATAGCAATAGATAAGGGTTTCAATAGGTGTTCAGATGTTTTGAGTGAATCGGTCCCTTAGCTCTCCTTTTTCCAATGGGGGTACATGAGAGTGACATGTCTATTTGACTAATAGTGAAGCACTAATGAACATTTCAATGAGGTTTATGTACCAGTTGGTGTTGGATTTTATATGGTAGAATACCTGACCCTTTCATGGTAGTTCACTATTAGAAAAGTACTGAGCATGTGCAGCAATTGAATAGGGTGGAGGTCATAATAACTCTTATAATACTGTTGATGGACTGTTATAAGAGTACTGCGGATTCCACATGAAATGGTTGGGTTCTTATATGGATCGGGTACTCATCGGTAGTTCACTATTAGAAGAGTACCTGATATATTCAGCTTTTCTAGAATTGGGCACATCGCACATCCCAATCGCATTTACATATTCATATACATATACATATACATATACATATACATATACATATACATATACATATACATATACATATACATATACATATACACAGACATATACATAAATATATACATATACATATACATATACATATCCATATACATATTCATATACATATACATATACATAAACATAATCATATATTAGCTGGGGGTTGAGTTTCATAGTGTGCACCAAAATGTATGTTTAATGACCATAAGGTTTATGTATTAGGTTACTGTTCATCGGTTTCATGGCTCATTCACTAACACCACCACATGAATATAGGGGGAGTTGACACTATATAGACAGATTAGATGACTCTTATAATATTGTTTTGACCTTCTATATGGATGTGCCAAAGGAAGGGGATGTTTCAGATAATCTATCTAATAGACCTACGATAGTTGTTGGTGGAAACCAGTATAATATAGGTTTTGGAGGCAATGGGACTGGGCCAAATACAGTCCAACCATTCCGTCAGTGTTGATGGTTGAAGTGGTTGGGCTATGGAAAGCATAAAATGGAATCAATTGTGAATGGATGAGTCGAATCTTGTTAGAAAACAAATGATTGTACCAACAACCGACACGGATGCAACCGTAAAGTATACTATTTTGTGCATGAGCAACTCATTTAGATGGTACTCCACCATCTCTTGAACCACCAGTTTTTTCAATATTATAGTATTGTACTAAGGATAGACCTATCTCATTGGATCACCTCCAGTCCGTGCATCCTAAATGTGGGAGAATGGTAGAGAATGTTTATTAAAAATACAAGACTCTTTTAAGAGGTCAAACTACTATAGAGTCTAACATCAGCATGGTTTTGCAAGGATGATGCAGTTGGGTACCTAGAAGTGGGTTTCTAGCCGTATTAACCTTGTGGCAAACAGTGGATGTAACCCTAACTTTCCAAAGGTAGCGAAATGCCTTGTCGCCTAAGTAGTGACCTACATGAATGGTGTCATGACTTCCGAACTGTCTCTGAAATGGAATCCATTGAAAATGAAATCTCAGTTCGAATTCCAAGCTCCCCACGACTATATGTCAATTCCTCATTCACCATGACTATTTTCTTCACTGTGAGAATCATAGTCGAATGCCTCATAGGAAGGTAGTAGGGATCTGGTCTTATATCAACCCTGCTCCACTAGAACACTCATTCGATCAATGCCCAATGCGATAACCACATGAGTGACTAATATATTCTAATATTTGAGACTCACCAATTCTACTAGATCCACATCTTGGTAATTATATATAGTAATTATTATGTCCATATCCACAGAAATATCCATACAATTCATGGATACATGCGAAATGAACTTCATCCATTCATCCCCCATAATTCAAGGTTGCCCACTACTCTGATACGGTCATGGGGAATCTAAATTAGGTGAAATATAGAGTGAAATATATATATGGTGGTTGTATTGGTGGGATTTATATGTGGGTATGATCTCTATATGTTCATGAAAGTTGTCATTGTGACTGAAAAAGGATGATTCCTCGATTCATCAAATTACCCATTCAATTCAAGTTGATGTATTGGGTATAGAGTGATTTCAGCAATTTATCTAGGGAAGATTCCTCATAAAGTGTAATGGGTGGTGCACAATGCCAAATGAAACCAAACTCTACAGGGTGGGTATTGGTGTTCAACGCATGACTGTCAGATGGTACAACTCGACTAGGGACAGACAATTCAAAACGTAACCTAAGTTGTTGACCACACTGAATCGGGTAGTTCAATGTGGTTGGGAACTCTCAAAATAGATCATAGGTACACTGAGGATAATAGGATGATGAATTCCAGGAACAAGGATTAATGGTTTTGTTTAGTACCACGATGTCGACTCATCACCTCCTGGGGCAGAAGCTGGTTCCAAGGGTTCAGTTGTTCAACGATTGAGAATAGTGGTATGTGAGTTGTGTTTAGAACATCGTGAGACCATTCAGTGTCTATATACCATTGGTTTATGAGAATGGAAAGGTTCATTACCTAGAATGAGAGGACTAGAATTGAGATTTGGGCCAACCCACTGTGAGCCGAAACCTGGGTGGTGGTATACGATGGGGCGCCATTGTTGGAATCTTCCCTATTAGTGGTGCACACTGGTGGATGGATCATGGAACACCACATGGACTCATTCTTAGACTCAATAGAAGAATATTACCTGATCGGATATGCAATATGTGAATAATTCCTTTTTGCAATCGATCTCTCTCACCTTTGGTGGAGATCAGGGAGCTACTATAGAGCAATCATATTCATACTAATCGTACAACTATCTAATAGATAGCTCAAAGCTCATGGGTCTCCACCCCAACCAGGTACTCGAGTAAAACCACCATGTACACCCCAATATTCCACCATATCCAATACAATCAATATGAAAAATATAGATGAGTCATATGTCCGGAAACACTAGAACCATGGGAACCAGAAGGGAACGCATCAGAGTCATGGTCTAGTCAACCTTGGGTCTAATGCATCTACCAAACCGAAGGTAGAAAGTTGTTTTTGGTTCATCAGTATCATCTAGTCAGGTAATATTCTATATATTCTATAGGCATACCACTATAGGCAGACCACTATAGGCACCTTTTATGGTTCCTATGTTGGTGCTGATAGTGGCCCGACTTTGTTATAACGATGCATCACATGATAGAAGATGGTTCGGGGATTCAATGGAGGATATGGTGGTGATGGAATTGGAGTTGGAGGAACTATAATATATAATTATTAGTATTATAACAACTACTATTGGTTGGTGGAGCGACATTGACATGGTGGGGTTGAGGGTGGTCGGTTTGGAAGAGCATGATGGTCAGAACGGTGATTTGGTGCGGTTGAATGTTAAGAAATGTCAAGTATCAGGGTAGTTGAGATGTCAGAAATGTTATAATAGATAGCATAGGAGTGTATCTTGGTACAATTAAATAACCGCATATATTATTACCATAGAATAAGAATAGTTCATGTGAATGTGGTGCTCATGGAGTGGTCTAGTCTTTGGCATTGGACTGAGTGGAAAGGGAAAGTGGCGCTTCGATGGCCAAAATAGTCATGCTACCCACAACCTTCCCAACATGTTCCACCTTTGACACCAATGATGTTTGAGTGAGTATACTAGAGGCCAATTGTTTCATCTTTGGTATACTACTACTAGTCTAATATAGTGGTGTGTGTGTTCTTTCCAAAAGGTTTCTTCTAGATGGTTCCCCACTAACTGATACTATATATATAATAGTACCTCACAATTTGTATTGTGTTTCAATGTAATTGTGTTGCTGGTTGTGATTGAGTAGATCTAGTTCTCTTGAGATACCACCCTCTCAAATGCCACCACCAAATCACAAGGGGCATGGTCATATAGCACGAGCCAGACTACATAGAGTATCTACATGGGACCAAGAACGGAAATTCCTAGGGCCCCATACCATAAGGATTATGTAGCAAGACAGGGGGTACGGTGAGGTGCCTGAGGACAACCACATATGGAAAATGGCCTTCGAACTGGTGAAACCCATACATTTGATTCTGGAGCCCACTTGGTACTTATATATATATATATGAATTTTCCAACTATATCACCAATCACAAAAAAATAGTGGTATGATTGATTCCATATAATGACAATATATATAAGTATCTAGGAATTTTGTGATGAGAATTGTCAAACAACTTGACTTCGGTACTTGAACGATGAACTTCACCTTACTATATATTGTAAGGAGTGGTTTGAAAAAAACACGGACCATGCCTCATTACAATACTCTAATAGTGGATAATAACATACTAGATAGGATATCTCTAATGAGGATTGGGGGTTTGGATGTCGGTATAATATAGGTAGTAAACATGAATGCATGGACACTAATTGTGGTATTTGGAACGATTGGAATGGGGATGGTGTTGTCTTAGCTAGGAGGACTCCCCGATTTTCCATTCCAAGATTGTGTGATCCCACCATGTATCCATTGGAACCTTTTGGAATGTGGTCTAGTAGAAAATCAGTAGGTAGTGTTGTTTTAATTGAGATGGTAGTTAGGGTTTGTGGTTTGGAGTGGGTGGATCCATTGCATGAAAGGCCTTCGACTTCCAGGGTCGTGACATCCACCCCATTGGAGCGTGGTTAGACACATGAATGGATATATAGTACATAGAGAGTACTATGAATAACCATATGAATTGTGTACAATAGGTGAAGTGTTGATGAGATTAAACTAATTAGATTCCTTATTACCTATCTTTTCAAGGATAGGTTTTGAGTTTGTTACTGGAAAGGGATATGGTCTCTCTAGTTTAAATATAATATTCCTCGAGAAAGATCAGATCAAATAGAGGGGCTTCCTTAGTTGAATAACAGGGCCTCTAAATATAAGTAAGAGCATGTTCTCTTTTTCCACGACAACTTTAGTACAAGAACGATTGTGTATAAAATAGGTTGTTCTTGTATTAGTACAATAATGGATTCTCTCCTCGAGTACTATAACAAGAGAAATAGAAACTGCACATATTATTCCACACCTAATTGTTTAAGAACGGTTTTTATTCCTCCCTCAATAGGGATAAAAACCTTTTCATGTGTGTTTGGTAGTTCAAAATGGAATAATGGGTATTTCGCATTCCGTTTTAGAAAGACTACAATTTCTTTCCACTTTTACCCTGTAGTCATAGGGATTAGATTCATTACTATAACATCAATGAATTCTAGCCACGATTTACATACTTATGAATAATAGGTTTAGTTCACGTCATCATAATTTCTCGGTTAGGACACATCAATCCCATAATGAAAGACCTAATATTATTAGCTCTGATACACATACCTTGAATAACTTTGGGCATAAAAGAGAGATTTCTTCCTTTGATACCTATCCTTTTTACTCCTCTCATCTCACATCCCAGAGTCCTCTGTTACAGAATGACATTCCATAATGTTGTCTAGAAATGGACATGGAGATTGACCTCTTCCCGCGCTTCTGGAAGACTTTATTGGGATCAAACCTACCAACAGAAGGTGACATATTATAAGGCATATATCCCTTTATTTATGAAATTAATTTTGCCTATCCACTCTCATCTCACCCTATTACACATTCTCTCTCAAACCAGAAAAAGAAAAAAATGCATCTTTCCTGTCTTGTTCATGCCCATTCGAGACATTTGACAACTTTTATCACTCTCCTCCTTTTTTCATTGTTCTAGACACATGACCAACCATTAATACGCATTACATTAATCAGTAATAAAATTTTCCAATCGCTCAAAGATGAACTTGTCCAACCCCTGGGAAATGGTACTCTTCCTCAAGAATCATCTCATTACAACGTTCCTTTCTTTCATGGTGGTGTATGGAACTACTCAACTATGATATCTATTACCTAATCTTTTAGATGGAGTTACTAAAATGATATTCATTTCAATGTCCTCACACTTTAGAAAGCATCATATCTATGGTACTTGAACCTATATAGTTCCCTTTCTCTCTTGAGAATGAATGTGGGATTTGGCCCCCCTATATAAGAATCTAATTTTCTTAAATACTCTATCTCAACATTCAATTTCCTGTGAAATTGTTGAGACAAGAATTCATGGAGAAAAAGATAATCTTTGACTTGGATGGATTTTGACAGAATATAGATTGTATTATGTGAGTGGAGTTTATGCACTAGTTGAACATTGATGTTATTAATCTTGTAATTGTGAGATCTCTCTTCCTATCACTCTATTTATCCCTCAATTGATTAAGATGTAAGGTTCTAGACGATCTGACCATTTAGTGTTAGGTTCTAAATGAACTGAACCTTTAGGGTCAGGTTCTAAAAGACCTGACCCTTTAGTGTCAGGTGCTAAAACAGATGACCATTTAGGTTCATGTTCTACGAAATATGACACTTTAGGGTTATGTTCTAAATTATCTAACCCTTTAGGGTTAGGTTTTAAAATATCTAACCCTTTCAAAATTTCCAGGTTCTAAAAGAGATGACCCTTTCTAAAGGGTTAGGTTCTAATAGATCTCACCCATTTTAAAGGGTAAGGTTCTAAAAGATCTCACCCTTTATAAAGGGTCATGTTCTAAAATATATAACCCTTTATAAAGGGCCAGGTTATAAAAAATCTAACCATTTCTAATGATCCAGGGTCTAAAATATGTGACCCTTTCTAAACGGTCATGTTTTAAAATACTTGACACTTTCTAATGGGTCATGTTGTTAAATATCTAGCCCTTTCTATAAGTAGTAACCCTTTCTAATGGGTCATAAATGAATTTTGGACATTATTATTTAGTTGTTATGATTTATGATTTAGTAGTATTATTGTACTGAAAGTCCCCTGAAATAGTTTTGGGGGAAATTATAGCATGTTTAGGCTGCATATGCTTTTATAAATAACCAAAACCACACCTCTGGGCACCCAAGGGGACCAGGATGGAATAATGTTGGTTCCTTTTTATAACCCTTTATAATGGATCAGATCTACGGTACTTGACCATATATATATTTCATCCTAAAGGTTCTGATATTTTAGAACCAATAAAGATAGGGCGAGGGAGATGGTGGAATTGGGAGTGATGCCATTTCAGGCTTATATATAGGAGGGGAAAGAAAGTAGGTCACCATTGCTTTATCTAGAAAGATTCCAAAGTCAAGCAGTGAAAAATCAAGGTGAAAGTGGCTAGGAAGTGGTGGGAAAGTCTTTTGTTTGGATCATGCCCAAGGGTTCACAACGAAATAGAGCTCCCAATTACAACAAGAAACCAATAGACTCAGAAGTGGAAACGAAATCAACACAATGAAAATTCAAACCATGCTAGGAAAAGAGCATCGGAACATTCCCCCAAAAGAAAAGAGTACTCCAACATGTTATAACAATTGCACAAAAAAAACTGAATTCAGCCAATATAAAAATCATATTATTAAGGTTGAGAAATATAATAGAAGTTTTTTCTCAGATTTCGGTGGGAGGCGAATGGCCAAATGAACATCAACTCATTTTAGTATGACCTGGGAGATTGAATGATGTTTAGGGAGTGAAATACCATTTTATATGAGGCATACACGATTTATTGGAAATTCAGGATAGATGTAGTAGTCGATTAAATTATGGTATGAGAAAAATAGTATTCAAACATTGGATTTGGCCTTCATTTTGTATAATATTGGTAGTAGACTAGAGGGGAAAACACAATGAAAATCCAACCACATTGTTCCAATTAAAAAAAATTCTACTCTATAGGAGTTGAGTTGGTCATGGAATTGGTGATTTTGGAATTTCACTAAGTTGGACACTCCAATATTTACTTTGGGACAATGGAAGGGGGTTCCTGGTCTATGTTCTCCATTCCAGAGTGTGTTCACTCACTAGGTACAAAGGTGGTAGTTGACCTGGGCCAGAATACTCACCAGGTCTGACTGGACAGAGGGAAAACAAGGTAATTCATAGGTGTTCCATGTTACACTAGATTATAAGAGGGTAGGTTTTACATCATATAATATACCAAGGAGGTCCTAGAATACTTTATGAATCCTAGTGATACAATACATTATTTTTACCAGTGTTTACTAAATATATAATACCGAGTGTGAATCGGTCCCTTTTGCGAGAATTAGTTAATCAAGTAGGTTTCAGTCATCTAACCGGCTAAGCTGTCCCTTGTGTTGTATCAGTCAGTCACATGGGATATTTTTGAGGATGTTTTAGTACATGCAGAATTAGAAGGATCTGGAAAATGGTGATACGAAAATAGCAGTTAGAGAATGAATATGTGGAACTCTTTTATCCAAATGCCTACTAAAAATATTATTCTGGTTTTCATTAAATTGAATAACCTAGATAAATTTGATCAAGGCCACGGGGTAGGAACATGTGTGTACACAACGATTGAGATCAAGAAGGAATGGATCCAGTGAAAAAAAATTACGACATGCACTGGAGGTAACTATATAAAACAAAAAGTCATCCTCCATGGTAGTGAACCCACAGGGTTCAAAATTCTTAATTTGAAAAAAGGTGTGTAATATGGATGAGATCCATCAGTCTATCTCTTGGAGTGATTCCATTTTCCAGAATCTATGGCCATGATGATGTACTCCCAATGGGGATCACAATGAATAATATTTTTTATGGATTGGAGACTAAATCTTTTCTGAATGGTGATGAAATGTGGATATACTATTAGATAGAGTACTAAGATCATATCAGGGTTTAGAAGATGAGAAAAGCTAATGTCTAGAACATGAATAGGTACTATTCTATATAGTATCACTTTATAGACATTTGAGCCTCTAAACCCATTAATATTTTGAGTTCATGATAGAAAGGATCAAAATTTTGGAAGGTTTGTGATCCAAAATGTGATGCTCAAAAAATCTCATCATTTGATCAATATGAGAACCCAACTGATCTATTATTACCTTGTGCACAAACGTCTTAGAGAAGGTAAGAGGCCACCATGGGACTGGAGTGGTCGCCAATCATATATCCATAGTGGTTTAGCGAAGTCATGAATCCTGTATTCATTGATTTGGAGGTTCAACTTTCAATAGAAGACTATGCATAGTGGAATACTGGTGGATGAATGTGTTTTCTCGATCCCACTCCAGACCACACACCCAACTCAATAATTATGCATTTGGAGAGTCAATGTTGAGGAAATTCCCCACAAAATCCATGGAGATTGAAATGATAGAAGGTTCTAAAAGATCTAACCCCGATAGGGTCAGGTTCTAAAATATCTTAACCATATAGGTTTAGGATCTAAACCCTTATATATTAATATTATGTAGAACCATTATAAAGAGTCAGGAAAAGAGTCCCTATTTTCCATTCATCACAAACCCCTTCAACCCAATTTCATGGAACAAACCTGGCACTCCATGGCCAATATGAATCATAGTGTTGAGTTGTGGCTGATAAACAAATATAGAAGGATCTTGTGAAAAAATTTAGATCATTCATGCACTAGTTGGAGTAGTTCAGGTGGAACATTAAACATAATTGGGAGAACCAGTTCAATGTAGCCCACTATAAAACATCAGTACTCCAACTACTGGTCTCTAATAGGGAGGGTCAGCATATACACAATTTAATTTTGAATATTCAGTTATGAATGAAAATAGAAACTACTGGTCTCTCATACCCCAATTCTATAGTTCATACGACTTTTGACAAAAATCAAATTGCAGTGTCAGCTAACAGTAGGACCCACATTTGAACAACATATGAGGCATAAAAGTCCAATAAGATGAGACTGATTCATTGATGATACAGATGTTACATCCTAATGTTGAACTACTGGCCTTGCAACCCCAACCCATATGAATGTTTTTGATGAAAAAAATGTATAATAAAGGTAGTAAAATTCCCTTTGAACTCGAAAGAATGCTGGAATTGAGTACTAAACTATACGGCCACTTCAACAACATTAATTTTCATATCTGAACAACTTGTTCCAATACTCCAAACCAACTTCTCATGAGCCCCAAAATGAAATTCCAAAACTACCCTACACAATACACTTGCAGGAAGGCTATACCTACCAATGATACCGCTCCCCCTCCTCACCCATCTATCACATTTTACACCTACCCTAATAGGCGAAATAGAGAGTGTAATAGGTGTACCATCATTTCACAATAGGCATTGTCACCTGTAATAGAGACTGGACATTCTATAAATTTCCCTCTCTTTTCATTGATATTGGTGAATTAACAGGAACCAACACTCGATCATCGTAGTCTCGAGCTCAACCCCATGTAGGAACCACATTCATTTAACCCTGAAACCCCATTTCAACCACCAAAACATAGTACACGACATCAAGCACATACACAACATGAAGTATTCCAAGTCCTCCTCGGTCGACCCAAACCCCATGAGTCGTACAGAGTAACCAGTGATCTGAATTGACCACAACCACCTATATACCATGTAGTTTGATAACCATAGAAGCATCCCAACTGGTGGCCCTTGAACCCCATCCTTGGTCGTTCTAGACATTTTCAGCCACAACCTACTTGTAGTGGACTATCGGTTCCACCCCCCAATTCAAATACCCACATGGCCCCCTAATCCACTTATCTCACACTACCTCTATAAATAGACATGAATAATTCCTCAAATTCCCTATTCCTTAATGAATTCACCCCCATAACTATCATACTCATTTCCCCCTCAGAGCACATTAACTCCCTTTGAATGGGGATCTACTCTCTTGAAGCACAACGAAATGCTTCCATTCATACAGGATCATGTCATTCAATCTTCTAGATATGGAGTTAGTACTCCTCTCTAATAGTGTAATCAGGTAATTTTATTCTCTAGTAATAGTTAGGGATTTTATTTTCTAGTAAGAGGATGTGAGAAAGCTTGAACCAATCTAAGGACCAGAAAGATTCGACGCAAGAGATTATGACAGAGATGTTAGTGGTCGGGGTCATTACCTTATTGGGTCAACCAATTGTATTAATTCGTTTTTTGGGCTGTAAAAAAGAATTCTAGTTATGATGTAACATTCTCTGATCTCCTCTTCTATTCCATGCTAGTGATCAGTTTGTTATCCCTATCAGTTGAGTTCATTCTATTCATTATAAGAGAATGCTAACCTAAAACCACCCTTAGTGATGGGAAAATTACAAAAATATGTATAAGTACTATCTCAATGCAAGAGAAAAATGGTGATGATAATGAAATAGGGGTATTGAAGCCTTAGAAATGATACAATATAGATTCCCTCTCAATGGGTTAATCAGGGAAGACTAACACTCTGAATGAAATGTCTCAGCCGCTCGGTTTCAAATCTACAGAGTAGCGTCAGGTACTCTGTCTATATAGTAATATTAGAGTAGGGTACTGAGAACCAACCAAATCACGTAAGTCCAATACTTGATGTCTAATCTTCCCACTATTTTCTACCAGATTAATGGAATTCCCCAGAGTTGTTTACATAAAGACATGAAGAGGATCCTTATATTATAAGAATATCTGAGATAATTGGGAGTTGATAGATAGAAATAGGGTTCTTACCAATGTCGGGAGCCTATATTGCAAGCTTTCTCAAAGATAGTCTATGTGTTTTCCACCCAACTCATGATAGTTGGTACATTACTGAATCCCTTACCTATTCATTTAAGATATTTTTCATTAGCTAGAATCAATCGATCAATGTTACTTCCTTTTACAAGGAGAGGGGGTAATGCGTGATTCTGTTCATTACTCATTTATATTATAATAGTTTATACTACCATTTTGTCAATGATAATATAACCATATGTGGCACTGGATCCACTATTGGCCATATATATTTTCCACGATGAACTGTGGGATCATGTGAACTACACTCATGATAACTGATCCTTTACCAGCAGAAAGGGTTGTGTCCTAATTATTTATAATTGGGTTGGTGGAGACATCAGCTAATAACACGACTCTAGAGGAAAATGTAATCAGTTAACCGATGATTACTGACTCACTACTGATAGGAGCTTGAGTAACCTTATTTCTCCCAGTGAATGGTGGGTTGTATTCTTGAGGTCCCAATCACATTGTCACATTGTGAGGAAGCGCTGACATAAATAATCGATAGTTCAAGATGATATAGAGTAGAGTTTAGTACATTATTCTACCTAGTCTACTCTAATAGAATGGTTTTCTTGCTCGTGATAAGGACAATACACAAGAGAAAGGGGGTTTATGTTCCTAGGGGTTGTTTACAAAGACGAATTAGGAGCTACTGGGATTATGGATGAATCCTTTCTATTAAATCGTTTGCTCTATGTTTTCTCAATGACCGTACCATTATAGTAGAGTACTGATCTACCTACATTCGGAGTGGCAGTGGTCCACCTATAACCTTCTCTTATCTATTGTTAGTAGACACCAAACTCTCAGCGCTGTTAATGTAGAGTACTTACCCTATTCTGTTCGAGCTAGGGAGCTTAATTGCATTAACTTCCCAAACATTTCTTCGCATCTCCCTATCAAAAAAAGATATTGTGTGATAACATATATCCACTCTTTCCATTTTTGTAGGGATACCCATGAGCCTGGAATGGGTTTGAGATTTGTAAATGTCCTAGTATGATGTCATTCTTCGGTTAACAAGGTAGATCACAAATTTTCAACCCGGTACATATATATACTTCTACATCACTTCTGGATTTTTTACCCTACTTCCTTTATTATATCAAAATCTGAGCAATAAAAATTGTTAGATAACAATATAATATTGAGTGAAAGAGCGTGAAGGTAGTGAATTCATTTAGTATCTACTAAGAAAATATAAAATTATTCTCACTATAATGTCCCTACATATAATATATTCTCTTAAGATGTTGTAGAATCCTACAGTACTAAACTAGATATATTAGCATACAAATGTCATTATAATATAGACAGTAGAATTTATTTGATGTACTTGAAGAGGACATAAAGAATTTCTTCACTACTGGTTGTAACGTAACAAGTGAAAAACTTCCACTCTGTCAATTCCTTCCTTCATAACTGTAATTAGCTCATGATGGGTAAGAATTGAACCCCCAATGGCTGGACTGACAACAAAGGAACATTGTCACTCGCTCTAACCCATATTCCATAGAGTACATCAATTCCTCTCTCCCTTACACTCTAAAACTAGGGTTGTAACATACTCATACATTCAGAAGTAAAATATGAAAGCATATGTACATGAAGAGGATTGAAAATTACCTTTTCAACTATATAGGGTCATGTAATGTAGTTCCTATGCTATCAAAACCTTAGATATTATGTAGTCGAGACTCAAAGAGGGTACTATTTTATAAAATGAGATATAGTTCTAAACCCTTATATATAAAGTATCACCTTTCGGGTATGGATAGGTATGTAAAAAACCTCGTATATCCATGGAAACTTTAACACCCTAGGGTTCACTCTATTCCCACATATAGAAAATAATGTCTAACCGACTACGTATAGACATTTTTTCATGCATGGTAACAGGAAACTATATAGCTATTATCAACTATAGAACTATAATGGTTATGACACTTATAAGATATATATCTAAATATATAGCTAGATATAGAGAATCTAGAAATGGTTATTCTAGTATATAAATAATCCTATATATTTAATTAAAATATTGGAATCTTTCTTAGTAGAACATCCAAATAGACACTATTATAAGACTACTGACCAATTTAGTTGATCTGTAACAACATATTGGTCATAGTATGAAGAAAAACAGTTTATGGATCAATCTAGATAAGCTATCGAGAATAGGTACTATAAATAACTAATCTCTCATTCACTCTATCCCATTAGAGTATTCTTTTTTCTAAAAGACACACTATTATAAGAGTAAATACATTCAACATGAATATATGCTATTTTATTAGGGAATTTTCCCTATAAATTTTGGGTTCAGTTACTTTCTGTTCATTCAATCTCTACATGTCTTGTGAAGGAAAGTAGAAATTTGGAAGTTGGATTAGCATCTACTAACCACTTTCTTGTATATTTTCATTGCTAAGATTAAACATGGCTATCAAAGGACATGAGAGATGAGATCATGTGAGAACTCATCTGAATAGGTCTCGCTCCATCCTATTTATTTTACATTGGATGGGACTGGCTAAACCATGATATCATGTTCGATCTCATTATCATAGCAGCGTGGAACATTGAATTGATCAATCAAATGGGACATCTCTGATCCTCTATCTATGACTAATTCTCTCATTACTACATTGACTTCTCTGACTGTATAAGAGTTGAGATAGTCATATAATCATGTCAAATATATGGAAGGCAATGAAATAAAAATCCCCATCACAAAAAAATCAGAACCCAATCCAAATAGAGATGGAGCTCCCGATATTCTTTTCCAAATCTCTATATGACCCCCAACCATGATGAAACATGCTATGCTGGAACCCTCCTCCATGTTTAGATGAGATTTCTCGATGTTAGACAACAGTTTTTGTTTTCCCTCAACCCATGTTGGCTTCATCCCTTTTCACATCCTTGATTCTACCTTTTGGATTGGTTCCAAATCACTAATGAAGAAATTATAAGAAGGGTTTGAAACTAACTAATTGTAGCTTCAGACTTCCCATATGTCATCCCAATTAGGTATACTTCTAATAGTGGTGATAAAAGAAAAGAAAAATGGAAAAAATTATCCCTTTAGGTATATTCTATAAAGATGTTTCTTGTTGGGTCTTATCATTTATCTTTTTTTTTATTTACCATGGAGACTTTCTGTAATAAAATTTAGAGACAATTTCTGTGGGTTTTTGAACAAAAAACATTATGTGGGACCCTTAAAACATAGGTATTCTAGAATATAATTTATCTTGTACTAAAAAATCTAGACTTCACACCAACCCAATCTCATTTAATACGGGATGTTTCGGGGAACTCCGATAGCCTTACGACAAGGTACTCTTACTATATAGTTTAAAGTATTGTACTGACGCTTAATTACACTCTCAATGTATTTCTTTATTATATTATGAAAGTCATAGTTTGATTGAGGTAGCCCACTATTAGAAGAGTACTGATTAGTGCTTGTGCTGAAGCTACCGACTTGTTAGTGTTCGGTATAATATAGGAGTAGACATAATAGTTAGATTAGTACTTTCTTGATTCTTCTTTTTTGAAAGGATGAGAGAGTAGCATAAGATTGTGATAATAATTGAACTATATTAATTACACTGAACTAGATTCATCTTTAGTACTCTACTTTAATAGTTGGTCAATTATTTAAGTCATTGCTTAATGAAAATATGTTCAAGATTATGCTTATATAATCCATCAATACATATAAGTATCAGTATCATCCTTCCTGACCCTACCTAAAGGTTCTAATTGATATGATCCTTTATAATGGGTTTGGATGAAACAAATTTGTATAAATACCTATTTCTGGCAGATGTGAGACACCTTCCCTTGATGGATGTACCATGCCGCATTTCATGAACAACATTCTATAATAACTGAGAATGAATGAATTTTGATATATTTCCAAATAAGCCACTTCTCTATTTCGGTATCTAAATCCATAAAGGACATTAAGGGATAACACTCTCTATCTCTCAATTTCATTCCCTACTACCAAGATACTTTTTTCTCAAAACCTCTCTCTCAAACCCCTATTTTCTCTCTACTTATTTTTTATGAGGTAAAAAATCCCCACATCAGGTTTCTCGGAGGCTTCTACCCTGCCCACCTGAAATCACTCCACTTACATCTCTGGGAAGTGTGTCTGATGAATTGATTCCGAAAATGGTGTTAGTTAGGGTCACATACTAAATTTCATACATACACAATAAACCTAATAGCATTCTAGCAACACTTGCTCAAATAGTTGGGTATTATAGGGTATTATAGGTAAAAATATTCATCCACCAAGGGGTCTTTTGAGGACAAAATCAATTTGTGACTGAGATACCAACATTGATGAATCAAACCTATGGAATCCTCTTAGTCAACTGACCATGAATCACATAAATTTTCCCTTTCATCCACTCCACTTTAAACCCTGCTTGTTCGAGGTATGAAAATTCTACGTTTCTATTGTCCTTTCACTTTTCAGCCCATGATAAATATTAAAAAATATTGAATCCTCATTCTAATCAATGTTTTCATCAACTTATAATTGTTTAGTTATACAATACGTACCCAATACTATGGAAATACCAAATAATCTTTCTTCATGTTGAATTGGACAGCTTCTCCACTACTAATGATGATCCCTTTATATTCCCATTAATACCCCCATACTAGGTATTTCCATAGTGTATGGTTTAATTTGAGCCTTTTAAAAAATCAAATGAATAAAACCTCAAGGAAGGAACCAGAAAAAAGGCTCTAAAATATAGTCACGGAAGAAGCCATTCCACTTCCCTCAAACCATGAGCAGTGTTCAAAGTGATGAAATCCTAGATCACATCCTTCCTCAGACCTTGTTTACACTAGACGAGTCACTAAGATTCACTATGGAAGACCCTCTAATCTATTATAGCAAATTGACTCATCCCACCTCGAACTCTCATTTAGCGGACTGACTTTAGCACTAAATATATTATTATATAACTCATCCATTACAATTACAAAAAATTAATTACAAACCAGATAGGATTATATATAAGAATTTGACCGAGGGTTGGAGAAGTATCAATGGTGATCTGAATCTGAACTGTTGGAGTATATTAGTAGGTCTACCTCAGAGAAGGGAATCATAACATCACAGAAAGAGACTCTCTAAACTACTTTTGAAGTCATAGATGAAATAAATATAATTAGTATCTAAAAAATTAGTCACTCTTTAATGAAGTGTGACCATACTCAACCAAAATAAATATGTCTTTATATCTATATTGATGAGTACATGCTTTAAAGAGAAAGTGGAAATTGAGAATTTTCAAAGATAAGGGACACTGCTTTATTAAGGACTACCCAACTGACCTAGCAGAAGAAAAAGGAATGGAACTATAAATAAAAATATGTTAGGTCACTTCCTACAAATATTAAATCAATTATTTCTTACTAATATCGATTCTCCACAAGTAATAGAAATTACGGGATCTCTACAACTTGTTCTAGAAGTTCCAAATAGTAGAAAGGCTGAATCTAACTCCAATTGGTGACCATGAGTAGATACCATCGAGTTATTGGCCAATCTGGTTTGAGGTACAAGTATTTTTCTATATAGTGGATCTCGTACCCTCATCATATGATGCTAATTTTTATCCTTATTGAGGGGAAACACTCAGATTGAGTTATCTAGATAGGATTAACTAAAAATTAGTTCCCCGGTCCACCAACGAAATGGTATATATATATATATATTATGTCCTTCCTCCATTTACTAGAAATGAGAGAACCATCATAGAGGATATTATAATATACCATTTTCTAGTATTGACCCCACTATTAGAGTAGACTAATGAGGTCCCCAAAGGCTATAGAATGTCCAAAACGATTTTCAATATATTCTAGTCCAGATTGTGGAGCCAAACAACCATCTAGGTGATAACCATAACTGCAAAACTACTCTGAATTGTTAGCAAACTATTGAGGTAGATCAGTTCCATACATTATTGAGGTTCCCATCCCAAGATATCAAGGTGAAGCAGAATCAAAAATACTTTATGAAACGGGAACAAAAACAAGCACACGATCATGATTTTATTTTAAATAAAAGTGAAACTAATATTACATTCCTTATTCATTAGTTGTCATAGCAGAAATAGTAGATTACACATAGAAAATATTATCCTTTTCATTCATATTAGTTGTTGATTCCCTTTCCTTGAACCCTCATATATATTTCATCATTGAACGAGACCTTGAAAAGAGTTTATATCTAGAATACTATTCTCCGAGCCGAGGGTGAATATCATAACACCATTCGTGATTGAATGGAATTTATATCTATAATATCGTTCTATGTTAGTGAAGACGCTCTTCTTTGTTCTTTTATTTAATTTGGCATATGCAGTTGTTTTGAGTGCACAAGAAAGCTTATAGTCATGTTGACTATTAATTATATATATTGTCTACCCCCATCTAGCCTAGATAGTGGTCACTTTGATCGCTAATCTAGTATCTACTTGTCTAGATACTAAATAAATAGTGTAGATACTTGTGTTTTTCTACATCCCCTACCTGGGCATGCCACTCTCACTTAGGATACCTTTTGGAAATAGATTTTTCAATCCTAATGAAAATGAAATATTTGGTATAATATGTGTAGTACATATCCTTAATCTCAAAATAATTTATGATTAATGTCATCATATCATGAAACATGCTATCAAGTGGCATGTCATTCACATATAGGACTAGAAAGAGAAAATTGCTCCCTGGGTACTCCATTTCACAATGTTTAGGTATATTAACTAATCAACAAAAATTTCTATAAACCCTTTGCTCCTCTTGAGGTACAACTGATGGGAAGACTCATCCGTATATTGACTTCCTTAACCTGCACACTGCTTCCCTCCTCCAAGAAGATTCCATGAATTAACCATATATTATACGAAAATCTGACTTGACATCTTTTAGATTAGGAGTGATAGAGCTCACATATGCCAAACCATTTAAAATCATATGAATAATAATCTATGGTCACCTATCCCCAACACCATTTGCAATCGCCCTATCATACACTATCGATTTATAGGGAGAGAATAGATGGATAGAAAGTTAGATGCTCGAAATCAAGTTAGTTTATCAATATATATCAGTCCCATTGTCAGGGGGGTCATTCCTAGGATGCTCAGCTACCGACAATTCGATGAGCCCAATAGTAGTAGAAACCCATCACTAGAAATGTGATGGTTAATTGGTGGTGGTACTAAAATGGAAATTACTAGCTACACCATATTCCACATGATCCTATTGGGTTGGTTGGGGGGATTTGGGGTGAAATGAGTGTTATTGTTCAAGATGGAATAATAGAAACAATAGTCAGGTTAGCATACTGGGAAACTGTAATAGTGGGATGGTCAGATCGGGGATAACCTTGAGATGAATTCAAGTACCATATCATGTTTGGGTATGTCAGGATGAGATTGTTAGCTATCACCCTCTAGAAGACAGGAGAAAAGTTTGATTCTTGATTCGATCGACTCCGGTAGCTACTTGCATTATCCACTTGAGTGTGCATACGATGAGCAGTGTGAAACATAGCATGAGATAAGTGGAAATGAGACAAGTAATGGAAAACAAATTCTGAAAAGGTAGTGCAAAATGAGTTGATCAATAGGAATCATTCGTGAATGGAATACAGGGACATCAGAGCATATGGAGCTCGAATGACTATGGAGGGAAATGTTGAAATCCTAGGGAGACGGGTTTATTGAGTGTCTATGAGATGGATCTTATTCACATTGTGAGATGGGCCACATATATAAAGGAAAAGATGACTTCCATTATTGTCGTGGTTGAATTTGGAACCTGGCCTCTGAGAGTGGTGTTGCCCGAATAAATCCCAGGACCATGATGTGCATAAGGAACCATTTTTCTAGTTCTAGCATTGGTTTTCCACTTACTATCTAATACTATATATGCATAGTTTCAATCGTATACTGAAAACTCGACATGTGGTATTATGGGAAGTGGTCATGTGATTGGAAGAGCACTAAATGTGACTACTGGACTACTGATCCAACTATACTCATGTTGTTCAGGGATTCAAAATGGCATCTACACTAAACAATCCATTAGTGTGGATAGTTTTATAATGGATTTTTGGATGGTGAATGAAATGAACCATGAGGTTTATTGAAGGGACTAGTGAACGAGGTTGAGCCTACTGGAATGGGGACAATTAGAGTTGTGTAATGAATGCTTGCATAAAAAATGGACTAGTCAAATGAGAAATGAAGTAATGTATACCCCTTTCTCATGTACGACTATATAAAAAATGTTTTATAGCTCATGTAACTTATGAAAATATATATCAGTACTAATGGCACCGTAACCTACTGCTTATGTGATTGTTCAAATGATGCTACTCTACTTCCACCACTGTGATCGAGCTCCTGTGGTTATGATTGGGATGGCATGCCAGTACTAATGGTAACCATATTCCTACTTGTCCATTGATATTAGGGATTGAGGCCAATGGAACATTTCATTCTATCATCAAGTGGGTTGTAGAACAATTCAAGTGACCTCATCAATGGAGTGGTTGGTGGGTCCGAGTTACCCAACTTTAACCCTCAATTCTATATAGTAACAATACCCAGTTTACTATCTCATTATATTCGAATCGGGATCTTGCACCTCATGGACCCTGTGGGTTCATCCATATATATCAATGAACTGGGCATCTGTGTCCCATAGGTGGAGCCAATGGAAGAAAATTGAGAAAGATCCAATCGCTTGACGTAGTGGTGTTGAGGGTCCTAGAACAATCGAAGCTGATAGAGTGGTGTCACTATTCCAGTTGAGTTGATGGTTTGACCCCAACATCACTGCATAAACTCAGCTGGATAGATCGACTATTAGAAAAAATTGTGGGTATGGAATCATAGTGGCCAACTGGGACCCATGGTTGAAGGTCGTTTCCTTGACAATCACATCCACCCATCGTCAGAGTTCACTGAAAAGCGAGTCACCCCATCCTCCTAGTACATATATATATATATACATATTGTTAGTAGTTTAAAGGATTTTTTTTGTACTGGAAGAACTATTATAATAAAAACTCAATAACTATTCTTGCTGGATAATGTGACATTATACAACAGTGAAAGGAACGCCACCCAAATCGCTTCTGTTTTGAATTGGAATCATTTCTGTTGGAAATACATCGACCACCTAAAACTGCCCCAAGATATATGTAAAAGATAGTCCTTGTTCAATTTCTTGTTTCATATATTTGATGATGTATTGGATTATGAATTGAATAAATGGAATCACATAGTTGATGGATTCTATCCTCTATTGATCGATTGAAAAACATATCATTCTATAATATGAACAAATAGATCCAAGATGCTGCTGGAGAGACTACGCTTTACTCATTGACGATTATCATCTGCATGAAACGTGATTCCATAATTTTCATCGATCACCAAGACACTTGACCATGTATTTCCATTCCTTGAATTGGCCATCTCCATATCCATAGACCCCAAAACCCATGGCTACTCGGAAACATCAACACACTCAATCACCAATTTGGAACACATCCACAATAACAACCATATCAATAAGAAACATAGAGTATTTCCATGTCAGTAGAGTCTATCTTGGTTAGTATCAACAAGAGGGACCCTTTTGGGATTTTTGTTTGAGAATATCACTGGTTTTATCCACACCACGAGCCTTCAGAATTAGACAAGGGGACATTGAGTTCCTGGTGCTCCAGGATACTATCATTAAATGTTGGTATAATCTATCCAGGTACTCTTCTATATATTCTATAGGAGGACCACTATCGGGACCACTATAGGAACCTTTTTTTGTGCTTATAGTGGTTCCTATAATGGACATACTATATTATAATAAGATGTAACTAACATGGTCTACTACCAATATAATACTGAGGGTTTCACTCCTCTATATTTCACGCATCGGTTTAGGTTCTTGGGTAGAAATACCATGGGATTTATGTTAGAGATCTTGTGGAATGGACAATACATTTGAGACCCTTCATGTAACTAATTCTTGTCACATGGCCTTCAGAAAACCCCGAAGCTGTGCAATCAAAAATCATTGAATGACCAACCCTTTGGGCCTATCATTCGAGTGGCAATAAAGGGTGAGCGTGTTGGAGTTACCAAAGTAAAATGGAAACATCACTATCTCCTTTCTTATCCCATGTTTTCCGATTTCTCTTATGACCTTATCCACTTCATTGCTAGCATACCAACCAGACCACCATATGCACCACTATAAGAACCATTATAGAAACCTTTTTTGGTGCCTATGGTGGTGAATATAGGGGTACCTATAGTGGTCTAACCTGAATGCCTCTCATGAACCCTCAAAACACCACAAAAATATGATTAGATGAAAGAATGTTAGTTCGAATTGAGAATGAACTGGTGAGATAGACCATCCATTCCCATATGCTGACCAGCGAAGACCACAAAGCATGGAAGGGTTGATTTAATGGATGAAGATAAGAGGTAGAAATAATACTTGAATAGGTGGATTCATTTTCAACAGTATCCTAAAACCACCAGCCACCCCAACCTAATTCATGATGGGCCCACCAACATCATGTAATGATTCCCATAGTGTGAAATGACTGACATGTCTAAATATCAAGTGACATGATGGGGATAGGATTTGAACCTCAATATCCCAAAAAATTATATGGACTAGGACACTAAAGGTGGGTTCAATTTAGTTGGATGGTGTATCTAAATAGTGAATCTCTCAACTACTGAGTGATTCTTTATAAAAAGGACTCAAATGAGTGAGTGACCTCTGCATCTCAAGTGATTAGTTGGGGATAGGATTTGAACCACAATATCCCATAGAATTATAGGGGCTAGATTCCACGCCTTTCGAAAGTCAGATAAAATACACGACTTGATCTATGAAATGTCATATATCTCTCACCGGGATCACGAATTGAGAAACTCTAGAATACTATTGGAGTAGAGTATTGTGAAGGGTGGTGGGGAGGATGATGTGGATAGCGAGGGAAATAAAAAATGACACTATTAGGTAGAAGAAAGGTCCCGACTCTTCCACGTGGGATTTTGATAAAGAAGTTGGAGAGGAGAATAAGAGATCCCATTGATGTTAATGGTCAAGCTCAGTCAATTATGATACTTGAAAGAAACCTCATATCTATTTGATGTCACTCTCTTCCAATCAATGTGATTTAGAGATTTCATTACTACTTGAGACTATCAATATATATAAGTACCAGGCTCTTCCTCGGCCCATAATGGTCAAAATCAATACTATACTCTAAGACTCAAGAGTCACCATGATTATATTAGAGTATTGTTGTCATGTAAGCATTGGAAGAATAGAATACAAGACTAGTCTCCCCCTCTAGGGATTCGTTCTTGGTCATCTATCAACATTTTTGAAGACATGTTTCATCAATCACTATATCGACAATGTACCTGTCCTATACAAGACATCCCATAGCTAAAGAATCATTTGTACCTCCTTGATCCAATTTATGATAGTACAGAGAGGTATGGGGGGCTTCATACAAGGAATCTCATCACAATAGTCCATGGTACTCTTACATATAGTTATAGAAGAGTACATGATAGATATGTACCCATTTTATAGAATCTTTGATACTCATCATCCATCATCCCTCATCATTACCATAAATCAGATCAGGAACACAGACTATAAACGATGTCGTTCCTCCCAATGCATGGTGACTTCCATGGTGGACTGCATCAAAAATGATATTGCAACCACTACCCATACTGAATGGCTGATCCAAGGTCCTACTACAATAGTAGGAAGAAAACCCCTTTCCTTAATTGAAAGAATAATTGGATTTAGAACTCTCTTTCAAGCGTTCTCATTCATGGCTCATGTTCGAAAAAAACACAGTAGTCGAAAGGAGGAGAAAATATAGTTGTAGTTCATTCATATTCAATATCAGATCAGATTAACAGAATACTATGAATCCCTTGTAAGCCAAGTTACCAACTTTATTTCATATCAATGAAAGGTCCAAGAAATCTATATCAATCGATGTAGTTGGTATAATATAGCCAGGTACTGTTCCATATTGTTTATAGGCACCACTATAAGAACCACTATTGGAGGTTCTTTACATATAGTTGTATGTATAGTGGTACTTATATTTGTTTCTATTGTGGTCTGACACATGAGAATACATGTTTGGTTGAGTTTCAATGGACAATGAGTAGAGATAGGGGGCCTATAGGCCTCTCAAAGTCCCTGATGAAGGAAGACTCTTAGATCATCTAAAAATTCAATGATGCTTATGAGAAATTAAATTTTTATCACTTAATAGGATCTCAAATGGTTGAGGAATGCTTCATATTTTATCATTTCAAGTGACTAAATACACCGCTAAATGATCTTCATCTCGTAAAAATGCCTCTTTTTAGTCATTCATTCCATATTTTTATTCAGGGAACTATATAGTGTAATGTACTAAACAATACTCTAAAAGTCCATCCATTTTACCATATCAGCTCAAGGTTGGGGATAAAAAAGTGGGTAGAACTGTATACTGTCCAAGGAAGCTCAGTGGATGGAAACATCAAAGTCTAAAGGAAAAAATAGATTTTCTCATCACCTTGGCTTTCCTTCTTCAGATGTGGTGGAATGCTCAGTTTTTTAGTTGTAGTAAAATGGATGATATTATGGATCCATAAATCATCTTCTGAGGCTAAAAAAAATAATTTTAATGAAGCTGAAATGAAAGAATCAAAAAATAAAATAGGACATTATATGTGTAATTATTTTCTAAATACCAATAAATTCATATTCTGGTCATCATAAGTGATTGTAAAACGGGAAGAAGAAACAATAATGCTATAGATATGTCAATATGATCCTATGAAAATAAGTATGAAAAGACATACCCAATTTGAAAAGGAGTTGAAAAACTAGGGGTATTGCTTTCACTTGTGATCCTGATAGTCAGATGGATTTCGGGATCATATACCTCCCCAGCAACCCCCTTAATTGGTTTCTCAAAAAAAAGTAGCTGAGAATGAATGAAATACCCTTGTTGATCCTAAGTAGGTTGTTCAACTGGTTCCACAACTTCCAAAGGAATAATAAAGTCATTCCCTGGGATAACTGCCTCCCCCCATACTGTCTTCTTGATCTACTCGGATGAATAACCTATAGCACATGGGTTAGCTTATTTTCTTTATGTAGAACCTGGGACTTCCCAACTATGACTCTATAACTGATAGCACGAGAGAGTACATGGGGACTCCTTCAACAGTTTGGAAGGGTATTTGAGAAACGAGAAGGAACAATTCAACCCCAACTATTCTCTCTAATTTCTTGCACCATTGGGTGCTGGGGGCGGTGAAACATGGGTGTTATGTATGAGTGGTTTAGATAGGATAGTGTCCATACTAGCTATATTATACTGGAAGTAGCTTTATTTTGGAATCAAGCTGTTTGGGGAGTTCCATGGGTTGATCACATGGTACAGATTGAAATAGATGTGCTCTATTGGAACCTTCATGTTTAAATTGGGGGTAGTGACCTATTCACTCAGAATGCCTAATACCTATATTATACCATGCACTATTAAAAATATGTATATCTACCAACACCCATATTAGGCAATGCGTGATAGAGGGTCGAAGACATTATGGGGACTGATACTTATATATATTGGTGAAGGGGGTGTCTTGGTGTCTACTATGGTTGGAAAATATGCAATTGGTGTTGAAAATATTGGGGGTGTTACTTATATATATTGGAGAAAAAATATGGAATAAAGTCACTATTTTATTCGTTGAATGTCGGTAGTCTTCTAATCAATGATATGAGCTTCATATTCCAAGCACCTCTTCCTTTTTCGATTGATAATTGGTACGAATGGAAAAGAAATCATTTGAATATGAGAACATGGGGGTGAGAGAGAAGGCATTGGGGAAATTTAATTTCAGTTTCGATGATGGGATGATTGAAAATGAAATGGAAATGGAGGTGTTCAATAGCGACGATGTTCTTAAGTGGAGTTCAGAATCAAATCAGTTCAGAGACAAGCATCTAGCGAAAACAATAGACCATATATGGATGGGTAGTTGAAAGCAAGGCATATGGGAACCTGAACCAACAAGGTAGGTGAATTGGAGGTTGAGTTATGATTTCCCAGTGAACAAAAGATTCCTCAAACAAGCCTAGGATAGGCCCATCAACAAGAGAATTCCCAATAATATTTCAAAAAGACCTCTAGAAAAAATTGAAACAAGTGGCTGGATAAACAATAAAAATTTCTAGTCTTGGAACAATGTGGTTGGAAGGTCCAGCTCCTCGATCCATATAATCTAGATAGTAAGATTCTGAATGTATCCCAGTTCATGCATGGTCTTTCTAGATAAGGTAGGTTACTCTAAATTAAAAGAGAAAAACTGAAAGTACAAGGTGGTTTTTACGATTTGGTATGTGCTAATCAGCAATCTTCTTATACCAACATCACCACCCAACATTCACTCATATTTGCAAACATCTACACACCAATAACGCCAAATAATCATCCAATGGGAATATTCCCCCTTCGTCTGAGCAGGAAGACCTACACAATATAGAAGAGTACTTGTGGCAGTAATCATGAGTTCATGGTCAATATATATAAGTACCAGTGGGCATGAATCATTATAATATATACAATAGTACTATTAGATTAGATTATTGAGGGGAATCAATCCAAAAGAGATGGAACCTTGATATATACATGTACCAGGTTATATTTAAGATTTTGATGAAATTTGGAAGGGGGTGACAATCGAATAGGAAATGGGGCTACTAAACAGGGTGATGTAGCTCCTGGTACTTATATATATTTCCTGAGGACCAATGATACAATCGGTCTGATTTTTGCATTCACTAGGCTGATAGATCTGTGGATTCCAATGGCATTCTATCTTAATGGGGAAACAATAAGTTTCTCAGTATAATATAGGTAGTATACATTGTGTCGACACCACCACTCTTTAATTAGGTATTGTTAATGGTGAAATTGGGGCAGGAATTCTCTACTACCTATATTATACCATTGAAATGATATTCTAGAATGTAGGACTATGATAAATGTGTATTAATGTTTCACCTATCCAACCCACTGGATGGATAGTTTCCTTAAAAACCCACAATTACAACATTAATATATTGAGAGTAGTGAGGATGCCAATGACAATGCATATAATCTTCTAGAAAAGGGGATAACATTGAGTGTATGTAGGACCATCTATTATATCTATTCAGAGAATGGAAGTTGAAACTGATAACCCATTTTCTGCCAATACTGAAAGTTAGCTAAACTAGGTCAGGAAATAAGATCCTACCAAAATACATTCATGCTCGACCACTACTCCAACAATGTGAACCTGGGTACTCTGACGGTGAATGGGGTGAAAGAATGGATAGTGGGAAGGATATTCATTAATCCACTCCAATAATAACATCAATATTTCCAATAATCCATGGGGGACCAGGAAGACACCAACCCCTAATGCCTTTCGAAAATGTCATCATCTATTTATGGTCGTTTTGCAGGGGGCTCACCATAGTCAGTACTCTACAATATTTTTGGTCATAATCGGTAGTCCAAAAACCCAACCAGGCATTGTGTAATGGTGTTCTTGTGACGATTCTGGCATTCATGATACTAGGAAGGGGGGTTGACGATCAAAGGTGATTCCCCTATAGACTATATATAAAGGGGGTGGGGTATCCTTCTGCACAATTTTGCTTGTGAATTGTGGTACTCAATTGAACTATAATGTCCAATGGTTATTGAGTGGATAGGGGATGACTGATTCATATATATACTAGTTAGATTTAGGATTTAGATAGTAGGTCAGCTGGTAATATTCACCCATTCATGTGTGACCCCCTGTATCCTTTCCCTTAAGAGATTGAGCCCTGAAGACTTTACTGTTTCTGAGCCCTGAAGGCTTTACTCTATCTGATTCATGATGCCTATAATAAAATTATGATATAGTGTAGTTGAAATGCTCAACATTAAGTACTCTTCTAATAGTGTTATCAATGAGTGGCGGTGAATTAGAATGTCATGGGGTGGGGGTAGGTGGGGTAGTAGAATTAGGTCGGATCGCTATGTGAATTGATTCATTCCTACATGAAATAGAAGCAGAAAGATAGTTAATGGGAAACTAACATCTATCAATAGGTACTCTTCCTATAATAATATAGGATGAATACATAGCCACGGGGTGAAGAGGTCAAAAGAATGGACAATGTTTTCAAATTCATCTCTTATTATTATGGACATGCTATGTATCAAGATGTGAATTGGATATCCTATGTGTGTTCGATAAGGACATGTTTCAGCTCTTATCTAGTTTGGTTAATTCCAATGAAATATACTAAAATAACCTTGACTCATTTTATTTTACCAAGAAACCACTACGACGTGCTCCACCTTTTGTAGTTGAAAGGAAATATCGTTGTTCCTATGATAGTTCTATCAAACACAGTAGCACATCGGGAGGCAACACTACTACCAATTGTATACCAACCCTCAGTTAAAATGGGAATCGGTCTAGGAGTATAGGTGGATTTCAAACGAGACATAGTGGGGGATATAAATGAAACAAATCGAGCTAATAGGGTGGATGTTAGAAGTCAACTCTAATATGATTGGGTTGGTTCAAATGTAGAAAAACATATCAAATTCCATCATCATGCTCCATCTATCATGTATCCAATTGAACATACTAGGTAGTGATTAGGAAGCATACCCCCATAGGAACCCAGTAGTGCTCAATTCAATCAATTTCTAGGTCCTCAAGTACATATTCAATAAAATCAACCACATTTTTCATGTCACACCGGCTGCTATGATGGTGCCAGACCATGAACCTGGCCGGGCTGCAGTGTTGGAAATAACCATTAAACTGGAACTCAGAGATGGAATCTCAATGAAAATACATGATCTAATAGATATTGGAGTGTAACACAGGCTACCAGTTGAATGGGAAGTACTACATCGGGTGTGGAAGAACCACAAAATCAATTCCAAGAAAGTGGGAACAAAAATCCAATATGCATTATTCGGAGCTCAATCCATCACTCGAGCAGCACTCTTTGATGATCCCATCACTGCAGCATAGGGTTTTTTATACCCGGAAATGGTAGGGAACCTCATGGAAAAGGATATAGTTTTGGGATGGATAGTTCAATGCATTGGTCGAGTAAGATTGATGTAATGATTAACGACATGAAGTGTGAAATTATCAAACATCCTGAAGCTATGATAGGACTACTGTAACTCATTTTGGAACTACTGGGATACAAGGAACATGGTGTCTAGAACCCTATCTACTATTTCACTACTGGAATCGGTCATGCATCAATCATTCTATCATAGTAAAAAATTCATCTCTCAAGATAGCTCCCTTCTCCCGTGATAGTAAAACTGACACATTCATTCTATCACTACTAGCATCTATCATTTTATCATGAGCAAGAATGCAATGAAGACGATCAAGTGGCTCCATCTCTGGTGTGGCTGTTAATTTCATAGGGATTCCAAATCTCAAAGTGATGTCCTCATGGTGGGAAAATAAACAGGAGGGTTTCTCGAGTACAATGTTTATTATTCTTTTGTTTGTGTAGTGACTCGATAGGACATGATTGGTATTAATGTGTGTATTGAATTCAACCAGCATCCACCCTGGTCATAGTCTTGTCCAACCAAGTGACCATCCCAACATCTACCACTATATATTATCAATTATATATATATCCAATAACATGTCTAGAACTTTCCATGGAACACTTCGTTCTTATGGATGATATGGTACTACTACTACTAGTTCTCCTAGGATATCATTTAGAATATTGGCAGCAGCTACTAGTTCGATCATCCACTATTTCCTAATGGAGAACAGATTGTATCAAGTGCGACAAGTGGTTCCACTGAGATGTAAACCCAAATACCTACGCTTGGGAAGAGGAAAATGGGTATAGAAGAGAGCGACAACTATTTTCTACCCAGGACAACTCCTATTTGAATTAGATGGTAAGTTGTCAATTGATATTCAGGATACTAGCTTATTAGAATAGAAACATTGTGTGAAAACATAATTGGTTTAGTGGTCAAAGAAATTCCTTGACTAGAACCCATGGTTCCATGCTTGGAGCCCTTCTCTGCCCGTTGCTCCCTTTCGGCCCACACACCATCCTTCTCTAAACACCCAGATGATGTTCATGCCACAACTCCAAAAATTTAGTCCCACATCTCCGATAAAAAAAATAATGTTTCACCAACATGGAAACTATTGATGATTATCTCATTTATTCTTGAAAAATGTTCTCATACTAGCATGACTATGCTGACACGTGCTCCATACCGGTACATCATCCTTTGCTACTCCCCCCACTTCTATGATTCCCCCTCTGATCCACAATAGTACATGATAACCTCTTCCCTTGAACTGCTTATATTGTGTCTAGTATGTGACAATTCCCAAAATGTTTCGCCATTAGATCCATAGTGTGCCATAGGTATTGGGATACAACATAAGGAAACAAGCACATGTATAATCCAGGAAAGTCGATCATGGAGTTTGGGCCATCGATTATTTAACTAAGACTATATCCTTTGAATTGATAGTAAGATTTGGATAGATGAATATGTCAGTGTCAATCAACCTATCATATTGATTAGTACCTCTATTTTATACCCCATTTCGACATCATTGAACATTGATAGTTGTATGTCAAATCCTTCATTTACAGATATACCCAAATTCCACTCATACTGGACCTTTTTGAAAGTGGTTAAAATATTTACTTCAATTCGTACTCTACTCTTAACTATATTGGAAACGTACCCATCCCGAGTGGTGATGTGGGGATCTACTAACCAATGAAACATTTATATAACTCCATCATCCCTCAACATTTCATTTGTATTTATGTTCTCTTTTTATGTAATGTTTTGGTTTGTAGTGTCCAATTAGTCCTACATAAAATATGGTGATGTTTTTGAAATACTACAAGGGAACATTGGCACCCTTAGTATAAATTAGTCATTCTCTTTTAGTATGAGTGAATGGTGAAATGTGAAAACTCTTCTTTCCTTTCCCTTTGTGTGAGCCTTTGAAACCCTCTCCTGACAGTCGAGTAGCTCATGCTCCTATGAGACATTTAAAAGTATCATTTTTTACTCTATTATATATCACACATTAATAATAGTAATTATCTTGCACATGTACTCAGCCACTGGGTTGGGCATACTAGTTGTATGTAGTAGCACATCTTATAAAAAACTAATTCTGGGTTTTCCTTGGCCACTTCTAACCTATATTATACCTTTAGGATTAAGTTGTATTCATAAACCCTGCTTGATGAATATGGTAAATAGAATAATGATATTAAAATTACTCGACCGCATCTCACTTTATTCATTCAAAAGGTCAATCATAGCGGGGAAAATACTGAAGAAGCCAACTCATTTCTACTTCTTCAATGTCTTCTGTCCATCCCCCTTGAATCATTGAATCTCGTCGCTACATTATTGAAACTTCTAAGAGAACAACTAAGATCATCCTCAATATATATAAGTATCTTCCACATCCTCATTCCTCACTTGTATCCAAATACCACCCGACAAACCAATTTATTCTTCTTTGAACAAAACAGAATAAAAAACATTCTTATATTTATCTACATGTTCCCCACTAATCCTTAGATCATGAATAGGGAGAAAAAAGTAAACTGGTTCTAAACCCTTATATATATGTAGTTCCTTTTGGTAAGGATCTAAAAACATACGTATTAAGTAACACCGAACACCGAATAGGGTGAAGTTGTTGAGTTCTAAACCCTTATATATTATATAAGTATATGCTACTTATATCTAAGGTTTCTAAATGATCAGTTGATAAACAAGTTAATTTTCATTGAAACCTTGTACCACCATGAAAAAATTCTCCAACTTATTAGAATAAATAGAAACATTAAAATGAAAGCACACAATCCAATTGGCTCCAGCATATAAGGTCCCCAAATCATTTCAAACCATATTTTACTTCTACCTATATTAAACCGATAGGATACATCATCGCTCCTCACCTCAGTGTACTATGATAACTATGGATTCTCAACCTTTTCCCATTCCATCTTCATTGACTATTTGAGATATTGGATTAGGCCTAATAAAATATTGTCTATGATATTCCCAATACCAACCTATTAGAGTACAATACTAATATTTCTCCAAGACCATATACTAAAATAGGTGGTTATGTTCACATATGACTAAAGAGGAGAATGTCCCACACATTTAGTAATTTACTCTAATAGGTATGAAATTAAATATTCAGTATGTTGTTTAGTCACACAAAATGTAGAAGTGAAAGTTTCAGTTGCATTAACTTCTATGGAATTGGGCCAGTATGATTGATTGGTAGTCTCATTTTTAGGTAATTGGCTTGAAAATGTTCTATGTACATTGAAGGACTAGACCACCAGTACTCTAATAATAGTGGGATTTGGAAGGTCGGGTAAGAAAAAAACATAGGTATTACTCTCCTAAAAGAATGGATGCATAGACGCATCTTGATTAGTTTATACATCTAATTGAACATGATTTTTGATTCTCTACTTGTACACAAGAATCCGAATCTAGGAAGTGTTGATTTTTTGTATTAGGGCCAGGTATGGATGATCATATGCCCTCATATAATGATTGTGCTAGTGCCTGATGATCCAAAGTATTAGCGTAGCAGACAAAGTAGCTTATAACTTGGTGTCACTCTCCACAAATAGTTTAACTTGATCAAGTAGAAAAGTGAAATATTTTGTAATTATGAATGTGTTAATCTCATAGTCAACTACTGTGAAGTGGCATAGAGAGGTGTAAATCATGATTTATCAAGCCTTCCATGAATGGATTTTTCTATGGAGATTTGGTCCGTATATTATGAATGAATATTCATAAAGGAAATACTTTACCACATTGAATAGAGTTAGGTTGTCATTGTATGTATTGGGTGGGAAGTGATTATACTTTCATAAATATGGACTTCTGGAAAATAATAATATTATTCTATAGTGGGAAATTCTGATAAATCAAATAAAAATGTCACCTTAATGGATGTGTGTTCCCCATCGCTAACTAGGAGGTGGTGTTCATCAATCCCTCTCTATAATAACAGATGTAAGTATTCTCTATCTAGGATATAGATATAGATATTAATCAGGAGATAAGATAGAGTGACTAATGTGTCTTTGTTTGGAATATCAAGGTAGCAACTTCAGACACCCAATGTTATGAATAAACCTGGAGGGCCTTAAGACCTCTATTACATGAAATCCTTCCTACACATGGTCAAGTTTTATCAACATAGAAATAATATCCCCTTATAAGATTGTTTAACCATCCTTCATTCGAAAACCATTCATCCCCATATAGAGAGGAGCATCCATCATTGACCAGTTTCATTTTATTATTTTTAGGGATCATTTCCCCTTTCCTCAGGGTTTATGTGTGAAACTGATGATTTAACGGTAGCCTCATCTATATTCATTTGCATTTTTGGGGTGCCACTTAAATAATCATTGAAATATTTCGTAGTAAATTCCCATTTTCTAATTGGTATTATTATTAGATGTAAGGTTTGTGGAAGTAGTACATACATTTCCCTCCTCTTTCTATTTATGGTAATGAAATCAATCTACGCACATAATCTAAGGTGAATGAGAGTGGGACTGATAACCTTTGGATTCACATTAGTGTGTATATTCATGAAATTATAATAATAGATCATTCAAGTGCTCAATATATGGTTGATGTTTCTTTTTCTAGTTGTCTTCTATTGGAAGTTCAACCTCCATCGAAATGGAAATGGGTTTCGTGACTTTTCTAAACCATTGAAGATATATGACTAGTGACCACTCTTGTCCCATGGAAGCCTCCATGCATTGTTGTGATGGTCATTAATTGGGTACATGTAGATCAATTGAGTACCCATATCCATAAAACTATGGGTTCAATTGGGTAGAATCATTTGGATCACGAACCTTCCAAAAATTTTATCCATTGTATCCATACCTCAAAATATTGAGGGGCGGAGAGGCTCGACTGACTATAAGGATAGACAGTATAGAATAATACATGTTCTTATTGTAGACTCTTTCTATTCTCATCTTCTTAACCATAATATGATCTTAGTACTATACTATAATAGTACAACCACATTTCATCACCATTCAGAAAATATTTAGTCTCTTATCCGTCAAAAAGATACATCATTATGATCTCCTTTGGGAGTATGACATCATGTCCATAATATCAGAAAAATGGAATCACTCCTTGCGATAGACTGACATATATCATCCAGTTTCCACACCTATTTAAAATCATGAATTTTGAACCCCATGGGTCCACTAACATAGAATACGACCTTCTAATTTAGGCAGTTACCTCTGGTGAGTGTCTTGCACTGTTTTTACTTGATCCCTTGATTATTAACTTCAATCGCTGCGTACAAACCTGCACCTATCCCACAATCGTGATCACATTTCTCTAGGTATTTTGATTTGTAGAAAAGTAGTAAAATATAGCTATTTGGAATTTGGATAAAATATTTTCACATCTTTTTTCCTCTAACGGCTATGTCCATATCACCTTTTGCCGATTTCTTCCTCTTATGTTTGAACTAAAACTTACTCTAAAAATATCCCTTGGGATTAGCCGATACACCTCTAGGGATATCATATATAGTTAGATGAATAGAACCATCCTGATTCACTAGCGATCTCTAAAGGTACTAATTCATTATCAGTATAATACTGGTAGAAGACAATGGGATACTTCATGTATTGTATCATTGGGATACATGAAGTATTATCGCTCATTGTCATTATAATACAGGTATTATACCCTACCCTCTTATAATCTATAGTAGCCTGGTCACTTGGGAATGACAAGGTTGTCCCTTTGGTCTCTCAGACTCGGTGAGTCTTCTGGCCCAGGTCAACTACCACCTATGGACCTTGTGAGTGAACACACTATGAAATGGAGTACATAGACAAGACACCCCCTCCCATTGTCCCAATTGAATGATTGGAGTGTCCAACTCTGGTATATTCCAAACCCACCTACTCCACCACAAACTCAACTCCAACATAGAGTAATGTTGATCGAATTGGAAAAACTCGGTTGGATTGTTATTGTGTTTGGCACACTAGTCTACAACCTATATTATACCGATGAAAGTCCACATCCAATGTTCAACTACCATTTTTCTCGTACCATATTTTGATTGACTACTGCATCTATCCTGAATTCCCAATAAATTTTGAATTATTTTAATAAAATGTTATTTCACTCTCAATGCATCTTTCAGTCTCCCACCTCAGATTAAAATGAGTTAATGTTTGTTTTCCCATTAGCCTCCCCCCAGAATGCGGGAAAACACTGCCATTCTATTTCTCAATCTCAATAATATGATATTCCGATTAGATGATTTTTTTTTCAGGGAAACAGTAGGAATAGGTGGTCGTACTCCATTGTACTAGGAATAATTTTCCCAATTTATTGTCCTGGCATAGTTTGAATTTTCATTTTTCTATGTTTGATACTACTTCCAAGTCAATTGGTTTCTTATTGGTATTTGGAGCTCCATTTCATTGTGAACCTATGGACCTGATCCAAACCATCGTCTTTCCCACCACATTCCAACCACTCCCACCATCATCTTACACATTCTGACTTTGGCCACTTTCTTGATATTGGAATTGTGGCCTACACGCTTTCCCCGTCCTATAAAATGTTCAAATGGGCATGTTTCCCAATTCCCCCCCTCTTTCTTCAACTTTTCCTTGGTTCTGAAATATCTAAACCTTCATGGTAGACTATATATGGTCATGTACCCAAGATCTGAAATTTTTTAAGGGGTTGGGGAAAGGAAACATCTTTCTTCGATCCTGGTCAGCCCGAGATCCCAGAGGTGTGGTTTTGGTTATTTATAAAATTATACATAGCCTACACCTTCTAGAATTTCCCCCCTCAATCACTTCAAGGGACATTCAGTCCAATAATACAACTAAATCATAAATCATACCAACGAAATCATAAATCAAAAAATGCATTCCCAACCCTTTAGAAAGGGCTACTACATATATATAAGGGTTTAGAACCTGAATCTTTAAAAATGGGCAGATATTTCAGAACCTGACCCTTTAAAATGGGTCAGATATTTCAGAACCTAGCCCTTTAGAAATTGTGTGATCGTTTAGAACCTGACCCTTTAGAAAGGGTCGAATATTTTAGAACATTACCCTTTATAAAGTGTTAGATCATTTAGAATTTGAAAATTTATAAGTGTCAGATATTTTAGAAACTTAACCTTTAGAAATGGTCATATCTTTTAGAACCTAACCTTATAGAAATAGTCATAACTATTAGAACCTGTCCCTTTATAAAGGATACGATATTTTAGAACCATACCATATTGGGTCAGATACATTACAACATTAAACTAAAGGGTCATATCTTTTAGAACATAAACCTAAAGGGACGTATCCTTTAATACCTGAACCTTAAAGGTCGGACCTTTTACAACCTGACCCTAAAGAGTCATATCTTATAGAACCAAACCATAAAGGGTCGGATATTTTAGAACCTAATTTATTACTCAATTTAGTGACTAAAGATAGAGATAGGAAAATATAGCTCACTATTAGAAGTGTACTGATTTCTATGTATAACAAATATGTATAATTGCACTCACATCATACTTTCCATATTCTATCCAAATCCTTCCATGTAAAATATGACATTTTCTCGTTGAATTCTTATCTCGACTACTTCTCAAGAATTTAAATGTCGGGATAGAGTTGTGAAGCGAATATGATTACTATATAAGGGGGAATAAGCCCGCATTCATGTTCAAGAGAGATAGGGAACTATATAGGTTCATGTACCTTAGATCTGACCCTTTCTAAATGGTGAGGAAATTGAAATGAAATTAATTTTAGTAAGTCCGTCAAATCACATAGTGCATTGAGATAATAGTTGAAAAGATCCTTACCCCCAGCTTGAAAGCACGGAAAGTCATAAAGAATGGATAAGTGAGGAAGAGTACCATTTCTCAGGGGCTGGAAAAGGTCAGCTTCAAGAAATTGGAAAATTTTAATAGAGATTAAAGGAAGGAATATATAAGGCCGATCAAGAAGATATAACAATGAAAGAAAGAGGAAAAAGAAGCGATGCTATAAAATCACTTGAACGAGAATGGACAAAGAGAGGAAAGGGAAATTTTTTTTTCTATTTCTGGTTTGAGAGAGATTGTGTAATAGGGAGAGATGAGAGTGGATATCCAAAATCTCTTTCTTAAATGAAGGGGTTTAATCCTTTTAGTATATCTCCTTATATTGGTTTTTTTGTTCCCAACAAGGTCTTCCAATAGTGTTAAGAGAGATCATTCTCCATGTTCCATTCTAAATAGGTTTAGGGAAGGAAAATATGTAATTGGGTACACTAGGAACCAAAATGAGATTAGTCAATGGGATAGGGATCAGAGGAAGAAATCTCACTTTTATACCCAAAATTAGACAAGGTTTGTGTTTCATAGCTAATGAGATTGGGTCTTTCTTTCTGGGAATGATGTGTCATAGAAAAGAAAAGATACTCATGTGAACTAAACATATTATTCTTAAGTAAGTGAATTGGGATAGCATTCTTTGATGTTATAGGTATGAATCTAATCCCTCAGACTGCTAGGTCAAAGTTGAAGGAGAAGAATAGGCTTTCCAAAATGGAAAGCGAAATACCCATTATTCCATTTTCAACATCCAACCGTACAAGGATAGGTTTTTATCCCTATTGAGGTAGGAGTAAAAACCATTCTTACACAATTAGGTGTGGAATAAAATGTGCATATTCTTATTCTCATGTTAATTAACTCGGGGAGAGAATCCATTATTTTACTATAACACGAACCACCTATTTTGTTACACACGCATTTCTGTACTAAATCAGTCTTCCAAAAAGAACAATTTCTCTTACTTCTATTGAGTGGTATCATTATTTGACTCGAGAAGACCTTCTACTTGATATGATATTTCTCAAGGAATAGTATATTTAAACCAGTGAGACCATAGCCCTTTCCGTGAAAAAATAGAGTACCAATCCTAGAAAGGATAGGTAATAAGGAAGCTAATTGGTTAAGCTCCTCATCACTTCACCTATTGGACATGGTTCATCTGGTTTTTTCTAGTACTCTCGAAACACTATATATCCATCCCTGGGTCTGACCACTCTCTAATGGGTTGGATGTTACGCACCTGGCAGTTGAAGGCCTTCAATGCAATGTATCCACCCACTCCAAACCCTAACCTCTCAATACCTTCTCAATCACAACAACACTATGTAATAGTTTTCTACAACACAACCTTCCAAAAGATGAAAATGGATACATGGTGGCATCAAAATTTCTTGGAACAGATAAGCGAGGAGTCTTCCTAGCTAATCTAGCATGAGCCCCATTCCATTATTTCCCAATACGAAAACTAGTGTCCAAGAATTAATGTCTACTACCTATATTATACCGACATCCAAACCCCCACTCCTCACTCGAGATATACTATCTAGTATGTGATTCACCACTATTAGCGTATAGTAATGAGGCATGGTCCACATTTTTATCGAACCACTCTTTACTCTACATTTTAGGGTGCAAGTCATCATTCAAGTACCAAAGTTGAGTTGTTTAACTATTCCAATCACCAAATTCCCAGATATATATATATATTGTCATGAAATGGCATCATTCATACCACTTTTTGATTTGTGATTTGTGATTTGTGATATAGTTGGAAATGAACTTAATATATATAGGTAACTTGTGGGGTCTGGAATCAAGTGATTAGGTTTCACTAGTTGGAAGGCCATTTTTCCATTGGTGGTTGGCCTTGGGCACCACACCGTACCACCTATATTAGTACTTAATCCATATGGTAATGTTCCCCAGATATTTTTGTTCTTGGTCACAAGTACTTACTCTATATTGTTTGACACGAGCTATATGACCAAGATCATTTTGATTTGGTGGTGGCGTTCAAGAGGGTGGGATCTCAAGAGTTCCATATCCACTCAATAAAAATCAGTAACAATATTCCACCGAACCACATGAGAAATTATTTTGTAATCATATATATATAGTACATGCGATGGGGGAAGAGTCCAGCAGAAACATCTCGAAAAGCACGCATGCACCACTATACTAGAGTAATAGTATTATTTCATATATGTGGTAATTGAAATCAATTATACTCACTCAAACATCATTATAGGTGAAGGTGGAATATGTTGGGAAGGGGTTAGAAAGACTGTTTTGGCCATATAAGCACTGCTTTCCCATTCCGCTCGGCCTAATTCTAGAGACCAGACCACTCCCCAAGAAACACATCAACCTGACCTATTATTATTCTACGATTATCTTATATATGGTTATAGAAGAATACCTAGATTCACTCACATACTGTCTATTATATCATTTATGACATCTCAACTATAATGATATTCGATGTTTCTTGACATTCGACCGCACCAACTGAGCGTTCTGACCACCATGCTCTTCCAAACTGACCACCCTCAGCTCAACCATGACAAAGCCATGCCACCATCCAATCATAGTCTAACTAATACTAGTAGTAGTATAGTATAGTTCCTCCAACTCCAATTATAGAACCACCATATCCACCATCAAACCCCCGAACCATCGACTACCATATGAGGCATCTATATAATTCAGTTGGACCACTATAGAAACCAAAATAATCCCAAAAGGTTAACTATAATGGTTTCTATAGTGCTCTGCCTATAGACTATATAGAATATTACCTGGATAGATAAAACTAATGAACCCTAAACAACCTGCTACCTTTGTGTTGGCAGATGCATTGGCCCAAGCTCAACCGGACCATGACTCTGATGCATTCTCGAATAGTTCCCATGGTTCCAGTGTTGTTGACCATCCAACTAATCTATGTTTTTCATGTCAGTTGTATTGGATATGGTGTAATATGGTAGTGTACATGGTGGTTCATCTCGAATACCTGAGTGGGGTGGTGGCCGATGAGCTCCGAGTGACCTATTACCTAGCATTCTGATCAATACAAATATGCTTTCTCCATGATACCTCCCTAATCCCCAACACAGGTGAGAATGATCAAGTTACAAAATGGATGGTTCACATCGTTCCTATCCACATAGGTAGTTTTCTTCAACCTAGTATGATAATGAGTCCATGTGGAGTTCCATGATCCATCCACCAGTGACCACCACCAATAGGGATGATAATAAAAACATAACTGCACCGAATACCAACACTCGGGTTACAACTCGCAATGGGTTGGCCCCACACTCAATTTGAGTCCTCTTATACTAGTGTGTGTACCTTTCTGTTCTCATGAACACATGGTAGATAGGATCCAAACTATCTCATGATGTTCCAAACCCAACTCATGTAACACTGTTTTAAATTAGTGAACAACCAAACCCTTTGGGACTAGCTTCCGCCATAGGAGGTGATGAGTTGACATGATGGTGGAAAAAAAACCACCGATTTGATCTCTTGGGTTTCATTATAATTTTACCCCCAACGTACATGTGATCTATTTCGCGAGCTCCGAACCACACAGAACTACCAGGTTCATTATGGCCAATAGCTCATATTACATCTTGAATTGTCTGTCCCTGATTGAGTTGTGTCATCTTGCAGTTAGCTATTGAACACCATTACATACCTGGTAGAGTTAGGTGTCATTGGATACTACTCACAACCCATTACTTATTAGGAGGCATCTTCACCAGATAAACTACTGAAATTGATGTATTCCCAAGACCTGACAATGAATTGAATGAATAAGCTAATGAACCGAGGTATCATCCTATATAGGTCACGCTAAAAACTATCATGACCATATAGAGATCATACCCACATATAAAGTCAACCAATAGTTTTACCATATATATATATTATACTCTATATTTTACCTAATTGGGATACCCCATGACTGCATCCGAGTAGAGGGAAACCTTGAAACATGAGGGATGAATGGCCGAACCGATTTCCGCACTTATCAATGAATCATCTAGATCCATCTATGGATATGGACTTAATATATAATATATATAGGTACCAGTTTGAGAATATAGTGGAACTGGTGAGTCTCAACTATAAGAATATTTTAGTCACACATGACGTTAGAGCTTTGGGCATTGACCGAACAAGAGGCCCGGTGGAGTGGTGGTGGTTGGATACCAGATTACAAATACCATCTTATGAGGCATTCAATTGTCTTTCTCAATGTTAATAAAATTTTCAAGGTGAAAAATGTATTAATTTATTGTCCTGGGGAGATTGACATCTAAACATATTGGTCATTTTCACCAGATTCCATTTCAGAGACAGCTAGGAAGTCATGACACCATTTGTGCTGGTTGCCACTTATGCGACAAGGGATTTTTCTACCATTGGACCATTAGGGTTACTATCATCATTTACCACTTGATCGATACGGCTGAGCGCCCTCCACTCAGTACCCAACTACATTGGCCTTGCAGCACTGAGCATGTGTCAGACTCTATACGTAGGTCGACCTCTTAGTAGAGTCATGTGTTTTTAATAAATAGTTTCTACCTTGAACCCTAGAAATTTGATTCATTGAACAGATATGATCCAATGAGATAGGTCTATCCTCAGTACTATACTCTAATAGTGATACAACTGGTGTTTCAAGTGCTTGTCGAATTCCTTTCAAATGGGTTGCTCATGCGCCAAATAGTATATTCTACTAGTGCACCTGTGTTGATTATCGGTATGGTCATCTATTTTATGGCTTGATTCGAATCTTCCACACATAGTTGTTTCCAGTTTGTGCTATCCATAGCCAAACACATCCACCATCAACACTCATAAAACAGTTGGAGTGGATTTGGCCTAGTCTCTCTACCTATACTACCTATATTATACTGATTACCCCCAACAAGTAGCAAATGACTATTAGATAAAGTAGCTAAATCTTCCCTCGCCTTCAACAATTTCATATGGAATGTGGAAACACTATTAGAAGAGGCATGTAATCTATCTATATAGTGTCCACCCCCCAATAGTTGTGAGGTGGTGTTAGTGTATGATCCATAAAACTGATGACCAGTAGCCTGGTACGTAAACCTTTTGGTGGTGATTCTAACCTTTTGGGGCCCATTGCACATCTCAACCCCTAGCTACTATATATGTATATGTATATGTATATGTATATGTATATGTATATGTATATGTATATGTATATGTATATGTATATGTATATGTATATGTATATGTATATGTATATGTATATGTATATGTATATGTATATGTATATGTATATGTATATGTATATGTATATGTATATGTATATGTATATGTATATGTATATGTATATGTATATGTATATGTATATGTATATGTATATGTATATGTATATGTATATGTATATGTATATGTATATGTATATGTATATGTATATGTATATGTATATGTATATGTATATGTATATGTATATGTATATGTATATGTATATGTATATGTATATGTATATGTATATGAATATGAATATGAATATGTATATGTATATGTATATGTATATGTATATGTATATGTATATGTATATGTATATGTATATGTATATGTATATGTATATGTATATGTATATGTATATGTATACGTATATGTATATGCGATTCGGATGTGCGATATTCCCAATTCCTGCAATTCGGATGTGCGATATTCCCAATTCCAGCAATGCCAAATAGCTCAGGTACTCTTCTAATAGTGAACTACTGAGGAGTACCTGATCCATCCCAGAACCAAACCATTTCATAGGCAATCCTCAACACACTTCTAATAGTTTATCAAAACTAATAGAAGAGTATTGTTGACCTCAACCCTATAACATTGTGGTACATGGTTAGTACTCTTATAATAGTGAACTACCATGGAAGGGTAAGGTATTATAGAATATAATGTCCACCACCAACTGGTACTTAAACCATATGGTCATGTTCATTGTCAATTAATTTTCAATCAAATAGACCTCTAACTCTCGAGTACACCGATTGACAAAAGGAGAGCTAAGGGACCAATTCACTCAACACATCTGACCACACATTAAAACCCTTATCTATTTCTAGCACTCCATGTGGAAATATGATTAAAATAGTATACTCAATTTAATATTCTCTCTTCTGAGAAATCCCCATACATGGTAGCCAAGGCCCTCCCTTATATCAATAGAACGTGTAAGGACCCGACCCCAGTTGCCCAGAGCCAGTGCCTTATTTGATTACATTGGCATACAAACAAGGAATAAGCATCCCAAAAGACCAAGTAGTTTAGTATTATTGGATACCAGATACATAAATAAGTTTAACATTACAACATGAAGGGAAAATATAACACTAATTTATTCCACTAGAAACATCATGTCTCTTAGATTATGATTGCAAGTCACTCATAAATTACTTCTTCATGACTTGAGAAAATGAAACATAAGAAAGGGGTGATCTAAAATTCTCAGTAAGAGTAATAAATACTGCAGAAGATAATTTAAACATTATACATGTTGAATAATTGAAAACACATGCCTTTAATAATAAACATGAACACATTATTGCAGGAAAACGAGATGAGTAATTAATGGAATAATAAAACATAATTGTGGGTATTATACTAATCAAATAACCACATGAAATATCAATAAATTAACTCATAATGATGGAATGAATAATTATAGACATTCTAAAATATTTTTTCAAGGCCTCATATAAGACGTCTAATGATTAAGGCCTCGACCAAAATCCATATACCACATTGGGAATAGCCTCAGCCAATTCCATGTCTATTGGTCCCATGAGACCTACCAATGCATCAAGGGGCTATAGCGGGCCCCAACCATCACATAATAAGTCCAATTAATTCCTAATATGAGCAGGGATAAACATAAACAACATATACATTCATTTTGAAACTATCATATGAAATGTAATTAATTTTCCCCAATCATTAAACATAAAACACTAACCATTCCGAGTAATATGGTGAATGGTTTTAGGATAGATCATCCACAATAGCTCTAGTCATAAAAAATTAAATAATATATGGTATATGACTTTATAAATGATTAAACCAAATAATAACATGGAATAAAGAAGAGTGTTGAATTAGATGATAACACTTTTTATAAAATCATTAAGCATTTCTTGAGATTAATACTCATTTATTTTGAAAAGAATAGTACTTTTGAAAAAATAATTGTATAAAACCAGAAGTAAAGTAAGATACTATTTTCCCAAAATAATTAGTGATTTTATAATGATAAAGTTTTCCAAAAAAATATTATAGTGTTCCCTTCAAAATATGAAGGAATTTGAGAAATTCCGTTGAATCGGGCTTCTATTTTGGAAACAACATTGAAAGTTCCTTTTAAAACGTGTAACTATCCATAATATATGGAAGGGTTATGGATCATAAACATATATATGATACTCACACAAAATATATGATGCGTACATAACAATACATAATCATTTCATTTAGGTAATTAGACAATGAATGTATCCCGAATGAAAACAGATGTTCGGGTGGAAAAACCCTTACCTTAACTCTGAACGTGTTCCTATCTCGAACTTAAGCTCTTGGAATATGAAATTATACTTATTAATAATTTCTTTAATAACCCAATATAAATGTATTTATTTTATCATAATTCTGTATAGTTTATTTATGTTCTTTTTTATAAGTTATTATATTGAATTTTGTCATTCAGGAGTGTTTGTTTTCTTGATTTTCATAATTGGTTCACTTGTTTTTATGTAATGAAGATCATGTGGAATGGTGGAAAATCTCCAAAATTGAAATTAAATTTTATTTATGAACATACAGAATTGTTATTGTCTATTTATATCATTTGGTTACATGGAATGATAATGAATCATTAAATGACAATCACTTCGATTATTTAATGGTATTTGGATTATTATGAACTAGTTTTGTCACGTAAATTAATAATATGTAAATATACTGGTTCCTGAATATTTATTAGGGTGTAATTAATATATAATAGTCTGGTTCAACCATAAATATGCTTTCATGACTAGTATTTAAGATGAAATTGAAGAAATAATCTTCGTCGTCCATGAAGACTATAAATTGGATCCTCATGGACGTTGATTTCGTTTATAAAAATAAAAGGGTGGAATAAGAATATTTATTATGGTTCTTTCATTCACAATATATAATTCCAATATATAGGTGATACTGGAGTTATCATGATTATTTGGACATAGGAGGTGAGGAGAGGATAGAAAAGAAAAGATAAATTCATATGAAACTCAAAGAAAAAGAAAGGTGCTTTACTTCTTGAAATAACTTCCTCGAGAACCTCCATTAGGGAAGGGATTTAGGTCTTTTGGAAAGACCAAAAGCTTTATGGTCGTGGGGATTGTCTAGAGAAGGGTATTTGGGCATAACATTGTGGAGCTTCAAGGCTTAGAGGAGTAAATAGATGAGGAAGTTGTGAGGGATTTTTATAGTGGAGGAGAGGGGTAATTTTTGAATATTTAATTAATTATTTTACAATTTCCCTCCAGGAAACCAATAGTATTATTTCATGTTACCCCTAATAGTAATAAGTTCATTATAGTTTTAACCAAGTGGCCTTGAATCACTTGTGATGTCATTAATAGTCTATTTAACTGATAATTTTTATATATGGTATTTTATCGTATATCAGTATTCATAAAAAAAATTAAAATTTCACAAAAATCCTAAAAATTCACCCATAAAATTATTCAACATATAGAAATCAAATGTGAATTCCAATTTTCAAAAATAATTTTCTAATTATTATTAATTTAATGCTTAAATAAATTCATAGTTAATTCAAAAAATAACAATCTGAGAGGTATTATTAGTTTTATGTGATATTGAAGAATTAATTAAGGCTCCCATTATCATATTACCTTATGAAAATAAAATAATATCATTATTTACTATTCATAAGGTTCATATTACTATTCATAAGTGTATGTTACTATTCACCAAAAATCAAGTTTGTTCTATTAGACTCGAAATGACTTACTAAAGACAACTCTAGATGGCCATTTTTCAAAATTAAAAATATAGAAGAGGAAAAGTTGTGTTTAATGGCTTGATTATATAATTGCATTCAATATTTATTTTAAAAACCTTGGGTAGTTACATTATCCCTTCCTAAAAAAATTTCTTGCTCGAAATTCACAAAATATTACCTAAAAAGATTCGGGTATGTCTTTAATATAAGCTCCTCAGGCTCCCATGTTGATTCCTCCATCTTATCACTACAAATAAACAATACATTAGAGTGGGTTCTTTAAAGGGGGTTATGCACAACCACCTCTAAATTTACTTTCTGTAACATTAGAGGGGGTTATGCACAACCCCCTCTAATCATCAAATTTAGAGGGGGTTCACAACCCCCTCTAAAATAGTTAGGATTTTTTTACTATGTAGTTGGATTTTAGAGACGGTTATGTTAAAAATTTCACTAATTTAATAATTAGTGGTGTAATATATTTAGTTACAAGCACTGTATATTCAGTTAGAGGCACTATATTTATATGTATACATACATAGACACACACACACACAGAGATATATATATATATATATATATATATATATATATTCAGTTGGATTTTAGAGGTGTTATATGTGTGTGTGTGTGTTATACGAAATTTGTTTTTTTAATGAAAATAGTGAGGGTTCACAAACCCCAATAATGTAAGACATTAGTGGTGGTTCAAAACCCCCGCTAATGTAAGACATTAGTGGGGGTTCAAAATGCCCACTTGAACCCCCACTAATGTCTTACTTTAGAAGGGGTTCAAAACCATCTCTAATTTATGATATGAGAGGGGTTGTGAACCCCAAGTATTTTTTCTTAAAATAATTCACAATATATATAGTATATATTGTGTATACATATATGAATGTATTTATAAAATGTACACTATATTATATTCATATAAATATGTAATATATATATATATATATAATTGTGTACGTATAAATATTATATGTATATATATAATATGTATATTCAAATAAATATTAAAAATTACAAATAAATATATAAATACACATTTGTGTTTGTGTGTGTTGTATATAAATGTATTTATAAATACTAACATACATAATTTTATTTAAATATATGTAAATATATAATTTATAAAGGTGTGAAGAAAATATATATATATATATATATATATTTATATATATATATATAGATACATGTTATTTATTTAATTTATTTAAATATATTATGAAAATAATTTTTATCTTAATAAACTTATTAATATATATAAATACAATAATATATAAATTATATGTGTAAATTT